>CM032341.1:17867349-19359198 GCA_019022885.1 Schlechtendalia chinensis
TTGAATAGCAATTACGGCGAAAATAATCGGTTGCAAATTATAAAAACTTGGTTGCAATTAGTTGCTAAAAAGTTGCTAAATATTGGCACCGGTTTGAAGTTTCTAGGACAAAGTCGGGGTGCCAACTTCACGGACGTGGTGACCGCGTGTTTTGACGCGTGGGTACCGTGGCAAAACCCACGAGAAAATATAAAAAAACCATAATAAAATATAAATATAAATAGATCATCTTGGCAGGTGCATATTATTAACGCTATTGCAAAAAAAACCTGGTCTACAAAATTAGTAATATTAGTAATATTATAATATGTTTCACAGCAAATGCGACTCTCTACAAGCGCACAGAGTGATGGGTTTTACTCGAATCAGGGGTCCATAAATTAGGTTGGAAAATAAGAAACACGTTTTTTCAAACGTCGAATATAATCAGCTATGACTGTACAGCATTTTAGGTACCACATAAAAAATATATTTATTATAAATAAAAATAATAAAATAATATAGCAATACGTTCATGTACAAAATTTATTAAATGTATTAATGAATACAATTGTCAGTGCGTTCACATATAACTTAAAATAAAAAAATATATTCTGCACATGTATCAATATTTCACCACTCTCGAAACCACCTGATACTATTAAGAATTACTAACATAATATATTATAATCGACATGAAGACGTGTACACACACTCGACTCGAGCATGAGACCGACTAACGACATTTTGCTTGTCAAATTTTTCGTGCACTAAGTACTAACAAATGGCACCCCTCAGGCCTCTTATCTCAAATGAAGGGAGGCTGGCACCCCCCATTTGGATTTTTGAATAAGTCCAAAAATAACGAAGCACTAACGATTGGCACCATTCTGGCCTTTTAACTCAAATGGGGGGTGCTAGCATGTCGCTGGCACCTCCCACTTGGAATTTTGAATAAGTCCAAAAATAATGAAGCACTAACGAAAATTGTTAGTGCACTAACGTGCACTAACGAAGCACTAACGATTGACACCATTCTGGCCCTTTTACTCAAATGGAGGGTGCTAGCATGTCGCTGGCACCCCCCACTTGGATTTTTGAATAAGTCCAAAAATAATGAAGCACTAACGAAAATTGTTAGTGCACTAACGTGCACTAACGAAGCACTAACGATTGGCACCATTCTGGCCCTTTTACTCAAATGGGGGGTGCTAGCATGTCGCTGGCACCCCCCACTTGGATTTTTGAATAAGTCCAAAAAAAATGAAGCACTAACGAAAATCGTTAGTGCACTAACGTGCACTAACGAAGCACTAACGATTGGCGCATTTCTGGCCATTTTACTCAAATGGGGGGTGCTGGCGACATGGACCTTCGAAATGCTGAACGATTCCGACACGCGCGACGGAATCGCTGTCGGTTTACCGCTGACGATAATATACCCACTCAGATTTTGTCAACGTATTGATCGTCAACCTTATCGAAAACCGGATCAAAAAAAAAATATATATGTATATATATATATTACGGCTGATGAAAATAAACGAAAGTATGTTACGTCAAGTTACCTTTACGCCGGCACAACTAAAATGACTATTCCCAATTCGAAACGAAAGCAAATGTCAAGGAGTCAAATAGCGGACAAAGGGAAATCGGCGAAACAGCTTTTCCGTCCCTTCCTAAAATCCAAATCAAACCTCAAGTCTAAAATCCCATAAATAATATCGTCGTGATTACTACGCGGCGGTATGGATTGTTTCAAAACATCCGACTGTCCGCAACACTACCGAAGTTCCCTGACGAAAGTCTTGCACGACGACTTGGGATTTAGCGCCGTCGCGGAACTAGTTAGGTTGCGTTATGCGATTATATATTAGTAATTGAAACTATGGGCTTTTCCATTCGTCCCAGCCAAACCTGCAAGAAGACTACTTATAAAAAAAATGTATTAATGTAATTCGTGGATAATTATTTATCGTCGTATCATTATGCTTGTCGTTTTCTTTTATTACGACAATAATGATAATAAAAGAACATTTTCGAATGTTTAGGCGGTTCGGTCGCGAGCCATGCGGCAGGTGTGTAAGGCCAGCGCAAAGGTTGGTGTAGGAGGGAGACACATCTGCTCATTTTGTTCATCAAAGTACCTTGAAGTCGGCAAATTTGATTGTAACGAACGATATTCGTCAAATCGGTAAGAAGGAAAAAAGACAAACCCGTGTTACGTATGGTCGTATTACACCTATTCGGGCTATCAACAATATTGAAAAGTCGGCAATTTCATTTATTTGACACCCCCTCACTCGGCATTTATTCGCGCTTGCCCTGCGTATACATATATATATATATTTATTTATTTATACTTACAACCGTTAAAGCAAGAAGATGGAACATGGTTGGACACATATTGAGGCATGAAAACGAACTACTTTATAGAATAATAGAAGGGAAGTTTGAAGGAAAGATGAACCGAGGACGACCAAGAACATCATTTATCAAACAAATGATTTCCGACGCTGGACTATCGAGCTACACTGAACTAAAGTGGCTAGCTGGCAATAGGGAAGAATGGAGACCGTATTATATATCGCAAAACCAACCGCAAGGTTGAAAAAAAAAATTATATATATAGACGGACGTTGGAAATAATTTTATTCGATTACGCGCCGTCGGGGATAAATAATACGTTTGTCGGAGAAAACGTACGACGCGCGGAAAACAGAGGGCGGGCGCGTCTGCCCACTCCGTTCTATACGGTACTCGTTTAAACGAATATACCTAACCGCACAACAACACGCGTGCGCGCGCACGTATTATAATATATATATATATATATATGTCTGTCGGCGGAAACTGTAGCGAAACGTCACGCGCAGGAGAACGTTTAAAAAACAATTTGAACACTTCGCACGACGACGAGACGAGTGTACTACTAATATACACAGTAAATATATGTTTTTGTTTTCTCGCGAACGGAGTGTCGTGTTTATATATATATATTTATACAATTCTGCGACGCGTGTTTACGTGAAAATCGTATTCGTTCGTTTCCTAGTAATTTATTGTGACGTAATTGCGTTTTTTTATTTTTATTTTTTTCCCCAGTCGAATTTCGCTCTTAAAGGTCGACGACAGTTCAACGAGAGCGGGCGCGTGTTTACTTGCCGTGGTTTTTTATACTCCAGTACAAATATATATATATACGATGTATAAAACAAACGGACGAGTACTTTGCGAATGCACTATACATATTTATAAACAATCTTAAATACATATATTGTCTTTGGAAAAAAAGAAAATGCATTATTTTGCTGTTCGTCTCGGCGAGACGTGAGCCATCGTCCGAAATCGCTCTTAAGCACGCGCGCTTTAAGATTTATTGGAAATTTCCACATATCATTACGTATCATATATAATATTGTGCGCGCGTTCCGACCGAAATCGAAAAAAAAAAATAATTCATCGACGTATACCACGTACGTTTACGAGAAATATAAAAACCAAGAACGCCCCTCGGCGCCGTACATGATGATATAAGTCCGGAACTTCGGGACCCGTAGCATTTGTATATTTATTTTTATTTTTTCTGCACAATCCAAGTGTATAATATAGAAATTCGTTTCGTTCGTCGTTGTGCGACGTTAGGAACGAACCGTTTTCCGTCCGCACGTTGACGACTTTCAAGCGCTATTTACGTATACGTTCAGTTGTTTAAATAGAAACGATCATAACGAACGGTCTTTTTTGTCATCGTGAAATAATTTATGAAACTTCCAACACTAAAATGGTTATTATTTGAAAACGTGCGTTATACGAATATTGTAAAAACGTTAAGTGTTTCGCTTTATTATTTTTGGAATTGCAAAAAAAAACACACTCGTCGTTTTTACCAGTTTTTTCGCCATATTTTCGGTAGTATCTTAGCTTAAGAAAACTAACGGGAAAACCAAAAATCGTGTCGTCTTTGTACGGTTTACTACCGAAAATCGATGTCGAAGGTCGGAGCTGCATTTGTGCTACACGAAAAATGCACACGCAACCGTTGTTAAATCAATTAGATTATTCGCTGCGTTCGAAATTCTAACGTAATATTAATTGAATGATATTGCATAATTGAGAAAAAATAATTTGCATATTGTTTGGTCAATTTTAGTGTTTCGTTTTCCCAGTGTTTCATGTTCCGAGCTTAACAATGAAACCTATGTTTTTTCATTTCGTTTATAATAGTATCGTATAGCGAAAATTTAATAAAATTTAATAATATAAATAAACGCGTACACGAAATTTAATGGACATTTTTTTAATCTAACAAAAGCCGATTGTAAACTACACAACGTATATTGTCGTGTCCTGTACATAAATAAATATTCGTTTCTATAAATTCGAGTGAAAACGTATTATTTTCGTCGTTTATGTAACGTATATTGTTGTATATATTCCATCCGCGTTTTAAGCCCACCCGAAATTAAAATCGTATACATTTCACTCGAGAATTTATCTAGAACAAATTTGTCGGTCTTCTTTTCTTTCTTTTCTCGGACATTTTTATTGGCTTACGTATAATACATATAAATTATGTGATAGTCGCGCGATCTACCGGAAGTCCGTCGGCTGGTCGCTTAAATAATACGGTAACGCGATAACGATTCATGAAAATTCGATATTTAGCAAATAAATAAATCGACAGGTCTGTTCGACGTTAATGGATTGGCTGTCGGTCCGCCTGAAAAAGATTCGTCTACGAGCTAATTATCCGTCCGTACAAATCCGTTACACACACACATATATATGTATATTGAATCTTATATCTAAAGTTACAACACGATTCCGCATAAATACAAAACTCCTAATAATGACGTTGTCATTTTACGTGAACGTAACGAAATCCATTTGTTTACAAAATAGTTCGTAAACTCGTACGATTCGGAAAAACAATATTAATTATTGCGCACATTCGAATAATGGTTTAAAAATCGAAAATACGCGATCGGGGAATAAGTCTGCACGTTGAGCGCGGTGACTTGGCACTTTAAATCGCACGTAGTCGTGCGTACACAGAAAGACGTGTAAAAAACGATTGTGCGAAGTCGGATTCCTGAGGTCTGATGTCGACTACCGGCATCGATTTGCGGGCGTTTTTAGGAAGAACATTTTTTTTTTTTCAATTTCACTAAATTTTATTATAGTGTTTAACAGTGACGATATAAGTGCAGTGAAATAAATCATGCGATCGGTATTAACGGTCGACGTATGGAGACTTTTGGCGAAGTCATCGATCGCGTGTCTCTCGTCGCTTCGCGGTGTATTGCGTATAAATTCAAAGACGATGTAATAATTTTTTTTTTTTTTATCGTTTTTAGAATATAATTAGAATAGTTTATTGAACGTACGATTTTTTATAAACGGCTGTAAATGAAATATGCGTTGCTATTAATACGACAACGATTTCGCGTGCAAAATTTTAACCGGTCTGTTCCGTCGACGAACTAATCTATTCGCGACTCATCCGCCGAGTCGTTAGTTATTGTTGAAACGACAGAGACGATAAACGATTGAATTCGAAATAATTGTTTCAGTACTACTACTACTACTTTCAACATCCCTTCGTCCCGTAACCCCGTCTTCGTTAAAAAGAAAATAAATTATAAATCAATGTTTAATCACTCGCGGCCAGCTCCCGTCGCTTGGTACGGGCCCGCATCACTGCTGTGATTTCCTACCCGTTCAATCCGCTACGTCTGTCCAGAATCCAATAGCGTTCGATTTGCCCGACATGGACGTAATCTCTAACCGGCGCGCGCGACTCGTTACGCAGCCATTAATTTTCACGCGTCACGGCGATAAAACTAAACGCGATTTCATTCGTGTTATTATATAATCCGGTCATCTGTCTCTCTCTCTCTCTCTCTCTCTCTGATATCACGCTCGTCCCATTTGATTTCGATTTCATATCCACAGTAAAATGTTAATCCATCCTGAATATCAAATCGATTGATATTATTTCGCGTGTTTTACACTGATTGAGACCAAATGAAAAAGTTAAAATTAATTTCATTTTTTTAACTTGACGGAATACGCTTGGTTTAATATCGACTCGCTCGTCAACTTTTTCGTTTCTTTTTTTATTCGGACCGATTTTTTCGTGAATTTTCCCGAAGGTTATGTGTTTATCCAAAACGAGGAGGAGAATATACAGGCGGATATAATGCTTAGCACGAAGGGCCGCTATCTTATCATTAATTTGGGCTGGTGTTAATAAAATAATAAAATTGGCTAAAATCTAAAATGCAAAAAAAAATGATATAACCCATAAACTTATGGTAGCAAAACCAACTAAATAATTCGGTCATAGTTAAATGTGGAGGTGGACGCTAAAATATTTGAGCACGATTGGCTAGAATGTCCCGATCCGGCCCTGGTTATATATGACAGCGCGCGCGTCCGATGATATTGTGCCATAGACTGTATTTTGTAATCGTGTCGGACCGATCGACGGCTGCTCCTCGTTCGAAACGAAGGCTTCAGAACGTACGATGTGTACAATGCGACCCGTTTTGGCTGGTCGACCGTTTCTTTTTCACGTTCGTTTAGCCCGCCCCCGACGGTATAAATTACACGGTCCTCGAATCGGCTTGAAATCGCCGCCGCGCTTTTTTTTTTCACATGACGTAGGTCTGCCGGTCTTTGTGTGTAAACCTGTCAAAGAAAAAAGAAGACCTACCGACGTGTGTATACACGCGCACATGCACACACACGCACACACATGTACGCGTACATATATATGGTCTTTTTGACGGCGCGTAAAGCAACACCTTTTTCCTTTTTTTTTTTGTTAAAAATCATAAAATTTTACTATCCAAACGTCTTGCCCGCGACGTAACCACTGCAACGATAACGCGACGTGTCTACGTACATAAACAGTGTCGCTCGTGTTCGTCGAGTGGAACGGAAATCTTCGGGGCCGGCCGATAGACATTTTTAGTCGGCTGCTGTTGTTGTGCGCTTACGCGAACTTCACGATTCGTCGATAAAACACTGCGATACCATGTATACAGCGGCGGACTTTCGGCCGGGAAATTCGGCCGCTCTTGATCGTAAACATTTTAAAATATTTTGGTACGGTCGTGGTTTTATATCTGATCGTCATTTATTTGTTATTTCCGTTTGGCGAGGGTTTTTAAATTTCACGAATTTGTACGCCGTAACGCGTACCCATAAACGTTGAATTTAAAAAAAAACCCCCCCTTGAAACAACGTACAGACACGCGAGACAAAAATAATTATCATCGCAAATCATGTACGTGAACGTTATAAAAATATCGTCTCGTATGGTACCATTTGACAACGTAACGCAGCGTTAACATACGTACGCGTTTTCGCTTACGTTTGATTACTTATTCTCCGACCGGTCGTTATAAAAACGATATGTTTACGGAAATTCTGTAATTCTCAAATGCAGACTTATCGGTCGTCACTGTAAGGCTAGTCGCTGATATGTACTTTTTAGCCGCGCAACAGTTGTGCAATGGTTTCATGACAGTGGCGCTCACACACTCGACTAAACTGTCATGTTACACTAAGCACGCTAACATGCGACGAAACTGATCAGTTTCGTCGTGGACTTGGTCGAGTCAGCTGCAGTGTGCACTCTTGAACTAAAACGACGAAAACAAATGAAAAAGAAGAAAAAATATTGGGTACATCCAATAACTTCATTTAACGCTCGTTAAAAGGGCAGTTCCATAAAATGACATCATGTTCCTTCCGCAAAAGCGCAAAACTCACTAATATCAAATTATATCTACGCAACCTGTAGTAACCTGTTCAGTAACACGTGATTGCACGATCAAACAGTTCGAGACAAAACACAAATCGTTTTGTTGAACAACTATCAGCGACTAGCCTAAAACAATGGCCACTGAAATCGCGTTCTCCGGTCCGTCACCTGTACAAGACATACAAAACACGTGTAGTCTCGTGACTTCGGTTTACTCGTACTTACGTATATAAATACATAAGTTATACGCGATCAATTCTTATTTCCCTTTGCTTTCGCGCATTATTCGTATACAACACACGGATACGGTTTATACGAGGATATGTTTACCGCGCGACTTCATAAACGATCGTATTTTCCCTCCCGCGGATATGAATACGACACGCTCATACATGCAGTCATTATCAAAATCGTTATTATTGTTGTTGTTATTATTATTATTATTATTTACACGTAGGCGCGCGACTAATATTTACAACGATTTTTGTACCGCGTTCCGATGATTTATACCGCCCCACGCGTCATGGATTCGCGCTGCTATATAATATATACACGCGCGACTTTCGGAGATTTCGCACGTGCGATCGCTATAAATACGTAAAACATTATAACGCGTTGTTAATACGCTTACGTGTACGCGTTTTACGACAGTACTTATTACGTTTTTTTTTCCTTTTTAACCCGTCCGAAAATACGCACGAAAAACGTACACGAACAACGCTATTTTCGCGCAACGCTGTCGTGTTTTTTGTACTTCGTTTCATACAGAAGCGTTCCGTCCGTCATACGGCCCGTTGTAAGCGTCAGAAGCACGTTTAACTGTAGACACGAGTAAATGATTGCCTTCGATTCAACCGTTCTCTGTTCGCTCTGTTTTGCACGTCGCACGACTCGGAACGAGCGTCGCTCGTACGAAATGTCCAACCACGCTCAAATATTAAACGATAATAATAAAGCGTATAGAAATTTATTAGTTATTTATACTTGTTTTAAAATATGTATACATATATATATATATCGCATTTCGACGCCTATACGAGTGACAAAACGATTCACGTGCGAGTTTAATAGTTTTTGAAACCAGTAGTAGTATATAGTATGAGCGAGTCTAGTTAGCGCTCGCGACGTAACGCGTGAATACGTCTAGAAACGAGTGGCTGATCGGGACGGAAACATGGGATAAAACAGAAATAATATGGATTTCACATCGAAAGAGTTGAACTTGTCAGTTCGCATTGATTATTACATATCGAAAACGTCGTGCGTGATCCGCCGTACGAGATTCCGGTAGAATATCCGAAATTATCGATAGTTTACTTCGACGTCGCGTTCCGCGAAACGAAACGGACGCTTTTGGACTATTCGCATCGGCGTGTGATGTCTGTTGAAATTTTCCCGGGCCGTCTAATATGAAATAACAGTAGGATTGTCTATACAATTCAACTCGGAATAGTAATAAGATGCCGGAAAGTCAATTCTCGTGTTTTTTTTAAATTTTATTTGCCAATTAAAAACGAAAAATAATTCTAATCAAGTTATAGATTAGTTGTTTTTCTTCTTAGAGTTGACGAAATAAATAAATAAAAGTAACTTTCGACTCGATTCGACGAGTAAAAAAAAAAAAAAATAATAAAAATCCGTTGCCAACACGTATTATTTACCGCGTTGATTCGTAAACACATAAACTTAACAAGGAGGACGCGGTTAGCCCGCAGCGGTCGCATATGAACATGAATAATAATATTTTGGCGCTCGTTTTCATGATTTTTTTTTTTACGAAATTCGGGTTACGCGCAACAACGATATTCACTAAATGTAAACATTTCGCGCGCGCGCTATTCAAACGGTTTTCAATGTTCCGTAACGTAACGCGAAAACGTCCTGTTCCGCCGACACATTTATAACGTCTCGTACGCGATATGATCGCTCGCGGCGTACGGACTTCGCGTCATATAGGAGGAAATACGAGGATGGGAGGAGGGAAGGGAGGAAAAAATCCAGCAAAACTTTTCCAACACGTAAACCTCCACCGAACGTGTTTAATCAAAGATCGCGTACGTTCGTATAGTCGGCAAACTTTCGATTGCATTATATGTCGGATGAAAAAAAAAACAAAACAACCGATTAAATAATATTAAGCAAAAAATGTTTATTCAATATTTTGCACGTATAAAAGTCGAGAAAAGTTGTCGTTTCTTTAATAGTTATACGTAGCATTGTTATTACATTTCGTTAAAATGATACTTTGTGTTTTTCGTTATATTATCGGTAAGTGTATTTTTACTTATCTCTAACGTATAAGCGTGTCAATAGTGATTTATTACAGCGTAATAATTAACACAAGAGTTGCCTCGTCATAAATATTATGTATACGTACATAGTCGTACGGACGTAATTATACCGTGTACGGAACGACGCCGGTGCACGCGCCACAGGACGCGTTTTGTTATTTTCGTTTTTCGTTTTTCCGTACGCAAACCGGTAGAGACCGTCATTTCGAGCTTGAAATATTCGTTTCCCAACGGTGTGTCTGTATGAACACGTTCGAGCGTGCGCACGATTTTGTTTTCGCAAAGCGTGCACAGTGATATCACGTCGGTGATTATAGCTTACAATCAATCTCGTATAAACGCTATTACGAGTCGATAAATAACATGGAAAAATATCGTTGAACTCCATTGTAATATCGACGAAGCGTGAAACGAATGATTTTCAAAAACAAGACGTTTTGTTGAATATGCACTGCGTACTGGTATCGTATAAAGCGTATATTTTAATTAACATCGATCCATAATTAACATATATATGTGTACCAAAAAAAAAGACACTCGAGTTTTCACGGGCTACTAACCGCGGATATTACGTACGGACGCGCCGACGTTCGTAACGAATAATAACACACTATTTATATAAAGTATACGTGGACGTGCGGAAGACGGTCTCGGCTGACCGTAACGAAAGTCGTCGAAGGACAACATTTTCTTCGCACGAATATAACATATATATATATATATATAAATTATGGACGGAGAGTAGCGAGAGAGGCTAGTAGACGAGACGCGCGCGTGGCGTGTTATTACCAGAAATGCGCGTGTCTCGGCCGAATTCCTTTTAATTAATGTCGGAAACTCGGTAACCGGAAGAAATCTCTTAATACGAGTGTGTGCCGGCGATGACCTCGGACGCCGTTTGACAGCGGCGACCAAAGGGACTGCCAATCAGCCGACGCATTATGAACCGCACACGCGCGCCCGCGTGTTATTATTATTATTATATTATTATTATTATTATTATTATTATTATCATCATTATTATCATTACGTCGCGGACGGCGTTGACCTTTTTCCAAAAAGGAATACTCTCCGGACCGCCGCTGCTAATTAATGGGACGGCCCCGTTACCGCGCGTCTTTTTCATTTAATCACTCGTTGTTTTCGTCCGGGTGGCTACGTCAAAGGCAGCCGCCCGCCGTCGTCCGCGCGCGCCCTCCTAAGACACTCCGGTCGCTTTTATGTACACTTCGCGTGATTTCGGTCCGTCGTCGCGGCTTTCTCCGGAGGACCGCTCGCGACAACCGCGGCGAAAAATGTACACCGACGACCCGAGAAAATAATGAAAAAATAAAAAATACCGCCCGATTTTACGGACTGACCCCACACTCAAGACGAGCATTTTTGATGTCGACAGTGCGCATCGCATAGGCGCGAATAGTGTTTGAGATTTGGGGCTGGCTGGAGTCTAAATCCATACCAAACACCCTTAAGCGGCCCTCACACGGTCAATGTTATTGACAGTAATTTTGATACTGACAGTATTATTGATCGTGTAATGTGAGTACTGATGTATTGTCAGTATGAAAAAACGATACTGATGACTGCTGAAAAAATTGGATATCGAGCCTTCAGTATTTATTTACTGATAATTATATTGACCGTGTGAGGTAGATACTGACAGTTCGTCAGTATGTTTTTCGCAGCCATGGGTGACGAAAGTGAAAATACGTGTACTAGTGAATCCCGAGATAGACAAATCCTACGTGATTTTATTGCTCAATACAAACAGTCGCCGGAATTATGGGATGTGCGTAGTGAAGAATACACAAGACGTGATAAAAAAAAATGCGGCTTATGAACAATTACTTACTATTTATAAGGATTTGAAATGTGATGCTTCTGTCGACGACGTTAAAAAAAAATTAACACCTTAAGAAGTAATTTTCGAAAAGAACTTAATAAAATAAACGATTCAAAAAGAAGTGGAGCTGGAGCAGATGATATATATGAACCATCATTATAACATTTAGACGAGTGTACTGTCTTCGTTTGGAAAATCCATTGTTTTACCCATCGTTTCCGTTTTCTCGAAACTCGTTTATTATTTGGAATGGATAAGGCCAATATAATTGCTATACATGCTTTTTGCTGTTCATCCATATCCAACCATAATTATTTTGTTAAATAAAACAAAAATACTTATCAAACGGAGACCAACGCAATCAAACACAAATTAATACTGAGTATTGACGCTAATTAAATACTGACTGTCTGAGGAACTATACCGTCAATATGCTGAAATACTGTCAATAGTATTGATCGTGTGAAGGCCGTTTATGAGATTCTCATACCGATTCGCAAAACCTTCAAAAAAAAAAAAATTATAGTGCACAACAATATTGACTGACAGTCATCAAATTTTGTGGGGGCTACACAAAATGTACAGGAGACTTAGCCCCCTGCCCGATTTGCGCCTATGCCCGTCCGCATTACGTGTTCTGCGGTATGCCGTCAACGTTCCAATTAACGAGTGCACCCGAAAACCAATAAATAATTATAACCCGTGATCGTGTTTTCGTCGTGCATTCTCCAACAGCGATTTCGTGTCGGTCACGTACACGCAATCGATAAATGTTGAAATTCGATCGGAAACGTCTTTTCGAGAACGCCGAGAACAAACACTCGTCGCTCCGGACTCCGTACAAATAAACGGTATACGTATATTGATGTTCGCGGTTTGTTTTATACGATTGCGTTCTCGGCGGCTAAAAACACATTATTTTTCCTCGTGATTACAATAATATTATTATATACGTGTGCAGACCGTATACTCAACTGCAATATCACGTAACGATTTATACGGCGTATAATTAGTTGTTATTGTTAACGCGGTACTTTACCAGACGACGGTCCATTGTTTAGATTGAAAATATTGTTTTACAAAATTGAACGCGGTCCAAAAAAAATAAACGGAATTTTCAAACTTCCCGATGCTGCGGTGTAAATACATACGTATATGATAATTAACGATTGTTTTCTTATTTCTAAATTCGATGTTATTTTATAAATATATATATATTATTTATCAAAACGTTATAGCCTACATAGTTGCTGTAAAATATCATACACATATACAAATTTCGCGTATTGAAAATGATATGATAATAGCAATCGCAAATTTATGCATTTCAAACGGCCGCAAATCGGGTTTTTTGCGAACGGATTCGCATTAATCCTGAAAGTGTAGTAAAATTATTTCGCGAACGAATATCGTGAGAATTCAAAACTATGCAGTGGCTGATGAAACGCGCTCGACTTACAAGTAGTTTTTTTATAGGCGAATCGCCCACACGATCTCACTGCACGATATGTGTCTTTTGTGTTGTCCGCGAAAGTTAATTTACCGCTATTATAAACGCGTTTACAGTATTTACGTAAATCATGTCGGGGTTTTTTTCCCGGTCTATACAGTCTCTCCGTGTTCATTTTTGGTTTTTGTTTTTTTATCATTATCTCACACAAATCGACCGCGTATCAAGCTGATATAACTCGTCCTGGTGTCCAGGCGTATACAAAAATTTTGTTTTTGTTCGAAAACCGTATCCGTTTGTAATGTTTAATGTGGATAATATCATCGAGATGTGTACGACGACGATCTCGTCAAATAAATCTAACACGGATTATCGGACTCGAGAAACCTAGTTGGAAACGTGTATACTGCAGCTTTCCAAAACGCCGCGGCGTACGACGGATTCGAAAATAAATCATATTGTTTTATCGCAATAAAATTTAATTAAATTACTATATATATATATATATGTTTTCACTGTCCTTCTCTATCTTATAAACGTACAATTTTGTTCTCTCTTTTAATATAAAAAAAACGTGTCCTTTGACCTTTCCTATATCCACAACTCAAAAAATGAAAATATAATCAATAAAATTATTGCTTTTATTCTAGAAGCTGGCTTTATGATTTAACCTTTTTTCTTTTTTTCTATGTTCTGTATATTCTTAGCTTCTTAATTATGTTTTGTGTCCTGTTTTAACTGTAGAAATAAATTGCTCGGCAAAATTTCAATAAAAAAAAAAAATACACATATATATATATATTCAGTTGAGAATTGAAAAAACACGATGATTTTTGTTTTTCGTAACGTATCTATTTATATATATATTACATCGATCACAGCCGGTCGCTTTCGGTGTCTTTTTCAACTGTACCGCGTTCTCTCATACCGTTTATTAATTAGTATCGTAATTATTGATGTCTAATTAATTGTTTTTTTTTTCGAAAACATTCAACGTTTGACGACCGTGCACGCGCCGTATCATTAATAATATTATTGTACTCGTAAAGCGCTACAGTTACACCGTTTTCTGAAACGAACAAAACAAAAAAGATCGAAAAACAAATAAATGATTTTACTTTCGTTTTGTTGTCGTCGTTCGTAAAATGAAAGAAAGAAAGAAAAAATAACTAAAACGAACGAAATAAAACTCCCCGAGACCTGGAAATACGTATTATATATTTTTAAGGTAAAAAAATGTAAAACTTTCTAAAACTCGTTCCGTGAGGCCTGCCGCGGTGGCCATCGCACATGCACCGTATAATACAATAATAATAATAATATGATCGTGTTGGCGGTGGACGCGAAAACATATCGTAAACAGACGTCGCGGTGTACTTACTGCACCGGTGAAAATCAAGTCCGGTCACGTATAGCAGTGGCGGCACCAAGTACGACATATATATATATACGTTAAAAACGTTTGTGTACATGGCGTTTGTAAATACGTACGTGTGTGCGTAAAGCGTGCATGTACGTATGGCGCGCGAAATCCGAAACTCTGACCGTTTTCTCGTCGCCGAAGACCTCATACGACACCGACCGGTCGTGGATTTTCGACGCGAGTAGTAATAGTCACGTAGACGAATTCGGATGATCGAGAAACGGATTTCTCGCCCACGTTAACGATAATATCGGATTCGGTCGATAAACCGACGGGTTTTTAACGTCCGTCCACTATAAACGCGCGTTCATCGTACAGATACGAACCCGTACAAATATCTAGCGAATTTATGGTGTACGACGCCGAGCGGACGACAACACGTACAACCCTGTACCGCGTAAGATTTCAAATGTTATTATGTTAACGCAAAAGGTCGTTTTTTCCCCCCTAGTGGTTTCCTTAGGCCGGGGCCACACGAGCCGTCCGCAAGTAAAAGTGCACCGCGTGGCTGACGTTCACGTTCGAAACAATACGAATTCATTTGAGCGTCGATATGTTCGACGTCCGTTGTACACGTGCGTCGAATAGATAAAAATGCGTCGATAAAATTTCGACGTCCGTATTAAATATAACTTGCGTTATTTTTAACGCGCCGGTACTCGTGTGCCGTACGCCCGTAACCGATAATGTACTAACACGACGCACGTCAAAATGTACGCGCGTGTCTGAATCAATCGACTTACAAGTCATCGGACGCGACCGAGTGTTGTAATCGCACGTCGAAAAAACACAGAAAAAATCCGTTGGTTTTGAACGCGGACCCACACACGCGCCCCGCGCGTTCTATATATTAGTTGCAAGGTTTTGAGATATTTTTCGTTTTCGCGAAACAAAACAGTCGCACGTAAATCGAATTCAATATCGTTACGTTATCCGCGTCGTATTGTTAAAAAAAAAAAAAGACTAAGGCGCATACCGTATACTATATTGTACGGGCACTACTGGGAGTTTCGCGCGATCGGATATCAAAACGCGATATGTTCGTTTTAACGGAAAAATACGATAAAAATAACACGCGTTCCGCGCTCGTAACAATAATAACAATAATATTTTTTGGCGTGATCCGTCGTATAATAAGCGGATTTCGCCACGTGTCGGACGTATGGCGATCGCGAAACGTGCTGCGGCGCAAGTGTTTCGAATTTTTTTACGAGTTCTCGCGCGCCCGGCGACGCCATAACGTTTAAGACTTCGTACACACGCAGACGCTCGTAACTTTGATCTCTGCGGATTGTATGAGAATCGCATAGTTATATTTCGAGTTCACACGACGTATGTAATAATATCGTTATCGTACGAATACCGTTTATGCGCATTTTTTTTTTTTTTTTTTTTACTCTTTACGTCGGTTTATTCGATATAAAGATCGTTTAAGACCTACAGCATATGGTACAATAGTTGCGTGGGCACTATATCGCAGTAAATAGAAATTATTTTTATTTTTATTTTTCCAAATCATTCTATTATTTTTTCTTAGTTTTCATATTTTTACCGGCGTCCCTTATTCGTCAAAACTGTGTCAACTTTCGATTTTTTGAACGACTACCGATGATTTTAATTATAAATTCTAAAATGATCTATTTTCACGGGAATTCACACACTTTGGTTTTTAAAACCCGATACTGCAGTAGATGTTTGAAATGTACACCCTCTTGGACACGCTTTATCGGATATGTTCAAACCCGATCGTTAAATGTCCCTATATAACACGTTGAAATATATATACATATATTAGTCGCTTGATTAAGCCGTGTTCGAATAATAATAATAATAATGTACTCGTCGTGTTCGGCGTTGTCGAGACGATCGGATCGGAGACCGCGATACACCGTTTTATCGAGTTACCGAAGGTTTTTGGGCGGCAGCAAAAACGTATATTTTATAGTCGTTCCAACCTGTACGCTCGAGTTTCGGTCCGAGAAAATTCATACGATATACGTTGTGCGCGTGTTATTTTATTATCTTCGAAACCACGGCGGTACTATTTATTAATTTACGACGTCGGACCGTGATAATGATGATAACATACGCGTTTGTATAAAAGTTATTCGGCTCGACGGAAAGTCGCGAGTTCCGGTATAAATGTCACTGTGAAAAAAAAAAAATATATATATATATATCCGATTCCGGAAGCCGATTTTCGAGCGCGATCGTTTTTTTTCCCCCCAGAAACCGTTCGGAAAACGTATTTTCAACATCATTAGAATAATTTCGGTTTTCGACCGGCGTACGCGTGCGATACCGTGTACGGAAACAATACCCGTGGAATATCGGTTCGTGTTCACGTTTTTCAACACGAAGCGTACACGCCAGTTCGTTCCCGTCGTGTGGGCAAGAGGAGACCACGTGCACGCAACACGTAATATGTTTTACAGCGCCGCGACGTGCGGTACTAATACATTATTATAGATGATACGTCCGTCAATCGTCGTGAACTAGAACTTGGGTTTTATTTTTACACGGGGTGTTGGGTAAATACAAACTGATTGGTGAACTGTTTCTGTGAATGAGTGACAGTCGAAATCAGTCAAAATCGTTCGACTGTTCACGATTACATTTTAACCGAGTCCTCTCGACTACATAAAATAACGCGAGGCCAATAATAATCAAGCCGATCAAAATTTTTTAAACCGATTAAAACGATTTCGAGTCGATCGAAAATCCTGAACGTTTGAGTATGTTCGAACGTACACGCGTTTGTAGTTCAGCGAGTGGACGTACGAGAGAAGCAAAAAATAAAGTTATACGTACATATTATCATATCGATACGTACCGGTGCAACGGCGGTACATCGCGATCATCCGAAATCTTTCGCGAGCACGTGTTCGCACACGAATAATCGCGGACGTTCATTTAGGGAATTAAGAAAAACATACGAAAATTGATCGACTACGATTTTTGTGATCGCGCGAGATGAATAAAGGTTTTCGACGATTCCAAAATCGGTGGGAGAGGGGACCGAAAAGTCCAACCGATATCGGTTATTAGAATATACGGGAACATTTCTCACCGGGTCTCTTTTGAAGGCGTAAATTATTTATACGGATTTATCGCGAGAACCGTATACTCACGGTTAATAGCGTCTTATCTTTGGAGTGTATTCGTTTTTATTATCATTTTTTTTTTTTAATTTAAATTTACATACGCTTGACGTTAGTTTCACCCGAGAAAATAATTTTTTTGCGAACGACACGACAACAGAACTTTTAACTTTTATTTGGACATATAAATGTACATATATATATATATATACACAAGCGCGCACCAGGTATTTACGCGAAACAACGCTATATATAACAAATCTTATAGAACTCAAAGTTTTCGGCGTTGGGGAAGTGGTACGCACACAGTTTCGTGTCGCTTAACTAAACTTTTCATAATTGTACGTTATATAACACGCGATTTGGAGATCAGTAACCTTGAAAAAATGTAACGTCTCTTATGATTTATCCGGAGCGTGAAAAGTTAAGACACGTCTACCTAGGCGGCAATAAAAGTGCCTTTTTACGAGCTAAATATACTATCGCGTAATCTGCGTGCAAGTCAAAGACTACAATAAAATTAGTCACGCGGTAATGTTGGACAAAATAATAGACACGAAAATGCGTACATTTGCCAAACCCTATTTATTTAATCTGTAAACAAGTGAAAAAAAACATACACATTTAAATACGCGCCATTTTTAATTCTAGTGTTTTAAAATGTTGTTTTTACATTCGTTCCGATTAATCATATTGTTGGTCTATATTTTTTTTCTTTTCTGAAAAAATAATATATACAAGCATTTTGAATTCGTTCAGAATGACTGTAAGTATATTAAATAAAAAGTTTACAAAAAAAAATATTATATTTTTATGAAAAAGACGAAATCGTTTAAAAATCTAAAAGGGGACATGTAGATTTAATGCCAACCCGCATAATTAAATAATTTTTTATAACTTTATCGTATTTTATTATTAACTATTTTATATATAAAAAAAATCCAATTTACCTAATTTTTAATTATATATTTATAATATTTAACGATTCGAATAATGACGACTTCGAATGTTGTATTAATTTCACTAGTTTTCATATACTCGTATTATAGTTTATTTTTACGTATGTAATGAAAACATGTTAATATTAAAAAAAGAAACGTGTTTAGACCCCGCGCAATCGTTGAACAGAATAGTTAAGAACTAACATCGATTTAATTGTTAAATTTTGAAAATCTGAAAACGTTTGGAACACCTGAAATATTTTCAAAATAATGTACCCCAAACGATGATATACGAGTGTCGTACGTACACTGTTACAAGTATATATTCGTTTAATTTTGATTTTAAATTTTCGATTTGCTTCGTCCTGTGCTTTATTTTTATTCGTTTATCTTTTAGTACCGTATATATAGCTAAAGTCTCGACTCAAAGTTCATTTATTTAAATTACTGTTTTATGTACGTGTGATCGTCGAAGTAAGTGTAAATTTGATATTTCTCAGACGTTTATAAAAATAAAAAAATTTAAATTTAGGGTGAGGGGAGGAGACACCGGGACACTAGAAAACACGAAACTCGGCACGGAGACTCTTTCTGACACGGAATTACCAACGCCCAAAGTTGATTTCCGTCTTGACGCAAATACCTGTGCCATGTACAACAACACTTCTTAAACGCTTGAAACAAAAACGTCATAAAGACTATTTAATAACGTATGGTATAATATGTATCAGATAGTTGTGTAATAATGCGTCGTATATAAGCGGCGCAGCTCATTTGAATTCGTTCATTCGGCGAACTATACGGCGAATCAGTGGGGGAAAAAACGGCGGCAGTCTAAATAATAATAATAATAATAATAATAATATGTTTTCTCGACGAATATCGGAAATACTCGATTTTTTTTAAAACGCGTTCGGAACGATATTATCATTATTACATAATGTCGCGACGAACGATTATTATCTTACGATTCATCACGTCCTGTTTTTCCGTCTCGCACAATCCTACACGTTCCGAATATTAATGTAAACAATTAATGTCTAAAATTAAAAAGCTACGTAGATCGAACGGCTATAAAATGGAAATTCGAATTCAATTCCGGCAACGTGTCTGGGACGAAAATCCGGAAAATAACGTAAACAGTTATAATTATACATGATATTCTGTACGAACAGACAGAATACCCGAAAACATATTTACATACGTACGTATATATATATACAAATATAAATATATTATAAAAAAAAAAACAACCTTTACGTATAATTTAATCATGGGTCATAAAATTTTACGCGTCGTTTTATTTTCATTGTAGATACAATTATAATATCGCACGCGTAAATGCATTTTTCTATTTCACATCTCATTTCCGGGCATCGGCCGAATCTCTAATATAAATTTACACGTCGCGACGTGACGACGCGCGTGTCGTTTTAGCATAATTTTAAAAATTATCGCGAGCTATTCGGTTTTTTCCCCCGACCGCAGCCCGAAGTCAGTTCCAGACGGCCTATCGAAAAAGCACGCATACTTCGCGGGACTCAGACATTCGTTTCTTTGACCTGCTTGTAATGTTAATCCCGTTCGTACATTATTACTTAATAATAATAACAATAAATTATTATTATCCGAGGAAGTGCATCTGCACCGCGTTCTGTTTCATTATTATTCCGAAACTAAACAAAACGTGAAACGCGTTTTACGGTTTTTATCTTGCGCATTTACTCGGCTAAATTAAATAGTTCATATTGAATTTTAAGTTTTTACGTCGTGAACCATATGGTTGATATAAATACGAGAAGAGTCTCCTTTTCGGAAATCAAACTTTGTTCCGAATCATGGCCCGAACGGGATCTAACGTTTTTGTAATTTAGCGTTATATATACGAAATTAGCCATCTAATGTCATAACGAATACGTAACAGTGTATCGAATTCGAAGTCAACACATCATATGTTTTCAGTGACCGTGAAGAGACTCCGATTCAGGTATACGACGACGAGTCGTAGCCGTCAAATCAAAATCTTAACATTGTTTGTAGACAAATTCCCGTAGCGATCGATGTTTGCGAAATGTGTTCACGTGTGTAACCATAAGATACGTGCGATTCGTAATTTTTGAAAAAAAAGAAAATCACGATTAGAATAATTTGTTATCGGCGATAGAATATATCAGACCACATAACGATTGCGACAGAATCTCAATCGTCGTCACAAAAAAATAAATCAATAGATCACTAACGTGAATCGATGATAACGTTGTTCTATAGGAAATTATTCTCATTTCGTTCACTCTCCCATAGTCCCGATTCATTTCACGGTATTCCGTTTGATTCGTTCGCACAGTCTCGTCGTGCGTTCATATTTTCCGCGTCGTTATTTCGTTATGATAATGGCGGAGTGGGGTGTGGGAAGTGTGCTTCGAGTACGCGTATCCCGTTCAACGGCACGACGGCGGCGCCGAACATTATCCGAGATCGCCCCGGTTACGATAATATATTATTCACGTCCGGAAAAGATAGCGTTAATTAAATCCGAATAATATTATGGGAATGCGTCGAGTTGTGCACCGTAACAACGCGCGTCACGTCGTCGTCGTCGTCGTCGTCGGCGCTGTTTATCAGTCGTTGTTATATTTTACCGCGTTCGAGAATCCGATACGTCGCGTGTTTCGGTCTCGTGCATAAATCACACGTACGCGTCGCGAGGACGTAACGAATACGATTCCGGCGAAAACTCTGAAACGTTATCCGAACGACACGCAGGGCCACCACAAAGCGAGGGGGAGGGGGGGGGGGGTCAGTGAGTACTGTGGTCCCGGGGCTCGGGGAAAAAAAAAATACATAATATATACGTATTATCAATTTAAATCGGAAAAATAAAACGAGTCGAGTCACCGTATCTTTATATAAATAGTTCGATTTCTTACTACACCCAGAGCCGGTAGGCGGCTGGGGCGTGCGAAAGTTTGAAAATAATAATATAATTTTTTTTATACTTTAAATTTTTTTCAAAAATGTTGATTTTTTATATTAAACCGCAGTAAATTGTGTTTCGAACTTATTTTAGGGTAACTAAAATAACTGATATTTTATAGAGGTGTATAGCAGCGAAAAAAAAAGCTGCGTACCCAATATTTCGGGTACTTTTCGTAGAAATAAAAAATGAAATGTTAGAATGTACATTAACATTATTATTATAAATACTAGTATACGACGAGGGCCCGGATTTGTTCACAGTACCGTAGTTGAAAAGTTAACGGGCCTGGTCGCGTCCAAAACCACAGTGGCCGTAATGATCGTCACCGTCGGAAAAATACAATATTCGACTACTCGATATTTTTGAAGTGAAACTTCTTTGTTAAAGGGTACAAGCAAAAAAACAATTATTAAAACATCTTACAACTGTATGTTTTTGTAGTATATAATAGAACAATTGTCATCCTATTACATGTTTTTATTAAACACTTCAAAGAATGATTAACGCATACGAGTCCGCGTTAAGTGAAACATTTTATGTGTTTTTAGGTTAGGTTTTTTTTTCTGTAACGCTTTTTCGTGACAGTCCCCAGTGGGTATCTTAATTTAGGTAACGCTTTTCGTGGACGCTTTTTGGTGGACACTTTTTCGTGACGGTTTTTTTATTTTGATGTGCCAAAGTAAAGACATAAAATGTCAAAAACGAAAGATTTTTACGCGTCACGGTCGGCTGTCACGTGACTTTTTCTCGAGATTAGTTGCGCATGCGCGTTGTCTGATTTTAGTCGCGGCCAATAGCGTGCGAGCAGACCCGCTCGGCCGTCCCCACCAATTGCGCCGCATCTTGCATCCGTGCACCCGCACGCGCCGTGATCACGTCATTTTCTGTTCGTACGCGCACGTACGCGCACCGCGCCGAATAATGGAAACCGACCGTCTTATTCTGTCCTAACCACTTTTCGTGTGTCATTTTCTTTTCTTCGCTTAATTTACATAACTACATACGCAAACAGGCCGATCGGACCTAAGATTGGTAAGCCAAGTAATCCATTTCAACGTATCTATCAGTTTTGTTGATAAGCGCCGTCCGCTCGTACGGTGTCCGTATTTATTTACCTAGCGGAATAGAGAATATTTAGTCGTTTCCATGTACATTTTCGTTTAGTCTGTTCCAATATAAACCTACTATTCTGTCGGTCGAATGACTCCGAAAGAAGTTTCACTTCGTCCGCGTGTACGCGTAACACGCACGATATTTTTTTTTTTTATTTTATTCGTTCCTGTTTCGATAATTACACAATCTGTAATCAACGTATGCGGTACAACGAGCAGACGCGAAGTTATTTATTTATAAGATGGTGTTTAAAATTCGATTAGGTCCCGAGGTCATTGCCGCCTTGGCCTCCCGGGAGGGTTGCCGGAAATAGAGTTTGCTAAGAGGTTATGGACATGGGGGGTTGCTGTGTCGGTTTCTGAATTTGGAATAAAGTATTTCGGATTTTTCTGTTATTTCGGGGACGCGGAGATTTGTGTGTATTGGTGATTACTCGTTATTATTATTTAAATTTTATATATACATATCGTTAATTTAAAAAAATCGGACTAAAGACGGTCGGTAGAATATGCGACGGGGCCTCGGTGTAAAAGCAAACGTCACGCGTGTTTTTAAATGATTCGAAAAAATATGAAAATTAAGTTTTTCGTCGCCTTGGAACATTTAAGTCGTAGTGGTTATTGGTATTTCGAATAATTTGCGTGTCGTCGAACGACGTGTTACCAAAACGTCTGTCCATATTTTCGTGTATCACGGGACACGACTCGATCGTTTGGACGTCCGTTTCGCGAAAATATCGACACTGCGCCATGTGGACGTGACATAATTTACATAAAACTCGTCACGCGAAATCGCCAAAACGCGTTCCGCGATCGTTTGTTTATGTACGAACATATATATATATATATATACACGCGGCCATTATTATAAATATTATTGATATCATCCGACAAAGTTTGAAACAGCGGCGTACATAATAACGAAATAATTGACGCGTGTGTGTATGTAATATATTTACAATTACTGCGGCGTTTTGATAAACTGCAAGTTTTTAAGCTATAGTTTACAAACCGTTTGGACAACTAGATTTTAAAAACGATTTATGTACGTATAAGAATTGTTTTACGTTTCGCGAAAAAACGCGTACGCATTACGAAATGAAACGCTCCGAATGTTTCAAAAAGTTAATTAAATTGTCCATAAATTATGCTTACGCATTTTTTCCACCGCCGAATATAAGTACTAAGAATCAGATGTGCCGACCGTTTTTCTTGTCTCTCTAACGGACGCTTATATATTACCGTATAAATATTAGTACGGACAATGGATTTTTTTCCTGAACACTTGGACGTGTTGTTTATGCGATCCGTAAAAAGAAACCATTTCAGCTGCTCTTCTATAGTGTCGGTGATTCTTTCACTTCTCCGCGACGTCTCGCCAATCGATAAGAATTTTGTTTATAACACGTTTATTACCTTATGATATATAAAACGTTTCTAAAAAAAAAAAAAAAAAACGAGACCCGTCACCGCGTTAACCTAACCGATACAGTTTCTGCGCTCCGTCCCCGAAATCATAACTACGTATATAGCCGCAGAACAATACTGTTAATCAAGTGAATCTCCATAAATAAACGCGGTTTTTCGTTCGCGACGAACGTCGTTTACTGGTAAATCGAATTTCGACAATTTGCATAGCACGGTATCGGCTGTAGGTTAGGACCGAATACATCATCGCGACACACTACGAAAAGTATGCGAATGGCTCGGCGGTTTTTTTTTTTTTCATTATTCTTGAGTAACGTAAGTGTGTGGACGCGCGATCGCGTAAATTTGCGGCCCGCACGAGACTCCCGTGTTCGGTAAAACGAAAACTGAATACTTTCCAAATGGAAAATTGTACGTCTCGTATTTCGATTTCCGCGACAATGTCGAGAACAAAAACCTGATTTCCGGCAGCAGCGCGTTTAGACGAATTAGACGAATTTGCTCTCTGATATCAAAAGTAACGTTTTTACGACGGGATCATTAATGTAAACGAACATTTTCGAAACGGGCAAAACGAGTGTCCGACACCCGACTCGCGCGTATCCGAGAACAACGGCAGTGGCCCGGTTTCGTTTTCGAGCGACGCGTCCAAAATGTTTTACAATACGTGTTTTCTCGCGATTGCACGTAAAGTCGGTTGTTTTCGTCTCGGTCTGGACGGGTATTTTTATTTGAAAACAATGTGCGTTTTTTCCCGGTATAACGCGCGCACATAAAAAACGACGCGACGCGCTAATGAACCCGTACATAATAATACGACCGTTTGGCAATTTTTACGGACTTTGATGTTTTATTTATTTTTATTTTTTTATGACCGTCGTCTGATTTTTACTCCGTCTTATTATGTCAGCGGAGTTACGATTTTATTTCCTAGTCGACTCGCTGACACGACACGGTGCAACGTCGTAATATAATGTCATTGTCGCGGCGCGAATCGAATGACCGAACACGTGAAATCGTCGTATTCAATATTTCGGGATTTACGTCATCGTCCATACACGCACGTAACAATAAAATTTTTGTCGTGGTCTTGAACCTGCGCCGGTTATATGTTAAACGATTGTTATTTTTTATCGTTTTCGCCACTTGTAACGTCGTACAGTACAAAAATATATTCGTTTCCGTCGGGCCAACAACACATTGTTATGTTGATTCTTTTTTTATTTTATTTCATTTTTTTTTTTTTTTTTTATATAGCCGACGGTCGAAAACCTAAATAGTTGTTGACGGTCGAACACGAACGTCGATTCCAGCGACGACCGTAATATTATTATAAGAGTTCATTAGCACTCGTGTTTTTCTCGTTTACTGGCACGCCCTTCTAAAAACACATGCGTACAACACGCAGCCAAACGCCGAACAATCGTCGGCATATCTTAGAGAGGTTCGGACGATACGACCGTGTCGTTTTATCTCGGAATTCGGAACAACGGCCGCGGTCCTAGTGTCGTGCGCGTGTTCGTGTACCGTATAGTGTACAGGCGCGGATTCAGTGAGGGGCGAAGATAGCGGTCGCCTCTCCTCCCTGTAGGCTGTGTTTCACTTAGACACGAAAATTCCTAATAAAAATACTCAACGAAAATTTTGAAATTTTTTATGTGTTCTATGCGCACGAATCAATGTACATACGTTCTGAACTATTCTTGGATTTTGCGATAAAGTTTTCTGTCGTGAAACGGAACGTCTCAATTTTAATATATATATATATATATATATATGTTCTAATCTACCCGCTCGATAGCCATCAGTAATGAGCATTATCGCGTCGTGTATGTTTCTTAAATGTTTTGTCGTATTGTCGTAATTTTTACAGTGCCGGCCGTTTATCGAGTTCAAAAATATTTTTTTAATCATGTATAGGCTTGTATTTCATTTCAATAAACACATACACACACATACACACATATATATTAGACGGGTATTTTTTTTTTGAATGTGCAATATTCACTCCCCCCCCCCCGTAATATAAATCTGAAGCCGCACCTGACAGTGTACGACGTGCGACGACACGAGACGGGAGGAAAAAAACTACTATATCGGAGTACGTCGTCGTAGTCGCCGTCGTCGGGGGATGGGTGTAGTATATAAAAATGATTGCCGCGCGATCAGGTGCCAAGACTTAAAATTAGTCGTAAAGCACACGTGTATAAAATTCTGACGTTTTTTCTATTTTTTTTTTTTTTTTTTTAATGGTTTTACTCTAAAAATAAACAAAAGAAATTCCCATCATTTTTTTTCTTCCCTCTCTCTCACTATCTCGATTTTTTTTCAGATCCGAGACGACAGTTTATCAAGTTATGACGTATGTCTGTCATAGGGAAAGAGATATAGGCGAACGTCGTGACCGCGTTAAATATGAGCACACACACACACACAAAACAAAAAAACACTGTCACTACTAAATCGTATTTGCGTGTGGTCTACTGCGCGTCAATTTCGGTTTTCTTTTCAGTTTCAAAGATTTCATCGCTCTCGTTAATATGTTAAAAAGACCTTATTTTACAAAACATTTCGTACAGCACATTTTTTTTTTTTTTTTTGACAATTAAGACGTTTAAGTAAATGTTTTGTTTACAACACTACATATATAGTTAAAATACTTGAATAGAATAACATTTTTAAAATTTAATTTGAAACCCTTCTAAAACATCATTAGCTTTATTTGGATTTGTTTCTGCAAATACACCTTCATACCACTCTTGTTGAGTAGCTAATGGATGAATTCTGAAAATGACGATGATTTCAAAAAATACGACATCAAGCCATAATAAATACATTGTTTAAATTCATACTGCACATTTGAATTTTCGGACTGTACACTATGTGTCGTAATGCGCACTAAAATAGGCCCTGGTTTATGCGATTGTACAGGTAATGCTTATACGTAATCGCACTAACACCAATCGTACAGTAAATTAACAAACGCAAATAATATACGATCTGCGATTACAATATGTGCGTTCGATCGGTTAAACAAACGTACTTAACGCGTTTCGTTTTGTAACAACGATAAAATACAAAATGCGAGATGGAAGTCTCATTCGCGTATCATCGTTCGCGAAATCGTTGTATTTTCGGGGAGGGTTTTTTTTCGTTCTATTCCTGCGAATCTCGTTTGCACTCAAATCATGTTGATGAACTTCCACGCGGTCGCGTGATTAGTTGCCAAAGCTGTATTGAATATTTTTCGCGACGATCAAAACTTTGGTAAATGAGTTTGAAGTTTTGAACGTCTCTATTTGCGTGGGATACTTTCGTTTTCTCGTTTGCTGAGACGATCTTCGCGGAACTTCCATTATCGGTAAAAATGTAATAATATATCAAAAATGTTTTTTTTTCTTTTGAAAGAGAGAGTGAAATATCAAATATGTCTCTGTCGCTACAAACTGATATTGTGATTATGAAAATTTACTTGTACACACATATACATCCGTCGAGGTTTGCGCGCGTAGTTTTTCGGAGTTTCAGAAAAGTTTTCGGAAACGATTTGTCTTCGGATTATTGAAAAGATTTTATTCGAAAATGCTCGCGCAATATAAAAAGACAATGTACAGCCGTAAATTCGAATAGACGGCCTCGCGTGTGCGTACCGGATTCGTTTTTTAAAAATCGAACGGAGTTTTTGATTCGCGTCGCTATACGTTACGCATATGAATACTCGTGGACGTAAAGGTCAGAGGGATATTATAATTATATGTTTATTTTTAGCACGATGATTACATACTATAGCGTATCAATACTTGATCAAATACTCGAGCAGCCGTCGAACCGATTATTGTTTTGATGTTTAAAACCGCACGAGATGTAGAGATCGCAACCATTGCGGTTCGTGTGTTTCAACGGCTCGCGACAAGTCATACGTAAAATACCATAGTCTTGATTTTCCTTCTTTTTTTTTTTTTTTCTTCAATATTTTTATTTCGCGCAAGCGGCCAAAGCGTGTCATCTGCGTTCGATTACCGATCGAGCTTGTTTACCGATAAAACATCCACGTGGGACATATCACTGAGAATTAAACGCGTATCGTTCTGTACTTAGTCTATTAATTAACCGCTAATCAGATTAAGTTAACGCCTCGTCTGAGTATGTGTGTTGCGCGTCGTGTATATCACATTTCAAATTTCGTGTTATACTAACTTTCGAGTTACGTTAAACGTGGTGATATTGAAAACACCGAACAATTTTAATGGCTTAAACTAATACGTAACACGTGTGTGGCGGTATATAAGAAGAAGAAAAATGTCGAATCTCGACTAACCACGCGAATCACCAAAAAAAAGATTCTCCTGCGTTCGCCTCTGGTATTTGATACGTACGCGATTGTTACACGCCGTTTGTTGGCCGCGGGGGACGGCGTGTTTTCGCGGAAACTCTTGTCGCGCCCGAACCCGTCCGGAGGAACACGCGTATAAACACGGACCCGCGCGCTAATTGATTTTAGAAAGTAGATTTCACGCGCCGGATGTAGAGGAGGAAGCGCGAGTTTATTATCGGCCGTGTGTTTATACGATACGTACGCGCGCGCGTCGTACGTACGTTGTGGCGGCCTTGGCGTTTTTTGGCCGCCGGAAGACCAAAAAAAAAAATACCGCCCGAAAAAATCGAACCGCTCAGCCGGTCGACACGAATGTTTACGCGATTTATCGTTCTGCTACGCGCGCGTCTGTCCGCAAATAGCCGACAGACACGGAACGTTTATCGCGTTGTCTCGTCGCGTCCATGATTTTAATAGATCAATACTAGTGAATCGACCCGACCGTGACTTTTGTAATTTGTCCGTGATTGATTATTTGTATTGGAAAAAATCTGGGCTTGTCTCGGGGGGGGAGAGACGGTTCCACACGCTTCTATAGTCTGTGTTTCAGTTTCCAGTTTACGGACCGATAGAACGTATTGTCTTATGGACAGTGTCGCGATTAATCGGAAACGAACCTTGGACGACTTCATTCAACACGATTGGTAATACACAAGGCGTTCCCGGTATCGTTCGTCAACATTAAAAACCCGTTTTTCCTATACGCGCGAACTAGCCGTCGAACTCGTCGAAGTTCACGATTTTGATAAGTCTCCGTCTGACGGTCAAAACGGCAAACGGTTCGATATAATTGTTGTGGATTGATATGTTTTTTCAAATCCGCCAAGGCATTATCGTACACATTACGCGTGTCGGCTACGCGATCTCTTCGTGCGGCATCGATCGGCGAAACGGTCGTTGAAACGCGTAGTAGCCGGAGGCGAATAAAACAAAGCGAAGTGTCATAAATCTCACCGTGAAATCGTAATAATTCACCACGGCCATCGGTGAAATTGTCGAAGATAAATCTGATTATTTTCGGTTCTCCGTCGTACCAAACCGACAATCAACGAAAACGAATGTTGAAAATCTGTTTTGGACAGCGGCCGCCATAGTTGTTTGATCGAACCTAACCTGATAGAATTAATATTACATTCACGACGTGGCCAAACATTATTCTCGTCGGATTCGGATAACCGAACGTGCGCACACGAGATACGGATCGTAACGATAACAATGTAATGTCGTTTTGGCGACGATCGTATCCGATTTCGTTGGATACCGTACAACTCGTCCCGGACGATAATTAATACGACGGCGATGATGATGATAATAATATTATTATTATATCGTTGTCGTACACACACACACACACACACATATATATATATATATATATATTATTATGTACTGTTGTGTATTGTATTGCACCGTTGCCGGCCGCGCGTTCTTTGTTTTTTACGGCGCGAACCGAAATCTCGTCGTATCGGGTCACAGACGCGCGTTTGTGGTGCCGCCGCGGTTTTATCATGTTTCCCGCGACTGTATCGGATTTGTGCGCTTTTATTGCGCCGCTTCCGGGTTTTGTTGCGCCGCGGTGAGATCGAATGTCTCCCCTTTCTTCCCCGTAAATCATCGACCGCCGTAACATTATACATTACGATTGTCGCGGGCAACGTCCGACGCGCAGTCAACGTCGTTCTCGTGACTGGAAATAATAGCGTTGACGTGTTACGCGCGGATAATGATACTCGTCGAGTTCATCTCGCATCGAACGTTTTCAACGAGTTAGTTTATAACACGGGGATTTTAAACAGCCGAAACGTTCGTACAATTGTCACGCTCGAACACTGGACTCCAAATGTTTTAATTGTATTTGGATGGCGGAACGGCTCCGGTATAAATCTGACCTCACTCGGATAGAGTCTAACGTAATCGACATGCGTAAAAGACGCGCGAGAGTCTTTAGCTGTAAACTCGTCTGTGTCGTCGTTTTCGATTTTTTCCCCGATCGATCTACGAAAATTCCTATCCGCGGCGATGCGTCCGACGATAAACATTTAACAGTCGATAATCCGCTTTGGGTTTCTTTTATGGTATCGAACAAACGACTTTGCCAACAACGTATTTCAAGCGTACATAAAATTGTTATTTTTATCTTCAGAATCGGTCTCGTACGACGTTTCGGTTAAATTCGTTCGAATCATCACGAGATTCGCTAAAATTCGATCGCATACATACATATGCGTGCGTGTGCACATCAACATAAGCACTAAATTGTTTGTTTAATTGTCAGTTTTTAATGGCACGTGTGCGACATACGAACTTTCTTTTAGCGTTCTCCAATACGGGGTCGATTTGCACGAGATTAAAATACATTATCGACATGTGGTTTGCTATACTTAAAACGGATTCGTTTCGCTGCACGTCATGCGCAGAAAACGAATGTTTATCGTCGAACACACCGTGCGATTTTGTTGCTTTTCCGAAAAAATTTAATTGTATTCGATTCAAATAATTGCCCGACCGCAGCGAAACGTATTCACGACGAACGGTTTCGGTGGTTTCCGTTTTTTTCCCGCCGCGATTTCCAGACTTCAATTATCGCGACGGGGAAGGGCAGCAGAGGAAACATCCGAACTTTCCGGCGATCGCATTAAGCTCGTGCGTTCGCCTCAAATAACCGCATTGACTTCGAACCGCACTGTTAACTCGATTCAAACCGACATTCCATCTCACCGATCTATACATTTTCGAGCCACTTTCGTCGAGCAATTTTTCGTTTTTGCGCACGACGAGTTTATTTTGCGTTCTGTAAATACGATTCGTCCAAATTTATTTCGAGTCGCGTTTTCCGAACAATAAGAAATGAAAACCCAATTGATGCGTTCGCGCGAACCCGACGAACAGCAGCCGATGCGTCATAGCCGAAACAATACACGTCGGGAAACAATTCGGATTTCCATATTGTTCTAATAAAACCAAGACGAAGGCAAACTGTCTACGTGTATATGACGTCTAAGACGAGGAATCCGAATCGTTTTAAATACTTGTCGGCGGCGGCGGCTTGTATTGTAAGTCGGTCGGATACATCGACGCCATCTAACGTCGACGTGATAATTATTGTTTAGTTGTTATAACACAAACTATTGCGTTCCGTCGTTTTCCCGACTAACTGAAACGATAATAATAACTCGGGAGAGTTTTTGAACGCGCGAAAAGCGCTATTGCTTTGAACTGGTGTAAAACGACATTGTTCATCATATATTTAAGCGCGTGATAATTCGTTAGGTGTTTTTGAATAATTTTGTGCTGAATAAAAAAAAAAAAAAAAAATCTAATCGTGAATTATTTTTGTACTCGCGAATGTTAGCGAGGAGGTCAGCGATTCACCGATTATTCGGTCAGACGTTTAAAAAATGAAACGTCTTGTTGTATACACAATAACGTGTCATTACGTATCGTTATTTTTCGCTGTTTGATTAATGGTCCTTGTGTGTGACCTTCGTTGGTCGGCAATAAAGCTACATGAAGCTTTATACACTCGTGCGTGCTCGCCAAAAGCACTTAAAACGTTTGACCTAACGTTTGACGGCGTATTCGGCCGTTATCACGTCGAAACGCGAATAATCGATCGTATCCACACGAGAAAAACGTCGCGTTCGGAGATTCAAACGCAAAAAACGAACCGGACGAGTCGGCATGCGCCGCGTATCGTTCGTCGTGATTTGTAACACGTTTAAAAATAATAACGGCCGCATGCCTACCGGACTCGTTCACGTTGAACAGTTTGTGACGGCCACGGAAAAACAACACAATGTTCGGTATCACGAGTCGGAACGAATCGCGCGTTTAATTTTAGATTTTACGTGGTTAATGTAGTGACGTGTTCGTTTTTTTATTTATTTCGCGTTCGGATCGCTGGGCGTTTCGACAATGCGCACAGTGAATACGATCCAATTAATATCATATCATTATATAATCGCGTAATTTACATACGGTCCGTTTCGGTGCGGCGTGAGAATTATTGATGTACGTACACACGCACGCGACACGCAGTGGAAACTAGAATTCGAGAATTTCAGTGCGCGCGCACACACTCGCGCACGGTGATTAATGACTAATATAGATCTCCGCGGTGCGGACCGACGACGTTTTTGGTGGCGCGGGATGAAACGATCCGTCACGATTCGAGATAATAACTATAAAGAGTCCAAGTAGGCGATTGAAAAACGTCATCCTCGTCCCCTTCGCCCACTACGACACGCTACCCACGAAAACTCCCGTCGGTGCCGTCGACTGTAATACATAATAGCCGGTTGGTTTCCGTATTTGATTTACGTTTTAGTAGACCACACGTAAAACGCGTGACAGAACGTGACAACGGTCGGCGGACGTCGTTGTTTTATGTAATTTTTATTTTTTTATAACGACTGCGAAATTCCAATAGTCTTCGATAAAAACGAGTTATTGTTGATAACTTGTCACGAGCGAATCGATGCGTATCGCAGGAGAAATAAATATAAACGTGTGAGTCGATTGAAAACCGAACGATTGGTCGCAGGAGAAGAACCCCGAAACGTCCGCCGTCTATTGATGCGAATTTCACAATAATAATAATCAAGGCTCGGATTTCATAGCACTAAAAACAACTGAAATATAATATGACGTAAAAAATCTTCAAATAAGCGTTATACTATGCCATAAAAACATGAAAAATAGCAAAAATGGAAATTTATTCATTTTTTTTTTTTTTTAAATATTTCACCTGATATGATTAAATGTTTCGCCAAATTTTCAAATACAAAATAAATCATTATATCTCATGCACAATAGCACCAAAAGTTGAAAAACAGCACTAAACATCTAAAATACTTCAAATATGCAAAAAACGACAGTACGAAATTTCGTATTTGGAGTCCTTGGCGCGTAAAACAAATTCGTAGCTCACTCTGCTATTTTTATCTGTATCCTTTCGGTAATTAGCAAATGCTATAAAACCCGATAATGATATACGGTTCGAGCGGCGCGCGCTGAACCCCTTCGCCGACGACGTGCGTTTTTCGTCGCGTTTCCCGGTCGCCGCCAAACGAAATAATAAACGAAATAACTAGGCGTAACAAAGAGTAATGCGTGCTGCGAACGCGCGTTAATACGCCAATAAATAAAAAGATTATCCACACGCGCACGGACGTAAGACGACCGCGACGCCATATTATACACTCGCGCGCGCGTTTCTCGTAGGGGTCATTACTTACCCGGCTACGACTTCCGGGAAGTCGGTCGACTTACGACGCGAGACCGTGAGATATAAATATATACGCGCGTGTGCGCAAAGCTCGCGAAATCTTATAGATATATGTGTGTGTGTATAAAACAATATAATATCCATCCGTACGCGAACGAGAGAAAAAGAAAATGAAAAATGAATGCGAATGAGAAAAAAAAAATATCTTTAATTGTATTTTTTTCCTAAACACGAGTGTCGAAAAAAAAAAAAATTCGTAAAAGCCGAGGAAAAATGGCGTGTATACTCAAAATAGTCATTTGGTTTGTCGTGTTATCGTCGAAAAGAAAACCGATTCGGTTACACTACCATCCAGGAGCGGATCCGGGACAAAATAACGGGAGGAGTGGGCGATTTTAAAATACATTAAATTACATTTTAAATAACACTCAAACTTGATTATATTAATCGTTTATTTATCGCATCACTATTTTAGACCATTCGTTGGACTTAACCTAACCTAAATACTCGATGTCCAGTAACATTGAAATAAATAATCATTACAACCAGAAATCAAGTGGTTTTTTTTTTTTTTTTATAACGAACTGCTACCACCACTGTTGTCGTCGACATTTTCTTCGTCCACGAAACAAACAAGCAAAACGTATATTTCACGACGGATTCGTTTTGTATAGTGACGAGCGTAAAATAATATTATTTACAGTAACAAGCGCGTTTCGTACAAAACGACGATACAATACTCGCTAATTCCACGACAATCTTTCGACCCGACGCGTATTATGCGCTACGTTCTCGTTATGAATATATATATAAATATATAAATATTTATTTATGAATACATTGTACGTCGTATATACACGGTACGCCGTCCGGTCGGCCCCGCACACAAAGACCACCGTCGTTTAATGTTTTGAAAATCATATTCCCCACGTCCACGAAATAACAATAATCACGGAGGGAAATGGCGATGAAAATCGCGCGGAACAAAACGCAACGCCGTGGCGTCGTCATCAATCAAAACGCCGTCGCGGCGTTCTTATCCCGAGTCCGCTGCTTTCCGCGCGGCCTGACCGTCGATCACGACGCGGCCATAAATATTCAACGTATTGTGCGCGGTCGTGACGGTTATCGGCGACCGGGTGCGCGTCGAAACGGCCCGAAAGAGACTTTAACGAGCGGAGGTCCGAGTTCGAACGGAATCGGCCGTTTGCGACACAACGGAACGACGAACGCGTGAAAACGAATACGGTCTTTGGCCGGGTACGGCGGACCGTATATGGAGAGGCCGTCCCCGTCGGACGCGGAAAAAAAAAGAAACGCCGCTCGTTTGTCGTCGTTATTTTGAAAGAAGCGCCGGCGAAATTATCGTCGCATTGTACGCGGTCTATAAGTCGCGGCCGTCCGTTGCCGTTCTCGTCGTTATTTGCCACGCGATCGGAAACGCGACGAGTTCGTGACTGCCGCGCAGGGAAAAACCGGCCCGTGTTCGGTTCTGTTTCCGCGTTAGCAACGAGACGAGAAAACGTCCGGTTACGTATCGTACACGTTCGGTACACGGCGTCTCGCCGTAGTCCGGTGTGCGCGTTCTCTCCGACGGCAGCAGACGAACTTTCCACGTATTTCTTTTGCTTGACGCCTTCTTCTCCAGTACTATGCTCCACACTCGCGGGCGGAACACAACAAGCGCACCTGAAACGACCGTTTGAAACGCGCAATATTATCGCGCTAGTATCGACCGAAATCAACGCGACAACAACGCACGCCGCACGCGTAAACGAGTCTCGTTTTTTTGCCGGTTTGGAACGTTTGGACGTGTGAAACACGCAGTTTCGTTCGACCCGCCGCGGGGAATCGTCCCGAACTTGGAATCGAAAGACAGTCGTATCACACGCGTTTTCGGCCGGCTCGTACCTGCGTGCTCGTAATCCTCTCGGGAAAATCCGTACGGCTCGTTGTACGTCATGGTCACGTTACAGATATCTCATAAATCGTCTAGCCGATGGTTTTCCTTTTTTATATCGGCATTGTCTGGTGTATACGTTCATTCGTTAGTATTCGATTTAGACATCGAGCCTGAACGCGAACTTCGTAAAAAGGTCAAAAGATTTAAGTTAATTTAAAACATCAAAGTACTCGTTTGATTTAAAAGTAAAATAATTAATTATTAATTCAAAAAATAATAATTCTTTTGAGGTATGATAAAAAAAAATAAATAAATAAATGGGTATCGGAGTACAAATTCGGTACGAATTTCATTTTCCTTGGTTCGAACCAAACTATTTTGCGTTAAGTCCGGTTCGAATATTTCCGATTATATGAGTTAGATTTCCGTAACATCAATAATCATAATGCGTGTGTGTGTGTGTAAGAGACGTGATAATCGAATTCGTCGTCTTACCGTCTTATGGCAAAAACGAGTCTGACCGGACGAAATACGGACCGTCATTATACAATCGTAAACGTTATCTAGTTTTTCAGACTAAGATTAAATTCTACGGGTTTCGTTTCGAACAAAATCGCTCGCGGATAGGACTAAGGTAAACTCCGCGGGAGAGTTGCCAAAACTGTGTTCCCTCCCCTCCCTCTCATAGGCAAAAAATGTAAAAAAAATAAATGTTAAAAAATATCCAGTTTTAAACGCCATAAACTCGGAACATCTAAATGATGAATTTCTTTCCGCCCTTATAGTATGTTGTAAAATCGTTATTGTGAAGTATCCGGTAAACTACGATAATGGAAATTTTTTTTACATTTAAGTAGAATGACGTATTAGTTAAAATTTTAGTCTTAAATGTGTAAATTGAATATATTTTACTTAAAAAAGTCGTCATAAAACGCGAATATCTTTCGTTTTACTCGGAATTTAAACATTTACAAAATATATAAGCCAACGAATTTTTTATATATATTTTTTTAATTGTTACATATATATATATATGAACCGTTTAGAAATGTCTGTTTAAAATCGATAGAGTTTAATTTCCACGATACGATGCTTGTTTACGAAAAATGATTATAATATATAGCGAAACGGTGCAACGTCATTCGGTCCTGTTTTTGTGTATACCTATCGGTATTTAACTTGCGCGTTATTTACTTACGTATTGAAATGTCATTTTCCGTTTCCATTTTCCGTATTGGGATTGCGATCATCATATACGTTTCGCGTTCAAACGATAAAATTCGTCAAACACGCAAACGCGTTATTTTTTAATAATTTACTTTCAGACGATATCACGTATCGATATCGATTCATCTCGTTGATTACGATCGATATACGAGATACAGAACGAATGATTTGCAAAAAAAAGCAATTTTAACAGTAGCGTAATACTTTTATTGGATATCGTTTTTTTTTTTTTTTTTTGGCGTTTTCGCGTAGCCACTTAATGGATGTGTCCCGATTTTCGATTTGTCTATAATTATGAATTTGAATACGGTTCCCGACATTTTAGAAATGCAATTTCTTAGAGCAATTTGAGAAAAAATCGATAACATTTTTTTTTTTAGGTTTAACTCGGAGTTCGAACGTAACCGTTGTTGTAACGCACCAAAAACCGTGCGCACGGCGGTCGTTAATGATAACTGATAACAATAATGTACGCGCGATAATTTTGTATACCGCAGCAAGCGCGCGGCGATTTACGCGGCGATAACGAGGCGAATAAATATCCGTGTACGCGTCGGACGTGCGACGTGCGACGAGGACGGACGCGTGCGCGTGTGCGCATATATATATATATAATAAATTAATAATAATAATAATAATTGTTTTCCCCTCGGCGCATAAATCACGGAGTTTAACTCTCGGGGAATTAATTTTAAAACCACCTGTCAAAGGCAGTAAAGTTTCAAAGTGAGATTGGCGAAGAACGGGGAAAAAAAACACGCGGCGGACGACGTCTAGATAACAAAAACAAAAAAAAAACAGGCGCACCCCGTAGGTCATAAATATTTACCTACTTAATTGACTCGCGGAGATTGTATAAATACACCTCCTACTCGAAAAAACGACCGCGCGGTTGTGTGATGATGGCTTCGTGTAATATACATATATACGTTTATACGTTTATAAATATGAATATTATATTTAGATAGCGCGTTGCGATTATGTACGATGTGCAACGACGCGCACGCGTGTCGAGTCGGCTGCGACGCACGCGACACGTGTGATTTACGATTTTCTGTACGTATATAACAGAAACGCGCGTACGGAAACAGCGAGATCGGGATAGCTACGAGAGGGAGTTTTTTCAAACCGTTCGCGAAACCTATTGCGCTCTACGTGCACGCCGGAAAAATGCATCGACGGTGACGCCACGAGCTTTCGAAGTTTCGTGTAGACCACGTACGTGCTAAAACGAATAAATCAAAGTCTGACGGGGGTTTTTTTTTTTTTTTTTGTATTATTCGTATGGCATAAAATACAGAAAGCAAGTAATAATGATAATGATAATGATAACAATTAGTAGAACGACATAGAATAAAGTTAATAAGGTTATATCGGCTGGACAATAAGCAAAAACAGTAAACAAGAAATATATTTATATAGTATTTTACAAGAATAATGTGCATTTTGTGGACGGCTATAGAGATTTAACATCGAGATTTTTTATTCGTTATATAGCTTCCGAGGTGCATTGAACATACATTCGGGTTCGCCGTTGAATTTCCTAATTCCGCAGTCGCAGTTACCCAGTCTGACGCTTATTTTGACTTTATGTACATCTCTTAAGCAAATATGTTTAATCGGAAATACTAGTGACAAATAACGAAATAGTAAATTAGTACTTGCGAACGTTATTATGCATCTAGTTGCATAGAATCGGTGGGTGGGACAGAAACTGTTGCTGTTAGACTAAACTAACTGTTTCTCAAAGATCTAGAAAACACGTGAAACTATAAGAATTCACGTTTAACGTACGTACACGAATGTTCGCATTAATTATTTGATCATGCGAATAGTTAAACAATTGAACATAACATAACATGAGATGTTTACACATAATCATGATTATGATCCAATTAAATGATCAAACGGTTTTTATTTGCCCGATAAATTTGTCTGTAGAGTTTGTCCGTTTAAGAACACTTAAAATATGCGATATTCATTTTTTTTTTTAAGGTTAAAAATATCGTACAAATATTGTCATTTGTATGAAAAAATTCCTCGTATTATTTCATACGGAAACGTATGACGTCATGCGATCAATTGCCGTTGTCTCGAGACGGTATTTTCATCGAACCGGCTATTTGACGTCTTATATAAGTATACGAATGCTTAGCAGAACGCGCGTAATGTATGCAAACGCGGTAACTTACGAGCCCTGGTCGTATTACGTTCTCTCGATTAGTCTGTACCGGTCACCGGTGACAACTGACAGCGCGTACTGTGTTTCATATTTTATTTGCCGCACGAGACGTCTGAACATGGAAATTGTTATGCTGAGTCGAATAAAAGAGATAGATTAATAGCTTGTCCGACAACGGCGGTCATAATATTATGAAACGCGTTCGTCGTTGAACACGAACGAGCCGCCGACTCAATCGTACCCGTAGTACGCGAGAACGCGTTGAAAACAAAAACGCCATGCGAGTTCGGCGCATCGTATTATTTTTACGTTTAGACCGGTACGAATCGGCGGAGCTCTTCCCGATAATGAGATAAATACGATGCACGTCAATGTCGTTTTATCGTGATTTTTTCGAGTGTACAAAATCGATTACCCTTTGCGAAGTCGCACGAAATTCGTAATCGTGTTACGAGTATTTTACGAGTATAACGAAGATTTTTCCCGTATCGATTCCAACTCATAAACGTATACGTTTACGATTGATACCGATTAATCGTTTTGATAATTCATTGTACATTCCGGCAAACTTTCAATATACGATCCTAGAAATCTTACGTCCGTTCCGAACGGGACGCATTTCGGCACGAAGTCGCATATATTTAATTCGTATTTGAACGCGACTGTCTTTTTTAAGAAAGAAATAAAAATTACGAGAAACCAATAACGCGTTGAGTGGATGTTTCGTTTGTTTCGTCAAGTCCATTTCGCGTACAAAACAACACAGTTATCGCGGACGGACGCTTAGTTTATTTGCGTACGGTGACGACCGAGCGTGTGGGCCGAGGCCAAAATGCGAAGGATAAAAAACGGTTCACGTGTTTATTACGATTTTCCGCGTTCCGCGAAAAGGCGACACGTGGGCGTTCGTAAATCGCGCGCGCCGCGGTAACGCGATTTTTTCCTCAGACCCGTTCGACCGGTGTACAAAACACAACGACGACATGTCAACGGCACGGAGATACGCGGCACGTCCGCATACGCGTTTCACTCGAGAACCGTCGTGGCACATCAAAAGAATTCTTCACGGAATCCGTCCGTAAATCCGCAGTGGAGGTTTTTTTCTTTCTTCGGGTCGCGTTCGCGGAACGGACGAACGCGGCGCGCATTTCTATTCACTCTCGCGAAAACAACAACAATAATAATAACCGTAATGATAATAATAACGATAATAAATAAATAATGAAATCCGTGCGGCGTCTTTCACGCGATTAACGACCCGTTACGTAATAATAATATATGTATACAAATTAGTTTCGTCGTTTTGGATTTTTTTTTTTTGTTTTTTTTTTATGGTTGGTTTGTTTTGTTTTTTATGGTTCGCGCCACCAGAAACAATTCGGCACGCGCCCCGTTTTTTTCTTTTATTTACGTTACGCACCACACGCGTGGATTAAGACCACGCGAATACCGTTGATGAACAGTCGCGTGCCAGTCACACGTCGTTTTCGCGATATAACTCCTCGATTTAAAGACGAGCAATGGCGTGTTTTTGGGGGGCGGGTAGTTCAAAATTTTTTTTTTTTAAGAAGAATTATTGATTTACTTACTCGTACGGGCTACTATTCGTATTACTGTCTGTAAGTGTCTACCTATATGATACCAACGTACTTACATTGCTTTGTGCCAGTAGCTAATATCGACACACATTTGGTTATCCTTCTTTTTCTTTATGGTTTCGGGAGGGAGGCAATACTCCTGCCCCCCCCCCGTAAATACGCCACCGCTTTTAAGAACTGTACTTCCCATACGGACTTACATTTCTACGCGTGCCAGAATTATTGTGGATAAATAGAGCGGATTTATTCGTTACCTAATCAATAAAATCTGCTCGTTCTTTGCTTTTTCTACGTTCAATATAGGACGTATACGCGAAAAAACGCGTCGTCCTCCCCTTTCCCCCTGGAAAACTCGTCGAGATCCGCCACAGTCGCGGCAAACGCCTATTGTCGTGATTTGGTCTTATTATAAGCGTGTTACACTCGTGAATTTATTTCGACGTACACGGCAAGAGAATTGATAATGACGACGACGATTCGAACGCACGGAATGATGAACCGTTCGCGAAATACCTGATCGAATTTCCTGCCCTCCGTTTCGAGTAATCGACCACCGCCGCAATTATTCGTATACCAAAATATTTAAGAAAAAAAAATAATACCAAAAATATATTAGTGATTGTGGAGACGAATTGAAAAATTTAATATAATATTTTATATGAGCGTCACGGCGGCTCCGTTTTCACGACGCTCGGGCGAAAAAGTAAAAAATATACGTCGAAGCTTATTTCCTTACTGTCTCTCCACCCCACCCCTCCCCCACCACCACTCTATCCCGCCCATCCGACCTTGGGTACCTATATTTATTATCATATCGCATAAGAATATAACCGTTATCTCTCCAAAACGCGTATTCCCTCGGGTGGCTAAAGGATATAAATTTCCGACGAAATCCCACAGGTTGACCGCGCGTTATATCGTTTTTTCGACACCTCGTTATAACTCATATTCCTTCAGAAACGTTTTTCACTCCTTCTTCTTGCCGAATCCGTAAAAATAATGTCTGCAAATGTTATTAAAAACGCGTTTTGAATATCAACGTTTCGTTTATCCGTCCGCTCCGAAGAACGCACAATAATACAGTGTACGGCATACGAGAGATAACGATGACGTGTAATCGTTGGAAATCCAACGGTAAAAACGTACAAACGTATTTGAAACGAAAGTCAAGAAACAATAACGATAATGCAATCTTGCGAAAAATATATACCACAAAACGGTTTATATATATATATTGAATAAAACCAATGAGTCGAAACCGGTAGTAAGTAAACACATTTTATACAACTACTAAATAATTTATTTGTATTCTTTTAAATACTCAATGGTTTTTTATTCAAAATATATATAAATAACATTTTTTTTTTTTTATTAACTACGAATTATAGTTTTTTCTTTTCCGTATTTTATTAGAAACATGTATTTATTTATTTTTTGTTTCATGATAGATATTATATGCCAAAGTTTGTAATTATTCGTGTACACGCACGTATACATATTTTATAGACATCGCGTTGGACCGACTCTTTTGTATTTATGTTTTATACGAGAATGAGTTCCGTTTGTAACAAAACAAATCTGCTTTCCGAGTTTCGTACGACTTTTACGCGTGTTATTTTTAAAAATCTGAGACTGAAGCAATTACCGCGGTTCCGAAACATCACCACGAAACAACACTCGATAGTTACCACGCATAACATGGTGAAATAACGCACTTGTATTTTTCATGCGCGTCTTAAATATTTATATAGATAAGAAACAACGCGCGTGCGATGCGTGTAAACTTCATACTATCTTAATGCGAAGAAAAAAAAATCACGCGAAATATTACGAAAGCAACAGCTTTGCGTGATTTTTCATTTTTTGCGGCGGCGGCGGCGGATCGTTCACCGCGGGACAGATAAGAAAGTATGTGTGCGTTTCTTCGGGTTACTTTTGTGTCTTTCACAAAGTCCGAAAGAAGCCGGTGACGAGCATAATGATTTAGCCAATTCCGACGATTTTTTAGACGTGGTCTGAAAAAATAAAAAAATGACCGCGCAACGCTCTGGGGACGAGTTTGTTTCAATCGCGTTGCGTTCTCTCGTATAACCCCGAAAAGAAAATACATACGATAACACATTTTATGTCGCGCGCGCTGGAAATAACAATAACATGAACTCCGTTTAAAAACGCGAAAATATACGAATTTATACGCGTGACCATTTCGAGAGCATAATTAAACGTGTTAGAGTGAATTATTATCTCGGAACGCGTGCAATACGCATACTCGACGTTTGCGCGTGTTTCGTTTTTAAATTCCACGTGTACACAACATTTTAATACGTTTCGTTTTAATGGTAAATAAACTACGTAAACTATTACTCACACACATATATATATATATATTTGTACGTTATTAAACGCGTTGACCGGTTTTTCGTGCACGGCAGTGAATCGTAACGCGTATAGCCACGCGCTTAATTATTATAACACCGTATTATCGTGTTCCGCGCAGTTGTCCGTTAATAAATTGCTATTTCGTTCCGTAAAAACGTACGGCCAACGGGTACAAAAAAAAAACCCCCCACGATACATATGTACGATAGCGAAACGTTTACGTCGCGATAAATTATTACGTTTTTCTCGCTCGCAATTCATTCGCTTTGCGGTCGTCGGTACATACGGTATACACACACACATATATATACGATTTAGGTGCGTTCCGGAAGAAGGCAAAAATAATAAAATGTCGTTGTTCATATCCCGTGCCGGCGCGCGCGTCGATCGTCCGCATAATTCAATCCGACGCGTGTAATTCGAAATTATCGTACCCGGGGACACGCGGATACCCCGTGAGCACGATTGTGGTGGTTCATGCACACCCTCGCCGCGACGACGTCGTGTTGTTCCCGTCCGGCCGTAACGGTAGCGACGGTGTACAGCAGACAGGTGTACTGTTGTGTAAAACCAGTGGCAAGCCTATAACGTGGACAATCGCGACGGATCGGTTCGGTTTTTGCTACTGTCGTGCGCGGTGTTATTATTGCCGATCGATTGTCCGGACGTTCTTTTTTTTTTTTATTGAAGTGAAAAAAAAAATTGAAATTTTAACAATAAGTTATACATTTCTACGATTACGGATCTAAGGCTTAAACAATTTATACACAACTAAGTTTTATAGATAATAAAATAATAGACATATAAATAGATAAAACACATAGTATATATATACAAAATTCAAGATTATATCTGAAGCCCAGAGTATAAAATAAAATTAATTACGGCTTTAATGATGCCGGTATTATTAGATAGTAATACATTGTGGGAGGACATATCGACATGAAATGATGCACGAGTATCACGTAAAGTCTCCTTTTCATTGATAATAGCCGGACAGTGTGAAAGAAGATCGGTCGAAGTCGCATGAATAGCACAAACAATTAGAAAAAATGCAGGCTGGACTGTCGTTTAACGAATAATTAACGATTATGTGTCTGCTAAGTTGTAGGTCCATGAACCAGTTTTTATATGAAACGGATGGGACCAGTTGTCCGGACGCTCTTACAAATGTTCATATTTTAGCCGCGCGTACGTTTCGTTTTTCGTTCCGTGCGAATCCGGATGTAATCGCTTTGTCGTGTTTCGAAAACAGTCTGATTCGCCACGCGTGTAGGAACACGGTTTCGGCACCCAAGTGCGGTCTGTTCGTATTTTACCTGCGGATGACGTTATCTGTCTCCACGCCTTCCCGTCGTTCTCCTCGTCGTACACGGCCGTAGTACGATTTTTTATCGGCCGCGCGATCAATATAACTAACCGACATCATTTACTATGTTCCGTATCGATTTGAAAAATGCGCTGTTAAGCCGAATGTATTCACGTAGCTCGTTCGAAACTATACCGCGGCCTCTGTATTATCATTATTAAACATTGCTCGTGAATAACATTGACCAAAACAGATCAGCTAATATCGTAAACGCATTTCCGCGACGGATCGATAACATAGTTTTTTTTTTTTAAAGACTTTGAACAGACAATTAGCCTCGACAATTATTTTAGAAATTACATAAAAGTTAAACCAGAAAGCGTGAATAGTCGAAAAAGGATAAAACGTATAGAATTAGAAGTGGTTGTTGGAAAGAGAAAATATGTTTGTTAACGAAAGGAACATTAGATGAATTATAAAGGGAGTTCGGGTACGCACGTTTGGGAGATAATTTGAGACAGCCGAAAAGGCGGTGAGATATGTCGCAGATCTAGGGGTTGTTGTGGAGGGTACAAAGGAGGGAATCGTTCAATGAAAGTTTAAATGAACGAGAAGGAAATAGAGAGTGACCAAAACGAAGTCGAACGAAGGAAGATATGGATTTTCTGGATAGGTTGAGATGATGAAATAGGATTGTCGGAGAAATCGATCTTTACCAGGTGGCGATCTTTCCAGTGTTTCTGCCATAGCCTATCGATGCGAATCCTGACATAGGAACAGAAGTCGGACAATGCGATTTTAATATAGGTTAGTAACTTGAGGGAGGCTGTGTGTCTGGTTAATTCGACAATTTGACAGTTCGGGCGGTTCGCGCACCTTTGCAGCGCGGCCGTATGACAATACGACTGGTACGAAATATTGGATCGGTACCAAGACGCCGGTGAGGTTTTTCGACGGACGGGTTCGGACAAAAAACGCACATCAAACGGACCGTTTTTTGCGGCGCCAGCTCGTAAACGCGTGACAAAAACGATTGTCTGGGAATCCGTCTGGGGACTTTGTGCCGTCGCCGCTGTCCCGCGGGCGTGGTGTTTTCTTCGAGAAACGTTTTTTTTTTTTTTGTCGTCTCCTGACAGCTTTTTTGCGGGTTTTCTCACGTCCGTGTATTTATTTTCGACGCGCCCGAATCATTCTAATAATACAGTCTGACACGCGTTCACATCGAATTGAAATCTCTATGACGTTCGGATCACTGCGCGTGTGATATAGTTTAAGTCAGCGTAGTCGACCTGACGCGGAGATCTGCCGCCGGTCCAACATCGATACGACACAGCGGGTGATTTTTTGTTTTTTGTCGTGCGCTCTGACGAACGTGTCCCGTCAATTAAAAGCCAAAACGAACGACGGGCAAACGAGAGCGCGAACAGCTGTTGCGGCTCGTGGTCGCTGATGGAAGGAGTGCGACTTTAGACAAGAAATATTCCTCTCTTCGAGTTAATAAATCCCCCTCCCCCCGTCCCCGAAATCGCCGGATCTTCTTCCTGTTTTACGGCCGGAAAAAATGCTCTACGTGTTTATGAACCGTACAGGCCGGGGACAAAAAAAATCATCGTTGATATTAACAGGTCAACTGCCGAAAAACACGAAACGTTTTTATGCTATCCGAAAAAAAGGAAAAAGTTTAGAGCTATAATTCTTCGTTTCTGTACGCGACCACTAGTGTGGATCGGTACAATGAAATGCGCGCCAGGACGAGAACGGTGAAAAATAAAAGCGTGTACAAAAATCTGTACGCCGGTCAAAAGCCCCGTGTCCCCGGCTCCGGACGGGTACTCGCAACAAACAATACGTCAACAAAATTAACGTGCGTTATCGTTTCACTCGACCCAGTCGATTGATTTGTGAGTAAAATTATAATTTTTCCTTTCCTTTAATTGTAAGTGACGGGCGCGATCGTCCCCTGTCGTCCTGGCCAGAACCGTCTGTTTTCCGTGCCGTTATATCGTCGCGAATCGAATAAACCAGGTCGTCCCGCGACGTTCAGATTCGGTTCAGACAAGCGTCACGAAGCTTTTCAAGACTTTTTTATTTTCATTTTTTTTTAATTGCCTTCAAACGTTCCGTCTGACGGTTCGGGACGTCCGATGGTTGTGCGTTGTTTTTTTTTAATATTTTTTTTCGTCGACGCGCGAGACGCTTGCGATACAACCTCGACTTGCACTCCGCAACGTCGAAATCGTCCAGAAAACGTTTGCCGCGTTTAATACGTTTCACGCTTGACGTTTCTCCGTTTCGTTTGTTGTGTGCGTACGCGTGCCAGTCACAAACACTGCGTACGTACATATATATATACGCTTTTTGAGTGCCGCGACGATGAATTATATTATGCTAACGGGCCTACGCGACGGGTTCGTCGGCCGTTTTTTTTCTCTCTCTCCCTCTGTTTTGCCGACTCGATTTCAATATATATTCCCGTTATAGCACGTATTTATGTACGCGTCGATCCGCGGTCACCCGCGCCTAAAACGTTTACCGAAAAAAATCACGGGATTCTCTAAACCCTAAACGAACCCTTAAACGCTAGTTTTCACGCGCAAACGAGGGCTTATTACTGTTGATTGTCGGTGCATTTTCCGACAGCCATTTGAAAAGTCGTTCGTTCTAGGTACACGTGATGTATTGAAAACAGAAAACAAAACGATTTTGGTTAGTCCGCGCGTTCGTAACAGTTAACAATAATCAACGGTATCATTAACGTCAAAGGTAAAGGCGAGTGGATTTCTGCTGGATTTCACCGAAAACGACTGGTTCTTACTAGTAAATCCTTGTTCGAACCGATTTGAAATTAACTTGAATGTATTCGCGGTCGAAAACTTGTGCAAACCGCAACGTAGACGACGGAAGCTTGAAAGTTGTCGAATTTAAACATTTCTCTTTAAACAGAAACCATTCGGATGACGGAGACCACAGGCCGGGGTTACGGATAACGGTTTTACGAACAATATTGTGTATTTTCATTGCGTCCGAGGTCGTGAATTTTCCGAAATTATCTCGTACACAGATCAGTTGATCGTTTAGGAGCGTGTAAGAAATATTAAACGAAAATTGATTTTTGGTCGGTGTTTGAATCACGTATGGTTCGAAAAAGTTAAATAATTAACTATTAAATTCACAGTTAGACAACACATCGATTATTTATTTATACATTCGTGTTTTGTTTTCATACGACATTTGAATTCAAAAACCTCGAAGATCGAAAAAGTTTGAAACCCAACTTGATACCAGAAAATATATAGATTTGCAGTTATAACGGTGAAATCACAATATAACGTAATATATCGTTTTTTATTACTGTTGATATTTGCTTTTTTTTCCACTTCGTATTTATCGAACGGAGCATAACGACGGGGGGGAGAGGGATGATTCGAATAAATAGAATTTTGATTTTTACTTTCCACGATTCTTAAAATTATTCGTTTCGACTATCGCGATCCTTTTCAACAGCTCACCGAAATGCGTGCCGTCGGTCACAAGCGACTTACCGCCTTCAAACTGTTTGCTTTGCGAAGCGATTTTTTTTTTTTTATATTCGTCTCACAATATGTATAGCTGAGATTACTTTGTCTGTACCGTATCACGATAAATCATTTTTATCCACTCTGGGCTTTTCGTCGGTACACGGTGTCAATACTTCGAATTTATTATACGTCGTCGTCTCGTTCAAAACAATAAGAACATTGAAATGACCGTACGTGAAATACATCTGAAACGCGAGTATTGTAAACCGTATACGGACAAAACGAATATCAATCGACGTAACGTTATTTTATTTTTTTTTTTCAATCGATTTATTTCACGAAAACTTCGAATAGGAACAAACGTAAAACCCTGGTCTGAAAAAGCCTATTCGATATATTACACCACTCTTAAATGTATTTATAATAATAATAAATTGTATACACGACGCGGACCGTCCGATTCGATTTTAATTGAAGAAAACTCAACGAAAATCGATGAAACGTTATTTCGACTATGTAGGAAACCAAATAATAACTATTATATAATAGTAGTTAATGTAACTGTTAAGACCCGTATCACGTTTCGCCTTGATATTGTGTTGCTTTTTATACGGAATCGCTTTTAATGAACACGACGTGATTGATGTAATAATACGTATCTATACCATTTAACATATAATACAGTTTTTCGGACCAAACAATTATTTGTGATTTGAGAGTACGAGTGAGACGAAATATTGTTTTTCCAATGAAGCAATTATTTATTTATTTATTTTTTTTTTACATATTTATATATTTTGCCTGTAAACGTTTTTTCGTGTTATAACAAGGATTTCTCGGATGGTTTCGACATTTATATTAAACTATCAAACAATGCCTGGGCTTGTATAACATTTTCAGCTCTTAAAATATACGAAAATCGTTTACGTGCAATACGTCAAACATTTTACCGTTTCACCGCAGTTTTCTGGTCGCGTTTTATTACGTTTTGAGAAAACCGCTGGAAAAATCGAAAAACTTGTCGAATAGAGTACCAACTAGACACGATCCGCTACTGCCGGAACGTAACGCACGTCAAGATCGTCTGAGCGATTCTTCTGCCCGAACAAAAATGTTCACTGAGAAAGAAGTAAAAACACGTCATCGTAAAACCAATATAGTATTCGCTTCACTAACAGTCGAAAACATATTTAACACAAACGCTTTTTTTTTCTCTTTGCATATCAAAAGCCAAATTTAGATAGGATTTTATTGCGTTTGAACGAAACGCCTATGTTAATTGTTCCGTGTAAAATGTTATCGTCGTAAACGCATAACATTAATTGTTATTATTAAAACATTTTCGGCGGGTTTACGAGACACATAAATGGAAATTATTTTGTAACTTTATCTTTCGAAGTTCCCCCCCCCCCTTAGAAATACATTTTTTAATAGCACCAACGCATCTTGCATGTCGTTATACTGTTGGAAATCTATCAAACGTTTTTCAAATCGACGCCTTGGGGTCGACATTATTTCTTTTCGGGTCGATATTTTGTCCGTTTCGCCTCGGATGGGCACCGAATATTTTGAACACGGCGTTCGAATCGGCAACACTACATGCGCGTTTTCGAATGGGAAACGCTTGCGTTCGACGTGCGTCCGACGTGGGCGCCGCGTAACGATTTCGGATTTATAGAAACGGGCGGACAAACGAACAGTAATCGTAACGATAACAATAATAATGTTATGTCTCATACGAATAATAAGGAAAGTGAAACGCGTGAGAATTACGCTCGGCGCTGACGACGGCAGTGTTAAATCGCTTATCGAGTACATCATAAAACAATCGTTAGAAAAACGTTGTCGAGAACAAACAAAGTCGTTGAGAAAAACCTCGAATTTAACAAATTTCCGCGGGATTATTTTGGAGAAAACAAATTGAAAAAAAAAAAGCACCTGGTTAATATGTATAGGTTATATATAGTTTTTTCGACAAAACCATTGCCGTCCCCGTAATATTATGTGATATACACGTAGATATTAAGTCCTTTGTTATGTATATTAAATTACACGAAATCAGATTGCGATTGTGTTACGAGGTGGTTGATTCAAAAAAAAAAAAAAAAAATTCACGATACATTCAGAACGAAAACAATAAAAATAAAACACTGTACTACACACAATAATGATTGTGCTTTCGGGACGAAACATTTCCGACGATTTAATATATTCGTGTAATTTAAATTCGGAATTTGATACAAATTGTCCGTTGGATGTTCGCGAGCGTATATACCCGTGGTTTAATAGAAGAGTTTGTTAGTTTGTACGGATATTTTTGTTCGCCAAAAAGTTTTTTAATATGACTGTTTATAAATACGTATATATATTTTTGAATTTCGGTCACTCTATCACAATTTGTCTTTGTCGCGTTTTTTCTCTTCTTCTTTTGCTACGGCTTTAGGTGCGAAAACTTTGCTAGAATATTATTATTATTATTATTATTATTATTATAACGTATACGCAAAATAAAACGGCAATAAAAATATGTTTTATTAGTTCGTACAGCGGATGGAAGAGTGTCCGAGTGTACAATAAGAAACGCGGATAATCCGTTACAGCGCACAATACGAATTCTTTGAACCGGTTCAAAGTTGTTGTTAAACGTATGTATTGTCATCGAAGTAATACAAAACAAAAAACAAACAACCGAACGGACTTAAAATATACCCAACGCTTGTGTATCGTGTTTATGCGCGCGGAGGGTTTGAAACCGTACGTTTCGTCGTGGTCGAATCAACGGTGTGGGTCCGGTACATGTTATACTGCGTGAAGTCGACCCGAACCGAGAACATATTGGTATCGTCCGAAACCGAACCGCGGTCACAGGTGTACGTTCGCGAAACGCGCAAATAACGTCGACAACGAAAACAGACGCTGTCGTCTGACGTCGGGACGGGAGAGACGAGTTCCTAGTTGCGTATGAGTCGCGCGCGAGAACAGCCACAAACACTAACGTGTAAATTTTATCGTAAACCCACGTGGTCGTCGACCGTCGTCATACGAAAGCGGCAGCGGTTTCAAACGGCGGGTTTCGATTAACTTCTCTTATTATTTTGTCGGTTGCAGGTAAAGCGGTGCCGTTCGTCGAGCTCACGGTAGCGCACGCTTCGGTGCTGACCATACTGGCCATCAGCTTCGAACGGTATTACGCCATTTGCGAACCGCTGCGGGCCGGCTACGTGTGCACCAAGACCAGAGCGATGATCATCTGTCTGCTGGCCTGGGGACTGGCCGCGCTGTTCACTAGGTACATATTTAATCGAAAGACGTATACATGTATTACATGCGCACACGTCGAACCAAGACGTTTTATTTTTGATTGTTTCGGGCGCGAGATCTCGCAGCGATCGTCTCACGCGCGGTTCGAAAAGAACACTCTCCCGTCCACCGCGCTCCGACCTCGCCGACCCACGCGCAGCACAAGTCCATCGACGTTGCGAAACGCGTTTCGGGCACCGTTTTTGTTTTTCTTCGCTCGCACTGCGCACGCCTCGCAACGTCATCGACGGCAGATCGTTTTCTCCGCCGTTCTGAACCGTACTTAAACGACGTACGTGACAACGGTTGCAACGCGCGACGTTTCGCTCTCGAACTCTTAATCGTGTCGCCATTACGAAATGCGATTCTAACGTGAATCGCGGAATCCCGCGAGAGGAATATAGTGGGACGTCCATTGGACGATGCGTGCACTTAAAACAAACTCGCGCCGGCACGTCGCCGTTCAGGTGTACACACGGTCGCGCGGAGGTAAAAAAGCGAATCTACGAGCAAAAAAAAAAAAAACAAAAAATGTTTGCGCGCGCGCGTGTACATATACGATTTATGATGGTGTTTATCGTGTCGCCGACACCTAATCTAATCGCTTTGTCGATTTCTGCGATCGCGTGGCGTGAGATTTACCTGTACGTCGCCACAACCGTGTACATATTAAATTACACAGCGTGAGAGAACGAAGCATGCCATCTGACTGTTAGCGCGGTCGTGTTATTATTATTTTACTAACTATATAATACGTGATTGATCGAGGCGGCCCGCGTCCGGAAACCGGGCGACTTGAACACGACGGTAATGCGGTCGTCGTGTCCTTCCACGCGATCTCTAACAAGCCGTGTTATTATGATTTAAACGAACACGTACTGGTCTCGTCTGGAAAAGAACAACAATAATAATAAACCGTTCGTCGCGCGTCCGAGGAACAGCTCCGAGTGATTTGGAAACCATCCCTGCGCGCCACGCCGACGCGGTCACGACACCGGAGGGCATACGCCTACTAAGCGTCGGTCTTGACCGCGGTCACGGTACTGCGCGCGATAAGCGGCCGGTGACAAACAACGCTCGTGCACTCACTTCTTCTCCGGTACATTCCAGTCCCCAGGACTACGAATCGGTCCTGATGGTGTGAACCGAGCCCCGAACGACACGGATCATCGACTTGTGCCGTGATCCGGTACATCGCGCACGTTATGTTATTAGTGCTCCGGCGATTTTCACGCCTGTAAAATAAACGATTTTCGCATATTCGTATTTTCGAATCCCCGTGTAAATAAAACGAAATCCGTTATCAGCGCGGTCGGTGTACAGGATTTTTAGGCCGTTTTTCGTTTCGCGGATTTCCGAAATGACACTGAAACAAACTGTACGTTATAAATACTATATGTAATAACACACTGCTCAGCAGGAACGCCGAATGTAATAAATCGGGTTAATGTATATTGTTTGTATGTAACGTGGACGGATGTTGCCGGAAGAGGAGCGTTGCAGAAAAGAGATAATAATATATTAAGTCGGAGGGATTTGAGCGCGAGATCCGAAAACAGACCGGCCGACGATACTCTGACAGCCGTAAACCTACATAATACGCGGTATACGTTATATTGTAGTCTGCCGTTATAGCCGTCTAAAGACCGGTCGAGAATAATGCGAAATTATAGATAAATAGAAATCGTTCCGTTTCGGGTGTGTGTGTGCGTGCGGAAGGGTGGTGACGAAATAGCGATAATAACTCGAAAAAAAAAAAAAAATCTAGGTCGGCGAGTAATGGAACTCGGTTGTGTGTGTGTGTGTGTGTGTGCGTGCGTGTGTTTATCCTTTCGTTAAACTCGGACGGCGGGCGTGTTGAAGCTGCCAGTGAAAAATGTTATCCTATAAAAAACATTTCGAAAACTTTTGTAGGCGAAAAAAAAAGTCGTCATAACAGCGACGATAAAGTTTCGAGGGACAGAGCGCGTATCGTATCGGTTTTTCGTCCGGCGCGTGATATTACGTAGGCCCGATTTACGGAAACGATGTTTAATAGTTTAGAACTGTTGTTGTTTTGTCACGCATAGTCGAAGAACTCGGTGGTCGCGTCACACCCGGCATCTGTCATAATACGACCGACGCGGTCGGCGAGTACACGTGGTCCATCGATTTTCCAAAAACAACTTCGCCCCGGTTTTTACTGTCCTCCCTCGTCCAGTCCCCACGTGTAACGCGGTGAAAACCAAACGCGTTCGACTTACGCAATGACAATATAGCGATCATGAAAGGATAACAATAATAATTCGCCGACGACGTCTGTGTGCGTGCGCGCGTCGTTTTCGGATCGAATGTGGTTCCGAAGCAAAAAAGCGAAAACGACCTAACCTATGCGCGATTTAATATCTTCGACCCCCTTCCCCCCTCTCCCCAGCAAAAAAAAAATAATACCGGAGTATATATAATATATATTGTATTCGGTTTCTTTTCTTTTCCCCCCAGTAAAACAATATTTGTCACGTTACGATATACTCGTGCGAATTGACCAGATGTTATAAACAAACGCTATATATATATATAACGAAATGACTTTTCTAATAAGATTTTTTGTCATAAACTGCAAAGTCTATACTCATATATATTTATATCGTTTGTATTTTTCTCCTTAGCGATTTTATGAGATTTTATATTATACGATAAAAATTTACGCTAAAATGGCTGTACTGTTGTGTTTGGTTTGGCAGTTTAATTTATTCTGCCGAAATGAGATTAATTTTCATATTATAGTTTTATGGACCAACTTAAATAAATATAACCCGTTTGGAATAAATAATGTTTAAAAAATAACCGAAAATAGACGAAAAATAATATAAAAATACAAAACGTTTAATTATACAGAACGATTAATAAAAGATTTTTAATTTCCAAATATGATTATTATAATAAGATATGTACATTATCATAGTATACTGATTGACGGAAAAGGGAAGATGGTTATTTTCACGCAAAAAAGATCCCACCATCTGTCTGCAGCAACGATTCCGGACATTTCATTGTTTTAGGGAAATGATTGTCAGTGTTTCTCTGTATCCTCGTCAGTATCACAATGCTATATTATATGGTATATTATATTTACAACGTCTTTGAAATTTGCAATTGAACGATGTGCCGCGTAGACGTGAATTTTAATAACAAAAAAAATATCCCATTAAATTGTAAACATGTACTGAGGTTTTTCTCAGCTTTCCTTATTACTACTATTTGTGTTCGTATGTTTCATTAGGTAAATTTTAGTTTTGTAATTCGTTCGTGACAGCAAAAAAACCGAATAGTACTCAAATTACAAACACACTCTAAACACACACTCGGTTTAAATCAATAATTTACAATCGAAATTTGTGCGTTTTTAATTAACGTGTTTATAAATGGCCAATTTTTTTGTTGAAATCACAATGAAATACGTCGAAACAAAATAAAAATATTACGCTCGGATTTAAAAAACAAAAAACAAAAATGTGTTTATACATAATTTGGTTTTACTTTCGATTCGATACTTACAGTACATGTACATTGCAATATACTCGGAATACGATATTTCGAAAACGCGTATATAAACCGAGTAGGTATGTCATTGATAACGTGCCAGAAAAATTAGCAGCCGTAGGATGGTTATTAGATTACTTTGTTTTAACGACTGTCGATAAATCGTTATTATATACATATATATGTATGTGATCATACGCGCCGGGGTAAAGACTTCATTTTGAAAATGTACTTATAGTTCAGTTTTGTTCGCGAATTAGTTACTTTTGAGAATCGTGTTTTTTAATTGGACCGGACAACTCGTTTATATATTGTTTTTGTTTTTTGCCAATTAGCTTGGCGCGCATAATAACCTGAAAGAGTAATGGGAAAAGGTTGGCCAAAGTGTATTCGTCGCGAGCGACTCGTCTTTTGTACCGATATAAAACAGTTTCTCGCTTGTTCCTCGTCCTTCGTCGACGACAATTGTTTTTGATGCACGCGCGTTTAAGATAGACTCAAGTTCGACGAGTTTAGGACAACTTTTTTTTTTTGTTGTTTTTGAATCCGTTCCGCGTTGTGATGTCGAATTCGTCGACATTGTTCCCCGGGCGTTCGTCGAGTCCGGACACGATCGGCCGGGAATTCACGCGCCGCGGATAATTGCGGAAGACCACTGCACGGTGTCGGTGCGTTACAGTCACACGCGTGTCACGGCTATGGGAACTAGCCGTCTATAGACGAGACGGATAGCGAAAAACCGGTCCGTTTTCCTCGTTGCCGGTCGGGGTGCGCGGTGCGACGACACGTTCGACACGATCGATACGTGTTTGCGATCGATCCCGTTGTTAGACGATAAATCCGAGTGAACGTCGTCTTCGGTGCTGAATTCCGAGGTCTGCGCGGGCAATTATCGTGTTCGTACGCGTCCAGTCGTCGTGTTACGTACATATATATACGACCCCACTCGCCGTCCGTCGCGGATAATGTCGTGGCGGATCGTTGCCGAACAATAAATGGAATTGATTTCGCGTCGGTTAAATCGGTTATACGGTTTGAAATACGGTGGGCGCGAGGCAAATAAAACACTAGCTCGCTGTCCAACAACGAACGGGACGTGTTCTTAAACATATTTATTTGTCGAAACGTGAACAACGCGATATTACGTTCTCTCGACCAATTGATTGGTCTTCACTCGAAAGTGTGCTCGAGGCATAGTTTTTTAGTAATCTTCTGAAATCACGCGATAATTCACGTCAGGAATAATACAACGTCGTCATTTCTGCGAGGTTTGTTTGTTTGTTTTTAAATTTTCGCTCGGGGGAATATTTTTTATCGCGCGGGGGTTGAAATGCGTTTTTTTAACGTAAACGCCTTCTGACACGTCAAATGCGTTTGAAATTTCGCTGGTGAAATCGTGAGATTAACTCCCTGGTAAGTATTTCTTTTATCGCGGTCAATCTGTAAAACTGAAGTTAGAATAATCCGATTCGTTATGAAACCCACACGGAATTTACGCGCTGTATTATTGCACGCGAAAAACGTTTTTAATCTTATATGGAAATCTTGAGCTCGCCTGGTCTTACGTCGTCTAGAGGAAACGGCGGACGCGTTTTTCCGAAATTAAAATTCGCCTGATACAGATGCGATACGCATAAGTCACAGGTGAAAAACGTAAAAAACCGTTCGAAGCGAATTTTAATACACTACGTAGACACTGTAAATTCGCGACGCGTAAAACCGTCTCCGTTATCCACTAGAAGACTGTACATGATCGTGGGTAAAATTTAAATCGATTTTTTTTTTTTTGTTATCACTTTATATACCGGTTTATATAATTCATAGAAAAAGATGGTACGAACAGTTAGACTCAAATATTATATCGATACGAGACGAGTTAATTGCAAAAAAAAAAAAAAAAACGTACGACGATAAAAGCGAAACGGGTCGTTCGCGAACCTCCCCCGAGAACGTAATTCCGGTAGACGCGCCTGCGGACGCGAAAAAATATCGGATTTCGTGCGGGCGGCCGTTTCTCGCCTTTGACCCGAAAACGGTATAACGTTATTGTGTACAAGTACAGTACAAACGACCGTCAGGTACCCCCGGTACACGTCGTTTATATACCGCGCGCTTAAACATTATTACACGCGTACGCGCCGACAACGCTCTCGATCGGTCCGGCGGGCAAACACGCGGCGCGTCGATATTATTGCGATATTTCCGATAAAATCCCGCGCGGGGAGATTTTTAACGAGCTCCGGCGGCGACACCGTCCGGCGTGTGCTGTTTTCGCAAACCTCTCGCGACCGTGATCACGACCGGCCGACGACGCGGCGTCTCACTTAACGCCGCCGCGCCGGGCCTTTTCGCAGTTCTACAGGATGGCGCGTTCCGTCCGTTTTTTACGAATAAGAGAACGGTTTTCGACGAGACCGCGACGCCCGTGTTTTCAATTGACATCGTGTCGTGGCCCGTCGCCGTCCGAAAACGACCGTTCCGGTCGCGAGTCAGGCCGACGGCTCATAGCCGCTGCTCATCACGCACTTGTCCCTCAAAGTCCCGTCTGGTCCCGCGGCGACCGCACGTAAGGCGTTTTAAACCCGATTTCAATCGTCCGCGTGTTTTCCATGTCCGCGTACGACGTACTCTTGTCGATTTCGACGCGCGCGACCTTCGAATCTCAGTGTACGTGCCGACACGCACCGCGATCGGACCTTCCCGTGGAATCGGCGTCCCCGTGTATAGCGCACCCAGCTCGACGGGCAACCCGTTTCGAGTGGAAATCGATTACGACCAGTTCCGAGGGCCGGTGTGTTTTTCTCGTGTGTAAGTCCAGAGTCACAGTCGAAATTGATAATCGAACACTTGAACGCACATACTCAACGGGATCATTGGTCGCGGCGACTGGAACTTCGAAGCGAATTCCGTATCTCGTCTCGACCGTATTTATACGTGTACTTCGGACAACGAATATTTTGTTATGTCGGCAAGGAGTGTTCGGTCGAGTCGATGTTGAATTTGTTACGAATCGGAATTTTCTCATCGCGTCTTAGGAAACGTGCTGGCCAAACGTCTCGATTGAGACCCTCGACTATCGGAAACGCCCGGCCTTGTTTCGATCTACGGAGACACGTTGGCCGGGTTCGCTGATTCGCGCGCCGCATCGGTATCGTGATCCGCGAACGTCCGACGAAACGAACACAACAGATCGCTAGACGGTTTTTGAACACGTTCGTTCGCGACGCGAACGCTGTACGACATTGTCACGTTTACACGACGGAAACCGTTATCCGTACGTACATTTACACGTCATACTGTCCGACCGGCGGAAATAGAACGCACGTTTTTATTGTTATTCCCGGAGATAAAAATTGACGTGCCGCCGTGTTGTCTTGTTTCGGGACGTATTACGTGAAACGCGATACAGAACGACGTAATGATCGCGCGTTGCGACCCGACTGTACATATTATCTACACGAGATAATAAATATTATTACGCGATCAAACACACTTGATCGGGGAGGAATGGCAAATTAGGCCATATAATACCGTATAATAGGATGCATATGTTACATTATTTGTACGGCTCGTGAAAAGATTTCATTATGGTTTTAAAACTATTCTCGTAATATCTTTTTTTTTCTCTTTCCGCGCAGAAATATCCACGATGTTATACGTGGCTATAAATTACACTTGAATTCGTATTTTTTTTTTTCAAATTCATTTATAATCGTTAACGAAATTCACAACGCTTACACATAACGTATATTTGTATACCGTTCCGTGATTAGAATGACGCCCATCGGTATATTAAAACTATATAATTTTTATTTGTTATATTGATAGCACGACGATAGTGTTTAATAGGTCGCGACTCCAGTTACATAACGGTTTTTTTTTTTTTTGTTATTTTGAGTCGAGACTCGGATGAAAACGTGCTATCGACCATCGCGGTACTTAATACCATCAAGGCCCTGTGCGAGACGTTGTCAGAATGTTCCAACAATGGCGCGGAAAGTTTCTAAAATTAAAAAGAAAAAAAGGACTTTGAACAAATATTATAAATTTGAATAATATCGGACGATCGTCTTTTTTTTTTTATTGACGTGTAATACGTCTTTAAATTAAATTGCGTCGAAAATCGAATTATCGCACACATTAACGAACCAACGAATTTATTTCGCCTAGTGGCGATTATTGTCAAACGCGGAACGGCCCGTCATTCTGTGATCGTTACGTTTTGTATTTATAAGACATTAACTTCGTTAACGAGTCGTTATGGGGGGGGGACTTGTATTGCGTGGGCGTTTGTTTTTATTCGAAACGAATGCGCGTCGTCATATTTTTCGTCGTCACCGAGACACGCTTCGTGTTTTGAACGGCTAGACATAAATTATAATACAATACACATCGCCGGTACCGGCGCCGTCTGACGGAGGTCGGTTTTAAGTTCCCGTACTCGAGAAAACAGAACCGTTACACCCCTGTCGTTGTCCGTCCGTCTGTACGATCCGTTGCCGTGGCTACCAAATATAAATATCTATTTGCGTCTCCGCTCCGATCGCTCTTACTTATCGTCATCGCACACGGTTTCGAAACCGACCGTTTTCTAGTCAGCTAGCAGTTGGATTGCGAGTTGAATCGAAATCCGTAGTTTTTCAAATACGTCCGGTTCGCGTACGACACTGAACACAATGTAGAAAAGTCGACGTAATTTAAACTGCGCACGTCCGATTGATCATAAGACAAACTTGGATAAAACTTTTTACGAAACACAACGGTGTTTATACTGATTTTAATTTGAAGAAATGTTATTTGATTAACCCGATCAAAAAACCGAAAAAAAAAAATACAAAACAAAATAATCCAATATTGTAGAATTGCTACTGTGGTATGTAATGCACGTAGTCCGGAGGAATTACAACTCATTTTTTATGTTATTATTCTTCCGAGTCACGATAGAGCTCGCGACCGTGTCCCGCGACAATGTTCGTTTTCTTCTCAATTCACTGGTAAATTTGAACGTCCGCGTATTTTTGTTTGTTTTTTCAACAGCGTGTTATACTCGAGATTTTTTTTAAATTGACCGCGCGACTCGTCGATCGACGGTCGCACGGCGCTCTGAACAGGCAATTCTGTTACAGCCACGCGTTGCGGGTCCAAAGTATACGCGACTGGTTCTCACATCTGATTTTCACGATAGTTATAAAACACGATAGGACTTCATTTTTGCACGAAACCCACCAGGAAAATTTTCCCGATTCCCGGGATCGAATTTTTATGTTAAATAACGTAAAACACTTTACGTCATCTCGTAAAAACAAGAAAAAACCCGAAATTTTGTCAGTCCCGGCGAGATCCCGGATTTAACAGACGACGTTGATTTTCAGTAAAAAACCATTCGATAAAGACAATATAATGTACACGATTTATTTGTGACAATGTCATCGTTTCATTTTTTTTGTTTTGTACTAAAAAACGAGCGTCGTTCGTTTTTCGCCAGTGATCCTGTCGATAAGACCTGTATTGTATTTCGGGTCGCGAAAGTCTACGGCAAAACGAAATGTGTACGAAAACAACTGACGCGGTCGACGGTTAGATGCTAATGCGCGGTATCGTAGCGGAGAGGAAAAAACCGTACACGAATAATTTTTTCCGACCGATACGGGTAAAGTGACTGTACTAACGGGTGTGCGGTTACCGGTCAACGGGAAATCTTCAAATCCGTGGCCGATGGCAAACAAAATATTTATTCTTCCGCGCGTTCAAAACGGTTCACTGTGCCGCGACCGCGGCAGAATAAAACGAATCGAAAACACACACGGCGCGCGCGTGTGCATTATTATTTATTGCGCATGCACAACGCACGCCTACGGAAACGAAATAATAACGATATATCGCGCGACATAAATCGCATTAGTCATTTATACGCGCGTAGGCTCAAGTCGCCGGTACACCGTCGCGGAAACGTGTGGCCGAGTACGCGTGGCGTTTCCGGAACGACCTGGAAAACCGAAATCGCAATCGAAACACTATCGAAAACGTCTGTTTTTTTTAACATACGTACACGTCGTGCCATATTTTTTTTCCCCCGGGGTTGGTTTTTCGATCGTCTTTTATAATACGACGTGGCCGGACAAAGACGACTCGTACCTGTTCGTCCGTCGGTCCCGTTCATCCAACCTTGAAACCGTCGACCCTTCCGTCATTCCGACACGTCCTTTCCTTATTGTTCCAAGCGTATAGATCGGGGATGGCAAATAAGTGGCACTCGAAAAACTTCCATTTGTCCATATATATTTATAGATTTACAATGAATTGCACTTTATATAAATAATATATATTTCACAACGACGTATTGTTATCATATCTTTATTGTTATAAAATATAATTTACATTATACTAGATTACTAGAAGTGTGTGGACGAGTCAATATTGTATGATCAGTTCTCGTTTGTGTGTATTGAGAGAATACGACTGCGTGCGAGTTTCACGTTATCATCGTTAATTAAATCATTAGTTTTTCATTTATATTTTTCATTTGTATTGCTGAAATTTTTTTTGTCATGAATTATGGCGCGTTGAAAAAATCCTATTTGCCATCCCTGGTATAGATCATTGTCACCTCTCCATTGCGTACGTTGATCGTCGTTATCGGTTTGCCGGCCTGTGATTCCGTGTCTGTAGTTTTACACTTGTCTAGATCCCCCCCACCTCCGGTCCGTTTCTCGCACGGTATCGCAGTTCCGAAAACGTTAAACGCAGTCGGAAAGAACCTAACCTCACACGTCGGCGGAACACGGTTTTTTTTTTTTTTTTTTTTTGTTTTTTGTTCTTGTTTGTTCGCAGTCCGATCACGATGATCTCGGAATACGCGCAAATGGACTACATCGACGGCACCAGGGTGCCGGTGTGCCTGACCAAGGCGAACACGTTCTGGCCGAGGGCGTTCTTCGTGGCCATCATCGGCGCGTTCTTCGTGGTGCCGCTGTTCGTGCTGGTCGTGCTGTACACGGTGATCGCGGTCCACCTGATGGCCGACCCGGGCACCAGCTGCACGGACAGCGCGTGCAACCAGCGCGCCCGCCGGCAGGTGGTGCTCATGCTGGCCACCGTCGTGCTGTCGTTCTTCGTGTGCCTGTTGCCGTTCCGCGTGTTCACCGTGTGGATCATACTGGTGCCGGAGCGCACGTTCGTCGACCTGGGCCTCAAGCGCTACTACATCATACTGTACGCGTCCCGCGTCATGGTCTACCTCAACTCGGCCGTCAACCCGATACTGTACAACCTGATGTCGTCCAAGTTCCGCCGCGGCTTTTGCGAACTGTGCCGGTCCCGGTGCGGCTGTTGCGACTACGACTACGGCGACTACGACGGCGACGACGACGACGGCGGCCCAGGACGCCGGCGGCGGCGGCGGCTGCGGCGGCGCGGACGCGGCCGCGACGTGTTCCGCATGCGGCCCGCCGGCACGCTGACCACCACGTTGTCGCGGTCCCGCGGCGGGCCGCCGACCGCGACAACGGCCGACCGCAGCAACGGTTCGGCGGGCCGCCGGCACGCGACCGTCGTGACCGCGCTGCTCGGCGGACACCGCGTCAGGACGCGTTCGGCCCACGGCGATTTCGGCGACGACCGTCTGAAGGAGAGTTTCGTGTGAACGCGCCCGCCGCCCGCCCGCCCGCCAGCCCCCGTCGCCCACCCAACAACCCCGAACGTCGACGCACCACTCCGTCTGTTATTTCCACTGAAAACACGTTGTCACGCGACCTGGTCGATGGTTCAATTGTAAACGAAAAACCGTGTACGTTTCGTACGACCAAAGTCGAAATCGAGAAGTTAACGTTCGAAACGACTTGCCCATTGGCGGCTTCGTTGCAAACGCCTACGTACGACGACTGCAAAGTCCCTTTGTCGGCTTTTTCGCGTGACGAAAAATCAAAAATTAAATATACATATATATATATATACACGTGTACAGTGGTCGCCGCTCCGGCTACCCGATAACATAAACCGATTGGATAACACTAGACGAGAACGGACAAAAAAATACGATAACGAAACGCACGTCAAAAATCGAAAACGTAACGGAAGATGTTGAACTCAACGCGCAAACAGTCGGTCAGGAAACATTGTATTTAAAGTATACGGAATGTAAAACTGTTGACAATTTGTATTTATATTTTTTTCTGTCGTTTTGTTTTTTAACGATCAATTGTTCGTCGAATCGTTTCGGTTTCACGCACGCACGCGGACGCGCGTAAAACATTGTTGTTCATCTTTTCGCGTTCATGACGAGCCGAGGGTCCGTCGACATCGACAAGCGTATGGCCCGTCATAATTACGTTTTTGACGGTCGAGAAGTATACTATATAATTCTGGGCCTCCTCTAGAATTTCTTAAACTTTGTGGCCCCCCCCCGCATTAAAAAAGTTTGCCCGCCACTGCATCAGACCAGTGACGTCGGTTTTGATGGGCTCGATCGCGACAACCGACGTACACCTAGCGCAGTCCAAGCGCAACGGCGCTTGATTTGGACGAAAACGTTATTTCGGACGTTACATTTATTAACGTAACGATACGCAAGACAATGGACCGTCGTTTGTCGATCGGGTTACCGGACGATCACGATGACGATAATATCGAAAAAACATTAAACAACAATAACATAAAATTTCTTCGTGATTTTTTTAGACCGCCCCCGATTCGAACACTGCTCCCGGAACAAACCCGCCGTACGTTTTCCGCTTACGAATGACATTCGAAACGAAACTCTGTTTACGGACGTCGCGAAACGCGCGGCTCTTATTCGCCATTCCCGTCCCGTCACGCGAGCCGAACGGTCAAAAATCGAAACGTCTACCCCACTAGCCGCGCGCCCGGTGACGGGTCAAATGATTCGGTCACGGCAATGGGATCGGGTTTTTCAACACGATCGTTCGCAATCCGAGCAAACGGGATCTGGTTCGTTGAATCCGTTTGTTTTATTTATTTTTTATTTCTTGCGAATTCGTCCAACGTCAAACAACATAATTACACAATCGATAGTTAGGTTATGTCAAACGTGTTTCTAATTTAACGTTGTTTTTTTGAACTGTTAATTGGATTATTATTTTTTTTTTCCGCAATCGTAAATCAAGCGTTTACCTGAATCGCAGTATTCCCCAAATACGTTTCAAACCGTTCTAGGCGTGAACGGTTCGATTTCTGGTCCGGCTGTCGCGTACAACGAAATCGACGATGACTGCGCGTCCGTATTTGTCACTATGATAGTAATATTTTTAAATATAACGGTTTTTTTTTTGTACGACACGCATCAATTATAAGTGTAAAAATAAACCGACATACCGTGTTTTCCGCGTTTCCATAATGTTTTATCACGAATCGTTGTCGGCGATTATTTACCGCGACCCCGTGTTCTTCGACGTGTATCATTTTTTTTTATTTTTTTATCGTGAACGACCGATATCAACGATCAACAAACGGCGGCGGGGGGGGGAAAGGTCGTTTATTATTGTGGGCCGCCAAAATTTCCAAAAAAAAAAAAAAAAAAAATGGACATCGTGAAAAGTCTTGGGAACACACCGTCGACACTAACCTGACGGCGCGTCGTTTCACGTGCTCGCGGCCAAACGGCCCGTGTTCAAATCGATTGTCGATCTGTTCAAACACAACCGGCTACGCTGTTGAACGTTATGTGGTTTTTTTTATTTCTTTGCGATTTACGTACGCGACAATCCACGTCCGTCCGTGCGGACAATATATGATCGTGATCGCCGTCGGTCGTCTTTTCCCCCGACGATCGGTCGCGAGTCGTGAATCTTCAAAACCGGGGTCATTTCGTCCGGACCCGGTCCGACCAGGTTCGTCGACCACGTGTTTTCCGACACTCGTGTGAATGAACCCGCGAATCCTAACCTTGCCGCGTAATCAACCCCGTACAGAGAGATCGTCTGACGGCCGAGCGAAATCGTCCGACCGACGCCCGTGCGTTAACATCTCCACTTCGGTCTGCGTTCACCTCGCTGGAGACTTATACCGACTTACACCGCCCTGACCGCCACGCTCCGTGAGTTACGAGGACACGCTGTTCATGAGAATCCCGTCGGTCGTCTCGGAGTAATCGCCGCCCTGGCAAACGCGGCGAATCGTATTTTTACTGTCCGTCCGGTGTTTTTTTTTTGTATTTTTTTTTTTTTTTTGTTAGGATAACGATGTTATTTATACGATCGCGTTACTTAACGTTCTATACTCGACATTCCTATAGCGTTGTTATCATTATTATATACGATTGCCTTCACTATTGATATATTGATACATACATGTGTACGTCGAATACGATCGACGATAAGTGTTATCGTGTTGCGTATTTTCTATTAGCACGTGTGTTTTTGATCGTTATCAACGTCTACGTACATACACGTATTAACGATGACTAAAAATTATCGACGTTACTTCTTGATTCGTATCGGTCACGTTGCGATTACGTCCGTGTACGCGTGGCGTTAATTTTAATTTTCCGATATAACTACAAAAATATTACGTGGTTATGAAAAAAAACGTTAAACGTAAACGCGAACTAATAGTGCCCCCCTCGTAAAGTGTAGTAGACGTTATAATAATTTCAAGCATTCGATTCGAGAACAGAACGTTTTTATTAATTACACATTCTATTTGAAATTTTCGGACCCGATTTTCGTAAATATAATTATTCGCTATGCTGTATTGCGCCTGATTGCCGTTGTTGGCGGTTTGTTTTTGTTTTTTCATTTTTCATCAATATTATCGTCTCGCGACGAGAAAACAAACGTGACGACTCGTAAAAAAACGACCGACAAAAAAAAGCCGTACGTAAATAGTGGACGAGACGTTGTGTCCCTCGCGTTTTGAACGGTACACAAACGTACAAAAAACAATACATACACGTGAACGTCCATTTCGTCAACGTACCGCGTGTGCACGACGCGCCTTTTATATAGCTTATGTTTATTGTAAATATTATTTGTTTTAGACGATTATCATTGTACACTATCCGCACGCGCCGTTATCGCACACGATTTTGTAACCGCTCTATAACCGCGTTCGTCACGTTGTAAAACACACGGGTTTCACGCCGTCGCCGCGCGCTTTACATTGTTCCGTAACGCCGTCATTGTCTGTTATTATCTGATTAAATATCATACGCATACGTTTGTTCACGCGTGTTCGTGTACGTCCGCCCCGGTCTTGATCGCGCCGTGCACGCGTTTCAAGTACCGAAAACTCAAACCAAACAAACGAAAATCACTATTGCCGCGTGTGGAAACGAGTGCCGCGCAGGTTAGAATACCAGGGACTGAGAAATCGTCGAACAACAGTCGCGTTCCACGTTTCGGGCCGGAAGCGGACCACACGGTCCTACTGGCGGCCGTGCCACGTGGCCTCACCTAACCTTCACGTTTGCGTTTCCGCGGTGAACCGGTCGAAACCCGTTGAGATTGAAATTCCTCAATACCGAGTTAATAATGGGTTTACTTCTGTCGTCGCCTGTCGCAAAGTCCCCCCCACACACACACCACCCCTCTAACAAACTTCTATGATTATACTGTTGAACACGATTTTTTTTTTTTAATAATGATTCTTTTTTATAGACTGAAAATATACTTGTGTCTGTAGAACGAATCTGAAAACGATTGACAAAGTCTTGTTTATTAGTGTTTGGTAGTGCACGCTTTCAATTTCGGATCACACACTTTGTGTCGGCGGGGTTCGCTAAAAAATAGGTTACCTGGTTTCCATCGCGCGTCATGTTTTCGATTTCGTTACCACCGAATCGGTCTGAAAACCGGTATCGAGGTGGCGAGTAGGTAGGCCCGAAATCGCTCTCGGCGACACAAACACCGCGCCGGTCAATTTTGCACCGTTAAGAACGCCCGTTTTCACGACGACCGTTTTTTTCGAATGTCGCGTCGGTTCGAACACGGGGACGAAGCAATTTTCAATACGGTAGAGAACTACCGTTGTGGTCGGTCCGGTAAGTCGCACAATAGGAGCGTTACCCGTTTCGAAAACGGTATTCGTTCGTGTCGAGAGCATGAAAAATTGCTCGAAGTCTGGTCGCCACGCGGCTGTGGTCAGGTGGTTTTCGTAGCGCCGAACGGCCGGAAAACGTCATCGTTCGTTATACAATTAGACAGTGTGCACGCGCGGAGATCGGCGTCGAAGAATCTCCAAAGCGGACGAAGAATCTAAAACTAAAAAGACTAAAAACGAAAACCGGTAGTATATTTTTTTTTTTTTTTTGTCTTTCGTTCTCTCTTTTTACGTGCTTTTATATTTAACTAGGGCGCTTTTTTTTTTTTTAATTTATTTCCGTACCGAACACGCCTACATACGCTTTGTTCTCCCCGTACACGCTTTCGTTGTCGGCGATTTGAGGTCGTCGGAACGATTGTCCGGCCGAGATCGTCCCGCTACACGTTTCACACAGCACCCGGAAACGTAACAAGTCCGAGTGGCAGCGGCGCGAAGACCGCGGGCGGTGACGTCGCGAACCCGGTTCGGTGGAAAGGTCCAGATCGTTTTTAGTTTTTAATTTTTTTCGTCGACAAAACGACGGGTTAGGTTAGTTTGGGAACGTACGGCCGTTTCGTGTTGCATATCTGATTTTTGGTCGTAACAAAAAAAATCTAGTGCCGGCCGACGAATTCGTGTTTCTGTTGGCGCGACAATCGAAACGCCGGACCGTTGTCAGGCGCGGATCCAGAACTTATTTACGGGGGGGTGGGGGGTGGGGTGCATCTTAATCAAAACGGCTTTAATCCTCGTTTCGTCGCGTCGAGTAACGAAATCGTTTGCCCATACACCGAAATCAAACAATAAAGTCTGTCTATATTATTGTATCTTTATCAATTGTCGAATCGCGTGGCGGCGGTCGCGGCTGCTACCGGAACAATTTATTGTCCTCTACGAAGATGTTCGAGATATTTAACAGCCATACTGTGTATTGACCCGTCAATTTTCAAAGTTCACGTGTTCAATAATTAAACTGCAATACATATATGTTATACTTTGATAAAAAGAGGTATTCATCTTTATTGGTTATCGAAATCGTTTCATTTTATCAATTGTCTTTCTATAGTATCATATACAATTACAATTACGACGATGATAACACGACGTGTTGATTGCGCGCCGACCGTCAGCCGGCCGGCCGGGCGAAAAAAATCGATACGGTAATGTGTGTGTGCGCGCGCGCGCGCGTGTAAATTGGGCCTTTCCACGTCTTATCACTCACGATAACCACTCGCCGGACGACGGAAACTCTCTTCCTTTTTTTTTTTTTCGTGTTTTAAGGTTGCCGACTACTTCTTTTCGAGTCTATAAACCGTGTTGACGTTATACGCGCGACGGCTTACGCGAGCTTTACACTATTATTATTGTTGTTATTGTTATTGTCAAGAACGAAAACTAAGTAAACGCTCGTGTATAAACAACGAGACTAAAATTCATATCACTCGTATTATGTGCGCTTGTATAATATACTATAGCCGTAGACGCTTTTGTACACGTGTGTTTTCTCTTTCTTTGTTTTCGATTTTTTTTGTGTTTTTGACACGTCGACCTTTCCGGCAATGTTCCGAGAGCCACATCACGGCGCGTTGTCTATAATCTGCACGCGATTTTCAACTGTTTGAAAAATACATACATTACAGTGGTGTAGTCGACGGTGGTGAACGTCGAAATCCCAAAAAACGCGTTCGGGAAACGCACCGAACACGATGTTTAAAACATTACGAAGCACGGAACAAGGACAAGAGAAGACCGGAATGAACGCGCAATGTAGATGCGTAGAGGAGTAGCGTCGATCGTACGTAATCGGCGACTTGGAAATTCGGAAGCCGCGAGGACGTTGTGGGAAGAAGCAGCGGTTGGATACGAGGACTGTTGGTGTGTGTAGATCGTGTCCAAGGCGCGGGACAAACTCCTGGGCGAGAGCGAAGAAGAAGAAGAGAAACGTGCGGACTCGGCGTGTTTTCAGTCGTTAGGCGCCCGGAATGGACGGTCGAAAACTTTTAACTCAACGTTCGCGATAGGTTTGGACGCGTGCGTTTATATTGTCGGACGGGAGGTGGGCGGGTGTTGAAGCTGCCCGACTACACCACTGACGGGTTAGTGCACTGGTTTTAAAAACGCGCGTGCGATAGTGTTCATCGCGATGACAACGTGCGTCGTGTACGGATCGAGACCGGAGCAAACCAAACAAAAAAAATTAAAAAATTGCTTTTCGTTTTTCCGCTTGCTGCGAGGGTTCGAGTCACGTGCTGTTTTTCAAATCGCCACGTTCTCACTGCGCGCGCGTATGGTCTCGCGGTCTTGACGACTGAAACCCAAACCGCCTTTCAGCCGCGTGACAAAACGGTTTATTGGTTCTTGTCGCTTACTGTACGTGGTCGTTGTATTGTTCCTGTTTGCCCCGTGAACATCGTCTTCGTGTCCTTTTGCTTGAAAAAAAACAAATAAATAATAAGTCGGAGACCGTTGTCGGGAACGTTCACGCGCCGTAACGAATACGGTGGCTTAGTGGGGTTAGGTGATTCGGGTTTAGGAGACCTTTACCTAACCCGGATAGGGTGCAATATTCTGAGCGTATCGGCGGTTTTGGGGGACGACTCGTTGTTCGGTCGTTCGCACGGAGTACGTGCGGTCGGGTCCGTTCCGACCGACAACGTTTCGACGTGAACGTGACAGAGATAACGAATGAGAAACCAAAGAAAGCCCCCCGAAAAAGTAGAAAAAAATTGCTCAGAGTTTAACGGCCGACGGTCTCCGACGACCTTCCCGCGTGTCGATACCGTTCCCGGACGGACCCAGTGAAGCGAGGGGGGGGGTACAATTTTTTTATCAACGGAAAAACCGAAAAACGTGCTAAATTTAAAAACCGCCGGTGATTCGCGGTATAGACTTGATACCGGGGGTGGGGTAGCGGCGCGCTCTCACAAAGAACACCGGCACGCGGACGACTAGGCCGGCCGATCGATTGGTCGCGTTTTTCATTTTCTGTCTGTTTTCGTGTCGGCGCGCCGCGCAGCCCGATGCTGAAGCTGCCCGACTACCACTGGGAGGAGTACGTGGACGGGACCCAGGTGCCGGTGTGCCGCACCGAGGCGTCCACCGTGTGGCCGGTGCTGTTCTTCGTCGGCACCATATCCGTGTTCTTCGTCATGCCGCTGGCCGTGCTGTCCGTGCTGTACGTGATCATCGCCCGGCACCTGATGGCCAACCCCGGGCTGGTCGCGGCCAACACGAACCGCGCGGCGCTGCGGTACCGCCGGCAGGTGGTGCTCATGCTGGGCACCGTGGTCGCGTCGTTCTTCCTGTGCCTGTTGCCGTTCCGCGCGCTCATCCTGTGGATCATACTGGCCCCGCCCCGGTACAACGCAATGGAGCTGATCGGCGTCGAGAACTTCTACCTGCTGCTGTTCTTCTGCCGCATCATGCTGTACATCAACTCCGCGCTCAACCCGATCCTGTACAACCTGATGTCGTCCAAGTTCCGCGACGGTTTCCGCCGGCTGTGCGGCCTGCGCCGCGGCCCGTGCGCCGCCCGGCACCTGGGCCGCAAGGGCACGGTGACCACGACGTCCGCGCACGCTACCGCCACCGGTACCGCGACCACCACCACCGGCACCAACACCACCGGCACCACCGGCACCGCCGGCACCACCGGCACCGCGGACCGTTACGCGCGCCGCTGTTACGCGCGCGTGGCCGCCGAGCGGCGGCCCGGCCGTCTCGTCGCGCGGCTCAGCCTGACCGCGGGGCTGTTGGCGCTGCGACAGCCGGCCCGCGAGAGTTACGTCTGACCGTTACACGCAAACAACCCCGTGTTCGGTCGGGCCCGTTTACAGCCCCTAAGGTTCGAACGAGCGTTCGCCCGTCCACGTACACGGGACGCATTTCGCGCATATCAAACGGTCACGTGGCGGTCACCGCGGGTGACCGCAATGACCTGCCGACGTTAAACATATCGACGCGGTCACTCGCGACTTTCGATCGTTCGACCGACAAAACAGACACGTTTCTACACGAGTTTCTAATCACGCGACCCTGCGTCACAGCCGGACACCCCCGAACAGACCGCCGATCCGCTTCCGGGCAGACCCGGTCGGACCGGATAAAAAGACTCGCCGGCACGTCCGCGAAGTTAATGTGTTCCGATGAAACCTTTCCGACAAGTTTTTATAGTTAACTTCCGCTAACTTCACGCCAACTTCAAAAAAACCACCCCGACATTGTTGTACTCGATCGGTTAGGGACACTTGTCGGACGGGTTTTTTTGTTTGTTTGAAGTTGCGTCGCAAAACAAAACATAGCCTATAATTTTAAAAAAAAAAAAACGTCCAACGGATTTCGCGCGACAAATCTGTCGCGAAACGTTTCGTTTCGAAAGATCATTTTAACGTTGCGCCCGCCGACGGGAACCCGTACGGAGACGCGCGTTTGAAAAACGTGATTGCCCCGACAAGACGCCCCCGGGGGAAACGGTATTGTCTCGGCCCGTGCCCGCGAATCGTTTCGAAACGTGAACTTAACCTAACCTAACGCGTCCCCGTCGAAAGACGTCCATATCATTCTGGTACGCGTCCCCCCGCTTGACCGTGTACACCCCATCCCATGTCGTTTTTGTAATCGACCCGTCAGTTCCTTCGCGCGCGCGCGCGCGTAATCGATACACGTTAGGTCCCGTTCGAAAAGAAAAAAGCACCGGGACAAATTATTATCGCGACCGATCTAGACACGATAACGCTTATCAACTATGAATTATGAATTATGAATATACGTATACGAAACGAAACCCCTAAGTCGCGCCATCTCATCTCGGTTTCGTTTCGTTTGGCGTTCTCGACGTGTCCCCGAAATCGACGAACAACGACATTTGTCGACGCGTCGACAAATCATCACTCCGCTGATCCTGATTGCGCGTAAGAACGATTATAAAAATTTCATGAAAATTTCAGTCACGCGACGAGAATGTGTTTTCGCCAAAAACGCCAAACGAAACGAACCGACTCCGCGATTCAAGTGCGCGCGAAATTAAACCGAAACGAGATCAGCGGCGGCTTTGGTTCTTTGCCTAGGGGGGGGGACCACTATTTTTTGATATACATACATAGGTTTTCACGTTCCGATGCCGTTTTCTAGGGAACGTCATATCCTTTTTATAAAATATTGTTGTTTAACAAAGAAGTTATAACGTTTTACATTTTTCATTCTTTTTTAAAGCTGGTAATTTTTTTTTTTAAAACAATATTCTACAAAAAGGATATAACATTCCCTAAAAAATATTGTCCTTTTCAAAATTTGCAATTGGCGTTTCAACTCTAATTCTGACGTAGACCCCACGTTTACTGTTTCACGTGCTGTAATTTTTACTATATGAACACGTACATAACATAAAATATGAACATTTACTATTCATTACTTTAAACAATATACAACCAAATAGTTATGGTAAAAATTATTTTGGTTATCTTACCGATTATTATTTTTGCAGAAAAAAAGAACAACATTAATTTCTACTACAGTCGAATTTATTATTTAACTTCACACTAACCGAAAGACGACAACGCGTACTGTCAAAAATTAAAATGTAAAATGTCTAGGGGAGGGGGGCCATGGCCCCTATGCCCCCACCCACCCTAAACGGCGCCCCTGGATGAGATAGACTTCGGGTTGTGTTTCAAAATGTTCGCTAACACGCGGAGAACAGATTATTCATAGGTCGTAATAATAATTTTGTCCCGGTGCTTTTTGAACCGAACTCGTGTAAACGCGCGTGTTATAACGACGTCTAGTGATAACGAATCGAAAACATCCCGTACGTAGAACGTACAGAGTTTATATAATTTTAGCGTTTGTGTTTTCTTTCCCTCCCATTCCGATTGTTCGTCGTGTTCGTGTTCGTTGTGTTTTTTTTGTTAGTAATTATTCACACGTGTATTTTATTTATATATCGATAAAATGTTGATCGAACGCACGAAAACCTCCGACGTTCTGTGTATACGTAAGTCGTGTGTACGACGAGACAAACCCCGTATGCAATAAACGTGACGTCGTGCGGCCCAGAATGCGTTTTTTGTTTGTTTCGTTTGTATCGTTCATCCGGTTCCGACCGACGCGGCGGCGGATTTTCAATGATAACCTCCGAGACAGACGCGGATCCAGAACTGGGGGACACACTCTTAATCAAAACAACTTTAATCCTCAATTTTGTCGTAGGTACATTATATTATGTGTGACCCGTCAATTTTCAAAGTTCACGTGTTCAATAATCAGTGGCGTGCCCAAGAATTTTCAAAGGGGGGGAGGGGATGTTATAAGTAAATAGTAATAATACATTTTAATGAATCGTCATGGTAATACCAAAAACTTAAATGTCTATGTTTCAAGCTCTCCAAAATCGTTTCTAGCTCATAACTGTGTATATTTTTCGATTGTTCTGTAATTAAAATGAATGTTATGTCAATTAACATAACACCGTTAAATCGAAAAAATTTATTGCATTTTTAAAAATAAACAAAAAAAAATAAAATACATGGAAAGTAGATTGCTTATTCCAAGCGGACAATTCAACCGCCGCCTAGCTTTCGTACTTTTTGCTAATAACTAATAAAAAGTATTAAGTATAATGACTCTAAAACAGCTCTTATAACTGATAAGTTGTTTTCTGTAGATCAGCAGAATAGACAATGGGGGGGGGGATATACCCCTAACCACCCCCCCCCCCTGAGCACGCCACTGTCAATAATTAAACTGCAATACATATATGTTATACTTTGATGGAAAGAGGTGTTCATCTAAATTGGTTATCAAAAACGTTTCATTTTATCAATCGTCTTTCTATAGTATCATAGATAAGAGTTAGAATTATAAAACGATACTGATAAAAAAAATTTAACAAGAGTCTACGAGGTGTGAGGCGATGGCCCCTTGGATCCGCGCCTGCTCCTGCCGGATAAGCTCGTGACGTATACGTGACCGGTAAACAAAAACAAAAGCAGTAGAAAGTACACGGAACATTACCGGATAGTGCCGTCGCCGACAAAGTTACGGTATTCTTCGGCGTCAGACGGGTAAGCGACAAGCTCGGTGGACGACACACGGTTAAGTCCGTCCAAATCACGTCCGTGTCATATATCAGTCAATCAAACGATAGTAAAAAACCAACAAACCCGAATGTTCGTCCGAACTGAACCTAACCTAACCGAGCGTTTTACGCTGTCGGAAAGACGACGTCGGTGGAAAGAAAACGGTTGTCGCGTGCCGCCGACCGGGGCACGTTATACACCAGGCGTGTCAAACTCAAAGGTGGGCCAGATATATTGAATGGTTTACTACGCGGGCCACATGTAATTTTTCAATTTTACAAACACATCAAGTACAGTATAAATTCAAAAAGTTAGGATATCATTCGAATTACAAAATAAAATCATATTAATAATTTTTCTTATTATTTTGTCCATTACTATTGGTAGCCACGGGCCTGCGTGTTTGACATGCCCGTTATAACACAACGTTATACACTCGTACACGAAGACGTCAATTTTTGACGACGTTCCACCGTAAATAACACACACTACGTGTCCGGTCGCATCATCATCGACTTAATGTTAATTGCTATTGTACGTACGTACGTATAAAACAAAACAACGCAAAATATTATGGTTTTTTTTTTTTTATACACGTCTATTTTGAAAAAAAATTACAAATTTTAAGCGAATATATTTATTTGTTATTCATACACATATATATATATATATATATATATATGTATATGGGTATGAATTTTTATAAAGTTCTAAATATTTAAAATCGAAAAATAATTTTAACAAACAACGTACTATTACTTTTTCTTATTATAATAATAAAATATTGTACACTTAAAAATGATGTATATGAGTAGACAACAAATAAATAAAATTGATAAATAATAATAATACACTAATACAGATTTTGTTGTGAAGTTTTCGTCGATCACAGCTTTTATATGAATATATATATATATTAATCAAGAGAAAAACAAACAAAAAACAAAAAATTTTACACTATGGTAATTTGTTACACGAGGACTAGGACCTTTATTTTTATAATTTTTTTTTCTTCTCTCTCACTCTCTCTCTCTATCTATCTTTCTTCCTTTTTGCATAGAAAATAAATTGTACAAAATGTTATATAAACGCTATACAAGCAGTCATACAACTACTTCAGTCATTTAAAATTGATTTTTAAATATATATATATATATATATGTACCTACAAATTGATAATTTAATAATTAATCAAAAAATTTGCAAAAAAATACAAATATATAAACATATATATATTTGTGTGTGTGTGTATATACTATTTATTGTTTATAATACGTTACTTAAACACCTATTATTTGAATATTAGAGAAATTGACTATTCAACAGGTCAAAAAAACTTATACCGTTATCTACGATTGGGCAAGTACTTTTGTTCCAATATACATACGTACATACATATATATAAAATGGCAAGATTTGGCAAAATATTATTAACTCAACCAGCTGTCAGATAGAGTAATATTCGTTCTCAATATCGCGGTCGTTATTTTTCTCGTTTTGCTAAACGCGCCTTAATTTTAAACTCGTCACATAATTAAAAGGGTTTACTTTTAGTTGCTATAATTTTTAGACTTACGTTTAGAACGAATGAATTTTTTTAACAAGTAACAATTAGTTATTCGTGGAAGACTAAGTAAAAAGTAACTATACAGAATAACCAATTTGCGTACATTAAGTAGAGATTGGTACGATATTAAAAAATGCATTATTAATTATTATTATTATTATTCTTTGGCCAATCCCAAGAAATTCTTAAAGTCAAGATTGAAACATATTGTGTATGGTGTATAGCTAACTATGAAAATGTTTCCATCGAATTTGTACTCTATAAAATGATTTGTTAACAATAAAGTTATTATAGTTTTTTTTTTTTAATTAATCATTAATAATAATAATAATAATAGTAGTAGAATTAAAAACAAAATGGGAAGACAAAGAAAACAACATTTTTGTAGCGTTTAAGTAGATTAAAGTTTCAGTGGCCTTTATGGTTTACATTTACATTTACGGCCTTTATGCGTGTATTTTAGTCTGATTAAACAATGATTTACAATTACAGTTAATTTAACACTTAATAAATAAAACCATTTAACGATATCACTTTATCGACAGCCAAAATGTCAGCAATAGACTTTTCGAAATACATTTTTGCAACATCAGTGTAGTTATGAATCGATTAAAACTTTCATGGATTGAAGTATTATCAATTGATGTGTTTTTCGGATAAATCCATGTTGTCAATTTCATTCTGACGTGCAGTCACAACAGTTAGACGTGTACTACATTTTCTGAAGATGGAACCTGCAACGGTTTTGAAACGTCAGAATAAAATTGACGACATGGATATATCCGAAAAGCACATCAATAATAATCAGTATAGTTGAAGAATCCACTAGAATTACACTTTGACATACACGCGTAAAACGTAAAACGATTTTTATACATATTTGACATATGTCAAATTGTAATGGTGCTTTAAACTGCAGGCTACAATATTTAAAAATATATAAAAAAAAATTGTATTGAGTATAGTTCTATGAACAAAACCAATGAAAATTGAACAATTAAAGATTAAACTTTAAAATTTAAAAAACGTTTAACCTAGTTTTCAAAGTAATTATTGCAAATATTCACGTTTCATTGATTTTGATTTTCATCATCTTATGTGATAAATCTTTTAACTAACCGTTTGTAACTCATGATTTTTTTAAGAAAATAAAAATGAATTGCTACAAAGATTTACAAACAAAAATTATTTCACGCCATTTTATACATTTCAGCGAGGTTAGGGATCAACGATAATGCATCAAATCACCTAGACAATGTAGATGTGATATTCCATCAACTTTGGATTTCGTCAGCAATTTTATTTTGTTTATTAAGAAAACATGGATCCTTAATAGGAACTGGCTTTGATCTAGCTGATTGCGTTTTCTAAAACAAAATAAATACAAATTAGAATACTGTAATTTTTAATTTCACAAAAAAAGACTTAAAATAATTAGTTGTTTGTAAATGAGAAGCGAATATAAAAATATACCAAATTTGAAAGTAGAAAATGAAGTAAAAATAAATATCATAACTGTCAAATAGAAATTACATTGAAAAATAATATTTTGAATAACCAACAACTTCAAGATATGCAGTAGAAATGAGTATATAAGGAAAACAAATTGTTTGGCATTTCGAAGGATCTCTCTAGTTCTCCATAAATACATCAGAAGTATAATGATTATTCGAAATGAAAAAAATTTGTTAAAGAACCAATGGCTAAAAAAAAAAACTAATTAAAACAATAAACTTACTCTTCTACTAAATGGAAAACAACCAGTCTTTTCAGGTTCTGGCATTAAATCTAAGACTAAATCGGGTGATCTTGTTTTATTTGGCCCAAATACATTAAGTTCTTTATAACAACCGGTTTCAATCATCTGAAATAAATATTGAATAATGATATTGTTCGTAAAAGTTATATAATTTTTAATTATTTTAATTATATTTTATAAAGAGGGCGCGACACTCACATTTGCCATCTCCGTCCATGACAGAGACTGTAAAGCAAAATAATCGTGCTTATGCAATATCTAGATTGCAGTTTACAACACATTTTTAATGAAAAAATTAATTTTAGATAAATTGCTATTATTTTTTAGTATCGATTTACAACAATAATACCATTAAAGAAACACAGTGAACATGAAATTTTTAATCATCATAACAGATTAGTAAAATAGAGTAAAATTGATCAATAATAAATCAAAATATTGATAGATAACATGAGATGCAATTTATCTATTCAATGACTTATGTCTGATAGGTATCAGGTACTCTCCTAACGCCGAAGAATCCTAATATACATACTTCACTTTGCCACGGTATGGACACTGAGCCTGTATTGAATTTAGTATAAAATGTATCATCTGTCGCGTCTAAATTCACTCCTTTAACAGTTGAAAACTGTTCTATGTCTAACACATCTTTGGCATACACAGCATGAGGCTAAAATAAAAAAATTAACTTGTCAACGACAGCTTTAAATGTAAGAATAGTTAAACGTAGTAAAACACACATCTGGAATAAACGGAGGATCTTCTACACCGGCTTCGAGTCGTTTCCAATTCATGGTTTTAAAAAATTCATGTTGTTTCACTTCTCTTGCACCGTTACGACCACAGTGACAACCGAGTCTTGATTTGGGAGACTTTTTCAATAGCTGCAAATTAAAATGTACCAAATTAACAAACGTAAAGAAATAATGAACTACTATTTTTAGGAATTAATTTATCATATAATAATTATTGTATTGAAATAAAATTATTATTTATTATTAGTGATCATACTTGTTTACACAGTAATTTAGCTTCTTCAGTAAATTTATGTGAATATTTTTCTTGTTCCTCTTTTACTCTCCGATCAACTACTTCACGTTTAACCTATTACAACACATTAGTTAAAAACAATATTTAAATTCCTACAAGATATATTATATCATATTAAACCACACTAAATTTAATATGAATAGTATGGTGTTGTGTATATTACGAAACAAACACATAAGTCATTAAACATTGCATACACATAGTCACGCATGTGGATATTTGAAGAGAAAATAATGATAATGCAGTGTATGTTCACATCTACATTGTTCACGCTAGTCTCAGCACAATTAATGCTGCTCGGGGTCATTGAAACATATAAAACATGATATTTGAAAGTACATACATTATTTCACTCCATCCAAATTTAAAAGGCTAAGAATATTTTCCTGAAACTATAGTATAGTACGACATTTCATTTTGCCCATAAAATAAATGCAATATAATGTAATTTAGTAAATCAATTGAAGTTAAGCGATATAACGTTATTCTTGAAAGTATTCAAAAATTGTTTTTTTTATCAAATTTACATAGTATATAAACTTATTGTTAACATTTAATTACAAATTAAAGTTAATTGTTTAAGAAAGAGTGTAAATTTATTCTTACTTTTTCCTTTCGAGCTCTAAATGGAGCTTGACCTTCAATCATCTCAAATACTAAACATCCAAAGCTAAACCAATCTGTGCTATATGTATATTTTTCGTTATCAATTACTTCTGGCGCTGTAACAAAAATACCACTTATTGTAAATAACTATAATTATTAAAATTAACGAATGTTCTACAAAAAAGGAAAGGAACAGTCGTGATTAGTCTGTCGTTGAGAATGGTCATTATTTCCACCATTACACTGTTGCTGGTATTATTCTTATCTCGTTATATATCTAAAAGTTTAGTATATGATTTCATATTCTTCTTTTTTACATTTCTAACCATTATTTAATAATGTAAATCTAAATAAAAAAATAATTGTTTCATTTTTTTGTCTCTGCATTGGTCATTCCCTTCTTTCTTCCATTCCAATAAACTATTCTTAAATTACTACTCTCTTTGCACTCTACATAGTTTCAATGCTATTTGTGAAATTCCTCATCTACTATTTAATTGCCCTTCCTTATTTTCTCAACATCAAGCCCTTTTTACACTTCTCAACTCAATCAACATTCATTTTAACTCTCAAAATGTTCTCGTCACATGTATATCTCATCATTTTCTTCATCAATCAGTCTGGTTTTGTAATTTTTTTTTAATTTGTATATAATTGTATTTTCTGTTGTATTGTGTAATCGTCAAGACTAATTGTTTTTCAACAGTTTCAATAAAAAATATTTTTTAAAAAGAAAATGAACACAAAAGTTAATAAATTAATTTGTATTTACCCATGTAACCAACAGTGCCCACTCTTCCTCTAACCGATTCACCTTCAGGTATCTCCATTGCTAATCCAAGGTCGGATATGCGAACATGACCTGCATCATCCAAAAGTATGTTTTCAGGTTTGCAATCCCTGTATACTATTCCTTGAACATGCAAATGTTCTAATCCACATAATACCTGAATTAAACAATTACAGAGTAAACTACCATGAATTATGTACAAAATAACTTATAACAATATTAATTCATTTTTAATATAAAATTATATAATACACATAAATAACATATCGATATAAAAATGTTTGGCAAAATTAAATTTAGTAAAGTGGATTAAAAATCACACAATAAAATAGATTTATTTATACTAAATACTTAATAATATATAATTCATTTCAGAATAGTAAAAATGTTGAATGCTATTTAATTAATTTGTCCATGTCTATTACTAAAATATATTAAAATAAACAAGTACTCATATAATGTATACTTCTAAAATACTAAGTGAATAATAACAATAAATATTACCTCAGCAGCATAGAATCGAGCGCGTGAAATATCAAAACCTGGTTCTGAACCCATATTGTAAATATGAAATTTTAAATCTCCACCATTCATAATAGTCAATACCAAACATAATGCATCTTTTGTCTCATATGCATATGCTAAACTAACCTACAATCAAATAATAATAACAATAATAATAATAATAAATTAATATTTAAAGACCAGCACCAATTTAAAATACACTAAACAAGAATGTTAGAAATAAATAAATATAACTGATAAACATACCACAAATTTAGAATTAATTTTTTGTAAGATTTGTTTTTCAATTAAAACCATCGCTTCACCTTTCCGTTTTTTAATACGTTTCTTTTCCAATTTTTTACAAGCATACATCTTACCAGTTGCTCGTACTTGACAGGCACAAACTTCTCCAAAACCACCTTTTCCAAGTACTCTATACATGCGGAATGTTTTGTATGTTACAGGTTGCCTAAAGAAAAAAGAATATATATATTATTTATTATATATCATTGTTCATTAAGCTCAAGTTTTAGTTACAATACTTTTAACGTTTTTAATTATCAAATTTAAATACATACATACCTTTCTAACCATTTCCACTGTAAAAACCTATGGAAATACATTGAAGATTCAAACAAGCTAAAAGGACGACCAGCTAAGAATGATTTCACAGCAGTTGAGCAATCGGTAAATAACTCTCTGTGAGCAGAGTCCAACTGGTGCCGACATCTAACTATCATGTCATCATTTAGTACATCCACTGCATTAACTGCCTAATACCAAAACCAGTTAATTATTAACTATGTAACATAATTAAAAATAGAAATTTTTTAATACTTACGTCTCTCCTTATATATCTATCATAAAGTATTTTTGCTAGTTCTAATCTATTTTCATCAGATTCAATTTCATAATTTTCCTGTTAACAGTAAACAATTTTATAATATAAATTTATTAAATATTAAAAATATTAATTTAGTTTTGTTTAGACTTACAATAGAATCTAAAAATACATTATAACGATGAAATTCATGTCGTTCTTCTTCACAAAATTGAAGAAAAAGTAACCGGCCAATTGGTTGTTGATCTATTATATAACTGTATTTCATATCTAAAACAAATGTTTTTCAATATTAAATTATAATAAAAATGTTCTATATAAACAATAATAATTAAATTTTGAAACCAACCTATGAGTGGTTTCAAATCAACACACTGCGATATATGTGGGAATTGGAGTATTTTTTTCCATTTTTTACTTTTCCCTTTATTGCTATCTGTACCACCTAAAAAAAATTTTTTTTTTAATAATAATTATAGATAGTACATTAAAATTGCATTTTCTTCAAATATTATACATATTAAATGGTGGTTAATACATGATTGGATACCAATATTATATATAATTATAAAGAAAACACTAATTTTTTACTAATATTTCAAAATTAGTAGTTTTTTTAGTTTTTAATTCCATATGTATTTGTGAGTTATTTCTATTTAATGTAATCATCATTATTAAGAAGATTAGATTTTTGATTTTAGTATGTTTCACAAGTTATAACAGTTGATACTTACAGATGGTAACCTCGATAATAGACAATGAAAGGAATTTAAAGATGATTGTTTGAAACAAACAAATAATACTAATTTCATATTCTTTCATGTATTGCACAAATAAGCTTGTTATTGTTATAGTTGTATTATTATATTGACATTGGATTAAAAAAGTAGGTATCAAAAAGATAGGTACATAGAAGGTACTAAAATAATGTATTTTAAAATTAGATTATTAATACATTTTGTTTTCATAATAGTTACCTAAAGGATAACTAGATATTCATAATAAATATTTTTATTATTATTTTATCATTTGAAAAGAAATTGGAAATCTCTTAAAGAAAGAAAATCATTAAAACAATAAAAATTTAAAATATAATATTAGTATTTAGTTGACTATCAAGTGTGAAACAATAAAACAAACAAATGTTAATAAACTTAAATTAAGGTCACTAACCTATTATAAAAATAAAAATATTTTGTATGTTATAATCATACAAAGATGGTCATTATTTCATATTTCTCTTATCCTATGTGATAAAAAGTCACTACCTATAAGTACAACACAGAATGCATATTGTTTAAAATATCACTAGAAAAGATTAACTTGAATTTTAATGGCAAAAATAATCTATAATTAAAACGACTCAAATATTATATATTTTACAAAAAAACTATTACAAACAAATTTGCTATTCTCAGTTTATCAACATCATTTTTGTTAGTCATGCTAAATACCAAGAAATTAATATTGGTGGTACATAAATTCAAAAACAGTATTGTAAATGTTAAAACAAAAGTACGAGACCAAAGATAAATGTTTAACAAGAAGTATTACTTTGCAATCGGTTTTATGTTGAAACAATAATTTATTACCATTCAAGATAAGTCATACTGTATTAAAATACTTTTCTATGAATATTTTACATTAAATAATATTAAATTATTTTTAATTTTAATAATAATAATAACAAAACAAATGAACTGTCAATACATTAATATGAATGTATGGATTAATAACTATACGTACATATAGAATGTAGGTACCGTAATTAATGATTACCTTTAACCACATGTACTTCATTCATACCAGGTATAAGATATATTAGTAATATATATTTTGCATGTCCTTCATGAATAAATTTTTACAAAAAAAAATATAAAACATCACGTATAGTTGTAACTGTATGCAATTGAGATGTTTACAAAATAATTGGAATAGGCCTTGTAATCTACACTTGTACAGTAAACCTACAATATACTGCATATATCATATTAAATACTTTTATACATTCTGCGTTCAAATAAGTATGTATAACCACAAGAGAATATTCAATTTCATCCATATGTCAACTATCACCATTAAAATAAAAGTTGTTTGGTAAGTACATAATTTTAATTAAAAATTAAACAATTTTACAACACACACTAGAACCGATTACAGGTCTTGGGAGAGGGGAAATATATCTCCCTCATCGCCGTCTATACGTAATCCATTGCTTCCAATTATTATATACCCATTTTATTCGTACCCACAAACTAATTTTGGATGGATTGAATAACTATAATGAGATTCTAAGAAAATTGCAAAAATTATGCAAATAAAACCACAATTTCAAACATACCGTACGTAACACAAAACTCTAAAAAGCACTCAGAATAGGTAACATGTTAGGTAATGCGTATATAAAAAATGAAAAAACTAACTAATTAAATAATAATATTACTTATGAAGGTTTAATTAATGTTTTTCGAATGTGTGTATATTATTATACCCTATAACTTTATATTAAATTTAATTGTTTAAAAACTAACTTTTAAAGCAAGTATTCAACCATTAACTCAAGAAAACCATTAACTTAATAGCTATAATATGTATTGATAAATATATTATAAAAAAAACAACAAATATTGGTACAAAATAAAGAAAAAATATATATAATTTTGCAACTTTTATGTCAAAATTTCTATAAGTACCTGATATAAATTTTTAAAACTATTTACTCAGAAGCATTTAGTTATAGTATCAAAATATTTATATAGTCATACTTAACTACACACGTTTCCTTGGCCTACAAAATATGTTTGTATAGTACACTACATTTTTAAATTAAATAATTATATCCTACTAACATAGGAGTAGTTTACAACAAAACATAGCTACATACCAAATTTAAATTTAAATAATTTAAAATAAATCACAAAGAACTTTTGACTAATTCATAGCAACAATAGGCAAATAAATAATTTATATTAAAGTTTGATTATCGAAAAATATATTTATCTTACAAACATATTATGGAACATGTACATTTGTTGAAACGACCAGAACTTAATCTAGAGCAAGTTGAAATTAATTAACAGTTGTATGGATGGCATTGGATCGCACACTGGCAGCTAGACTATTGTAATTTGGTTAACAAATTAATAATTACACAATTTTTGAAGGTATTAAATCGAAATCAAATATATATTTTATTAGAAAAATATAATAAATGAACTGTAGATCAGTATTTCAATAACTGTGCATAGTATTTTTATTTTTTCTAGTTACTAAATTTCATGTATTTAAATTTGACATATACGAAATAATATACAGTCAAGTCTGAGAATAAGTGTTAGGAACAACGGAAATGAGCAATAAAATTCTATTTGAACTTGCGTATATGCCGTAATGTCTACTACATTTGAATAGTATTTTATTTTAAGACATACAACACTGCCACATGTTACATTTCAAGTACTTTGAATGTCAAGTATCAAACGTGAACCACTGAGTTCCTCAAGAACGAAACGTGTATGTATATTTTTTATTAACTGTTTAGGTACCTATCCTACATTCTGAATGGTATTTGACTACGCAATTAGTAATAAATCACTTTAAACATAATACGAATTTGAGGTTTCATGGGTCTGTGTGTAGTTCAAAAAATATTAAAGTGACCAATTTACGGACGGTTGAATTTTATTAAGTACATCCTTTCGAACGTTACAAAAAAAAAAAAAAGTATACAAAAGGGAAGGGTACCGCCTTAGTTTAAAATCTAATATCTATTTGAACCGTGTGATTAAACGAACGGCGTATACGCACGTTGAAATATTACAGAGACGGGTGGTTGGCCGACGATCGTATCGTAGGAACGGCGAATAATAGCACACCAGGGAGTAGACGACGTAGAGAGCCGAAGCAGTGTGACGGTCGGCGACAGAGCGATATCTGACGTTTTGTGGAAACAACGGAGAATGGCACACGGCGCGCGGACCGTGTACTCCGAACACTGTAACGGTCCGAAGACGGTACGGGGACGTAGACGACGAAACGCGAAAACGGAACGGACACCGCGACGGAGACCGCGTTCAGTCAGGGCACTTACCTTCTCTGGCTTTGAGGTACACGGTGTTGGCCACGATGTTTTCTAATTCCATCAGTTCCAGTTTGGCTGATTTCCGGATGCCCGGGCTGCCGACCACCACTTCCCATCAATGACACCGTTGACCGTATTCGACGTGCCCGCACCACCAAAAACGTGAAGACAAAAACGAGAACCGACGGAAATTCGTCTCGGACGGCGCCCACCCCCCCCGGCAAGGCGCGCGCGTCACGATCGGATTTCGCGTACGTGCCAACACGGGCGCCGGACGGACGAGACGCTCGTTCGGAAACAAACGAACGGACGTTATCAGAACGCGTTTCGGGTTGAAAAGACGCGGCTGCCCCGAACGGAAGGAAACGTTTACGCGCGCACGTAACGTGTGTAACAGTACGGGCCCGTCGATTGATAAGAAAAATATTACGTTCTTCGATCGGTGCGCGGTCGTCTTGCCACCACCCCGCGCGCGCCGCACGTACGACGCCACTACCGCTCCTACCCGCCGCTACTACTACCAGTACTAGTACTACTACTACTACTACTACTACTAGTACTAGTACTCTATTACTACTTCGCGTACACCACCACCACCGCCGCGGACAGACAGCACGCGTCGTCGACGACGACACACCGCCGCCGCTGGCGCTGTTTGCTCGTCGGGTTCACCACTACGGCCGTGGCGTGCGCGCGCGTGCGCACCGCCGCTGCCCGCCCGCCGCTCGGCCCCATTATGGGGAGCCGTAGGGGCATACCTAAACCGCCGTTACGCGCCGCGGCCCGGTGTCAACGTTCCCTCCCACCCCTCCGCCCCCACCGCCGCCGAAGTGCGTAGTTCCGACGCACGCGCAACGTCATACGCCGCCGCCGCCGCCGCCGTCGGGCTGTTCCCCGTAAGATAAACAGTCGCGTTTTTCTCTCACGCCCGTCCCACCAGGCCCGCCACGAAGGGAGGGGGGGGAGGGAGCAGCTGGGACAAATTGCCCCAGCCCCCCCCCAAATTCATAAACGAATTAATTTTTTTTTTTCAAATGAAAACTTAAATTGAAACTTGATTTTGAAATCGATAGAAAATAAAATAATTTTTAATTTTTCCAAGATAAAAAGATGATGTATCGTACGAAATCAAATAGAAACAAAACATTCAAAACTTTATTTTTCTCGCTTTCATTTCGGCAAAATCATTCATAACGTCGTCATGATTAATATTGTTTGCTAACTCTTGTTCTGTCGATAAGACAATACAAATGATTTGAACGGTCCCCCCCCCGGCCCGTACAAGATCTTAAATAATTGTTTATTGATTTTAATTTACTAAAAGAGCGTTGACCACTTGCAACACCAATAGGAGGTATGACGATGAAAAGTCTTAAACATATACATATTTGCGGCAGTACTAATTGTAAACCTTGACTAAAAATTAAATTGAGCAAATCAAGGGCAAATGTAGGTTGCATTTTGCGGTCTTAAAATTTCTTTCGTTTTAGGCGTCAACTGCAATTCCTTGATATATCGAAAGCCTTTAAAATGGCCTCTGAAAAGGTCAGATACTGAACTCATGCTGGTAACTAAACTGTTATGGGGCCCCGGTTCGAAAGATTGTCCGGCCCGGGCCCCGTTATCGTGTGCCGGGCCTGCGTCCCACAAATTGTTTTTCTCTCACGCCCGTACCAGTTCATTCCTCGGAACGATCGACGTCGTTCGACGGCAGGGTCCGTGGCCCAAACGTGGTGGCCACCATAAAATAATACGTTCGTCGTCTCTCGTAGTTCAAATGCACGCCGTTTATTTTCGACATGACCGGTTCGTGGGGTTTGTGGGGTTGGGCGGTCGGCAGCCAACGCGTCGTGTGGTTTATAAAAACCACAACGAACCGTTGACATATCGTTATATCGGTCGCACGAAAAACCCCATAGATTAACAGATCGATTTCATGTGCCCGACCCGGTATTGTCTATCGTTTAAATGGACAAACGTGAACCGTTGACACGCGTTCTTTTTTACTCCGTACACCCGGCCAAGCGTTACGATTGAATAATTTGTTTTCGATCGTTCCCGTCCGACGAAGTTCAACACATTGCCGGGTATCCGGAAACGCACGTTTGATTACTACTTTGATAACCCGACCGTGTAGGTGCAAACGACAGATTTACGGTGATAAACTATATAAGGAGAAAACCGGCTTCATATGACTGATACGAATTTAAACAACGATAATTTGAAATCTCTTGGATCCGGTGGCGGCGCTAGAGGGGGGTAGCGCGAGCGCCCCACCCAAATTTTGTTTTGCCTCAACTTTGCCCTACCTGTTGAAGAACAAACGAAAATTTAAATTTCAAGTATTTATGTATTCGTTGTGTAACTCGTCGTATTTTTTTTTTTTATGTGCATTCGTTTAGATAACAGACGCGGATCCCCCCCCGTAGACTCTTGTTAAATTTTTTTATTAGTATCGTTTTATAATTCTAACTCTTATCTATGATACTATAGAAAGACAATTTAAAATGAAGTTGTAGCTATGGGGGATTTTTCGGTGTATCGCAAACGATTTCCAATAAAACGTTTTGGAAAATATTTTATTATTCGATGCGACAAAATGAGGATTAAAGTTGTTTTGATTAAGATGCCCCCCCCCCCCCCGTAAATAAGTTCTGGATCCGCGCCTGTTAGATAATAATACACCACCATTCAATTTTAATTCGAAATCGATTATGTTACACCCGTATAGACGGGTTTTCACGAAATTCCATGATCGATTCGCCATGATCTCGCCCTCCTCCAGAAAAAATGTCTGGTGCCGGCACCGCTCGCGTATGAACATGATCTCCTTCGCAAAACGGCCGAACAGAGTACTGCGATAAAAAAGCGTTTTGAAACGTTTGATTAGTATTTTTACGTTACGTTGAAAACCCAAAACCGAACACGTTTTATTCGAAAATAAGATCTTATAAAAGAGATAAAACCGTCGTGTTCTAACCGGCGTTTCTTTCGGACAATTTTCGAAAAAATTGGTGGGTCGTTTTGAAAAATGCATTTTCTGATGATAATAATTACCATTGTCCGTTATCGTGATCGCGAACCGATATAATTGAATACGCGAAATCGCACAAGTTTAACAATTGTAGGTCCCGTTCGCCGTCATATTTCTTTACTGTTCTTCAAACTTTCTCCGGAGAAGGGGGATGAAGAGGGGGGGGGGCTTAGCACTGGTCCGAAAGAAACACTGGTTCTAACCACGACGACGACGACAAACAAAATAAATAATCGTTTTTACCGTTTAACGAAGTCAGCGTCCGCGGATGACGGACTTCCGCCCGGTACAACAACAACAACAACAACAACAACAACACGGGGTACCGGTTTCGAACGGTGACCGGAACTCTACGCGTAAGACACGAAAAACGCTTCCCCGGTCATCGATCGAGCGGTCTCGTACGCACCGCGCTAGTCTGGTAGACGTCGGCACGAGATTCCGGTCGGATTTCCGACGAGACGACGTCCGTCATTGATTTTCGACTGGCACGGGAAAACGAAGCCAGCGTGAGTGCTAGCGAGTGGAAGGAGGAGCGCTTGTAACCGGTCCGCCCGGGTGACCGTAGACAATCTAAAAACCGTATATTCGATATGTTAATGTTTGTACTGTTATTGATACGTCATTAGAAATGACTTATCCTTGTGACTTCGTTGGTTACATTTTATGAAATGTCTCGAAAGGTTCGTTTGGATTTCAGATTGTTGTGGAACACCGATTCCGTACAATATATATATATACTGTTCCCACGGTTTCGTGTTATGGAATATGTCATCGGGAACGTTATTTTTAAAACTCGCAATCCCACGTTCCCGCCGCGTCCTGTCCGCCCGACTTCCCGTAGTTCTGACGTCGACCTCGCACGCGCACAGAGTGCCGATCGGCCGCGAACAACACTGTTCTCCTGGGACTCCTGGCCTAGGAATTATTCTCAAAAGTCGTGAATAGACTTTTTAGCACTCCCCCCCCCCCCGTATAGGACACTGCTGTGCTATGAGGATAAAAAGATAACACCACCGATAGTGTTCTCAGGTTAGAACACTATCGATATTTCAAAAACCGCCGAGTAGACAACGTTAAGAGTTTGGGGGGTCCGGCGAGTCAACTTTGTCGACGGGTCGACGGGTCGGTTTAAGTTTGTTCGGGGACTCAACGAACTTCACGGGTTTTTCGTTATTGTCAACCCCGTGAACGTAGAACCCGCGCGGGTCGCGACAGATCAGAAAATCACTGACAATGTCGCGTGGAACAAAAATACCGGCCGGGTTGAAACGCGCAATCAACAACCGTGTCCCCCCCGGGGGGGGACTGTCTCGCGACTGAGTCGTCCACGTACAAACGGTACGGCGTGGTAATAACGAAAAAGTTCGCCGCGGCGAAACAAAAAGTTATCGCGATTCGATCGCGTTTTATCACATCAAGCGTTTCCGATCCGGTTGAAAATTAAATTTATCGGACATAACGCGTTTGTTTCACGTTTCCCCCGGACGTATTCCACACCGCAACGTCAACGGTGTGTACAATTTTTCGTTTTTCGATTCGCGGCATACCGTGTCGTTGAACACGATCGGAAAAAAGAAAAATAGTCGAGCGGCCGAACGCGTCCGACTGTTGACGTGAAAAAACCGCGTGTTGCTTTGCGTGTGTTTGCGGGTTCGCGCGAGTCACATTCGTTTCGTATCGCAATCGGTTTTTTTTACGATCGCGTTCGTATCGAATACCGTTGCATTCCGCACACGTCCAAAACCGTGCCGGGGTCGTCGAGTACCTTTTTGAGTCGGCGATTCCATCCGTCCGACACCGGCACGCCGATCGTCGTCTGGACTTGCAGCACTGCATGACACCGGCGCGGGACGATCGCGTCGACCGGACGTTTTATTGACGAATGATCGTGTCGTGGTCGTGGTCGGTGCGATCCAGCGGTTATGGAGATAAAGAATCGCGTTGGTCGTCGGACGAGAAGCGCGTGAACGTTCGACAACAGACACAACCAACCGAATCGGAAAATTCCGAACTTCCGACGTGGTGACGGACGTCAACAACCGGGTTTCGTGTAAAATAGTTCGTGATCGCGTACACGGTTTTTTAACGTATCAGGTTGGCACGGTTTGTGTTTATGCCGCGGGTGTTTTTTACAATCGATTTTTCGTGCGTCCGCGACGGCCGTGATACCGGACTTGCCGGGTAAGTACCTAACACGAACGTTCGTCAATCGTAACGGACGGCATTTGACCGCGTGGTCCGTTCGTATTTTTTTCAAAAAAAAAAAACGTTTAAACGTTACAAGTAAATCGTACAATTCATCACAAACGTCACGTGATCATTTATTATTCGCCACGTTCAACACGAGCGCTCGCTCTCGAAGGATGTCCGTTGTGAACAAATTTAGATAATCACGATTATCGTTCGCTACGTGTTTAAAAACGAACGTTTTGTCATCGACGACATGTTTATACCGTAACCGTTGTTCGCGCGCGTTCGTACATAATATCATGTAAACGTATAAGACCGTATAAACTCCAGAGTTGAAACGGGCGAATTCGTCGACCGCGGCGTGCGCACAATGTCAGTACAGGCGGGGTCGGTCGTGTAGAAGACCGTTTTGGAGACGTCGCACGTTATCGTTCAAAAAAACGTACGCGCCGAGCTCGACGGCGCGCAAACGTTGCCGAAGTTCTTTTGAATACGAGCGCGTGGCGTTCGAACGAAGTTTCCATCGTCGACAGTCGCGTCAGTGTTTCCGCCAGCTCCTCACTCACTCACGGAACCCTCGCAGAGACTTCCCCCCATCCCCCCCCCAATTATTTTCTCCGCGATCGCGGCGTGGGCGTTCTCCGACACTTTCGGCATAAAAACGAACGTGGTCGACATGACGTTAAACAAAAAAAACGAAAAACGAAAAACGAAAAACGACCGAAAACGGTCTTTATTCAACGTTGTGCATTCGGCCGACGACTATTACGACGTTATCAACGCGCGCACATCAGTGCGTCGTAGTCGTTTCTTCATTATTACTGTTTAATGTCGATCTCTCGTTGTCTCAACGGTAGATTTTAACGACGTGATTGGAATCTTTCCATGGTTTTCTCCGTCATTGTGTTTTCTAAATCCGCAGTTGTTACCGAAAGCCCGGTATTCCCGTAGCCCATTCTTCGCTCTCTTTGTATGCTGCAAAACCAGCGGGAAACTTGCGCGAACTCGATTTTCGCGTCCGAAGAAGATTTTATTCCAAACAGACTTTCGTGTTCAACGGGCGGACACAGTACATTCGGCTTTTCGAATCGCGTGGTCAAAATCGAAAAATGTTATTCGACAAATTAATTTTTTGTCCCCTCTCCCCCACCCTATAAGTATTGCCGCCGCGTTAATAATTATTGAAAAAAAATCCGATACGTGTCCAATTCCACTCGAAAACGACTTTGGCCTGCAACGTACAAATAGCATACGAAACGTGCACGTTGCACTTCGCGCGCGCGAATCGCCGAAAGAAAAAAATTGCGCGCCTTAAACGCCGTGTTTTACCAATCGACGCGTTATGATAAGAACGTCACGGACCCGGAATCGTCTACGTTCGCGAATTTTAGCGCAAAGTACGATATTTGCAGTTGCCCGCGAAATACTCGTTCAAACCGCGCGTAATCGTACGTACGCGTACGTCTGTGCGCCGGTATAATGAACGACATCGGGGCAGACGTCCGTTCGGTATTTTTTATCGAACGGGTCAAAAAATAAAATGTGAAAACAAAATTGGTTCGTACCGACCGAAAAACGTGTCTCGCGACCCTCAACAACGTTTCGCATTCGTCCGGGACAAAGTTAACACCGAAATATTCTTGTTTGCGCCAAGGGAACACTGTTCGCGGACGCTTTTAACGTTTAATCCGCCGACGTACACCGTGGACACGAAAAGTACAAGACTACAACGGTTAGGTTAAGAATGAAATGAAATTTACAATTTTTGCTTTCGTTCCCCGCGCTAATATAATGGCGCTCTAAAAAAAAAAACAAACACGTTTTGAACGAGCGAATATCGCCAAACTTGAAATTGTCGAAAACCGGAAAACTATCGAATACCATCCGTTACGGAATTTCCGCGACGTCCGGAATGTATTGTCGCAACACGATACGTGAACGGAATCAAAACGACACACGTCTCTAAACGAAACGAAACGAAACGAAACGTGAAGTTTAGCGTGCGCACCCGACGGCCGGTCGTGGGATAACGCGAACCCACGACGGACACGTCGCCGACCGATTCGACGGGGAAATCGTATTTTTCGCTCGGCCTTCGTCGTTCTCACCGTTGGTCGATGACCGCGTGGATCGCGATATCCCGAAGACTTGGCCGCACGGTTCCCGTGGTCGGTTCGCTCCAGCACGCTCGTTGTTGTCGTCCCGTGTGGCGATCGGTTTTTTTTTACCGTTCCGGTCGGGGCCGACCGCGTTTCCAAAACGTCTGCGTCGGATACGTCTCACGGTCCAAGTCCACCGACGCGCACGCCGGGACCGGAAACCGGCGGTTTTTGCCGACTTCGTCTCGCGCCCGCGGAACGCGGATTGATTACGAAAACGCAAGCACAAAGTCACTATATAATAATGTTTTTCGAATGACCGCCCGAAACGGCACGTGGCCGAGCACGCGGAGGATTAAAATCAATATTTATCGAGTCGTCTTATCTCGTCGAAAACGGAGTAAACAAAACATCTACGGCCCACGGTTTTTTTTTTTTTCAAAGGTAGTAGAAATGCCTAGAGTTCTCCGACAAGTTTATGGATATTTTCGAACTGGTCGCGAGCGGATAAGTTATCGATCGATTTTTTAACTACAATACGGCCGCGCGACTTATAGTAGACACGTGAACTGTTTCGACTCTGCCGTTTTAAATTTTTACGTGACACGGTCGACGGCATTGTCGAAAAGGTCGGCCCAACTCGATATCCGGTGAATAATATATGGACGCGTAGCTACGGAAAACGTATTCGTCACGAACGATAATTATCACGTCGCCGCGCACAAACTATCGGGAATCGATATTTAGCTATGTCTCGTTTTACCGGACAGCATCGCATCAGGAATATGGGGATGCCGGTACGAGCGAGATGGCCGTTAACAAGAAATACCGACGAAAACGTGTTTTAAAACGGCGAACTCGGGGACCGACGACCGTTCAATACGACCCGTTGGTCTCGATACCCGACGTGTTAACTAACAAATCCGCAGAGAAATCTCGACGTAGAACACCAGAACCAGAACAAAAAGAAAACGGATCTAGGTTTGTTTGCCGAACAGAGTTTGCAAGCGTTGCAAACCGTTGTTTTCGATTGCCACGTAGACAAAATACGAAAACATCATTCGCCGGCAACTCAAGCAACACGCGTGCACACCGAATACTTGAGGTACAACGTACGTTAAAAACGAAATGCTCGCGACCGGTTTTAAGTCACTCCGTCGCACGAAAAACGAAAACCGAACATGCCCACCTACCGAGTTATCGATTCGATACACAAGGCAGTGGCGTATTTAGAATTTCGTCTAGGGGGGGGGATATATATATTAAAAAATATTTTATTGACCTGAAGAGCACTTCATACCTATTAGCTATTGTAAATAAGAATATCAAAAACTAAAAAAAAAAAATCAAGGGGGAATCACCCCGTAAATACGCAACCGACACAAGTTTCGCACAAGGTACGACGTGTAAATACTTCGTCTTGTACGGCGGGAGAGTGAACAAAATATAATACTCGTGTAGCGCGGAAACGCATATTCCGGCTGGGTCGTCGTTTTGGGTATACGAAATACGCGGGCAAACGTCCGAACACAATTGTATTTTTTCGTTTCGCGTGCATTAAGTCTTCACCGTTTATTCAAACCGATGTTGACGGGGAGAGTGATCGTTATTATATTTCGATGTGTGTGTGTTTTTTTGTTGTTTTCGAACCACACGCTATATTGTAGGTTTTCCTAAACACGTTTTCACAAACAAACAAAAACTCCCGTCGTATACGAAATATTTCATTTATTAAATATACATATTAACCGCGGGAAACGAAACGGTGTGAGGGGGGGGGAACGCCAATATTTGTTTAGGAAAACCACCTCACAATATGTTCTCATCGTTTTCAGACGATATTGAAAACGAATATTTGACGTTTTTCGACGACGACGGGCGCAAAACATCTCTGTGCGTTTATTACGATACACGAGTGTGTACCCAACACGCTCGATACTGCGCGCGAACACCGGAGAAATTCTTGCGGCGACGCGAATTCCACGTGAAATCGTCAAACCCTCGCGGACACGCACGTAGCACGTCGGCAGGTGCATTTCCCCGGCACCCCCCCACCTTAAATCGGTTATAAGTCGGGAACAAAGATGGAACAAACGAAAGCCCCGGGTTCGGTTAGGGAATGCACGTAACACGTCAGCGGCATTCGAACCCGTTGTCGGTGTCGGCGCGGGACGGAAAACAGATCGAATGACGTCGAACGCGACATTTCGCACAATGGTCTCCTCTCCCGGCGCGGCTAGGCGGATCAACCCTTGGACGGGTACGTTCATGTTCGTTTGTATAAAACATGTTATTCCGGCGTACTTTTCGATACGTAAACACACGTTTTGAAACGTCCGTCCTGAACTTTTGAAAAAGCGGAGGATTCGAATGCAGGCCTGCTCGCCATTGAGTTCGCACCCGCCCCCGCCCCCGCCTCAAGACTTTGATACGACCGTCACTGCGGTCTCCTGTGCGCGGGTGTGACGTCTCGACAATTTTTAATGTTTATTCGGTCTTTTTTTTTCTATTAGTTCTCCGGTACATCGATCGGCAGCAATATTACGCGTGCGTCTGTCGCGTCGGAATAATAATAACCTAACGGCAGTACCGAATTTCCACTCGAACCATTCACGATTCGAGAATAAAACTAATATCGTTATTGTTGTTGTTACGTTTTAAACGGTTTAAGGTCGTTCCAATTTAATTGTCGTTTGCGGCCGATCGATCGATCGTTATTGTCGTTCGCGTACGGACGCGCACGAACGCGCGTTACAATATTCAAACGTGCGCGTTACGTGCAACCGTTTCACCGCTACCACGTAGACGTCATACAGCGCGCGCGGAAACCCACGTGCCTGAAACACTGAAAAAACCAATTTAAATCGTATCAAGGTCGAAAACAAAAGCGGCGACGGACCGCTTACAGCCGATCGGGCCCACAACCGTCCGTCCCAGCTCAACGTCTACGAAAATCCAAGCCAAACAGGCCTTACTCCTGTACTCGTCTCTCGTTCACGGCCGATCCCGCCCGAAACCCGTTCTCGTCACCTCAACAACGACGACAAAAAACAAACTCGACAATTCGATAGTCGAGCTTTAAGATATACACTCACGTGCACACGAATTCCGATTCGACTCCCTCCACTTAGACACCACGTCTGGCCCAGTTTCGGGCGTAATTGCAAATGCAAACACGATTCGTCATCCGTACCCCGCGGAGATATTCTCACACGGGATCTTTCGACGTACGTCGTGTTCCCGGTCCCCGAGAACTCCGTCCACGTTCGCACGTTTACGGATCACGTTTCTACTGTTGTTAGTTTCCGGACGTAGTATATCATTATACGATTCCGGTTTTCCAAAACAGTATCATTACGACGACCCCGTCGGGAAACACGAACAACTGTACATGTGCGTCAAACATTTGTCGGCTTTCGTTTTCGTTGATCCGTTTAAGTCACGAAAAATCCAACGGAACGCGATTGGATAGAGTCTGTGTTTTCGGTAGTTTTCAAATTGGATTGCTTAACGGAAATGACGGCACCTGAAGGTACAACACGTGTGTGTTGATGTTGAAAAACAATAAAAATCATAGTTACCGACGCGTTTTCAACGATAACACATTGAGAATAATATATTCATATGATCAATATGATATTCCCCCCTCCCTCCGTCAACCGTAAACCCGCCACTGCGTGTATCGATATACACGTTTACACGTAGTCCGTTTCCTCAAATCGTAAAACGTATGAATACCCGCGTATTAAAATTACACGTGCATTTAAGGTCCAGGTATGTTTGTATAACTTTTTTTTTCAAAACTTCAGGAACATTACCGTGTACAATCCTGTGTCGTGTACTATAAATGTTTCGTGGCATTCTTATATCGAGTTAATGCGGTTAATTAAAATAATACTCTTAATGCACGTTGATAATTTTTATATATAAAAAAAAACCCCCCGGTTTCGGTTTTAAAAAACAAAATGAATATTACGTATTATTTCTTTGTAAACAACAACGGGGAGAGCACCTTAGATCCGCCAATGATCAGGGTGCACGGACTCTATAAAATGCACGTACGTTCGTGTTCTTGAATGCACGTGAAATAGAGACACCCCTAACCGCGTCAAGGCCGAGTGAACGACAAGCCGTCTGTAAACGCACGGACGCGTAACGAAAACATATTATACATATACATATACATATATTTGTGTTTGCCTTTGAACAAAAAAAAAAAAAATTGTTAAAAATAAACATCGATAGATATAAAAAAAAAAAAAATGTATAAATAACGTCCGATTAAATGCGAGTCGATAAACGCGGTTTTTTATGCGTTTTGTACACGTCGATCACACCATAGAACACATATACAAAAAAAAAAAAAAATGATCAATACGAACAACGTAACAAAAGCAGCGTGCGCGCGCACAACGAGACGCTACATATTCGATAGCACGTCAATACCGTATCAATTCCAATCGCATAAACGTTCACTGACAATATTTAGATCGAACCGAGCGAAACGTGCATTTGTGTCGTGTTACACGTGACGTAACACGTTCGAATTCGTCGAGTTCGCCACCGAACACACGTACGTATCATAACGCATTGTCCAGCAGCAGTGGCGGTCAAATGATTTAGTCTTGGGGGAGGGAGGAGGGGAGAGGCTGATTTTTCAACATGAACTTTGTTCATTGAAAACACGTCATAATTCGGGGACATAAGATCACTTTATTAAATTAAATTTATGTTATTGTTGAATTGTTAAATCTATTTATTTTTTTTTTGTCACAATTCATACAATACTTTATCTGTGGCAAGGACGAACGGCAGTACGAAATTTATGAAAAGTTTTATCATATTATTTTAAGAGAAAAATCATCTACATCAATATAACATTTTTATTTTATCGTTATTGAATAGATAAAAAAAAAACGGCATACTGTTAAAACCAATACGTAATAACAAAAAATGTCATGGGAGGGGGACGTATCTCTCTCGTCCCTCCCCCACCCCCGAATTGACCGCCACTGACCAGCAGTATTCAGTCGTATCGGCACGACACGTTCACGATCGTCGTCTCGTTCGTGTCGCGGGATCGCAACGACAAACCCGACGAAGTCCTACGTGAGCACCACCGCCTTGTGCACGCACGGTCCCGTCGGTCCCTCGAGCAGCGCGGGCCACAGGTACGTCCGCACCTGATTGCTGTCCGAGTTCGACGAATGGTATCTGACGTGCAGGTCCCGTTTGAACGACCTCTGCTCGTATTCCAGCACGTAACTAGGAGCCTGGAACACGGACGACGACGGGTTTACTACGGACGGTCGCCAAAACCGCGTTCTCCGCGACCACAAGGAGAACTTTTGACTTTGAATACACGATATCGATCAGGCCCGGAGCAAGCGAAACGATATTTAAAAGCCTCTTGTGAAGTCGCGATTCACAAGTTTAGAGCGATTATTAATGGCGGCATAATATTATTATTATCTCGATGCCGATCGGTTCTCGAAAAATGAAATTAAAAAATATCATAATAGATAAGTTATAAATACATCGAACTAATACAAACGACGATGACGATTAACGATCGTCGTCAGATGTCACGACCGCGCAGCTTGTACATTTGTATCGTTTACCGATAATTCGACAAGTTGTTATTATTAAGTAATTTCATTTTATATACGATTCGCATCGCAACAACATAACACAGTGGACGCTGATCAACTATAACAACTTTATTATTCTGTAGTTGTTCTATAACAACTACCTGGTTCGGTACTTAAAAAAAAAAAAAAATGAATTTTTTATATTCTATGCCACACTGTTGAAAACCATGCTATATTTCCTTGTAAGTTATAAGTATTAGATACTTAAAGACCTCTAATACATATAATATTGTTATTATTATTATTATTTTTAAAATCATGTTAAATTTAAATTTAACTTTAGAAATGTGTAATGTATAGATTTTTATTCGGTGTTTAATTATTTGGCACCCCTTCCAATATAATTTGTCCCGGGCTCTCCGCGGGTCACCGACACTGATATCGATAACAGCGAATTGTATTGTGCGTGTTCTCGTTAGATAATTGAAAAATCGGGGTCGAGTTGGAGTTTCACGAATTCCGTATTCTAAGGGGTTTAAACAAATATAGTCGTTAAAACGATCGATCGTCTCGTAGCGTCATGTCTTCAAAACGCATTTGGGTTGACTATCTTGACGGTACGAACGCGTATCGCATACACATCTGCTGAGATTAAAAATTCGACGGTTTCAATCGATACGAATATTCACAATGGTTCGTTCATTTACTATGCACATATACATATAACGCGTCGTCTAAACGTTTCACGCTCTCTGTGCAAATCGCAATCAAAACTTATCCGAATTAAAAAAAGATCGCGATCACGAAACTCCGAAATAGTTCTCCTACTGATCGTATATATAGTGTAGAGAGAGAGAGAGATATAGAAAAAAGAAAGAAAGACATCATTCGTCTTTGTCTCGATGCGTTGACACTTGAAATTTGTCTCCGTTTCGCCTCGTGATCATAATTACTCTCGATTATTTCGACTTGGTACACTATGAAAACATTTAGAAACAACATGGCGATACATTTTAGTATTTTTTATACACCCACTCGTCCAAATCGTATAGGCACACATAATGTTTAATAAATGTTCACCTGATTAACCAGTGCCCAAGCCAGACGTACGGCGTCGCAGATGTATTGATGGAGTCCGGCACACGTTTTCAAACACGGGTAGTCGTACAACGTCGCCCACAACTGAGAACTCACTTCCTGTGATCACATAATACATAAATATATATAAAATATTTATCTTGGCAAAAATGAAGAAAAAAATTATTAGGTCGTATCGCGCGTATGCGCAATTGGGGAAGCACTGGTAAATAGGAAGAGTCGATAATCGATCCGTCTCAAAAACAAACCCCCGCCCCCTACGAGTCACGGTTTGTTTATCACGGTTTACTTATTGTTTGAAAGTTTAATGGGTACGAGAAATATTTTTCGATCGAATACAATAAAACATGTTTTATTAAAACGATATACATTATATATCGTTGCCGAGAATTACTCGGCATTGATACGATGTACGAAACTCTTGGATCAAAAATATCAAAAGGAAAAAACCGCGTGTATGTACTCTGAGACGGATAATTTCGACCCATCGCGTTTGTTCGTATCAGACCACAAACTGCTGAGAGTAACGTTATTCCAGTGCCGTCCTGCTACACTTTCGAGCGTTGTTTTTAAAACCACGAGGAATATCGATTTCGGGATTTGACGGCCCGAGCTCATAAACGTGCGTGCTATTCACGTAAAACGTTTTTATACCGGTTTCGACGTCGTTTAACACACACGCGCACGTGTATCAGACGAGTTTGTAAAATCTGACGTAATTATTGTCTATACGAATATTTATAAACGTTTATATATATATAATTATCGATTTTCAGAAGTAAAGGTTTCGAAGATCAAAATAAAAGTCTAACATAATTTTTAAAACTCGTTTCGTGTGCATTATTACTATTATTATTATTATTTTGTGCGTGTGATATCCCATTGCGCCCGTGCGCGTCATTGTAAAACGATAAATCCCCCGACAAACGTGTACAACGGTTGTTTACCTCGATGCACTGAGTCAAATCGAACGTGTCCACCGTCTTCCTCAGATACGAGCAGATGGACGCTTCTAATTCGACGTGCGCCGAACTGGACGGCGTCGGGTAGAATAACAATCTCTTCACCTGTTCTTTTTTTTGGTTCAACATGGCCTGCGTCGATCTGAACGCCAACTGGAAAATTAAAAAAAAAAAAAAATACTCGAATAAAACCACGTGCACACGACTTGGTATGTGTATATATATATAGATACTCACGACGACGACGGAGAAGAGTATTTTCGATTTTAACTCGATGGCGTCGACCAGCTGCGGCAACGTGTCCAATTTTTCGAGCGCCTCCACGCGAGCTTGCGAATACAAATTACCGTAACACCTGACCAACCTCGATCCGCTCAATTCCCTGCATACGTGTGTAAAATAGACGATTGGATGAGAAAATGGATTTTAAAAAAAAAACAGTTATTGTTTGGAATTCGAAAACAATGATGGAAAACGACAATTCTGAGCGACGTCATAGCGGCTTATCGATAATGACTAATGAATACACGATAACTAAGTATACGTCCATGGTCCGAAACGAATATGTCGACAATTCTAGAGGGTTTTCATTGCGATTTTCGAACAGTTTTTGTGTCACGCCCAACGAAACTACCGGGGAAATCGAAAAACGTGTCGGATAAAGCAAGTATCAACTAGATACAATTTGCTACCGGAACGTGACGCGCGTCGAGACCGTCCGAGCACTAGTTTCCACGCGGAAGGGTGACGACAACAGACAAAACAACAATAAAAACATAAAAATGAACACGTCGTCGTGTCGAGACCAACGCGTTGTCCGCTTCATTCGGAATCTTAAACTTATCCAAAACTTCCAAACTTCCGTCGACTATATTAATATATAAGATACTACCTATGCGTGCAATATGGACGACGCGCTAAGTCCCGTATAATATATTTTAAGTGTGATTTATGTTTCTTTTTTCCTTTTCGGTTCGCCGATCTCATCGAGCGCATATAACACAGCCAACATTCGCGGTTGCGTGTATATATATATATACACGTACAGCAAGTATAAGTAAGTATCATTCATAATTAACGTCGTTCAACGAGCAAATTAATTTATTACGTTTCGCGTGGTGTCGTCAATATTATAATAAATAGGTGCGCGTGCGAAACAACGTTATTTAAAAACGACAATTATTGTAAGAGTTCGGATCGCATTAGGTTTTCACGTATACAACAACATAAACCGTCTAAAAAGTTTCGAAATTCAAATTTATGTTGATTTGAAAATTTCGAATCTACAATTCAAATTAAGATTGATAAATTTGTGTTATTACTCGGATAGTTATCACATGTATATAAGTAATGGTGAAAAAATATACGAATCAATCCGTTATTAAAATTTAATTATTTAAGAAAAAAAAAAGAAACGTTAGTCATCAAAACTAAAAATGATTATTATTGTGATTATTATAAAAAAAAAAAAAATGATGTTGTAATTCCCTGGCACGTCTTCATTTAAAAAAAAAATAAAATAATATTTTTTCTCTATTATTACTGTACACGAAATTACGTAATTATTCCTCAAGAAAAATCAGTTAATCATTCTATAACGTAATCATATCAATGATGAGAGTCTAAAAAGTCGATAATGCAACGACACTCGATCGAAAATTTTTTTTTATACGTCGACATTTAGAACATTTGGAAACAACTGTCATTCGTCGACAGCCCAATCAAGTTTATCGTAATCGCTACGGTGTTGTTTGTAGGCAGTAGGATCCGCACGAACGTGTAAACAGTCGTTTCCGGGCCACGCGCGAAGGGTAAACAATTCGATCGGAACTTTAGGCATTTAGCGAGATTGTCGGCTACGACGGGGTCTAAACCGTAATCGACAACGTAAACAAATTTGAAAAAAAAATCTATTGAATTCCATTTGCGACGTCGACGAACGTTACGACAGCACGAACTCGACGGCGTTCACGTCGTTTTTTAACAACGTCCGACGATCCGCCGGATCGGCGTTGTTTAGTGTACACGTATACGATACGAATACCTTGAAATACGTCCGTGACGGTTACTTGGTACCTATCTACGTACACGTGACAATATAATACAACACATTTTACTAAGCCGGCGGTAATTTCGTAAAACCCGTGAAATCGTTTTGTACACGACGTTTCGACGGTATTACACACGTCGTGTCCTATAAATCCAAATCCTTTCCGTCCAATTAACGGACCGACGGAAACGTGTATCATATATATATATATATTTATATTCATTTTTTTTTTGTGCGTATTAACGAAGTCACGTCGCGCCGGTAGCTTCAGATTTTCGTACGGCCGCGCGGCTTTCTAACGTCATTTTCACAAAGAAAAGCTATTCCGTTTTACTGAACAAATCTGTTCTCGGATATTCGCGTGTACCAACGTCCGTTACGCGGAAACTTTTTAGAAATTATATTTTCGTTCGGTCGAGTGAACTATATATAACATGGCTAATTACGTCCTATCCGGTCGATCAATTAACTTGCTAAAGTTTAACATTTACGGCGACTTTCTCTCTTTATATACGTGTATAAATATATACATATATAGCTCGCTTAAAATACACATCCCCGGCTCACGTCTTATCGTTTTTACGAAATCTTTCCTCGTCGAATTCAATATAATACGGTCGGTTTTACGATGCAAATAGGCTCACGCATTTCACCGTAATCTCTGAAACAACAACCGGAGGTCCCGCAAGGCGAATTTTCCTCTGTCACTCACTATCTCTCTCTCGTTTCTTCTCTCCCTCTGTTACGTTCAACACATTCGCGTGTCATACACTGCACGGCGCGACTCTCGTCTGATTTCATACCGTAAGCCAATCACCCAGCGCGGCACGAGTAATTCGTGTGCCGCAATCAATTATTTGAATGTCGCAAAGGTCGTCAAATGATTTAAATAACATTCGCGTATACATTGTATGCGTATAGAATTTCTGAGACGAATTTATAAAAATAAATGAAAAATATAAATAAAATACGAATAAAAAAACAAAAATATACAATATTCGAATCAATCGACGCGATAAGTTTTCGACGTTCGTTCGATATTTAATTGTTTCGTGACGGACGGGCATTACGAAATAATGATTCGCGTGATCCGTACACGCATTACTATACTGTAAATTATATAATAAATGTTTTGTAAGAAAGAAAAAAAAAGATGTTTTATCGACCGAAATAGGTTTATGATTGTACAGTGAACGATTACACGTCATACGAGTAAATAAAGATGGCCTTTATGCATATATGTGTGTGTATAAAGTGATAGGCGTTAAAAACGTTCACGATTATTTTTATTTAACTTTATATAGCCGTTTAGACGTTATTTTTATTATTCGATTAGAATATATATATATATATAAATATATATTTTCAGAACATAAATAAAGGATAAACATTTTTTTTACGACCGAGTTAACCGTATGTATAATTTATATATGTGTGTGTGTGTGCCCATGTGGGGAAGGTTAGGTCGTACATGCATTAAGCGAATATCGATTATTTCGTTTTCGAGACGAACCGAATAATTGAAAACTCCAGAACCGGAAACGAAATTACTTTTTACTGTTTTCGCGAGAGTAAAAAAAAAAAAAAAACCGTACATAATAATAAAAATAAAACGCCGAAGTCAACGCGAACCTCGAGTCCTGGCGGAATCGGGTCGATCCCGTAAAGAATGTATAATAATACGTGCACCGGGGGGGCTCTTTAGGCGCGATACCGACGGGAAATGAACGCGAAATCGAGCGCAAAACTTCCATAAAGTACGCGTCACGTACGTAGTGTATCAAAAGTCGTTTGAAATCCGAACCGACCGAATTAATTCGCGCGACGAAACGACGACGACGACGACGACAAAACGAAACCCTCGTGAAGTTCGCCCGAGTTGACGGCATCTACGTCGTCGTACCGTCGTTGTAATTTTATGTTATTTTATCCAAAAACAAAAACGAATAAAAAAAAATATATAACGTCTACGCTAATTGTACGCTGTATTGTATAAAACGTCATCGATGGATTCGTTCGTAACGTATTTATTCGTCTGAATTATATGACGTTTACTGTATGCGTATTTTTTCTTTTCCTTTTTACACTGCGAGTACGTAATATTATTTACGACGAATCTCGCGTGTGCGTATCCGACGTCACGAGAGAGTTTGTTGACAAGCTGCTAACGGAGATTCGAAATAAATCAAATATATATTTATATATAACAAGTTTCTTTTTAACCGTTTATGTTGTCGTACACACACACACATATATATATATATATATTATATGCGTGGTTACCGCTTAGGGCAGAAATCGTTTTTATTCACGAAAAGTCGTTTCAAACGGAATATAAAACCGTATCCACGTACAACACGATGAGATGTCATCGAGTCAACGACACTTTTTCACGAAATACGAGATCGCGCGTATTCGAAAATCATCCGTCGTCGTTGTTATTGTTATTAATCAACCCGATATAAAATCACGATCGTCGTCGACGTTCTTCGAGAGCAGTGTTTCCCCAACGTCACGGACCACTCGAAGAACTTTTGTCAGGTGGTCGCGGACCACCTGAATTTCAGGAAAACTAGATTAGGAAGACACTTTTTTTGTTGTTGAAATATAACGAAAACGATTGAAAAATGATAAAATCATTGGGGCCGTGGACCGCCGGTCGGGAGACACTGTTCTAAAGCGATATTACAGATGTAATAAACGAAAACATGGTACGATTTTGTATATTGAAAAAAATCACGCGACGTCGGGCCTTAGCGACATTTTCGTGAAAAAGCGTGCTCGCCGCCGGAGTGGAAAAAAACCAAAAAAAATAAAAACGATTTCACCAATCGAACGTATAACGCGCGTCGGTCGATTAGGCCGAACACGACAAGAACTATAATGAGGATTATACGACGTTAGGTCCGTTACATCCGTCCTTTCTTGGGATTGTTTTTCGATAGACGCGTTTTATGCGAATTATGTAAAACAGTTGTGTGCAATTACGCCGCGTACGAATGATAATAACAACAATAATAACGGTGATAATAATTCCCGATAATCGGCGGACCAAATGCGTGTACTCGTGTATTTATACGTATTCTCGTTAAATCGTTCGCAAAACGGGTCGTGAGAAACACGAAAATCCGATTCGGTCACTTCTCGCGAGAATTCTTAAACGTTCGTTGTCGAAGACATCGATCCGAGTACGTTACACACGAATTATCCGCCCACTCTGTTCCAAGCGTATCGAGTGGATTCGAAAAATGTTAACATCTTTTGCCGGGCGTGCAATCACGAAATTAACGTAACCGTGCCGTAACCAACGATCGTTTTTAATTGTTTTCGTCTCGTGAACGTCAAAGCGGACTAAAACGGTTTCGTTTTCGTGTTTATCGCAAAACGTGTTTATCGTTCGGACCCAACCCAACGACATTGTCAGGACCGGACTGGGCCGCGGGCCGTGGCCATTTCAAGAAATAAGTAAAAAATTATGTTGAAATCTATGAATTCTTAAATTTTATGCCACACAACAAATTCAACGTACTTAATTGCATTATTTAGAAAAAAATGTTAATTTATTTCAGACCGCTGAATGCGGGTTTTGAGCCCGCTGAAGACCTCCCAGTCCGGACCTGGACATTGTATTTGTCGTTTTCGAAACACCCAACGAAACGCGCGGTCCGTCCAGAAAAACACGCGCTCTTGTCGGCGCACGGCCGGTGTTCGTTCCCGTGTCGTTCAAACAGTAAGCATAAGCCCCGTAAGCATTTGCCCAGACGGTTCTCGGACGGCGACTGTGTTTAAAGCTTAACGACATTTGATACGCGATAAACTCGAACGGGTCATCGCTCGCCTCGGCGCTCGTCTCTGTCCGGTCTGTTTCGCACGTCCTTTTGCGTGTACACACGTCGGTTTTGACGATAAAACGACACCGCGCGAGCGTACCAGGGTTTTCGCGCGACAGTTCAACACGTAAAAACTCACTTCGAGGCCCGCGCTTGTTTCGCGGTTTTGGTCAAACACTCCAGCTTAGCCTTGGTCCTTTCCAGCTCCGCCCTGGCGGCTTCCAGCTCCGTTTGCAAAGCCACCTTTTCTCGGCCGTCGTCGACGTTCTGCAATCGCAAAGCGGCCTGCGGACCGCCGCACTCACGGCAACAGGTCGACGTATTCGTCGGTTTCTCGGTCGACCATTCCCAATTCGGCGCAGCTAGACCAACAAATACGATATACACACACACACATATATATATATATATATATATATATATATATACGCGTGTGTGTCTAATCGATAATACGTAAGCGAGCCGGTTCGCGAAGTATAAACGCATTAAAAAAAAAAACAAAACAAAAACGAAATCACTCGCGCCGCGTCGAAAATTACTCTTCCCGCGTCCCAATTTTTACAGCGATAATAAACGTTATGCGTTCGAATTCGCGTCGTCCGACCACGATAACACCGAAACCGGCGAAATTATCGCCGTAACGTCCGTGAAACCTAAAAATCGATCGGGTTTAAATTGACGGGCCGCGCGTACGGGGAAATTGGCTGCGGTCGGAGAGGAAATGTATCGATTAATATATAACGAGGCGTTTGCGGACTCGGGTGACAATCGACCAATGAAACGTGATATAAATATCATAACTGTGTATGTTGGTTGTATGCGAGACTTACGTGCTCGTGTAATTGTTTTGATAAAAGTTTTGAAATCGCCAGCAAACAATAATCTAAGCTCTGTCTCGCGTCGCGGTATTTACCATTGGACCGCGAATGGAAGGTTCGTATTCACGTAACGTAATACACGTTAATTATTAATTATATCGAGTCGCGTTTACCTGTCGTGGACGACTCTGCGCCGTCCGGGGGACTCGCCGAACTCGACCCGGTGCTCATCACCAGCCTGGTCCGGGTACTGTGATTGCTGCTGGAACGCACTGAAAACGAAATATCGTACAATGTAGACAAACGCGAACAAATCGTTCCTATATCATGAAAACACGGGACCGTCTATTACGGTAACAATCGTCGTGCGGTACAGTACAAAATGGAGTGCGAAAAGGATTCTCGTCTTATCGACTCGTCTCGTCGCGTGTATGTATAGAATTGGCGCACGAAATTAAACAGTTGTCCGGAACTACGGGGAGGAGGAGTTGGGAACCGAATCGACTGACTTCGACGAGTCGAGCGCGCACAAAGACTTTTCGCCAATTTTCGAATCGTCGAAGTTATTAAGTTTTTACGTATACCGTACAATTTATATTACGGGTTACCAAAATCGTTTTGTAATATTCCCCCGTTGTATATAGTCCATATTATATTTGGGCGCTTATCGCGGAATCGTAAACATATTTTTACGAAACGGATTACAATTCCTGTTTGAAAACGAACGCGCGTTCGTGTCGTTTTCCAATTTTTATTGTTTGATAATCGCGAGTCACGGCAAATGTTGACCGTAATTTTACATAATTTTTTTTTCCCTTTACGTTTTTAGAGCAGTAAAAATAAATCGAAGTGGAAAAAACGTCGTAACATTATTTCCGTGACCTCCGACGGCGTGTATATATATATATACAGTTTCCGCGAGAAGAGTTATTACATTTTTTTTACGCACGACGAATTTCTCGTAGACGCAAATAAATACGAAATGTTAACAAATATATATATACATAACGTAACGATTAGAAAAAAATCCTGTAGACTGTATATTCGCGTTCGCAACAAAAAAAAAACCAACCGTATTTACGAGGTATGTCCCAAAAGTAAACGTACTAAATTTCCCATGCACGAAACAACAACATTACGTTATTATATTATACGACGGCGCGTTGGTGAGACGGCTCTGTACAAGTGCAAACAGGTTTGAACGGACAAGTTCAGTAATCTCGAAATGTCACGTTTTCGGCGGAATGCAATACCAAACGGCACGGTACGCGGATCAAAAAAACAAACAAAAAAATGTTATTCCACTTTATTCGGAAATGTGATTTTTAGACGGCGCGAAACATCCGGAGAGTGTATGATCGGGTGGAGAAAAATCGTAAGCTGTTCGTCGTCTAAATTCGCGAGTCGGAAACGCCTCCGAAAGAAGAAAACGATGGAAACACGTCCATAGGCGCGAATGGGTGGGAGCTATCAAATTATCGATTGGTTTTTTTTATACCCGCGCGTTCATTTTTTGTGGTTTGTGCTGATCCATTTCATAAAAACATGCAAATATTTGTTTTCCTATCGATTTTGAAAGAAAAACGTAATACACAATCATAGTCCACAGACGGTGACGTTACGTTATGTCATTTAGACTGTAGATGAGTTTTCCAGTGTGGGCCATTTGAAAAATGAATCGCGGTGTTTCGTCGACACGATACTAACCCGTATTGTTTACACACTTATGCATTATATTTATAAGACGTTATGACCACAATTATTGCACTCAAAGGTGATATCAGTTATTACAGTTCCATCGTTTGCGATATGTTTTGTCCCGTCACGTGTTTATCAGTTACAGTAATATTGAAAAAACGAGCGAAAAACAGGATCGGAAAACGTTATTGGATTTAAAAAATAAAAAAACGAAAACGCGCAGATGAAATGAAACTTCTTTCTGGAGTCGTTCGACCGATGGAATTATTAGGTTTGTATTGGAATTATTTTCATTGTTACCAATATTTGATGTACACGTAGATCGTTCGTTGACGTGTTTGTCGAGAAGTGGTTGGAGTTACATTTGTCGACAGACATTGTGCTCTGTATTCCCAACAACTTTCAGCGTTTAATCGTGCCATGTTTGATATTTTTGATCATTTATAACGTTAGATTTTGAACGTTTACACGGAAGTGTTACTGAATATTCTCTGTTCCGCTAGGCAAACGGAATATCGTTTATCAGTAAAACACCAACTCGGTCACCATTACTAGATACGTTGAAATGGGTCATTTGGTTTACCGATCCTAAGTCCGGTCAGCCTGAGCGTGTGCGGTAATGTAAATCACGCGAAGAAAAGAACACGCCAAAAACGGTTAACACAAATAAGACGGCCGTGGCGTTTAACGTTATTTGGCCCGGTGCGGATACGTGCGCGAGCAAACAACAAATGACGTGATCACGACGCGCGTGCGGGTGCACGGGTGCCGGACGCGGTGAAATCGGTGCGGACGGCCAGGCTGTCTGTTCGCACGCCATTGGCCGTAACGGGGACGTCACGCGCACGCGCAACTAATCTCAAGAAAAAGTGTTGTGGCGGCCGACCGTGATACGCAAATATCTTCTTCTTTGTACCCTCTATAAAGAAGTTGAACTTCAAAAAAAAATCTAAAATTAATACTGATACCGGTAAGATTTTTTGAACAATTTATTCACTATAAATCTAATCGATTAATTGATTTATATTTTTTATGTTTGAAATGAATATGAAGTTTGATGTTGATAAGTTATACAGTATCTAGAGTGTAGTGGTTCATAAGCTATTTTAATTCTACGCCCCCTTGTAAATTTTCAAAAATCTATTTTTTTTTTTTTAGTGAGCCGTACAAATAAATTTTACAAAATAACTATATAGTATATACTATACAACTAATCGCTACAGACTTTTTTTCATCATTTTAAAAGTAAAATACAAATCAACCTAATAACGCATAATTATTTTTAACAACGAAATCCTCGTTGTTTCATCACCAATATATTCTCCCCCTCGAATTCCTCCCCGGTTGGGAACCACTGACCTAGTGTATGAGTGTCCTACGAGCGTTTCATGATAAGCCTAGTCGCGCTTACCGCGTCATTATTACCGTCGAGTTCCGTAAAACAACAACCGGTCCAGCGAACGGCGTACGAAAAAACAAAAACACACTCGCGCGCAATTACGGCTCGCCGCGCGTCCGCGCAGAATTCGTGACGGCGGTGTGTCACCGCCACCCGCCGGGCGACCTGACCAAACAAATTAACTTAACGACGCGCCGGTGTACACGCGCGCGCATACCTTAACGGCAACAAACACGCCCGTGTGACCGCGAACCGAGCGAGGCGTGCTCGGGCTTCGCGAGTCATCGACGACCGTGCTCGTATTCATTTATCGTGATCCGAAATAACGGCGTTCGGTTCGAACGTCGTCGGGCCGGAGGAGCCGAAACGAATGACTGGTTGACGGGTTCGACGGTCCCGTGATACTAACTATTAAAGTCGGATGACGTGGGTACCAGGGTCGCCGTTTAGGACGGGGGCATAGGGACCATGGCCCCCCCTAGACATTTTACATTTTAATTTTTGACAATACGCGTTGTCGTTTTTCGGTTAGTTCGAAGTTAAATAATAAATTCAACTGTAGTAGAAATTAATGTTTTTTTTTTTTTTTTGCAAAAATAAAAATCGGTAAGATAACCAAAATAATTTAATGTTCATATTTTATGTACGTATTCATATATATTTAAGAGGCGTCTCACCCGTATTTGTTGTCTCCGTCTATCTTATAGGAAATATAGACAAAATTACAGTACGTGAAACAGTAAATGTGGGGTCTACGTCAGAATTAGAGTTGAAACTCCTATTACCAATTTTGAAAAGGACAATATTTTTTAGGGAATGTCATATTCTTTTTGTAAAATATTGTTTAAAAAAAAATTACCAGCTTTAAAAAAGAATGAAAAATGTAAAACGTTATAACTTCTTTGTTAAACAATATTTGATAAAAACGATATGACATTCCCTAGAAAATGGCATCGGAACGTGAAAACTTATATAAGTACATATATATATGTATATCAAAAAATATTGGCCCCCCCTAAGGCAAAGAACCAAAACCGCCACTGGTGGGTACACTAGCGTCGGTCGTCTCGCCTCCAGAAAGGCACGAGCCTGCAAGGCTTCAAGGGGGCCCGGTGTACTCGCCTCGTACCGCGTAGACGACCACGCGCGTAACCGGTCCCGACACGGGATTCTGCTCGAGGGGTCTGGACGCCCGTGGTCGACCAGCCACTTTCTTTTATACGGTTCAGGACTTCTTCCACATTTTTCGATCGCGTGCGTTGGATAGCCGGTCAGCTATCGGTGACCGGCGTAGGTCGCGAGCCTGCGATTCTTTACGATTCAGCGAGCACGATCATACACGAAGTTATGTATATATATATATATATATCTGTAAATATTGAAATATAGCACGCGCGAGCTGTCGATAACACGCCGTGCACCACGACGAACGACGGACATCAAACGCGACGGTAAAAACGGAAGGCGAATGTCGGTCGAAGCCGGTAAAAAAAAATACGAATAAACGGGTCGACCGGGAATTCGTTTTGCGGCAAATTTATCGTTGCTATTAGATTAAAAAATTAAATTAAAAAAAATAAGAAATTTCGAAATGATTTTCCCAACGTTTTAAGCAGACGAGCGAAATTCGAGAAATCCAAACTGCGCACTGTACTTAATAATAAATAAATACTCGTTGTTGCTATTTTTTTACAGTATTTTTCGGGCAGCATTAAAACTGATGTTTTCACGACATTAAGATCTTAAGTATTGTTATTATGTGTTTTTTTTTCCAAGTGATTAATATGTACGAATGTAATCATACGAACATAATGATTTTCGACCGCGCAATTCCGTTTTCCCCCATTAGACAGAAGATTATTAAAAACGAATAAATATTTAATTGTTCGTTTTTAAAGGCACATAAATTGATGTAAAGTCGCTTTTTTTAATATCAACCGTCATGGACACGAGCCGATATGTATCGACGAATTTCTAAAAAGGAACGGTAAACGTCTCGATAAAAGAGTATACACGGGGCCTGTACAATATCGTTGTTTTGGTTTGTGATTTCAACATTTCAACATTATATATCATTAATTTAATTAAAAACGTTTAGTACGACGCGCAATATTTATTATTTCATATATGGGTTTTTTAATTTTTTTTTCAGTGAGCCAACAAACAAAATATCGAAAGAGAAAAATATTCAAAAAATGACGTGTTATTACGATTTTGCTGGAGTATTATTGTGTTATTATGAAAAGGATACGTATTTTAATGAGCTTTTTTTTCATAAACGCCATGCGAGCAGGTATAAATATGTTTCAAAAGTTAATTAACTGTACAACGAAAATTCCAAACGTATATTTTAGAGTTAATAAGTGTTGAAGTTTCACGAGTGCGTTTTAATTAAAAACACTATTGTTATTGGTGTTTAAAAGGGTGGGTGTTTTTTATTTTTTTCCCACTATATTCCATACAGCTCGAATCATGTTCCGTTTAATTAAGTTGGATTCGTTAAGACTACGTAGTTATATTACAACATTTATTCGACATAAATGAAAAATCTGTCGATAACATCGTTTTTGTAGTAACTCGCGCCGTGCAGTTTACAGATAAGCTACGTAGCCAATACACGTTGGTAAGACGTATTGCGTTCAAATCGATATACCATCTGTCGTCGTACTCTCGCGTACGATTTCGTCGAACGAATGTGCTGTACCTAACCTAATAAACTTACCCGATCGCGAGATGAAATTGTGTCTGGCTCGTTTGGTGACGTACGGCGAATTTCCCGACATCATTATGGCACTGTCCGAGTCCGAATGGTAGCCGGATATGTCGCTGGAATCTTCGTCCTCGGCCACTTCCTTCATCAGTTCCAAAACCTACCGAAACGGAAGACGATAATAATCAAAACAATAATAATTGTCTCGACGCCGGAGAGCGAACAAACGGCGAAAGATTACACGACCGGCGACACGGGGCGACCATACCGGTGGGGCAGAGACGGAGGGTGTGTACCTGGAAGAACGCGTTGTCGCGGGCGATACCGGCAGGAAAGAAACGATTTAGTCGAGAAAGCGTGGTAAAACAGACTGGAAAAGCCGATAGACGGACAGAGGAAATCGGAGCACCGGCCGTGAGACGACGGTCCTAGACCCGCCGGGGGAAAAAAATAAAAATAAATTTATATCGACAGGACGCCTCTAAAACACGCGCGGTAATTGATGACCGACTGCAATTAGAAAGTTTTAGGGTTCGCACGCAATCGAATCGCTACACGTATAATGATGGCGGATCGATCGGGATATACCGCGCGCGGGGCCCCGTCAGCGATTCGCGTCTGGTCGGTCATTATTTGTTTTGCGAACGTCGGGTGTTACCGTCGCCATTATATTACGTACTTTCTCCGGCCGACCACATTTCGAGAGTATAATAATAATAATAATAATAACAATAACAATAAAAATAGTAATCACCCGCGCACGAAAAAAACATGATGTACGCGCGTCGTCGTGTCAGATCGACGTACGCGCCGCGATCCAATTTGCGCGCCGCGAAGATCGGAGGCGGTCGCGCGGTCAGCCGCGCCTCTGAAAAGTAAACCTAACCTGAAACGTGAATTCGTGAAACGACACTCGCGCCCGACACGCCGGCGTGCCGCGTACATAACACGTGGCGTGTCCAAGAAGTTCGGCGGACGGCCAAACAACGGAATATCTCTGTGTGCAACGGATGACCGAAGTCGCGCGCATGTTGCGGCGATTCAGCATTAAGCACTGCTCCGAATCGGGTGAAACGGCGACGGGAACTCATGAAACGTTGGCGTGCGAGCGTGTGGGCAGGATGCCGTGAGCAGTAAACGTGTGTACCGGTGGGCCGCGTCCACAAGAAGGACGGCGGAAAACGTTGGACGTGTTGCTAGCAAAATATCGACGATGGACCGTGCAAAACACTGAGACGGGAAAGCGCGGCACGACGATTATAAAATGTGGTTTCAATTTCAAATTGTCAACTCTTTAGGCGCGCGCATGCGTAGTACAACTTGCATTTTTTTTTTTAAACAACACCTATTTTCAGCACCACATTCGGATCAACTGTTTTTTTTAACCCTCAACATTAGGTTATAACAATCATTTCAAATATCAAAAAAAAAAAATTGTATGTATGATATCATTTGTTTGTATTTTTGAGTATTATATTATTACTATTATTGTTGTTATAGTTTTTGTTATAATTATTATTGTTATTTGTACTTGTACATATAAAAATCAATTAAATACAAAATTAAAAACCGAGTTGTCCTAAACTACGAAGAAAGTCAAGGCTTCTGCGTCAAAAAAAAAAAATTAGTTTTTTTTTTATATTTGAAATGATTGTTATTCGATCGATTTCGATGTTAGAACCGAATGTTGTGTCGCGCCTAAATGGTTAAAAAATTTGAGAACTTCACAAGATCCGTGTACACGTCAAAAACTCGTTACAATAAAATGACGTCCAGCCGAAATATTCAGTGATACCCGGGCAAAAAAAAAAACCCCCGATCACTGATTATACACTGTGACCGGCGCGGACGTACGTTTTTAACCGTTTCGTATCGAACAGAAATGCAAAAGTGTTTACCGAGTACGGTATAAAAACAAAAACGAACGGAAAACCCCGTCGTGGCGTATTCATCGTTCCGTGGATACGAGAACCGTTTTTCACATCCGTAACGCGGTCGTGGCCGTCCCGTTCACGAAGCGCCTTTTTTCTTTTCCTTTTGTCCATACGTGTTTATCTCTGCTCTCCGGCCGATCCGAAAACAACGATCGCGTCGCGGACGGGACCGTAAAAAATACCGATAAATAATACCGGTTTAGAAAGGCGCGCGCCGGGCATCGTGTCCGTTCCGACTGTCCGCGCGTGCACGAAAACGAACGGGACCCCGTTCGGGAGGTACCGCGGCGCGCAGTGTGTCAGTGGACCGTATGGTGTGTTGTATCGTCCCCGAGGTGATCTCGTCGTCGTTTTTTTCCCGAGTAAATCTCGAAAACACCGCGGGGCGACGAGTACAAACGCCGTTTAACCGGACCAACGGGTTTTGTTTTCGGCCGTGAGTGCCCCCGCAGTCGCCGTCGCCGTCACACGCGAATCGTATCGCGTCGGAACCCGTTATCACGACGACGACGACTTCGACAGACCAGTGTTTTCGCACAGACAAATGTGAACACGACAATTCTACACGGTCGGGAAACACGGGGAAACGTGTAAACGTTACTTCGGCCCGCTTTTACTGCTTTTGGACGATTTGAAATCAATTCCCCAAAGACTGTAGTTTAAACATTTTTTCTTTTTTTTTTTTTTTTTATCGGTCAGAGAAAACACGTAAAACGACTCGACTTTAAACGTGGGACTGGTGGAAAAAAATCTCATTTTTTCCCCTTTTTATACGTTTCTTCTTTTTTCTTTTAACTTGATACGTAGGCGACATAAAAACCCAAAAAAGAAAAAAAAAATGATTTTTTTGTCCCCGCGACGAATTTACCGTGAAAATAGTTGTCGAAACGTACGGACGGAATCCCAGCGTCCGTAACGCAAAGTTTGCACGAATGACGAAAAAACACCAAGTTATCGATTTTTACACTTGCCGCGTTGTTCTGCAGTAGACGCACGAATGTATTACACCGTTTCGTCGTGCGGGGAAAAAACCGCGCGATTTAGCAAGGCGGTTTCCACCGAGGGGGGGAGGGGGGGGGTGACGAACTTGTTTCGGGCGACATGGTGACGGTGAGCACAACCAGTTAAAAAAAAAAGGCGATTGGCGCCTTCGTCTCACGGCCATTGGAACCTGACGTCAACAAATCTGCTCAGAAGCATCAAGTCCATCAATCCCCCACCGACCAACGCGATTAGTTAGCGAAAAATGTCAATTATTATGGCGTTTGTTTTGTATTTATTATAATTATTGTTCAATCGTACGCTTTTCAAGTATACCGTTTTCATTTTAAGACAGGGTTAAAAAAGATTGGGGACCACTGGTTTAGAATATTAAACGTTATTCTCGATTCGCGCGTACGGTCTACGTTTTCGTGAGAAATCCATATCTACACTCGGAAGTTGTACAGTTTTACAGTTAATCGCGGGATTAGTGTTAACAAATTAGCATGTCGCGTGTTCAAAATGTTCTCGAACGCAACTAGAAAACCAATTGAATAATATTTAACGGATACGTGGCGTTGCGCACCACAATTACGCCGTGAATTTCAAATACAACAAGTAAACATAATCATAAAAGTCGTGAGTGTTTTACGACGTAGTTTATTGGTTTCCGGCGATTAATATTTTTGTTTTTCCATATTTTCTCTCTCACTCTCTCTCTCTCGTCGTTACTGTTTCACACGGTTTTTTATTCTCGTATTATTCGTATATAAAATACACGACGACGACCGCGAACATCGTCGATAACGGGACATTATAATAACGCATTGTGTGTGTGTGTGTGTTATACGCACGCACTTGTGTTATATTCATTTCTCGTTTTGTTTGTTATCGTCGATCGGAACGTGATACGGTAAAATCGGACCCTGCGCGCCGCGGAAACCGATAACGTCGCGCGTTCGACATTTCAAATCCGTACGTTACTCGGATTTAGTTCGCGCGAATCAACGCGATTTCGCGGTTCGAACCGGGAGATAATAGACCGTGTCGTATCGAGATGATATGTACGCGCGCCGTGCTGAGAAGTATCGGACGACGTCAAAACGATCCACGGCAGATTACGCGGAACCGATCCCCGAAACATCGTCCGGGACGATCGTCCACGTTTCCTACGGACCGTCCGTCCTGGACGCGGCTCGGGATATCGACTGTAACGGCGTAGAGCAGCAGCCTCGAGCAGGTCCGCGAGAACTCGTGTCTACAAACGCTGTGAAATAATCGGACGTCTCGACTACCGTTCGAAAAACGATTTTTTGGACGACGGAATCCGCGGTAATACACCTTTTGTTTTATCTTGTTAATCGCGTCGGTCGAATTTTTATTCGTAATTTCGTAGACCCTACAACGACGATTTGGGTATCGAAGAAACGACTTGTTTCGCATCGGATTGTACGAGTTACACTTGCGTTCGACAATTCATCACAAAAAAAACACGTATTTTTTCGTCTAGGACTCCGCGAGCGTGAAACAATACGGCAATCAAGAACCGCATGCGATCTAAAACACGTTCACGCACGTGATACAAACGAACCGATGACGTAATAATATAATCACCGTTCGTCGTATCATTCTGAATTCTTATGCGGTCCGACGCGTCATGATTGTAGGTCTCAGCCGGCGACGGACCGTTCAATGCGAATTCTTCGCCATTCCTGTTCCCTTCCGACACGTAACGGAACCCTAAGCGCGTGTTGCACGAGTAGTGTTACTCGAGTTGAATTCGAAAATTATAGCATGCAATGTCATTTGACGGTCAAACTTCTCTCCTGGACTGTGACTGCGCAAATCCCTTACATCATACGTTATCGTAATTGATGCTGGTGCGGAGGTTACGGTAGAATACGTTTTTTATCCTTCTCAGGGATACACACGATGCCGCGAGACTCGCGTAAATCTCGATAACAGGCCGTAAAAGTATAGACAATAAGATATTAAAAATAATACTGTGCGCGGAAATGAACCGAAATGAAAGTCCCGAGTGGATTGAATCCAAAAGGAAATCGTGTATAAAAAATGTAGCCATCTCCGCCAAAGTCCGCAACACGCCCGTACGAACACGACCGCGCTCCGTTTTACGGTTACCGTTCCACGAAAATCGCCGTCGGTCGGTTCACACGCCGCGTTAGCGTTTACGACGCGAACAATAACGGACGCGAAAAACGACGAGTATGTGAGAAAAACGGACGTGTCCGGTCGTGTCTAAATGACAAACGGCAGCGCCGCTGATCGTGCTGTGCGACGGCGGTCATTGCTCCCGTACCGGCGTACGCGATGTCGCGCGGCGGCCGTTCCCGGGCACCGTCCGCGAGTGTTAGCTCTAGGGGGTGGCCGGGGGGGGATATCGATCTTACCTGTTCGCACGCGCGCGAGTATCTCATCAGCAGCGGCGCGACCACGTGTTCCGACTCGACTTTGAGCTCCTTGCGCAGCTGCGTGAACTGGAACAGCGCGTCCTTGTCGTACTCCACTCGCCGCTTCAGTATGGTCAACAGTATGGCCATCGACTTGTTCTCCAGCACCGGTTCCACGACGTTCAGCAGCGTCTTGTTCTTGATCAGCCGGCCCTGGATGTCGGCCTGCTGCAGCGACAGCTGCCGCTGGTGCGACGCCTGCACCGGCGCCGGGCCCTTGCCCGACGACGACGACGACGACGACGACGACGGCGACAGCAGGCTGAGCTCGTCCAGCTTGAGCAGCGCCGCCTTGTACGTGTCCACCAGCTTCTGGAACTCCGCCTTGAGCGCGTCGTGCAGGCTGGTCAGCGTCTCGTCGCTGGTGCCGACCAGCCCGTGCTGGCCCAGGCCCTCGACCGCCTTGTCCAGCGACCGGCGGCGCACCTGCAGCGCCTTCCGCAGCTTCGGCTCGGACACCACGATCACCTTGAGCAGCTTGCGCGTGCTGCCCAGCCACCGTTCCGCGCCGCCCGTCGTGCCGGTGAACAGCTTGACCAGCTGCATGAGCACGTGGTCGGGCCGCAGCACCTTGACGCCGCAGCAGTCGGACGACAGGAACACCTTGGCGTACAGCGCCTCCAGTATGGACAGGCTGTGCGGCATGGCCTCGACGAACAGGTCGACCGGCAGCTGGTCGAGGATCGCCTGGAACGTGTTGTGGCTGAGCCGGTTGATGAAGTTGGCCGCCTCCCTGTACTGGGCGCCCTCGTACAGCAGCAGCACGCGCTTGACCGCGAACCTCGGGCTCACGTCCGCGATGGTCATCGAGCCGACCGGCGGCTCCGGGAACCCGTCCGCCCAGCCGGAGTCGCGCCACCGCATCCGCTGCACGTTCACCACCGGCTGCCGGTTCCGGTCCGGCCTGATCCGGTCGCCGTGCGACGACGCCTTGTGCGACGACGAGCCGCACGAGTTCCACGTGGCCGACGCGTCGGACAACGGGGGCGGCGGCAACGTCAGCATGGTGCCGCCGGCCCTCGGGTACGCCTCGTAGTATCTGCTGTTCATGTCGCGCGGCGCGGCGGACGCCCGCGATACGGTCGCCGGGAACGCGAAATCCGGCCGGACGGGCACTGTGTGTGGCGACGCGCGTCACGACGTGCACGAGTGGACGCGCCGGCGGAACTGGTCAGGCGAGAGACGCTCCGGAGACTGGGCGTTCGAAGAGCGGACGCGGCCGGCTCGAATACGCGCGCGGAGCCGGTTAACGACTCGTCGCCGCTTCACTCCCTCTCACGCGCACGTTCATTCCCTCTCCTCCCCCCCCCCGCTCTTCCCGTGGCAGAAACCCGCGTGTTCGCGGTCGTTCCCGTTTTTCTTTTGTACGGTGTGTGTGATAATTTAACTGCAGCGCACAATACGCATCCATTGGCAAGTCCATTAGTAGTCGCGCAAAAGCGCGTTTTCGATTTCAACGGTCCTAACGCATCATCACGTCGTGTGTCCCGACTAGAAAAAAACCCAGGTCTCTGTCCGCGGTTGAAAGACTCCGGCGCAATCGTGGGCCGATCGCATGCACGTCGTGAGAGAATGGGTTAGATTAGGCACTCGGACCGTCTCGAATGACGTCCGCGTGGGCGTCCGATGACGTTTTGCAGGAGACGTGAACGGATCCCGTGGAATACGTCATATTGTTTTTGGACAGTCGTAGTGCCCGTAAAAATTAACCGGTTATGTTTGTTGTAATGACTTCAAATCGTATTCTAAACACGTATATTTATTTATTATTATTATTGTTTTTTTTTTTTTTTTTAGATAATTTCATCAAAGACTTTAACATTAATTTAGACGAATCGACTTTACGTGCCGTACGAAGAATAATAACAAAGCAATGAGTGTTATTAAATACAACGGTAATAAAACTATTAATCAAACCAGATACGAAATAACGATCAAATCGTCACAGAGTACATATTGTCATGAAACAAAGTCACAGACGCGACTGTGGTGCAAGTACAGTGAAGGCATAATGTTTGTATTTAATTAAAATCTAAAAGAGCGTCGATGTTTGATGTTTAAACAGGTCCGCGTGTTCGAAACGTATCGTTAAAGTTATTTTTCTTTACTTATCGTTATTATTATGCGCACAGGACTCCACATAACTCTCCCCAAACAAAACCGTTGACAACGCTCTCGCGGGTTTTATTTATTTACTCGTATTTACAGTGAATATATACGATTAAATATTTCCCGACGCGAGTGTCATAAACGTTAAATCGAATGGGCATAACACCGTTTTGTCTTTATCACACCGTTGTACAATATACAACGGGCTGGAGATTATAAGCGACGTTTTGTGAAACGGAAATCGTTTCGGCATTTCCGCTTTGTGTTGGCTTCGCGAAACACGTCGAAAGACTTTGGCCCGATCGACGAGAATATCTTTTCCAAAACGGTAACCCAAACACTGGAACACTCGTACGGCAACAATTATCACACGTCGAGAATCGTCGAAAAATGAAAACACTAGTTGATAACGGTTACGAAACGAGGAAAGTCGGAAGTGATAATAATAACGTAAGCGTGCGTACGCGGTGTTTTAATCGGACTGATGATTTTCGTGAGGTTTTTCGATTCGTTTTCGAAGTCCGTTAACGTTTCCATGGACGTACTCACCGAGCGGGTCGTGGGGTTTAAACCCCTCCCCCATTGCCCGAAGGAGTGGTAGATGATCTGGCAAAAAAAAAACCAAAAAAAGTTACATTCTGTATTATGAAAAATAAAAATCATACGAAATATTATATTATTGTTTTTGTGTTGTAATTGTTAAAAATAATATTAAATGTCGTAACCACAGTTGCCCACATATTTTTCTAGCAGTCATCCAAAACCCTCCTAGCAGCAATCCGAAAAATCTCTTTGGAATTCAAGTCAGGTTAGGTCTTCATCTCCCCCCCCCCTCCCCCGCGTCTCGACGACAAACCAACAACAACGTCGTCAGACATTACCCCGCGCGAACGTGGTGGTGGTCGTGTGCTGCACAACGACGAGCAAAACAAACGAAATCGACTATATTAATACGACCGAGTGTTTTGTTCGAATAAGTCTATGATAATGATAACCCCTCCTTGGAACATTCCGCTGAATACGTCTGAATAATACCATATCCCTCTTCGCGCGGTATTTCCGTTCACGTGTGCGACGCGGAATAGCACGTCGCGCGTTATTTGTTTATTATTGTTTATTTTTTTTTGGCACGTACAGAATACGAAAACATCGCGGCAATACTTATGCGCACGAACCGTCGCGCGTTAGATCGTTCGACGCGTTATATTTATGTGTATGTATAATATAAATTCGTATTCACGATTCACATTTCGTTTTATTATTATTATTATTATTATTATTATTATTATTATTACTGTCGAGGCTCTAACGAGTTTGAAAAGTTCAGAACCGGGTTATTATTTATCATAACGTTTGCCAGTAGCCGTTTCAGACGGGTAACGAATGAACTTACAGGGGTTATTATTCAAAATTACGAAATACTTTAGAAAAGTTAAATTTTGTTGAACGTATCGCGCATAATCAAATTTTCGAATAATCTCTTTCGTGAGATTGGTTCGTGAGTCAAGAATATTTAGAGATAAAAAGTTAAGTACGAAAGTGAAAAATCGTAATATATTTTTTTTTTATTTAAATTTATTGCGAGTATTTTTCATTCGTACTCATAAGTCGAAAACGAAAAAATTTATACAAAAAAAAAACCTCCCCCCGGGGTTAAACCAACGCGTACTTGAATTACGTTTTTAGCGCGGAAGGCATTGTGTGAGACATTCCGAAAAAATATATATGCAAATGCTAATGGCGAACCCGTAATGAATTCGTATTCGAAGTTATCTCGCCGTGAAGTACAAATAATAAAACGTCTACGGTAGGCGTGTATTACCGTACCCAAAAAGAATACTATTGATTCGTGTCGAACAGACGTAAACAAAACGGATTTGAACTTTTGTAAATGTTAAATGAGGTCCGCAAACTTTTTTCGGGCTGTTGAAAATCTGAGAGAACTCGGTGGACCGGTACGTTTTATTTTCTTTTTATTTTGTCGTTTGTTACGACGACGTTACGAACCGTTCGATTTTCGAAAATATCCGTACGCCCAAATCAAACACGAAACACGACGAGTAGTCGGAATAAAGGAAAATGAAATTCGTACCAATACGTTGTGTTTCAACGCAAAAAAAAAAAAAAAAAAATTAATTAGATATCAAACACTAAACCCGTGTTATTTATTTTACGAATTAATTATTTTAGGTTAATCGACTTCTGAATCAAACGAGCACTTAGACGCTGTTTTGAATTAATTTAAATCCTTTGAACTTTTGACGAAGTTCGTGTTCGCGTTCGTTTATAGTTCGAACGAGTTCGGTTCGACGTCGAAAATCGTAACAACACTAATGCGGACGCGGCGGGACGGAAACGATAACATTTTACTCGGCGCAATACAGTTTTCGGCCGGTAGTTCACTTGATTGTAATATGTTTTACGTATACATACATACATTTATATACACATAAATAAATCATACGACCGTCTCGCGTTTACGTCGACGTCCGCCGACGTACACGTGAAGTGTAATACGTGTGCATAATCAATTCGTAAGAAAATAAATAGTAATAAAAAAATTTTTAAAAAAAAAAACAAGACGTCAGACGTATATATATACATTTATAGATTACCCCGTGCCGGCGTTGTTGCGGTTCTTTAATCATACGCGTGTGATTGACGTCGACGCATTTCACTACAAAAGAAAGTTTTGAAAACGTTATCGTTAACGATCACGTACGCGGAATGGTGTCCTACAAAACCGCATCGTCGTGTCTAGGAGACGCTCGGCCGTGATCTCCCGCGTGCATTTGACTCCGCGGCAGATCGCGGTACGCGTGTAAACACGACCGGACGAAAACGACAATAAGACGCGCACGTCACAAACGTGTCCCGAACGGCCTGGGTCATGTCTCTCTCGTATCGATTCGCGATCGCCGCGTTAGGTCCGAACAAAAATTCTTCTCGACATTTGTTGCGCGACCGTTTGTACTCGCCCGTTCAATCGGAATCGTCCCGCGTGATCTTCAGCCGGACATGGGGTTTAATCATGGAACTTCGAATGGAGGGCTGAGGGGCGGGTGGGTTGAAATGATTTCTATTACTATTCATATTATGCGATATGTGCTGTTGTCAGGACAAGTCTCAAACGCATCTTGCAAACGTGATAGTGAATATACATATATATATAAAATACCTGGATCCCGATTTCAATAGGAAATTTCAAATACGGTCTAATAACCTTGGGTATGTAACGTGTCAGGCGATTGTCGAATAATACAGGACTGATAAGAGAAAAAAAACATGTTTAGAAAACTGCCAGATATCGGATATGAGATCTAGAATACAGTTAAGTACGTAAAAACAATACATATGTTCTCAAAAGTCAACGGTGATGGGAGAGGGGAGGGGGAGGTCGAACCTTGAATGTCTGTCGATTTTCGTTTCGGATCGAAACACGCGGTGTATTCGTTTGTTTTCTGCGACGTTCGAGAACATTTTTTTTTTTTAATGATAATAACCATTGTTATGAACACAACGCTCGCTCGGCCAAGGTCTATTCGTCGTTCATTATTAATTGATATCGATAGAGAAACGATGACAGCGGCCGACCTCAGTTTTTTCCGCCCGGAACGGATGTGCGCGCAGCCTTTGAACGACTCTACGACCCGAATGGAACCGTATCCGTTGCGCGACTCCACGAGTGCTCGTATCCAAAACTAACGGCACTGGCGTGTACCCGAACGACAAGTCTCCGATTCGCGTCCGGGACAGTAAAGACCCGTGTGTATGCCCGGAGACTTGACGGCCGGGGCCCGAGACTTGGCGTCGCGTCACGTTCGCATACGTCTCGGGGGGCGAAACGGCTAAAAGGTCGCCGTCGAATACGACACGGAGGGTTCTTCGGAGACACGAACACGCGATGCGTTCGAACGATAACGGTTTTTAGCGTCTCGCCCGTACACGTATTATCATTATTCCGCGTCTGTTTCGTACGCGTCGGCCGCAGGTTGTTTTTTTTCTTCCGTTTGTTGTCGCTAATTCGGTGTATTGCTAACCTAACCGAATTTCTGACGCACGTCGTCATAACACCTAATGTTTACGAAATTGTGAAACGTCCAAGTCGGTCTGTCGGTTTTTTTTTTTTTTTTAGACACGTGCATTGGCGTGCTCGTTTTTCCCGAAAACCCTCCAAGACCGCCATTTTGGGGGGTGACATACGTGTATTTTTGACCTAGGCGTCATTCGGTACCGCGGATTTCACGACTTCAAACTCAATTGTTACGTATCCTTAAAGGATATCGTGACGTCGGAACGAATCGTTCTTGTACACTATTTCGTCACGTAACGAAAATCAACCGTGCAATGAAGTTTGCGTCTTTCATGACAAGATGTTTTTTCTATCGTGGTTTCGTTGTAATAATTTTTGTAGGTATACGAAAAGCAAGTCGGCATACGTGTTTCGTGGTGTATGAATGACTATTAGAAATTGGCCTTTGTCAATTGAGCGTTTGCAGAATTATGACGTGAATGCAGCGACGAGGGACAAAGTCTTTCCCAATAATATATCATTCGCCAAAATGATTAGAGACGACCGTTGGCCGTACGTTTTTGCACACCCTTATTATGAAAAGTTGAACTGGCGTCGCAGAAACCGTGCGCGTACGGGGAACCGAACGGACTCGTATAATTTTCGAATTGTACACGCGGTACAGACAAAAGAAAAAAAGAAAATAAAAATAAAAATTTATTACAAGACGGTGCGCGTAAGATTTCCGGCACGAGATATTTTACACGTAGAAAACGTATATGCGCGCGCGTACAACGAAACGTAATAAAACAATAAATTACGTCCTCTTCAGACGAGGTGGGCGAGAAAAAAAAAAATGGGAAATATTCTCTCATCGTCACAAACGCACGGCGCCGTTCCTGCGATATTCTCAACAATATCGTACGGCATAACGGCGTATATATTACGACGGCGCGATAACGGAAACGCTCCTATACGCGCGCGCGTATACAACGTGATAAAATATTTCGGAAGAGAATTTCTCACGACTAGGATCGATAACGCCGACGTTATAAGAGCAACGTTACGTGCACGTCGTTTTGTAACGGACGCACGCCGTGTTTCGACCGTCTCCGTGAACGCCGGGAAAAGTCTATGCCGTTCTTTTATAATATGCGCGTGAACAACACGACCGGGCGGCGGTCGGTCGTCCCGTCCCGTCCCGTTTGCTAGCTTACGATAATGTTTCCGAACGAATTTCCCGTTACCGCGCAAAACACTTTCGAGGCTTTCCGTGCGCGGTACGGACGGTTTTTTTGTTTTATTCGCAAACGTTCGCGTAGAACGGACCAAAATAAAAAACGAGCGCGCTTTCTGCGTCAGTGACGGGCACCGGGTGAATATATCCGGGTAACATAAATACCACTGCGAAATCGGGGAGGTTCTTTTTTTTTTCATTGCCATGTTGTTGTCATCGTATTTCGTTGTGTAAATAAAAATACCAAAGACGACGCATATGCATTTTCATGTTGAATCGTTTATGTTATATTGCTTACGTATTTTATTGAAACACAAATAACCGAAAAGAAAATACACGTCTGGGGTTTTCGTTCATTTACAAATACGTTTTCCACTTGAACGCCGAAATAAAATAAGAAACAAGAAAATGTTGAAACAAACACCACAAAAATATCGGATATTTAATTTAAATACCTGGTGGTAAACACCCTCGGTATTTACCCGAAAAATGAATACCGGGTATTTGCCCGTGCGATACCTGTCGCAACCGCTCTGTCACGTCAGAGACGGCGTTTAGGAAGGGGGGCATGGCCCCCCATAGACGTTTTGAACTGTACGCGCAAATACTTTTTTACCGGGTTTTTCTTAAAAAAACATTATAACACGACACGGACACGATGAATGCGCCTTTACGAATTATCGTGAATTTTGATATCTCCGTAGAAAATATTATCAATAGATTCGCAAGTATGAAAAATAGAGATTTAAATTTTATATTGTGTAATTGTGATCAATTTAAATAGCAATTACGTCGACGTGAGATGAAAAATTAATTATTTATATTATATTGTATATATATTTTTTTTTTTTTGTTATTGAAATTTGATGTTTTGCTTAGGAATAATCCACTGAAGATATGGGTATCTATATTTACATTTTAATAAAAAATATTTCCCCTCCCCCCCCCCCCACCTAAGGCAAAGAATTAAATCCGCCGCTGATTCACGTCGGCAACAAAACGGATCCGGGACCGTTCCGACTGTTCCGAAATCATACGACTCATAAGATTACGCTGGTTTTCAAAAAGCGAATTCGTTTTAAACAGTACGCGCCTATCCGTCGTAACGGGTATGAAAAACTCCGCGTTGAAAACGGAATCGGATTTGAGAACTAGGCGGCGTTTATCGGTTTTCCTTTTTTTTCTCTTTTTTTTTTCTTTTACTGACAAGACCAACATCGAAAACTCAACCCGATTTGATGGAATTTTCTTATAGATAACCGTTGACGAGACGACCGCATTCGATAAATATTCGTTGGCCGCGCAGTTATACTAAGGGTTATTATATATTCGCGCGTAGATTGTACCAAAAACGATTCTAACAATGTTTTTATAACAGTTCTCTCCAAATTAAATACGAATTAATTGGTTTTTAAAGCGATGTAAAGTTTTCACGGTGTGTATATGTACGAACATGAAAACTCGCGATTGAATACTATACGCGTTATAAATTAAAATCACGACTTTGCAGTTTTAGTCGGATCGGATTATGTCGTTATTACTGCACAAAAAAAAAAAAAACAATTCGCCGAGTATACACTATCGTCTAATGAATGAACGTGATAATTTTAATCTAATCGTTTTTTCTTTCTTTTTTTGCGTTGTGAAACAATAACAAATTTTCGTACATTCTAACTTTACAACATATATATTTCACGCTCAATCGGATCATGTTACAAATAATTCCGAAAAACTTTTTACTTTGTTCCGCGAACATAAAAAAAAAAAAAAAAATCATCCGAGTAACACGAGAAAAATGACGAGTGATATGCGAAACCGAGAAAAAGAGCTCTGGAGATAAAAGCACGGTCGGATGGTGGATACGCGGAACCGTTCTCTCGCAATAAGTTTTAATTCCGTTTTGTCAGAACGCGAAGATCAAAAGCAAATACGTTTTGCGAGCAGCTGCCGACAACATCCCTCACTCGAACGAATCCACTTTAGTCTGTCGGCTTGCTCCGATACGTGTAAAGATAATTACGCGAGCGCACGTAACGTGACTATTATTGCATTTTTTCGAATATCAAAACCGAACCGTACACAACAAATAGAGCGTGTACATACAAAAAACAAAAAAACCCGTATCGTATTGAAGCCGGAATCTTTAGCGGCGCCCTATTATATTATTCATGTGGTATAAGTCGTCATTGTGATGCGTTCCGACAAAACCGTATAAACGGATGGCGTATCCGCGCGCGAAACGTTTATTTACTGTAATATAATCGTCGAAACCCCGTTTTTTTCCGTGGCGAGGAGAGGCATGAAACCGTTGTGAAACAAATAGCTTCTCCTTTTCAGAATCCGAAAATAAAAAAATAAAAACCAATCGAGTCCGTCGGACGAAAAAATACTTTTAAGTGTATTTGCATTTATACGTATATATAAATGGCCGCGCAATAACACGCGCGTATCGAAAATAATATATATATATATATATACGTGTCGTTCGATATACTTACGACGACGTGATTCGGTCCGACGAACCGTTTTATATCGCGAAAATGGTAAATATTTATATGCGCAACGATTCGCGACGACCGTCCGAGTGTTTTCGGAAAAAAAAATCAATAAACAAAACGAAAAAACACTAATAACAAAAAAGAAGCCCTCCTCTCGTGTTGGAAATATCCCGCGATGAAATTATCGTGCCACGAGACAGCAGTGCGTATAGACACACACATGCGCACACACATATTTATATATGCACATTACGAAATTCGGATAACAGGCCGACGACGATGCGAGAGCGAGACGAACGCGATAATGGTGTACGTGCGTCCGAAAACGTTATTTGTTTTGGGCAAACGTTTTAACCGGCCTATTCAACGGAATTCGAATAATGAATAGGAGTGCATTACATTTTCAGCTAAAACGACTGGTGAGTATTACCTGAGATTCCAGTTCCGTTCAAGTTGCTCTTCTCGTCACATTAAACGTGTTGGAAATGTTTTGCGAACACCTCCGAGAGCAGCTTGTTCGGGTTTAATTTGTTTTTCTCACACGTCCTGGCTGCGCCCAACTTTCGATTCTTTTCGTTTTCGTTTTTAGTTTTTACTCATTTTACGCGCGCAAAAAAAAAAAACGAAACAAATAATACCGGACGCGATCAGCTCTCAAACGGCCCGAACGATGAACGTGGAATGTAAAACGTATAATATAATGTATCCACCATGGATGTATACTTTGAATTACGGTTAATCATTTACACACAGCCTTTAATGACGACCATTACCATGTTAATTGAAAACGCACGTAACCGCGGTAGGTTATGACCACGATCTAAGACCTTATAATCGTGGTTTTAAACATACTTTTGACAAGGTTTAACTGATAATATTTTATTTTACGTCCACCGTTCGCCGTGAGGTTTGTTATCATCTTACGTCATATAAACTAAAGCTATTGCTATAAATTCGTTTAGAACGTTGATTAAATGATACAACGTATTTATTCAATAGGTAGAATTAGGATAACTTACACCAGTTTAATATTTACATATAAGCGCGAATAATACCGGCGGCCCGTAAGTAGCTGGAAACCGGCCCACTGCTCCAGACCGGTCCTGCATAGGCGAGAACGGATCCGATATATAACCGGTAGGTCCGACGTTTTTTCTAGTGGGGAATTAATATAATACAAATTAACCAACGTTACTATATGTTTATAAATTACTAAAAGATAATTGTACTTGGTAATTTAGCTCATAAAAACATAATTAAAATCGTTTAATATTTAAAAAATATATTAATCATATAAAGCGTATACGGCGAATTTTCGTTATTGTATACGAGTCTATAACCTCTGCGTTGTACTCAATTGGCGGGGGGACGTTCATCACTTTCTAAACTTATTTGCATACAGTATTGAAGAGTATTTTGCCCTATCCGGTTGCGAAGTTTTGTCACAATCCTATTCATCGCACCGAATCACCTGTCCGCGATGTTTACGATGTATGAATAAAACAATAAACGATAAACGATAAAAACACAACATTCCGTTTTATAACATTTATGCCGATGCCGAACTGGAATTTCCAATTATATCGTATTATCGTTGAAGAAGGGCCGTGTAAACATTTACCAAGACCAGTCGACATTTTGTTTTTTTAAATTCATTAAAAAATTTCAACAGGGTAGACAAACGAAATTCCATTCATGCATTCCAAAACACATTCCGACGTATACCCGGATTCAACACCGATTTAACACTAAGCACACACATATGTAATTTTATTTAGTCTTTTACGGGAGACGATCGTACGCGCGAACCCGTTCGTTCGCCGGCAATGCGGTCATCATCATCGTCGCGCGTCTTGTATTGTGATGGCATTTTATCGTATCCGGTCGTTCCGATTTGAGTTTCGTTTGTTCTCGTCGTCGCGTTCCAAAAGAATATATCGATTTGTCGCGGACGGTGAGACGGCGGGGGACGAAACGCTTGGAACGTTTAAAAGAGTCAATAACAATAATAAAAAAGCGTCAAACGACGATAAAGAGGAATTCCGACAGAAATTAAAATCGCTGTGGTCGTACACGTACTATATATATATGTGTGTGTGTCCGTTTTTAGAATAAATACAATGATAACAACGGCCAGGAAACGGATTTCATTGCATTTGCATGTTCTTTTCGCTTGGAACGCCCGCCAAAGTCGTCCGCACGAATGTGCGTTTCCGAGCGGCGTTACGAGTTTGTCGAGGATTGCACGCGACCGTGCGCGCGTGCGTTTTTGTATTTTATGTCATTGGATTTTTCAGACGATAAGCGCTTTGATCGCGTTCGAGCCACGGCCGAAACGATTTTATCTTAACGCGACGCAGAGCGCATCCGTTACGCGTTTCTTTCGTTTCTCGGACCGTTTTTAAATCCCCAGCCCCGGTAAACGACCGAAAAACGTTTTCGTCCGTCCGCGGGACACACGCCGACGAGTGTGTCGTACCGGAATTTATGAAACCCTCGAGTTGCGCTTCAAAACCGTTTTACGTTACCTGGCGATGTTTACGAGTATACTGCGTGGAACTCCAACGGCTCGGCCGATTTATTTCATTTTTTTTTCTTTCTCATAAACCGTCAATATAGCGGTTTTCAGTCCCGTCGACAATGTTTATTTTGTTAGGTCGTCGCGGTCGTCGTCCCCACCACGCGGGTTCTCGGATCGTTTTTGTTTTTTTTTACAATACGCGTAGAATACAACGTTGTTGTCTTCCGAAAAAATCCGCACACGCAAATCACACCTAACCGCGACGGGCGCGCGCGCACACCCCCCACGTCGTATTCCTACCCGAGTTGTTTTCATCGTGTAATCGAATTTCACCGCGGCCGAGAGTCCGTATAACTTCTCACTCGAAACCGCGAACGCGTGCACTCCATACCACCGCGTTCCGTGCAAATCCAAAGAGTAGTCGCACAAGCCGACGGCGGACCGGGACCGTGAAGGCCCAGACGGGTCTCGCGTAATAAGAAAAATTTCGGCTATTCTATATGTATTATTAGAGCCACAGATATTCAATTCAAATAACACGTAGACATATCGGTACGCGAATATCTTTCCACTACCTCTGCAACATGCTATTTCCGATATATACACGCTTCTGTCGGTTCTGTTTCGTTATAAATATTATTCACGATTCACGAGATCGATTTGTGAAACACGCGGTTCGGCGACCGGCGCATAAGGCGATCGCCCCGGGGGTCGCCTTACCGTCGCGCGGACCCTGCGCCCGGACGAGATAACGCGCGATAACAGACGACCGAACGTCGTGAACACGGCACGTTACGAACGATATAATCGTTTTGGAAAATCGGTCCGACGACCGCGTACCGCGGTACGGTCGTGTTTCTTGATTTTTAATGTTATGCGAGAATTTCAGCCCGCAGACGGTTCGCGCGAGGATTTCACTTTTTACTATTATTATTATTGCCATTATTCGTGACGGCCAGACGACTTCCCGTAGGTCTCTCGCCATACTTACGTACCAACACGTACGCGTGTACGTACACGAGTATGTTGTGAGTCAGTCGGCGGCGGCGGCGGCGGCAGGAAAAAAGCGAATCGAGTTTCTCTACGTGGCTACGAGCTGTCGTGGAGCGCACCGCCCGAGGCCGAGTCGAAGACCTTTTTTCTCTCTCTCTCTATTATTTTTTTTTTATTATCATTATTTTCATTGCCGCGCTGAGGTGACCGTCTCGAAGTGTGTCAGTGGGTCGGAATGCGATGCGTGCCCGCCACACACGCACGCGACCGTCGAAGATGTGTATGGAAAACGTAACTGGTTTCGGATTTCGATTTTCTATTCCGTTTCGGCGCGCGAACGATATATTATAACGGCCGGCGATCGTGTTACGGACGCCGGAAGAAAGTAACACACGTACGCCCTGTGGGCACGCGTATCGCGAGACGTATGCAACACGTACACGGTACGCGACCGTTCGACGGCGCGGGGACGGCGTGTCCGACACTCTTGGACGGATCGTCGAGACGTCGAGAAAAACGGCAAGAAACCCGACGACGACGTTAGGCCGCGGCGCTACTCTCCAAAGACATTCCGACCGGTCGGACGACGGAAAGAAAACCGAGTTTTCGACGTTTTTTTCTCTTTTTATTCGCACTCCTTTTCGCGTTCGAATATTTAGGTTTCGGAAACCTGTTGTCTCTTTGTGTGCTAATTCTCTGGCATGACGGATACGATATGCGCACGTACGACTCGCATCTATACCCACACACACACACACATATATATATATATATGAGTTTTAAAGCGAAAGAAAAGTCGGAACCCGAAGACTGTCAAGACGTGTAATCAACGCGAACAGAGAATATAAATAAACGGAATTTGATTGCGAGCGAGACGGGCGGACTTTCGAATAGAACTCTGATCGGTTTCGGTCCCGTCCCCGGTGAAAATCGAATTCAAACAAAATATTATCTTACGCCGCGGTAAATCACGAACGCCCCACATCCCGAACCGACCCTTTGACGACAACGTTCGAAGCGGTTCAAGAAGAAGCTGCGTTACGTTACGAACGGTTTGGTACCGGAAAACAAGTCTGCGAGACTCCGAAATACGCGTTTTATCGTGATCTAATACAGTGTTTCACAAACTGGAAGGGGGGGAGGTCGTGAAATATTTGGAGAATTTTGATTTCAAATCGTATTATCGTCCGTTTTGCATCGATACGTCTCTGCGAAACTGCATTTGCACAGCTTCAAATAATAAAAAACGAACATACATGTTTCGAATATCACACCGGACATTAACGTGTGCTGTGTACATTTTTTATAGCCATTACCAATTTATTTGTATTTATACACATTTAAAATCTAATACTATTATAAAGTTTTTTGCAAAAGTATATTAAAAAAAAAAACATTTATGTATCTACTAAATATTTTAATAATTTAATCCGTACAATAATTTTAGTACATAGTTAAGAAAAAATAATTCCCAATTATTATGCCCACCATATACGCCTTAGTGTTAACGACTTTTTCTTCAACGAAGACCGTTTTTTTTCTTATTTCAGTAACTTTTCGGGAGCAAAAAAAAAAAAAACTCTAGAACTTATTTGGAGGGGTTTTTGACGGTTTTACATTAAATTTAGAGGGCCTTGTGACAAGAAAATTGTGAGAAGCGCTGATCCCACACGTCGGATCCAAGCCGAGTGTCACCGACGATGGTGAATCCCAGTGTTTCCGTATTTGACGTACGCTTTTCTTTTTTTTTATCATACTGACAAAATCGCGAACGTTTTTTTTTTTTAACACGCCGTCGGCGCACAAACAACAAATCGGGTACATCGTCGAGACGCGCGAGCCGATCCGATTCAACTACCACACCCGTCACGATTATTATACCGAAACGTTACACGTACCGCGGTAATCGATCTTTTAGAAAATACGCCGCGCACGTAGTACGCGGCCGTCAGCGTTCTCGCTCGTTGAATTCCGACGCGCTCAAACGGTTATCGGTCGTGTGGGTTGTTCATATTGTCCCCCTTACCGTTCACGTCCCGACCCGTAACCGTGTCATGATAACACAATAACACGCGGACACGTACAGCGACGCGACGTTGAAAACGAAAAAAAAAATCGTTTTTTTTTTTCTTTACCGATCCGCGGACAGCCGTTTGAATATTGAACGTGTCCGTACGCGTGATATTAAAACGCGATTCCCTCGAACAACACGACGTTTCCCACGTGAAACGTAACGACAAAACAATATGTTTTTTTATTTCCGTACGCGGTCGACGTCGCGAATGTAAATATCTATTGCAGGGCCAGTGGGTTTCGTACACGTCATGGCAAAAGTATATTTTACCGTTTAACATTCAGGCGTTGTGGTACGTAGACGGTAAATAATATTTTACAATGTCTGTCGATTAAAAAAAAAATAAAAAAACCGAGCGCGATTCGTCACGCCAACAAACGATTCCCAAAACACGTATTCTCCTGTCCGCGATGTTCAATTGAAAAACAGAAACCGTCGAACGATCCGCGCGGAAAAAAAAGCCAACGGTTCGGAACACGCGACGAGTCCGACGACGGGAGTCTCCGAATCGTTTTGCGTACAAAACGTTCGACGGCACCAGAGGTGTCCGTAATGCATTTATGGCTTTTGACGTTTTATGTCTTTACTTTGGCACATTAAAATAAAAAACCGTCACGAAAAAGTGTCCACGAAAAGCGTTACCTAAAATAAGATACCCACTGGGGACTGTCACGAAAAACCGTTACAGAAAAAAAAATCTCCTTATGGTTTGTTACCATGGCAACCATTGTTTCGGTTTTGAAAAAATTTAAATTTGAATTTGAAAAAAACATTGTCACACATAAGACATAAAATGTCTCACTTAACGCGGACTCGTATGCGTTAATCATTTTTAAATTAGCTTTGAACCTAAATCTCAGCTATGTTTAGAACATAAATCTAAACTTTTTTAAAAAAATGTTGATTTTTATTTGACTGTCGATAAACACGATTTGATTCGTTTTGCACGAACGCAGTCGCTGGTACGTCCCGGCGCTTGCCGCTTGCTCACAACAACACCCGTTTGCTGGGCGCCGAACGATTTGCCGGGTTTCGTTCGCAGACGCCTCCACGTAAAAACGAAGTTACTGCCCGCGAACGATTTCGCACGGACGAATGACGGTTAACTGGGTCGCGTGAGGTCTGTCCCGAAACCCCCCGCCGTCACCCGTCGGTCGAACTTTGCCAAGTTCGGTAAGAAGAGTCTATACAGCGTTACGCGCGACACGCTGTGCAATTCGGGGATTCGACGAGTTGTTCGTTTTCGCGACAGTTTGAAAATGAAAATTAACCGAGAGTTATGTTTTTAGACGACTTCGGAATCGTCCGTCACGCGAGAATAAAAAAACGTACTTATGCGAGAGCTAAGACGGCTCTAGCCCACCCCCGCCAAAATTTCGGCGACATTTTTTTTTTTAAATAAGAAGATTCGATTCCCCTCAGCCCCTTCAGAAAAAAAAAAATTTTCTCTAAATACGGCTCTGCACGGAATCGACGGAGAAAGCGTAAGCCGCGGGCTTCGGATGACCGTCATCATTATCGTAGGTACGCGGGGAGTGGGAAAAACATCGTCCGTCCAACGACAGCAGCGAGTCCAAAAGCACTTTTTTCAGACGCCCGTGCCGTTCAGTTATCGCGGATTTATACGGCGTACAAGCGGCACGGGTTAAGGTTGTCAGGACTGTTACGTCGTTCGGAACGAGACGGAACGAGACGGAATGACACTGTAACACGGACGTCCCGTCCCGCGTTGAAAAACTGAACGATTCTCACGAAAGTTTGAAGAGAAAAGAAAAGTTTTTTTTACGGACGCTTTCGTTTTTTTATTTTTTTATCAGACGGATTGAACGGACCGCGCCGAACTACTCGACAAATTATTGTCACGTTATTTTCCGGACATTCATTCGTTTTGGGATGGCCTCGAAACTCCGACCGGACATTACGTACCGTTCGACGAATGGTTTTTTTTTTTCCCCCCCGCCGAATAAATCTCCGGTCACAAGAGAAGAACGTTGATACAAAAAACGAACGCCGGAAACCCGACAGAGTTACTAAACGAAACACATGCGCCGGAACGCCGTGAAAGTATTTTTGTTAAGGAGACGTGTAATTATAGCTAATGGCGTTACAACATCTCGAACGTGGTAATAATCGCGAAACTGGCCGTGGCCCGTCTCGATTCGTGTACGTGCCGTAGACGAAACACTCGTTGCACGTTGGTGCATTGTTGTATAACGCGTTGCGAGCAAACGATTCGTGACTTATCCGAAACGTTACGGAAAAAACCGTATCGCGGAAACGTTAAAAAACGCACGCACCACGAGTTCTTATCTACGCCGATCGCGTATGCGCCGACGATGAATAGTGCGTTCTTTACGAGCCGACAAATCATTAAACCGTGTATTACTGGAACGCAGGATGGGTTTTCGGTGGTCGAAACCCTCTCCGAAATTTAGGATGACGCACAAAATACGTCCGTGATTTCGAATCAACGAAACGAATACGACCGTTCGTTAGTAAGTGTTAACCGTTAACGTTGGAAATTTGATTTCGAGTTTCCTCGACGAATTCGATCACCACCGCCGACCGAAGAATTTACGGATTTTTAGAAACGCAATTATCTTCCCGGTCGCAAAACATTTGGACCAGAACTAAACGTATGGAAATAAAAACGGAAAAACGTTGCTCTGCGACGGATGCTTTCAATAATTGTTCCGTTTGGATTATTACTAGAGGCCGGAATAACATCGTCTTAAAAAATTGAAAATATTCTTCTAATGTTCTTTACGAATCGTAGTCAATATATGCTGGTGTTCAAAGGTACTAAAATATTTTTTTTTCATTTTATTTACCAAAAACTATTAAACTATATGTTGATGTTATTCTCTATTATTATTATAAATGAAACTGATATAAATATATAATGAAATATAATATAGCTTTAAAAAAAGTCGTTAACTTAACATTTTATTTACTTAATTAAATTAGATTAATGACGTATTTTTAATTAAGAAAATTATCCTTTTTTGAAAACAGTTAACAACTACGGTTTGTTCCGTGTGCTCTGGTGTCGTTTTTGTACGGCGGTCCGTTAAAATATTTTTATAAGTACAGAAGGAACGTCCACCTTAAAATCAACCGAAGTCACAGGAACGTGCTGCAAATCAGTTACCACAGTCGGTGACAAATCATCTATAAGTTGTACTTCGTTATTTCCATTCGAAATCTTTGCTACGGTTTTCGAAATTATGAGCCGTTGATTTTTAGTGTTGAAGTTGATCAATTTTTATTTTTATTTTATCTTCATTTCCTTCTTAAAATCCTAGTTAAAGTCTAACAACTGTGTTTTCAACTAGGTTTAACTCTAACTCTTGATGGTTGTTACAAGCACAATACAATGGTTCTTAATAAATAACGAAAATCCATAAAAAATAATCGACGTATTCTTTAATAATCTTTATTATACGAGATATTCATTTATCTTGAAATATACTCGAACGATTTATACGATTCCCAATTTATATAAACTTCAATCCCCCGTCTGACTGCACAGACTCAAAAAAAAAAAAATCGTGGGTGTACGAGTACGCGCGGATGAAATTAAAAACTTCTTTCAGTCATTCAACCGACAGAACATTAGGTTCGTATTGGAATAAAATAAACAGAAATGTACATGTAATTCACTAGATATTCTCCATTCCGCTAGGTAAATAAATGCAGGAACTGTACGAGCCGAGGGCGTTTATCAATAAAATGCTTACTCGGTCACCACTGCTAGATACTATTGAAATCGGTTACTTGGTTTACCGCCAATCTTAAGTCTGACCAGCCTGTGTTGTGTGTGTAGCGATGTAAATTAAGCTAAGAAAAGAACACACAAAATGTGATTTTAAAACAGAAAAGACGGCCGTGGCAGTTTACGTCGTTCGGACCGATGTGGACGCGCAGCGCGCGCGCCGTGTAAACAGCTATTGACGTGATAACGGTGCGCGTGCGGATGCACGGATACTAGACGCGGTGAAACTGGTGGGGACGGCCAAGCGCACGCGCGTGCGCGACTAACGTCAAGAAAACTGGTGGGGACGTTCGCACACGCCGCCAAAATTGAGACGACGCGCACGCGCAAAAATCCACGTTTTGTACCCTCTATATGGAAGTTTCACTTGAAAAATATCCAAAAGAAACGGGTATTCCGACCTCCACTAATGACTAATATACCGGTAAGTTTATCGAACGATCTTTTTCGATATCACTGAACTGTACTCGAGAAATACATACAAAAACGGCTCTCGTGTCGATTCATCGAAACATTTCCAATCAGCATCGAAGAAGACCGATTGACAACTCCGTTTCATTTCAATATTGCAGGAAATACTGAGTTTGGGTGGGTGAGAAACACACGATAATCACAAATCAAGACAAATTTACGATATCATCATCAAATCTATCCGTATTCGTTGTATACGCCCGTCCGATTCGCCGACTCCACCGAAACGACATCCGGCACGTGATTGTATACACGCTGTTGACGTTTGTGGATTTTATTTGAAGTTTGTTTGCTGGTGATTTCCATCGAAATGTCGCGACAAATCGGACAACGCCAAAACACACGCGTCCAATCGATTTTGAATTTTTCAATTAAGATCGATCGGAAAGAATACGCCCGTACAAATCGTTTACACGTCATTGTCCGGTTTTACGTCAGTTTAAACTCACTTTTGTCTGAACTCCGGTTTATTTTAAGGAATAAAAACAAAATTTCACAACTAATAATCGAACAATCACGTAAAATGTTACGTAGTCGTTTGCGTTCGGTTTTCGTGCCGGCACATGCGTGTACAGCGAAACAAAAGTTACGTCCCGTTGGTAATCATTTATTACACGACGTCTCTGAAACGACAGTGTAAAAAATAACCGTTCGTTTATGATATTTGTTTACCGTCGAATTGTTCGGACACAGTTCAAGTATAATTTCTCGTGCGGCAATTACGTTCAAGAAAGTTTTTAATTTTCTTTTCTATTTTTTTTTTTTTGTATGAAACATCGTCTATATTTGCGCGTTCAAAAACGTGCTTTCTTCTTTCAAATTATTTTTATCTCGGAACTAAACCGTACCGTTTAGCTTATCAATTACATCGAATGGATCCGCTCGAAAATTGTTCAACCCGCCGCCCCCCGTTTCCAATTACATCACGCGATAATCATCTCGCATCGAGTTTTCCACGGTCGTGTCTGTCTCGGACATTTTGTTTTTGTAAGATACTCTTTAAAAATAGCGTAGTATCTGACAATTGTCGAACGTTCGCTTTGAACCTTAAACGGTTTTTAAAACAATAACGACGGCGGCATACGATGAAAACGATCGTACTCGAGCACATCATGGACGACCGTCGTCCGAAACGAACACGTTTTTAAATATGAAAAAAAAAAAAAAAAAACGTTTTCCTTATCAATAACGCCGATGTCCATCTACTCTTTTCGTGACGATCGCAATGCGTGCGTTGTTGTCGTTGCTTTTTTTGTTTTTTGTTCCGTTAACACTAAACAACAGATGTTACGCTCGAGGGCGAGCGTCCTCGTGTTAGACGATTTTTTTTTTTTGATCCTTCGGTCTGACGTGATAATTACAGGGTTTCGGTACGAAAAGTTAAATTTAAAATTTAGAAAAAACGCGCGATTCGTCAACGACTTTCGTATAACCAAATGTTTATTTACATGTATAGGACGGACGAATAAAAACATTTGTCTTTCCCGTTTAAAAATCACCCGTGTCAGTTTGAAAACGTTCTGTCGAACACGCTCGGCATGCATATCTTCAACGACATGATATTAAAACGTTAGTTCAGGATGTTTTGTATGCTTTTCCTAGTTATTGTTAATTGTATAGCGACATTTTTTTAAATACTTGTATTTCGCTTGTTCTGAATTAAGATGAACTCACGTCACGCGTTATTATTACTCGTTATCTTATTCTCCGCGACGCTCGAATTATCGGTTCGAACGTGACAGACGGCAGTGGATGAACTTTTCGACTGCCTAGACCGCCTAGACTACCTACCCCATCCCCAATTCGACCACTGGCGTTGATGTGCAAAGAATTTCTTTTCGTAAAAAATAACTTCCATGTGGCGCACATTTAAACTCGAAGGGGAATGAAATTCACCGTTGTTTTATTTGGATTCGAGCAACACGACCAGAAACATATAATATATCGATTGCCGCGGTGCAACGTCAAATGACGAACGAGTAGTATTTGGGCTATTAATTTTGGCGACCGCGTTTGGTTGATTTTCGTGTTAACGAAACAAACCGCGTCGATGAAACGGACAACGGGCTTTCTTCGGTCTTCTTGAAAGGCCTCCCAGCGCTACAAATAATTCGTCCAGCACACGCTTGGTCGGATTATCAATCGCCATTGTTGCAACAATACAGGTTTGGAAATGAGAAAAAAACAAATCGACCCGTACAAACCGAAATCGCCTTTACCGTGTAATACATTTCATTTTTTTTTCAATTTCTTTTCGTTTCCGTTCGTGAGACCCCGCGTCCGTATCTCTTCTACTCGTTCGTTTGCCGACGCGATAATAACTGACATTAAATGTACGTATACGAGTATAATCCGCACGCACCACAGATAACAAATAATTAATCGGACGTGTTATCGATGATACGCACGCGACACACGCGGCGGCACGGCGGGAATACACACCAAAAAAAAATTTTAAAAACGATAACGGTTTGATGAATGTTTTTTAATTTGCATAAACTCCGTGTTTGTGTTTTGTGAATTTCCAGTGAAGTTTGCGTACTCGGCACGAGGGTCCGACGGCACACGAGATTTTTTTCAGATCATTGTCGGTTATAATTACTGGCGATGTTGGCGAACCGCGAACTCCGTGCGAAACAGTCCGGCGGTTCGAATGTCGAACCAAGAAAAATGGAATTCGTCCGACGATTCAACCCGATCCGAATCCTTTGAACTTCCTACGGAGTTCGGGTCCATCAAACCGTCCGGGTAACGGTCCCGTCTCGAAGGTCTGGGTCGTCGCCAGCAGTTATGTTACGAATCAACGCGAACTGATTTTTCGATATTTCAAACCGTATCCGGAGAACGATTTTCTGAGAGACGTTCGCCACGTGTTTTTGTAACCTGACCACCGCACAAGTCTATTCCGTTATCGGGTTTTCGCGTACGCGCTCGACCTTGCCCACACGTCGATCGCTTGTGGATACTGATATCCACGATACGACGGTTTCATTAATAATGTTAAAAAGTGTATCGCCTTTCGTCGCCGCGTAACGTTCGAAAACGATAATACCAACACGATCACACACACACATAAAATAATGTTATACGATAGACGTACACCGCGTACTTTACCCGCGTAAATCACACAAACGAGTAACGAGAATAAAACGGACGGTTATCGCGGACCAGGAAAACGAGAGAAATTCCGGAGGAGATCGTTTCAGTGCAATTCCCGTATATCTCTCGCCGCCGCCGCCGCCGTCGGTGAAGACTTATGATTACTTCTACGCACAAACTCGATAACAATTATTATATTAAACATATATATATATAGTGCGAATACGCCGTTATTCGTTCTCGTCGTCGATTCATTCAATGATCTCGAAACGACCGATCTCGTTTATTTATTTTTTATGTTTTGCTTAACACGATATCGATCCGTACGCGAACAGGAGATCGAAACGTTAACGATGTGACGACGACCGCGTCGCAGACTCGATCGATTAAATAAATTACAAATCGATACAAGGCATGGACACGAGACGATAACGTTAATTAATTCGATATGCGTCGACGTGTTTTACGGAGACAATGTCCGGACGCGAACGAGACCGACGGCGACGTTGTTGAGTGCACGTCGGATTCTTCGCGGTGGAATCGTTCGTATACGGGAAACCACGTTATTTTATAAACACTTGCCGATTAGTTATGAACGGGCGACGGGTCCGGAAAGAAAAAAAAATCGTCTGAACGGTGAAGAAGTGATGATGTTTGTTGTTCTGTTTCCGTAAATCATTTTGCATCGCACTAAGCTCGTCCGGAGACACCCGATTCGAACACGAAACCCAAAACGAAATAAAGGGAGAATGACGGACGCGTGTTACGTAAGTGATAACAACCAACGGTCGATATCGAAACGGACCGGTCCGACCGGGAAAGCGGAGACCGACAATTATTGTCGTGGCCGAAATAACGTAGACGACGACAAACGTAACGAAAACATTCTCGTCTCGATCGTCTTGTACGCGTGCGCACAACCCCCCAAAAAACACTAAAATCAATTACAAAGAATAATAAAACGCCAACACTATCTAAACGTTTAGCGATCGACGATGGGTATCGGTTCGGACGGCACACGTCTAATTTCGGATTGCATTTTAACGTTCTTCTTTGTAACTGTAAGACGGTGGTATGTACATTATAATGACCGTTTGTTTTTTTGATGACTAGAAAACACGCGTCCTACAACAAATTGTTCGCCACTCGGACCCAGCCGCCGGGCGAGTAGAAAATGTAGAACACGATTTTCAAATAACTTCGGGACCAAGGACGGACTATCGATTGTTTTTATTTCGCCGTTGTCTTTTATAGTGTCTCGTCTATAAAAAAAACCACGAGATTCAATTTTTTTTTTTTTCGATCGCTGTGCGAGACTGTGCGAGCTAAACTAGATTTATGCCTTTTTTTTCTTTTTGTTTTAGTCTTCTTCTACTAAAGACGTCCCTCGGGTGCGCTCCTGGCGAGAACATAACGACAAATAACATTTTTTGAACATAAAAAAAAACTGCCGTCACACACATCTATACACACGACATATCTATATACGCCGTCCACAGAAAAAATAAAAATACATCACAATTCGATGTTTTATCCATAACGGCTACCGCGCATTTTCATACAAACATTTTAGACTCGACTGAAAATCAACTTGCAAAAATCGTCTCGACGTCGGTATAGTTTATTGTGTGTGTGTGTGTGTGTGTGTATACGATATTGTGATGGGTAGTAGTGATGTTCCGAACTAAACACAAAAGAGTTCGGTTCGAATATCGAACAGAGCAAAACGAAATCCATACCCAACTGTTCGTGACAACTCCGACAAATCGGATTTTAAATACATATATCGTTTTTTTCTATGAATTAATAATTTACTATTTAGGTTGACTGAATTTTCATTCCAACGAGTACTCGGATGTTTTAAGTTAATGAAAAATCCATTGAACTTTTTACGAAGTTCGGGTACGACCTCGAAAATCTGGATTCGTAACGTCACCGGGTAGTGATGGGGTCGACACAATGGCGCCGAGCGCATATGCCGAACGGAACGATGTCTCAAATTTGAGTGGGCCATAAAGTATTGAGGGTGAACTAGTATAATCGGTCGGTGAATGGTTTCTATTTACTGTATTATTTCGACGTCACAAGATTACAACAACGTTCCAATGTCCAACACGAAATCTTAGTACGAGATACGCGTCGGAATTAAAAACGACGCAGGTTGGTGGTGTGGGGGGGGGGTTGGTGGGAGGGTAAACAAACGATTTGATTTCGTTCCGCTCAAGTTCGTAAAACTCGGCGCCACCGGGTCGACGGAATGTGTAACGGTTAAACGGCGCTCCCGCGAATGATAACAACGCCAGACCGGACGAGAAACGACGTTATAATAATTCATAGCGGTAACGACGTTGATGGTGGTGATAAGAGATTATCGCGACCGGTGAACATTATTATAACACGGTATGCGTGCGCGGAATGCAGCCGGGAATTTCACGTCGAACGAATCGTAAACGGAAACCCTCGTAGAAGCGCTCTCTCTCACCGGGTTCTGACCAACGCGAAACGTTCTGACGCCGCGTCGTTCGGCGGGAAAACTGCTCGAATTGGAAAATACAAAGTAGTGGAGCTCTGTTGAAAATCTAAAAATAGCGTTCCAAACGAAATGTTCCGTATCACAAAGCCGTGGGTATTATATATATTTAAAAAAAATTCCTCTATACAGTTTTCAATAGAATAGTGTTCTATAACATTTTATTTTAATATTATTTAATGGTATTCTAAAACTTATAAAAAAAATGAATAATTTATTCACGTTATACAAGGGATACATCGGCACGTGATGATCACTAAGAAAATAGAATTTATTCAAAACGATTCGCCAAATAACGACGTTGTTTATCGACAATTCGTGCTGTCACACACGTACGGTTTTATAGCATATCTGTGGGTAAATCTAAAAATAATTGTCAAATAATATACATGGATAGCACTGTGTGTGATAAGTGATATACAAGAATGAATCGCCAAGATAAAAACGGCAATAACGTATTAATAATAATATCAAATGTACAATTGTTTTCATGATCTTTTTTATCCACGGTCTCCAGGTATACCGATTATATAAGCGCTCTCCCGCGTTCCTTTGAAAATTGTAGTAAATGGACGTCAACTTTTTGTTTTTATTTAATGCAGTAGTGGAGTGCTCTCAATTCGAGCACCGGTTTTAACGCGAAATTGTATAAATTGATTACTGTTTTGTAATTTTTCGAAAAGAACTCGAGCGCTAAAAGCAGTCTCGTCGTGTGTTCGCCCTCCCTCGGAAAGGTGCAACAGGGGATGTTTATGCTGTAATCGAGTGCGTTGCCGTTCATTTTTACGCGTTCGCCAATAGATTATAGCGAACAGCCTGAACTATCATCACGCGTTTTTAATCGACTTGACCGCGCATTAAAGTCACGTGAATATGTGTACTAACGATTATTTTTTTCATGCGCAGTTCACGCGCCAATATTTTCACGACGTCGTATCTCAATACATTATTACTGGCAGTCGATATACAATCGTTAACACTGTTCACGACGATAACTGAATGTTCGTACTCCGAGCACATAGTTAATTAAACGCGTGCGAATCAATTCACGCGACACGAAACCCGAGTCGACGATAAATGTGACTGACGGAGTGCGAGACCATAACTCTTTCATAACCATGAAATCTCCGACCGACGATTGATTATCGGAAAACGCGCATAAATCGGAATTCTCGATTACTCGTTTCGACGGCAACAGAAATAAACGGTTTCAGTACAATAGAGTTTTTATTACACGACACGGTTAACACAAATAATTACACAAACACACACGCGGCACGTTCATTCAACCGGTAAACAATAATAACGTCGCGATATACGTTTCAAAATATATTTGAAAGCACTGTCAGCGGCCCATCGTTATTATTATTATTGTTATTCGCCGACTTCGGACGGATTTTGATTGAACGTACGCGCCGCGTATGCACACAGACAAAACGATGCGATCGGAAACGCGAAGGAACGTACCGTGTTTTCGGTCTGGCCGCGTGATTCCTCTGCACGATGTTCCGCGAACGGCCGGGATAGGGTCCGATGCACCGTATGAGTACACCACCATCCGATCGGGCGTCCGCAAGACGGACGTCTCAACGCGGCTTGTTCCTCTGTCGCGTTACGATTACGCAGTTTTTCAATTTGTCATATTCATTCACGCCGTTGACCAGATTCGGTTGCACGTGGGCGCTGATCGCGGGAAATGACGGCGGACGCGGACGACGGGCGACTTTGCTCTTTTTGGCACAGCCGTCCGTGGTCGCGGTGGCTTTCGCGGTGGTGACCGCGGTCGCGGTGGCTTTCGCGGTGGTGACCGCGGTCGCGGTCGTCTTCGCGGTTGTGGTCGCGGTCGCTGTCGTGGTCGCCGTCGCCGTCGCGGTCGCGGTGCTGATCGCAACGTCGCCGACGGCTTTGGCGGTCACGCATTGGACCGCTTCCCGCGCGAAAGCGATCACCCGTTTCTGCCAGTGGACGTAAGTGTTGCCCAGCCGCTGTAACGCGGCAATCGCCTCCGTCAGCGTCTTGGGCAGCGGCGGGCTGACACCGCGGTCCGAGCCGGTCGCGCCTCCCGTCGTCCCACAATCAATCGTCCTGGCGGTGGACGTGACGTCCTCCTCGTCGACCGTGTGCATGTACAGGCCGACCGCGCGTCCATTGGACCCCGTCGCACGGCCGTGAAATACGCTCATGTCCACGTAACGCGCGCACACCAGACATCGCGTCAACGACACCAGCGCGAGCACGCTGAAAAACCCGTACATCGTCGACGGTTCCGCGGTCACTGGAATACCGATTGTGGACAACCGTGTTTTATTTTGATCACGCGATATTGAAACAAACTGAAATCGCCCGTCGTTATGGTTATTGCGGTATGTGTTGTTTACTGCGATTCGGACGTTTCCCACGCGATTCGTCTCGGGAGTTATGAAATCGGCCGGGTTTTTTTTTCTTCTTGTTACACCGTATTTATGTACAAATAAAACGTATATCGTGTTTTTAACCTCGTTAGTTCAACGATCCAATATCTGTAAACTACAAATGTATTATCGTAAGAAATGAGTTGAATTTTAAATATCACGGTAACTTCTATGAATCTAACGTCTGGGTCCGCGACGTCGCTAGTCGAACGGGTCGACAGAATGTAACCGCGACGTGCGAATCGTCATATTCTTTGCCGAGCGTCGTCTAAACACGAGATTCGAATATAGATATTTTTTTATTTTAAACAGTTGTCTCCCACTAACCGACGGTTGTAGATTCGAACTTCTCCCCGCTCGCCTTGAACGCCACACATAACTGTCCATAACTGCACGTCTCAGATCTTGACGCCACCGATCGTGGAATGAAATCATCGCGGCCGTCCCCCCTGTCGTTGTTGATCGACAATGATGGTAACAAATGCCTTTCCGAACTTTACTCGTGTTACCAATAATACTCGAATCGGTCGAACCCCCCCTCCCGATATATTTTCCCCGGCGCCCGTTTTCAAATTTGAGGAGTCCGACACCCCGCGGTCATATGGAAACGAACGTGTAAAACGCGTCTGAACAATTATCGTTAAATACGTTACGCGTTGCGACGGTCGCGCGAAAAAATGCGGTGCACGCGGTACACATTCCGTTCCGAAGAATGCGCGCGTTCGACGTTTCAATACAAAACAACAACTACAACTACGACGACGACGATGACGACGACGGACGACGACGGGAAAAACGACACGAAAACGTACACTAACTACTCGGATAAATAATGAAAATAAAAAAAAACGTTAATGCGCCGCGGCCGTTGTTGTACACGTCGTCGCGATTACCGTACCGGTGACATAACGACCGCGGTTCTGTTCGTTTCTCCGCGAATAATTATTATCAAATCGAAAATTCCCGTCTGTAACGTCACGCGTATTATCAAACGGTCCGTTTTCACGCGGTGCGTCCAAACGGAGTTCGGCGGACGGTTTTTTTCGGGTAAACACGAAAACACGAACGTGAGTAATCCGCACCAGACACAACGTTCCGTATAAGGTTCCGAAAAGTTCGGGACCACGGACGCGGGGGGGCTCACCCGCTGATGTCGTCTTTGCCACTTCGTCTGTGCGGTCCGATCGTACTCACGGACATCCCGTCCACACACGAGTGTGTTTCCGTCGCCGTTCTACCCGGTCCGAAGCAGATCGAAGTCAGAACATTGACGTTGAATCGCCGATCCGCACTCTCTCGAAACGAAAGCGCAACCAACGCTGTTTCAGGAGTCCCGCGCAAAAACCCCCAATGGTGCAGACGAGTGCAATGCACGGCCCACGACCGTTTGTATCCGACCGTTTCGCCGTTCTAACTCCGTACTATTCGTTTCTTCTTTCTTTATAGGCGTTTACAGGTCATTTAGGCCCATTGCCGCAACAACCACTTGCCTCCACCTGTCTCTGTCTCTTGCCAGTTCTTCCCCATACTCTATTCCAAGTTCCCTCAAGTCCTCGACTACTCTATCCTTCCATCTTTGTCTAGGACGTCCTCTAGGCTTCCTTGTGTTCGGCTTCCACTCCGTAACCTGTCCAATTGGTCCCTCCGATCTCCACGCGTGCCTGGCCCACCAGCGCAGTCTACTACTTTTTAATATTCCGTTGATATTCCACTTCTCCGTAAAGGTTTTGGATCTCCTGGTTCGTTCTTATCCCGTATTCTCCTTCGTTGTTAATTTTTGGACCATAGATTCTCCTTAATATCTTCCGCTCGAAGGCGGCAAGTTTAAGTTCATCCGATTTTGTTGTGGCCCACGTCCACACGCATACAAGGCTACAGGCCTCACTAGCACTTTGTAAAGAGTTATTTTTGTCTTCCGTGATAACATCTTTGATTCAAATAGAGGGACTAATCCAAAGCACTATTCGTTTACTCGATAGTTATTTACGTGTTCCGAAAATTCAACGTTTAACAACTTTTTTTTTTTAAAATATCTCCTTCAAAAACCCGTTTTGTGAATTGCACGGCGTACGACTTCCGTAGGTTTATTGGCATTTTTTTTTGTTTTTTCGAAACTGGTTTTTTAAGTTCTACGGTGTTTCGAGATTTCTAGCGCCGGATCGGCCCGTGTTCGTTGAGTGGGGGGGGGGGGGGCACGTCTTCCGATTATATGAAATAAAAACGTGCGCGTTTTCTGTGCATCGTCCAAAACAATACTTTTTACGTTTTTATCGACGCACGTCCTCCGATATCAATAAATAACACGTCGTCGGTCACATCGATTGAACGTGATTTTAAACCCCCCGATAAAAAATATTAACAACTTATTTCGTGTTTGTCTTGTTGACAATAATATCGTATGGATATTATTTTAATTTTATTTAAATCGAATTTTTCGCGCAACTGTAGTATTGCGTCGTAGCGTTTACGTGAAATTCCATAAACGTAAAACGTAACAGCAATCGAAAAACGAGTAGTACGCCGCGCGTTGAATTTCAAACGAAATGTACGTTTTAACGAACACTATTGAAATTTCCAACGAAAACTAATGCTATATCATCCGTTATTAACGTAATGTGCGCGTTTCGATTGAACATAAACTACGTCAAATAAAACGTTCGTCTTTCCTCATTGCCGCGCGCGTTGAATTTGACCGTTCGAATTTTGGTAATCGTATCGATTTTTTTGTTTTTTTTTTAAAAAATGTAATTCGTTTATTAACGCCGAACCGGAGTAAACCGATAGAAATCGACGAGTTCAAATTAAATTTAAATCGCACGAAATATACCAATTATAACGGTTTTTTTTTTTTTTAAATCTAAATGCTTAATTGAATATGTAGCAAAAATTTGAAAACACGTAAAACAGAATATATAAAGAGGAGAAACCGGAATTCGTTGTTTTTTTTTTACGAGATCCCGACATTTTTTTTTGGCCGCGACAACACATCTACGTGGAAACGAATCTAACTGGATCATCAATACTAGTATTTATTCGTTTTTTCATTCTTTTGGAAAGTTCCGTAATCGCGATTAGATCGGACGAGATCGTATTCATTCATTCAAAGACGGACGAAAACCGTGTCGAGGAAAAACGTTTCGACGACGCCGGAAATTAGCGAGACTCCGCCGGTATCCGGGGACCTGGAAAAAACGACGAATTCGGATGTCCGGGGCAAGTCGCGTTCGGACGATGAAAAATTTAAAAAAAAAAAAAATAAGAATCTAGTAAAAATCCGAACGGAAATAATTCCGTCGTGAGAATATTTCAACGTCGTTTTAAGATTCAATCGACAACAATTTACGTCGGCACACTCGCGACGTTCCGTTTAGCACATCGACGGGAACGGACGAAAAGGCAAACGCGCGCGCTGCCGAGTTTTGAAACGGATATCAATTGTTTTGGCTTGAATGTTTTAATTTACTGACGTTCCGGGTTTACCGAAAGCGTTCATGGATTGAAATGTTCATCACTCGCGTGATTTCCGGAAACGTCCATATTTTTCTTACGTTTCGGAACCGTTTGACTGTCGTCGCTACACTCCATTATTAACGTTCGTCTTGACGAGTTTACCATCAAACGGACTGATGAGAACTAACCTCATCAGTCCGCGGCACGTTTGTCGAACGTATAAAATGAACTATACGCATCGAAAAAAAAATACCAAACGCACAACGCGTCGGAAATCGCTTCGTCCCGTTTAAAAAAGCACGCCGACCACGACGGAAGTCGACGACAACTGTCGGAAAACGGACGGAAGTTTACAAACGTGACCCGTCGAAGCTCGAGCGTCCGGGAAATGTTGTTTTCTAGAAATTCCCCCGCGGCCGTCCAAATCATTTCGTTCGGCTTATCGGTTTTGATGGCGTTTTGGACGCAATCGATAACGTTCCTCATTTCACGTTGTCCGCACTGAACCGAAACACACGCCGTACTCCGTAAAACGACCGAGGGCCGTTCGACTATCCGGAACGCGTCGAGAAAACAAAAAAAATCCCGAAAGACCGCACGTCGGGCCGTCCCGGCAGCAATGCAATGGCGCGCTCTAGCTTTCGTGCAACGCGACACAAACGGTTGATTTCGGTATCGGTTTGTACCGTGAAGTCTGACGGTCATGGTGGATCTATAAGGCGTAAACCAAGGGGGATCTATATCGATCCACCTTGCTGACGGTCTTCCGGCGTTGTAGTCGTCCTTTGTGGCGGGCCGGTCGTAATAAACGTTGTGACGCCGTACACGTTAATCGAACTCGGGGCAGCGTTCTTCAAATTTGACCGTTTCTGGTAACCGGGACCGTATGTTACTACACGTGAAGCCAACGGACCGTCAGTACGATTGGTTTTTTTGACAATGGTCGCAAATGGTTGTAGTTTCTGGTGTTCGACGTCTAAAGCTCAATTAGAAGTAGAACTTTAATTTTTTGTTGATGGTGTGTATCATTTTCTATGCCAAATTCATACGAAAACGCAATAAATCAACTGTTTGACTTCTCTATACTTATATATATATTACTTGCTTTTTGTAAACAATAGATAATTTTATAATAATTATAAGTTTTCATAATGAATGTTATAAATTGTAGTAAAAAAAAAGATCAAAAACTCTTTGAGATTCATAAACCGCCCGAAACGTGTTTCCATAATTATGTCAAATCCACAAAACTGAAATCAATATGTAATCTGTTAACATATGAAAAGTCTACGGGATAATTTTTTTTTTGAATTATAATAAAATAGCCTAAATAGATTTTCGTTAAATATTTTTAACAATTTTTCTCAATGCCCACGAAAATTTATTCATCTATATATAATTTTAGACTGATAAAAAAACTGAAACTTTTTAACCTAAAGTTATGTGTACAAAAAAAAACACTTCATTAAAGAATATAAAATTAATAAATACTTTATTGATATTTTTATTAATTTAAAAACAAAAAATTTATTTATTTTACTTTCATACAGACAAAATTATAATGGATAATGAAAAAAATTCATCACTTCCAATATTCATTGATCAATATTGGTTCCGGTATAATTATTGCCTATAACTAGGGGAATATTTATATTTTACATCTAATCGCACTAATTACTGGCGAGTCGTTCAAAGTATACTATTAATTCACAATGCGGCGTTTGTGGAAACATATCGACTGGAACGGCCTTCACAGGCACAAACGGAGCGCCTTGTTTAGTTTTAGATTCAGCCATGGATAGAGACAAAAAATTCTGCAAAGCTGCTTTGGGATTACAAGACAGGTACACTAATCGTTTCAAATGTGTCATCTTTCGTAAAAGCAATATTGCTTTGTTATCTAAAAATACATAAGATCGTATAGGTAAGTGTGGTTGGATAACTTTTTTATCATTATCATAGTCCGCAGGCCACGAGTCTGATAGTATTCTTACGTAATCCTGGTCTGGGCGGATCAACAATGGCAACTACATCGTCAGCATTCTCCGGGTTCTGAAATTCCCGTCTGATCATTATTTCTTCGGCTTTCCCGGCAAAGAACTGTGCATTCTCAATACCATTTTCGGCGGCATTTAATTTTGCCATGTCAACTGCTTGTTCTTGAATTTCCACGCCTATTACTTGAGCACAATCCTAAATATTAAACATAACGTTTTATTAGGTAAATATCGCGTGAAAAATTTAAAGAACTAAAAGATCGTAAGTAAAAAAACATTTGAATATTACCTTAGCAATGGACAGACCTATTGTCCCGGAACCACAACACACGTCTAAAACGGTAGTTTGAGAATTAATGGATGCCAAATCCTTGGCAGAGTTGAACAATAATTCAGAAGCAGCTGTGTTTATTTGGAAAAACGATTCAGGTGAAATTCTAAACTTGAGACCGTTCACTTCTTCGACGATATATTCTTGTCCGTGCAACAATTCTAAAGGAAACGAATTTCCTTCACCAGCACTGAAAAATAATTTAATTAAAAATTACATTTATCGTTAAATATACATCACATATGCCTTATAATTAGACCTCAGGAAAACATTTAAAAATGGATAAATAAATTTTAAAAGGGACATTTAAGGTTGAATTTCAAATGATATAATATGCCATAGTATGTTACCAACTTATTATAATTTGTTATTATATTTTAACAATTCAAATAAATGTAAAACAAACATTTTGTACAAGTAATATGCCGTTGTTTAAAAAAGGATTTATTCATTTTTAAAGTAGAAAAGAAAGCAGTACATTTAGAGAAAATTGTGTACCCTATTTACCTATAATAGATATTGAACAATTCCTAATTTAAATACTTAATAATTGAAACTCTCACGCTCGTTTTTTGGCCTTTTGAAAGTACAGAGAATCCACTTTACATTCAGTGCCAGCTCCTTCGGTAAAGTAATTCAAAATCAATTTTTTCAACGATTCCAAAGTCGAAATATCCATATTTTCTGTATGAACTACACAAATCAACATTAACTGTCCCGTTTTAATGCCTAACCGAACGGTGAGCTGGCGCCAATGACCTTCATATGTTTCAGGATCAAATACAGGAATTTCAGACGACCTAACTAAATCTTGAAAATGCTATACAACAATGTTTAGGAAATATTATAAACACACACACTTATGTATATATGAAAATAAGGTTAAAAAAATATGTTAACTTACATTAACTACATCTTTCATACGTTGGTGGACATTTGAAAGATTATTAACAGGAGCTACACAAGTTTTTCCTTGGACATATGTACCGACACGAAAACCAACGACAGGTTCTTTATTTTCTACATCCATACCTAAAATAACAAAACATATTTAATAAAAAATAAATTTTGTTTAAACGTCAAAATAATTATTAATATTTTTTATAGTAATATCGATAACAATAATAACAATAAGTGCTTTTATGCACTTTTTCTGATTCTGACTTGCTCAAAAACCAGACTTATGTTTCATTTAATAACTAGATTCAGTTTAGCGTTTTAATTAATTTTTAAAAATTATTACTTACAAACTAATCAGAAAATTAAAATGCTTATAATGTGAGGATTTATGGTGTATTTAATATACACTTCACTCAGTTTATGAAACTATATAGTGATATTATTTTTTATCATTATTATTTTTATGCATGAAAAAAGTTAATAAATAATGTAAAAGTATATTTTGTTACATAAGGCATAAATTATGAGATTAACAATGGCCTTAACATTTTGATTTTCCGTGATGAGCGTGTAGAATAACATTGAAATCATATATTCGACTGAATTTTATGACAGTATGTAATCCATGGGGTGATGAACTTGAAGTGTTCAACTAATGAGTAGTAGTGGAATTTCAGACAGATAATAACACACAGGCAAAAAACCCGCATTCATATGATGTTTGTACGAAATAATTTTAAAATACTATTTACATGTTTATCTAAATACTTTTACTATAGAATATACACAAAAAATTTCAAATCTATCTTTAAATCCCCTCCCCATAAATACATTACTGTATTGAATACGTCTCATAGTCGTTGATGGACGAAGTGCAACTTTAAACATGAAATAGTCCACCTTTCGAATTTAAAAAGAAAACCAAAATGGCTAATCATTTATGACTTCTTATTTCTAGTCAAATTATGTTTTATTTTTATTCAAAATATTTTACCTATAGTAAATTCACACTTATTTCTGTAACCAACACATTTCTCCATATCTTCTTTAAGACTTTGTATTTCCAAAAGTTCACATGGAAGACCATCATTTGCATCTTGTTGTTTCTTCAACCATTCTAGTATACTTTGATTACAGTTAGTCCGTTTCAATCGTTTACTATAATCCAAAAGTACATTCTTCACAAACTTGGTTTTTTCGATTAACTAAAAACAACAATGATGTATTAGGTAACAAGGATATTGTTTGTGAAATAATCAAAACAGTTAATTAAATAATATTAGAATTTTACACCGTTTCTGTGATAACTGATAAATATACAATAATTTTTTTTACTTGTTCTTCATAAGATATGTGACACAAAGGCGTTACGGCACTAATCATCTGTTGTTCAGCCCCGGCATTGTCCAACTTAATCTTCTTTCTATCCGAGTAATCATCAAATTGTTCATTACGTTTCTTTACCAATGGATCAGGAACGGCTTTGGCATTCTATTAAAACATTCAAAGGGAAAAATAAAACTGTTAAGAAAATAAAATAAAAAGTACTATCACAGAATACTAACGCTGGCATCTAAATTCGTGTTCTTCCAACTGTATCCATTCAAAACACCCAAAGCTGTGTTTTTGTCTTCTTCTGAACGAAAACATACATAGAGCCATTTACCATTACGACTGGGCGTTTTTACTTTGGAACAATTCAATTTTAACTTTATATTGATTAATTTCTTGAACTCCTGAACATTTTTAAAGTGTTTGGTACTCGTTTTTTTTAAAGACTAATTTCAGTTGTAAACTGAATGAAAAATTACACTTCACTTACAGCAATTCCATAATGTTTTGGTAGATTTCTCACTTCTACCTTATACTTTTCGGAAGTAAAATCATTTCGATCTAAATAAGCAAACGGATCTTCTGTTGTCGCCGTTTCCGTTTGTTCTTCTTTGATCACTAGTTCTACTGGACTTTCTTCAACGACTGATTTTGTTTGATTGTCAGGATTAGTTTCCTCCACAGCATTTACCGACGTTTCCATTACGTTAAAATCTAATACTCAGTTAGTTTAAACCCGATTGATTTTTTATTTTTTAAAAAAAAAACACAATTTTATAATCCAAATGTCCAAAACTCGACAACTCAATAAATGTTTTTTTTTTTAAAACCGCTATCAATCTGAATGATAAGAAATCACGTGTTCGTGTTTGTTTATATTCAGTATCATTCTATGGTTATCAATAATGAACTTTTTATTAAACTGTTATGTTATTAAAACTTGACTGTTAATTTCTGTTTTTATTCTGTTTGAATTAAATCAACCACTAATCAGCAATCACAATGCCACAGGGAAAGTTCAAGAATAAGTCGCAAATTACGTTTTCGAAGAAAAAAAAACACGAACCGAATAAGAGTAGAAAAGGTATTTTACTGTTACAAACTTTGATTTGAAATTATTTGTTTAGTAAATTCATGAATTATGTTGATTTACTGTAATAGCGTGTCCAATGCCGTCGAAAAAACACAAATACGAAGAAGGTCAACGGATCAAACGTGCAATAAGTAAAAATGTAAACAAATTAGCTGAAGACGAACTACGAGCATTGGCTTCGGATAGCAAGAAAGTGTTTCTATCAAAGAAGAAGAAACAAGTTGCACAAACTGTTCCCAACCCTAAACCGAAGCAAGTCAATGTCACACAAAAACAAGTCTCATGAATGTTTTATATTAGTGTCTGATTCAGTGTTGTAATATTCGTCGATTTTATTTCTCTCGAAATGAAACATTCAATTTTATAATGTATTTATTTAACATTGAAATACACTAGTTAATATTACAATTATTTCATGGGATATGTTTTTAGTTATTTTATAAACAAAAAAAAAATTTTTTTTCATCAAATGACTGTAGAAAGCCTTGAGAGTATACTTTTGTTTCTCGTATCAAATTAGGTCTTAATAACTGCTGATTGTATTTCTCCTAATTGTGGTAATGAAAGGTGCAATGCGTTCCACCTTCTACTCAATTGTCCTTTTTTGACCTCGAACAGACTACAACTGTCCAATTCATGTGTATCCCTTAACTTTCTCTTCTCAGACTTATGCCTTCCGTCTTCAAAACACCCAACTGTTATTAAAGCTGTCATTAATTTCATCACTTCTGACGGGTTGCGAATTTGAAAAAACTTTGGCTTGCCATATATCTTGTTATATTTTGTCATATCTATTAAACTAATATTAAGATACTCGTTATTTGTGAAATTGTAAACTTTAATAGTCACTGGCTAAGGTAATATAGTAAAAATATTGGTACTCTTCTAGATTTCATCACCATACATTTTTCTGTCTATAAACTAATGATGTTTTGATTTTAGTATTGTGACTTTAATCTATATTAAAATAGTGTGTTATTTATATTGTAATACGTTTTAAATTGGGATGTAAAAAAAAGTATGTTATTATGCAGACGCCACACCAAATGTCCTCCAACGTCCGTAAGGTTTTTAACGCGATTCGTTTAGGAGGTATATTCATATTTATTTCACTGAATTATTATTATCATTATTACAATTACGCGAGGCGTTTAAAGGCGAAGTGTATAACACTCGTCCGACACCTGCGAACGACGACAGTTTTGACAATTAAAACGAGAAATAGACGTCCAACTCGTAGAGCAGGTCGTCGTTTATCCGGAAACGATTAGATTTTTGTTTTTACCCTTAACGATACTGGGCGTAGAGCAGCTTTTCTTCAATTCTATCACGCCGCTTTTCGAACCGCGTATGTCGTGCGACAACAACCTGGAAAACGTTACGTAACATCAAACGTAAACAACGGGCACGGTTTTCGGGCGAGGAATAACAATCGATTCTGGTGTGAAAACATTCGAAACGTATTCATTGTGTTTCGTTAAACTGGATGGAAAAAAAACGTACTCCCGTCATGTTGCTGTAGCGTCTGTTACTGTTCGGAAAGTGTGCAATTGTATACTCACACCGAATGGTGGGCAACGCGAATTAATTGGAAAAAACGACGAGTTATTCAACTCGTTTCCTGTTCGCATTAAACAAGCGTCAGACGCGCAATAGGTGTGTGAATAAAAAAAATAGTATTTTTTTAAATTAAAACTTCGTATTGCCAAAAAAGCGACGAATCGTCGGGGCGTTAAATTTACAAAAAAAAACACGTTTTTTGGGATGCTGTGGAATTTTTTCGTTTTTTTCGTTAATTACGACCCGGACTCGCACAACGTGTCACGACGAGTGACTTAGCATTTAACGGTTATGGGTCGGCGGCGGCCCGTGGTCACTTTTAACACGAAACCCTCCCTTCGACACCGAAATCGTTAAATCCCGTTTAGCAGCGCACAGTTCTTATCGCACGGCCGGCAATAATACTCTTAAGGCGTTACCTTAATCGCCGTCGACACTGATGATGAATAATTACGTGATGATTTCGTCGCACATGTTATGCGCGTTCGGGACCACTCGGTGCTCGAATTGGAGGTCACGGCGGAGCTCCTCTACCGCATTTGATTGGCGTCACTTTATTAGGATTTACCAAAGAACGCGCGGGGGAGAGCGCTTATAACCGTAGATAGAAAAATAAAAAAAAATTAGCGCGTGGTGAAAGCGAAACATTTTTCAGAGTCGTTCAACTATTGGGTTTCTATTGGAACAGAATAAACAGAACTGTATACGGGAAGTTACCAAATATTCTCCATTCCGCTAGGCAAATAAATATAGGAATACATCACCGCTGCCAGATACTTTGAAATGACCGATCCGAAGTCCGGCCAGCCGGGCTGTATGTTGTAATGTGGTGGGTGAATCAAGCAAAGAAAAGAACACGCCAAAAAGCGATTAAACACGGATAATACGGCCGTGGCATTTAACGTCGTCCGGCCCGGTGCGGACACGCGCGCGAGTAAACAACAAATGACGTGATCACGGCACGCGTGTGGGTGCACGGGTGCTGGACGCGGTGAAATCGGTGGGGACGGCCAGGCTGTCTGTTCGCGCGCTATTGGCTAAAACCGAAACATTACGCGCATGCGCGACTAATCTCACGAAAAATTGTCGTAACCGTGACGTGCAAAAATATTTTTTTTTTTTTTTTGCACCCTCCACGAAGAAGTCCATTCACTTCAAAAATTCATTTATAAACTTGTATATTTGATATTATTATTGATACGTTATTGTCATTTTTATCTTGTACATCACTTATCACAGAACATTATTTGACAATTATTCTAACACTTACCCACAGACAGGCGCGGATCCAGAACTTATTTACGGGGGGGGGGGGGCCATCTTAATCAAAACAACTTTAATCCTCATTTTGTCGCATCGAATAATAAAATATTTTCCAAAACGTTTTATTGGAAATCGTTTGTTTTCGTCACCGAAAAATCCCCCATAGCTACAACTTCGTTTTAAATTGTCTTTCTATAGTATCATAGATAAGAGTTAGAATTATAAAACGATACTAATAAAAAAATTTTAACAAGAGTCTACGGGGGCGGCGATCGCCCCTTGGATCCGCGCCTGCCCACAGACACGCTATAAAATCTGTGACGGCACGAATCGTCGATAAACAACGGTCGTTAATTGATCACGTGTTTTATAAATCCTATTTTATTAACGATCACCAACGCGTGCCGACGTACAGCGTGTTATTAGTGTATATTAAATACGTCATACGAATTGTTGTCGAATACTATTTTCCATTGAAAACTGTATTTGTTTAATTGTAAAAAAAAAAATGGATACGGTCAGAGTTAAGGCCACGCGGGACCACCTCCTATAACCCACGGTTTCGTGATCTAGAACGTTTCATTTGTAACGGATTTTTTTTTTATTCTTTTTAAATTGATTTGATATTCAATTATTCTCCAATTCGAGCACCATCACCCAGCCGAAAACCGACGTTTGTTAATTTGCTCGATCGAACGATCGAATCCCACGCACGCTTCGGGCTAGCCTTAAGTCGGGGGACTCAATGCGATCGTCCGAGCCGGTAGTTAGATTGATCGCGAGGACAGACGCTTACTTTTGGTCGACGCCCAGTCCGTTGATGTTCAACAGCTCACGGTTTTTCGACGCGTCGATCAGTTTCGTAACGAATTCGATCAGATACGGCACCTCGAGAATCAAGTCGCCCTGACAACGAAACGATTGCGGTTAAGTCAACAACGGGGACAACAACGCGGTTACGGCGCACTTTGCTGCGTTTGCATTGCGGCGAAATCTTGACGAGTAGGAAGTCGTCCGTTCCGGAGGTGACTTCCAGTTTCCGTACGAAACCGAGCGGTATCATTTCCTTGGGTTTCAGTTTGTTTTCGAGTATTCGGGTCAAGCACAGCGATCCGTTGGTCAGTATCAGCAGCCTGGTTCTCCGTTTGTAACCGTTCCGGTCGAACTTCACCACTCTGACGCCGTACTGCGCGAAAAATATCTGACAATCATTCGCCACGCTCGTCGGTCGACCATCCCCGTGCGTGCACCGCGTACTCACCACGTATTTTTCGTAGTCCAGAGTGCGCATGAACGACGTTTTCAAACGCTTCTCCGACGAATTCAGCCGGTCGTTTAGAAACAAACAACGCGCATCGCGTTCGAAATTGCATTTTTTGTCTGCAAGCAAAGCGTCGAGTAATTTTAACGTAGGTCACCCGTGACCATCGGATTCACGCGGTGGGGGGGATGGAAATCACACAATTCGAAAAATACCTTTAAAAAGATATTCCGCGAGAATTTTGAGTTCTAATTGTTTTTTACGTTTCGAATCCTGTGAAATCATACGCCTCTTGTTCTTCCACATCGTGTGCATTCGTTTCAACTTATCGGTTGCCTGAAACGTGTAATAATAGTTTTTTTTTTTTTTTACTCGTACATCGTTTTATACGCTTAAGGCCGCGGAAAAATAAATAAATAAAAAATCAATGTCAGGTTCGACTGTGCCGTAGACTGTACGCGGACGCGTTAATGTCCGTGGAAGACGAAAATCATTTCTTCATCGTGGAACAGACGTAACAGACGAACGCGGGAAGCGTTCCGGATCGACACGTTATCAATTTCTTATACGACCCCCGGGGGGGGGGGCGTCGGTAGTCCGTCTGCCGACGTGAGATTGTCGGGCGCGGGACTCACTTTGGCGAACATTTCCGTGTGCCATCCGTGTCCGCGCGACGCCGTCAAGTTCGGCGGACGCGTCGCGAGGCCCCGCAAAAGTCGTCTTCGGGTGCGCACGACGAACGCGCGCGTAAACGAACGTCCGGTCATCGTTTCGACTCGCCGCGGCGACCCCGGAGACGGACGACCGAACGGAACAAGCCGCCAAAACGCACTGGACCCGGGTTGTCGTCCGGTGGTCGTCGGACCGTTCGCGACGGCGGCGTTTGCGACTCGATTGATATGCCCTCCGTAACCGATTTGACCGCCGGTACGTGTCGAACCCGTCGTCCGGTCTGAACAATCCATTTTGTCCCGCCGTCCATTTTGTTTCGTTCGCGTTTGTTCGCGACTTAACCGCGTCATCTCTACGCGATCGCGCGTACATTGCAATACACAATATTGCCTGACAGGCAGTATAGTTACAACATTCGACAAGGTAACTAACTACGCTCTGAGGATGGACTCTGAAATGAGTCCGAAACGTCAGCCCAAAAATATACACGTGGATAAATCTGAAAACATTGGCAGAAAGTTTTGGAAAATATTTCATTACTCGATGCGACAAAATGAGGATTAAAGTTGTTTTGATCAAGATGGCCCCCCCCCCCTCGTAAATAAGTTCTGGATCCGCGTCTGTCTCAACATAAACTTTACGGTCCGCCACCACGGTCGTTTCCCTAGCGTCCGCCCGACACGAACGATTGTACAATGCGCCGCCGTCCAAGCAAACGCTGCGATAACGATAACGCGGACCGTCAGCTGTTTTCGCCGACGACGGATAACGGCCGTGAGACACGTGTCTTTCGCTCACGCACACGGACGTCGACGTTCTCTTCGACGACGACGACGATGACGAGTGAAATGCGCGCCGGACGCGGTGTTCCCGATCGCCGTAACCGAACGTGGCACGGCCACGTCGTCTCCTATCGCGCGGTTCTCGTCGTCGTCGTCGTCGGCACGCTCTGAGATAAAAACCGGACACGCAATGGACGACGGCGAGTGGATCGTACGCGCGGTCGAACGCGGTTCGAACGTCCGCCCGTACCCGAACCCGGGAACGCTTCGGTTCCAGTACGGCACGTCGGGCATCCGTTGCGGGTGAGTGTCGCGCGCGCTCGCGCGTCCGACCGTGGTGATAACCGCCGTCGCCTTCTCGGTTTCAGCTCGCGACACCTGGACCACGTCGTGCATCGGATGGGCATGCTGTGCGCGCTGCGCTCGATGCACCTCGGGTCGGCCGCGGTCGGCCTCATGATTACGGCGTCGCACAATCCCCACGACGACAACGGCGTGAAGCTGATCGACCCGCGCGGCGAGATGCTGGACGGCTCGTGGGAGCCGCTGGCCACCGAGCTGGCCAACGTTCCGGACGGCCGGCGTCTGTGCGCCAAGCTGACGGACATCGTCACGGAGCACGGCGTCGGCCGGTGGCGCGCGTCGCGCGTGTTCGTCGGCCGCGACACCAGGCGAGTTGGCGCCGGCCGTTTTGCGCCAGGCACCGCCGTCCAACTGCCGCTAACCCCACGGCGTCGCGTGTTCACAGACGTTCCGGCCAAAGGCTGTTGGACGCCGCGCTTCACGGCGTCAACGCGTTCGGCAGCGATTGCGTGGACTTCGGCGTGATAACCACGCCGATGTTGCATTTCTTCGTCAGGTGTTACAACACCGACGGTCTGTACGGCCAGCCGAACGAACGTTCTTATTACGCCAAGTTGACCGACGGCTTTAAGACCATGCGTAAAATGGTAAGCGGACGCACGCGTCCCGTCATTACGTGCAACAATCGTCGTTCGTTTCCCTGCTTTAGTGTTTGGATTTCAAGAACTACAGACCCGCAATCGAATTCGACGGCGCGAACGGGGTGGGCGCTTTAAAAATGAAAGACGCCGTCGGATATTTGGGCGAGACGTTGACGGTGAATATGCACAACGACGATACATCGAACACGGAGAAGCTGAATTGTAATGTACGATCGTAGTTTTATCGGTTTTTTTTTTTTTTGGTTTTCTCATCACATAATATTTTTATTTCCGTGCGTGTACATTAGTGCGGCGCAGACTTTGTGAAATCGAATCAATGCCCTCCTACTGGAATGGCCATTAAACCGTATTTCAAATACGTGTCCGTGGACGGAGACGCAGACAGGATAGTTTATTCATTTGTCGACAAAGACAATAAGTTTTATTTGTTGGATGGCGATCGAATTGCCACTCTCGGTACTACATACGTGTACTTCACGTCCGTTTTAGTTTGCTAATTCCATTGTAATATTCTAGTGGCCGGTTACATAAAGGATTTGTTTACCACTTCTGGTCTCGACGTCGACGTAGGATTGGTACAAACTGCATATTCAAATGGGAATTCTACAAAATATGCGACCGATGAATTGGTGTGTATACTATTACTATTATTATTATATTTTATAACTCATTTATGATTACGTTTAATTTTTCTTGTCCAGAGAGTACCCGTCGCCTGCGTTCCGACCGGTGTAAAACACCTTCATCATAAAGCCAACGACTATGACGTTGGTATTTATTTTGAAGCTAATGGCCATGGCACTTTGTTGTTCAAGGATTCAGTGGGCGAACTTATTAAAAATCAATGTTCCGTTGAAAAAGATGAGTAAGTCGGATCCGTTCTATTATCAAAATAAAAAAATTACAAGTTGGTGGGTATATTTTGTTATTTATAATATTAACAAAGTTAGCTATTGTTCATAGTATGCTCAAATGTAGTAGTTCCTTGGTTATCAAAAAACTATTGTTGACTAATTTCTAAATCTTTTGTTTCCAGTATTTACTATATAAAAATGGTTAAACAACTCGTATTTTTATTTTCGTTAGACTGCAAATGTTTGTTTTTACTTGCATGTTATCGTTTTGTCAGGGCAAAGTTGTTGGCACTGAAGAAATTGATTTGCATCATAGACATGACTAACGAAACAGTGGGCGATGCTTTTTCCGACATGTTGATCGTCGAGACGGTACTCTGTGAACGAGGATGGAGCTTGAGCGACTGGTATGGCACATATTCGGATTTACCAAATCGTCTGACAAAAGTCACTGTTAAGGTAAACACGTTCAGATATGTTTGTTAAAAAAAAAAAATGAATAATATAATATTGTACGTACAGGATAGAAATACATTTGAGACCGGTGATGCTGAAAGAGTTTGTACCAAACCAGTCGGCCTTCAAGATGCAATAAATGCGATCGTGTCAAAGTATCCCATGGGCAGATCGTTTGTCAGGTAAAAATTGTGTTTGGCTGTATCTCTGATACAGCTGTTAGTTTTACGTGGACACGTCTATGCTGACAGAGGAATATGGGAAGTGGAATATATTATTAAATTACATAAATTAATTTTATTAAGTATATAGTATACAACGCACGGTATAATTCCTTTGTTGTCCAATAGATGACGTCAACACGTAAGGAATTCGCTTAGAATCAGCCCCTAGTATGGAAAACGTAGACGTGTCCACGTTAAAAATATGTTATCTTTTTAAATTATAATTGACACATGGCGCAAAATTAATACATTTTTGTTGGGCATGAAAAGCTGGGCAAGTTGTTCAATTTTAGTGATACAAAAATTAAGTAATTCGTCCGGTTGGTAGGTATTTCATAGTGACCTTGTAACTCATTACTTCCCAGCTACATGAGTGGAACAGGCCAAATCGTTTGTACTGTGCATCTTAAATAGTGTAAAACATATCTTGTTGAAAAAAATCTCGCTAATTATCATCAAACTTTTGAACATTGCTGAAATAAATTTTGTTTTACAGACCTTCTGGCACAGAAGACGTGGTGAGAATTTATGCCGAATCAGATACACAACTAAACGCAGATAGGCTTGCCATCGAAGTGGCTACTGTCGTGTATGACACGGCCGACGGCGTGGGAAAAAGGCCAGAATAACCAGATATGTTCAAACGCAACAATTGTTCAAAAGATAAAAAGTTACCTTTGTAAAGCATGTTATTCGTTTAAGACAATTTTGTTTTTTTATTTGTTTCATTTTAAGTGTTTAAACATGTTCAGAATATAATATGGTTACAGTTTTTTATAATACAATATATGTATATTTTTTTAAGTGTTCAGATACTAATATTATACTGTTAATGTATTAATCATAATTTTTTTACCATACGTTTGTAATTTGTACAATTTTATATTTATATACCTAATAGATTTTAATGTAATCAACATTTGAAACCGAATAAACTGATGTTACATATTTATCTTTACTGTTTTCAATAATTAATTAATTGATCTATGCTTGGACGTAGCATACTTTATCATACCGCAAAGCCTTGGACGGTTTTAAATACAGATTATTGTAGTTTACTTACCACCTATGCGTTCACAAATTCAAACCGAAAACTTCTTTTGTTATTATTATAAAAAAATATATATTTTTTAAAATTATTTAAATAACAAATTACAACTTTTATAAATTAATAAAGATTAAATAATATAATTACGTATTAAGAGGACACCACAACCGCATTTGTTCTTTCCCTCTATCTAATGGGCAGTAGTATAGTAAAAATCACACACAGTTCTTAAATTGCAGTGATTAGGTCAAATTTAAAGCTTTTAATTAATCATTTAAAAGATTTAAAAAATGAGATACATTAAAAATACGGATTACTTACTTTAAGCTTATCGCTAATAAATATTTGAACCGTAAATTCGACCAAACACCACAATTTAGTACTGCGTGACTTGTGATTTTGCTATATTAAATTGATGGAGACAACGAAATTGACATCTTCTTAAGACTAGAGAGTATCATTGCATGTAAACAAACATATTTTTTTTTTCGATCATAATAAATAATAATAAAATTGTTCAAGAAATCAATATAAATAATTGGTCAGTACTTTTACCCACTGAATATGAATATTTAGTGACACATATATATATATAATGATCAGAGCTTGGGAATTTATGCACATACTAATTTGTTCGGAGAGCATATGGAAGAATTCTGATTCAATAAACATTTATAAATTTTATAAATTTTGAATTTGAAATTTAAAATGCATTAATGTTAATTTTGATTATTACATATTTTACGATTTTCTTAAATACTTTGAATGATTAATATGAAAATACTTGAATTTTTCAACGAAATAAATATATTTATTGTTAACTTGATGTAACAAAGCATCGTTTGAACTATAAATATTGAATACTTTGTTTACTGCAGGAAAATGATTATTTACGTAAAAATATGATTATTTTTTATTTATTTTAATAAAAATTAATTTCGTCATTATTATTATCATTCACTATTATGAAATATTTAACACTGGAAGAAAATGTAAGTTTATATTTGACGACATAATTAGTCAATATAACATTCTTGGGAAATCGCCATTACAGCACTACATTTTTAAGCGCATGTTTCAATGCATGTTTTATACTTTTTGACGCATAAAAACCCAAGCCCCGGTTACTCTAATGATTGATTAAAGATATAAAATAAATAAAATATACATAAACAAAAATAAATAATATAACAGACGGCGGAGTTTCAAGCTGCTACGTCAAAGAATCGGTCGAGCATAGCCGATATTTGAGCTGGCGTATACTTGACATATTTTCCGGATTCTTAGTAAACGATGATTGTGAAAATCTGAAAATTACATTTCAATAATTATATTGTCTCGTGTAGTCAATATATTTTTCGTTTATTATAATTTGTTTTCTTTAAAATAAATAATATTTTCGTAAACCCTAGTAACAATTTCTCACTTGTCATAGAAAGCACTATATTTCGGCAAGATAAACTCCTTGTTGTCGCGTTTCAATCCTTCGCGTAATTCAACATCGGGAATAGTGTAGCCTCGTTGAAGTTTCAATATTTCTTCCATCTCTTTGTTAAAACCCTAAGAGTATCACAAAGTGTCATTGCTATTATTGTAATAATATTAATATAATTCACAAAGACACTTTGTTTCTCAACACATCTAATTAAATAATAATTTGGAACAAATGTACTTTACCAGAAAATTTATTTTTTTTATTTTTTTTCAATGAATTTTTGGACAAAAAAACTATGGTGCAATCAGAATTTGAAAGATAAACAAAGTTTAAAAATTATACTTAAAAATGTAATTTATTTCTTTTTTTTAATGTCAAAACTATTCAAATTGATTATTTTTAAACTTTTTTTATTCAATATATGTAATTTCTGACACTTTTTACTTTTTGAGTTATGAATTAGAGAAATAAGTTTAAAAAGATATGGATCTAAATACTTAGTGATCTATATATTACGTATATACCTAACTAATTTGATTCATTACTTATAAAGAAAATATGTTTATTTTGCTTTAGTCAAAAATTTGAAAATCAAAATATAAATATAGAATAAAAAAAGTTTTAACATTTATATGAAAAAAGAAGTAAAAAAACGTTTTTAAGCATAACTTCTAAACTAAGTCCATCATCTAAATTTTGATTGCACCATCGTTTTTTTCATTTAAAAATACATAGGGAATTTTTTTTTATAAAAAGCGTATCATGTAATGTATACATTTAAATTAATGTTTTAAAGGCACGTACATAAAATTGTTTTTAATTTAATTAAAAAGCAAACTCACAGAAAATCGTTCTTTGATTATGTTTCGGTCCTTATCCTTGAGCTTGCCATTTATGACTTGAACATCGTCCAAATTGCCTATGAAACTAAGTATTCTATTCCAACTGAAATCGATAGTACACAATTTTAATTTTAACAAACGAAATAAAAATTGTAATAACGCTAATTACCATTGTTGATAAGATTTTTTATGCGACGCTATCATCTCGTGATAGGTATTTTCACATTCCGGCTCAGTCAAAGAAACTATATCCAATAGGGCCGACCTTTGTAATGATTTGACAACATAATGACAGTTGTTTAATCGGAACAGATACTTAACACCCGGTTCGCTGTAAGAGTCACTTCGGTTCACGAGCATCAAGTTCAATTGAGACAACACTTTCTCTGTGAAAATTGAACAGTTTAAGAATCCAAAAGTATTTTGTATACCTAGTTCGTATTTGCTTACTGATATAAAGTCCTAGGAGAAATTTGTATTTTTCTGGCGGAGTGATATGATGTGATACCATGTTGTTATATAATGGCACTTGAGCTAAAAGTGGACCCACGCTATCTATGTAGTCTAGAAGTTGTTCCATCAAGACAAGCACATCACTGGTTAATTGATAAACTGTACCGTCACGTGGCAAACCCATAGAATTGTCAGTCCTGACACTCTCGACTATTTCATCGAGTATCCTTACACCCTAATTGGGTAAAAATAGTATTATTCAATCGTCAAGTTAAATAAAGGCCTGTGGTAAAGGGATACTAACTGTAGAATGAAATGTATTGAGAATTGTTGAATATTGACTTCTAACGGCAGGATCACAACCTTCCATTGTACGCTCAAAGTCAGACTTAATGGCAGCCAAGTGTCTTAAAATAGGAAACATAACAAATAAATTTGCAAATTCCCTTCTGTGAATACACCTTTTTGCTCTGGTCGCTATGTTCTGCAATCAAAATAATTATTTATAATATTGTACACATGTAATTTTACAAAAAAATAATCAGTTTTCTGGAAGTTATGAATACAGCATTTCAGAAATAAAATGCATTTAAAATGTATGACTAGTGTATATAGGTATATATATAGGTAGTCACCTCTCCTTCATGAACAATATTAGATAGGCTTTCTTGAATGATGATTTGAAATACTTGATGATGGTGTTTGATTGGTATTATGCCGACCATCAGTGACAATTCTGCTTGCATGAGCTTTTGCAGAGCAATTACCGATACGAGATAGTTTTCCATTTCTTGTTCGTCCACAACATCTTCACGGTTTTCTGAACAGATAATATTATTCAACATTTATATAGATAAATGAAAAAGGGAAAATCGTCAAATAATAATTACCCATAAGTGTAGGTCTTCTGGTTCCCAAATTCAAACCGGTCGATTGTCCTATAGTCTGAGACGCTTTCATCAGCATACGGTTAGCTTTTTTCTCGAACCTGAAATTATGAAATTTAATAAACATAAACTGATTATGTGCATTAAGAAACTTACACATTTTGTATACGTTTGGAAGCTTTCCTAGTAACGGTAATTTCAGATCTATGGGGAAATTTGGGTTTCTTAAACAGAAACAAAATAATAATTTCATAAATATACAATTATATTTTGATATGGTCGACTTAAACATACTACTAAAGGTGAACTTAAATTGGTCTGTCCAATAGCCATACAAGCACTTCCTGCACTTCCGGTTTTTTGATATTCTTTAGAGTAGTCATCGACTTAGTCAAGGTGTTAGCTCGTACTCTTGCATATACATTCATGTATTCATCACGAGATTGGCTGATTAACCAATCAGCTAGACGAATTAGATCTGAACAAACGGTTTCGGAGAAATGGCTTATGGAACTCACAGATGATGAATCATCGTTTATTAACTCTGTAGAATCATTAAAACAAACAAATTAATTTCAAAAATATTCGTAACAAATGATTACCGACCATCGTCATTCGTGGCTATATCTAGCAAAATGGCAGGTTGAACATGTCTACTATGCTTCAAAAGTATTTCTTTAAACTCTCTTTGAATACTATCTCCTCCAGTCTTGAACAGTGATGACTACATTGAATTAAACATATATGTTATGTTTAAATTTTACAAAATTACCAGACGTTTTTAACATACCACATTTTCTAGTTCAACGCTTTGAGGATTATTGTTTTCGAAATAATTTTGAGCCTCGAGTAGTCTTTCCATGGCTTCTAAGAACTCATTCAAATCGTCGGACCCATTCGGTCTACCTAAAATGATGGATTCCACTCTTGGACACACGTCGTGGTACATTATTACTCTATCCAATTCCATTAAGGTCTTTTCAACGTCTGAAATGAAAATAAAATGTATTTCAAATGTATTATGCCTGTTAAAATAATACAACACTCTGTAGTCCTACTTGTTTTTTTCAGTTGTAGATTTTCCATTTCATTATATATCGGTAATATTGTCTGTTGGAGCCTACCCAATCGGCTTTCAAACGATGTTAGGATATCTACCATTTTCTCCGACAGTTGACTGTTGCGTTGTACTTGTTCTTTAAGCGCTTCTAAATTTTGTCGTTCCTAATAAAATATATTAAAGATAACGATTAGCAGTACAAAGAAACGAAAAAACTATATACTTTGCAAATTTTTTGTGAACAATTGAGTCGTAGTGACTGTATCTATTAATGATGTACAAAATGAAGACGGAAGATGAATATTACAATATGTACATATTGGAAACATAAAAACGAGGCTATTTCAGGTTCAAAGATGATATTATAATTTATTTAAACGTTGTTTTCAATTGTTTCTGTGTGCAATTCAGTTTAGTGGTAAGGATCACGGGATACCAGTATGGCACGTGCGTTAAATCGATTTTTCAAACAACCAGATTTATATATGAATCATTCGGTACCTTTTCTAACTTTCCGCTGGAATCCATCGTTTTTTCCGTATAATAATATCGGGTACAATACAATTTAGATATAATGTACTGTATTTGTAAATTTCACGGGACGAAAAAGATTATAAAATTAAAAACGCACATAATTCGAAAGAAATAAGAAAATACGTTAAATGACTAACGGGGAACCCGAAATGACGAAAACGTTCAAACAAGTATTATCGTTTAGAAGTTTGATTTGAAAATCCAAAAAAATATTTCCTGCGATAACGGTAATCACGAACTATGGTTTTTCGAACCTTTGAATTTTGTGCTCTTATCAGACCAAGTTAAACAGCTGACAATGGAAATGAAACGGTTTTCCGTGATAAGAAGTTTTTCTTTGCGATTACCGATCGTATCGATCGTGTTAATTAGCCTTTAGCCGTCACCTCTATTGTTCAGAAAGTATATTGTTTTACGGTTATTTGAACGGTCCGTTCGTTTCATTATTAGTCACCGGACATGTTATCCCTAAACAGAATTTCAAAATGTCTCGTGAGTATCAGTTTAGTGTATATGCTTGTTCCCGCGACGTTTCACCTTCACAAAAACGACTTGCCTATTTTGTTTATTTGTCATATTTTCATTTTATAGTTGTCGGGTTCAAGAACATTCCAGACTTCGGCGGTCGTCAAACATGACACGATGTTCAACGTGAGTTCTTAACGTCTGTAAAATCGTCAAATGAATCGTAATATCACGAACGTTGTAGTACAGGGCGTGATATTCTAAAATCTAAATGAAACGAAACATCAAAAAAATAGTTCCATTTCAGATTTCCCTCGTTTTATTTTAACAAACTGGCGAACAATGTTTTGACCGGACCATAAATCCTAACAGATGGACGTTCGTTCTACACAGAATCTGTTTTCATCGGATTTCACTGTTTATAGTTGTACCCAATTGTTTTCATTTTGGTTTGTAATTGTCGTAACATGCGAAATATTGTTTATTTTTCATATTCAATCCGAATGTCAAATCGCATTTACAATACACAAATAAATTTATTTTAAATATTTTATTATCTTTTTCACAATTTTTTTTATTTTTATATTTATTATTGACATATGAAATGCTACTAAAGCAAATCTTTTTACTAAGCATAAAATATTTATTACAATTTATGTTTCAGTAGGTTATATTTGACATAGACCTGTAGTGTATCTTATTGTAAATATGTATTTTTTATATTATAGAAACATTAACTCAAATTCTTAAGATTCACATGTCAATCGTCTTTAAAAGATTTTAAAAGATAAATTAATTTTCTCTAATTTATATTTGAACAATTGTTTGTAATATTATTATGATTTGACGTTAGCTAACGAATAATTTATAAATTATAATACTGTATAGCGTTCAGATTAAAGATAGAAAAAACACCTTTCCACTTACTATGTTGATATATGGTCATAATTTGACAATTTTGCATTTTAAATGTATTCTTGTAAGTGTATTAAATTATTTGTTATTTATTTTTAGCATAGGGATACAAAGGAAGATAATCTTGACATCAAATTTGAATTCAACGATGAAAACAAAAAGGTAATGATATTACATTTGATGCAATGATACACTGTACTCTATACTCGATACTTATCCATGTTAATCTAAATTTCAGAGAATCGAAGCAATATTGGCCATATACCCAGAAGGTCACAAACGAGCAGCCATGATACCATTGTTGGATTTGGCCCAAAGGCAACATGGCTGGTTACCCATATCTGCTATGCACAAGGTGGCTGACGTACTAGACTTACCGAAAATGAGAGTTTACGAAGTCGCCACTTTCTACACAATGTTCATGAGAAAGCCTACGGGCAAGTATCACGTACAAGTGTGCACAACAACTCCGTGCTGGTTGCGAGGCTCCGACGACGTTCTGTCATGTTTGAAGAAAAAGCTAAACATTGGTGTAGGAGAAACTAGCAAGGACGGCCAATGGACATTGTCTGAAGTAGAGTGTTTGGGCGCATGCGTCAATGCTCCAATGATACAGATCAACGATGATTACTATGTAAGTAAAATATGATTAGGATTATTTTAATCTGTTTTGGACAATCTAAATGTCCGTTAGTGGAGAAAAAATTTAAATGATATACATTTTTAATATTATTAATGTTAAAGATTTCAAAACATTTTATCCTAAATGTTAATTATATTATTGAATGCGTTTATAGGAAGATTTGACTAATAAAGACGTCGAATCAATTGTTGATGATTTGAAAAACGGAAAAACACCTACTCCAGGACCGAGGTAAATCTCATTCATTCCCCTGTAGAACTTCATAATCAAAATTACTTAACAATCCTATTATACTAATATATTTCCGTTTTAATTTGTACAGATCCAGTCGGTATGCGTCAGAGCCAATAGACGGTTTAACGTCATTGAAAGAAGAACCCTATGGTCCTGGATTTAAAGTACGGCCCGATTTATAAAATACCAATCGCACGTAGGATAGGATTGTTTTTGGAACCTTATCGCATTACACATTAGTGTCTTTCTCCTTACATGTTTATATAATTTTTTAAAAAAATCACTATACTTGTAAATTGTATATGATCGTTTAAAATACAACTGTGAAATTAAAGATATTTTGTATCATGTAGATTTTCCTGGTGTATTTATTTTTTGTTTTGAACACGTAACCCCGTGAGCCTTTAAATTGTGGTTGTGTTTGAACCGACGGTTGCATTTTATACATTCGTACATCAAGTCCAGTCCGCACACTTTGCTCCTGTGGTGTGTAAGAGTAGGACGGTCGTCAAAATTGTCCAAACAGTCTGGACATGTGTGCTTCTCATCCAGTCTGAGTTTCATGAACAATTTCTCATCCAAGTCGTCCGACACGCCTAGACGATTGCAACAAGAAGTATCATCAGTATTGTGAACATCATCATTATTATTGTTATTATTATTATTATTATTATTTACAAGTCCTGGAAATGTACAGTGTTGTTAAAAGCACTACGGTATAGAGGTAAATAGACGATGGAAGTACTTACGAGTCATTTGTTACAATAAAGTATATTAAGTTTGTTTTTTTCGAGGCAATAAGGGATAGTAAAATATATTGGTAGGTACAATTTTTCAGGAACACATACATATTTGAAAAATCGGGTTATGTGTGAAACAATAATTTAATAACCATACAAATAAAATGAATCACAAAAAAAAACCACATATACTTACATAACACATTTTTCTTGACTAGAGCGCGTTCTAAAAACACAGTTCGATCAGTTAATGCTCAACAATACAACAAACTATTATATAGCCTGAACCGAATAATTATAGTATTGGTCGCAAGAATGAGTATACAAAATAATAAAAGTTTATTACAAAATTGAAGTGTTAAAAAAAAAAAAAATTATCAAAAAAATTATTCTATTAACCTTTTCCTGTGTTCGAATCACAAAGAAAAATCGAGTAAATTCGTCATTAAAACAAATAATAATTCTTAATAATAAAAATAACACAAACGTCGACGACTTTTACTCGATTCGAATGATTTTTGATTTTTAACGAACAGAAGAATCAACGCGAACGAAACGTATACGTATATGTCATAAAAATAGAACTTTCTTGTAGACACAACTGTCGTCTGTCGAAAAAACGGGTGTAGTCCCGCGGGGGGTCTCCAGATTAACGTCGTGACCGCCGCGCGTTTGTCTCGTCCATTGGTACGGGGACACCGGGCAGCAAATGCGGCAAAGGTTCAAGACGTTGTGCGCCTCCTCGTTAGAAGAACCGGTTCAACGACTCGGACCGCGGTGTGTTCGGGTCGGACTTTAAACGCCCGAGTACCCGAGAGATTTCTCGTGAAATCGATCGTCAAACGAGAAAACCGAGTCCACGCTCGGGCCGAGACGCCGCACGAAAAATCCTACGCTCGCGACGTTGTTTCGACTTTAGCGGTCGGTTTGACGATCAACTCTTGTGGCCGAAAATAAATAATCGATTTGTAATAATAATCGTTGACGTTTTCGCCATTGCAGACACGGGTGGGTGGGTTTAGACGGCCGCGACCCGATCACTTGAGATGGGTCTTCATGTGCAACATCAGGTTGTGCTTGTGCTTGGACCTCTTGTGGCACACGGGACACTCGAACTGCGGGTCGACGCCGCACTCGAACCGGACGTGTCGGCTCAAGCTGTGAAGTCGCGCGTACGAGTTGCCGCACCGGGCGCAGGCGTACGACGGCGACGGAACGGCGGCGGCGGCGGCCGTCACCGCGTGTGGCCGCTGACGGTGATGACGGGCGGCCGACGGCGACGCGTGCGGCCAGTCGTCTCGTGCTGCCGGGAAAACCGGGAACAAAAAACACACGACGTTTTAACGGGGTCCCGGATCGAGGAGACAACAACACGCCGCGGCCGAGTCCCCCGCGGGTACTCGGTGAAAAGCGTACATGCACGCCGCTAACTATGTATTATGTATTATGTATTATGTATGTGTATACTTATCGCGTGTGCGTTGCACGACCGGTTACAGGAAAACGGTACGCGAACGTCCGCGTGGTCCCGGGCGGGAAACGCGGGAGACGACGGGGCGCGACGAAAAGCGCACCCCGTCGGGGACTTCGGAATTCACAACACGCGCGTAATCGTCGGCAAATTCAAACGCTCGTATAATCGATCGATCGAACACAAAATCAATAGCGCGCTCGTTTACATCGTGGACACGTGCGCCGCGGACAGCAGAGTAGCGTGTGAATCGGTCACGGGGGAAATCGCCAGCCACGTCGCGGTCCGTCCCCCGCCGCCCGGACGGCTCAGATCAAAACGTTGTGTTTGCTGATCGAATGGGTCTTCAAGTTGTGCCGGTGATAGAAATACGCGTGACAGATTTTGCACTGGTGTCGCGGCATCTTGCCGCACTCGTCGCGGGTGTGCCGTCGCAGCGAGTCCTTGTGCTTGTACCATTTGCCGCACGACGCGCACGACCACAGTCTGGGTTCTGGAAAAACGAGAGAAAACAAGAAGAAAAAACGAACCCCGATCAAACGGGACAACAAATAACGTGCGATTTTTTTCGGTGACACGCGCACGCGGGCCGGAAGAATGAGCTGTGGCGTTCGAAACACGGCGTAAGATCAGAAGAACAACAACGGAAAACCCTTAAATAACGATAAAGACGACGGATTTGAAGCGAGGAAAGGGTAAACAAAATAATAAAACAAAAATACCGATCGACAACACGTTATATTATGTACGGTAAAAATAAAATTTAAATAAAAAGCAACAATAAACGTATATAATACGACGACGCGACGCGTTTCCGGATCGGCGCTTATCGATCGACGGCGGACGGACAAAAACGCGCCGTACGAGAGACTGCTCGTATACGTCATGTAATCTCCGAAACGTTTTTTGTTTATTGTTCGCCCGTCGGTTCGTTAAATTTTTCCGCTACGGTCGCGGTTCCCTCGAACAGAATCGTTTCAACGTGGCGAACGCCATACAAGCGCCCAAATGGTATTCCAATTCCGTGTCGACCGTCAGCCGACAGTACGGACATTTCGTTCGGGCCGCCGGCGAATAACCACGTCCTAAAAACATAAAAACAAAAAAAACAAAAAAAAAAACACTGTGAGCGAAATACGATCTGGTTTTTTTTTCTGCGCAAAACACACACACACAAATATATATATAATAAAACCGTCGCGTGTCCGTGTCTCGTCCGGCATGGAAACGTTATTCGAAAACGACTATTCGCGTTCTCTTGCCGTTTTCTACGACACGCGTCCAAAAACGTCACATACTTACGACCGGGCGCGCGTTTAAAACAACAATAACAACAATAATAAAATTGTATCCTCCACCGTTGTTCGTCGAATCGTTAGGTACGCGGGGGTAATTAGGACGTTAAAACCAAAAAAAAAAAAAATTCTTCTATTCGTATATCACGACGAAACAAAGAAGAAAGCAGTAAAAAATAGTAATAATAATAAGAAAACTTGTTAATCGTTCGTATAATTTGTATAAATACACATGTACACTGTATAATTAATAATACACAAATAATATTAATTTTGTGCTCGACTAGATTCGTGTAGAGTACCACCACTATTACCCTCCGTCATACAATCGTAAGTAATAACATACATATGTTTATATTACATTTACAAAATTATAATATATATATATATGTAATATAATACACGTTGTATATCGTAAAGGTGGTCGTGGCTAAATCAAGGAACTCGATTTCACAATTGCACTAAAATTGAAATAAAAATACAAAGAAAATACGACTAATGCACGACATTACATCTATTTAACACGAATAGAAACGGGTTAGTTACAAAATCTCGGTGGCGGTGGTGGTGGCGGAGAGGAAACATCGACGGGGAGGAAGGTGCGTGCGAACACGGTCGCGGAAAAGAAAGAAAAAAAGACGGACGAGTTTTTTTTAGTCTCGACTCCGACGGCACCGCGGTATTGGGTTTGCGATTATTTCCCCCCCAGTTTGTTTTTTTTCCTAGTTCGTCGTCGTTCGTTTGTCCGTTTGCCGCGGACTCGAGACAACCCCGCGGTCGCGGTCGATCGAATCACGTAAAAAGCCGTCCGCCGGAGGAAAAGAGCGCCCCACGTTTCGCGGCGGATACAAACAGGACGACGATCAGCGTTATTTTATTTTTTAATCGTAAAACGCGTTAAGTCGCGGCCAGTTTCTCCTCCCACCACGCGTCTGTCGAAAAAAAAACAAACAAAACATTGCACCGTACCTACGCGTATAACGACTACTACTACTACTACTACAATGAACATGATATATTGATATATGTATATAGACGCGATCGTGTTCTGTTATTAGAAAAAACAAACAAACAAACAAACAAAACGAAAAATTGTTCGATAGAATATAAATATGTAATTAAGTACTTATTATGTGTGTATAAATATATATATATATTAACTAAAAATATAAACATTTGTCAAATTTCCGATCGTATTTGTGCGCACACGACACGCGGCGAAATCGTTTCGCGTAAGTACCGTCTAATGCGTTTTGTGCGTTGTTTTGTTTCTCTTGCGTCGTTTTATGGAATCGAAAAATTCAATTTACGCGATACACGCGTTTAAAAAAAATAAAAAATAAAATTCGCGTAGGTAGTGTATTATACACAACGTAATGTCAGATCGGACAAATCGTGTTTAAACGGTAATATTGTTTCTCGCCGACACGTTTGCCGCGGCTAATATATTTTACAATGGTGAAACGAACGCGCGTTCTACTCGAATTCGTTGAAAAATCGATTCCAGGCCCGTCGGCTTTGTATATAATTTTATGTGTGTGTGTGTTTGTGTTTGTGCTGTGTGTACTACAGTGATATCGATAAAATTGGTAATTTGATCAATTTGGCAAATGTTCTTTGTTTTTGTTTTAATATTTTATATATAAATGAAAGAAAGAAAAAAATTTCTCTAATCGATTATACTCTAAGAACAATATATTGTATATTGTCAAATTAGAAAAAGAAAAAACATTAATTTTAATAAACACGACTAAAAACCAAACGCATTAATAATAATAATGTTTATATATATAAAAAAAAAAAAATCAAATTTATTATAATAACGCGTTATTAAAATAATACGATATATACCTAATTATATATTTTTGTCGATATATAAATATACGAGAGCTTTGTGTTTTTTTTTTTTTTATCAAAATCTTACTGACTAGTGACTAGGTATTATATAATAATAAATAATATTGTTATCATTATTGAATAGATGCCTATACGTATAAATATATTTGATAACCTAAGTACATATTCGATAAGACTAGAATAAGTAAACTAAAATCAAACGCGATTTTTCGAATAAAATTGCACGAAACGTAAATGAATAGAAAACGAAAAGAAAAAAAAGAACCCTATAAGACTAGATTACGTTGTTTCGTATTTGACTAGATATAGTGAACGTATTATTACGTCGAGTGTAATGAATAAACGTTTAAAAAAAATTATTTTAGCTCGAAGCAAGTGTATGTATGTCCGGTTGGACCAAAAAAAAAAAAATATATATATATATTTCAATTATATTAGATCAGCATTAGTATGGATAGTTTATTATGTCTGTGGTTCGGATGCATATCTCGACGACTTATCGCGTTTTCGCTTTCGAAATGGAAACGTTGCGGCGACAGAAGGCTACAAACAGCGGAAGAAGACCGAGAGGTTAGGTCCTTTCACAGATCCAAACCACAGGCCACGTGCGTTTATATATAGACCCGTAAAGAATTCGCGTTGCAAGTGACACGTAACGAGAACATATATATATATATGTATATAAATTTGTAATGACGAAAGTTATTTTGATTTTCGTACGGATCCAGACAAAGATCCGACGACGACGACGACACGCGCGGCGGCGTCCCTCCTCGCACACACCAATCGCCGCCTACTAATTGCCCAGTTTTTGGATTTTGGAATTCCAATTCTGGGCCAAACTCTGGTTTTTCAAGTGCAACACCAGTATGGTCTGCGACTGGGACGGCGCGGTGCTCGTGGTGCCCGCGGACACGGCGGTGATGGGCACCGCGTCCGGGCACGGCGGCGGCAGTTTCAGTATGCGCTGCACGGTGGACGTGGACGTGGACGTGGACGTGGACGACGACGCGGACGCGGACGCGGACGACGCGGCGGCGGTAGCGGGATTGTCGTCGAACACGATGTGCGGACAGAGTATCACGTGCTTGTTGAGGCGGCTGGTGTGTTTGAAGCTCATGCCGCACCGGGGACACGCGTGCTGCGGCCCCTTGTCGCACCGGTCCTCGCGGATGTGCCGTTTCAGGCTCTGTTTCCACTGGTACACCTTGCCGCACAGCTTGCACTCGAACTTCTCGGCCAGCGAGTCCGGATCTGAAACCGTGCGAAAAACGAGAGTCGAACAGTCACGCCGGCCAAACGAAAAGGAACACGACGTGCGGCATAACCCCACCGACCGACCGTCCCCGCGCGCGAACACAACAAAAAACTGGAGTAAAAAATTTATTTCTCTGCCGCGACTCGGCTAAATTTTGGAATTATCGTACTCGGGACTTTTCTACGTTCGTCGTGCGAAGGCGACGGCATTTTTATACGTGTACCAACGTGATCACAGTTGCCACCTGTTGAAAATACTTGAAAAGTTTATCGAAAGTCATTGTCATCGACAGAAAACAATCGACACGCGTTTTTTTTTTTTTGGATCATGTTCCGACGGGTCGCGAGAAACACACACGGGACAGTGGCGCGAACATTATTATTTTTATTTTTCGACTCTTACTACGAATGGAAAATATATCGATCGCGATATTTCGGACACATCAAAAAAAAAATCACGTGTTTTCAATACTCGACGCATTACGCGATCAAAAAACAAAAAAAAAAACATTTTCCCGTCCCCCATTATTGGCGGTTTCGATCATCATCAGTTCGTCGGACAATACAATCCACTATCAGGTAGCCCCGGACACAGTTTTAGTTTTTATTCTATCGGCAAAGTCGTACGATTATCGCCATTGTTATTGGGTCGGGACGGTGAATGCTCTTTGAAAATGTCTACAAACGTTATTTTCTCCGTTAACCTACTGCTGTGTACGCCTTGCTTTTGAGCACGCTCCAGGGACAAAGGTATTTTATTCCAATACATCGTAGAGGTCCGACAAAACTGCGAGCATTCGACTAAAGGGGTAAAAAAAAAAAAGAGTGCTAATAAATTATCCGTCAAAAGAAAAAAATGCGTTTCTATAAGTCACACACATATCGAAACATTTAATATTTTAGCGGCCAAATAAATAGTAGTAATCGATTCACGTCCCTATCGATTTTGCACTGTTATTATGTTACTTATTAGTTATTACACTAAATACACGATTAGAAACATGAAAACTATTATGCCATCCAACCCAAATTGCCGTACGGACCGAAATATTTGAATCCCAGTTTTTCCAAAAAAAAAAAAAGTTCGGTCCAAGCGTGTTGACCACGGGACACTAAGAAAAAAGGGGTTAATTTTTATTAACGAAAAAAAAAAATCCCATACCGTCGTTTTACCAATTATCGGGTACCCACTGGACTATGTACACTAAATCGGACTGTAACTTTTTACGTGATGACGGCGACCCATACACCTATTCCCGTTCAAAAAATGTCCGCAGTTGGTTTTTCGTTTAAGTTTCTCCGATCAGGACACTTCCGTAAAATAAAATAAAAAAATGTTAAAAATACTGCAAGATCTCGACGGTCCGTGTACGACTCTCTCGTATAACCCTCTACGCGTTCAACTCACGTGGACGTAGAAGCGTTGAATCTCGTGCCTACGATCTATACACGTCGATCGGCACAAGATCGTGTTTACTCTACTGGCGGTTAGACTAAAAATATAAATTCACAAAAACAAAAAATAATCAAAATCAAAACGCAACTAAAAAATTAAACATAAATATATATATATATAAAAAATGAACACAAAAACGTATCCTCTATAGTTAAACACAAAACGTCTATAGTGGAACACAAAATACTTACCTCGAACTAGCGTTTCACGAATAAATGGGTCTGTCTACGCGAGAAACGGGGAAGTTTCGTGAAGGATCGACGAGTACCACACACTCCGAGTGGGCACGTCGTGTACTTTTACATATACATATACATATATACATATACATATATATATATAATAATAAGAAAACGTTGTACAGACATTTTATTACGAATATTGTTAAGTAGATACACGTGAAATGTTTGAACAGTATTTATTTCCAAACGACTTAAGACGTATCCAAACAAAAACGAGTAGAATGTCTAAGTATATAAGAAATCAAAATAACAGAACGTCAAATAGTTTGTACAGTCCGGTTTAAAGTAACTTAATAACAACAGGGAGTGGAACAACTAAACGTCTAAATTCTAAAAACATCATAACACACGATACAATAATAATAAAAATAATAATAATATATATAAGATCTGTTGACACGCGTAACTAAATTCAGTCCCAAGAAAATAGATTATTCGTTATAAGTAGGTAATTTGTAAATATTCCGTTGACTAAGACTAATATAAATATATATATATATATATTGAACATGACGAGACAACGACGTAGACTAACATATTGTAATTCACAATCAAACTCAATTAATTGCCTTACATAATCACAACGTTATTATTATAATAATCAGACGTGAGCGACTTAAAACGTAATAGTAAGATTTGGCACTAAAAGATCGTTAAAAAAAAAAAAAAAGACATCGTATTAAAATATAATTATTGAGCATTCTTGTTGTGTGTGTGTGTATTTTTTTATTTTTCGGAATTCATTTACACGTGCACACATATTAAACGTCACCGACCGTCCGTCGCTAATGTCGCGCGATTTTCGTCGGACCGAGTTGCAGCAGCTCGCGACCCTCGCCGCCGGTCGCGGACGAGTGTTGCTGCTGCTGCTGTTGCTGTTGCTGTTGTTGCTGTTGCTGTTGCTGTTGCTGTTGCTGCTGGTGGTGGTGGTGGTGGTGGCGGTGCTGGTGTTGTCCCGACGACGACGGAGGTTTGTGATAATTGCGCACGTGTTTCAACAGATTGGACCGGACCTTGCACCTGTACGGACAGTGAGGGCACAGGCAACGCGGCTCTTTGCCGCACTCGTTTTGCAGATGGCTCTTCAGCGAGCTCCTCCACTTGTACGTGCGGCTGCACTGCGGACACTCGTAGCGCACGGCCGCGGACGACGACGACGAGTTGTTGTTGTTGCTGCAGCCGCCGCCGCCGCCGCCGCCGTCGCCGTTGTCGACGACGACGACGGCCCCGGACGCGCCGCCGTCGGTGATGGCGAACATGTAGTCTGGACGGGCGAGAAAACAAAAACAAACAAAATGGATCAAAAACACTCGTATTCGTCGCAAAACTCTACAGGCGTCGTACAGGTGGTGTATACGCTCCCCACCCCATCCCCCCCCCCGTCCGACGTTTTGTACAAGCGCGTCATCACGTGATGACGAGATTTTCTCACCCCCCCCCCCCCGATTCAAATTTCTTTTTTAAAACACACGTGAATATCGCAAAAAAAAAATCATCGGTCCGCTCGCGGCGATTCCGGTTGAGAATATCCGACGAGCGGTCAGTGGGTTATCTCGTGTATTGGCGACAACAAATTCCCCCCCCCCCCCCCCCAGGAGAAAATGTTATCGAATCGCGTTAAATTTCCCGACGAAAGTAATATATATATATATGACGTGTACGTAACCCAGAACGCAGACACACAACTCGGACGCGTCGGATATACATATATATGTAAATAAACGTATACATTTTGTTTGTTTTTTGAACTTGTCGAGGGAATTAGGAGCGACCACAAAAAGCATGCGCGAAACAACCCAAAGTCTGCCATTAATGCGTACACGTTTAAATACATACATATACGTATAACTTATAAATAAATTCGTAATTAAATAAATATTAATATACTTACTTGATGGCGGTACTTACACGGTACGTACCTAAGCGCATGTTCGTAAAAAATCCAAAGCAAGTATGAAAGTTAAATGTATATAAATATATATACGAATCCCAAGTTAGTAAATAACATTCGACACTTATAAAAATATGATAAAAAAACAACACATCGCCCGTTGGACATGACAAACCCAAACTTTCGTAATACCCTTATAGCAGAGCAAGCATACAATGAATGATTACAAATATTGGTACACCACATAATTTTGTTCCCCTTGAAGACAGAGGTAGAGTTTCGCACTTAAATATACAATACAACGTGTGTGGGTTGAACGCTTCATATTAAATTAATTAATTAATTAATTAATTAATTTTTTTTATAATAATAAAACTTATAAAATTTGTTAAAAAAAATTATGTTTTTTCGTTTTAATAAAAATATTACAATAAGAAGCAATGGATGTAAACATAAATACTCATGTGATAGTTGTAAATGAAATAAAATACATGATAATAATATATGGATAGACTTAAAGAGAAACAATAAAAGAATTAATAATAATACGAAACAAAAATGAATTGTATAACCTAATGAGGATAATAATGATTATTAAAATAAATACAAATTTAATTAATAACTAAATAAATAAAGAAAAAAAAAGGGAAAAAAAAGAAAAAATAATAATAATAATAATAATAAATAAAAACGACGTGTTGTTGATTAACTTAATAAAAAATAATACTTATTAACAAATTAGTATGACACATTATGAATATTTGATTTTATGTGCATCGACTATGATTTGCAATTTGTATTATTAACATAAGAAATACATATATATATATATGTATTATATTAATCCGTTTTACACACTAATAATAACTTTACAAAATATGTTTTTAAACATGAAATATGGCAAAACGAGTATAAACATGAAAGATGAAAATATTCAAATAAAAATTATACAAAAAATATATGCATAATTATTGTTACTTGTTATAATTTTTTAATGGCACTTTTGGTGGGAAAAAATAAGACTTGTACAAATATAGATTATTAAACGTCTTATCAAATAACTAAATGAAAAGACATTCGAGAAAAAAAAACGTATAAAAATAAATGCAAATAAAAACAGTACAGACAAAAAGGCACGATTATCACATGGTTTCTGCCGACTGGCAATCAAATATTTGATTCAATACAAAAATATATTTTTAAACATTTTCAATATCAGACTTTTTAAAGTTGGTCAAAACTCAAAACAAAATAATAATAATAATAATAATAATAATAATGATAATAATGATAATAATGATAATAATAATAATAATAATTTGATTGGAAAATATGAATGTTTTTTGATTATAAATTGATATTTCAGTTTCACTTTTCGTTTTTGGCATAATTATTTTTGGTGCCCAATTAATTACGAGCATATTATTCAGCATATTATATGTATACAGAATGTTTTCTAAATAAATTCGGTAGGGATGACGATGATGGGCTGAGGACACTAATTATTAGAACAATATACACAATATGTACATACAATACATACATACACATATATATAAAATAACGGTTCGTTGTAAAACATATGACTTATTTCCAAATAATAATAATAATAATGATGATAAAAAAATATCGATGTGTGTATATATATCGATTTACGGCGATTTTAATAATCCAAAAAAAAAAAAAAAAGTTAACATACATATCGACTAGGCCAACAAACAAATGAATCATATCACAGTTGGAGTATATACTATATATTATTTAAAGAAATTGTAAACAATTTCGCGAATTACAAGTAGAAAATTTTTTTTTCTTGGGAAACACGGGGATTTCGTATGTTTTTGATTGTAAATACAGACGAATAAATATATCAGCTCGGATAAAAATAATAACATTTCGGAAATGAAATAGCAAGTGTGAATCAAAAGTGAAACTCGAATAATAATTATTACTCATTGAAGTCAATTGGACTAATTAAAATCGCCAGATGTCAAATGCGCGTTAAGAGCTCTTAACTTAATTTACCGCACTAAACGATAACTAATTTGTGTACACAACGTAGAAAAAAAAAATACTGTATACTTCATTGGCACGTTTAACACTCGACGTATGTTCTAAATAATAATAATAATAATAATAATCAATACACTTAAATAATCACGTAACCTAAATTAATAAAAAAAAAAAAACCGCTTTTGATTTACACGGACTCGAAAAATTATACGACCAGTCAATAGTGTATGTGTGTGTGTGCACGCGCGCGCGCGCGCGCGCATTTCGTACGTGTCATTTCGTACGACCGCGGGGCACTTTACCACACGTTTGATTTCATAGACGCGACGAGACGTTTCTTGTATCCTGTATCGCTTTCTAAACGTCATCAATTTTTATATATATATATATATATATACGGCTCATGCGTTCAGATCGGCCACGGCCGCGGCCGCCGTCGCGGTCGTCGCGGCCTGTCCGCCGGTCATGTTTTGGAATTCTTCCGAGCATTTCTCCCTGTGCATGCGTTCGATGTGCCGGGCGACGTGCATTTTTTGCTTGGCCCGGTAATTGCAGAACGGACACTGGAACTGCGGGTCTTTGCCGCATTCCCATTTCTGGTGGTTGCGCAACGAGCTCTTCAGCTTGTAGTGCCGGCCGCAGCGCGGACACTCCACGCCGCCGCTGGTGCTCGGCGAACCACCGCCGCCGCCTGTGCCGCCCACGCCGTTACCGCCCGCTGCGCCGTTACCGCCGTTACCGCCCGTGCCGCCAGCGTGGCTGATCTGCAGCGCGTCGTTGGACGAGGAGTTCGGGTCGAACTTACAGTTGTTGTAGTAGTTGGTGAACTTGAAATTGATGGCGGACATCGGGCCGTTCGGGCCGAACGAGTTGAACAGCGGCATGATGGACCGCTGCGAGGGCGGGTGATACCCGCCGTCCCAGTTTTCGCCGCCGTCCTGCCATCTTTTTATTATTTCTGCAAAGGATCCGAACAACAAACATGACAGACATTTCTTTTTCCGTTTTTTTTTTTTTTTGATTTTTTTTATATATTTTTTTTTTCTTTTCTTTTTCTAGACAATAAACCAATAGCGTGTATTTTATTATAGAGATGATGGTGGACCGGGGGAAACCGACCGAGACGCGTGCGCGAGCTTCCGATGTGGTCAATAAATTTGTTTTTATTAGTGGTACGAAACGTTTTATTTAAAAAAATAAATAAAATAATAATAGATATTTCAAAAATAAAACAACTACTTTATTATTTATTTATAAATACATTTAGATTAATAGTTATATTTTCGATAATAATGTTCCGACACGTGAAGTCTATAACAGGAGAAAAAAAAAGAATCCAAATAAACCTAACGTCTGCGAGAGGTAAATTTACGTACATTATTACCTAACCTATACGGTTTATATAAATATATATATATATATAAATTAATAACTGACACCAGAAACAACGTTGACTTACACATAATAAAACAATCGATTTGTAATCTGTTTTAATTTTTAAACATATGATGCTAATTACTGGTATGTGTTAATATATTATGAGTATTTTGGCGTGGCGTTAAACATTCTATAACAGCAATGATATATATTTTTTAAAAAGCCAAATAGCCTAATAGAACATTCTTTAAATATTAATAATTATATAAATATATATATATAATATATATATATACACATACAATACGTATAAAACGCGTACATTACTATAATATATATATATATTATATGCATATATAAGTATGATAGAAGACAGTAGAGAAGATATTATGTTAAACCAATCCAAGCGCAACAACAACATGTTATTAATATTAGTTATTTTAGATTTTCGTACTTCGATTTCATGACTTACAGCACTATCACACTTTGGATGATACAAATTTCACGATAAAATCGGGCGATAGACCAATACAAAAAAAAAAAAAAACCAACGAACGCGTAAAACATCGACTGGCGCCGCGCAGAGAACAACGACAACGCAACAATTCAAAAAAGAAAATAGCGTTTTGGAGATGGGGTTTTCTTTTACTATTGCGCGCGAATAATCGAACGGAACGGCGATAGACGATGCGACGACGAAACGCGACGTAGGTATACATACAACAACACACTCCCCCTATGTGTATAACGTGTGACGTGTGCTCGTGCAGATATAACGGACTGTATACTGTTTGTTTCAGATAAGACATTTTTTATCTTGGCCACCGCACTCGAGAGTAAAAAAAGGAGTGTGTTGTCGCGTACAACGATTGTTATTATTCGACGGGTCGCAGTATATAAATCGTCAACAGCGAATTTGAATACAAATTATATATGTTAATGACATGTTAATTATCAAAATATATTATGGACATGGTGAAAAACGGTGTATCGTGCGTTTATTTCAAACGGTTTTTTTTGGTTTGTTCTTTACAGAAAAGTTGTTGGTTGAAACACGGAATGAAATCGTAATGCAGGACGACGATCGTTGAAAATATCGACGGAATCACATAGTGTACAGTAATAATCCTGCCGCCGTTCTGTATCTATCGCGTGTGGAAAATTTCCAATGAAAGTCTATCGGGATATAATTGAAATTCGTGAGGTGTGAATAAAGAAGAGGCTTTCTCCTGTGCTCGCTTTACTACTACATTAGACCATTTTGAATTGTTAATTACTACGTTATGGTATTTTAACCTTTTAAGGTTTGGTTACGCGTAAAGACGAATACAGTAACGTTGAAAATAAAATGTAGGTTAAACATATATATATATATATATATATGTGTGTGTGTATTAAAACTACACATTGTTTTCCACAGAGTTGAGATCATACTTAAAAGATAGTACAATAATAATAATAATAATAATAATAAAAAATAAAAAATAATAATAATAATAATATAATAATAATAATATAATAATAATAATATAATAATATAATAATACTATATTCGTGTTGAATAAACGGACAATTAAAACGAAAACAATAACATTTAATCAAAAGGTATCATTATAAAAAAACTTATGAAATTCACATTTCAAAACATACAAATAATTAACAATATTTAATATAAAAAATAATAATAACTTTTTTCTTTTTTTATATATAAAATTATTGTTATTTAATCATATTATATTAAATGTACTATTTATCTTGAAATTAAAGTAAATTTACATATTGTTGTAATATATATATATAATATATATATATATATATATATATATATTACAAAACAATTAATATACCTACTATATAAATAAAATTACAAACACAGCCCTTTAATAAAATAAATTATAGAAGGAAAAAAATATAAATATCATATTCAATACCTATTCAATAGTTTGGTCAGTAAAACGTTAACATCTAAATTCTAAGACGCATTTAGAATTTTAGTACATTAAAGTTCATTGATATATTATTAAAAATCAGTCTGTTTGAATAAACAAATGTAATGATGACAGATTATTAATTATAGTTTATATCCTAATCCCATCGATAAAAATAATATTGGAGCATTTTTTCCTGTATACAGACACATCTTAAACACTTGGAATATAAAATAATGTAATGCTAATAAAAATATTCTGTATTGATCTTATCGGTTTTATGCCTGTACTTCATATGCGTCAACAAGTGAGCTTTCTGTTTTGCTTTGTAAGAGCACATGAAACATTTGAACTGCGGTTCTTTACCGCACTCCCAGCGCTGATGGTTCAACAATGAGCTCTTCAATTTGTAATGACGGCCACACCTCGTACAGCTTATTGCTAAGGAAAGCACACACAACACACATACCACATAGAGTTTCCAAAATAATAATAATAATATTATAATATTGTATAAAAATCGTTTGTAATCTAACCGGACCGAGTTAGTACATCCATGCCCATTATTAGTTAGGAAAATAATAATTTAAGATAATATATATAATGTTTCAACAAAAACTTTTTTATACAAATTAATGAATAAGACGAAATGAAATGACTTTGAACAACATATCAATAACATCATATCTAATACAAAATATAATTCTTAAACTACGGTCTAGAAACCAAATATACATTAGAATTAGACAATGGTATTGTTTTTAGTTTTACTTCCATCTATTTTGAATTTAAACGCACAAGTATGGATTGTATTTGTTTATTTATTTGATATTCAATAATTAACATGCTAATGATTACTGTAATAATGACAATGTAAAAACATTATCTTGTGAAATTTTATACATTTTAATTGCATTTTTCTTAGAAATTATTAAAAAATCTCCATGAACAAATTTAAATGATAAATAAAGCCCATAATTATTACTAAAATACACAAACCACCGAGATACATAACATAAGATATAAAGATAAAATATAAATCATGTTGCAGTCTTGGTAAATCAGAGAGAATTTTTTAAAATTTTTGTTACTCTATTAATTATAGCTATTTTGAATGTGAATATTTGGTAATAAAAATTATAAATGCATATAAATAGTTGTTAAAATCAATTATTTCTTTATAAATCCACAAATTGAAGATGGTGAAAATCTGGAATCTGATACAGACATAATAAGTGATCGTTTTATTGAAATATAAATATATATATATATATATATATACATATTTGTAAATTATAATACAAAATTATTTTTATACATAAAAGGAAATTTAATCACCATCAGAGTACATTTTTAAATTTTTATAATTTAAATCATATTCAATATAAAGTTATATATAAAAATATATAGGTTTCTAGTTAAAATCATTTTGGTCATTAAAAATAGGAGAAAAAATTATATTAATAATAAAAGCTTTTAAAGACATTAGGTGGCCCGTGTAGCATAAACAGCTCCAACACCACAAGTAATGGAATTTTTCTACATCTAGCAATATTCCGTTCAATTTGTTTTCTAATTACATCATTATATCAACTATATCATTTACATACATTTCTATAATGTATTTCTTTTATCCTCTTCAAATGTAGGTAGTAGTCTATGTAATATGTTAAATAGAAATATTATAATACAATGTCTATTCAAAAGAAATTTTCTATTAAGAAATGACCAATAAATTCATAAATATTTAATATAATTAAATATTTCTAGAAGTAAGATTAACCATATAAAATAATTGCTACGTTCATAGTTTTTGAGAGAAAATATTATTGGTTATGATTTATAGACATTTAATGTTAGACAAATGTTGCATAACAAAACATCCTTATTTTATACAATAACTTGACCATTAATCATTAATAAATATCAGTAATGATGATATTTAATTTATAAAGATAAAATTCAATAACTCAATTGGATACATTAATATGAATATGTATAATATACAAAATATCTAGAGTAAAAATTATTTAAGTTTTTTAAAATGAATAGTTTTCAACAAATAAAAAAAGAAATGTACAAGAGGTATTCCTTCTTATGTTGAAAAAAATGAATGTACATCAAACAAAATATATTCAGAGATATTTTATTTAGAAATTATAGTTTAAAAATTCAATTTGGAAGGGGTATTTAGTTACGTTAAACTATTGTATCCACATATGCACTATTGCCTTCTTTAATAATAAATCTTAACATAGAATAGATGGTGACCAAAAAATTTTAATGATGGTAGGTTTAGAAAAAAAAAAATATCAAACACAACTGTATACTGTTTTTATGTCAGTAATACTTTAATTCCAAATGAACCTAAAAGAAACATTGAAGAACAAATAGCAAACATTTTAGCTGAAGAATTGCATTAAATTAAAGCACCATTATTAAAAGAGCTCAAATTTGACTACAGGCTTATCAAATTGTATGATATAAATTATATTTATTGTTAATTACTTAAATATTTTAATTATAATTCAATAAATAATAAACTATTTATGTGGAATTTATATTGATAAACTAAATCAATAAATTGTAATTTATTATGAGAATACTTTAGTAAAACTACTCTGTTCATATATGTTTAAATAAATAGTAATTGCTTATCTTTTATATACATTTCTATATGATGGGACAACATTGTGAAAATACAATATTATGTCAAATATAAAAAGAGATTGAAACATGTATAGATATCAAACATTTACTAAATAAGCTTCACGAATATCAAAATGTATAATTTATAAATGTTTATAGATATTCTTTTGAATACTATAAATAATAACAGTTAAAATGTTTCAGTTACATAAATACTGATCATGAGAAACAAACTTTGTGCTATTCAAATGGTCAATGATAAACCTGTAATAAGATATCTAAGAAAGGCCACAGATAAGAAATGTTTTATTATATCCTGTGCCAGAAAAAAACTGTAGCTCATTAAAAAAAAACCAACAAAGAATTTTATTTAACAAATCATTATCTTGAATTATTAAATATTGGTTCTGGTAATGTATATATATATATATATTTTTTTTTTTTGTGAAGAGATAGAATTTACAAAGAAAACAATTATTTAACGAAATATATGATGTTACATAAAAAATGCTCCAATAAATTTTTAGCTCATTTAAAAAAATATAAACATAATTTAAAAAGCATGTTTGTTTTGAAATGTATTTCACATTACAATTCATAGCAATATTTTACAATCAATACATCTTTATTATTATATCCTATAATTTGTAGTCTACATTACTAAAATTAAATTTAACAATAAAACACATTGATAGATATTATATTTTCTTATTATCCATCAACAGCAGTCAGTATTTATTTGGACTTTGACCACACTTAGTAGATCTGTTTGTAATACAATATTGGAAATATAATCTTGTCTATATTTAAACAGCATATAAGATAAGAAAATGCTAGTAATCTGCTCAAATTCTCAGAGAAAATCTTCAGTTATTAAAATAAACTGTCAGATTTTAATATGGAATATATATTATACACATACAATCGCGCTAGATAACCTTAATTTATCATTTGGTGAAGAGCGCAAGATATAATATAATTATTGAAAAATAAACTTACTTATGTTTACCTGTAATTTCATTTTTTTTTTTTTGCTAAAATACAATGATCTAAGAAAAAAAATTGAAGCAAATCTATACATTTTCTACAAAAAAAGCAACCATGAGACCAAGCTCAGATACATGCAAATAAATTAAAACATACTCATAAAATCATGCAATTTATAAAATACAATAGTGTGTTAGTACAAAAATTGTTGTTAACCAACTTGGAGAGTATAATGTAAAATCATCTAAAATAAATAAAAGTATACTTTGCCTATACAAAATTACTTTAATATGTGTATATAAAAATTAACTAACAATCAATTGGTAGTAGATTGTATTGGGAGTGTACTATATTTTTCCTGATACGGTTAAAAAAAAAATGTTTAATAATATATTAAAAAAATGGAATACAAATATAAATTTGTAAAGAAAAAATATTAGAATTAATAATATAACTATTAAAATGTATTGATAAATTTTAAGAGGAATGTTTTTAATGTTTTATATATTTACTCTCAAATCAATGTATATTTTTAAACCTATATAAAGATATAGCCTTCACACTAAACAATATTAAATTGTTTTATAAAACATATGTTTAAATGGTTTAACCTATTGTTTATAAAATGTGTGTCTATTAACGGGTACTCAAGTAAAATATACAAATTTACATGTACCTTATCCACATAATACAAATTATTTTTTTTGTCCCTTATTCATGCATATTGAATACACATTTAGTACTAAAATTATTTTTTTCACTTTATCCACTTGAAAATAAAATTATTTATGGTACGCTTCTTCTTTTTACAAATATTTTTAAAAATCTTACCTTTACAATCCATTGGTGTATTAACTGTACTCGAACTATCTTGATTACTTGTTTCTAATTGCCATGAATTTGTTTGAGGCACTGCTAAAATACAAAAAAGTAAATGTTAGATAAAGTGAATGATAATAAGTAGTATTTTATTAAGTATAGTACCTATTTAAAAAAATATAAATATTTACCAGTATGATTGGTATCCCCTTGCGAAGTTCCAGGTTGTGACAATTCATTTTCATCATATTCTTCTTCTTCTTCTTCTAATGCCATATCTTCTACACTATCGTCATATGACATTTCTGTCAAACACTCTTGCCGGTCGCCAGAAATTGATTCTACTTTTGGTTTGATCATCTGATTCTCAGTCCGAACCACTTCTTTTTCTGGAGAACATGATTTACGGTAAGGTTCAGTTTTGATTACCTTATTGACTGAAGAAGGGATGTTATTATTATTGGTAGGAGATTTTTCTACCCCCTGAGGTTCAGATTCTGTCATACTGTCATCACCATTATCTTGATGATGATCATCTGGTCCATTTGTTCGTTGTAATTTTCGTTTCTTACTGGTAGGAGATAAACTACCCTCTCTAGGTCTTGAATATGTACGTATATTTTCATTTTGGCTCCAAATGGTAGGTGAATTAGAGCTGACTGATGATAAAGAAGGTGGTTGTTTTCTATGTTCAAAACGTTTAGACACTGGGTCTTCAAAATCTGAATTATCACGAACACCAATACCAGCACTTTCTGTTAAGCCTTTGATTTGAAGAGATTCAGCAGCTTTCAAAAATGTACCAAGTTCTTCTTGTGAAATATTTACTTCACCTCGATACATATAATCTAACATTGACTTCAGTTCTTGGAATTTGATATCCTTTAAAATTAAGATAGGATGTTTTTCTTGATGCTGACTTAATAAAACCTTTAACAAAATAAAAAAAATAAAATGTTACAAATATATTTAATACATGTTTCACATCAATTATAGGTTATTATTATAATACAGGTCTTTAGTTAGATATATATGTATAAAATGGTTTTAAAAAAAATGAATAGTTTAATTTATTGTGCAGTTTTGCATCAAGTACCCAGATATCCATCAATGCATGTAGCTATTTCATAAATATTTATTTTAACAGTAAAACTGGATACCTACTGTTTTTAATTAGGTATTAATCAAAATTTTAGAAAGTTAGTTTTTATTAAAATAAAAAAATGTATTTTGTTGTTCAGAATATTTCAAAAACAATAGTTTATCAATAATTACTTAAATAAGGAATAATATGTTGGTAGATACTAAAATGATTAATTATTATTTCTACAATAATGAACTAATATATAATTTGGTTTTATTTAGTCATGATAGAAACTTATAAATTATTACCTTATTCATAAAACATTTTAATATTGGCAAATTATGTAGGAATGCAATAATGTTAAGCCAACAAAACACTCATATTTACAAAATTAATAATGGTAAATAATTTTTAAGAACGTAAAAATTAAATATAAAATCAATAATACAAATCTATTTATATGTATTAAAATGTTTTTTTTTTTAAATGTGTTCATAATTTTAAATAAAGTAGTTCAATCATTATATAATATAGAATAAGAACATATTGTAAGAATATCATAGTACAAATAATCTGACCACAAATACACTATATCAGATTTTGACTTTCTTATATCTGGCTAGAATTGAATTTTATTAGTTAACGAATTTACCAGGTTGTACAATTTTCATATTATTTGTTGAACAATTTTAATGGAAACAGTTTCCGCAAACTGTGATTGGATGTATTTAGTTTAAAAATGTTGGTTCTAGAACCATTTTAACACCATTGATGTTACAGCTTTATCTAAACCCATACTCACAGTCCTACTATATTTCAATGATAGATCGAGCAAGCTCTTGAAAACTAAGTATACAAGAAATAACGCCATTTCAAAATCAATTAGAGTTTCATTTTAATATTACATTACATATCGGAACAGAAAGAAATGATAATGACATTTTTTCGAATGTATTCTAATGTATTTTCAAAAATGCACAATATATAATATAAAAGTAAGGTAAGGAAACAGTGTCATTAGAATGATTTAACATCAATAAACCACAATGTTTGATAAACACCATACTACACGATAGTTTGAGTAAAATATTTTAAACTAAATCATAGGAAAACAGATTAGGCACCATAAAAACTTTTCAAATTGTGAAATTCTTTAAATAATTTGATAAGTATTAAGAAGCATAATTTTTACGAAGAATATATTGAAGTTTTATTTAATGTACCAATCTATCTCAATACTATAATGCATAAAATAAGCAGGTTAGTATTTTATTAATAACATTATAGTAGATATATTGTATTTACTATTGGTTATTATTAATTCTACAATATTAATTAGGTATTGATAGTTAGAATACAATGATTTACCAACATAAATAATGTAAATTAAAAAATAATATTTTTAGCATTTCATTCTTTATTTGGTTATTATTGAATATTAATAACCAAACAATGTCAGTTACTTTTAAACCTTAATAACTAGGTATGAGTTTTTTTTTATACATATGCCACATTTCCCTAAGTAAATATATCATAATACTATTATTTCAAAATAACTTTCACTTGGTGCATTTTCTAGAGATTAATTAAGTTAGTAAACAACTGGGTCAAATTTTAAAATGTTTAAAAGATTAACTAAAAATTATTGAATTTTTTTTTAATGGTAGATAAGTACCATGTTATATATCTAGATTTTAAAGAAATCGGCTATCAAATTAAGTTAAATTCTTAAATTTATCTGTCTAACTATTAAAAGTTAAAATAAGATGCATCTTTATAGGTATAAAAATGTAAAGATTAATATACTTGCAGTATTCAATTTTAATGGCTCAAAAATATTTGACCAAAATATTATAACTCGTTAAAATGCTAAATTCCTCTTGAATAATAACCATTACCTACTTTTAGAAGGTTGACATGGAAAATTTAACTAGACGACGCTTCATAAAAATATTCAAAGAGAATGTACTGGCATGAATATGAAAGCAGAAACGGTGGAGGGCTTTCAAGAAAGTGAAATCAAAAAAGACAGGTATGTCTAGAAGGGTAGGGCTCTGTTAAAAATATTTTAGGAAGTAAGCTAGATGAAAAAGGAGAAAGGAAACGTATACCTACCTACATAAAAAACAAAAAATCAATACCTTTTTCGTTGTTATTTAAAAGTTTTCTTATTTTTTGGAATGATTTCACAAAATTTAAATAATAAAATAATAAAATACATTTATAATATAATACACTTATTTTTAATAATATAATTAATGTGAGTATTAAATAGAGATAAACAAAAACTAGGGAAAATATGTGTATGTTGACCATTAGCTACCTACTCTAAACTTAATAAATCTATTATTATAAATTTATACAGTTATTAGAAGAACAAATACCAATTTCTTTGGCTAAAAGTATACTATACAACCGTCATGAGCATATCATAGTTAATAGCATAACAATAATTCTTAAAGACATTTACTTTGTATCTAAAAGTAAGTAGTTACTATTTTTTTCGTTTTAAAACGTAATATATCTTAAACATTTGTATTTTAATGAAACTCATGAGGTATTGATAGCAACTGTTTGGTTTGAATGAAAAAATAACAGTTTGCAAAGAAACTGTTAGTAATTAACAGGAATATAGTAATATCTATTAACTTGCATATCTAAAATCGATAGGTAAGTTCTATAAGTTTAAATGTTTTATTCACGATTTTATATATATTGATTTTATTCCTATTAATAAGTTCCAAGTTATCTATCTACTCATATTCATACATACAAAACCTGTAAATTATCATGTAACACATTCAGATACAAGGAACACTACCTGAATATTTTCGAATGGAAATTGTTCAATACATATGAAACGTTTTTTCATATTTATTATATATTAATTGTTACACAAATCAATACAATAGATGTCAAATTCAATGCTCAATACTAATCTACAGTACACAGTAGACCTTATTTCAAAGTAAAATTGAACATACAATTGACAAAATCCATTTACATAGGTACTTGATAACACATATAATTAGGGGAAAGAATGGAACTGTGAATATTATAAATAACTATGCACAGATTTAAAAATTGTATAAATTACGACATAGTTCGAAAGAGAGTCTAGAAAAGTTCCCAAAATAAGTCCTGGTGCATAGGCGTGTAGGTAGGTACTTATGATTATGAACCAATTTAACGCGTAAACTAATTCCATGATTAATTTGATTTTTAAATAAATAGGTATAGGTGTGTGTGTGTGTGTGTGTGTGTGTGTAATTATGTACGATGTATCATAATTAGGTAAGTATTGTAGTCCGTCGCGGATAATAAAAAAAATACGTGTATAATATTTGCCAACAGTACAGAATTCGATTCACGGAACGGAGACAGAGACAGAGTGAGAGAGAGAGAGAGAGAAAAAGAGAAATTTCCTTTGTCATCGCATTGTGCGCGAATAACGGGACAGGAAAAAGGAAGAAAAAAAAAGTGAAGGGGTGTGGAACTGGTTTTCATACCGCCTGGTGAAAATCATGTGCAGACACCGTGTGTATACGCTATACCAAACAACGCGAAGGAGCGCGCCGCGCGAGCGCGCGCGCGTTCGCGTAAGTAGGCCAAAACAAAACGGAAATGTCCTAAAAAAATAAAATAACCGACGTAAGATCCTGGTCGGACGATTTGTCGACAATATCGCGCGTTCTAAAACTTCGGCCAGCAATTATTTTTTTTATGGCGCGCCGTTATTAGTTATTGACGATGATGATAATAATAATAATAATTCCGTACGGAAACCGTCGAGGGGGAAAAACGAAACACGGTGTCTGGACGGAACGTGTCCGGGGTGGTGGTGGTGGTGGCGGAGGGGGGAAGGGTGTTGTGTGGAAGAGGGCGAAAAAAAAAACAAACGTAGTTTTCCAACCGATTTTCGGGTGTGCTACTTACTCCCAAGTACGGGCTGCAAGCCGACAACACGACTTTGTGGGCCTTCAAGTACCGTCCCTCGGCGGCCAGCGTACAGTCGACCAGCGTGCCGCTTTCCAGCAGGCTGTCGAACACCGAGATTAAAGTCCTCTGGTGGTTGTTCCATCGCAGGCAAAACTGTTGGCTTACGGACATGACGTCGTCGTCCGGCGATCTTCTGGGCCGTCTTCCCCGTTAACTTCGTGGGGGGAGGGGCGGCGGTGGCGGCGGCGGCGGACAGGAAGACGGAACGGTCTCGCGCGCGATAATCGAAACGAACACGAGTCGTGAACAAAAACCAAAAAAACCCGACGGCGATAATATTGTTCGTATCGATTTTTTCGCGTTCACCACGTCTTCATCATGGTCGAGCGATATTGGAAACGCGCACTGGCCGCGACGAAATAAATGCTACTACCGCGCGTCGTCGGAAAACCGTCTGACGACGACGTTATGACGGGGCGTACACACACGGAGACGACGACGACACGACTACGGCCTGCTGCTGCTGCTTGCTTGCTTGTTGGCTGGCCGGTTGGCTGACACGACGGCGGCGGCGGCGGCGGTGGCGACGACGACGCGCGCGTGCGACCGATTACCGTACCGAATATTATCGCGTTCTAACGCACAGTGTATTGCTGTTCGCGTGAAATAATAAAAACGACCCGACGACGACGATAATAGCGCGGACGATGATAAATAAATAATATTATCACAAAACGAGTGCGTGCGCGTTAACGTGCGGTCGCGGTTCGATCGAACGTTTATAAATACGACAACGGAATATAAGTGCGTGTGGTATATATATACATATGTGGGAAAAACAATATTAATCTACGATAATTAAATATTACCGAGCGTTTTTATTGATAATAAACCGAGAGAAAAAGGAGAAATAATATTGAATCGCGTGTGTGTGTGTGTGTACGTGTGTGTCCGGGACCCGTTTCGAAAACGCCCGGTGTGCGCGGACACGACGGAATAGCGGACGACGCGGCGAGACGGCGGACGCGTTTCTTTTTCGACTACTACGACACCACAGCGGCGGATCTACACGACGACGATATTATTTTCGTCCGTTTGGGCATCACGACGCGCACACACGCGCACGAACACGGAACTGTACTCACACGCACACAAGCGCACACCTTAAAAACCGATTCCGAACCCGTACGGCGTGTACGCGCCGGCGCGGGGAGCGCGCGCGGCGCGCGCGCGTGTGTGTTTGTATCGGCGGCGGCGGCGGCGGATGGGTCGGGCGGGCGGGTGGTCGGGCGGGGAGAGAAAAGGGAAAAACGTACGAAAAAAAAGTACAAAAAAAAAAAAAAAAAAAATTAAAAACGAGGAGACCGGAGAACGCGCGCACGCGCACGCGCAACGTACACACCAGGTTTCGCTGTCGTACGTGCGACGCTGCCGCCGCCGCCAACACGCGCACGCACAAGAGCCGGTCACGCGAACGGCGGCGACACGCCATAATGGATTCGTGCGGGACCGAACAGATGTTGGCCGCGGGACCGCCGACCGCCGCGATCGCGCGGATGTTGGCAACGGTTTTCCGGCCGGCGGAGTTCGCGTACGAAAACAAGGTCCGCGTCATAGTAGTGTCCCCCACACACACCGCGGACAATGCGAATTTCGCGGTTGCGGCCCACCCGGTTTTCCGCCGTAAACGCACGAAACCTCGGACGACGACGGTTTTTCCCGAAGTCTTGCGTACACAACAGTGTTCAGAACGCACCCGGTACTACTAACGTCGTTCCGCTGAGACAAAGGCCGACATTTGCATTTGTGACGCGGACGATTTATAGTTTTGTATGCGGCCAACGTGTACGTGTACGTTCAAATTTTTTTTTTGTTCACATCGGTCGCGGGACGGCCTACGACAAAGACCGTCACTAATCCCTGAGAATTCTCGCTCCGGTCTTGCGTCCCGTGATTTTATTGCTCTGTCGCGGCGATATATTTCAACCCAACCCGCCCCGCACCGTCGTGTTTACACCGTATTCGTAAACAAACGTCCGTACGACGGACGTAGACCGTTCTCCGTCGTTATTATTATTATATTATTATTTCTTGCGTTTATTATTTGTCGGGCGGAAACAAAAGAAAATCCAATTATGCGTATAAACGGAAACCAATAAAACCAATACCAATAACCGAATACGAGAAACTATATACGCGACTATCGATCACCCGCAACCCACTCGGTCACTCGACGCCGCCTCGCCGCTGCCTAACCTGTCCTGTTCGTTATGTTTTGGGACAACGATGTGACACGTTTATATATATATATACGTATGTATTATGCACGCTGCCACACCGGCAGTTTTCGCGTGTCCGTCTTGTTCCGTTCTAATCCGCTTTCAAGGCGGTCCACAACGATCCGTCGGTATCGACGAAAACAACAACAAAATGTATCCCGTACCGCGTTAGGTGCACGGCGCGATCGCGATGGCCGCGAAAACGGTACGCCAGCGCTCGGAACGGTCGAACGAAAAACACGACGTCCGTACGCGCGATTTTCGTGGATCACGGCGTTTCCTCCGGACGTGTGTGCGTCGTCGGCAACGAATTTTCGTCGTTTCGATCGACCAAACGTTCTGTTTTCCATTGCGTTTCGCGTTCGCGGGTAATTTTTAATCGCCGATTATTATTTTATTGGAAAACCGATGAACGGCCGGTTTTACAGACGTATGCTGTACGGCAGCCGTATCGCGCGCGCGCGCGCATTCGGATGGACTTCGGTTTCATGTATATTGACGTACATGACGTAACGAAAATCCAAACTATCGACTGTGTATTCCGATAATTATATCTACACGCAATACGGAGATAATGTTCCGTTTAATGTAACCGTATAACGCGCGTAACGGCGTACAACAACGAACGAATTAATGGCCGTATAATTACCGTCTTTTTTATCCGAGTGGACGACTCGAAACGAACTGCCGCGATGCGTTATGTGTATAGGATGATGATTGTGATGACGATGACGATGACGATGACGTTGACGAGGAGGAGGAGATACGCGTCTTACCACGAATTTGTTCGTCACAAACGATGACAATATCGTTTTCGCGTCGCTCGCTGGACGCGCATACACGCGGCGCGTCTGCGTTCGTATTTTACGAAAAACGTTGTCGTGGATCTTTATTGTTATTGTTGTTTTCGCACGAGAAAAATCCCAAGTCGAAAATATTCTCCTCTTCGTTTTCGGTACCCCGCGTCAAACGATGGGCGTTTTTTTGTTGTGACGCCGTCGCGGACGGACGCGTTATTTCAATGCGCAGACTTGAGGAGCCGGTGTGCCGGTCAAATTATTTAATCATCGGGGGGAGGCCGATTTTTCAACATGAACTTCGATCATTGATAATCAACGATACTTCGTCTGCGGCAGGGGCTCCATTTTATTATTTATAATAAATAGGTGTTTGACATGCCGATACCGTTAAAACTAATGCATAATGACAAAAAGGTCATGGATATCACCCCCCCCCCTTCCCACACCAACCGTTTGACCGTCACTGCGAAAAGCGCATCTAAACCTATCGCTTTGCGCGTGCCACGTCCGTAGGGCGCTATCCGTAACATCACGATAGTCATTCGATTTAATAATAATAATAATGACGACTCCTATACACGCCGTTTGTAAAGGCACTGAAGTCGTATTGTGACAAAATGTCAAAATCAACATCGGAAAATCGTGTTTTATCGGTGATGAGGGGGGGGGGAGGGAGGACGAATCGCGAAAAATCGTCGAAAACGTATTTTGAACGGACCTGAAGGGGGCAAGACGCGCGCGCGCGGTTCTCGAAGTCGCCGAACTGACTTATTCGGTCGCGTCGGGTCACCAACCGTAATGAACGCGCGCGGACATCTTCGTACGTCTTGGGTTCAAGCGGGCCCAACACGATGTTTACGTGAACGTTTCGCACCAACGGGCGGCTCCTCCGAACGGGAATTTTTCGGACGCTTTTATGGTTTCAAAAACACGTATTCCATCGAATACGCCCCCTGTCGTGCCGACCGAACACACTCCTGTGTCTTCCGTCATTGAATTACAAAATTCTAACGACGTTTCGAAACAGTCGTGCGCGTACACGAAAGCTGAACGCTATTTAACTTACACGCGATTTCGTGCGCTTACCAACCAGAAATGCGTTTCGCCAGCCGACCGAAAACTCGCGTAAGAAATAAAATTCAATATTTTTTACAAGAAAAAAATAATAATAAACGAACCCCGTACAATGTTGTATCATTTGTGGCGCATAAAACGTAGAATTTTCCTGTTCAAGACCGTTCGAACTCGGATGGTTGGATGTAGGCATGTTTTTCCGCGATTCTGTTACGTCCGAAAATGAAAGACGTGTCTTGAACCTATTGTTTTCACGACGAAACACATTTGAACACGTTTCAAATGAACACAGTGATAAAAATGGTATTTCTTTTTCCATTTTGGTTTAAAAACGGTGTCGTGCTCAAACACCTTATTAAACGTGACTAAACATACACGGTTCGAACTTCAAATCGAGTATGGCATAGACGACGACGCCATACAAATCTGTCTATATTTCTCGAACGCACTAAATATGTCTGTATATTTCCATGATCCATTTAAAACGAATTCATTAGACTATTTTTAAATGAGGCACTCGAAACGCTAAATGCTTTCGTAGTAAACGAACGGCTACAATAAATAACAATGCACGGATTAAAAACATAAAATATATAATATATATAGTGCTCATAATAGATATAAATATATAGTATACAGTTAGGAGGACAACGCAACGACGTACTTACGTAAATAATAATACTCAACTAATTGATAATAGCCCGAACCGGTTCAAAAACAACAATAAATATTTAAAAATATTTCGCCGATCATAATTTATGAGATATTACGTAAGCATGTAAATACAATTAAGCTGAAACATCGCGTGTGGGTTTTTTTTTTTTTAAATATTTGCGATTACTTTGTGCACGCATACTAAATGATTTTTCAAATGGTCCTTTCTGCCAAATGTCTTGTGACAAATACGGCACTGAAACCGTTTATAACCGCATTCTTGTTTCATGTGATGCACTAATCTGGATTTGTGCGAGTACTTTCGGTCACATTTCGGACACGGAAACTTGTGCGGCCCGTACTTGGGTAGATTTGATTGCCGGCTAAATTCACCTGCACGCGTTAAATAATTTAATTGCCGATGAGTATACAAAATCATTCAATCAATTACACAGTGTATAATAGTAAAGATCATGTTTATCAATATATATATATACATATATATAAAACATAAGCTAACACGAACAAAATGTTACAATGCGATCAAAGGTGTTTATTGTATGTAAATACATACACATGTGTCGGAGATAAATCTTTTAATGTTACAAATTCTTACCACTCATATGATATTACACAGAGAATTCGAGGATAAACGGAGTTTTAAACGATTGTTCAAGGAAAATGTAATTTTATTATTTATATAAATTGTAACATATATTAAAAAAAAAAAACGTGTCTTGATTTACATGCACATGATAGTAGTTTTAAATTAGTGATTTTCAATCGACAGCGATTACCGATTTGAAACACGAGTAATACTTGGATGATCAATTGAGTGTTATGTCGTCTGCTGAAGTCGCGCCGTCCAGTCCTATACTACATTTCGTTACTCCTTATTAACGTCTTAATCGATTATGGACCGAAATCAAATGTTTCATCATTGATTCTTTATGCGAAAACTTTCTCAAGCAAACGTAACATTCGAATTGCGGTTCTATTCCACATTCGAATTTAAGATGTCGCCAAATTGCGTTTTTCCTTTTATAAGATCTTCCGCATTTTTTAGGACAAACGAATCTTGATTGTTCTTTGCCTGAAACCAATCATTTGTTCAATTATTATTATTATTTTAATTCGTATTATATAGCAACTTTGCAAAAATCATTAAAATAGTGATTAGTAAGTATATTTTAATAACATGTAATAGCTAAATAAACATGTACACGCCACACAAACATTTACACAATATATCAGGTATATGTGCCTACGTATAATCATGACTAAATTAAACACGACTATGTCAAGTAACTGTCTGAGATACTAAATTTTAAAAGAATTACAATTTTTATAAACCCATTGGTCACATAAATATTGTATTTTTGTACGCACAAGTTATTACAAATGTTGAGCGCGTTAAGTTCACACTCGACTACTATTCAAATTTACGTGCATAGGTATACATGTTTCCTGGTGTATTTTATTAAATTGCATAAGTAGGTATATATTCAAGTCGAATAAATAGTTCTTTGAAATTTAGAGTTATGACTTCTCAGGCGTAGGTAATAATATATATATATATATATATATATTATATGTGTTACTTATATTTGAAGGTTATAATAACTACAAACAATTTATACAAATAAATAATATTCTACGGACTGTAAAAAACTGAAAAAAAAACGTAAGTCTTCTATTAAAAAACATTTTTTAATGCAAAATGAAGTATTTTTTAATCATAAACATATTCGTTTTTATATTTTACATATCAAAACTGTAAAATATTCGTAAAGCATAACCGAAACAATGTTTTACACGTATATATATATATACACGTGTAGTGCGCGAATCACGTTGCACAACACTTATAAATTTTGGTACGGACATGACCGTGTTCATGAATTTCACAAGCGTATATAATAAACGTACAATAATTTAAATATATTAAAGCCTGTAGATGACTTAACACCACGCAAGTACACCTAAGCGTATCTCTTTAGTCGCCTGTTGAGAAACGGTTAATTACTATTCTCGCGAAATATATTCCATTATATAAACTACATATTTGAGCTGGTTGTGGTTTGAGAATTATAACACGTGTCTGATTCATTTATAAATTATCTCTTGTACGGCATTAATGCCAGACACATTTTAATAACAACGGAATATGTCCAATAAAATATTATAATAATATGCATGTCTTAATTTTAATTCCAAAAATATGTTGTCAACCGACACGGCACGTTTAGTAGTAGATGGTTATGAATTATGGTAGTGAGTAGGTCATCGTAATTTAATGTATTATAATGACGCAGGTAGATCCAAATCACAGACGTATCTATTAGACGACTGTTATGTCCTGAGTAACATATTTTTGTCCGACGTTCAAATCAAAATCAACGTTTTTATGACGTTTTTTCGATTTTCCTTTTATTGCGGAGATCTCTTGTTACGAACAATAAAACACTCGAATTTCGATAGCACCCCAAACTCGAATAATGGATGTTGCACCAGTGTATTTTTTTTCTTTTGTACACTCTCTTCCGCACCACATGGAGCGAATACATATTTGAACTGCATATTAACGTTTGAAAAACATGATTTTTTTTTTCACTCGTTATTATTATTTTTAATAAAAATGTTTTAACTGGGGATTACGAAAGGAGAAAAAAAAATATACTAACTTGGAGCTCTATACAATAAGCCAAATATTAAATTTTTTCTGAAAGCAAAGCGTCTAGAATAGGCGGGTCGTGCATGGCGAGTTGAGAGGAGCATAATTCCAAAGGTACCGATTAGTAAACCAACTGGCAAGCGCCCCAGGGGAAGACCTCGGGCAACGGTGGCCAAATAGATTAAATGCAGGTATAGGAATGGTAGACAGAACAGCAAAACTCGAGATTGCTGTTGATGACTGTGACAAATGGAGGGATTTAATAGAAGCTGCGAAAGACCCTAATGGTCCGTAAAGTAAAAACGAAAAAATTAAAATATTTTGCAGAAAAACAAAACGTAGTTATCGTATTTTAGCAGCCCTACGCAAACGTAATAAATAATATTTATTTTACGTATTGCTGCGCGTTTGCTGAACGTTCTAAAACAAATCTTGTGACAAAGTCAATCCAATTAAAACATTTACCATACAATAAGACTCGTGTGACAATATTTTAAACAGTACACACGTAATATTATTTAATTATTATTAATTAATATCTTTACATCCGTTGTAAACACAAATTATCTTAGTTATTAACTTTATACATCAGTCTGTTTCCTTTATTCAATTTATATTAATATATTTAAAAATACCGAATAATTATGTTACGTTATATCTATCTCACAGCGCGCATAGTACTATATATTGTACGTGCACGTACATTTATACAGATAAATAACAAGTGATAATGATTTCATCGGGTCAAAAGATTATAGGTCTATGAAAATTCAATAATAATGGTCCAGCATTTCTTCCGCGTGATGTGGCTATCACGTATTCACATGTTCACGAAATACTATCATTTTATATTCGTCTAATCCATACACGTACTTCTCAGACCCGCGTCGGATATTTCACGTTTATATTAAATACCGATTAGTTTCTCGCATTAAGAAGCCACCTCGGTTGCATTTCCAAAAACACGCACGTCAAGAACATTACGATTTGTAATTGTAAATATTGTTATATAATTGTATTTAAACATCTATATAAAAAAAAAAAAAAAAAACAAACAAACAAACAAACAAACGGTAACTAAGTGTGTATTCCAAAAAACGGTTGATTGTATTTTGGACACGGGTTCATCTCGTCAATACTGTTTGTGAATGAGATACGTATGTCTTCTCAACGACACTTTATACTTAAATCGTCTGTGACAAAACGAGCACTCGAACTGCGGTTCTACCCCGCAATCGAACTGAAGATGTTGCCAAACCGAACGTTTATTTTTGTACGATTTTCCACAGGAGTTGGGACAATAATATCTCAGTTCCGCAAAGTCTGAAAAACAAAGCGTCTATTATGGAGTGCGTGTCATATTTTTCCCCGGTACCCGTAAAAATATTTGAGGCCATAGCTCGAACAACCGTGTAGTATTATTTATTTATTAGCGTAGTTTATTGCAATTATAAGCACTAGCTATTAATCAAAACTCGGAAGTGACGAGCGAAAAAATTACCGGAAAACCACTAACGTATTATAACAACTATAACCAGTGAGGCGACTAAACAACTCGAGTGGCTTGGAAAGTTTTTGCTACGGGATTTTTTAGTGAAGAATTGGACCATCAACAACAACAATAGTCGAAGACTGAACAAAACGGTAAATTTTCATCTCATCGTATCGTTGAAAAATCGAATAATAATACACTTAAAATTTACTGGTCGTATTTTACGCGTATAGTGTCTTTAAGAATTTACCTTACTTAATATCTCTTTTTGTACGAGCAACTCGCCATACAGCTTTGCTATACTCGTGTTAGAGTATATATGTAATATATATACGACGTATATTTTCACCAGGTTTTGACCGAGAATTCAATACCGAACTTTTCAATTAAAAATGGTTTGAATACACGAGGCGAATAATTATACACAACGAGTATAATAAACAATATGCACATGCAAAACTTGTTGAAAGATACTTTACTGTAGAGGACAGACTCTTGTATTTACAAGTACAATTAAGTACTTAGGGTCTACTTTTGGGCATCGTACAGATAGAATTTGGATATTTTTAAGTCCACGAAAAACGTGTCCTAAAAATAAATACGTACATTCGCAGTAAATAATGTCTTAAAGAGACATCGCTCAAAAATTAATACTAGATATTGACGTACTCACGTGACAAAACAAATGTACTGGTTGTCATGGAACATACGAGGGGAGAGGGTAGAAATAAACGTAAACAATTATTCAGAATTCAACTATATATTTTATAGTGTCGCATAAAAAAATACAACGTACAAAAAAAAAAAAAAATATCGTTAAGGCGAATATTGTGTTTAAGTTTTTTGTCGAACACTTCCCACGCGTTAAGGGATCGGCTGTGGTCGAGTGGGTAGAAACACACGTCTGCGGTTCGATCCCGAGGGTAGCCGACGAGATTTTTCGCGTTGGTGGCGTCAGGTCTCTGGTGCAAGCCGGCCATAATTACCCGTCCATCTTTGGCTTGTCCAATAACCATATTCGACTACCCTCCCCCATCACATAATATGTGAAGGGTGCAATGTCTATTTGTGTTTTTGGGGGAAATAAGAGGACGTGACCGACTGATTGACTTCCCACGCGTAAGCATTGGCAGTTCTCCTACACGGCGCGTACTAGTCGGGTACAGAGATTCAAGGTGACTCGCACTAATTGGATCGTGGGTTATCACGGGCAGTACACTATAGCAAGTTCGGTCCACACATAAAATCTGTACTTTCCAAGCGATAAAATAAAGTAATAAACGTATTTCCCGAAACTTTATTCGTATACGTACGATTTATAGTCAACATTGAAAATTGACGAAAAAACCGAAAAAAAATTACTCTCGACACGGTAAAACGACAGGCAGTCCCAAATCGGTGAAAACGCGAAGGGAAACGATTTGTTACGAATTCGCGCCCGACTATTTCCACCTAAAGAAACCGGGACCGAATTGGCGTACCGTCCAAATTGATTTCGCGACCCGACCTATAGCCGTAACTCGGGCGCAGGTCTTCGTATACCGAAACGAACGTACGGGTGTACATGAGCTGCGGTGTCGCCGACTGAACCGTGCCGTCAACATATTTGCTTGTGAATGAGAAACAAATGTCTGATCAACGTGGACTTATACGAAAACCTCTTGTAGCAAATGAAACACTCGAAACTCGGTTCTACTTCGCACGCGAACTTATGGTGTCGCCAAGTGGAATATTTGTTTTTGTACGATTTCCCGCAGGCGTTCGGGCAATAGAATATCCGTTCCGTTCCGTCTGAAAAACAAAATAAAAAATTTTTTTTTTAACGATTCAATCAGTCTGCGGCATTACGATAGCGGCGTAATATAAGTTATATATATATATGTATTTTTTTTTTTTTAACCAAACGTGTTAAACCATATGAGATTACATTTTAACCGTTGCATGCGATGTTATAATACGAGTGCAATAACGATGATGCAATCGATACGTCGAAAAATAAAAACCAACTAAATCGTGCGAGGAGGAACAGGAACAGGAACAAAACAAATTATAAATAAGTATGACAACACATTGATAATCAACACGAGAATAATACACGATTCCGTTATAATACACCGACGGGTTTTGCACGCAGTCTGGAAAGTCCGCAACGTAAAACCACCTGTAATCACAATAAACAAATCGACGATTAATTAGTATTTTTCGTACTCGTATAAACGGTCCGTCGGCCACTGGTCTCGGGTCGTTCGTGTCGAAAATCAATTCTCATAAACGAGTTCGGATCGAACCGCGTCCCCGATCACGTTTCTTCGAGTGCTCGCCGTGATTCCGACCGTCGAAAACACACGCGATTTGTAAAACGTAGTTTTTCCTACATATAAGTGTATAGACGCATACACGTTCCATACACTTGGTGAAATCGTTGTTTTCATCAAGTCCACTTCCTGTACACACACTTCGAAACAGCACGGAAACGACTACGACGTATATTGAAAAAATCATCCGTCAACACACGGAATAACACGATAAATCGTTTAGGGTTCCAAACATCGAACGCTCTCATTTATCGTATGCCTACGACGGTTATAATAATATATTTACACGCAAAGCGACGCAAACAAAACGCCAGTTTGTCGACGGTTTATGAGAATGTTTGAACGAGAAAACCATCTCTAACTTTATCCATATAAAAGCGCAAGCGTACATACACAAAAAAAGCGCAACACGGTTAAATTACGAGTATTGTTTTTGGATAATTAAATAACCGTTTAATAACCACCGCACGTCAACTAAGATTATTGATGACCTCCGTTTCGTTTAAACGGGTTCAAATAAATAAACACAGGGAAACAATAATGATATTTCTTTAAAAGCATTACAGTTGTTGTACAAATAAATGATTTTTCGAGTTGTCGTTTCTGTTAAACGTGCCGTAACAAATGTTGAAGCGTCCCACGTTGAAATCGTTTGATCGACCACCACAATTTCGGACACGCAAACTAACGCGTGCAATCGATATTTTGCAGGGGACGGATTTGATTTCCAACTCGGCATACCTGAATGATTAGAAACTTGAAAAACGAAATAAATTAGATAATGTGCACAATTTTTTTCTAATAAATCTAAATTGTCGTAATCGACGAACTATAATGAGATCATATGGCAAAAAAATAATGATTTAGTTTTTAACATTTTTTGAATAGCGATTACTTTGTTGTAACTTATTCCGACGTGTCTTAATTTCTAAACAAGTTCAACTCCGGGACCGGTATTAAACGGGTTTAGCCGATAACCATTTTAAACGCATTTTGTTAAATCTGATTTGAGCAATGAAAATTGCAAGTCGTTTAAACGTACAATTTAACTTTTCTCTGATTATTTAATGTATTTATCTGCACGAAAAGATGTTTGTCTGAACACACAGCCTTATATCAGGAGAAAATAACGTTAAAAAGATAACCTTCCCGAAACTAAATTTTCAAAAAAGGAATATTTTAAACGTCGACAAACAAAAAACCAAACCAACAAATCGAAAATGTTTTCCATCCCAGTGGTAGATACGGCGGCGGCGGATTTGCAATCGTACGGCCACGACAGATGAGGAAGGGGGGGGGGGGGGGAGGGGGCGGAAATGAAAGAAGGCGTACGAGATAGAAAAAAAAAACGTGTATACAAATAATCATAAACGTTATACACGAAAAAACAATTTTACAAATAAATTATTGAAACGGTCGGTATTGTAAATCGAATATTTATTCACATAAATCAAGAAATTATCACAATAAAAGTGTATGTCTAATAGGAGGAAAACGTCAACAAATAATATAAAATGCACAATTGTACAGTTTATCTAAATATTGAATTATTAAGTTCGTCTATATTTAATGTGATATATGTGTGAAAGTTTTTTTTTTTTTTAAAAACAACAGTGCGATTTCAATATTTGTTAATTAATGGTTTTACGATTTTTATCAAAAACTATACATTTTATAACTATACACTGAGAACATACTTTAACAAAAAAAAATTATATATATATATAATAATAATATAAACGGGATGTTGGAAATAAGTGAACTTGTAAATATTTTAATATGAAAAAAAATCATTTTTTATCACCTGAGTACCTATGAATGATACCAAGGTGATTTTTTAAAGTGCTCTTTTGTCTAATTCTCTTGCTATATATTCAACATACAAATGGCTTGGTACCAATTTTAATTAACACGGTTGAATCAACTACCTCTGGACTTGTAAATTCAACCACACGATTTATTTATATAATATAATACAAGTACATTTGATTAGTATATATGGGTTTTTCAACAGCTCAATATTCTTAGCCCGAAGTTAATATTGTCTCGCAACTTTGTTTTTGGTGTTATTGATATTTAAATTAAAACAATACAATACTAAATTTATTTGAATTATAAAGAACGAAAAATTTCTTTTTTTTCGTCTATATTATTATATTATTATATGATATTCTGTTATCGGATTATTTTCAAAAACATATATAGCGAGAATTTTTATAGAAATCATTGATGTAATATTATATTATAGTCTATAGTTTTTGAAAATAATCCGATAACGTAAGCTGTTCAATATTCTTAATTAATACTACTCGATCTGAACTAAATTCAGTTTAAACTCAGTTTAATCAAAGGCAACAGGCGCAAGCAACATTGTCAAGAACTTAGATTAATGAAACACAATTGAAAACTTTTTAAATTCAAACATTTGTTATACATATATCACTAACATGGAACTATGTGAGTGCAATTACAAAAATAGGCGACATAAAAGTTACACACGAATACAATAAAAAAGAAAAAACAATTCTTTTGATTTTTTTTGAATTTTGAATTTAATTTTATCATTATAAACAATTTATTAAAATATCTGAACACAATGAATTTCTGTTCGTATAAAAAAAAAAAAATTGTTTTTACGTACTGAATAAAAAAAATCAACTAAAATGCATTTTGTTACTTTGCATTTAAATTATGTTTTAACTGTGAAGCTAATATTTTCATATAGTTATAAAATTTGACATATTTGTGTAACTTTTCTATGTAGAAATATCTATTTATTGAATAAAAACATTATATATGTATTTAAGAAAATTCAGTAATTGTTCAGTAATTAGAATTTAAACTAAAACTTATACAGTAGTTATAATAATCTATTTAATCTATAGTATGAACAATTTTTTTCCACCCTGTGTACAATATTATATCAACAAATTCTTTAAAATTCACACTACATGTCTGCAAATTATTAACAGTGCTAAGCAAGTTAATATTCTCGATTCATATTTGATCTTAACCAATTGTTTTTAAGTGGTTAAATTTCTTATTACACAATCAACATTTAAATAGCTTAAAACTACTACATTAGTATTCAACAGGCCTGAAGTTGTAATTACATCTGAAGTTGTATATGAGATTACATGAGGTATTTGGACATACAATATATGTTGGTTTTTTTTTGCAAATCTGAAAACATAAATTAGAATTTATTAATGCCAGTAAGGTACATGTATTTTAATCACAATTATGGTCGCTAAATAGCTGAAGTACTATGTATACAATATTACAATTGTACATTTAGGTAAAATCATTTGATTATTTGAGTAATTTTTACTATTAATTACTTCCATTCCTAAACTATATATAACTATGTAAAATATGTACATTGAGGTAGATAATCATTTGTTACTTTTACTTAATTTTAACAGTAATTATTATTATTATTATAAGCAAAAAAAATGCTAATAAGAGAAAGTTATGGATGCATAATTATTGAGCATGAATAGCACATAAAGATAAACACACAACAATATAATAAATGATAAGTACTCAAATATTTTTAATTAAAAAATAATCAGAATTTAAATATTTATATATTATTAATTTTGTAAATTAAAAAAAAAATAATCAAACTTAGACTAGATCTCTTAAAAACTAAAACACCACATTCGGCAGACGTTCTTCATTGTATCTTTTAGGGCGTTATCACCTAAAACCACAAACAAAACATTTAAATATCATTATTATATAAATATATTATTATTACTAAGTACTAACGTTCGTTAATTATTTTGTTTCAATTTGATTTTCATAGTTATATTTTAACTTTTAATAGTATTAAATTTTGATCATAAATTAAAATTGTAAAATTTACAGTTAACAAATTTTTAATGATAAGAAGATAAAAAGATCTGTAATAAATCTTAATTTTAAAGTCTTAATATATCGGACAGCAGTAAATGTCTATAATACTATTGGGTATACCTGAGTAAAATTTTAAAAAAATATATACTATTTAGGTAGATATTACTAAGACGTCGGACGAAATAATCTCAATAATTTTGATGTCGATACGATCAGTCATAAGACGTTCAAATGTTTTTTTGTTTAAAACCGTACGTGTCATACAGAGATAAACGATAGTACGATTCTATCATATTAATATGGTTGATATAACTGTAAATACCGTTTCTGAAGTCGATTCCACCCATGGACGTCTTACACATCATTCCTTCATTTATCCATCGGATCGTCCGAGCTGCGCTCATTCGGTTCTGACGTGGTGAGAGCTGAGAGTCGAGCACGACACGTCGGCATGATACGCTCTACAGTCGACTGAAGGAGAATCGAGTTAATTGTTATTCATGATAAATTTAATCGTTGAACATCGTTGCACGGACGTACGTAGAACGCGTAATAAGTGAGCATGCTCTTCGCGAGCAACGTAACAATCGTCAATTATTGCCGAAATAAACGCGACGGAAATAATTAACTCACGTCCTTACCGTCTCGTAATCACTGATAACGTACGGGAAAACACTACAACGTGTTATCAACGAATGAACAATAGAAAAATAGTCAAAACGAGCGGGACTTGACATAACCTATAAATAATTAAAAATCAACCAACGAAGCCGGACGGTTGACCGCGAGTCCTGACGTCATCTCGGTCGATCCGCACGTCGCGTCCCCATGAGGTACGGTATATTTCGGCGGCACACGTACGAACAGCACCCTCGTACGGCGTATCCGGTGACGACGTCCCCGAAGTCCGAGTAAAATTCATTCCGAGACGTTCTGAAACATTTGTAAAGAGGTCGATTTCGTCGTCGAGCGTAACAACGGTTGCGGCGGTGGTATTTTCGTACGGACTGTCTCGTGGCCGAACATCTTCCGACGAACCCGTAGCTCGGTTGACGGTTCGTCGTTTTTCGTTCGTCGTCCTAACACCGTTGGATATCCTCGACAACGGAACGTCCAACGACGTGTGTAAACACTACACGACGCGGCGGACGCGAAACCGTGACTTTCACGACGGACCGACTAAGTGTATGCAAACATAAAAGCAAAAATGGATACTACCGTTCAGTCGTACGAAGTGATGTCAACAATCCCGTTTTGTCTGTGCATTAGACTTTTGATGTCGTTAACGTAATAACGGACAGCGACGACTTCCACCACGTCGCGTTGGCGCGGGCCGGTCCCAGAGGTTTGGTCGTCGTACCATCCAACCTTCGTGTTCATCCACGTACGTGCCACGTGTCCGGGATACAAACCGTGAACGTTCGAACGCCCCGTGCAGAGGAACCGTCCCGGACCGGAGGAGGGAACGTTATTTTCGTGCGTTTCGGGAAGAGCATTTAATTGGTAGAGCAGCCTATTCCAGATGTAAAAAGCGCGTTAAGGTGAACACATTTCCAAGTACAAACGAAATCGACACAGGTATTGACGGCATTGCAAGAAATGGATTTCCGACATTGTTTCGGCCACTGACAGATACGGACGGAGCGATGAATCAAACGCGGAGTGGAGCATATACAGTGTAAGTCTCGTAGCCGTTCCTCATACATTAAATAACACGAGTACACAAGTACAGTGAAGTCTCGCCGGCGCGAATCTGGCGAATTTTATTGTATTTTTAAAAAACTTTTTTTTTTTTTATATTTATGGGTTAATATTGTAATGAAGATTGAAAATTCACCGGCGACGGCTAAAACCGTCCGTGCTTGTGAATATTTCTCGTCCGATCGTTGATGTCGTTCATTGCTTATGACTCATAAGTTATGAGTGACAAACATTTACAACAATGTTTTTCACGTAGAAAAAAGATTACGATTTTGTGATGTTTAACGTTAGGAAAATACACAGGAAGGGCCGCCGACGGACGACAAATACATTTTCAACACTGAATAATTGTTATATTTTTTCACATGAGAAATTTGGAAAGGCATCACTAACACAAGTTTTTAATAATATAATATACATTCGTGACGGCGAAAAATACATACTTCGAATTGTTGTAATACAGTGTAATCGTTATGACGAAATAAGTTGGTGAACCATAATGTAATGTATTTTTAAAGAACATTTCTGCCTAAATAAATGATGACAAATGGAACACACGAATTTTTTTGGCACTCCGCATTCGTATACCATGTGACGCTTGAGATGAGATTTTCTTCCGATACCTTTGTAACAACGTCCGCAATTCTTCGGGCAATATACTGGATCCGGTAGGTATTGGTTGAGACCTTAAAAACGATTTTTCTTTCAATGCTAATATTTATATAGAAATCACGTTAAAATAATACGTAATTAAACTGCACGTGCTAAGCGTTACTTGAAGTTATTAAACTATATATAACGATAACTCAACATATCATAAAAACTATTAATAAGTAGAGAATCAAAACTGGAACAAACATGCGAAACGGTGATAGTCTGATACACTTCCAACATTTATTACTCTTGTCTTGATGTTATTATTCGTATTTAAATCCATATAGATATCCACTTTATTAGCGTTCATTTCAATATAATAACATGCATTAAACAATAATTATTGTAATCACATTGAGAAATTATAAATAAAACAAAGCGTAAAAAATGTGAAATATATAACAAGATTTCATGTGCTCGCGTTTAACATTATGTTTAGTATCACAAAGATTCAATAAAATATCTGTATATAATATTTATAAAATAATAACAAGGCGATTAATTCGTATACATTTTTTAGATACTAGTATTCTAGTAGTTATAATTTGACATATAAAATTTGAAAATGCATGCAACTTATACACATTCTATATACATATGAATGCATCTGTATTCATTGTATATAATACACAAACATACATATATTGTGTTCGGTTATGGAAAAATCATTGAATGAATCAAATTACAATGGTTCTCAGCATTTGATTTCAATGTACACCCGTTCAGAACAAACGGGAAATGCTAATTATTTCGGAACAATTCATATTTCAGGTGATTATTTCTGATTCAGCATATTATACATAAATATTTTTAATTATTTGTTTTATGGACTAATAAAACTATGAACCATAGCATAATGAGTTTTTAGAACACATTTCCGTGCAAACCACTTGCTACAAATGGAACAAACGAACTGTTTCGGGACACCACACACATATTTCAAGTTGAGATGCTTGAGAAGACTGTTGAGATGCGATTTTCTTCCAATGCCTCTGTATTGCCGACCACAATTTTTCGGACAATAAACCGGATCTGGTAGCATTTTATTTTTTGGTAACTTAAAAATAAAATAATTTTAATGTTCGTACATTTTCTCTCAATTAAAATGTAATGGATCTAATCATTATGTGTAGTAATAATAGATTGTGCTATAGTGTATGTAAAAATGACGAGGACAAAAATGAAATCGTAAGAAAGTTTAAGTTGTCCTTCTATGATTTTTCTTACAATTATTGTGTGATAAATAATTATATTCACATAAATATATTTAAAAATTTTAAATGTATTCATTTTAATACAATTATAATACATATTTAACAAATGTATTGTAGTTATGTAGAGCGAGTACATAAAATAGCGTATTTGAATATTACATATGCGTACGAGATTTCTTATATTCGTAAGCCAATAAATACCAATATGGACAACTTTCGAGTTGAAAACAATTTGCACACGAGTACGGTAGTAACAGAGGCGGTTTGAGCATTTACTTCTTACCGGGGCAAACTAAATAAAATCACCTACCTAACACAAAATAAAATTTTCTCGTTTCGCTCTATAACTTTGAACTTAAACACTAAAAATTAATCACTAAACTAGCTGAATTACCCAGTGTAGACGCCCGAGGCGTCTCTTCTAGCTAGAGGTGGTCCTCCTCACCAATATGGTCGAATAAATAATTGAAAATGTATATATATATATACAAAGAGAGTAACACAGTCCCCCGTGTGTTAAAAGAAAACATGAATGTTAATACAAACTATAAATTATAATAAAGCAATATAAATAAAATTACAATAGATTAACCGCAGCCTATATCTAACCTAATAAGATGGTGCACCCCTTACTTAGTACGGTTATGATGACATGTGGAGTCGGGGTCCGTTATTATTAAGAATTTACAACAATGAAAAAAAAAAAAAAAAACAGATGTGCCTCGCACACTCACAATGGCACCGCTAACCGTACTGGACGACCAGAACACAGGCAACCACGTTTTCCACACACAACACAACAACTGGTAAAATTGAACAGCCTATTGGGGAAATACAAATTTATGACGGGCAGATCGTTCGCGCGAACGATATTTACCAGTATGTCGACTCGCAAATTCACAATAACTGCAACGGTACGCTGGACTCACGCAAAGCCCTCCTCGGACGGACGGCAAACGAAAAAGAAAGGAGAATCGCACGATACGAATTACAACGGTCAGTAAATGTACACTTAATGGGAGTCAGAAACAAAACCTCAGTGCCACCCATACACCAATTACACAACGATACACTAAAAATAATAGGTGACACTGAAAGTCGACATAAACTTATACGATTTGGCGGTGAATTTGAAAACATTGACGACTGACCGTTCGCATGACAACGGCACTGAAAATAGCGCGAGATACGCTGGACCGCTGAACATAATTACAAAATACAAATAATAAAACCCAGCTTCGCCCGTGAACAGTCGAAATTGTACTAACAATATGGTAACATTGAACAGTAGGTAACTTAGGTAATAGTAGGTAACATAGGTAACAGTAGGTACATTTTTTTTATCGGGACACCGAACGGTGAGTCTAACCGCCCCGGTAGAAGGTGCTAACAAGCCGCCGCTGTATAATAATATATTTAAAAATACAAACGAGTAAGGCGATTCATTTACAAACATTTTTCAGATTCTGAATGGTTTGGGTTTTTGTTTGTCTGGACATTTGTAAATGCATTATAATTATACACACGTAGAACAAAATACATTATGGCAAAATAAATTTGTGAATCAACAAACAATGAGTTTTTAGAACACATTTCCGTGCAAACCACTTGAAACAAATGGAGCAAACGAACTGTTTTGGAACCCCACATTCATATTTCACGTGACGGTTAAGATGCCATTTTCTTCCTGCGCCTCTGTAGCAACGACCACAATTATTCGGACAAAAAACTGGATCAGGCATTAGGTATTTTGAAGTATCTTGAAAGTAATAAACATAATTAATGTTGTTATAAATCATATTTGCACGAAAATTATAATGTTGTGAATTGTCGACCAGGTAATGATAATACACGCCGGTAATCTAATTTCAAGCATTATGTAATGATTTTTAGTTAGCAAAGTATGAATAGGAACAAATAGGATTACGATATTAGTAATTCGTTATGTGGGGAGGGGAGTCATACCGGAACACGATTTATTTCATTTCTGAAGTCATTTTTCATCGTTCTACAAATGATTGCATATATTATATCTGTGATATTAAACGGCTTCATATTATAAATATAAAATCCCGAAAGTCGCAGTCATTTTTTAAGAACAACATAGGAACATAACACAATAACGTACGATTTGAACGTATCGTATATTATGAATTGCTGAAGTGACAAAAACTCACAAAATCGTTATAGGAACGATATCATTTTTTTTCTTTTAGGAAATTAGATGGTGATATGACTACTTGGGCCCCTTCCTTTAAGTCCGCCTATGACCTTTCTTACGATTTTCATTGAGTTATAATTATTATTATTAATACTTGCGTCCACACAAATGTCTTTAAAATTCAAATTATAATACATATTTAACCATATTATTGTAATCATATTAAGCAAATACATAAAATAGCGCATTAACATATTAAGTAAGCGTACCAGATTGCATGTACTCGTAAACTAATTTTCTAGCAACATAGACCTTTTTCGCGATGAAAATTACCTGCACAAGAATATGATATTGAAGGTATCATAAGAAACAAGAAGATCAGCGATTTATTTGTATACATTATTCTAAATTGTTTGTGAGTTTATTTAACACGATATATTAAAATGGACCACAATTATACACACGTAGTACATTACGCACATAAATATCCGTTATGACAAAATACACTTGTGAATCATCATACAATGATCTTTTAGAACATATTTCTGTGCAAAACACTTGATACAAATGGATCAAAAAAAAATGTTTTAGAATCCCACATTCAAATTTGATGTGCTTATTGAAACTAGATTTCATTTTCGCGTCTCTGTAGCAATGACCACGAATTTTTTGTACAATAAACCGGATCTGGTAGCCTTTTATTAGTGGTACCTTAAAAACAAAAAAATTTTAATGTTAATTATATTTGTGTGAAAGTTATGATGTTTGTACGAGGGCTATTTCAAAATCAACCTCCCGGTGTGTCGTTACTCGCTACACACGGAGTGTACCTCGTTAACACGCTGCTGCATGACGCAACAAAAATAATATCGTCTGTAACATGCCGAGTTTCGGTCGTTTTTGTATTAACATAGAGAATACATAAATATCTCTTAAAATTTTAAATGTATTCATTTTAATACAATTATAGTACATATTTAACAAATTCATTGTAATCATATTGCGCAAGTACATAAAATAGCGAATTTGAATATTTCATATGCGTACGAGATTTCTTATATTCGTAAGCCAATAAATACCAATATTGACAACTTTCGAGTTGAAAACAATCTGCACACGAGTACGGTATCATAGTATGTTAAGAAATACAAACGAGTAAGAAGTTAAGCGATTAATTTGTAAATATTTTTCAGATTCTGAATCGTTTGTGTTTTTGTTTGAAACGAGACATTCGTAAAAGCATCACGATTAAACACACGTAGGCCAAAATACATTTGTGAATCGACAAACAGTGAGTTTTCTTCAGACAACACGTCTCCGTGCAAACCACTTGCGACAAATGGAACAAACGAACTGTTTCGGGACACCACTTTCATATTTCTCTTTCATAGCCGGGCCGCGGCTGGTTGACGGTATATTTTCTACATCTTCACAACGTTTACGACTGATCGATAAAAATCGATCGACTATTAAAAATAAAATAATCACAAAACTGTCAAAAAACAATTAGTCAAAGAAAATCTAACGTGAACTAATAACACACAGGCGCGTAACCGGCGTTTATACTAATACGAAAACAAATTTCACCGGACACGGGCAGTTGCCTATAAAATACGTGTGTGGTCATGGTAAAATATGGTATTTTTCATAATCGCATTCAATTATATCTTATTCGACATAATCGTAATCGTTATTTTATTGTAATTTTTTTTTAGACCAGATAACGGTCGGCGGCGTTACGCTCCTATAAAGACACCGCGGCGCACATGCCGCGAACCGCTCCCTTAAGTGAATAATAGTCGTATGGAATTCGTTGTGTCTAAGGTTAATTTATGGTTTCGGTCCCGATGATCAGCAACCCTTGCATGTGCTAGTTATTCGTTATGGCTTAAATATATATATATTTCTGATTATTTGAAAATATAATCGGTGTTGCGAGAGGATCAAGTATTAGTATGTTTTTATTTAACGAAAAAAAAAAAAATTAACTACGTATGGTATTTTACATGAAGAAATCAACACACCAAATGTGAATTGTGATTACAATAATGTTATATGTGCATATCATTACATTAGTTTTAATAATTTTCATCACGCTACTCGTTTAGATATGAAACATTGATGTGTCACATACTCGTTTCTATAGGTCTGGAACAGTAATTTGTAACATTGACACGTCGGTCGCGATCACACGGTATAATATTATATTGTAAACAACTATAGGGAGTTAGGTAATTAATGCGAATAAATTTTCAAGTTTCTGGGTTGTTTTTATTTGACACGAGAAATTCGGAAATGCAACAAAATCACACATGTCTAATAATGTAATATACATTCGTTATGGCAAAATACATCGGTGAATTAAACCATAATGACTTTTTAAAGAAGATTTTTGCGTAAATCCCTTATGACAAATGGAACACACGAATTTTTTTGGCACTCCGCATTCGTTTTCCACGTGACGGACAAGATGAGATTTTCTTCCAATACCTTTGTAACAACGTCCGCAATTCTTCGGGCAATATACTGGATCCGGTAGGTATTGGTTGTGACCTTAAAAACGATTTTTCTTTCAATGCTAATATTTATACAAAAATCATGTTAAAATAATATGTAATTAAATTGCACGTTTTAAGCGTTACGTGAAGTTATTAAACTATATATAATGATAACTCAACATATCATAAAAACTATTAATAAGTAGAGAATCAAAGTTGAAACAAACAGGCGAAACGGTGATAGTGGGATTTAGTCTAATACACTTCCAACATTTATTACTTTTGTCTTGATGTTATTATTCGTATTTAAATCCATATAGATATCTACTTTATTAACGTTCATTTCAATATAATAACATGCATTAAACAATAATTATTGTAATCACATTGAGAAATTATAAATAAAACAAGCGTAAAAAATGTGAAATATATAACAAGATTTCATGTGCTCGCGTTTAACATTATGTTTAGTATCACAAAGATTCAATAAAATATCTGTATATAATATTTATAAAATAATAACAAGGCATTAGGCGATTAATTCGTATACATTTTTTAGTTTCTAGTATTGTTATAATTTGACATATAAAATTTGAAAATGCATGAAACTTATACACATTCTATTTATATATAAATACATGTGTATACAATGTACATTGTACACACATACCGAAAATAACGAATAAACATACATATATTCAGTGGCGGACTGAGACCCTGAAGGGCCCAGGCGGGTAAGTTTTTAGGAGGTCTTTAACTAATGTAATCAACACAGACAAGTGACTTGATGTTACGATTTTCAATATTAAATAAAAAACATTTTGGAAATAAATAAAACCGACTTCGAAAAAAATGCACTAAACAGTGTATAATAATTCACAATTTTATTAGTCTTGAACTTTGACAAATCTTGTCGAAGTCGGCGCCGGATTCCAAATTGACACATAGTATCTTGCTTATATCACTCACAGACCAAATATTAAAGATACTTTATATTTAATTTTCAATTACGCTTTACTAAAAAAGGACAACACGTTTGTAACAAGAAATACACTAAACGTGTCCAAAGCCAAACGCACGTTAAAAATAAATACATTTAGCATAATCCTGTATATTTTTACGTAGGTATTCAATTGTCTAAAAATTGTTTATTCATAAGCACAGCAACGTCATCAAAGAGTCATGAAGAAATGATCGGAGTAGTAAATAATAATAAACTTTACAAAAGTAAATACAAACAATGATTTAGAAAATAATCAGAATTGACAATTATATATATATATTGGTCGTAGACGATAATAAGTGTAGAATGCATGCAAATAAAACATTTAAGCTGATAAGCTAATAAGATTTAACTATGTGTGTATCACGTAATTCCAAAAATGGATTTAATGATAATTTTCATAGTCACCGTGGCCTCAGTCCTAGTTGTTGTTTTATTTTTGTAATGTATCCTTCGATTCCGGCTATCGGCATTTGACGACGATTACGGCGTGATATGTGGAATATAACAAATAGTAAAAATCTTTTAGAACATCGTAATACTTAATCTATTAGGTATTATATTATTTTGTGTAGGGCCAATAGGCCATAATAAAAAATATAGCTAGAGGCCCAAGTACAAAATATCTAGAGGACCTGGGCGAATTATGGCCTTTTACACGCCCTGCCAGTCCGCCCCTGCTTATATTAAGTTCGGTTACGGTAAAATCATTGAGTGAATCAAATAACAATGGTTCTTAGGATTTTGTTTCAATGTACAGAAAAACGGATCACGTTAGTTATCTCGGAACTCTGTGTTCGTATTTCAGGTGATTGTTTCTGATTCAGCATATTATACATACAAATTTATAATTGTTTTTGTTACGGACTAATACAACTATGAACCTTAGCATAATGAGTTTTTAGAACACATTTCCGTGCAAACCACTTGCTACAAATAGAACAAACGAACTGTTTCGGGACGCCACACACATATTTCAAGTGACTGTTGAGATGCGATTTCCTTCCAATGCCTCTTGTAGTGCCGACCACAATTTTTCGGACAATAAACCGGATCTGGTAGCATTTTATTTTTGGTAACTTAAAAATAAAATAATTTTAATGTTCGTACATTTTCTATCAATTAAAATGTAATGATCTAATCATTATGTGTAATAATAATAGCTTGTGCTATAGTGTATGCAAAAATGACGAGGACAAAAACGAAATTGTAAGAAAGTTTAGTTCCCCGTATATTACTTTTTTTTACAATTGTCATTGTGTTATAAATAATTATATTCACATAAATATCTCTTAAAATGTAAAACGCATGCATTCTAATACATATTTAACAAATTTATTGTAATTATATTGAGCGAGTATATAAAATAACGAATTTTGAATATTACAATTGCGTACGAGATTTCTTATACTCGTAAGCCAATAAATACCAATATGGACAACTTTCGAGTTGAAAACAACCTGCACACGAGATTAATTTGTAAATGTTTTTCAGATTCTGAACCGTTCGTGTTCTTGTTCGACACGAGACATTTGTACAAGCATCACAATTAAACACACGTAGACCAAAATACATTATGGCAAAATACGTTTGTGAATCACCAAACAATGAGACTTTAGAATACATTTCCGTGCAAACCACTTGCGACAAATCGTACAAGCGAACTGTTTCGGGACGCCACATTCATATTTCACGTGACGGTTAACTTGTGCTTTTCTTTGTAGGCCTCTGTAACAACGACCACAATTATTTGGACAATGAACCGGATCTGGCAATTGTTTTTTTGATGTACCTTGAAAATAATAATAATATTTAATGTTACAAACTATATTAATACGGAAATTATCATAATTGAATTATAATTATTAATACGATAATTATAAATATAGAATCACAAAGGTTGCAGTCATCTTTTGAGAACAACACATAGGAAAATAACAATAACGTACAATTTGAACGTATCGTGTATTATGAATTATTGAGGCAATGAAAACTTACAAAATCGTTACAGGGATGATATAATTTTTTTTTCTTTTAAGAATTTGGATGGTTCTATGGTTACCTGACTATCCCAATAAGACCGCCTATGATCTTTTAAACAATTGTCATTGTGTTATTATTATTATTATTATTAATATTTGCGTCAACACAAATATTTCTTAAATTTAAATTATAATACATATTTAATCATTTATAGGAATCATATTGAGCAAATACATAAAAAAAAGCCCGTTAGAATATTAAGCAAGTGTACGAAATCGCACGTACCCTTAAACCAATTGTATAGCAATAAGGACAATTCTCGCGATGAAAATTATCCGTACAAGAAAAAACGATATTAAGGGTATCATAAGGAACAAGAAGATCAGCGATTATATTTGTATACATTATTATTGATTGTTTGTGTGTTTTTATTTAACGCGAGACATCGAAACGGACCATCATAAGTATACACACGTAGTACATTACACACACATAAATATTCGTTATGGCAAAAGACACCTGCGAATCATGACACAATGAGACATTTTAGAATAGATTTCTGTGCAAACCATTTGCCGCAAACGGAACAAACGAACTGTTTTGGGTTGAATAACCATGTTGTTCAACGATTCGCATCAGATTGCATGACGAACACAATTAAATCATCAGGCAAGAACCGACAAGAAGAGTGTTCAAATATTATGTTTAATGTGGCATCGTGAGAAATAACAATATTCAGTAAATGCGTAAGAGCAGACAGGAAAGCGAAATCGTGAAACGATCAATGGTCTACGCGATTTACTGGCGAACGGGCGAGGAGCGTGTAACAATATTAAGCGCGTGTCGGACACCAAATAACACATGTAAACGATGAAGTAACAACAGTAAGTTTGCCGATGGTATAATTAAACAGGGAAAACCAATGAATATAAAACAATGTACGATTCAAAAAAAAAAAAAAAATAAATACAAATAATATATAAAATTTAATATACAATAGTCACTCACAATCAATAATTCATTTATGCGCTTATATAAACTTATAAAAAAATTATACAAAATACACAAAAATAATGATTACGGCGTGAATACAATATAGATACTGAGCTATTTGAGCCGCACGTCGGTCGACGAATCAAGTTGACCGCACAGACGAATATAAAAATATCAACAATATTGTAACAAAACGTTAGATACTATAAAAAAGGCACATACATATCTTGCGTGATTAATTAAATTCAAATTAAATGTAAGTAAACAAATTAATTATAATAATGATAACGACCAATCGATCGCCACCGTGGATTTAATTATCAGCTTTAACAATAGGCATACACAAAATGAATACAAATCGTTTAAACATATTTGTACACTTGTTAAGAACTTTTTTTTTACATGAAAAATTGTAATGATAATGAAGTAGTACGATTAGCCGGGGAAAAAAATTTGTACAAACGAGTTAACGCAATAATCGAACACTCGATTCGTTACATTAATTCCATTGAATGAACTACAAGATAATGAAACTTGAGATTCGATTCCAGCGAAAACCGTTTAAAACACACAATACATTTGAATTGTTTCGGAACTCCACACTCATGTTTAAGATGCCTGTTCAGATTTGATTTTCTTCTTACGCCTCTGTGAAAATTACCACAGTTGTTTGGACAAAAGACTGGATCTGGCATTAGAAATTCTGAGCTACCTAAAAATAAAATAATTTCAATGTTTATCATGAATAACAACATCCTGTCCAAAAATTGTTATGTTATTTGTAAATTTCATGATACGAGTGTGTAATCTAAAAAAAAAAAATGTTAAGAGTTAGAATAACTACAAAAATAGATTATTATGTATATAATTTATGTTAATATTTAGTTAGAAAAGTGCATTTACACATATTTACACGTAAAAGGCGACAAATAGTACGGTGGAATTGTGACAGAGTTTGGTCATTCACAATTGGACTTAATCACCGATTTAATTTGATTACTAATTGATTAACATTTTTTTATTGTTTACAGAAATTTACATTTACAGATATTTTTATCCAGAATGATATTGCCGTACGCATTGTAATTGTTCCGAGGAGGTCGGTCTCGGGGTTAACGGTCCCGCGGATGTTGATCGGGTCCGGGTCTCTAGCCTCTCCTTCTCGAGAACACCCGGCATTCCATAAGGACGCGTTTCACGTCGAACGGGGAAGAGTCCCCCGCGGCAGGTACACACAGGGGATTGTTCATTTTTCATTATGTGCTTATGGCAGCGGTTCCCAACCTATGGTCCGCGAGGCATACCTATAAAATGTTAAAATATTTCCAATTTTCCTTTGGGCGTGTTACAAACATTACGTACCGACAATCGTTACCGTTATCTGTGAAAAAATCGATTGTTATTTATGAGAAAAAATAATGTCTAAAAATGATGGTGGACCGTGACGTATTGAAAGTCATCCAAGTGGTCCGTAGTGTGAAAAAGGTTGGGAACCACTGGCTTATGGATAATGAACGTGTGGCCGTCAAGTCACGCTGCGAATCAAAAAGGAATTCGATTAGCGTGATCAGTCGACGTCGACCGTGTTCCGCCTTGTAGCTCAAATCCGGAAGTTCTCAAATCGGACATCGTTCAGCCGCCTCCGCCGAACCAAATCGTTGTCTCGCGCACAGCACAACATCTAATAGCATTTCAAATAATTTCCCCGACGTTCGTCGACCGCCATTTATTCCGGTGGCGCGTCCATTCGTCTCGACAATACGCCGGAAAAGACCGACGCGACGGACGGCGGCCGACATCATTTTCACAACGGCGTTCCGGCGCAATTGTACGACGCGCGGCGACCGATGGCAGTGTACCGTTTCGTTGTTCCGTGGATGTTTTCGTACGCAGAGGCGCGCTTTTAACGGTTCAGACCAGTGGCGGACCGGCAGGGCGGGTAAGAGGCCATACCCGCCCAGGCCCATTAGACATTTTGTACTCGGGCCTTGAGCTATTTATTTTATTATTACACAAAATAATATACCTAATAGAAAAATTACTACGATATCCTAAACGATTTTTAACACGAGTATTTGTTATCTTTCACATATCACACCGTAATCGTCGCCAAACGTCGATAACCGAAATCGAAAAATCGAAATTTTCGCGAATCATTTCACACTTTTTAGTTCATTTTTTTCGAAGTCGGTTTTGTTTTGATCCAATAATTTTTTTTTATGTGATACATTATCGAGTTATTTATTTTATCAAGTCGCTTGTTTGTATTAATTACGTTAGTTTAAGGCCTCCTAAAAACTTACCCACCTGGGCCTTCAGAGTCTCAGTCCGCCCCTGGTTCAGACGGTCGGACGAACAATCGGATCCGGTGTTAGATGTTCCAAGATATCGTTAATCAAAAAAATAAAAAAAATTTTCGTATACGGTGATATAATATAATACACACGATGTACACAACGGATAATAACATTAATTCGGTCAAACGTGTGAAACGAACAAATAATGAGAACCAAACGGCATGGCGAAATCTGTGAGATCAATATAAAATACCGTGATCTGTACAACACAAAATGTCATATTGTCGCGTGGCCGGAAAAAGATAAGAATGAAACGCCTACACGCTCGTGCACAAAATAACTTTTTGTTTATTATATTTTGTTAACATGACAAAAAATAAAAATAAATGAGAATAGACTTTATTTTAAATAACTATATCGTTGCGATCGAATGGATTTTGGAATACATTATGAACAATAAGTAGTTCATAAATTTAAATTCGTCATTTAACAATCATCGAATGAACTAACCAGTAATGACGTATGAGATTTGCTTTCAATGAAAACCATTTAGAACAAACGTTACAACTGAACTGTTTCGGGATCCCGCATTGATATTTCAAGTGGGTTATCAGATTTCCTTTTCTTCTCACTCCGACGTAACGACGACCACAATTTTTCGGACAATAAAGTGGATCCGGCAGGCTTTTACCTTGAAAACAAGATTATTAATTTCAATGTAATTGTAAATAATATTCGTGTGGAAAAGAAGCTACCCGAAGGTTTTTTTTATTAAATGTATCATAGTTACATTATATGTATTACAATCAAAATGTAATCATTAGATGGCGAAGAATGACAAAATACTAATTAGTGTTGTATACGTACTACAATACGCACACTGAACACCAAACGAAATAATAATTTTTACTCATCGATGTGTACCGACGCGTTGTAAATCGTTGTTTGGGATGGGATTTGCAAAAAGGATTAGAAATAATTTCAATACTTTTATATTTAAACGAAATTATCAAATTAAACTTATTCTCTTAAACTCGAACACTAAAATTACACAAAATACATTCAAATAATATTGTAGAGGTTCTGCTAAAACAAAAGAGGTTCTTGCTCGGTCGTATTCTTCTCGATTACGCGTCGGTCGTCACCACGAGACCCATTCGGTTAATACCATCGGTGGGAACCGCTAATTTACGTAAGTCGCTCGTTCAAAATATGATGACTAATGCTATGGCCACTATACAACACTCATTGAAATATACATGATAAACTTAAAGAAAATAAAAATCAACAATATAACATGCAAGTATTAATTATTTAATAATTATTACTGTATTAGTAGAATTTTATTAACACAAACATTTGAGGCAAACAAAATTCAATATAAAATAATAACAACAATAAATGTTCTAAATTCTAGATGGTATAAGATAAAAGTAACATAATAATAATTTCTAGCAATACTACATTTTCGTCGAATATTGTATTTACTTCTCAAGTGCTAAACGACGACATTATTTTATTATTTAAATCAACAAATTCTATTTAATCAAAAATATTGTTGCTATCATATTCCCTAATGTTATTTAAACACACAATTACATAATTTAAATATATGCAACATGGATGTCTGAGATTTTAGATTTATTTTTCATACTTCAAATAACAAAATACTTAGGTCTTCGGAGAGGGAGAGAGTGATAATTGCATCCTTGTTCCTTCCCGTCTATGGAAAAATGTAAAAAAAGATAAGTAGGAACTAAATAACATAGAGAAATCGTAAGGATTTATATGTTTTTATTAGGTATTACTGTCTTTTATGTAAAAACATTTCTTAAATTCAAATTATTAGTGTGCATTTATATATTATTAAATTTATTCTAAATATAGTGTGTAAAAATATACAAAAAGGCATATTAAAATAGACAATATACGTAAGTACACAATTGTCAATTTAAAATTCACTCAGATACATAGGTGATTTGGATAACTTTCGTGTTTATCACATACTGCCCGCATGCGGCCACATACTATAAAATATAACATTATATTATGTAACGGAATAAGAAGTTATTAGGTGATTGATTTGTAAACATCTTCCTGATTTTAGTTGACATGAGAAATTTGAGAAAATATATAAAAATAAACAAATATAGAATATACCAGACATATACATATGTATTATATTCGGTTATGGTAAAAAATTTAAATGAATCAAACAATGAGTTTTGACACTCGAGTCAGAACAACCGTCAGAAAAAATTGTTCCGGAACACCACATTCATATTTTAGGTGTCCATTTCTGATTTAGTACATTAGATATATGTATAAACATTTGCGCTATAAACAAATAACACTATGAACTATACCATAATGAGTTTTTAGAACAGATTTCTGTGCAAAACTCTTTTTACAAATTTTACAAACGAACTGTTTTGGAACCCCACATTCATAGTGTATGTGCTTGTTCAAATTTGATTTTCTTCTTACGCCTCTGTAGAAATGACCACATTTTCTTGGACAATAAAGCGGATCTGGTAGTGTTTTACTCTTGGTACCTTAAAAATTTAATAATTTTAATGTTAATTATATTTGTATGAAAGTTATGATGTTTATACATTGTCTATCAATTTGAATGTAAGCAATCTAATTTGAATAGCATTTTGCGTACGAATAATAGTTTGTATACTGTACGTTAATACTCGGCACGTGAAATAATAATTTTTAGCTAGAAACAGGAATGTAAAAAGTATGAGTAGAAAAATAAAATTGTAAGAAAGTTTAATTGTACCTATGTCCTTTCTTTCAGTTTTTATTTATTATTATTATTTTTTAATATTTATATCCATATAAAAGTCTCTAAAAATTCAAATTGTATTCGTTTTAATGTAATTATAATACAGATTTACTTTTATTTTCACTCTCTTTGAAGCAACAACTACAGTTTTACGTACAATAATATGGGTCTGGTATGTATTTACATTTATTTTTCATATTTCAAACAAAAAATTACATAGGTCTTCGGAGATGGAGAGTAATAATTGCTACATTGTTTCTTTTTGTTTATGGATAGATGTAAAATAAAAAAATATAAGTAGGAACCACATAACATGAAGAAATCGTAAGGACTTGTACGGTTTTATTAGATATTACTTTCGTTTTGGTAAAAATGTCTCTTGCCATACACTATGAAACATAACCTTTATTATATATAAAAAATAAGACATAATTAGGCGATTAATTTGTATATTTTCCTGATTGATAACCAAGGATGGTTTTATATGACATGAGAAATTTAAAATTTATTTACAAAATTTAAAATACACATAAGTAAATTATATTCGGTTGTGGTGAAAATTATTAAATGAATCAAACAACAATGACTCTTGAAACTTGATTTCAATGCAACCATCTACAACAAACAGATCATTGCAAATTGTTTCGGAACACCGCATTCATATTTGAGGCGACTATTTCTGATTTAGTGCATTAACATAGATACAGTAGTCTCGCTAATCCGGACTAGACGAGACCGGATTCTATCCGGATTAAACGGAATGACGTTTTTTTTTTAACTTACTAATAAATATAAAACAAAAAACACCTTATGTATTTATACAAATTCAAAATTTATCGATTTACAATATTCAATAATCAAGGGTATTACCGAATATTGGGAAACAATATCACAATACATATGTAATCGAAACGATAACATGTAAATCATGGGTATTCCCGAATATACACATTAAACATGAGTACTAAAGTACTAAATATAGATTGTCCGGATTAGCGAGACTCTACTGTATGCGTGTAAAGATTTGCGTTATTGACAAATAATTTTATGAACTGCACCATAATGAGATTTTAGGATATATTTCTGTGCGAAAAACTTGCAACAAATGGTGCAAACGAACTGTTTTGGAACTCCGCATTTATATTTCAGGTGAATATTCAGATTTCCTTTCCTTCTCACTCCCGTATAGTAATGACCACAATTTCTCGGACAGTAAAGAGGATCCGGTAGGTAATTACATTTGCTTATACCTAAAAAAAAAAAAAAATTAATTTAAATTTAATTATAAATAATATTCGTGCGGAAAAGATGTTATTTGAAGGTTTTCAATTAGATGATAGATGTGTTTTATATTTGTTTGGTGTGTGTGATTTTGTTAAATAACGTATTGTCGGATACAATAATGTGGTGCGAAGAAGAGATAATTTTAGCATTTGTGTTTAGCGCATTTTGGGTTCCAAATACATTCATTTTCTTTGAATGACTACAGATATGTCATAATTTTATCATTTACCCAATTCATATTTATCAACATTAATTAAACACGCAATGAAAAATAATATAATGAAGTAAAGACTAAATATACATAAACTATATACAATAAATTTTGATTAACCAAAATTGACCATTGGCAACAGAAACAATTCGTCCACATACAATCAACTAACGGTTTTGTTGAGACATGTCAGCGCTTGTTGATAGTTTTTTTTCCATAAATATGGAAAAAACAAAACAAGTAGCAACTTTATTATCGGCGTGTATAATGTAGTATTATATACCAACTACAATCAGGGCCGGATTAATGAAATAATTTGCCCCGGGCTGACTCAATCTGGGAGCCCTAATTTTACAAAAATGTCTTATATGCATGTATAATATACATTGTACATGTATACTTACATTTAGTGGTTCAACAAAAAAACATTTAGGTAGAGGGCTTTAAATCAATTAAAAACACATTGAAATTTGTACTTGATATTATTATTATTTAAAAAAATATTTTCACGTCAGAAATGAAATATTTTATAATTATTAAATAGCTTACTGATATTTTAAAATAAGATTATATCACAGTGCGCGGAGTAACGTTACGTGAATCGAACGAGCTTGCACGAAGAACTGAGTAGGTACATAGTTAATATAAACGAATACGCTACAAAAGTACAAAAGAAAACGAAAAAATAAACGCATTCATAATGATGATAATATAATGGTAGTATACAATTAGTAAATTATCGTGATTTCTGGTTTATTTACTAATGACCAGTTTTATAATGCATGTATTCGTCAGATAGTGAAATTCTAAGTAAAAGTTCGAAAAGTGGGCTCCACAATAACAACTTATTCCAGGAACGGTGTTATGCTGAGATGAATTTTATCTAGCCGAATATGTTTGAATTAAGTTTTATTCGCCGGAAAACCCACGAAATTTGTACAATTCGTTCGGGGAAGTTGTTCGTATACGCATCACCACCGTTGCCATCATGTATTTCAAAACATTTTAAATATACGAAATACTGCTCGTTAATCGGGGTTTAATTATAATGCTTTTATATTTTATACTCCGAATAATGTGTGGTATAAGTTTAATCGTAGAATAACTATTCTCTGAATAATATTCGATATTTTGAAATATCACAAAAAATTATACCAAAATTTAAAAAAAAATGACGGTCCCAAAATTTTTTTGGGGCCCTTATTTTTTAGGGGGCCCCGGGCTATAGCCCTCTTAGTCCCCCCCTTAATCCGGCTCTGACTACAATGTATACATAGACCACCATAGGAAATAATAATTTTTACTCATTGAAATATACATGATAGACTTAAAGAAAGTAAAAAACAAGAATATACGTCAGTTAGCATAATAATATAACATGCAAGTATTAATTTTTTAATAATTATTACTGTATTAGTAGAATTTTATTAACACAAACATTTGAAGCAAACAAAATTCAATATAAAATAATAACAACAATAAATGTTCTAAATCCTAGATGGTATAAGATAAAAGTAACATAATAATAATTTCTAGCAATACTACATTTTCGTCGAATATTGTATTTACTTCTAAACGACGATATTATTTTATTATTTAAATCAATAAATTCTATTTAATCAAAAATATTGTTGCTATCACATTCCCTAATGTTATTTAAACACACAATTACATAATTTAAATATATGCAACATGGAGGTCTGAGATTTTAGATTTATATTTCATACTTCAAATAAAAAAAAAAATAACATAGAGAATTCGTAAGGATTTGCATGTTTTTATTAGATATTACTGTCTTTTTTTGTTAAAAACATTTCTTAAATTCAAATTATTAGTGTGCATTTATATATTATTAAATTTATTCTAAATATATTGTGTAAAAATATACAAAAAGGCATATTAAAATAGACAATATACGTAAGTACACAATTGTCAATTTAAAATTCACTCAGATACATAGTGATTTGGATAACTTTCGTGTTTATCACATACTGCCCGCATGCGGCCACATACTATAAAATATAACATTATATTATGTGACGGAATAAGAAGTTATTAGGCGATTGATTTGTAAACATTTTCCTGATTTTAAGCTATCGATGATTTAATTTAATATGAGAAATTTGAAAAATACATAAAATAAAAATATAGAATATAGAATATACAAGACATATACATATGTATTATATTCGGTTATGGTAAAAAATTTAAATGAATCAAACAATGATGAGTTTTGACAATTGACTTAAATGCAACCGTCCAGAACAAATTGTTCCGGAACACCACATTCATATTTCAGGTGTCCATTTCTGATTTAGTACATTAGATATATGTATAAACATTTGCACTATGAACAAATAACACTATGAACTATACCATAATGAGTTTTTAGAACAGATTTCTGTGCAAAACTTTTTTTACAAATTTTACAAACGAACTGTTTTGGAACCCCACATTCATAGTATATGTGCTTGTTCAAATTTGATTTTCTTTTTGAGCCTCTGTAGCAATGACCACAATTTTTTGGACAATAAAGCGGATCTGGTAGCGTTTTACTCTTGGTACCTTAAAAATTTAATAATTTTAATGTTAATTATATTTGTATGAAAGTTATGATATTTATACATTGTCTACCAATTAAAATTTAAGTAATCTAATCTATATAGCATTTAACATACGAATAATATAGCTTGTATAATGTTTACACTCAACACGTGAAATAATTATTAGCTAGTGCGAAGTAAGCAAAAAATACAAGTAGAAAGGGCTTCTTTCAATTTTCATTTTGTTATTATTATTATTTTAAATATTTATATCCACATAAATATCTTTTAAATTCAAATGGTATTCATTTCAATACAATTATATTGCAGATTATTGTAATTTTCACTCCTTTTGTAGCTACAACTACATTTTTACGGACAGTAATTTGAGTCCGGTAAGATTTTACATTTATTTTTCATATTTCAAACATCAAATTACATAGGTCTTTGGAGAGGGAGAATGGTAATTGTTACTTTGTTTTTTCCCATCTATGGAAAAATGTATAACAAGATAAGTAGGAAACCAAATAACATTGTGAAATTGTAAGGATTTGAGTGGTTTGAAGGTCTTTTTGTAAAAATATATTTTTAATTCAAATTGTTAGTGTGCATTTATATAATATTAAATTTATTCTAAATATATTGTGGCAAAATATACAAAAGGCATATTAAAATAGACAATATATGTAAGTATACAATTGCTAATTTAAAATTAATTCGGATAAATAATGATTTGGATAACTTTTGTGTTTATCATATACTGCTGGCATGCGGCCATATACTAAAAAAAATAACATTATATTATATAATGGAATTAGAAGTTATTAGGCGATTGATTGTTCCAGAACACCACATTCATATTTCAGATGTCCATTTCTGATTTAGTACAAAAACAATATATATATATATAAACATATGCACTATGGACAAATAAGACTATGAACCATACCATAATGAGTTTTTAGAACAGATTTCTGTGCAAAACTCTTGCTACAAATGGTACAAACGAACTGTTTTGGGACACCACAAATATATTTCATGTGAGTTTTCAGATTTCCTTTTCTTCTCACTCCTGTGTAGGAACAACCACAATTTTTCGGACAATAAAGTGGATCTGGTAGCGTTTTACTCTTGATACCTTAAAAATAAAATAATGTTAATTGTTGATAATTATTTTGTACAGAAATTATAATCATTAAATACAAACAGCAATATTAAACTATAATAATAATAATATTATAAGAATTAATAACATCGAGTTGGTTAAACATGTTGAAAAGACAAATAGGATATATAATATACATGTAGGAATGCCAAATGTGTGAGAAGATCATAAGTGATCACAGAACGTGTATCTTTAAGTGAAAAAACTATAGAAATTAAATCAATTTTCGATTAATTATTTTACATACATATTTACACATATATTTATATCATAATACTATAATAAGTTTAAAAAAACCTTTATACAATTACAATATATAAATCAAATGTTTAAATTTTAGTTACAGTAAAAGTAATGAATGAATTAATCCCAAATGACTTTTTAGACTTGATTTCATGGCAAATCGTTTAGAACAAACGGTACACACAAATTTCCTAGGAACACCACATTCATATTTCAGATGATTGTTCAGGTTTCCCTTTCTTCTCACTCCTGTGTAGCAACGACCACAATTTTTCGGACAATAAAGTGGATCCGGTAGCGTTTTACTCTTGATACCTTAAAAATAAAATAATGTTAATTGTTGATAATTGTTTTGTACAGAAATTATAATCATTAAGTACAAACAGCAATATTAAACTATAATAATAATAATGTTATAAGAATTAATAACATCGAGTTGGTTAAACGTGTTGAAAAGACAAATAGGATATATAATATACGTGTAGGAATGCCAAACGTGTGAGAAGATCATAAGTGATCACAGAACGTGTATCCTTAAGTGAAAAAACTATAGAAATTAAATAAATTTTCGATTCATTATTTTACATACATATTTACACATATATTTATATCATAATACTATTATAAGTTTAAAAAAAACCTTTATACAATTACAATATATTAATCAAATGTTTAAATTTTAGTTACAATAAAAGTAATGAATGAATTAATCCTAAATGACTTTTTAGACTTGATTTCAGGGCAAATCGTTTAGAACAAACGGTACACACAAACTTCCTAGGAACACCACATTCATATTTCAGATGATTGTTCAGGTTTCCCTTTCTTCTCACTCCTGTGTAGCAACGACCACAATTTTTCGGACAATAAAGTGGATCCGGTAGCGTTTTACTCTTGATACCTTAAAAATAAAATAATGTTAATTGTTGATAATTGTTTTGTACAGAAATTATAATCATTAAGTACAAACAGCAATATTAAACTATAATAATAATAATGTTATAAGAATTAATAACATCGAGTTGGTTAAACGTGTTGAAAAGACAAATAGGATATATAATATACGTGTAGGAATGCCAAACGTGTGAGAAGATCATAAGTGATCACAGAACGTGTATCCTTAAGTGAAAAAACTATAGAAATTAAATAAATTTTCGATTCATTATTTTACATACATATTTACACATATATTTATATCATAATACTATTATAAGTTTAAAAAAAACCTTTATACAATTACAATATATTAATCAAATGTTTAAATTTTAGTTACAATAAAAGTAATGAATGAATTAATCCTAAATGACTTTTTAGACTTGATTTCAGGGCAAATCGTTTAGAACAAACGGTACACACAAACTTCCTAGGAACACCACATTCATATTTCAGATGATTGTTCAGGTTTCCCTTTCTTTTCACTCCTCTGTAACAACGACCACAATTTCTCGGACAATACACTGGATCAGGAAGGGAACCTTAAAAAAAAAAAAATACAATTTTTAATTTTTCGATATTCTATGTTTGTAGAACTAGGCGCGGAACTAGGAGGGGGGAAACGGGGAATGATTCCAGGGCATAAAAATTTGGTGGCGTAAAATTTTTGGAAGCCTTTTATAATGTTTATAATACAAAAATATTATAGAAGATAGGGCGTAAATTTTAATATTTTCCCCGGGCGTTAAAAATCATAGTTCCGCCTCAGTGTATATCATATTATTTGAAAAATATATTTTGTATTAATAATTTATTATAAATACGTATAGTATTATACAATACAGCGCTTTATGGAGACAGTATACATAAATAAATATATATATATACATACACGCGTGCGTTCGCTAAAAAAAACAATCTAAAAAGGCAACTATTGAAGAAAAACGAAGATGGCGTCTGTATAAAAAAATGCAGTACATTTCATGCCGAAAACAATAAAATCTGTTTATACATATAGTCTAATTTCTTTACATTTTTTTATTTAAATTTCACATTTAAAACACATCAAAATCAATTCCGTACAAATGATATTCTTTTCGTTATATATATATGGACGAAAGAAATTCGTGAACGAAAACCATAATGGTTCTGTAGATCCGTTAAGATCTGCGTAAGCCGTTTAGGACGAATGGAACCCGCGAATTGTTTGATCATCCCACAATCGAAATTGAGGTGATTTCCGACATGGCATCCTCTTCACACACCGACATAAATAACGACCGCAATTTGTTCGGGCAATATACTACTGGATGGGGTAGTTTGGCGACAACTTAAAAATGAAAAAAAAGAAAAAAAAAAAACATATTTATATTAAAAGAAATTGTATTATTTTCAGTTTCTACGTTAGACGTATTGCTTGACGTGACAAGCGTTTTATGAAAACATTAATACTACAACACATAATATGTCCCAAAATAACGACACATTAAACGTCTAGAATCGTTAACATTGTAAAAAACCCACGTTGAGCTCAAGATTTAGTGTGTAATATAGTACGTACCACGTCTTTTTACATACGCGTCTAGCATTTACTTCAATATGAAAAGAATGTGTGATAATCGTATGACTGTATAGTAGATGCAAAATACACTGCAAAACGGCGTATCTGAAATTGAATAAGAACGTGATTCGTATTACAGTCGGTTCACCGATATATTCGTCTCGTTATTTTGAAACACAACATTTTCGTCCGTTATTGTACGTATGAACGATAATAGTAAAAGTATGTATGAATTCATAAACGACATATTGAATTATGCGCCAGCGTCTAAACCGTTTAGCTCATCGGGTACATATCCGTTTTTTTTTTTGAAACCGTCGCACATTACATTTCTAGAAATGTTGTTCGAGATTTCTATACGGACATCAAAGACAGGACACCGAAATTCGCAATGTTTTCGTCGTTTGCGTTCGGCCCAAATGGATTGTTACAACGCTTCGTATCGGGATTAAATAGAAAAAAATCTAAAGTGTTAAAGTGCAAAACGCGTTGATCAGTGATATAACCGCAATGACAATAGTAAAGGCAACACAATGAACCACAATTGTTTTGACAATAAACTGGACTCCATAGGTCCATAACTTACAAACAAAAGAAGAAAATTATTGATAACAATAGTATTTGTTATTATGAAAACATTATGTGGTCTGTATATTGTTTACACCGTATATTAATTTTAAGAAATGCAGGAAAATAAAATATAACACGTATAATAACGTGTGGAAATATTTCACATATAAAGAAAAATTAATTGTTAGTATTTAAAAAAAAAACACGTAAAAAAAAAATTAAAAAAAAAAAATAAACAAATAGTTACAAAGTACAAGAGGTAGTATTATGAAAAATGTTACGTTTTGATACGCACGTATGATATAAAAAAAGAAGCGAGTACAGACCGATTCTTTAAGTGCGGAATGTACACAATAAATACGCCTACGCAAATCTGAAACAGGATAGAAAAACAAATGCAACATTATTAATCTTTAGATATTCGTCAGATCGTTTTTATTTTATATACACAACATACACATATAAAAAAATATATATACTATTTTTAATTAATTATCTATATATATATATATATATATCAGTGGCGGGGTTAACTTTAAATGTTGACCTAGGCAGAAGTTAATCACAACTCGTGAATGGGGTTTATTTTATACACTTCGTTGCAATAAAAAAAAACCTTTCAAATTTTTATATTTATTTTTACACATTTCCAACACGCGTTATATTAACAGAAAAATATTGAATTTTTTTTTGTTTACCGCTTTCTATATATCCAGTAAACGTCGACTAAGTGAGTGTAACTAAGTGAGAATAACGAACTGAAAATTTTAACATTTTTTTATTAAAACGTATAAGACCAAGAGTTTGGTGAAATAGACGATAAAAAGATAAGCGACAAAAATTAATAAAAATATGTATGAAACATTAATAGACAAACGGCATTAGAAGGGGATCAATTACGGGTACAAGGTGCCAACAAGACCGGTTGAACATGAAATGTAACGTAAACGTTATTAGTGTCGTAAGGTTCATTATTCGTCGTTCGCGTATAATTGTTATGTGTTTAGGAGGAAAAAAAAATGTCGCCGTGTTATCAAACATCTATAATACACGTTATATATACGATTTCGATGCCTCACTATTAGCCTTCAAAATCATGCGCGCACGCACACGCACACATACACACACACAAATATATATATATTTACAATCGTACGAAATCGGGTTTTCGTTTTCCGTTCCGGGTACGATTGTCAACGAAACACGGACACCTCGTTCAACCCGTGTTACGGCAAGATCAGCTTGTGGACGCAAGCAAAGTGCGACTTCAGGTGATGCTTGTGCGTAAACCGTTTGGAACAGATGGAACATACGAACTTCCTCGGGACACCGCACTCGTATATGAGATGATGGTTAAGGGTCGTTTTCCGCCATTGGCCTCTGTAGCGCCGACCGCAATTGTTCGGGCAACCCACCGGATCGGGCAGGTCTGCGGCGACTTGAAAAAGAAAGAAAAAAAACAAATGGAACAGACGCCGAACAGTTCAGTCGATCGCGTACACACAAAAAAACAAAAACGAAAACAACGAAAACAAAAAAAACACAGTGTACGACGGACAAAAAGTAAATAAAAATACACACCTAGTTCGCTAAAAATGTCGTGCAAAAACTATATTATTATTATTTTTTTTATACAACTAACCTAACGCGTCTCTTATCGTTTTCTGCGGTGAGACGTGTGTTCGGACGGACTTTTGGTCTCCGACGGTGAGAACGGAACGTCACATTATATACAGGGGCGGACTGAGACTCTGAAGGCCCAGGTGGGTAAGTTTTTAGGAGGTCTTAAACTAACGTAATCAATACAAACAAGCGACTTGATAAAATAAATAACTCGATAATGTATCACATAAAAAAAAAATTATTGGATCAAAACAAAACCGACTTCGAAAAAAATGAACTAAAAAGTGTGAAATGATTCGCGAAAATTTTGATTTTTCGATTTCGGTTATCGACGTTTGGCGACGATTACGGTGTGATATGTGAAAGATAACAAATACTCGTGTTAAAAATCGTTTAGCATATCGTAATCATTTTTCTACTAGGTATATTAATTTTGCGTAAGCCGATAGGCCATAATAAAATAAATAGCTCAAGGCCCGAGTACAAAATGTCTAAAGGGCCTGGGCGGGTATGGCCTCTTACCCGCCCCTGATTATATACATATATTTATGTTTCGCCCTTCTCCTCTTGATGCACTGTATACAAATATGAACAATTGTTCGTACAATCGTCCCGTCCCGTCCCGTCAAGACCGTCTTAAACGTATAATAATCCAATATCGTGTAGTTATTCATCAATGAGAATATTATTGTACGAATTTCGTACACGTTCTTTTCTTTGGCCGCCCGTAGAAGACCACGTGTCGTATAGTGACACCCAACCGCCCCTCGAAAACCAAAAAAAATACCATCTCTTTTTCTTGTTATGATTATCAAATGTAAAGTAACGAAACGACAAGAAAACAGAAAATTACGCGTCGAAATTCTTTACAACAACGGGTGGCGGGGGGACTTTTCTAGGATTCCCCCACATTCGTATTGGATTTATTGGGTCTCCCGTTCGGACGATAAACCGGACCGGGTAGGCAACTTGACTAACGTCGACAATAATTGCGCGCGAGCACTCGCGAGGGAAACCGCGCCGTTCAAGCATTTTTGCGATGGAGATCGTGCGTATCAACTGTACTGTAAGCGAACGGATAAAAGCGATTGCATTCACTACGTTCACAGTTCGACACTCGATTCGGCGGCGCATTCAGTAATCGTACACGGTCGTGTGGAGGGCCATCGAACAATGGGGAGGGGGGGGGGTTTACACGCCTAAATATTTTTATTATAACACATCATATTATAAAAAATATAGATACTTACACACTAGGTACGTGAAACCGAGAACAAACAGAACGTGTAATTTAATTCGATGCGTTCTCCTTAGATTTAAAAACTATTATTACAAATAATAATAATAAAACAATCAAATAAATATTGTGTATCATCGTCAGTGGAGAAAACATTCGATTGAGAAAAACAAATATAAAAACTATATTAAAATTGTATTTTTTACATTTTTGTATCCTATGAGTTTATATATATTTACAGATTCATGTATTGTATGAAAAGAAATTATATTTCATAACTATATTAACAGTCAGTAGACAAACTTTAGTTTTAACTGGAGAGGGTTATAAAAAAAAAAATAGACGAGAGACTCGCACCAACAAAATTCCTACATTAGCAGTTTTACAATGTTACGCACAATCATAACTGGACAGATGTGGTCGTTCCTCTTAGTAAGTACATCAACGACAGTATATTATAAGCTAATTATAAACACGTCAAGATAAAAACAAACAAAAAATAAAACTAATAATTTCATACATCATATTAATTCTTAATATTTTAGACTTATAAGTAAATTATATAGTATAAAACGATTTTTTTTTCCTCTTGTGAATGGTTTGTACAAAGGACCACAGGGAGATGCATGTCTGAAATTCAAAAAACAAATTTTGTTTGAGTTAATTTAATTTATTGATGTAAACGATTTTGAAACACGGTACCTATAGGTCTAATGTCATTAAGTATTGTTTTCATTTTGGCAATATAGTCTTGTGAACCAAACCACAATGATTTTTTAGATGCAGTTTTCGTGCAAACTCTTTAGAGCAAATGAAACATTTGAATTTCTTAGGTACTCCACATTCGTTTCTGAGGTGTTTGCGAAGGGAGTCGTATTTCCATCGTCCTGTGTAGTAACTACCACAATTGTTTGTACAATATAATGGATCATACTCTTTCATAACTTTAAAAAGAAACAACAAACAAGAAAATGTTAATACAATCGCACACAAACAATACACAAGCATGTTACTTATATTTTAACCTATTATAAGATATAAAGCATTTATACTGTAAAACCGAATAAGAACAAATTGTGATTTACATTTAATTAAATATATTTTTCTAATAGTGTATGTACAGCTGCGTTTACCTATACACATTAGAATTGTTTACAAAAGTTCAATGAACATAAGTTGAAATATAACCACATTAAAGCTATGTATAAAATAAATTATGAATTGAAATATAATGACGGTTTAGACTATATTTCTTGTTAAACTCTTTAAAACAGATGGTACACATGTCAGAAGTAATGCCCACAAGGTTCCTAGCCTCTGAGCAATTTCATATGGAAAAAAAAAAGATGGTACAAATTGAATTCAATTGATTTCAATGGAAGCCGATGTGTCTCTTGAGATTTTGTTTTCTGTAAGGACCATTGTAGCAACTACCGCAATTATTTGGACGGTAAATTGGATCAAATAGTATAGTGGCTAAAACTAAACAAAATAATGTTAGTATATGATATACATAATATTCGTAAAATAAATATTATATTATAACACAAAAATAGTATATAGACAAACAGTATGATTGGTAAAGATCATTTTTTTATTGGAAAGTTCATTGATTCTAACCAATGTTGATCAGGAAATTAATTGGGAAAAATAATAACTTAAGTTATAAATTACAATTTTTTTGTTCAAAATTTCAAATGCAAAATATTAAATTAAATTGACAGTATAGGTAAACATTAAAGAAAAAATACAACTAAAGCAATTAGTTCATTTTTTTGTGTTTTAACAGTTGTTTAAGTAGTTGTTTAAATAAACAGCTATTAAGAATGAAAACCTACTGTTAAACAAAATATTCCAACTTTCTAACTAGTTTATGTTCAGCTTCGATTATTAGAATGGGTAAAGTTATATTACACGGACACATTTACTTTCATTTACCCTTCCAATACGAATTACAATAAATAACAAAGATTGAATTTTAATCTTAAAACTAAATGTTGCTTAAGTACTGTAACAAAACAAAAATCATATGTATTTTTAGTATGTTGCGCATGAAATATAATTTTATCGTTATTAGGATTTTATGTAAAACTCGGACAGTATGATTTTTTTTATAGATTTTCCACTAGGACATTGTTCGCACATATTAACACAATATCAAAATATTTCGTTAGTTAGGATAATATAACGAACGGATAAAAACTTGAAACACATGGTCTGAATTTTTGTTTGTGTTTTGAGTAAATATTTTCAAACAAGTGGTGATACAGAATTTTTGCAGGATCTTATATTCGTTCTCAAAGTGCATCTTGAGATTTGGGTTTTTGTGTACACCTTTGTAATAACGACTATATTTTTTTTTGGGCAATAATCTGGATCACTAATTTGAAAAAAAATAAAATAATTAAGAAAAATAACATTATATTTACGCACAATATATTTAGACAGAAAATATATTATCTATATTAAAATTGTTTAACATACACATGGTAAACGATTTCAACTAAATATATGTAATACATAAACACATTTTGGAGCGAACATTGCAATGAATGACAGTATAATACTATAATACAATGGAAGTAATGATCAGAATAATGGGATGTGAACAGAGTTGATACATATCAATTGATGGTGGGTCACAAAATGTATGTCAGAAAAATCATTCTGTTTTAAATTGATTCATCGGGTATCGCAAAATCATATATACAGTAGAACTTCGATTATCCGAACCAATTGGGACCGTACCTTAGTTTGAATACACAAAAGTTGAGATATTGGAAATTATTTTTAAATTATTATAATCATGCATATCAAAAAAAAAAAAATAATAAGTTTTATTATTATTATATTTGAATTACATTACTTAGAAATACATAGGAACATATATTTATGGTGTTTTTTTGAGAAAATTATCCATTTTTGGGTAAACCTATCGCGTCTTGATTATCTACAAAACATTCATACACATATATGTATGTAATGCGTTAATAATAAAATCGATAAACCGGCCGATAATTTTGACGTTCGGATAATTAAGGTTCTACTATAATATGATGCAGTCACACAGGAGGCTTGAAAACACATCAGAATTCACTCAGCAATAATTAATTGGGAACATTTTTGTACAAATATTATTGTTATTACTAAGGCAAACGACTTATAGTTCTAAACAAATTACTAAATATGCATTTAAAATTAACTTTTACCGGTTTTTAAAAATCTATTAGAAGCAATTTTTCTCTTTTCTTGTTTTAAAAAAAGTATTTGTTGTTTTTTGTTGTAAACACAATATTGTATTTACAAGTTGACAAATCTGTACGTTTACAAAATTTTGTGTGAAAAGAATCAGTTAGGATTATCGTTAGTTGTTTAGATAATTCGTAGTATTTAATAAAGCCAAAAACGTTGATGAAAAAAATACCAAAAAAATTATTAAATATGATTTTTTGAAATTTCATTATTATATGCATTTTTCTCCAAATAAAATTATATAACCAGCCTAACATATCCAACATAAAACATACTTGTCTTTTAATTAGCTATTTGTGTGATTGTGTAAAACACATGTGACAAATGCTACAAATCCCCTGGCCAAGTTATTACACACTCAGTTAACAATGTATCAACCAAATCATCTTTACTATAAAATTATTTTATGAATTAAAATATAATGTCTCTGAAGACTCTTTTTATGCGCAAACTTTTTTGAACAATGGGAACATTGAAATTTCTTTGGAACTCCACATTCAAGTCTGAGGTGTCTCGTAAGATTTCCTTTTCTATATTGACCGCTGTAGCAACGACCACAATCGTTTGGGCACTGAAGTGGATCAGGTAAGTCAGTTACTTAAAAAAAAAATTTTAAATAAATTAATATTTAATTGTACACAAGAGTATGAAAGGTACATATAGATAATGTGTTAAGTTAGCAATACCTACGCAAAATACATGCCTGAAATAGGATATATTAAACCAATGCAATTTACGATCATGATTTTGAATCATTACCATTATTATTACAATTTTGGCATTAAACTTATTAAAGTAGCAATCGGTTAGGAAAAATTGCATACAAAATACAGTTTAATATAATTGAATATTCTACTTGGTATGTTTAAATGAATGAATGATAATTGTAATAATGATATTTTCAATTAGAAATCTTTGTACTCATTTGGAACAAAGCAAACATGGGACATTTTTCTCTCTCTGTATACACCATTATAACAACGGCCACCATTGTTCGGGCAATAAAACCGGATCAGATAAAGCTTAAAAAAAAATAAAAAATAAAAATTATTATCATGTGTAAGCAATATTATAAGGAACACTGTATAATGTTCATAATATACATTTAATTCAGTTTTATATGAACATAAACAAAAACAATCAATTTAAAGGTATTTTTTCCAAAAATAATAAGTCAACAAAATAAAATACTTTATTTGTCGTGGTCAAATTGATTTACAAACATAAAAAACAATAAAAGATTTCTTTGCAAACAGATCATAACTAATGTAACACATAGACTTCACATTCATATTTCAAGTGATGATTGAGATTTAATTTTCTTCTTCTACCTTTATAGCAACATCACATTTTTTGTGTGGACCTTAAAAAAAAAAAATTTATATTATTACTATAATTCTTTTTTATTACTAATATTTACACATCGTAGTATATAGAATCATATCACACGGTGCACGAATAAAATACACATAACTACAAGTACATAATGTAAAGAAAAAAAACCCATATTAGTTTATAAAATGTTTATGAAAAATATATAAATATGAGATTTTCATAAATAATATATTTTGAAAAGTATGGATACAATTAGTATAAAGGAATACAAAGACATACAAACATGAGATATTTCAGATAAAACAAATGTAATTAAATTTGATAATGTCCTCCAGGTGTTTATACATAGTTTTTTGTACAATTAAAAAAAAAAAAAAAAATGTATACCGTAATGGAATAAAAGAAACAACAATCAATTGAGAATTTTTTTATAAAAAGTTAGGTAATAAATAGTAATAGTATATAGTATATTCTTCACATCGTATGTGATTTATAGTCATGAACAAATTTATAATGATTTTAAATTAATTTTTTTTTGCAAACATTTCACTAAAAAAAGAAACATTGGCATTGTTTAGAGAAATGACATTCATATTTTCCACAACTTTTAAGATTGGAGTTTTCTTTATTCTCATGTAGTAATAAGCAATTATTTTTAGACATAATTAATATTTTTTTTAATCAGGTACCTTAAAAAAATAATAATTGTAAATTAAAGTTATTATATTTTAAATGTTGCTCAAGAAAATCATCAAATATATATTATTATATTTATTTTAACATAATGTAAAAGCACAGTAGTATACTGTAAATTGTATAATTTTATGAAAATATATTACCAATAGAAAACTAATTACAAAAATATAATTTATTTTCCACTATACAAATGTCAAAATAATAATAATTGATACATTTATGTGTTAGGTTAGTTGAAATACTCTGAGAAACTACACAGGTCATTACTGCATTACCGTTCTGCTGTGGTGTGTTAGTAGGAATGTGTGTAACCTTTGGTTGAACAGTGTATAGATAAAATAGGTATTTGATTCTTGTCGTTGTATACATTCCATCGTAGTATCGTTTATTCGATGATATGCTTGTGAATGGAGACTGCATGCGTTTGCAAAGTCGTTTTCTGTTTAAATGATTTTGGACAACAAGGACAATTGAAATGCCGGAAATCTCCGCATTCGTATTTCATATGCCGGTTTAATGTGTTTACTGCTTTATAGTTCTTGCCGCAATTGTTGGGACAGAAGTAACGACAAAGATACGTTGCTTTCTTTTGTAATGGACGCACTGAAATTTAACAGTATACAAATAATATGGATGTAAAAGTATTATAAAAATGTGGTCACTCGTCTACTACATTTTTTGAAATAGTCATGTTTTTGGCCGACAAAAGTGCGAAATCTATTATATATATTGGCTGATAGATGAAGAATAATTTAAAGCGATTACTGACATTATAATGGTATACAACAGCTACAATAAATGTAAAAGAAAAATTGAAAAAGCATTATGGTACATTATGCAAAGCATTATATAGATAGATAGATATATAAATCATATTCATTGTTCAGATTTAAATCATAAACAAATGTGTAAAGAAATTTTAATAAGCACTATTTTTGACTACAATGTAGACAATTATTTCTACATACGTAATAGATTAATAGAGGAGTGTTGTTAAGTATTATTAAAAAAAAAAAAAAATGTAAGGCAGGAACATGTGTTTTCAAGTGGTTTATACACAACATATTTAATGAATAATATATGAGACAACATAATCAAGGCTAAATGTATGTAACTTTACAACATTTTCCAATTACAGTGTCTCCTTATTGTTTTATCAATAACATCATAAGAAATTTGTAAAAAAAAACTTTATTGAAAAAAATTAAAAAGAAAATTTACACATGTTAAAAATGCCGTACAACTCATGATAACGAAATACATTATTTTCAGTATGCTGTAAAAAAGTATCATATTAACAGGAGACAGGCGACACACAATGTGCTTCCTTACACCTTTAGATAGGAATATTATTTCTATGCAGGCCTAAAACATTCAGATATTTTTATCTTTTTTAAAAAAAAAAAAAATTAAATCATGAACGAAACGGGCAGTGATTTATTTTACATGGTTTTTCGTGGAAACTGTTTATAAATGTAACATCGATAATTGCGCAAGACAATGCATTCTTGTTCCAGATGTCTGTTAAGAGTCAATTTCCTGTAGGCACCTCTGTACAAACGCCCGCAATTGTTTGGACAATAAACTGGATTGGGTAGGTGGGTGGTGGTAGTAACTTGAAACGAAAAAAAACATAATTAATATAAATTACAATTGGCTTGCATATTTTTTTGTGAGACATTACCAGCAGTTTGTATAGAACATGTAACACGAACAAATGTTGGAGTATTATTACAATATAAAACCAGAGAGATATGTAAGTCGTTAAATGTTAGCCAAGTTAGTAATATGTACACATATACTCACAAAACAAATGGACAGGTGGTACACAGTTTTGTTATGAGTAAGCGTGAAGAAATATTAGAGTTTAGGATTGTGTAAGTATGTGTAAAAATGAGACGTTACATTTCTTTTTAAAATACATATTCCACATAATAAATTTGTTTTCATTCAAGGACTAATTGAAATAATTTCTGATGCATAAACAAGGTAAATAGAAATCGAGAATTATTTATGTTAAACAGCAATATATTATTATTCAACAGCCAAGAAACAATGTATTGCCAAAATCATGGCACTAACTGTTCAGAATACAGGCCACGACGATTCTACATTAGTGTTTGTATTTAACTAGAGAATTTCTTTTCTGCGCAGACGAGGACTAAAATTATGTGGACATATGTAGGTTGACAGCTTAAAAATGAAAAACATTAAAATATATTCAAACAAAAATAATTGTTAATATAGCCCTTTGATAGGTATGTGAAATTGAGAATAGAAAAATAATTAGTGTGATTTAGCTATTTAGGTATAATAAAGTAATTGTATAATGTTAAATTCTAAAATGTAAACATTAATTGCAAAAACAAACAAAAATGTTATATAATAATAATAATATGTTAACAAACAATTTATTTTATGATGTTATTACTCATTACTAATAAGAAAAATTTTAAATTAACAAATGTTTATTTTTATAGTTATATTTCATTTTTACTTTATATGGGCGCCATTTTGTTGTTGAATGTACTGGATCAGGAAGATCAGTGACTAAAAAAGAAAAAAAAAATGAATATACACTAACGCCAATATAAATAGTATTTACACATATTCATCAAAAATGGTACTATTTGGTAATATCATGAGTTTCAAATGAAATTTGTTTTTGTTTTTGTATATAGGAAATACTTTTTATTACAACTATAATTATTGCTACATTTGATATAAATGGTTCACACAAAACAGATAATATTATTCATTAGTTGATAAAAATATGTCTAAATTATAAATAGGCATAAATTTAGAAAATTTCATCAGCATACACACAGTATAATGTACAACACTTTGAGTGCACTACATTGTTACGGCAACAATAATTTATGGACATTTAAACAATGTCTCCTTAGATTATGTTTTTGTGTAAATCGATTCGAACAATTGGTACATTTGTAATGTTTCTGGCAATAGCATTCAAATAAGACATGCTTCTTAAGATTTCTTTTTCTATGAGCACCAATGTAGCGATGACCACAACCATTTGGACAATAAACTGGATCAGGTAGACAGGTAACTTAAAAAAACAAAAATGTAAATTTTAATATAAATAATATTTATGTGGAAATCATATTATTCGAATATTTAGAGTTAAATTATTTAAATTATATAAGCATTGATTATATTTGATAATTGATATTATGGCACAGTTTTTCAAGTCAAAACTATGAAAGAAAACAAAAATTAGGCTAGACAAAGGCATACGAGAAGAAACTAATGACATTTGAAACGAAAATATTAAGGAGGATTTTCGGCTCTAAAAAGAATACTGAAAACAATGAATACAGGACGAACACAGAACTAAGGGAATTGTTTAATGAAATGGATATAGTAGATGTTTTAAAAAGTCAAAGGCATAAATGAACAGGACGTGTATAGAGAGCGAAGGATAGAATAGTAAACAAGGTCACAATGTGGAAGCTAGATCGAATAAGACCAAGAGGAAGACCAAGAAAGCGGTGGAGCAACAAAGTCAGAGAAGATCTGAAGCTCCTAGGAATAAGAGATGGAGAACGGTTAGCGTTGGATAAATGTGACTAGACATATTGGAAATGATGGGTCTAAACAACCTTGAATAAACAACAACAAAATTATATAAGCATTAAACAAACATAATATTTTACAGTCCATGAACATAATATAGTAGAACAATAAAGGAGTATAATATATATACATATACATATTTAGTAAGACATTGGTGTGTTATAAAAGAAAGTGATAACACATAAGTGGTATTAATACAACAAATGCAACTGAATAAAACAAATATGTTTTATTGTAATAAACTAAAATATACTCTTTTAAATTTTTGAAACATATTAAATACTATTTGAGACAAAAACTTTGAGATAAAAATAAAATTATCAACATTGGATTGAATTAGCACAATTGATTTTTTCCTATAAATATGTTAACAAAAATACAATGTTTCTTTAGAATATGCGGTTTATTAAAAAACAATTTCAAACAAAGGCACATAGGAAATTTCCAACAATTCCGCAATCTTGGTTGACATGCCTGCTAAGATTTCATTTTCTATTTGAACCCTTGTAAAATGAACCATTTTGGACAATACAATAAATCTGACATGTCATGAAAATAAAATAAAAATTATTTTAATGCATATTTACAAAGAAAATTTAAATGATTTGAAGATTAGGAAAGCGAGAAAGACAATTGTTGAAAATGCCCATTTAATACAAAATTTAAAACAAACCCTTATTTGTATGTATTTTTTCAGATACTGATGCATTTGTATTAAGCTTAAAATAATTAAATGATTAATTTTTTTGTCACTATAAAATAGTATTATGAATGCAAACACTTAAAAAAAAATAAAATAAAAATTATAGAATTGTGGGAATTATTTAGTAATTATCCACCTATATTTAATGCAATTTATAACCACTGCTGTGACCACAATTATTTGGACAGTTTGGTATTTTCCTAACCAAAAGTAAAACAAAAATATTTATCATGAGAAAAAATAAATTAATAATCAAGAAATCCAATGGAATAGTAAAAATGACTCAGTGAAGTATTTAGGAATAAATTTAAACGAACTTGAAAAATACATATTAACAACAAACTAAGTTAAAGATATACACAAGAATACATTTTTATTATCAAATGGTCAGCCATATCAATAGAAATTAAATATTAGTGGGATATTGGATGTTTTGTTGAAATTGGTATTGGATCATTTCTTTTTTTATGAAACTTTGGCACCAATCCTTAGTTTGACATATTTTATTAATCATACCGAGCAATCTAGACAATAGTTGTGAAAATAGTGTTAGATTCGGCATTTATATATATTTTAATATTAGAAAATTAAGTTCTGATACCAGTAGACAACTATCCTTCACTTACTAAACTAGTGTACTCGACACTAAACAATAACGATACATTTAAAATCTGATTGACGATTAATTTCTCATCAACAATATTATAAGTAGGAATTGTTTTCGTATTAAAAAAAAAAAAACGATCAGATAAATATGAAATCGTCGGCGAACAAAAATGTTTAAATATAGGTAGTATTATTGTAATGAAGAAAAAAAAATTGTCTTAACGTCCAAGGCGATTAGGTTGTTATTCGCATTGGATTCGTTCGTTTTGGCGATGAACAAAAAAAGTTAACGAAACGAAAACAAACGAATAATCGCGAAACACGGTGTCGGCGGTGGTCAAATACGTTTGAAAAATCGTGGTCTACATACAGAGTAGGCTCGGTCACCAGAAGACCGCGATCGTGACAAAAGCGTTTGAAGTCGTCAGCAAACGTCCGCGACCCGCCACTTGTAAACGCACGGCCGGTCTTCCGACCAGGAGATTTCCCAGAACACAAGTGTGTCGTCGTGGACATGAACGGCAACCATCCATCGCCGCTCGTCTTCGGATTCGACTCGTGACGACGTTCTTCAATCGATTGCCACGGAAGCCGTTTTCGATGATCACACACTCGGATCTAACACGTTTATCGCGCGGCGACGATCCGTTCCGTTCGCACGCGTCGTTACCGAGATCGACGGACACGATCTGTTCGAAAAAAAACCCAAAACGATACGGTCGCGAATAGTTCGAAACGGGCGACGGCGCACACGCGAGTCGGCAGAATTCGTAAAATAAAAAAAAGCATAACGTATTTCCCGTTATCACGGTCCCGGATGATAAGCCCGGCGCGGCGTCGTTTAAATGCGGGAACGCGCCGGCGCGTTAACGTGACGGATAAGTTCCGTGCGATTGATACGAGAAGTTCAAAAGAAGAACCATTCGCATTTGTTCTTGTAAAAACATTCTTATGACCGCTGAATATTCGTTTGCGACGAAAACGTTAACGTCATTTGAACCATTCACTTTGGCGAACTGTTACGGTGATTATCTTACGCGGTTTACAGTAAATAGTAAATAACACCATGAAGTTTGTACAGTTTAACAAATTTAATATTTTGGGAATTTTTTTTTTTTTAAATCTGGTTACTATGCGTTTCTTCCCGCTTTTGAATACTTCGTGTAAATCGTGTTGTACCGTTCTGGCCAAGCCGACGGAATCTTTTCAAAACATCGTTTGTTGGCGACCGACCAACGGTGAACTGTTTGGTTACAGGGAATAGTTCGGCAAAGCGAACAGCTCAAACGAACTAATATTATATTTCATGAACATCTTTAATCCGAAGCAAAATATTGACAAACACGGTTGATGATTTTTTTATTATAAAAACGTCAGGAATTGTTAATTGTTGTTAAAAATTAAGAAAACTCAAAAAAGGAATGTACGTAATTACCGTTATGATAACTAAGCAATTATGAATTATATGGGTCTACATGTCTTTTGCACGTCGACACATTAACATTTCCAACCACTAATGGTGCCAGTCAAGGGTTTGCTTAACAAATCGCCGAATTCACTAAATCAAAAATATACAAAGAAAAACGTTGTTTGTATACATATTAACGGGTTTACATAAAACGAATTAATGTCAAATAAGTACCACAATACAATAATAATAATTTCAAGTTAAAACCATTTTAAATAGACGAATTAAAATAAAAATACAATTCTATTGATAAATTACTAAATTTAAATATATATAATTTGTTGTTATGTTTATTCGTTTATATTCGAGTATTGTTCATTTTAAACCACATCCAAAACATTATTTTAAAATAAGAATTATGTTATTATTTGATGCACTATTGCTAAATGCGACTTGAGATTTGTGTTTTGTGCAAATTTTCTGCAGCACACCTTACAAGAAAATGTCTTTTTACCGTCACATTCATATAACATATGTCGCTTAAGGCTGCATTTGGTTTTGTAAGACTTGCTACATGTCTTTTTTGGGCACACAAATCTTTGACTGCCATCTGTAATTGCAGAAAACAAGTTAATAAATGTATGATTAGTTCAAATACATTTATTCTATTCAACTATTTCAACATGAACTACATAATAAACATTAAATGTATATACTACTATACACATAATAACCAATGCATCAAATACAACTTTTACATATAAAGAATTGCATACAAGTTCTAAAGTTTCATGTTGTTCATGATTGAATTTGTACTAGCACATAAAAAGCTAAATAAATAGTTTTAAGCATTACATTATAAAAAATAAAAACCGTTAAGAAAACGTTAATTTTGACACTGAATTCCTAACACAGTTCTAGAAATCACTAAAGCAATGTAAAAGTAAAAAAAAAAAATTGTGAAAAAAAGCATATTTTAGTAATACCATCTGTGAATAAAAAGATTTTTATAATTATTTATTTTTTGTCAATTTAATTAATAATAACTTAGCATAACCATTTGGTTTTGAATTGGTAATAAATACAAATTACAAATTGTCATCATTGACACACAGTGTTTAGTACTAAACAACATCAGTCTTATTGATTTGAAGTTTATAATTATTATATCTAACTATCTATTTTATATATGTCAAATTATATACTTGTTGATGTAAGGGAATCTAATTTACATATACATTTGAGTACAATTAAAATTCACTGGTATGAAACTTGAAAAAAGAAAAAAGATACAATTTCAATTATTATAAATATACAATATTTATGTATTGTGGGTGGTTTTTTATTATTATTGCAATTTTATAAATTAACAATTAATTTTGTCGATTATAATAATAAGACATAATATTTTACAAAACAAACATTCCAATGTAAATAAAATTAGGTTAGAAATACAAAAAAAAAATTTAAAAAAAAATTAGAAAGAGATAAATAAATTGTAGGTGGTTAAAATAATGAAATATATAGTGATTTTTTTCCAATAGAAATAATATTCTAATTTTGTAGTACTAAAAGATAAATATAATTAGGTACACACAAAAACTTAGTCATTAATTAGGCATTATTATATAATAATTTAAAATTGAAATATTTCAATAAATAAATAAATATAATACAGTTTATTTTCAACTTCATTCAAAGCAAAATACAATTTTAATACAGACATTATGTTATTATTCCATGCAGTAATGCTGAATGTGACTTCAGACTTATTTTTTGTGTAAATTTTTTGTGGCAGATGTTACAAGAAAAAGTCTTTTTACCACCACATTCATAGAACATATGTCGCTTAAGGGTGTATTTGTTCTTGTACGATTTACCACAAGCTTTTGGGCACACAAATCTTTGATTGGCATGTATATCTGCAAAATACAAGTTAATAAATATATGGCCAGTTAAATGCAGTTTATTCTACTTAACTATTTCAATACAAACTAGATAATAAACATTGAATGTATATATTATACACATAATAACTAATGCATTAAATACTACTTCTACACATTATAGAAGAATTACATACAAGTTCTAAAGTCTTATGTTGTTTATGAATGACTTTGTACTAGCATATAAAAGAACCAAATAAAAAGTTTTAAGCAATATAATTAAATAAAATAAAAAGTAAAAGAAAACGTCAATTTTGATGCTGAATTAATTATAAAAAGTATAGAATATTTTCATGCTTGTGAATATAGCCCTAGAAATACTTAAAGTAAGGAATGTAAAATTAAAAATGTGCAAAATAAAATTTTAACAAAGGCTGAATAAAATAAAATAAAATTGTGAAAAAATTTGTAGGTGGTTAAGACAATAAAATATATACAGTAATTGTTTTATAGCAAAAATAATATTCTAATTTCATTATACTATAGGATAAATATAATTAGATACATACGTTAACTTAGTCATTAGGTATTATTATATAACAATTTAAAATTTAAATATTTCAACAAACAAATAAATATAATTTAGTTTATTTTAAACTTCATTCAAAGCAAAATTCAATTTTAATATACACATTATGGTATTATTCCATGTAGTAATACTAAATGTGACTTCAGATTTATCTTCTGTGTAAATTTTCTGTGGCAGATATTACAAGAAAAAGTCTTTTTACCACCACACTCATAGAACATATGTCGCTTAAGGGTGTATTTGTTCTTGTACGATTTACCACAAGCTGTTGGACACACAAATCTTTGATTGGCATCTATAATTATAAAAGACAAGTTAATAATAATCATGATCAGCTCAAATAAGTTTATTATTTTCAATTATTTCAATATGAATTAGATAATAAAAATGAAGTGTATACTATACACATGTAATAACCTATGCATTAAATACGACTTTTACACATTATAGATAATTGCATACAAGCTCTAAAGTTCTGTATATCAAAATAAAATGAAATAACATTTAAATAAAAAGAAATCAGGGGAAAAAATAAAAGTGCTTTTAAAAGTAAATTTTCATATTTTCATTAAAAATTTACTTTTCCATATGTTTTAGGACTTTTATAATTATTTATTTTTTGTCAATTTAGTTAATAATAACTTAGTATAAACAATTGGTTTTGAATTATACTAAATACAAATTATAAATCATCATCATTGACACACTGATTTGAAGTCTCTATAATTATTATAAAGAAAACAATTTAGCAGTTAAAAAATAAATGTATGGATTTTAAAAAGTTTGAATATAATATTAAGTTTTTCAAATACCATGATAGTTGCAATTTTGATGAATTTAATTTACATTATTATTTTGAATTTGAATGAATTGATCTTCAATCCTCTAACACATGAACAAAAAAATTTATAAATGTAAGACAACTAATCAAAGAAATAGAAAACAACAGCCTTTAAAAAAACATTGTGAAAAATGCAGATAGTGAAAATATTAGTCAAGAACTTACTTCCAAACAATTAAATTATTCATTTTAAATTAATAATTATTAATACATAAAAAAAGTGGCTCATTGCATATTTTCTTTTTTCTTGTCAACTTATGCTTGTGAAAGTCTATTCTTCACAATAAATTTAATAAACATGAAGCAAAAAAATGCTTTGATCGAAGTGAAACCAGTGAAGATTGTCTTTTACTGAAAATTACAAACTATACTATAGATATCAAAACATTATCATCAAAAAAACAACCACAGAAATCACATAAAAAATATAATTGGTTAAGTAATAATTAATAATATAAAATATAATATTTAATAACTAATGATAATTTAAGAATTTATTTAAAAAAAATAAAAGTTAACAAATAAACGTGTAATACAATGTTTAAAATTATTGTTTACTTCATTTTATTTTTAGTACAAAGAAATTTTTTTTAGCATGAGAGAATATTTTAAAATTTAAAATGTTGGCACTTTGCATGAAAAAGGTTTTCCATTCCTGCTATAAGATAAATATAATTAGGTACACACATTAATTTACTTATTAATTAGGTATATAATAATTTAAAATTAAAATATTTTAATAAACAAATAAATATAATATAGTTTATTTTTAATTCCATTTAAAGCAAAATACAATTTTAAAATAAAAATTATGTTATTATTTGATGTACTATTGCTAAATGCGACTTGAGATTTGTGTTTTGTGTAAATTTTCTGTGGCATACCTTACAAGAAAATGTCTTTTTACCGCCACATTCATAGAACATATGTCGCTTAAGGGTGTATTTGTGCTTGTACGATTTACCACATGCTGTTGGGCACACAAATCTTCGATTGCCATCTGTAACTACAGAAGACAAGTTAATAAATGTATGATTAGTTCAAATACATTTATTCTATTCAACTATTTCAACATGAACTACATAATAAACATTAAATGTATATACTATAAACATGTCATAACCAATGCATCAAATACAACTTCTATATATTATATAAAATTGCATACAAGTTCTAAAGTTTCATGTTGTTTATGAATGAATTTGTACTAGCAAATAAAAAACCAAATAAATAGTTTTAAGCAATACATTATAAAAAATAAAAACTGTTAAAGAAAAAGTCAATTTTGACACTGAATTCATATAAAAAGTATATTTTTTTTGGCGAACACAGTTCTAGAAATCACTAAAACAATGTAAAATTAAAAAAAGAAAATGTGAAAAAAAGCATATTTCATTAACACAATTATTCCATCTGTAATAAAAAGATTTTTATAATTTATTTTTTGTCAATTTAATTAATAATAACTTAGTATAACCATTTGGTTTTGAATTGGTAATAATTACAAATTACGAATTGTCATCATTGACACACGGTGTTTAGTACTAAACAATATCAGTCTTATTGATTTAAAGTTTATAATTATTATTTCTAACTATCTATTTTATATATGTCAAATTATATACTTGTTGATGTAAGGGAATCTAATTTACATATACAATTGAGTACAATTAAAATTCACTGGTATGAAACTTGAAAAAAAAAAAAAAAGATACAATTTCAATTATTATAAATATACAATATTTATGTATTGTGGGTGGTTTTTTATTATTATTGCAATTTTATAAATTAACAATTAATTTTGTTGGTTATAATAATAAGACATAATATTTTACAAAACAAACATTCCAATGTAAATAAAATTAGGTTAGAAATACAAAAAAAAAAATTTAAAAAAAATTAGAAAGAGATAAATAAATTGTAAGTGGTTAAAATAATGAAATATATAGTGATTTTTTTTTCCAACAGAAATAATATTCTAATTTTGTAGTACTATAAGATAAATATAATTAGGTACACATATAAGTATAGTCATTAATTAGGTATTATAATATAATTATATATAATATATATATATGTTATTATGTTATTACTTTATGTTATTATTCCATGTATCAATGCTAAATGTGACTTCAAACTTATCTTCTGTGTAAGTTTTCTGTTGCATACATTACAAGAAAACGTCTTTTTACCGCCACATTCATAGAACAGATGTCGTTTAAGGCTGTATTTGGTTTTGTATGATTTACCACATGTCGTTGGGCACACAAATCTTTGATTGGCATGTATAACTGCAGAAGACAAGTTAATAATTACATGATCAGTTCAAATCAGTTTATTCTTTTCAATCATTTCAATATGAATTAGACAATAAAAATGAAGTGTATACTACACTTACACATGTAATAACCAATGCATTAAATACAACTTCTACACATTATAGATAATTGCATACGAGTTCTAAAGTTTTGTATATCAAAATAAAATGTTAATAAATGTTATATAAAATGAAATTGCGAAGAAAAAAACAAAAAGTAAATTTTTAGTAAAAACAACTATTTCATATGTTTTAGGACTTTTATAATATTTTTTTTATTATTTGTAATTGCTTTTGTTGATGACATTACAGCAAAGCGGTTAAGTATGAAATTAACAAAGCAAAATATAAAAATAATCACTAAAACTAAAGCAAAACAAAAAAAAATTGGGTTAGGATTTATAAAATATACAAAAAAAAAATTAGATAAGAAAGTGAATGTGGTTAATAAAATTAATGATGGAAAGGATAATAATAGGGGATGGAGGGTTAAGAATAGATTAGAATCAGGAGAGATGTAACGTAGAGAAGAAAAAATAGAGAAGAGGAGTATTATATAATTATTTATTTTTTGTTAATTTAATTAATAATTACATAGTATAAATAATTGGTTTTCAAATGGTATTAAATACAAATTATAAATCGTCATCATTGACACAGTGTTTAGGTACTGAAAACAGCATTGGTTTTATTGATTTGAAGTTTTTATAATTATTATATCCAACTACCCATATTATACATATGTCAAATTTTTACTTGGTGATAGTAGGGCATCTAATTTAACATATACATTTGAGTACAATTAAAACTAATTGGTATAAAACTTGAAAAAAATATAAATTATAAAATTTCAAATAATATAAATATACAAAAGTTATGTATAGGTGGTTAAAAAAATTAAATATATAAAGTAATTTTATTCTCTAACAAAAATAATAGACTAATTTCCCAAAATTGTAAGATAAAAATAATTAGGTAAAAAAAAGTTTCTGTTCAACATCTTTGAGCATAGGTTTTCGTAGTCGCTTGCCCAGTTTGTTGAACCGAGCACAACTGCTTTGTCAATCTTATATTTATTTTTTAATAATTGTTGACAATGTTGTTTTGGGAATGCCAAATTTCTCCACGATTTTCGTTTTAGGCAGTGTCCCTTTTTCTACTTCTACTAAAATGAGCAATTTGGTTTTTAGATTGATAGACATTTCATTCATTTTCAATCTAATTTTGGTCGACACTTTAACTTCACACAACAAATCAACTCGAAACTGATCGGTAGAGCAATTGAATTGAACGAGAACGATTAGCGCCGAACCAGACTGTACATACATAGGAAATAATAGGGATAAGATAAAATTGTTTAGCTGTAATATCGAAGGATTAAATGTTATACGATAAAACGAAAATAGAGAATGACGGTCGTTTGATCAACAAAACGACAATATGGGTCCTAAAATATAATAATGTTAAACAATAAGTTAAAATGTCTCTGTTTCGCAGCTCTTGACGATAAAATTATGATCAACTCACTTAAGAACACCTGTGCGACTATTAGTACAAGGGTTCGGGCATTCGGGCGCCCTCTTAAAGAGACATTACGATACTAAAACAATTAACAACATAACAACGAAACAATAACAATAACGAACGGAATGAAAACGGTTATTGAATAAATATACGTGCACAAACGGCTGGACACCACGGGACCCCGGTCGGTTTGACCGTATCGCAGAACGACACGTGCGACGGGCAATTGCCAAGGCGTGATGATGTGGACGGTGAAGCCGATCGGCAGCTTCACGCGTAGTAGGCGCACAACATCGCGGACCCAGCAGCACCAGCAGCAGAAGAAGGTCAACGACGAACAACGGAGCGCTATAAGCAGCTCAGCCCAGTCGAAAACGAAAAACGACGAACGGGAAAAAAAGCGAGCCACGGACGTCAAGACGGCGGTTAGAAACCGCCAAACACGACGCGACTTGCGGAACAGAGTCGACGTTCAAAACAGACAGTCCGACCAGAATACGAGAACACATTCGGCCAGCTCGGCCAAAATCTATCGCGAAGAAAAATTCGATTTTCTGATTGGGCGATACGTAATCAGTACAGCAACGTGGGCAAAAATAATTTACCGTACGCGTAACGCACAATATTATTGTACTTGCTTATTATCTGTGTGTTTTATTTCAAATGTAAGATCATGTTATTTATAATCAAGTAAACACCAATTGTAGTTAAGTATTTACGATAATGAAATGCTCGAGTTCAACAAAGATGAACTCATCACGCACTATACATTTAAAGGTACGTATATTTTATTACCGAACAGCGGGCCATGTTGTTTTCGTGTCGGTGATAAACGTTATCGTTTTTGTTTACAACTCTGAGTGAGCCGTCTGTATTCATACAGTCGGCCGCGGTAAAACCCAATTAAATAACAAATTAAAATTAGAAAACAAAAAAAAAACCAACGCGATAACGTATAGATTTCAAACTATTATTATTTAGAACTTACATAAATTATGATTTAATTACATAAAAAAAAAAAATACTTTTAAACATATCTATTAAAATATACCTTATACAAAAATTGACTTAAATCGCGGAGGGAGGCCATGGCCCCTTTGGTCCCCTCTGTGGGCACACTTCAGACTTTTGTGTACGTTTTTTGCTGTTTACAAGAGAGTTTGAAGGCTTCATTCGGTTTTGTATGATTTACCACATGCCATTGGTCACCAAATCTTCGATTGGATTTATAGCTGCAAAAAACAAGTTAATAATTAATTATTTGGTTACTTTAAAGTTGTTTTATTCTTAAAATATACTTCAAAAATAAATAACAACACACAGTTGCCACTAACCACAGGCCTGGCACGACAGTCCTTCTGATCGCACCCCCTACTTAAAACTAAAGGAAAGGAAACATTTTGATTTTAAAACGTATGAATAATTTAATTGTTTATTGAAATATTATTAAAATCGTATGAGACCGACTGGACTGACGACAATTCGGTCGTCAGGACGGCACCAAATTATCGACTCTTATCTTATTTAATACTACAATATATAATATATTCTTTTAAATACAAACAGGTGACGGTAGTAACATATATTTACAAAAAAAAAACACTTATGAATAGGATTATATAAACAAAATTCAAAATTTTTTTTTATCTGGATTTCGAGGAGCGTACGAGGTGAGATACGACGAAATGCGACCCCGTGTCAAACGTCATTATCGGCACGGTTGTGGAAAAATATACAATCTCGTTTCGAATCATCAAGATTTGTGAACGTTATGAATTGAAATTATATGTCTTTTCATGTTCGCTTTGACTGTAAAACGTTTTGCGCAGTGTATGCACTGGAACTGAGGATCAATACCGCACGAGTACGTCATGTGTCTGTTCAAACTCCATTTTCGTTTGTGTCCGGTGTAAAATCGACCGCAATAATCGTTCGGACAATATACAGGATCCGGCAACATACCTGAAATCACATAATACGTACGTTTATGTACTGATGTGCGTATATGTGCGTAACTTTATAGGCAATGCAAGCCGCAAGACAGTTTAACTCGTCAGAATGCGTGTAAGCGCACAAACATCGCGATAAAATGTAAAAGTGTACGTACGTACGCGTGTACTAGTGGACCAGCGAATATTATTATCATAAACTAGTAGCGAAATAAACCGTTTTTGGAATAAATATTATTAATACTGATTACCGTTTACCTGTAAACGCGAACAATATTTAAACAAAACAATGTCGAACAGATCATATGATGTATATTTTTATCAGAATTATCTCGGTCGTGTTTGTAACACGCGTAATACGATACGGTATTTAGCATTTGTGCTAATAACAATTGTGTCTTATTTTACCCGATGCATAACGTTCTATAAAGTAAAACCATAGTTTTTATTTATTACACCGTGCACAGGCACATATACAAATACTGAATTGGTACACGTATAAATTATATCAAAGGCGGACATTATTGCGTTAACAATTACATTATGTTAATATATTAATTATCTTACTTAACTAATTTTACTTTTTGCAATATAAACTTAAAACGAGTTATTTCTCTGTATCAAAAAAAAAAAACGGTTAAAAAATGTTAATATATAAATATGCACACAAAAATCAATTTTTTAATTTTTTTTTTTTTTATTAATTTGACTATGCTAACAATTCGTCTGTATTTCTGACCACACGTGTGTTTGGTAGTGTTATAAGTATGTGTTATCCGTATATGTTTTAGTAAATTTTTAAGAATTTCCGCTGGACGAAAAACAAATATATGATAAATCAAATAACTGTTTTCGTCGAAAAAAAAAAACGTCTTACAAAGTAAAAAACTCAAAATTATTATTCATTTTCAATGTGAAAACGGTGATTCTCAAAAGAGTATCACTTTTTACTGAATTGGATATTACCGGTTTCTTCCTCATCACGAAATAATCATAATACATTAAACTTGTGTCCATTTAAACTTGTTTCCATTAAAAAAATTGTATCTGGGTAACCATATACATTTATACGCGAGCATATGTACATTACGTATCGACGTATACACTCGTGAAAGGGAGCAGACAAATCTATTTCCGGTAGAGCCTATAACATTTTTTTTTTTGCCTTTTTCCTCGAACCCTAGTAGTTTAATTTTTATAGCAAATATTCCTCATTGCCTTTCGGAATTCGTAAAAATTAAAATTTCTCCGGCTCGCCCGCCTATAAGCGCCGGCTATTGTACAGCTACAATACGACCGAGCACATTCCAGTGTACGACAAAGACCAACCGATCTGAAACGTAGTGATCGACGTGTAAATATGTAAATGGCGTTGTCTCAAGTATTTCGTGTGGTCGGCACTTGTCGTTTCGCTCATAAAATCGAAGTCGAACTCCGATTTATCGCGAAAAATCACCTTGTCACGCAACAGGGAAATAGAAATACATTCTAAATTTAAACGTCCACGTTGATATAATCGTAGCAATCCAATAATGACAACAGTCCCCGCATTAATTGAATTCACTCGTAACAAAACGCGCCCGTCGAGAGCTGGCTCCCTGCGTTCGGCTCACGGTGTTTGGCAGACCGAACACGATTGAGTGCATTGGCAACAATGAAAACTCAACGCGGTACTATCCATAAATTAGGACCGCGTTCAACTGTATTTTACCGGTACTATGGAGCAGTAACGAGACGCCAGTAACCGGAGTTACAGATACGTTGTTCGTCCAGAACTCGTTTTGATAGACGCCGCCGGTGTCTTCGTCATCAGGCTAAATCAATGTGACGTGGTGGATGGTCATCGAGTGCCTTTTCATACTGCCTTTGTCCGCGAATCGCTTTGAACACACGGGGCAACTGAATTGAGGGTCGACACCGCATTCGTAAAAAATATGTCTCCTGAGACTAGATTTTCGAAATTTGCCCTTGTACGATCTGCCACAATTGTTTGGACATTCAATAGGGTCAGACATGTAATCTATGTATACTGAAACAAAAACAAAACGAATTATTGTCGTCATCTTCGACGACGGGTTTACGCGTCTGTATTTGGATCACGTTAGCAGTACGCGCTAAGAGAATTTACAGTCGCACTACAATTTTTGGTACAAAACGACGGTGTCGACGGTCAACCGACGATTAAAATATTGTGTTCTTTGCTTTGTTGTTGTTGTTGTTGTCGTATATAGACTGTACAAAGTGTAAAAAGAATTCAATGCGTACCTAAATCTAAACTATATGTCATATAAGCGAGAGTAAGCACGGTTTACTAGGTATACCAGGTGGTAGAGGTGCACGTTACATAAAATGTTAAATAGATTACAAACGAATGGCATGCTTTTAAACACAATACAGTAATAGCGGTGTACTGGGCGCGACAATGTTATTTGTCACCTCTGTGAGACTGGCCGCCAAAGTCCAAAGCTGGCAAACTTCTTGTGAGTATTTTTTAAGCAAGAATTCAAAATCAGTGAATTTAGCCGACTCTGATTATCCCTAAAAATCTAATTCACGGTCAACTTTTCGGGACGCAGCTTACAATTTTTTGAACTTCAAACGATCCCGAACTCTAGCGAGTCATTTTTAAGTGTTTACAAGCACATTATCACAGTTCGTACATCAACCTCTCCTTCCACCCTCGATTATTCCTAAAAGTAATCCAACAGGGTGATTTAGATAGCAATTGGAAAATATTTACATTGTAATCATAAGGTTTTTTTTTGGATTTGGCGGACAACATTGAGCGGCCAGCATCACGAACACTTATCAGTCAGGTATACATAAGACTAAGGCCTCGTTAAATATTGTTTTAGTAGATATCCTATTATTTTATCAAGATTAGAGTTCCGATTAAAAAGGAATACTAACACATTTGCGAATCGAACAAATTTAGTGGGCAAGTGTGAACGATTAAGAAAAAATAATATTACAAAGAGGGAAACTGTGCACTATCGCGGATAAAAATTAAAATATACGTCATAATATTTTAATGAACCAAAAGTGCATCATAATTATTTTATTTGGTGTAAATATAAAATGTAAATTAAAAAATACAATACAAGTTGTTTCTCGTATATTATAAAAGTAATATTTATTTGTATTATATTTTATATAACTATATCATTTATATTATATTATATTATATTGTATTTGTATAGTATTTAACGATTAAAAGTTATAAATAATTCGGTTTGTTCGAAAACGATTTTATCATGTGAAAAGCGTATACTTTTTGTTAGAAACATCGTATTTGGTAACAAAGAAAACGTTTTTAAACGTCAATTTTTTTTTCATTAGCAACAGAGTCTAGTCGCCAGCTCAATAACGTATTTACGGAGGGAAGGTGTTGATTTTTCCCCTTGAGCTTTTTTTCGTTTGTACTAAATAATTTCTGAATACGCTGCGTTGTGTCAGCATCGTTTTGCCGTACGCCCATCATTTTTTTGCTTCAATGAATTCTAACAATTGTAAACAACACTACTACACATCACCATAGAAAAAAAATAAAAAATAAAAACAAAAATAAATTAATAAATAATTGTAATAAGAAATAACATTATTATATGTTATGTACATTGATCAGTGAATGAACACAAACACAATGTTTTTTTAGATCGTGTTTCAGTGCGAACAGTTTAAAACAATAGGGGCATTTGAACTTTTTAGGTATTCCACATTCGTGTTTTAAGTGCCTGTTAACACTTCCTTTTCTTCCTGGACCCCTGTAGCGACGACCGCATTTGTTCGGACAGTACAACGGATCGGGTAGGTCGGTGACGACGGCAGTAACTTGAAAAATAAAAATAAAAATTGTTATTTCAACAATGAATTATAACTGATAACTAAGCAGTATAATGTTCATAAATAGTAGGTGGTATAAATGATAGCGTATAAAGCCTAGCCATAAGCTTAGCATTAGCAACTAACAAAGTTACACATCATTTTGGTTTTAAAAACATTTATTTATTTTTTCTAACACGATACATGCATACATCATATATATATGTGTGTGTATTCCGGTAAATTTGTCTCGTCGATTTTTACACATTAATTTCCGTTGCGCTTCTGGTCTTAGTACGCGTGTTTTTATCAACTTATATTTCTTATGGCGCATAAGAAACATACACCAGACGTCTGTTATGATGACCAATTTCAAAACAGCTGCGCCGGTCGATTTAGTAAAACTAATTCACAGACGAAACATATTGAATATTTATACTAACGTAGAAATAGCTTTAAGAATATTTCTCGCCGTTCCAGTAGGGAACAAAGTTTCAGTAACCCATAAAAAATTACGATTGGACAAGGACAATCCTTGTTCAAGTTATATAGTCATGTATAACGTAATTGTACCAGTAACTACAAAAAAAGGAAAATACAATTAAACTAAGCTGTAAAGCTTGACACGTGGAGTATAGGAATTTTCTCGGAACTTCACAATCGCGTTTGAGGCGTTTGTCAAGGTTAAACGTTGCCGGGTAATAGTAGTTCGTCGACTTGAAAAATCAACATCCGTACAAATTATTTGTTCGTAGCGGCGCATTTATATTGCAAAAATCGCGATACGGCGTAAGCTTCAGGTAAATCGGATATTTGAAACACGATAAAAACAAATAAGATTCAATTTCATCCGCGTTCGTTACACCACAACCTGAATTATAAATCAGAAACGGAAAAATAACCAATCCGTTATTCTATACTAATTGTTACAATGTGTATCTAGTTCGTATTTGTGTTTGTGTCCCGTTCGCGGCAATAGGAACATAGCACGTTTCTCGATATGTTACATTCGTTACTGGCGTGTGGTCCAAGAATTGTTTTTTTCTTCTGTTCGACCAGCTGAAGCGACGTCCACGACGTTCTGAACGAGATACTGTGTATGTCAAAAAAAAAAAAAAAAAATTAGCATAATAACGTCAGTATAAATCATAAATATATTTGCATTCGCGTCTAAACCGTGATCGTTGACGATTTTAAGTCTCCGCCTAGCAGTGGTATTACAATAGCCAAAGACGAGCGTTATTAATTTTAAGCTCGCGTTACATAAGTCGGACCTATCGAATGTGTACATAACGATATTACATATTATTTGGACAATCGACCAGCCGATCAGGCAGGTTACCTAAAAAAATTAAATATAGAGTTAATATGAATCGTGTTCGACTGCGTTTACACGGGAGTCAGGTTTTTATAGCTATGCGACGCGTGTATTACAATCACGTAAACAGTAAGTATAAATGCATTGGTATTGTATCGTGTGAAATATATTTTGTTGTGTAGAAACGACATATCAGAGATATTTGTACATTAAGTTATTGCCAATAAGCGCGAAACGTGACCTAAATACAACTAAACAGCACAAATGTGTAGTAATCATATATAATAATGTAAACGACCCATAAGCGCAAAAGATAATTTTCTACGAAAACGATACAATTTATATATTTTATTTTTTTAAATTGAGAAATATTATTTCATTGTATTTGTTTACTATACAATACTCGTATCAGATCTGCACAAAGAATATAAGAATAAAGAATAAAACTGGCTAAAAAAAAAAAAAAATAATAATAAAAACAATACAATAACAAAAGTGAAATATAAAAATTATTTAAAATTGTATTATAAATATGTAATTCTTAAGATTATTTACATTTTTTAATAAATAGTACGATTTATACATTTCTGAAACAGAGTTTGTGATGATCGGTTCGAAACGTTCATCCATCTATATAGGCCAGAAGAATTCACACCACTTAGGTGTTTACCGGTCATCACCGGACGGTTTGAACGGGATGAACATCAAATGGTATACAAAATAAACGTAGGTTAAAACCCGCAACGTTAGAACAAAACGTCTTTGGTATGTTGTTTTAAGCAATCGACGTTGATGCATATTATAACTTGAGAAATACTCGAGTAAACAATAAATACGAAACAAAAGTACTAGTGTTAAAAATATATTTACTTCGTCTTCTCGTCACAATCAAAGTAAATTATGAACATAGAAGTGATGAATTGTTCGATCGTGTTCATACGAAAACAGCTTGTGACAAACCGAACATTCGAAATGTTTCTGTATTCCACATTTATATCTGAGGTGTCTGTTCAGGGATTTCTTTCTTTGCGGACCCTTATAGCAGCGACCGCAGTTGTTTGGACAGTAGACTGGTTCGGGTAGGTTGGTAACTTGAAAAAAAAAATAATAATATTACGTTGTTGTTGATTACAGAATTTATATTTATCCTACATATCATTTTCAATCATTACGCATACGAACACATTAATTTGTATTTCCTGAATGTGTTTTTCGAGTGAATTTGTTATAGAGAAAAAAGGGAACGCAATACAGTTAACGTGTTTAGTTGTAAGTACACGAAACATCCACTCGGGTATGTCTGACACAGGATGCGTTGGGTTCATTTTTATAACATTAATTTTCGGGTTCTGAAATTTTTTTTTTACATAGAACGCACGGAACATTCAAATCTATATTTAATCCACTATAGATTTTCGCACGTTTTCCCAACTGACGTTTTAATCATACAAGTACGAATAATAATAAAAGTACAACATTCAATTAAAAATAATAATAAATAAACTAGATAGGCATGTTTTTATTAGCGTTCATCTGAAAAATATAATATGGTATCCAATTAAAACAAATTCAATTGACAAAAAACAAATGCGTCATTTTCAAATCACGAATCATTTTTATTGTGATATAGTATAAAAGTTGAATTGTTCAAGTAATTAAATGAAAACAAGCAAATTAATAGTATTGTAATTGGCGTAATCCTAAATAAAAAACATTATTATTTTATGTCTCATGTACACCACCGGATACGTGTTACGCATATATGATAATTGTCAGTCGACCAGAAATGTTCACAAAATAATAGTACGTTTGTATGTTACAAATATACTGTAATTCAAGAAATCGCATTGGGTAAAATACGATTAGATGTGACAAAACGTCATGCATTCATGAACGTGTACAGAAAATGTACACCTACAACTGTATAGTGTACAATAAATGTAAGACAAATATTTTCCGAATCGTCGCCAAAATACAAACAATCGATTGGGATGAATTGTGTACAGATAAATAAGCTAGTATAAAATATAATTTAGTGCGTTTTCATTATGATATAAAAGTTGTTTTATGGATGAAAATACAATGTTTCTGAATAGCTTGTTTCTGTGCGAATCGTTTAGGACAAAGTAAACATGCGAATTTTTTCGGTACACCACATTCATGTTTGAGATGACTGTTGAGATTTCCTTTTCTTTTAATACCTCTGTAGCAACGACCACAATTGTTTGGACAATATACCGGATCAGGTACCAGGTGAGTAACTTAAAAAAAAAAACAAAATTATTTATAAATACGTTAAAATTATTGTTTAAATATTTTAGGTATTGTATACGTAAATAAATTCTAAGCACCATATAATATATAATATATAAATACATAAATATATTTTGCAAATACAAATACATATATAAGTATATATGTATGACGTAGATAAGCCATACAAAAACGTTATTCACTTTCAATTCAAATGATATACGTAAAATTTTATTTTATTTTAAATTTGGTACAACTAATAGATAAGCGGAGATTTTCAATAATGATCTGAACAAACAAAACAATATCATACACTACATATGTACATATTAATTGAAATTAAATGATAATAATAATAATAAAAATAAAAAATAAAAAATTACTGCTTTTATTATTTTCAATCTTTAAAGGCAATTGTTATTATAAAACAAAATAATCTGCATTAAAATGAAACAATTTGTATAGGTTTGTACAAATAATCATAATCGTATAATTACGTCTTATAATTAGGAACGTCTTCCTTCTCTTGATTTCTTGCACACTGGTAACTTTGTTAAAAAAAAAAGGTGGTTTATTAAAATAATAAAATTATGCTTAACCGTATAAAATAACAAAATGAAAGATTCAATACTTTAGTATTGAATTGGTAAAAGATCTGGTGTTTAATCGACCAGAGTAGGATCTCTCACAAAATCGTAAGAGTAGTCGTGGTAATATACGTTAAGTTTAGTACTCAGACCGAACGACCGATCGACTCGCAGTTCACCACTGGCTATAGCGATGTTGGAATCCGCTGACCGAGCGGATTCCTCATGTTCTGTCGTCACGTAGGACTGTTCGTTTACATTATATATATATACACATTACACGACTAATATAATATAACAAAGAAAATTAATACTACGTAATATAGCGTGTACAACAGTTTCCTGAAAACATCGGCAATGGTGCCGATTGGGACTCGATTTATAAAGGACGTTGTGCCATAAGACAAAACTGTGTTAAGTAGTACTCGGTATTCTTTCTGAATTAATAATTCCAGCGATCTGCGATTTTATTGAAAAATATTCACTTTAGAAATTATCTCTTTCAATTTCGGCTTGTTGAAAATCGTCGGTTGAAATTAATTCAATTTGTGATTGTATCTCGTCAAACTTTCGATTTATTTGAGGGAGCTCTTCTTGTCTGAACTCGAGTAAGGAAACCGCTTGTTCACTAGAGATAAATTTAGATAGAAATGTTTGACTTCGCGTAAGTGAAGCTTTAATAACTCCTCTTTTCCTTTCTAAATCAACTAATACCTTTTGCTGATCATCATCAAGTCCCATGTTGCTTTATTATAAAGAAAAGGCACTGACTGAATAGACAACTGGCGAAAAAAATTCATAACAAAAAATGAGCAATATAATATAAATAGACGAAGATCAAAAACACTAAATAGGTAGTTAATATAAATTAAATTCAGAATAAACACGAATAATAATAATAAGAAAAAAATATATATTTAAATAAATCTATATTTTTTTTATTTACAAGTATTAACTTATAATTTTTATTTTATTTCTATTCGTTAATTCTTTTATTTTCACTACAATATTATTTAATAATAAATAACCAAAAAAGTAAACAAACGATAAAACAGATGCAGATAAAGTTGTGACCTATTACTTTGTTCGCGAATCCTTCTGGCAAGCAATCTGTCACATCTATATCACGTTATGGTCACTAAAGTTTACGGGCCGGGAGCGTAAAATAATAATACGCGCGCGTCGGACACCAAGCTACAAAAAGCGCTATTTGTGGCTCAAGCGAGCGTGTTAATTGTGTACAATGATTTTGTGTAAAAAGTGTAAAAATATACATTAATCTAATGAGAATTGATCCGGTTTCCTTAATACATTCACGCCCAGTGTCCTGTACGTAGGACACTCGGTACAAATATTATTATTGTATCTATTTTTCGAATTTTTTCCCCCAACATGTTGTTATCTATTATTTGACGGCGTGTTTATTATAGCAACACTATTTTTGGTTCATTGGAACTGATGTTATTATTATAAAATAATTTTTCAGTCACCATGGCGTCATCTTCAAAGTAAGTTAGACAATTTTGGTTGTCTATAATTCGCACATACTACACGTACTTCGAGATGTACAAAATGTGATGTTGGAGTGCATTTGAAGTGCAACATACAGTTTTATACGTTAAAGTAACTTAAATTTTTTCAAACATTTAAATAAGATGGCAATTTTGTAAGTAGACAATTGTAGTATATTTTTATTTTCAATTATAATTACAAGAGTAATTAAAATTTGTTGTACATTATACCTTATTTTCCCACTGACCTATATGTAGGACATCTATTATCTAGAAAACTAATTTTTTAAAAAATTTTTTAGTTTCCCAGAAACAAAAATAGATGGAATAACCACAAGAAAAAAAAAATGTTAACTTTGGGCATGAATGGGTTAAATTACAATTATACGGGTCGGGAGCGTAAAAATATTTCTACGCGCACTCGAATACCCCCAATAAACAAACTTCGCGTACAACAATAATAAATAAATAAACAATATATAACAAATTATAATAAGCGAAATAACTAACGTAATAATAAATAATGCAGATGGCCTGCCACAACCTAAAAAAAAAAAAAAAAATATGTATTTATACATATATAAATATAAATAATGAAAATACAATCCAACAAATTAAATTTAATATAATAAAACACATTCAAATTATCATCAGCTATTAGAGCGAAAATGAAAAAGGATTAGCTATTAGAGCCAATAAGATTAGAACAATAAATATTTGATTATTCGGAAAATATTACGCGACGACGTCGACACTTTTCGCACAACTCAAAAACAAACAACGCGACGCGACGGTGGTTTTACGATAACAACACGGGCGTTACCCTCTTATAAAATATAAATAATTGAACAAAATATAAATAATTCACGAAAAACAGATAATATAACAATAAAACAATTCAATATAATTGGCAATTAATCCGCGATGTCTTAGGCGCAAACACGTAGTATAGAAATAAAAATATACTAGCATTTTTACGTAGAGATCGAATACATGAGAAATGTCAATCGGTTCATTCACCAAAACAGGTTAGAAAATAATATTTAAGATCAAAATTGCGATAAATAGTAGTTCTGACAAATTTCTGTTGGATAAAGGTTATAGAGGAATAAATATCGATAATAACATCGTACGTACGTATAATATAGATCAATAATGTACGTGTATATAATAATAAAATAATAAAATCGAATACGTGTTAAATCAGATTTGAATTTATTGAAAGTTTAAATTAAATGTTTCCAATTAATTTGTGAATGCAACCGTAATGATTCTTCAGACTATATTTCTGCGTGAACCGTTTAGAACACAGCAAACACGCGAATTGTTTCTGTATCCCACATTCATATCTGAGGTGTCTGTTCATGGATTTCTTTCTTTGTGGACCTTTGTAGTAACGACCACACTTATCGTTTGGGCAGTGAACTGGATCGGGTAGGTCGGTAACTTGAAAACAAAATTATATATATCATAATATGAATAACGTTTATAAGACGTATTATTCACCCAGAAATGATAAACAAACACGTTTGAAGATTTCCTGTCTCCTTTGTGTACGGCAGAAAATACATTTGAAGCGTTATATAATACAATATATGCATAGGCGTACCTATTTAATGATTATAACGAGTGCAATACGTTCATACGAGTTTAATAAGTAGTAAAGTAGGCCTGTGCTATTAGAAAACGTAATACCTTTTTATTTTAGAAAAAATATGTCAAAGCCATTCTTCTTATTTGTCTAAATGGAACTCCGAGGACTGGACGGCCAAGGAGGAACGGACTCATTTCTCATTTTTTCACGTTTATATTTTTATCGCACAAACTCTTTGTATAACAGACTTTGATATTTTACTTTTTCGTTTGTGAACGTGTGTGAACAAAATATAATCGCATCTAAACGAAGTGCTCTAACTTCAGAGCATAAATCATTTGTACGAAACTCCTGTTCAATTATTAATCATGCTAGGCCAATATGATTAGAGTCAGGAACAAAAGGATAAACTGTCTAAAATCAGATTATTAAGACTATGGATAATTCATATTATAATCACTTATGAACATGTATATATATATTTTTGATGAAAAAAAAATAATGAGTATTTATGATTGGATTATGAAAATGATTGTCCGTCGAGTATCATGCAACTGTTTTAATCCATTTCATAATGCCAGTTATATTGTATATAAATACCACATACTCATTAAAATAGCATATGCAATGTTTTAAATTATTAAAATCGATAAAATAGCAATAGGTATACAACATATTAAATGCATACAGAAATGAACAACAGTCTATTGGTTTAGACAAAAGTATAGTTAAAGCGATGCAGAGCAATATACCGGTGAACATTTTTTTTTAAAATTATAGTAAAATTAATAGATTAATTGTAGCACAATGAATGTTTAGATTTTAGATTCAAACTTTTTGATTTTTTTTTTAAATTCACAAAAATAATTAAAACATAATTCGACAGTATAGAATAAATTAAATTTATTTATGTATTTTAACCAGATTTATAAACATCTTTATTAGGATTTTGATAACACATCAATTAGTAAGAATATGCATAGGCGCAAATAGTGTTTGAGATTTGGGGGAGGGGGTGAAATCTAAATCCATCCCAAACCTCTTATGAGATTTTTATACCAATCCAAAACCCTCAAAAAAATTATAATACATAACAATATTGACTGACAAACGACAGTCATCAATTTTTGGAGGATTTATACAAAATGTAGGGAGGGCTTAGCCTACCTATTTGCGCCTATGAGAATATGGTAACAATAAGACAATAAAATAATAATTGGGTTTAATTATTGTAAAATGATTTGATGTACTATACCACAATGAGACCTTGGATTTTTTTCTATACGAAAAATACTTTAAATGAACAAAACATTGACACTGATTCGGAACCCCACATTCGTATTTAAGGTAACTGTTAAAGGTATATTTTCTGTATAGACTGTAATAATAACGACCACAGTTGTCTGGAAAATAAAGCGGATCAGGTGGTTAGTAACTGAAAAATATAAAAATAAAACATAATTAATATAAATAATATATTCACATGTATTCAAACATTTATTATATAAATCGTAACTTTGCAAATATGTTGAGTATAGTGTAAGTTAAATTGTACAAATAGCATGTTTCGATATTAATAATTGATGGGTACGAGGGAAGAAGGGTAGTAGTCATTTTTTTGTCGATTTAGAGATAATGGTACCATCAAATATTATATTGGAACTATTATCGAATGTTTAAATCCATTCAGTGAAAGGTTTCTGTTTGCTGATGTTAAACGTTAAAGATTCAATGTACAGGACAAAAAAGATTGTGGTCCATGCGGCTGTAGGGAAGATAGATGGAAGTCCACTCTTAGAATGGACAACAATTTTTTTTGCCCTGTAGGTATGACCGTTTATTATTTTATTAATAACACTGTGTGAACACGCTTATACATGTGATTTTCCTGTACCAACACTGCCCTCGTTATTGGAAATATTTATTACAATAATCAATGGGGAAAACATAAAAATCGACCCAATAAGCTCTCTAAAGAAACTCTTAACAAAGTGGAAAATTTCATAAAATCATTGAAAAGCCACAAGTCCCACTATTCATTAAAAGATTCAAAGAAAACGTATTTACTTGAGACCTTAAACATAGAAAATTGCACTTGACGTTTGAAAACAAATACCCTGAACAAAATTTCATACGAGTCTTTCCGCAATATATTTGAAACAAAATTTAATACAAGTTTCGGGTACCCTCGAAAAGATACATGCAGTTATGTGCTTCCTTTAAGGCGGAAATTCTTTCACTTAAGGAAATAATGCAAAACACCTCTTATCAGAATCACTCTCACATAGCAAGATCGAAGGAGAATTAAATAAAAAACAAAGAAAAAGATTTACATCTGCGAAAAGCTGAACAATTTTACAAATTGAAAAGATCCCACAGAAAAAAATCAATGAAATCTGATACATTTGAAGCCATCTCTATTGATTACCAAAAAAAATTACCTACTCCAAATATCACAACAAACGATGCATACTATAGACGCCAACTAAACTTCATCACTTTTAATATTTACGTAAGTCCTCAGTCAATTTTGTATATTTACCATGAATCTGTAGCAAAAAAAAAAAAGGGCGAATGAATTTTGCAGACTGTTCGACATTGGTTTTCCACAAAGATTCGTAATCATGCCGAATGAACTTTGAACACACGCCGAGCCGTCAAATCCCATCCACATTATCACCGACAATAAACGACATTAACGCTGACGAGTTGTACATCGTGTTAGATCTAACTCTTTTTGTTCTATATGTTCTAACGCAATCGCCATATTATATTATATTAAAGGACAGAGTTCATTTTAATTTTTGTATTACACAATTTAAATAAAACATAATACACATAAATAAACATTATTAATATTAAAATACAATAATATAAATAATAATAATAATAACAATAACAAATAGTTATATTACTGTACGCTAAAAAACCCAAAATCAACGGGAGCCAACTATTACTAAACCGTTAGAGGCTATATGCACTCGTATTTATACAGGTGATATCTCAGATGACATCACCACAAAACCGGTCGGTTGATTATGAGTCAACGACCACGCTCCACCGCAAGTCTATGCTGTCGTCGTTTGGTTTACATTAAATTCATTTTAATGATGAATTTTGTAATGAACAAGAGTTCCAGTTTAACAAGTAATTTTTATTTTTTGACATTTCTGTTACTACTCTTATGTTCAATTCATTATAATTATTTACATTTTTTAAACGTTTTGCTGATTTAATTACATAGTTAGTATGATGGTAAAATAAGAAAAATTTTAGTCCATGTTTTTCTTTCGAATAATTTTATTTACTGTATATAATTACTATATAATTATTTTATGAATTATAGCACTATGAGATTTTAGCTTATTTTTAAATGAAAAATATTTTAAACAAACAGAACATTGAAACTGTTTTGGAACTCCACATTGGTATACAAGATAATTTCTAAGGGATTTTTTTCTGTGCACACCATTGTAATGACAACCACAATTGTTTGGACAATAAAGGGGATCAGGTAAGTAAGTAACTGAAAAATATAAAAAACACAATTATTAATATAATTCATAATTTTGCAAATATTTTGAGTATATTTGAAATTTAATCTAATAAATAGAATGACTAAAAATAAATAATTGATAAAACATGCAAACATAAAAGAAGCGAATTGCATAATTATTAAGAATAAATTTGTTTAGCATAAAATCAATGAAATATATTTGTATATTTTAAACAAATTTAGAATGATTTTGACTATTTTGATACTACATTTTTTTAGAATAATATGGTAAAAAAAAGATAATTTCTTTAATTATTCTAAAATAATATTATGAATCAAAGCACAGTGATTCTTTAGATTTCTTCTTTTTGTAAAATATTTTAAACAAACAGAACATTGAAACTGTATTGGAATTCCACATTGGTATGCAAGATGATTTCTAAGGGATTTTTTTCTGTGCACACCATTGTAATGACAACCACAATTGTTTGGACAATAAAGGGGATCAGGTAAGTAAGTAACTGAAAAAAAAAACAATTAATATAATTCATAATTTTGCAAATATTTTGTGTATATTGGAAATTTAATCTTATAAATAGAATGTCTAAATATAATATTGTTTAAACATGCAAATCATTCTGGAACAATATGGTATAAATAACGTAATTCAATTATTTAGTTTTTAGTGTTAATTATTATTTAGTATTAAGTAATTTCTTTAATAACTGTAAAATTATTTGATGAAACATAGCGTAATGAGTCTGTTCCCACATAATTATAACAAAGGATAAAGGGAAAAGGAAAACAAAAAAAAACCACATTTGAGAATTCAACTTATAATAACAACTAGGGCTCGGATTTATATGTATTTATGTATTCAAAATATGTTTTTATTACATATTGAGTTGGTTCAGTACATCTGACATTTTCCCCTTGATTCATGAGTTTACATCTGATGGAGTTTTTGCTAAGTTGAATATGATTATTTGAATTTTCGACAACTTGAGACGTTCGTACATTATCCATCGAGACCGTGTCAAATACTTCATGTAATCAATCGAAAAGTTTCGGTATATTTATTGTTTGTGATTGTTCCGTTGGGTTTATTACGTCAAAGAACGGCAAAGAACGTTTTCATTAATGTTCTAAGCGTAAATTTATACGTTCCGTTGATCTGATTGGTATTTATTAACTACTCTTATCGGAATTATAATTTCATTACGTGTCGTAATGGTATTTGAGCCACCTACTGTTGAGGTCAACTAGCAACCAAATACATCGATGAAGATTTTATTGTCTCTTAAAAAACGATCACCCAATACTCGATCAACAATTATTGGTATAATTCTTATTGGTAAATCAGAAGGCACCGCATGGAATTTAGTCTCAATTTTTTGTTCGCCATTCGATAAGTTATACCTGACGTATTGTGAATTTTGGAATCTGAAACTATGACTTCGTCCTTTAAATCGTTTAAATTGATTAAATTGATGTGTAGACTCCTGTGTCCACGAGTAATTCAGCGGTGTCTGCAACACACTGTGGCATATTACACAAAGCACGCTTGTTTTTCAGCTTAGCTGTGAAATGTAACATTTTTAACGCTTGGCGATTGTTTTTAACTCGCGAACTAGATGGTCGTCCGCTGTGTCCGCTCGTTTCCCGAATTTGATTGTTCTCGATTATTCGCTTTCCGTGCATCCGCATTTTTATTTTTGAAACATTCTTCCTTTAAATTTCCCATCTTTTTATAGTAAGAACATGTCACTTCGTTATTATTTGTGTAGTTAGATTTTGAACTGCTCGCTTCATTCGACCTTGCTGCCCCGTATCCATATTAAAATTCGAATATTTACATATGCTTGTATTATGATTTGTTTCACGGCAGCGCTTACAGTATTTATTGGCACTATTAGTACTTGGTTTGCTTTGAAGTAAACGTTGGACATCCTTATTGGATTGATAAACTTTTTCTTTCCCTGTGCTTTCCTTTATAGCTTCTAAATTTGAAAGATTTCTTGCTTTAACTATTCCATGAATGCTTGGGGGTAGTCCTTCTGTATAAGTTGTGAGTGTCGTCTGTTTTATATAACTTTGAATAGTCTTGGCTTCTTCGGTTGATTTTCCGTTCGTACCGACATAGCAAAACCCATGCAATAACTTTTCTACCCTCGAAGAATGGAATAACCGTGCACAGTTTCTTCTTGACGGAATCGCGTTGCAGTCAATTCTAACTGCAGATAACCGAGAGTGCGTGTGACACAAAATGTGTTCTCCAAAATTTTTTTAAGAACTGGCCACGTCGAAATTTCCCCGTGTTGGGTTATCGCAAAAGCATTACTTGATAATTTTGTTCAAATGGCTAGCAAAAGAATAGGGCGTATTTGATCGTCGACATATTTTATGACACAATAAAAAAATAAAAAAAAAATTGTCTGTACGAGACCAGCCGAAAGAAAACGCGTCGAGAAGAAAACCGCACCCACGGCGTACCAGACTAAAATCCGTGGGTACGAACCATTCTGAGATCACGATGGCGAGTCCCCGGCACTGAAACAAAACTCGAGCGCGTAATCACGTCGTTACGCCGACCGATCGGTTGCGAATTGTCGACAGACTAAATAACGGGCGCGAGAGAAAAAGCACACGGACGGTTGTGTTTGCTCTCTCTCTCTCTTTTATCGCAGAAGGTTTTATATAGTGGTGTACAAGGGGTTCAAGGCGAAAATATTCCCGTAATATCGCCAATATCGCACGACACTCGACACCGATACCGAACAATAACTGACAAATATAAAAATTAAAACAACAGTCAAGATAAATTACATATTCCAACATTTATTATATTATTGGTTATTTCACAAAATATCTAAAGCATAGTGTAGATCAAATCGAAAAGGTAGCGTACTATATTATATAATTATAGTTTGATAAAATATGCGAGTAAGTAAAAATCCAAGGTGTAAAATTGTTTAGAGCATATTCGCTAAGTATTTTTAAAGTATATGATGAAAACAAGATAATGAAATGATAATTTCATTTAATTATGGTACAATTATTTTATGAACTATAGCACAATGAGTCCTTAAAGTTTTCTTGTATGAATAATATTTTGAGCAAATGGGGCACTGGAACATTTTCGGAACACCACATTCGTATTTAAGGTGAGTTTTAAGGGATTGCTTTCTATACAGACCTTTGTAGTGACGACCACAACTGTTTGAACAATAAAGTGGATCAGGTAAGTTAGTAACTGCAAAATATATATATATATAAAAAAACAATTATTAATATAATTCATAATTTTGCAAATATTTTGAGTATATTGGAAATTTAATCTAATAGAATGACTAAAAATAAATAATTGATAAAACATGCAAATATAAAAGAAGCAAATTGCACAGTTATTAAGAACACATTTGTTTTGTATAAAATCAATGAAATGTATTTGTACATTTTAAACAGATTTACAATAATTTTGACTATTATTTTGATAATACATTATTTTGGAATAATATGGTAAAAAAAAAAAGATAATAAAATGATAATTTTTTTAATTATTAAAAAATAATATGATGAATCATACCACAGTGACTCTTCAGATTACCTTTTTTTGTAAAATATTTTAAACAAACAGAACATTGAAACTGTTTTGGAATTCCACATTGGTATGCAAGATGATTTCTAAGGGATTTTTTTCTGTGCACACCATTGTAATGACAACCACAATTGTTTGGACAATAAAGGGGATCAGGTAAGTAAGTAACTAAAAAATATAAAAAAAAATAATAATTATTAATATAATTCATAATTTTGCAAATATTTTGAGTATATTGGAAATTTAATATAATACATAGAATGTCTAATTATGAATAATTGATAAAACATGCAAACATAAAAGAATCAAATTGCACAGTTATTAACACGTTGAATGCCGACGTTATTTTGTTGTATCATGCTACACGCCAAGCCAATATTTGAAAAAGATGGACGTCGTCGGATACGTGACGACGCCGGCCATACAATAACTTTCCAACAATCACAAAAAAGGCGGAAACTAAAAACCAATTGTACCAACTTATTTAAAAATATATACTTAATGGCCAACCCAAATATTATAATCATACACCATCAGCTGACTGTTTTAAAACACTATGAAAATACATATAACATTCGTCGGATACCATCCGACGTCGGCCAGGCGCGTTCGTAACCACTGTCGAAGCGTATCCGACGTTGGCGTTCAACGTGTTAAAGAACAAATTTGTTTTACATAAAATCAATGAAATGCATTTGTATATTTTAAACAGATTTAGAATGATTTTGACTATTGTTTTGGAATAATATGGTAAAAATAAGATAATAAAATGATAATTTCATTAATTATTCTAAAATAATACGATGAATCATAGCACAATGAGTCTTTAGACTACTTTTTTTTGAAAAATATTTTGAACAATGAAAACATTGAAACTGTTTTGGAACTCCACATTCGTATTTAAGGTGAGTTTTAAGGGATTGTTTTCTGTACAGGCCTTTGTAATGACTACCACAATTGTTTGGACAATAAAGTGGATCAGGTAGGTTGGTAACTGAAAAATACAAAAATAAACAATCATTAATATAATTTAAAATTTTGTAAATATTTTGAGTATATTGAGAATTTAATTTAATAAATAGAATGTCTAAATACAAAAAATTGATAAAACATGCAAATATAAAAGCCAATGAAACGCATTAGTATATTTTTATCAGATTTAGAATCATTTTTTCTATTATTTTGATAAAACATCATTTTGGAACAATATGGTAAATATAACATAATAAAATCATAATTTCTTTAATTATTGTAAAATTATTTGATGAACTATAATAGCACAACGAGTATTTAGATTATTATTATTATTATTTTTTAAATATTTTGATCAAATGAAGCATTGGAACTGTTTTGGAACCCCAAAATTGTATTTAAGGACTGTTAAGGGAATATTTTCAGACCATTATAGTAACTACAACTGTTTGAACAAAAAAAAGCGTATAAGGTAGGTTGGTAACTAAGAAATAAAACAATAATTAATATAAATAACATATTCACGAGTATTCAAATATTTATTATATAATTGCTTTATTTAGCAAATATTTCAAGCACAATGTAAGTTAAATTTTAGAAATAGCATTTTTTTAAATGAATAATTGATAAAACATGTAAACATACAAGAAGTGAATTCGTACAAATATTTAGAACATATCGGGCCTTTATACAATAAATTATATATCTTAATCAGGTTTTGAATCATCATTACTAAGACCATTTTAATAAATAAATTATAATGAATATGGTAAAATTATGATAATAAAATGATAATTTTGTGTAATTATTGTAAAATTTGATGAGTTATTTAATTGTTTCTATATGAAAAACATTTTTAAAGAAATGAAACGAAACATTGAAACTATTTTAAAACATTCTTTTTCGATGTTTGATTACAATTACAAAACAATAAAAGCATAACAGATTGACTAGAAACGGAATTGTAAATTAATTACTAGGGCTCGGATTACAATGCATTTGCATCTTTTTTTGGGATATCTTACGCGATGCTTTCCAAGCTACAAATATGTTTCAAGTACTTCGCGATCTAACCCCAATAATTTGTTGGGGCATTTTTTGACGGTTTTAATGCATTTTTTAATTTTTTAGGACATTTTTGACCTATTTGTCGTATTATGACTAAAAAAATTGACCTCATTGAAATATAAGTACTAAATAGTAGTATAGTACTACGTAAAATAAATTATTTTCATTTTGAACTATTTTAACTAATTTAACATCAGGTTTTCCGGTTTTTACAATTTTTATGTCACACCATCCAATTAGCCGATTTTATTGCACACAGCTAAACTTTTATCGGAGTATTTTCTTATCGAGCGATAATATTATATCGGTAGGAGAAGAAGATATTAATCCAGAAAATATTATTCCAGAAGACTTAACACCTAACGATCTGACATTTTTCAAGTTTGCTCCTATCACCTCAGTTGATGTAGAGAGGTCATTTTCAATATATAAAAACTTATTGGCAGACAACCGTCGATCATTTAAATTCCAAAACATTAAAGAAATTCTTATTGTACAATGCAATGCAAATGTAATTTAATTTTTTTTTGTACATTATAATGAAATATAATTTTATTTGTTCCTCATTTTTTAATAATAATTTAATTTGAATTTATTTAATAAATAATGCATTTTTTGAAAGGTCATTTTTTGATATTTTTAGGGCATTTAAATCCGAGCCCTATTAATTACTAATCATAATACATATATCGCTCTTTTTGCGCTATTATATAACAGTTATGACAATAAATTGCAATATTTTCGTAACAGTCACAGTAATTGATGGACTAAAATACAGTGTGCCTTTAGATTATCTTTTCTGTTGAACCGTTTGTGGCATTGAGGACATGGAAAATTTCTGAAGATTCCACATTCGTGTTTAAGGTGCCTGTTGACGTTTCCTTTTCTGCACGGACCGCTGTAGAAACGACCACATCGTTTTGGGCAAAATACCGGGTTGGGTAAGTCGGCAACTAGAAACAAAGACGCCAATTTAGTTGTAGAATGGTACGACGTACGAGTACCACGCAAATGTCGCAAACGACTTTAAAGCACTTTTAAATAAAGCGAGTACCATAAAAATAATAATGTACTAGTCAGTGTGTTATACGTATAGTTGTAAAATAAACTATCCAGATTTTGGGAATCATTTTAGTTTATTATTATAGCAGTTTGACATTTGACATAAGATTGAAAATACATACCCGAATCCGAAATGAACCTAATTGGGCGTTTAATAATATTACAATATTTTAATTGTATCGTAGCGGTCATAAAAATAAAATACATTGGGTCGTTATAGATTTAATCCTATATTAAACCGTTCGTGACATTTCAAGCACGGGAATGTTCTTTGGATTTCACATTCGTATTTCAGGTGATTTCTGAGGGATTGTTTTCTGCGTGTACCCGTGTATTGATGACTACAGTTGTTGTATGGACAACAAAATGGATCGGGCACGTCGGTTAACTATAACAAAACAACAATGTTAATAAAAATTGTATTCGTGTGTACGTAGTCGAATTTGTAATGTATACATATATCGATGATTTCATACATCACGTCAAGTAAAAAATATTGCAATATATTTTAAGCGTTTTGTTAGAATAATCGTGCATAACGCACGAGAAATAGTACATAACAAAAATATAGTAAATTAGTCAAAAAGACGTGTACGAGATATTTGTTTCATCTTAGTTTCTTATTATAACCTATATATATAAACATAGGTTAAAAATATGAAATATTCGTTCCATTATGGTAAGATTATTTGACGTTTGTGGCATTGGGAATCATAAGGATTTCCCTAGGATCTTACACTTGCTTTTTAGGTGCCTGTTAAATGTTTTTTTTTGAAAATGACATTTAAAAACGCATCTAAACCGACTATGAACTTTATTACGAACAAACCGGTTATATATGAAAATAATAATCGTATTCATAAGTAGTTGAACTATTTGTGTATTTGACGGCACAAAAATTGTTCGAAGGTTCTAAGTAATTCACATTCATGTTATAGGTATTTAAGTGATTGTCTTCTGTGTAGACCATAGTATTGACGACCACAGTTATGGGGACAATACAATGGAACTAGGTGCGTCGGTAACTTAACAAAAACAAAAAAAAAGCCCTAATGTTATGTACGTTTTTGAATTTGTATTGTATATATATATATTATTATTATTATTATTATTATTATTATTATTAAAATTCACACAGTCCGAAATGGTGCCAGTGAAAATGTATACTTTATTAAAGCCATTTAACACAACATTATATTGAATTTAAAATTATGACGTGAAATATATACGTTTAATATTAATATCGTATGTAAAATTAACAATTTTAAACAATATTATACGTTTGTACCAATGAACGATAAAATAGCGCATACAGTGAAAACAAAAATAACAGTACCGAAATCAAAAATTATATTTACCCTAGTCTCCGATAACACTCTTATTTCAATGTAATAATAAGTTACAAATTAATCATTAACGTTTCGGTGTATGTGGACCATTATACATATAAAGTAGGCATATTATGTCAAATAGATATATTATATACTTACGAAAAACTTGTCGTTTACAAACAACAAATTTGATATTTGATGTACAGATACGTAGGTAGTAGGCGGTTTCACTAACACAATTTAAAAAAAATCAGCAGCATATAACATCTATACATTCTAAAGCATTTCAATCGAATGTAGCACAGCACATGAAAACTAATACGAAAAATTAATTTTCATTAAATTTCATGTTATTATCACGAATGTTGATTCTTGGTAAACCGGAATCGACCAATTATAAGATAAATTACCGCGTTTTCGTGTATAAATATTTTATTCTCTGCCTACAGTACCGCCATCCGGGGAAAATCATTCTAAAAATATATCGGTTATACCCATTCCACTATAGCCTTTATGGGCTGACAACGAGTTGTTCTAAATGTTTTATTCTAAATCACAACGACGGTCGCTATTGCATTTGATTTTGTACGGTACCTAAATGTATTTTATAGATGTACGCAGCTAATTTTACAAAGGGCTTTAAATCAATTAAAAACACATTGAAATTTGTACTTGATATTATTATTATTTAAAATATTTTCACGTCAGAAATGAAATATTTTACAATTATTAAATAATTTACTGATATTTTAAAATAAGATTATATCCTTGCACGAAAAACTGAGTAGGTACATAGTTAATATAAAAGAATACGCTACAAAAGTACAAAAGAAAACGAAAAAATAAACGCATTCATAATGATGATAATATAATGGTAGTATACAATTAGTAAATTAGTATTCGTCAGACAGTGAAATTCTAAGTAAAAGTTCGAAAAGTGGACTCCACAATAACAACTTATCTAATCCGGCTCTGGATGTACGAGTTCACAACTATGATCTAAGATTTAATAATATAATTATTAATTATTAAATATTATGTTCTACATATTTTTTTTTATCGTGTATTAATAATACTTACCTGATTTTAAATTATTAGATTATTTTAAAATTACAAGATTTTGTAAAATGTTACAATTATGTGTATACCGAATTGTATACAATTTACCCAGTAGACTATTCATATAATGTCAAATATGTATATAATACATGAAGTATAATGTTAAATAATATATAATATTAATAATATAATATAATTATATTTTCACTATTTTAATAACAATACAAAAATTATAATACTATAATATTATAAAAGTATTATTACATATGTAATGGGAAAATAATAATATAATATTATTATCATTAAAATTTTCCTATCTGGGTAATGATTTTATGCACCACGTAAAGTATATTGCAATTTATTTTTTAAGAGACGTGTTAAAATAATCATGTACAACGCACAGGAAATATAAAATATTCTTTCCATTATGGTAAGATTATTTGATATGAAGCATGTGTATTGTATCTTTTATTAGACCGTTTATGTCATTGGGATCATAGAAATTTTCAGGCATCCTGCATTTGTATTTTAAGTGCTTCGTAACACTACCTATTCTAAACGGATTTACTGGTTCGTAACGACCACATTGTCTTGGGTAGGTGGATAACTGTAAAAAATAAAATAACCAATACAGTTTAAAGATTTTATGTGACATCTCGCAACGAATGTCACGAGCAAATTTAAAGCAACGCATAAGATTATAAGAATAAAAATATTAAGATGGGTTGTTTACTTGTATTGCACAAAAGTGCAAATAATTTTTAGTCGTTAACTAAAAAAAAAAAAGAGTTAAGCAAAACAATTGTATTTATATGTTTCTATTTGACTTCATATTATAATATTGACATGAACCATACATAAAAACTAGAATCATCAGCTGATAAAACACGTTCAGAAAAAATGTCAATATACAGTAATTTGGAAGGTTTTCGGTTTGATGTGAGTATCAAAATATTATGTTAGATCACGATACCATGGCGAGAAAACTAATGGCTTTAAAGTCGTGTGAAAATACATATCTCATATGGTTTAGATCCATACAAATAAAACAAATCAGTTGCAATTCAAAATTACAAAATATTTACAAGATTCTGTAATAACTATTATTTATTTACGATCTATAAGAAATAATTTTAAATTACAACGAGATCACAATATTTGATGAACTATAGCACAATGTGTTCTTAGACCATCTTTCCTGTTGAACCTTTTTTTACAAAGAGAGCACTGGAATTTCCTGATGATCTGGCACTCGTATTTCATGTGCCTTGTGACACTACCCTTTCTAAACGGACCGGTGTAGTAACGGCCACATTTTCTTGGGCAATATAGCGGATTGGGTAGGTTGGTAACTGAAAACAAAAAATAGAAAACGACCAATACAGTTTAAAGATTTTATGTGGCAACATGCAAGCGTCACAAGCAAATTCAAAGCATCCCATAAGATTGCGAGAACAAAAACAATAAGGCGGGTGTTTACTAGCACTGCATACACGTACGCGCCGAATCTCCAGACGTTGATTTATTTTAATTTATTACAATCGTTTGACACGAGACATTTGAAAATAAATCTGAATGGAATCGACTATATTTTACGTAAAAACAACGGATTATATGTATACTATACCGACGGGTTGGATTAAATATATATAATATACACATCCGAATCGTCTTGTCAAAAAGGAAAACGAAATAAGGAAATGGGTATTATCTGATACAAAGAAAGCAGCAACGTTGTTATTATATTCCCATACGCGACTAAACCGGTCGGTGTGTGGTGCGAAAGATTTCGGACCTCCCATCGGGACTTAATAATTATATAAATGAAAAACCCGATGACGGTCGCCAGTTCGTTATTTACGAGCGCGGGTAGCCCGGATAAATCGCGTAGCCTCACTTCCAACATAAATTATAATTTTTTTGTCCCGTATAGACGAAAAAGTCATAAATTTCATGCGAGACATCGACGAACTAAAAAAAAAAGCCTTCGTGGCTTTATAGATGATATCTTATATTAAACCGTTTGTGGTAGTTCAAGCATTGGAATATTCTTTGCATTTCACATTCGTTTTTTAGGCGATTTCTGAGAAGATAGTTTTCGGTGTCTACTTGTGTATTGATGACCACAGTTGAATGGACAAAAAAATGAATCAATGTCGGCAACTAAAAAAAAAAAAAAAATTATATATATGTTACTCAAAACAGAAGTATTTATATGTTCCTATTTAAATTAATATTATAATATTGACATGAACTGTACGTAAAAACGAGAATTATCAGTTGATAAAACACGTTCAGAGAAAATGTCAATGTATAGTAATTTGAAAGGTTTTTGGTTTGATATGGGTATCATGATATTATATAATATCATGATATCATGACGAAAAAACTAATGGCTTTAAAGTCGTGTTAAAATACATATCTCATATAATTTGTATATATATACAAATAAAACAAATCAAATGAAATTCAAATTAATACAGATTTACAAGATTCTGTAATACAATAATGATACTATTATTATACTTTTACGATTTATAATAAGCAAGGCTCGGAACTAAAGGAATTAGCATAGTTGTTTAGAAAGTACTTATTAAAATTCTGGTTTCATACAAATTCGTTTAATAATACTTAGGACCCCAAATACAAACATTTTTAATACATAATTTTGCATATTTTAAGTTTAAAAACATATAATTGCACATTTTTTTCATTTAATGGGAGAAATTAAAATTACTCATAAAAATTTATAATTCAATTTCAAAAAAAAAAAAAAATATAAGACAGCTAAAATATTATGTTTTATATTGTTTGGCAAAATTATTTTTTTAAAGGTTATTCGGTTTATTTTAGCCACACGTGTACTTGATACAATTTACAGTGTAATCTTGGTTAATTTTTTCATGTGATGCATTTCCGTTCGGAAATTCTAAAATATGCTACCCGGTATCAGCGTACGAGTCGCGAATGCGAAACGACACATTAGTCAATCTCTCGCCCGTTACAGTGGGCTCGCGTTCTATTGAGTATTGTTTATTTTTATTATTCCGTATTTTAATAAAACTATATCTTTACTGATTAATCACAATGCCTGAAGATAAACAATCGTTGTCTAGTCGTCTTAGATCTTTAATTTTAGAGTTCAGTGAAAATATGTTTTCCGCTAATATTACAACTTTATTTTAAAGGTTCCGAGCCTGACCCACTGCCCCAAGTACTGCTTGATAGGCTTTCAGGGCAATGGGTGTATTGCCGATTAAAAAAAAAGAAAAAAAGAAGTTCCGAGTCTTGGTAATAAGTAATTCGAATTTAGAACGAGATCACAATATTTGATGAATTATAATACAATGTGATTTTAAATTATCACTCCTGTTGAACCGTCTATCACAATACAAGCATTGGAACTTCCCGATGGTCTGACATTCGTATTTCATGTGTCTTGTAACACTACCCTTTCTAAACGGACCGGTGTAGTAACGGCCACATTTTCTTGGGCAATATAGCGGATTGGGTAGGTGGATAACTGAAAAAAACAAAACAACCAATACAGTTTAAAGATTTTATGTGGCACCTTGCAAGCGTCACAAGCAGATTTAAAGCATCTCATAAAATTGCGAGAACAAAAACAATAAGGTGAGTGTTTAGTAGCACTGCTTATATGTACGCGCCGAATCTCCAGACGTTAGTTTATTTTAATTTATTAATATCATTTGACAGGAGACGTTTGAAAACATATCTGAATTGAATCGACTATAAACTACGTAAAAATAATGGGTTATAAATTATATCGGCGGGACAAATTTAATTGTATAGCTTATACATCCGTATTATCTTTGCAAAAAAATAAATAAAAAAGAAATTGGTATTATTTGATACGGCGTGTCCAGGAAATCGGATCGAGAACAAGAGGAAAGTTTAACTTCATTCATTTTTTGTTTATATATATATACAGGTTTTTTAAATTTTTATGTAAATAATAATAAGCTGTAAAAAATGTTTTTGGGAAAAAGGTAAGGGTAGTATAAAGTATACATGTAATAATGTAGTATACATGTATGTATTTAAATAAACAAAGCGGCTCCTTGGAAAGTTATGCGTAAGAAATTCCCAAAAAGTCGTCGGTGACACATGGAAAAAAAATGTTCAGGTAAACTATTATTACAATTATCTGTTTCAACACTTAAAAAAAAAAGCATATATAGCAATCGAGTGTACGTACAAGTGTAGCAACAATGTCGTGTCTCGTATGTATGTATGAATATGTGTGTATAACCATATACAATAAAGGAAATAAATGTTAAAATGATTTTCGTTTTTGGAGCTAGGGAAAAACGAACTGATAAGTAATATGTAGCAGGTAATTCACGTAAGATATAAATGATCAAAAATAAAATAATCGGTGGTAATGGATAATTATTTTTCGTCTGCGTGTAGGACACATTAAATATTCGGAGAGAAGTCGCATTGACGAAACATACTGAACACGAAAAGTCAATATACTGACGACGACGACACTCCGTCACGTCATAGAATATAATATAATACGTAAAAATATACATATAAATTAACTTTTTTTAAATTTTTTTATTTTAAAAAGTTAGGTATATATATATATACACATTATAGCTTAACCAATAAATACATAGATACAACAAATTAAAAGAATTATAGAATTAATACAAATAGAAGAGAGAGAAAGAGAGAGGAGAAAAATAAAGTAACAAATAAATACTTTTTCTTTATTATATAGAGAAACCCGATAACGAGAATAAATGGATAAGTTTAGTTATGATTGAGGTACAAGATGAGATATATTAACTTACTATATAATAATAAGCAACTACACAATTTGCCCGTTTCGTCTTATATTACATATATATATATATATACTCGTATGTGTATTTCTTTGGTTAAAGAAATGTCAATATGAACACGTATGCATTATTACACATTTTACATATTTCAAAACATGAAAAAAAGATATAAATGAAAATGCGAGTAATATGTTGTGTATGCATATTCATTATTACCATAAAATAAAACAAACAAATCAATGTACACGATCACGTTGAGAGGCTGTTGACATATCCCTGCAGGTAAGTATATTTCTTAAAAAATTACTATGTATATATATGTGTGATACGCTAGTTGATTCGAATGAAGAAGAAAAAAAAATATTTAAACTATAGAAATACACTATTTAAGTATGAGGTACGTTAAGATGAGACGAGTACATGTTCAGCTCAACTGGTGATGATCTTTGAAGCACGGGTCGACGCACAGGCCTGGTTTTCCGGGGCAAGCCGCGCAATACACGTGTGTCCTTTTCGTCCTCGGCCGAACGTTTTACACAGCTGGCACCTTCGAAGCTTTTTCCTGCCCTTCGCGTTTCTGTCCACCACGCTCGGGAAATGATTTTGCAATTTATCGAAATGCATCGTCGGGGCGGACTGATACACTGCAATCATACAATATTTTCGACACAATTAAATATGATCCACATACACGACTGTACACAAACATAACACAACCGAACAGCTCGGTAAATAGTAGCTGATGTTTACACATTGAATAATTCAATTTACGAAGTGCATTAATTACTAATCTTAAGACGTGTATATATATATATACATCAATTGTACAAGCGTATCTGTATGATACATTGAATGATTTACTGAGTGAACAACACATAAATTATAACTACATATATATCGGTATGTAAAACGTGTTTATTTATTTAATATTGATATTATTTAATCGTAATTTGTGAACCGAGTTCATTGTCTTCTCGAATAGTTTTTGTTGTTGTAATAACCATTATTTTATAAAAAAAAAAAACATATAGTTACATAAACATCTCGTGAACAATTAAAACGTGCGCTTTCATGTGCCGCTTGTGACGGAACGGTCTTTGGCAGAAAAACAACGAAACTGCGGTTCCACTCCACATTCGAATGTTAAACGTCTCTCGAGGTTCTTTTTTTCTGTGAGATAGCGTGTAGCTGTGATCGCAATTGTTCGGACACGGGGTCCGGTTGGTTTGTACCGTTTCGCAACAATCTATACATAACAACACAAAATAATTCGTTTGTAACAAGTGTTAGAAGTCGCAACCGATCTCGTAATTGATAAAACAGACGAAATATGTGTTTATCATTCGGAATGAAATAAAACACTAGTCGTTGTACCGTATCAATGTATTGTCGCGAGCAAGGCCGTAGCAGGAACACATTTTCGGGGGGAGGTGGTTTAAAACCGAATCATATATTTTCGACTACCAGATTTAAATACTAGATTATGTCTAAATGCGGATATTAACATGTGGCGTATAAATAGTGCGTCTCCACCTTAATAATTTAGTGTAATAAATTCAATTTATTATAACAAATTAAAAATTTCGGTTGGGGGTATGAACCTCCTCCCCTCACCATATACGGCCTTGGTCGCGAGTACATTTATGCGCAACCAGTCGACGAGCACAATCGAACAGTTGAATTACGTTTTCAGCATATCGAAAATTACAGGTAGGCCAACGAAAAAATCACATATAAATCATCAACCAGTTTTAATTGTTTCAACATTTCCGACAGCTGCACGAATACGTAACATGACATGTTATGGTATAGCATACTCGTGTTTATATACTTTCTCGTAATTTGTCTTTAAAAACCCGGGGGGGGGGCGAACGTTCGTCTAAAGAGAATCGTTTACACGTACCACCGGTAAGACATACATTCCGACGAGTTTGTGTCTAGTTCCTTTACCGTATCAAGGACGTTCATCACTCTCGCCATCAGTTTCATTGACGCTCAGAGGTCATCCCAACGATCAAGACGAGTATGTCACCCGCCGTTAGGTCCGAACTCTTGTTTTTCAACTGCGCCCTCACTCGAGTTGGGCCGGAAGAATAACTGTCGAAATTCACCACCAACTGACCGCCTGAAGCTACGGCCGTCCGTGGAGGGACTTCAACGTTTTTCGTTTCGGCCTCGACCTGCTCCACGAACATTCCCTCGGGCGACGGACACCAGCAGAAATGCTCACCAAGTAGGGGTTGTCCCGTTCGTGGTCGTTCATCGTTGTTAATATCCACACGACTCGTCACTCTACGGACGAGGCTATCCACGACCTATCGACGCCACGCAACGCTCAATCGTCTGGGCCGAAGTCCGATATCCAGCCACAGGCGTCCGAGCGAAACCACAGAACGATGACACCCTTTAGCCATGGTTTCACTAAATTCCACACCAGTAGTACATTCTTTTCTTCATACGACGGCATCGATGCAAATTAGGAACGGACGATATCACAAAACGTGCCGGAAACAAGCAAGGACGTGTTACCAGCGATAACTAATAGCAGACGCGAGTATACAAATAATAATAGTTTTAACGTATATTATTAAATTTCAAACAATAGCACAATATTTATCGAAAAATTAATTAATTAAATATTTTACATATTTCTATGGTCGCAAAAATATACTTTTGCAATACCCTAGCTTACGCTGCTGTACATACATATATAAAATAGCAACGTGTTCTGTTATTATTGACGTTGAATAATGAATGTAATAATATGCAGTGGTTGAATTGGGGGCGAACGGAGACTGAGTACTACTTCTATTTTTTCAAAAAATTTAAGCGTACATCTACTATTTTTTTTTTTTTAAAGAAACGCAGGGGACGGTATTCGCTTTTCCTTAGCCGACGAAATTTAAAATAATACTGTTTTATTGACGAAATTAAATATATTTAATACTATCGCCAGTCACCATAATATGCCAGCAGATACCGATTTATGGCCTATGAGTTTTCCCACTATTTGTAAGTCCACAAACGCGAACTATCGGCCTTTAAATTACCTATACTTGTGTTTTATATTATTCTTTGAATTTAAATAAACTCCACGTTATTAGTTATTACTCATTACCTTATTTTCCATGCTCGAATTATATAGGTAAACGTGACAGACGACAGTGATGAAATTTTCGAGTACTTACACGGTTTATAAAAATCTGTTGTCTACTATTTTTTCCCCCAATTCAACCACTGATAATATTGTAATCGTTGAAGTTGAATGTGATTTTTGCAAAACTTCCTTTTAAAAAAAAAAAAAAAAAACACTAATAATATGACTGAGAAACTCTAAACGATCTTGTGAATGCGTAAAATGTGCATTTTCCTCTGTGTATTATGGCGAAACGGTTTTTGACAAAAAGAACAATGAAACTGTGGATCTATTCCACATTCGTATGTCAAATGTCTTTTGAGGTTTTTAACTCTGGCCACTCCTGCATAGCTGCGACCACAGTTGTTCGGACAATAAATCCGATTGATTCCGTTATAATCTAAAAATACAATGTTCGCTTTAATTTTTGAATTAAATTAAATTTACATTGCACATGTACTACATGGGCATACACTTAGGATATAAACAACAATTCATTCCGTTAAGAAATAAGCAACAGCAAATAAAAATCATTATAATTTTACAGAGAACCTAACGATTTACAGTAAAAAAAAAAAAATTAATAACATTACACGTAAATTACTTGGATGTATATACATCATTTAAAGTTAAATTATTTTATTTGTAAATTGTTATGTAAATTATATATGATAAATTAGACACGAAAAATAAATGACTGATACAGCACATATACAGTAGCGCTACGTGCAAATTATTATAATAATAATAATTATTAATTTTTTATTGTAGATAATTTCCAAGCTGGGTGTATGAAATAAATAGATCATAACAATCGCGTTTATAATATTAACAAATTATGAACAAGTTATACATGTTGTTTATGCTAATTTTCATGTTTTATGAATAGTTTCGAGATGATATTTCATGTGCGACTTGTGCCGGAACGGTTTGTAACAACGAGGACACTGAAATTGCGGTGGCACTCCACATTCGAATATTAAATGTCTCTTGAGATTGTGTTGTCCGTATGTTCCTTTATAACTGCGACCACAGTTGTTCGGACATTGAATCTGATAACTATCTGCTGTTTTGCGATATGTACCTGTAACTTGTGTAACAATATATTATTATTATTAAAAATAAAAAACAAAATACACTGCAATATGATGTATTGTTGAATATTATGTACAGTTGTAAATAATTCGTATAAAAATACAGATATAATAAAAACGAGAAAAGTGTAAGAACAAAAACAAATGTAAAAAAAACAGCAACTATAACTGATAAGCTCTTTTATTTAATGTAGAACAATTTCTAAATAAAACATACATTTTAAAAGTAAACAAATCAATACAGACCCGTTACTGTATTAACGTCAAGAGATATAAGCTACTTAAGAATATATATATTAGAGTCGTGTCTAGGCAATTTCAAACGGTTGGTGTGTTTGGAAAAAATAAATGATTTGCGTGAGTGTGTATATATATATATATATATACATGACTGTAGATCATATAAGTAGTTAAATAATTCGATTTGTAAATGTTAACGTATTAAAATACGTATACAAGGAAGAAGTGTTTGTTAATAGTTTCTTATCATTGTGTAAATTGATTTTAATATCTAATAATTACAAATTAGTTATAAACGATATTCGTGTTTATTGACAGCTATATAATGTTACATACACATTTTATGAATGTTTAAGACATGCACTTTCACGTGTGACTTATATCTGAACGGTTTTTGACAATGAGGACATTGGAACCGTGGTTCCACTCCGCATTCGAATGACAAATGTCTCTTGAGACATTTATTTCTGAACACTCCTCCATAGCTGTGACCACAATGGTTCGGACAGTAAATCCGATCAGCTACGCGATAATCTAAAAATTTAATTCGTTTATATTTTACACATGTGTTAGCGTAAGCATTAAAAAATAGATGTTGACAATAATTTATTCTGTAAAATAGAGCAATAACAAATACAAAATATTATTCAATAGAATTGAACGAATTATTTATGATAAGATTAACGAATAATGGGAAATACGACTAGTGTATATATATATTAGAAAAAGCAATTTGTAGTATAATATATAATTTTGCACATTTAAAAGAAAGATTATTTAACATTATTAAGTGGTTTGAAAAGTCATCTATTGGGGCTTATGCTGTAAGTATACATTAATGAATGATTTATAAATATAAAATGTATTATGTAAACTTGTTTCAGCGAATGTTTGTTTATTAGTGGATTTTAGACGTCGATTTACAATTATATCTTTCTTGAAATAAATAAATAACATTTCCATGTATATGATTACAGTTTTCACCGTCCCACTTGTTCCAAGCAGATTATCGGTGTATTAAATTTCTCTCTTTCTCTGTCTTCAATATTTATTAGTATGTAAGCTTTATACACACACACATATATATATAGTATACAATTCCTTAAGTTAAATGATTGTAAATATATTGTGTATCGTAATAGATAAATTAGATATAAGAAAAATATAAGATAACCGCGGGCAGTCATATAATAGTTGGGTGCAAGTTGTTATCATAGTTATTAAGGGCATTTCTTTTTTTTTCAGACGAGTCTCAAATTGAATATTATAATAAATATTTAAGGAATATTAATAAGATACGAGTATCTGTATTATTTATGTTAGTTTACATCTACAAAAATGTTTTATGAACATATATCATATGTAATTTTACGTTTGATTTATGCCTGAACGGTAAGGTATAACAATGAGGACATTGAAACTGTAGTGAAACTTCACATTCAAATATTAAATGTCTCTTGAGATTGTGTTGTCAGTAATTTCCTCTATAACTGCGATCACAGTTGTTTGGATATTAAATCCGATAACCATTCTATCGTTTTTTGATGTATACTTGTAATTTGTATAACAGTATATTATTATCATTATAAATTTAAAAAAAAAACAACAAAATACACTGCAATATGTTGTATTGTTGAATATAACGTACAGTCGTAAACAATTCGTTTGTAAATATAGTTATAAACAAGATAGGTTATATAGGTGTACGAACAAAAAAAAAAAAAAAAACCGCAAATATTACTGATAAATTTTTTTATTTAATGTTGACATTTCCAAATGTTTCACAAGTATTAAGTTATCAACTGATCAATTTATTATCAAGTTGACACAGACGCGTTATTGTATTAAGATCAAATAACATAAACTAGGTACTAAAGAATATGTATTTTAGTCGTATTCGGATAATTTCAATCGGTTGGTGTGTTTGTAGTATATATATAAAACTGTAGATCATCTAAGTAGTTAATTTATTCGATTTATAAATATTAGCGTATCGTTTACGTATACAGGAAATTAGCGTTAGTTAATAATTGTTTATCGTTGGGTAAATTGATTTCAATATCCAATGATTAAAAATTAGTTATGAACGATATTCTTGTGTTTATCGACAATCTATACAATGTTACATACAAATTTTATGAATGTTTAAGACGTGCATTTTCACTTGTGTGTTATAACGGAACGGTTTTTTGCAATAAGGACATTGAAACTTCGGTTCCACTCCGCATTCAAATTTCAAGTGTTTTTTGAGATTATATTTTCTCCAGACTCCTACATAACTGTGACCACAATCGTTCGGGCAATACATCCGATCGGTTCGAGTCGTATTGTAATGATCTAAAAATAATAATTATAATTTAATTCCTATAAGAAAATCACTAAATTTCTGTCGCATACAGTTTATTGTTAAACAAAGCAATAGTTTGGCGGACTGTAGTGATGTAGGTAATCGTGTCGAATGAAACCAAATGAATTAAATAAAATTTATTTGAAACTGCAATTTGCCGTGCAGACATTTTAAACATATACATTTGTGAAATACTGTATAACGGAATATTTATATACACAAGCTAATTTATAATTGTATGCATACAGGTAATTCCCACATTATGACAAAACAGATCAATCTACATAAATGCATTTACAATTAATAATCAACAAATAAATGTTATTTCGACATTATGTAGTTTTAGAATACAAAACATAATGAAATGAATGCCTATAGTTACAATAACGGTTTATGAATATTTATAAGGTGCTTTTTCAAATTAGAATTATGACGAAATCGCGCTGAACATAAATGACATTGAAATTGCGGTTCGACTCCGCATTCGAATACTAAATGTCTCCTGAGAATTTTTTTCCAGTGAACTCCCGTGTAAAAACGACCACAATTGTTCGGGCAATGCACAGTTTTTGTAGTGTTCCAATGATCTATAAATATAAATCGCGTAACAAATTAAAAAATGGGTTAAAAAAAAATCTATAAACAAAGCATACAGTTTAGTATGATACAAGCATAAAATTAGATGATTTAGTGAATAAAGAAGTCGTAAGTATACGATTTTTTAAACTATTGTATATAACGTATTGTATTGATATAATGAGAAAATTATACAACACCGCGGCAGTTATAACAGCAGCAGGTTGCGTGCGAGTTATTATCACATGTGTTTTTTTCTTTTGTAAACTGCAATATCCGAGCAATGATCGTTACGAATTCATTTGATTGTTATCGATAGTGTTTAAATGTCTGACGGACGGTCGCGAACGGGCAGCAATACTATTATGATATATATATATATATAGCCACGTAAAATATTTGCTAATGTATTCCAATGTGTGCACCCGTAGAGGAGTTTCGAGTGAACGTTATTTGACAAAATGGACATTGAGGAACTGCGGCGTCGCGTTCGAATGTCAAATGTCTCTTGAGATAATGCTGTCCGAAAGCTCCTGTCTAGCTGCGATCACAGTCACTCGGGTACACGAAACCCAATTTACCACATGGCGACGATCTGTAATTCGTACGAATATATTTATTAAAAAAAAAAACAAAAAACAAATAACACAAAAACTGACGAAAAATCGGTTCAATCGGTAAATAAACGAACACCGGTACCGGTCCCGTTACCGCCGCGTGGCTAAGTGTTATGTATCAAACCTGCACACGCTCTGGATAGTCGAGCGCTATCTTACCGTCCGCGTTTTTGAACACGCACGTCTCGGGATTAGAACAAAACCGAATCGATTGTAGCTTACGCCAAACTACCCGACCGAGAGCACAATGAATTCCATATAGGCTGTTACCTACTCGACGCAGTTTCTCGCGACAAATCTAAACGAGACGGTGTCGAGGAGCGGAACGACGATAGAACCGACCGCGCGAAATTCTTGAGGCCACACGAAATACATTTTCGTATTTCCCGTTACCTACTCCATCGGCGATAGTTTGCATATCTAAATTTTGGAAAAAGAAAAAAAAATGATGAAAACTCGACAATTTCATACATGTATTTGACCTGCAAACACAACAATATCACGCTAAGAATATTTGGAGTTTCTGAAGGATTGACATGGTTTTTTTTTTTGTAAAAATACAATCCGGTAAAGAAGTTCAAACGTTTTAAGTTTTTCATTTTTTTTTCTTTTTAATAGCCATAACTTCCATGTCACACGATATCTTATAAGAACAATCGCGTCGATCCCTCGAAAATAATTTCCTTATGAAATTTTATAAAACATTTAAACGATAAACGACACAATATTTCAATTAATTTAACTCAGATAGACCGAGACGACAAATGCGGACGTGACGTAATGTTGTCATTTAACGACACACAAAAAAAAAAAATTGAACTATTAGTATAATCAAAGAAATATTTCGATAAAGTTGAGTTTTAACGGGGAAAAAAGCAAATAAAATTTTAATTATTCTTATTATTTCACATGTTTTTATAGCGAAATTATTTACAAAATACAATTTAAATTACAATTTCGTTACAGTAAATAAATCGTAGTAATACAACTATACGTAACGTGTTATGTATATTAAAAAAACAAATAAAACAATACACCTTAATAATTAATGGCAGTAAAAGCCTGTTAAAAAAAAAAAAAAAAATTGGTACATTTCATTATAAATACGACAATATGTTTACACGCAATATCAATGTTCACATTATATTTATTATACTTTATTATTATCTAAAAATATTCATACGGTAAAAAAAACTTATGTAGTTGCATTTCGAGTATACTGCACTACGATAACGGCTGTACACAATTGTGTGCACAGTTTAAACACGTTTATACCGTCAGTTAGAAATTATCTATTTCGGTACAACCGACACGATCAAAAAAAAAAAAACAATAAATATTTTCGCAATACGCGATTAATACTGAAAGAGAAGAAAAACGTGAAAAAATAAAACAAATATAAATCATATAAAATATTTTACGACTAATTGGCGACACAAATATAATAATAATAATAATAATAATAATAATAATATTAATAAGACAGGTCAAGTTGATAAATTTCTATAACTCGTTAAGTAAATATGAAAATAAAAGCTTTCTAATAAAGCAGAAATTAAAAACAAAGAATATAAATATGAGAAAAATGAGATACGTACGACGGGTCCCGCTATTCTGAAAAACGATATGATGTTCAATGCCATCTAACAAGGAGTAATAAGAGGTCTAAACAATAGTAAAGTGTTTTGGTCTGTATATCATTGCTAATTTAACGCGATTAATATACGATTTAGTTAACATATTAAGTTTACGAGAAAAAAATGTAAAGCGGTTTAAAAGTAAGTAGTAACTTGAAAAAAATTAACTCGTCGATGGTCAGCCTCCGTAAACGGTGTGGCACAGTAGACATTATTAACAAAGTTTGGGAGATATTTGATTGACCAGTTGGGGTCATATTGAATACGTGCAATTCGCCATTTTAAAATTTGATTATTTAACGATTAATTTGCGGTACATGTATTCATTTTCGAAATGAATATAAATGTTTGAAATAGGATGTACATTTTTGGATCGTTGTGTATACAGTGTGAACATTTTCTTGGCTGAAGAAATTATGATAATTTTTATTTGATTTTTTCCTTGCCTTTAGATGTAGGCGACTTTCGAATTCTAAAACGTTTATATTGTGTATGTTTATATATATATATATTTATGAAAGACGATATACCTAATAAATTACTAACAAATGTACACAACAAAAAGCGTTACCGCATTATATAAAACATAATCGTTTAATAAATTTCGCCGTCAGTTGAGATAAGTATCAAAATAATTATATAAAACCACAGCCTTAAAAATATATATATATATTTATAATAAAAACATACTATAAAAACGGGTAAAATATAGTGCCGTAATATTGTTGAATCGAATATCATAATAATAGTTATTATTACTACTGGGGAACGGTTGTGGTCGAGTGAGTAGAAACACACATTTCGGCGCACGAGGTCTGCGACGGTTCCATCCCCAGGGTAGTGGCCAACGAGATTTTTCGCGTTGATGGCGTCAGGTCTCTGGTGCAAGCCGGCCATAATTACCCGTCCCGTCAATTGTTTGGGCTTGCCCATCTTCGACTCCTCCAACATGTGAAGGGTGGTACAATCTCTGAGCATGTTGGGAAAACAAAATGATGTTAAAGCTGTTTATTTATTTGTTTTTGATTATTATTGTTGTTATTGTTATTGTTATTATTATTATTATCATTATTACTACTACTGTGATACAGAACACGCGTAACAGCATGATAAAATCGAGTACAAAACGACGTTCGAAAATAATTTATACACGTGCCGGCGGCGCTAGTTCATCGTCAGTCTGTGCACGGTGCCCATGTGAGTGGACAAATAGTATTTCTGCGAGAAACGCCTGTAGCAAATGTTGCACATGAACTTCCGTTCCACGCCGCATTCGTACACCAGATGACGTCGTAGCACTTTCTTCCTGTGCGCGCCCTTGTAACTGCGGCCGCAGTTCTTCGGACATTTGGCCGGGTCGTCTTTGGCGAGCAGGTCCAAGTTGGCCAGCCAATATTCTGGAACGAACGAACAAAAACGATTTCAAGCACGTTCCCCGTCGTTGTTTTATCGAGCCCGCGGACGAATTCCGCCGGACAATATTAAGCAAATACGCTATATTGGAATATACGTCCATACATTGTATGTATTGTGTTGCAAAAACGTGCAAAATAAGCGAAACGTATGAAAATATAAACGGGAAAAGAACAAACTAGAGAAATCGAATGACAGTAAATAATGTTACACTCGCGCACGTATAATACTAACGATGTACATCATATTTTTTTGACGAGAGGGTCTCGGAAGCGCGTCGATTTCACGTCACTCCTCGTTTTTTTCATTTGGGATTGGTAGGTTGTCATCTGCAGCGGTTGTTAATGATTATCGTCGTAACCGGTTTTACGGTGGCCTAATACATTGTGTTTCTCCGTTTCGTCGTTTTATCCGCCAATAGCAAATATTATGAAATACCAGTATATCGCGTGTGTTCAAATATATTTTATTCGAATATAAATTAAAAAAAAAAAAAAAATTACTCGAAAACCGATACACGACGTCGCGGCGAGAGCTTAAAATCGTTAAAGTCAAACGATGACCCACATACGTAATGATTAAACAAAACTTGTGAATGAAATTGTGAAAAATCCCATATTAGGTACTTACATTAGATTGTACATTAAATGATTATAAGAATAGAAGAAATTGAACGCGAAATTTACCGGTATAACTATTTCTATACGCACATACAATAATTACAAACAATATGCAAAGTGTTGTGGCCAGAAACCTTTTAATTATTTCTCAGCAATATCTTCGTAAATAATACTCTAGTTGAAGGGTTTAAAATAAATCAAATTTGTGTTAATGTTCCGACTTCTATCGACCAAAAGGTTCTATAAGGATATTGTTGGAAAATGATTCATCTAAAGTATATTTTGTTTTATTTTTTATGACGATCTACGACACACGTAACTATCAAGACAAATATGTATATTTAAATATAACAACGGATACATACCGACAAACACAATCTATCGTGTAAAAGTTATATTACGAAAAAAAAATATATCTATATAAATGTAAAATTAAATATACAAAAAGCCAATGAGTATTACGTTGATTAAATAAAAAAAAATTAAAAAAATATATAAAAGTTGTTGTATTTGTGTGTTTATTACTATCGGTTTCGACAAAATGTCATCATCAGGTTAATACAAATAAAATACAACAATTGAAGAATAAATTAAAAGTAAAGTTAATAAGAAAAAATTGCATAGAGAAATAAGACAGAAATTACATAGAGAATATTAAGAATATTACAATAAAAAGACATAGAGTTAGGTGAAAAGAAGAAAAAAAAATCATATAATAAAAATATATCAAAAAGCAAAGAAATCGTGTATATAATGAAAGCAACTATGGTGTGATATTAAGATTGTCTAATAAATATTGATATAGAATGTTATTTTTAAAATCTGTTTGTATATTTAAGATATTTTTAAATTTATTGTGTTTAATTTCTTTATAAATATGTAATTCTTCCAAAACAGAATTGATATAAATATTATGTTGTACATTTAAAATTTCTAAGTCATTATGTATATTAAAAGTAATAAGATGATTATTTTCTAAAGAACATATCTCTGAAATAAGATTAAAAAAACTAATCCAAATTCAAATTTCGCAAAACATGTTTTAGATAATATTTATTAGATAATATCAATATCACACCATAGTTGCTTTCTTTATATACACGATTTCTGTGCTTTTTGATATATTTTTATAATATAATTTTTTTTTCTTCTTTTCACCTAACTCTATGTAATTTCTGTATTATTTCTCTATGCAATGTTTTCTTATTAACTATGTTTTTAATTTATTCTTCAGTTGTATTTTATTTGTATTAACCTGATGATGATATTTTGTCGAAACCGGTAGTAATAAACACACATATACAACAACTTTTATATTTTCTTTCTTTTTTCTTTAATCAACGTAATACTCATTGGCTTTTTGTATATTTAAGTATACATTTATATATATATATGTGTAAGTGTGTGTGTATAGGTGTATATATATATATTTTTTTTTTATTTACGAGTAGTAACTTATAATTTTAAATTTATTTCTATTCGTTAATTCTTTAATATCTTTCCTTTTTTATTTCTTTATTTTTTCATTTTTTTCTTGCATATCCTTTTTACTTTTTATTTGTTTTTTCTTTTATTTTTACTATCATATTATTACATTACGATATAATATCGAAAGAAACAATAACGGATATGTGAAATAATAATGTAAATGTTTTTTTTTTAAAGAAACGTCGCGAGGATAATTAAATACATAGCGTGTTTATATTTGAAATGAATTCATATACACGATTAAATAGATCAATCCGTGTACCATTTGTGTATGCATTTTCATACTGAATTTTTGGTAAAATATTACCGGACGAACACCGCAATCGTAATTCATGTCTTTTTATAGCGTTAGTGGGGGTTTCTCTTTTATTTAATTGATTTCAGTTCGGGAATGCGACGTTGACAATAATAGTGGCGTTTCCTAATATTAAATCAATACCGCAAAATACGGGATCCGAATTCAAATTACATTTTTAGTGTCGTTTTCATTTATATAAACAAAACGTTCAACGTATGATTCGCTTGCGATTGCATATAAATAATACACGTGCACGGGGACGGAGGAGGGCATAGGCACTGCCAAAAAAGTTCAACAAAAGAGCAATGTTTTGTATTTTCCACTAAATTCATAAAAAAATCTTATTACTTCATTAAAAATCGTTCGATAAACAGCGTCAGATCACAACGGAATATATTTCTAAGCTGGCAGCTGGATAATTTCAAATAAAATGTCCTCTCCGGTTATACCCATTATAATATCCGCGTTATTATTTGAACGCAATGGATAAATCGTATTTCAATATCGACCAGTTCTTGTGCGCGGCCAAAAAAAAAAAAAAAGGGTAATTCTGCAGTTATATCTAATTATCTATGTGCATATATTATAACCGTTGAAGTCTTCAAATATTATGTCGAATGAGGTCCGTTTAAACCATCTAAACTCGAGTGTCCTTAAAACATTAATAATGCAATTGAATATTAGATATAAATAATAATATTTAATAAATATGAGTTACATTAAAAAATGAAAAACATAATGGCGTTTACAAAATAAAGTTGTAACTATTGTAGCAGTATATAACGTTATGAATAATATATTGAGACAAAGTCGAGAAATTTACACGACAGAGCGAAATCTGTCAAAAGTCGCAGTATTATTACATCAACAGACGACTGCCTAAATATGATAATAACATTTCGCACAGGTAAATTTTCTTATGGAAGACGTCGTTCTGAGCGTGTTTTAATATTGTGTTACGACCGAACAACAAATGTCATCGTTATTATATATTTTTTTTTTTTTTTTTACTGAAGGTGCAAACAACACTAAGCAATTAAATTATGTACTTTGTGCAAATGATATTTCAAGTTCGAATTTCTGGAAAAGCTTTTGGCACAAAATTCGCATTGGAATTTCTGCACGACGCCAGATTCGTATACTAGGTGTTGCCGGAGATTAGGTTTTCTGTTCAGACTTCTGTACGTTCTGTCGCAATTCTTTGGACAACTCGTCGGGTCGCCACGTGTTATACATTCGAGTTGATTTAGCCAAGCGCTGGACGAATCTGAAAACGACAAAAGCAAACATGTTGTCATTGTTAGAAGAACGTCGTGTAAAATATACATAATTTGTGCGTTCGTGTTTAATATTAATCACGAGAATCAGCAACATATAGGAAGCTCTACGTATAATATATTATAATAACGAAAAAAAAAAAAAGAGTAATACCTAGTAAAAAATTAGCTTTTTACAGCTTTATATCACGTTTGGTGTTTATTGAAACAACAATCTCCAATTTGCAGAAAAAAATTAATGATCATTTTGCACATATTCAATTTCAATTAAAGTATACATCAATATCAGTATAATGTCAAAAACAAATGTCCGAAACAAATGTCAACACTTTACCAGTTTTAATTTTTTTAATTTATATGTTGTTTTTTGTTAAGCTCGAGGAAACTAATGATAAAATCGAAAAATATGTTAAATAAAAAACTAATAGATATAGTTAATTACCGGAGCTTTATAATTTGCTACCGAAACGGACCGCATGTCAGCAGGTAATTTCTTTCTAGACGAAAAAATGTTCTCAAAAAAAATAAAAAATACATTATTGTAAAACCAATACGTTCTTCGTTCCATTCAGAGTCTAGAATATAATAATGTGCAATACTGTAATGTTTACAATTGATTTATACGAGGGTCAATCAAAAGGTAAGTTGCATTGGGCCGTAAATCAATAAGTACTACTATTTTTGGAAAATTTATTTTATTAAGAAGTACACATAATAACCTAATTTTGTACATAATCACCAAACAAGTTCCTACACTTTTCATATCTCTGTATGAGTTTGGAAATGCCTAGTTAGAAAAATTTCCGTCTGGTTTGTGAACCTGGAAGGTTGAGAAAGTGGTGATGACCCTTTTTTTTTTTTTTTTTTTGATAATCAAAGCGTTGTTTATTCAGAAGTCACGCCAAATGGTTCAGCAATCGACGCAGCTTCCTACTGTGAAAACCAAAAAAACTTAAAAAGCCGATTAATGATCGACGATCAGGGAAACTGAAAAAAGAAATTGTGCCTCTCCATTACAACGCAACTCCACATTTAGCGAACGTCCCAAAGGTGGCATGAAAAGTGTAAGAGAACTTGTTAGGCGCTTATGTGGAAAAATAGGTTATTACGTGTACTTATTAATAAAAAAAAAAAAATAAAAAAAATAGTAATATTTTTTGATTGACCATCGTAAATTATTTTTCGATAAAAGCGTACGCGAATTAACATACTACATATCACTTAATATTTAATAAAGATGAATTTGCATTTACACGTTAAAAACATAAGAGTGTTTACAAAATACATACGTTGTAACTATTATAACCAGATCTAATGTTACGAACAATAATACATTGGTAGAGTCGAAGGGTTTACGATGGAGATAAAAACCGACGAAAACGCACGGTGATGACATAGACGATAAACACACACGACGCGTAAACGTATCGCAGGCAAATAACAAGTGTATGGGAATAGGGCAAGCGACAAATCTAAACGTTCGAATCGGATTTCATAAAATATTCCTTGTGTATGGTGTACAGGTGGATTTTCATGGTGTACTTGCGGACGAATTTTCTCAGACAAATCATACACTCGAATTGCGGGTTGACGCCGCACGCGTAAACCATATGCTTTTTGAGATTGTATTTGCGGTTCAAGCCTTTGTACGAATGACCGCAACCGTTCGGACAGAACGCCGGGTCGTTTTCACTGGCCCGGTTTAATATTTCCGCCGTGTCGAAATCTGCAAGTGTAAAAAACAAAAAAATAAGTATTATTATTAAACAGACGACAAACGTTTCGAGATGCGCGATTTTCTCGGGATGGGTCTTTTTGAAACGCTATTAACCAATTGTTTCGCTTACCGATCACGTTACACATCGCATCACCGATACAATACACGTACAGTCTAAAGAAATGCGTACACGCAAGCGTTAAAATCGGTAAGAATTGCATAAAACGTATTAGCAATGATCATACGCGAAACGTCCACACTACATATCTGCCTACTCTAATAAACTGTATCTTCGATCTTCGATTTAAGTACGCGAAATCTCGATGAGACCAGAAGCGATACGGGCGGACGAACCCTTTTGTGCCATTGGTGGTGACATTTAACGTCGTCTGACCGCGGCTGACGGAAACTGGTCGCTTCTCAAAGCGAACAAAGTAAATCTATAAAGTCACTACGAAATAGTAAAAGCACACGGATCTAAAACAACCGCACTGCGCAGTACACAGGCGCGTAAAACTAACAGGTCTGTTCAAGAGATGGTTGCTGCTTACGGATTGCCAAGCGAGTTATAACGAACGCGTCTACACAATGTGCTTTAACGCAAAGCCTTTCCAATTCACAACTACATGACGTTAAATAACGACAATTAATACGATTTTATATTCATGTAAATTATATATTATACGTGGTAAAAATACTTTATAAAAAATAATATTTTATAACAACTACATTAAAACAAAAAAAAAAAACACTAAATAACACGCGTTATATTTATATAGATTTGCATTTATAATGTAATATATTATGTATAAAATACGTTGTCTTCGTCGTGAAAGTATTCGTCAATATTATTGCACGCCGGGATGTGCGGACATCATATGATATCGTAACGATACCTTATACCTAAGCTGCTTGTAACAGATTGTGCACGTGAACTGCGGGATGGCTCCACACGAGTAGATCATATGTCTTTTGAGGCTGTACTTGCGGTCCGTACCGATATACGAACGACCGCAGCCGTTTGGGCAGAACGCCGGGTTGCTCTCGCTGGCGTTTCTCAACAAATTGTTCATTTCGTCTTCTGCGAATACATTTAGTTGAATATAAATATGACTATTGTTCAGTTTTTGTCGAAAGGTTGAAAACGGTAGTGATTATACTAACTAATACGAAATCACTACACTATCAACACCGACCGTATATATATAGCATAAATAAAGAAGCCCAAAAGAAAAGCAAACTAATGTCATATAATATGTACATGCACAGGATATTTTTTTGTTCCCTTTGAATTTTACTCCGAAATGTGTACACCCAACTAGGTAAGTATATCTGTCCGAAGCCAAATTTCGATTATTTAAACTAACGTGCAATAGCAAAAAACAGTGATAAGATATATTATAACGCATAATCGTAATTTACATTATGGACAGAAAAAAAAAAATCCCACCAATCAAATATCCACGCGGTTGGTTCTACAATTACATATAATATACAAATCACTACATACGAATATTGAAACTGAATATAAACTGTAATGATATGCACACACATCAGTATTATAATCATTATTAGTAAAAAACATTATATGTATTGGTGAATTCACGTATAATATCATGTGAAATTATTTCGTACATTTTTTTCTAAATAAAAATATACTGATGTTTACTTCTTTCGGAACACCGATTAAACTTGCGAGTAAAAAAAATATATAAATCACAATACGAATATCGAATAACTTCCCTACGGAATATTCAAATAAAAACGAAATAATAAGCAACCAGCACGCACGAGAGATATTCGTATTATTAATCATCGGGGTACAAAAAAAAATGCATGAGAACGAACCAAAGACGAATAGTCATAACGTTGAGTATCACCATTACTACAAAGGCAAGGCGCGGAGAATATAATAACAGTTTGACCGCTCGGTAATCGAGTCACCAAAATAGTTTGATATTGCAGAAAACTGTCACAAAAAAATACGAATTAATACGAATTATCCAATAAATTTTTCGGTGATCACTTTCCTCGTTAGTGTGTTGCTGTGTTTTGCAGTTTTTTAATAAAACAAATCAAATACGAGCAGTAAAGTAAGAAAAAAACATTCTATTTCGCCTTATTTTTATTTCATTTTTCCTCATTATTTTATTTTATACATTTTTTCATAAACAATTTACGGACCTACACCCCGAATTTTTTTATTCTCATTTAATTACAGCCAAACTAAACCCTATCCCACTATACTATTTGTATTATTACAAAATTTACATAATACAGCAGATGAACATGCATAATTTTAACAAAAAAACCTAAACAGTACACATATACGTGAACAATATTGTGTATTACAACAGTCTCTCTAGACTGCAGTGTATTCGTGGCGTTCTCCAAGGCTTCGTTTCGAACACGTAAATCTTTATATTCGTGCACGGATCTCCAATGATATCGTAACGACTACACGTGTCTGAAGCGTTTTTGACGGACGGTGCATTTTTTGAATTGCGGATTAACACCGCACGCGTAGATCGAAATGTCGGATCGTTCAACAGTATAGGCACGACGACGTGCTCTGTCCAGAGCATAAGAATTTACTTAGTTTTTTTGACAATTTTGTTGCACACGTTGCGGTTATTAATACAATTATTATTATTATCCTTTGAATGCGACATTCAAAACATGTTGCAGAGTGTAATCATTGTACACGAAACACGGAGTCTAAATAAACGCTGTACAAGTGTAAAAAAAATAATAATAATACAAATTATCTATTTTAGGAATACATATATCTTTTGGATTTAAATATCACATCTTTCAACGATAAAGAATATAATCATTTAATTTCAAACATATGAAACGTAACATATATAAATATATTTTTTATACATTGACGTCAATTGTCAATACTCAATACTAAATATTTTGTGGTATACAACACATAATGGCATGTTTAATACTACGAAAAATGAACACTTGTGAAACTAACGTAAAATCGTTTAAGTACGGTATAATATAATATATTGGAGAGAGCAGACCGGTTAATTATTGAGATTTGTATGAATCGAAAAGGTTCTCACGTAGTGAAAACGCGATCTATATTACAATTTATTAGAAATATTTCAAATAGATCATGTTAATATTTGGGCATAGTTCAATTAGTACTATAAAAAAAAAAAATTAATCATAAACGGAATATTTCGTTCCAATATAATTGATTTACAATTTTATATATCACCCGCGACTTAAAGCTAATTCAACGTGACCGTTTTCATTTCACAAAACGTAAGAGAAAAAAAAACGGAAATTGGAATAATTTAAAAATTTAAGCTGCGCAAAAAAAATTGTATCGCGACGTTTTACGACATACAATTAAAACCTAAACAATAATTATATCAATATACGCGTATATATTAATAAAAAAAAAACAGTATTTACAGCTGTAAACACGTCTCTAGTTTTAATATTTCAGATTCATTACGCACGACATTTATTATAGTCGAATATTGTGTAAATTTATTCGGTGGACGGTCAGGGTTTCCTTTTTCGTATACTTTCTAGAACAAATTGTGCATTTGTATTTGTGCGGAGACACGACTTCGCATTCGCAAACGACAAGTGTCTTTTCAGATTACCTTTACGGGTTTTTTCAACTATACGACCGGCCGCAAGGGTTTGGACAAAAAACCGAATCTTCAACACACGTTTTTCGCACGCTTTGGCTATAACATAACAGTTAACAATTAAAATTAATGTACATTGTGCGGACTTAATCGGAGAAAAAATAATACATATCATTCGGAGACGCATTTATGCACATTTCGAAAAAAAACGAACATCAATTCAATAATTTGTTAACTAGTTTTTTATTTTTGTTTTTATTTTATTGTTCAAAACATTAGTGATTAGCGTTAACCCTCGAGAAAGCCACCGGTCTGAATATAAAATAAACATGAAAACTATTTGAATGTCACGCGTAATTCTTTATATTTACAATACTCGAATCGCAAGCATTTTGAGTGTTTTATTTTGTACTTGGACGAAAACGCAGATAATAATAATAATAATAATAATAAATAATTAATAATAATAATAATAACAATAACAGACATCACATATTTATGCAATTACATAGATTAAAGAATATTACTTAACACAATATGTATATTCCATAAAGTCAATGTATATTTTCAGGAAAATTAAACGCGGTTCATAAAACATTTCGTATCGTTTATAATATTTCAAAAATAGGATTTTCGAGAATTTCATATTTTCCAACAAATCACATTTATGTGCGACTTTACGTGTGCAATTTTCGAATCGACGAACAATGTTATGAGACAACGCGTAACGCGTAATTTAAGCACGTATAACATTATACACGGTAGGTGTACAGTTAAGTAAATTGTTAGTATTCAAGATGAATAATAAAAAAAAAAAAATCATAAAACATTGACTATCACACACACTATAAACACGCCTATCAACAGTTATATATTTCGAACCCGTCATTGTCATAGTCGCCGTCGCCAGGGGTGTTCTCCAACGTTTTGTGTACCATCACCAAGTGCCGTTTTAGGTTTTCGTTTCTAGAAAATTTCCTTGAACATATTTCGCATAAGAATCTCGGCGCCACGTTGCATTCGAATTTCAAATGCTTTTTCAGATTGATTTTACGGTACACACCCCTGTAGACACTGCCACAGTGATTCGGACACGGTGCCGGGTCGGACAAATGTTCAAAACCTGTTAATTCAAAAACGTTCATCGAGAGCATAAGAAAGAAAAAGAAAAATGTAAAAATATAAATCGAAAGATAATTTCATTGTATCGACATTTAACTCGCGAAGCGTGTGCGTTTAATATACACGAGATGTTATAAACCACGAAACGACTTATTAACACCGTGAACCATACCCGGGGAAATACAAATCATTTTCGTTACGCACTTACGTCGTAACTATATGTACATAGGATTTTGATTTTTAAACGGCGACCAATTATTTTTTAATTGTAAATTCTCAAAGTAAAACATTTTTTCATGGGAATTCGTACGTGTTGACCGTTTCTGTTTGAAATCTGACGATAATTTCGCGAGCAATAAACGTTTAAATTTAAGAAACGGTGAAGTGGACAGGTGTGTACTGTCGACGATATTGAAAACGTACCCTCTCGGAAACTCTAGAGCCAATATCTATCGTATACAGAAGTGTATTATCGTAACTCGACGGAACGTTGAAAATAAAAATGCATTTTCATTTGAAAACCAAACGTTTCCGTTTCGTCAAAGTATAAAATGAGTGGGGATATAATTTTGAAAACGGTCTACAGTCACCGACACCTAATTCTCTGACTCGCGGTAAACAATACACACTATCAGCACAGGGAAGTACATATACTCGTGTATAAACCATATTTCGGAAGCGTGTTATCAAATAATTATAACATCAACTATTGTCGTAAGTATCAACGTGTGATATCATAAATATCTCAATTTTTTCCCCCACCATAATTTTTACTTGTAAATAATCAGCGTACCTGTAGAATTTTATAAACACACAGACAAAAAATTTTTATTGACCAATTAAAAATTCACCGTATTTTATTTAAAGACGGTACAATGAAGATTTCGCGGAAACACGATTATTCAACGATACACTAAAATAATAGTACGGCCGGCGAAACGTTATAAAAATTTAAAAACTCGGTGGTCTACGTTTTATTAAAATATTTTGAATTTTTTTTTCTTTTAATCCCCGTAAACGTGTTTATTCATTTTTTTTTTTCAAAATTAATGCCGTATTCGGCGGCGTTTATGAGCGAAGGTTTCGAAACGATTCTTAAGAAATAATCGTATAAAATACATAACAGGTTTACATTCACACATATACACCGTGCATGGTTACACGGGGAGGGGGGGACACATAAAATCGCAGATTTCGAGAAGTTTACTGTAATACGAGTTATCCAAATCCCGAGGTTTATTGTTTTGTAGGCAAATAAATATCATTCTTGACAATTACTACGTTCCGGCCGTACTTATTACGGACAAACCATCATCGTTATTATAATACCAATCGAAAAAACACATAATATACACATAATCATGAAACGCGCACAATTATAATAGTTACGTTATGGTGATTAAAACACGAGTAGAGACATAACAACGCACAAACATCGTAAATTGCACGAAACAGAAATCGTATATGTTATATTACGTGTACGCGTATTGAATGTTCATTTTCTAAAATCATTTCAATCACACGTGTCGTTAAACGGTTATACGTGTAATGATAAAAAAACAAAAAAACAGGGGACATGGATGAGGATGTATGCGGAGTTTCGTATCAAAACGAAACATTTCGCGTATAAAAACACAATACTTAAATAACGATTTTTTTTTCACTTTTACAAAACACAACTATATTGTACTTGAAAATGTATCAAGTATAATATAGATATATATATTATATAAACTCGCATCAAATAGTGTATTTTATTTAATAAGAAGAACACGAAAAATGAATGTAACAAAAACAAAACAAAAAAAAAAGAATTAATCGCGTTCACGTTTGAATCGTCAATTTATTTACCAAAACACGCGTATGTTCACTTCGAGAACAATAACGCCTTGTGCACGGTGGCCGAATGGATCGTCAGCTGGTACCGCCGGTGAAAACGTTTGTTGCAAACGAGACACAGATTATGAGGCTGCGCTCCGCACTCGTAAAACATGTGGCGACGAAGGCTTATCCGTCGGTGCTGACCCTTATAGGACCGGCCACAGTTTTTGGGACAGTACGCCGGATCGTGGGCCACGGCGTTTTCGAAAACCAACAACATATCTGCAAACATTGCATCGACATCGATATACAATACGGCCAATGTCGTCGACGGCGGCGCCAGACGAAGAAGACGAGTGTGCACGATACGATCGGAAAAAAAAACGAACTCAATAATCGGTTTTCGCCATAGACCTTATACTAACGGACGGAGCGTTTGAGCGGGATGCGGATGGGTACTGCGGTTTTGTGTAACTAGTTGTGCAGCGAGGCCGATCCTCTAGTACAAAATATTGTTTCAATAAAAATTAGAAAAATGTATACCACCTCAGAAGAGATGATAATCAATAACACATGTCGTCAATAAATATAATAATAATAATATTCATAAAACATAAAATTAAAAAACAAGAGTGCATTCACTATCAAAATTATAATGATAGTATTGTCTTATTATTGTACAGGAAATAAGAAAAATAATATTGCACAACGTTGTTTGTCCTTTGCACATGCGTACAAGTGTGGAACAACATGTGCAGCGCAGCCATCGTTGACCGCGGGAACTACTGCCGTGTTCCGTTTATTAGTATAAGGTGTATGGTTTTCACAGATTTGGTCGGGTTAGGTACGCGGTGATGATGGTATTATAGAAGTGTACGGATAATCGTATAATCATTACGACTAACGTGCGTCTTTTTATTTTTTATTTTTTAACATTAATATTTTAATTACACAATCTATAAAACAATATTTACAATGAGCGTAAATTATGATGTGTATAGTGGGTGATGACGTTTTGATTGAAGAGGCCACCCGTTGATGGTACTTCGACGTGTCTAGATGATTTTAATCATCTAGTAGGTCACGACACTACTTACGTTTCAATTGTCTTCCGGAGTCATCAGGAATAGTGGGTACTAATAGTCCAGTAATGAGGGGGTTTGAGTGGTTTTGTAGACGGGAGTGAAATCTTTTATAGGAGTTTTCAGCGACTTTTTAGATGATAGGGATAGAGAGATCTTGGTGGAATAGGTGGTTGGTATTTAGTTATTTGACGAAAACATTTGGATTGGAAAATTTGGATACGATTTAAATTGGAAGGCTTGACAGAGCCCCAGAGTTGTATCCCGTAGGTCCAGATGGGTTTGAGTAAAGTTTTGTAAATTAGAATTTTATTGTTTAGGTTGAGTTGCTTTGAGGTGAGAAGAAAACGAAGTTGTCGGAATCTGTTGTTGAGTGTGGTTCGTTTATTATTGATGTGAATTGCCCAGGTTAGACGGCGGTCTAAGTATAAGCCAAGATACCGGACATTTTGGGCAAGAAGAAGTGGAGTATTGTTGAGATAGATGGGAGGGCATTGTGTCCTAGTGTAAATGTGCAGGGTTTCGATTTAGATTGGTTAATTTTCACTCTCCAATCATTGTACCAGATTTCTAAGAGGTCTAGATGACGTTGTATTAGATTGGAGGCTATGTCAGGATCTGAATGAAGAGCTAATGTCGCTTTATCATCAACAAAGTCGACCGTAATAGTGAGAGAGGTAGTAGGGTTGATCTGAAGTAAATAAGTTGAACAGTAGTAGTGCAGCTACGGCATCTTAAATAAATATCAAAGAACGACCCGACAACAGAGTACCAACCGAAAATGCTCTTTAAAATAAAATACTAAAATTGCTTCACTTTTGTTTATCAATTGATTTAATAACTATTATTTATTTATACATTGGTTTATATTAAACTCCGGTGTTCGAACTATACTATCAAATTCAAGAGAATGCCATTTTGTATGAAAAAATACGATTTATCGGTGCGGCGAGTATATAGCGCACTTATATAGTTCGCGTAAAGGGATTCTTCAACACAATGCACTTTTTTTTTTGTACGAGCCTCATCAAAAGTATATTATAGTAATATTATCTAATATATTATGTACATTGGACGTATTTTTGAACGCTATTCGCTGTTTATTTTTTTTTCTTGCTAATATGTACAAAAGGCGCGTGTTTGTGAACGTCGCTTCTATACGAAATGTATTTTTACACATTATCCGACGACAGTCGAAAAATAAAATGTATAATTAAAGCTTCTGAAAAATACGCCGTCAATTTGTTTTTATAGTTTATCTCATCGTTGAAATTGTACTGTACACGTATGTCGTGGTATACACGGTTGAAATTGTGATGTTGGCGCAGAACTAAAAAGAAAAAAGAACAAAATTATTAAATTATAAAATAATATTACATGGTAAAAGAATAAGGTATCGTAATTTTTATAAAAAAAAATCTTTTTTCAGAATAACTGCAAGTACTGCAACGCAACACTTTAAGAGGACACTTATTCCATCTGTCACAATACGCAGTTTTTAAATTGTGGTGTTTAAATGACAAATGTGAAACACTAGAGCATTGTCTCTGTTTTATCGACAGAGGTGTTTCATAATTTTAAAACGAGATACGTCTACTTGGAAAAAAACATGTAAAAATACTGATCGTTTTGAATTGACGGTAAGTGTTGAAAATTCCACCTAAACACCACAATATTGATTAAAGAACTGTGATTTTGCTACACTGCCCGTTTGATGTATACTATTATATAGACAGAAGCAAATGCGTGTGTGGTGTCTTCTTTAACGATTTCCTATTTCATTTGTAAATCTGCAGACATCAAGATGTGTCGACATTTGCCGTTTAATTAGCATGACGTAATGCGTATTGTCTGTAAACACATTGAATCGGCTATAAATAAAAAATAAACATTATAATACAATATGACATTATTTGATATTTTATTTTACGTTTTGTGTGGAAAAAAAATCCGTTGGAAAAAAAAAAACGTTTTACTGTATAATTTTTAAGTAAATTAATAAAACTATTCTATTTGAATCACATTGTTCGATTAGTCGAAAACCGACTTGAATATTTACTACTTTTCGGCGTACAGTTAAAACGCATATATACATGTACGTATATATATATATATATAAGAGACGATTAAAAATGTTTGCACACTATTAGGTATTCACCAAAACTATATATAATAATAAGATAATTATTAACATCATACAACATAAGCACGCAAGTGTATATATGGTAACTATTATTAACAATGATCAATCCTCCACTCGACTATACCACAAATCTATATACACATACATTATTCTGTAGGAATAATAAAAACAATACGGTAACTTATACAATGAAATAATAATAACATAATGTTTTAAAAGATCGGTGCGCGTATGTTTACTGTCTTGGTCGAATAATCGAGATTTTCGTAATTTTACGATTTATACACACGCTACAGTAACAGAATGTATGTTTTCGGTCGGAGTTCGCCGTAATGGGGCAGAGACCTATTTACGATTAAGTAATATTCGCGCAAAACACGTCCGAAAGACAAAACAACCAAACTATAACACGTTCGCTGGGCTAATTGGCAACATAAATATTTAAAAATAAAAACGAAACACATGACTGTAATAATGCGAAACTGTATACAACGTCCGCAACCGGTCGGCAACAATATCATCGGTACGAACGCGCACACTTAATAATAATACGTATGGCACTGTGAATAATGATTAGATATATTATATACCGCTCGCGCGGGCGTTCGCGAAGCAATTCAATAACAAAACAAAAACGAGACGTATCAAACGTCAAACGGGTAACACGAGGACGACGACGAGACCGCGTATTCTTATTCATACGGCGGCGCCGGCGGTTATGGCGTGATCGCGTTGAAATTTGATCCCAACAACACTTTATGGACCACTAGCATGTGCATTTTCAAATTGGCTTTGAGCGAGAAGCTCTTCGGACAGGCGAGACATTTGAATTGAGGCTCGACGCCGCACTCGTATTTCAAGTGTTTCTGCAAGTTGTACTTTCGCCACATGCCCTTGTAACAGCGACCGCAGTTTTTCGGACAGTACACCGGGTTATCGTTTGCCCACACATCGCTTCTCTTTTTAAACACGAAACCTGCGAGTAGAAAACATAAAGTATGCGTATCAGTTGACTGGATAACGAATCCGATTCGTCGTGCACACCGTGTGATATTGTGTATGTACGACGTAATGGTGTGTGACAAACAAAATACAAACAAACAATAAAGACATTACAATTCAAGCGGGTTTAGACATCTGTTAATATATTCAAACGCGAGCTTAAAATCTATAGAAATTAGTGATGTTACGTACTAATAACACAAAATAGTTCGGTTCGAATATCAAAACCAAGGAAAACGAAATTCGTACCGAAACTGTCGAAAAACAAAACGAAACAAAACAAATTTGTTTTGTCTTCTTGTTGATAATATCTTAGTACTTGGTGAATAAGTTACAAAACAGTATAATTTGTTATCGCGACTGTGGTTACAGTGATAGTCGTTGAATTAGTATTCATTAAAAGTTCACCAAGTCATTCACAGAAGTTATTCACGTTCCCCCGACAACAGACTAAAATATTATATAAGTGTTCATTTGCATTGTATTTATTTTAACCTCTTGATCTATATTAGAACATACACATATGACGTCACGATATAAAAATCGTATTGTTAATACGTTAAACAACAACAACAGTTGGTTCTTTGGGCTAGGTCACACATAGTATAAATGTCATATCTCATAACAACATCATCTTCCGGCACCTGATTTTTTGTTAAAGCCCAAACAAATTGCGATTTAAAATTTTTAAATACCTACATTATTTATTTTATGAATTAATAATTAATTATTTTGGGTTGACTAACTTTTAAATGAAAAAAGTACTCAGATGTTTTAAATTAATTAAAATCATATTAATGAAGTTCGGTTTGGTTTCGAATTAAAAATTGTAAGTTCGATTTGGTTCGGGTTCATCATAATTTGAATAAGTTTGGTTTTACCTAAAAAATATGCGTTCGTAATATCTCTTAATATAAATATATAATATCTGTAAGCACAACAACGCGCGTTTACGCAGTTCTGAAAACTATTTGTAAGGGCGGTTAGCTTTAACTTAATTTAATCTCCTATAGCTGTATATGCAATGGATGTCAGCTCGAGTGGTTCACTCGATCGGGTGCTATTATTATTTTGAATTTGAAAACAACGATAATTTATTGCATTCGAAAAACGATTTCGAACGAAACTCCGTTAATTAGAATTTTTGTAGTATTTTAAAAATTAACACTTTATACACTAAAAAAAAAAAAAAAACAAATATTCAAAATGGATAATTTTAGCAGTTTTCTTTTCTTGTAACTCTATGAATATTTTCCGAAATTTTACCTTACGCTTATAAAACTACTGAGAAAATGAAAAAATGAATTACATTAAGCATCAACTAGAAAGTGTTCACAGATAACAAAAAATGACTTCTGTGCTTGCTCAGAATCTAAAAATATGGCTATGACGATATTATTATCCTAGTTTCGATTTTGGATTATAATAACAACACAACAAATTAAGTTTTATTGTCTTTATTTTTTTTATATTTATATAATTATTATTATTATTCATACCAAAAAAATGTATACAGAAATATTTAAAACAATACTATAATGGTAACATATTTCAGCGTCCAATACGACAATAATAACGGGTGAGTTTGTATTTCTCAAAAACGATATAATAAAACATCGCGTCTTCCAATCGGTACCAATCAGTAACGAAAACATATTGTTTCCGTTAAGTCTGTACTTCCAGATTGTTTGTTTTTTCGAAATTGTATTCACACGAAGTACCTTATAATCGATAGCGTTCTAGTATATGTATGTATTATATTATTATATACACGTACTAGGACGGAAAATAAGAACTTAGTGGCCGTAAATCATTAAAATAATATTATAAAACAAAATTTGAAAAAATTAAACCATATATGAAAAAGAAAAGTGTCTAAATAAAAAAAAAATAACGTTTTACAGCCAATGTTGATCTTTCGACATTAAAATACGAAAAAGAGTACACACCATTTCGGATTATAATTTTAGTTCAGATTCGTTATTTTATGGAGTCTTTCCGTGTGATGTACCAAACTGCGTTTTTGTATGAACGTTTTGTCACACGCCGGACACATAACGGGCAGTCCGCATTCTCTGAGCAGGTGTAATTTCAGATTGGCTTTTCGACCGGACCCTCCGAACTTCCGACCGTAATACGCCGGACACAACGCGGTGGTCGTGCACCACGAAATAGTCCAAATTGTTCAGCCAAAACGTCTTTTTATCTGTATAACATTGTAAAAAAAGGTCAATTAATACGTTAGTCTGGTTTTACAATCGCGTCAATTCATCGTCCAATAATAATTTAATTATTTTTATACAAATACCTAATTATGTACATGTAGTAAATTTTATAAATGTCCGTTCATAGTGACAACCAATCGTCATAATTAATGATGACAAAGAAAAACGAAAACAGATGAGATTATATGAACGAAGTAAATGTGACATTTTATTTTAAATATGTATATGTATAAATGTATAATTTAAGTATAATAATTGAAGTACCATTGATCGTATAAAATTTACACATACATTACAATTTATTTTAAACAAAATATTTATAATTCATTAATCAATGAGTAATCTTGAATAAAATCCATTAATAACAATATGATGTATATTTAACATGTATTCATATGGGTATGAGTGAGACTGTAACTATATATAATGTCAACAAGTTATTATTAAGTATTATAATCATATGATTACAATTAAGGTTATAATTATGGCTATGATTTTAAAGACATTTATGAAATTATATTCAGTAATTATGATTATATATTATACATGTATAGGATAACATAGTTAAATGATATAAAAGAATATAATAGCGTTCGAAAAAGTAATAATTTATGAAGTGAAACTTCTTTAGGCACGCACGGGTACAAAAAAATATCGGACTACTCTAAATTTGATTTTTTATTTTAAGTAATTTACTATATGTAACTTAATTTTAACTTATATTTATTGCTATCGGTATTCTGCACAAAACACTCGTTTAATTTTTTTTAAATTTAGTATATATATATATATGTACAAATAAACGAATTTGGTCGCAATCACAAGATAAATAAATCGTAAAAAATAAAGCAAATAAAAATTCCAATAAATAGTTGTTGACCTAAAATCTTACAAACTATAACCATTACTATTATAACACAATTATCATATAAGAAAAATGTGTTAAACGAGTTTTTTTCACGAGTATAATATAATCGACAAAAATGTCGTTCACAATATTAAGTATATATATTTTTTGTATTTTGATTCATGCAAGTCGAAATATGTTTACTACGCGAGCCTGCGACATTAATGTATGGGCATTTGACATTTGCAATCCACAAAAAAAAAAATAAAAACATACAAATCCTAATTATTTTAATTCCTTGGCGGTGAATACGCAGTCAAAACATTAAGTATACGGTGTGAGAGTTGTGTGTGCCGCCAACGGGAACAGAATATTGTATAATTCCGCGGCCATAACACACGATAACGCGTTTATATAGTTATACATCATAAATGGTAAAAACGTTCTGTACGAGTCAAAAAAATAAAATCGAAATCATTATCTAATAACGTGAGGGGGAGTGGGGGAACCAACGCGAATCCAGGTGGGGAGGAAAGGGAGTGGCGGGGAGACGTCGGGACGAAAGTGGAGTGGCCGGTTTAGTCGAAGACCAAATGGCTGATTCTCAGATGGTTGGTGAGTCCGCGCTTGTGGGCGAACTTTTTGAAGCATATGGAACACTCGAAATTGGTCACGTGAAAGCACGACTTTATATGTGCCGCGTACTCGTTTTCGGAATTCGGACCGACGATCACCCTCTTGCACGTTTTGCACCGGTAATAGTATGGATCATTGTCTCCGTCGGCGTGATTGTTCGGCGATGACGAATTTTTGCGCGGATTCACGGACGATTGCGGCAAATTCAATGACGATTCCGTAGCAACTTTCTTCATCGGCAGTTCGATCAGCACGTTCTTTACCGGTGACGGTTCTCCCATCACTTTCTTCGACTGCGGTGACGGTTCAGACGACGACAATACTTTCTTCGGGGGAGACCTGGCGACGACCTTCTGTTGTTGCTGTTGTTGTTGTTGTTGTTGTTGTTGTTGTTGTTGTTGCTGTTGCTGCTGTTGCTGCTGTTGTTGCTGTTGTTGCTGTTGCAGTTGCTGTTGCTGCTGTTGTTGCTGTTGCAGTTGCTGTTGCTGCTGTTGTTGCTGTTGCAGTTGCTGTTGCAGTTGCTGTTGCTGCTGTTGCTGCTGCTGCTGCAGCGGCTGCATCGACGACGGCAATATGAGGATCTTCTGCTGTTGCAACTGTTGCTGCTGCTGCATCTGCTGCTTCAGCTGCTGTTGCTGTTTCTTCTGCTGCTGCGGATGCATCGACGACGGCAAAATGACAATCTTCTTCGGCGGCGACACGAAGATGATTTTCCTTTGTTGCTTCGACGAACTTTCGGGAACTTTCTGCGGTTCCGTTTCTCTCGACTCCGGAGGCGACTGTTGACGACCGCCGGACTTCTTATAGCACATGATCGGCATATTCACCATGTTCATCTTCAGTTTCGATTTTCTCGGCAAATTCAACGGTCTGGTCAACAGTTTTCTCAATTCTAAATTGGACATAATACATGTATATTTATATATGTGTATTTATTGAAAAAAACCTGTGTAAGTACACGTAAGAAAATGTGTATTGTTAGTATAAAGTATTTTTAGTTAATTTATTATTTATATAAGCGAAACAATATTAGTTTTACAAAGCGTATAATCTAATCTTTTGCACATTTATAAAAAAATATGTACTTTACCGTATAATTGGGAAGTTTTTTTTTAGGAAAACTAATTTTTCCAATATAATATACGCCGTATAAAAAACAAAACAAAATGCAATTATTTTATCACAATATTATTCACACAGATATAACAATAAATACATACATCTACATATTTTGTTCTGATTTAAAGAACTCTTATAAACATATTACACGTTTTTATTCATTTCATACAACAATATTACATTTTTTTAATTTTTTTTTTTTGATGACAAATGCATGTCAAATTACAACAAAATAATAAATCAAAGTATCGGTAAAATTTTTAATAAATTCGCAATGGAAAAACGTTTTGAAAACCACCCCACGAACTTAGGAATAAAACCAACCCGAAACTACTAAAAAAGAAAATCTCTGAAACGTCTGAGAACCGTTTTAAAAATCGTTATGATCAATTAAAATATGAAAATAACACGATACAATATCCGTAGGTGTAAATTTTGCGCGAGAAATCGGTTGGCGTTGTTGGGAAGATAAACGATACGGTATGTTTTTAATTATTCCGTATAATTGCATTGTACGTAGTTGTGCACGGTGACCATGTGCTTCTTGAGATTATACTTTTGGGCGCAGGACTTGTTGCAAAACGAGCATTTGAACTGTGGTTCGACACCGCATTCGTACGTCACGTGTCTGTTCAGCGAGTCTTTGCGCGTGTACCGTCGACCACAATTTTTCGGACAGTGAAACATCGTCAACGGCATCCTTTCGAACCTTTCACCGACGACATCTGAAAAGAGAAACTGATTAGACTCTGATCTAAAAGCTAGGGTTTTTTTTTTTTAAAACTGTAAACGCATTATTAGTCAAAGTACGCAACAAACAAGCAAACGATATAACGATATTGGTTATAATACGTGATCTGCTCTCTTTAATATTTACATTATATTATAATATACAACAATGTTATGAAATATTTGAGTAAAAGTATTTAAGAACAATAATATATTTGTTAAAACTTTTTTCAGAAACAATATAATAGTATATAATAATATATATATATAGTTATCATGAATTATCTATCTTGTAAGTATAATAAGAATAATTCACTTTAACGATCTCATAGATAGATACGTATGATTTCATGGTGAATTATTTTGGTTAGACAAAAATCGAATTTGCATAATTAATGACAACTTTTATTTTAGTAGGTACATTATATTTGGTTAGTAATTTAACACGTTGATTGTTACATGTTCACCAGCGACCTAAACCAAATTATTTATGTACCGCCACTTAGGTTGCTCGCTGCCAAATTTAATATCTATCTACAATAAATGCATTTATTTCTAGATGGCTTGAAGATAACAGTATTTAATATAAACCATAGTGTACATAAGACAAATTCGATCTTTTTTTTTTAAAAACCCAATAAAATCATTAAACATTGATAAGATACAGTAATGGCTAAATCAAGTAATTTTTCCGAATATTCTAATTCATTGTTCTGATTAAATGTGTGTTAATAAATATGATTAATAAAAGAAAACTTAATATTTGTACAAGTGTAGTTATATAAAATATTAAAATAAATAAAAATAAAAATAGAAATTTGATTACAAATATTTTTATAAAACAATATTAAAAAATAATAATGTAAATAATAAAATTATTTTTTCAAATGATCTTGAAAACATTTTATGCACACTGATGGCTTTGATGGACAAAGACTGCAAAATGTTGTCACTTTTTTAGTTTTGTTTACTGCTTTCCTGAAAATAATTTATTAAAAATCATTAATTAATATTGATTTATTGAATCGATATTTAATTCAAACTTACTTGCAACCAAATTCTTTTGAAAGTTTGTTGTAACACTCAATGCATCTTTTTCTTATTTTTCTGTTTCTTGAGCATTTTTCTTCAGTTTCTTCGAGTTTATGTTTTACCACTTGTCTTCTTTGATGAGACTCTAAAGCAGACCACGGAAGAGGTGGTTAGATATGGTAGAGGGAGATCTTAAAGCAATAGGAGTACAAGAATGGAAGGGAATAGTCCAAGACCGTGAAGCATAAAGGAATATAGTGATGGCAGCAAAAACTCTAAGAGAGTTATAGATATCGGGGAATAATAATAAGAAAGTATTTTAAGTAATTTTTAAAAGTAATATTACCCAGTATTTGCTATAATACAACTATGCCCAAGTATATAGCAACCAATGCATATAACCATACGGTTAGGTAACCTGCACGTTATATACACGAAATTGTGAAGGTTGGTTGTAATCGTAGACAATTACATGACGAATTTCTGATCGAAATGATATAGTATCATAAAACATCATTGATTGAATTTATCATTCGTCACAATTTACATTTGTAATTCGTATTTTTTATTTTATATATATTCAAATTAATTGATCGATTATCTATTTTCAGGGGTCAATCGTTTTAGTTGGCAGATCGATTTTGTTCGATATATTTATATTGAGAAAGCCGTCATACAATAGTTTTGAAAGTGACGTGCGCGGTTTGTGGCGTTTACATTTAGTTTTTGACCGCGTACGTCTAATAAAATAATAATTATTAAATCATTTTTAAATATGCCAAAAAAAAAAAAAATCCATTTTCATTTTACATATTATAAAACGTGTGCCGTTCCTTACGTCTGAACCACATAAAGTGCGCATACTTACCACGTCATACAAAACAAAACAAAAATCGTTTTCGACAAGATGCGAAAACAGTAATTTAAGATTAACACATGCAACAGAACCACTGGGAATAGTTTCTCGTGTACTCGTGAAGTATTAGTAAAAGCACGCTGGAAATTCTGTTGATAATTAAATCTTTATTAATAAAATATTTTGTATACACGGATCGGGGACGATGACAAGCATTGAAAAATCCATCCGTTGGGTATACAAATATAAATAAATATACATATTTATAAATCGAAAGCAGTAGAAGTTTTTACAGTTTTGCAAGACAAATGATGACAGCATTCCATTTATTTATTGAAGATTCGTCTGCAGTTTTATGTGAAAGTAATATTATTCGCCAACGTCCTCATTTTATCTCAAAAACCATTAATAGTATAGAATACGTATTATTCAATATTATTTATATATATTTCATAAACATACCTATTAATGATTCAATAGCAAAAAAAAAAAAAAATTATAATCGGAAAATTCTCTTTTTAGCAGAAATGCATATGAAATTTGATAAAATTTCGTTCTGCAAAATTAATATATATATATGGAATAAGTATAGATTGTATAAATTGTATGGAAATTTACTAGTCTTGGTATACAACATCAATAATTTGATCGGAAATCACTGTTATCGTTCCATAATACTGAAATCATATATAATCGTACGTATAAAAACATATCTATATATATGGTATATAAAAAAAAAAACAGTGAAAAACGTCATATATATAATATATTGATCCGAAAATTAAGATTTGTGGACATTCATTTGTCCGACTGCAGCAGGTGGTAGTGCGCTAATGCGCGCGTCTGTCTGTGTCCAGTACCTATACAAACAAAACAATAAACGTTATTTTTGACGAGTTTTCGTAATAATTAAATTCAATATTATATATGCGCGCGCAGAATACATATTTCAAATATTATTGTCGACAAATAGTACATTATATAATATAAAGAAACATTTGTATGAATAGTTTTTATTAGCAAATCATTTTTCTACAAGTTCATATATCATTTTTTTTTTGCCATACATATATAACAATATATGAATGAAAAAAAACATATAATATTTACGTATATATATATATAATTAACAAATTCGCGTTTCATCAGTCGTCATCTAATTAAAGTATATATATCTATATATATATATTAATAGACTGTAATATTATAATATATATACGAATAGTTTTGATAATACATTTAGAAATAATCGCGTAAAAATAATATTAATATTACATACTGTCAAGATTAAAATAGGTTTTAAAAATGTGTATTTCAACATTTATCTAATAGTAATATAAAATAATACGATAGCCTTAAATTAAAGTAAAACGTATAAAAATAGTTAGTTCAAATAAAAAATTAAAAATTAAAAAATGATATATAATAGTAACTATGAGTTAACGGTATTTTCCGATTATTGAAAAAACACACAAACACTTATTAAAACGAGACGTAGTCAAATAATTATCGAACGCACCGGATGGGTTCATAATGCAACATAGAAGGCGTAATAGATTTGATAGAGTACGCTTAAATCAAATAAATCGATACTGACTTACTCTCAACAAAAAAAAAAAAAATAATAAAAAACGAAATCGATAATTTCTAGTGTTAATTATATATAATATGTAAACGAGAGGCATTTTGAACATATCGAATACAAACCACCAACAACGATCTTTGTAAATACAAAATCGATAGTTAAAAAAATAAAAAACTTATTTAAAAAAAAAAGTACATATAAAATTTGAAAAACATTAAACCGCGTCTTAGGATACCATAAGAACAGTAATAATTATAACACACATTTTTAAACAGTTTACTACAGCGGTAAATACTATTTATTGACCACGGACAACAGACGTATACGCCTATGACGAGCTCGTAGACATCAATGAGCCGCCGCTTCGTTGCTGCGCATGTAACATGCGGTTTTTTAAAAGGGTTTCCGCGTACTTAAACAATTTCGAACATAAAGGGTTGTCGTCGTTCGAGTCGCGAGAACGTTGTCATTTTTTTTTTTCGGAAATAATAAAAAAATCTTGGACGCGACGACGAACGATGAAAACGATTTGCGAGCATACAATATTAGTACGAAAAAAACGACTGAAAATACGTTTTCGTCGCGAAGACTTAATAAACAATACGCGCGTTTATAGTCGTTTTTCTATACATATGTCCCGCGAAGATGTGATAAAAAAAAAACTAAAAATAAATACTCATGTCACGAACGAGATTAGTTATATATATATTTTATTTTGAGATTTTCGGATTCGAGTGTAACCAGTAATGCTCGTACCGTCTAACTTTGACCGCGTTTTCCTCAACCTAATCGGATCGGATACGGTGGCGTATTTTCAAAAATTTTCTGGAGAACCAAAAAAAAAAAAAAAAAATACAATAAATTAATAATAAAAATTAAGTATTTTAGTATTTTGTACAGAGTGTCTGGTGGGGGTGGGGGGAGTCCACCCGTAAATACGCCGCTGTACACATAATAATTTCGTATAGACGCGTATAGAGAACGGTCCGCCGTGTTCGACCGTTTACTCGCGCGCAAGGCGAACGCAGGAAAACGAGAAAACACGTTGGCCCAGCCCCGTATACACAACACGCGCAGGCAGAGGAGACGTTTTCTCGGACGTTTCGTACGCGACGTCGAACAGGGTCCCTGAGGGTGCGCCGCGAAGGCGATTCGCCGGAGACCGGGAAACGGGAGAGCTCCCGACGGCGGGCAGCCAACGCGTGTTGCGCCGTACGATTCGCGGCGCTCAGGGCGCGGCCGTGGACTCCAACAGCTTGTGCACGAGGCTCAAGTGTTTTTTCATGCTGAAGTTGTAGACGAACTTGCGCTGGCACACGCGACACTTGTACTTGGGCTCGACGCCGCACTCGTACGAGATGTGACGCTTCAGGTGTTCCACGCGCTTGTAGCTGCGGCCGCACTGGTTCGGGCACACGACCCGCGGCGGCGGCGGCGGCTTGCGCGTCGTCGTCGTTCAGCTGCTGCTGTTGCGCGTACCTGCCGACGCGCGTGCGGTGTTTATTATTATTGTTGTTGTTCTTGTTGTTGTAGCCGTACGGCATCACGAACACTGCCCCGAGAACAGACGAAACAGAAATCAGACAAACAACGACACGGCACATCTCTCCGAGCGAAACGTCGACGACGGCGTGTAATATATACAAAATAATGATTACGACGTGGACGGAAGAGACGGCCTGAAGGAGCACGCGACACGTTTTTCGTTCGGATTTTATTCGTTTATCCGTCGTACATTAATGGTCGAACGCGGGTCGCCGCAACGCCCCACCACCCCACCAGGATCCCCCCCAGGAATTTCGCTTTAAACAAATTGATTTCATTAAGTATTGTAGTTCTGTGTGAAAGAGGCGTTTTTCGCCAAGCTTTTGAAGTGTTAAAATGTAAAATAAAACGACACACGGGTAAATCGAAACTCCGTCTCCTGTTGTATAGTCAAAATCCACCGGTTCGTATATAATGACTTACCGGTTATTATTTTGTCACGTGTTTGTTTGCGCATTCAGGACAACGACGAAATCGAAACAGTCGTATTATATAGTTTAGTTAATTTATGTACGACGGGCGAATTCGACGCGTGTCAAATGTCCTTATATCGTTGAATAACTATGAAATGAAAACATTTTTTTTTTTACTCTATCTCTGTGACGTGTGCTCCTTTAAAGACGTCGAAGAGTACATTTATGATGTACATACTATGCAATGGACAGATGCATTATACATTACTACACGCGTGAAGAAGATAACTATCTATATAAAAAAAAGCCAATGGCAATTCTAAAGTATTTGTTTATCTCTTTCTTTTTTTACCAATAATGATAAAAAAAAAAAACCAAAAACAAATGTTACGTATAAAAAAATACAACTACACAAAGAACGTAATATATATGCACTACGTAACGCGCGGAAAAGGCAAACAAAACAGCGCATATAGGTATCAGCACAACGTTTTCGTTTTGTTTTCAAATATGTATATTTTTCGGTAAAATACGTATGATTGCAGATGGTCTTCTATACGTATAATACACGATCTTGTCAACATTACGTTTCCAAACACATAAGGTGCGGCAGAAATAAATAATGGCTCCGGTGTTTTTTTAACGTTCTGTCGCACGTCGAACACACGAACTCGGTTTTTTTCTTTTTCGTTCTTATGCGACCGGCCTCGTCACACGAATCGCGAGGAATCTGCAAAAACACACGCGTAAACGGTCCGATTATTATTAATTCACAGCGTTCAAATATTATTTACCGTACGTCCAAAACACCGATTGCAGATAACTCTTCAGAAAAGAAAATGATAATGTTTTTACATTAAATATACCGACTACATACGATTTTCGAATTGATTTTCAATAATATCGAAAAAAAAACTCTATATTACTTACGTGTAAACTATAAATTGCATTTAAACGTGCACGAATAATAATATTGGATGAAGTCAATTTCCAAACCATAATATAGTTGTGTAGTTTCTACAATCTCGTTTCGAACAAGTACGTGCGGCGGTTATACTATACTTCGAATGTGTATTATCGAATTGGTTTCGAGTCACATACAAGTCGATATCTCTCGCCAGAAACGATGCAACTATGTATACACGGTATCCCGGTTTTAAGTAAGACCGAACAAGCATGTCATAAACATTTCGTAACATTATCTAACGGTTGTATTTCGCTTTGACGCGTGTATAACATATTTAATAGTATACAGACGTTGAAGATAATATTATTTATTCGAAAATGTATAAGAAAAAAAAGAACCCACAATAGTTATGATTTACAATAACATTTACAGAAGGTGTTTTTATAGACGGTAGAGACACTGCGGCAATACGACATACGACGTTGTTAAACGCACGGGGTGTCGTTGTCGAACTGCGCGAGGAAATCCGTTTCGGTCGGATATTTTTGGTGCACTACCATAATATGCTTCTTCAAATTCTGTTTAAACGAACTTCTCCTCGGGCAATACGGACATTTGTACATTGGCGTTTTGCCGCACTCGTAGTACAAGTGCCGGCTGAGGCTGCCTTTGATCTTGTACACTCGGTCACAATTGTTGTTCGGACATTGATACATCGTCGAACAGTCCCATTTATCTGAAATATACAGAATTATAAATAAATATGATTAAAAAAAAGAAAGGAAAACAAAATAAAGCTCGATGCGATTACGATTCGCATTCGGTATACATACAACGAACAACACAACATCACAACATTATAATAATACTATACACACAAAGCCGGAGTGTATACTATGTGCATGTGTGTTTGTAAAGTTAGAAGTTGCTTTCGAGTATAACTGAATACACTTAAACCGTACGCAGAAAAATTATTTTCGAGGATATACTTCGAATGACGATCAAATTAACAAGGATATAACAAATATATTTTCATTGTTTTTGGGTCGTTTTATTTTGTACTGAGTGAAATGTATATTATGTAACCATATCTATACCATACGACAATTACATTTTTTTTAAAACGAGACGTATAATATAGTGACAACAAATTTAGTCTCACAGATTTTATTAAAATATAATAGTCAATTAATTCGAGATTGATTCGAGAGATTGGTAGCGTAAACTGTATAAACGCCGCCAACAGACCATTATTTTTCAACGGATTAAAAATTATATCGTTTATTCGTAAACGTTCCAATACAAACTGTTTAACAACATTAATAATAATAATAACAATAAACGCATAACATTAACAGATACACAACAACGCAAGTGACGTATTTATGTTGCGATGGAGGTGTAGGGGATTCAACCCTTCCCACCCATCAATTTTTTTTTTATAAATACACCACAGAACAACGCAATATGATAAATGAGACGCAGCACGGAGAGATAATTCTCACGTTCCGGAAGAGAGTCATAAGATGTAAAAAAAAATTACAACAGAATCAACAGGTATTCGCCGTGTCGAACTACTGTTGCATAAATAAATCGGATTTAGTCGTTTATGTGTTGTGTACCAACACGATGTGTCTTTTCAAGCTCGATCTCGACGAGAATTGTTTTGTTTTACAATACGAACAAATGAACGACGGACGTTTGCCGCACCTGTAGTACAAATGGCGATGGAGACAGCGATTGACCTTTACATCGTGTTGCAATTTTTGTTCGGAAGCAGATACGACATTGGCAAATATGAATAGCCTAAAAAAAAAAAAAAAAAAAAAATACTTTTATAGGACAATTAAATCACCTGTTGTCACCTTACATTTTTCGCCACTCGAAATTTTTATGTTCCTATATAGAAATTTTTTCCGATTTGGTATGAAAAACCATATTATAAAAACCCCTTAATGTTTCAAGTGAAAAACTTTATTTTAAATACTGTTTCTATTGCTCCTTTTCTTGTTTTTTTCACTATACATTCGAATAAAAACACAAATTAGTTTTATATATATTTATACAAATTTTGTTTTATATATATATTTATATACATATATATTAAATAAAACCAATGAGTATTACAAAATCAAGACACAAGAGATGTTATATAAAAAGTGTGTATGTGTACTACCGGGTTCGATTAAAAGTTACCTTTATTTTTCATTTTTCTTATTTTAAACTATTTATACACAAATTATAAATAATTTTAGCGTGCGTGGAACTTTTTTAGTTTCACTATTGAATTGTGAAATGTTCGTCATAATTTAATTTTCAACACACGATTTAAATGACCTTTAAATTATATTTTTATATCTAACAGAAAACTGGATCATGATGAAATCCAAATTTCAAAATTCGACCGCTACGTTGACCTAACGAGTTTCTCTGTTAAAACAAACTTTTATAGATTGGCGGTTTGCCGCACTTGTAATACAAATACCTACTGAAGCTGCCTTTGACCTTGATATTGTACATCTGTGGCACAGTTTTCGTTCAGACGCGGGTTTGATGATTTGCCCACACAAAAAAAAAAAAAAAAAACCGAATTAATTCAATGTGATACGATACATAAGATAATATATTATTATGAAAATATGACGTACTCTAACATCAAAGTCTGCAGGACGATCTCACCACAGCATATACACTGTACTACAAGTTTAGAGAAAACATATTTAGATTTTCAATTACACATTATCGATTTTTTATATTCGTATTACTATATACATACTTTATTCGAAAAACGTATTAAAAAGTTATTCAATTAATCGTTTAAAAATTGATATATACAGATAGAACTATGCACAAAAATAAGTGCGTATAAATAATACACGTATGAACGAATTCACAGGTGCTTGTAAACAACGCCGAGCTTTTGATCGGTCAATCTTTGCAGTGCAACGTGTTGATCACGTGTTTCTTCATATTTTCCTTTAACGCGCATTTTTTCGAACAATATTGACGTTCATACATGGGTGATTTGCTGCGCTCGTAGTATAAATGGCGACGGAGGTTGTCTATAACTTTGTACACCCTTTCGCAATTGTTGTTTGGACACGTAGGCGTCGAGCAATCGTCATCAGACGTATCTAAAACAAAATAATAATTCTAATACGGAAATAAAGAGAGAGAATGAGAGGGAGAGGGAGAGGGAGAGGGAGGGAAAGAGAGAGAGATCCATAAATAGTCCAAGAGTTGAGGAAAACGTTAAAAACGTCATTTGATTGTAAACATTATGAGCAAGGGTTTATTTTATTCAATATAATAAGTATATACAAAACGTATACTTCGATTATTATTTGTTTTTGATAAGTATAAAAAGCTAGTGTTTATTGGTGGTTAACAGGTTTTTTTTTTTTTTGGACGAAACGTCACCATAGCAATAATGGTTTTTAATAATAAATAATTCTTCTCGACTCATTCAGGTATCATATAGTTTATCACGCGATAAGAATAACAAAGGTTTATGAAATTTCAGAATGTGATATTCTAATCGATTGACCGCGGTCATCTGCGTCGCGGGACAAAACGGACAACACAACCCGTTAGGATTAACGCCTTCGCCGCTGGCGCCGTGACGATCATTTGCCGTCGATTTCCTTTCGTCTGCAATGCAATAAATAATATATATATTTATACGAATACAAATATGAGTACGTAAGCGAGTTCACACTATGTACTGGTAGCATAAAATAATACGACATTATACATATAAAATAAAATTTCAAAGCGACGCACGTACAATCATCATCAATCGTTTACGAAAAAAATGTATATTTATATATTTGTTTGTTTCGTTTCTTATTCATTAGTTTCTTGACATTCATATGATGACGAACTACTCACAATAACTGCAGACAGGGCCACTATGAAAATATGCGCTCGTTTACATAATAAAAACAATGACAAATAACGTATGAATAATAATATATAATGTTCAATACTTATATAATAAGCGACAAATTAATATAAACGAGGGGGGAAGGGGGGAGGGTCGGAGGAAACCAAGTCGTAGTACAATTTCGAAGTTGACGACGCGTATCATTAATAATAATAATGGGTACGCTTACGACGGGCAATCGTAAAAGGGAGGGAGAAATGAGAAAATTTTTCGGACGTTGGATTTTCGGTCCAAAATCTACAACTACTACTACTACTACTACTACTACTACTACGACGACGACGATGTCGACGACCGACCGTGCACGTGCTTCAGGTGTTTGGTCAAATTCGATTTCTGGTGGAACCGTTTGCGGCAAATCTCGCACCAGTGTTCCGGCGATCGACCGCATTCGTACTTCAGATGGAAGTTCATCGAACTTTTGTTTTTGTAACTTCGACTGCACTGGTTCGAGTTCGGACAGTAAAACCGCCACGTCGGCGACGCTCCGTCTAAACAACAAATCGGCAGGAATTATTTGGAGGCCATACAGACGTATTGTAATAAATAATCGAGATTAGTTATGGCCCAGTCGCGGCTGTAGGCAATGTGGACAGATATGACGATAACGTACATACGTACGGACGTATCACTCGCGCGACACCAGGTAGTACGAATACATTTTACATATTTTACCTACGATTAAATATGACCGACGACGGATTCGAATAAACAACAAATAAAAAAAAACTCGAAAGAACTCAATGTTTACGCGTTTTGTTTTTAAACGATTATAGGTACACGTTTACTATCGATTTCGAAACGTTAAACGATACAATTATTATACGAAACCCTGCTGCAGAGTGTATATAACACGAAATGCAGGGGGATATTGCACTTTGAAATGTGATTTTAAAACAAACAAAATTTTTATAATAATTAACAATGTATAATATAATTCAATTAAAATAATTAATTTTGTTTTCTTTTAAGCAATGTATATAAATATAGTACACTTTGATAGACAAACTCAAAATATTTTAACGAAAATTTTTTAATTAACAAATTTTGACAATAACTCTATATTGGTAACCGTACAATATTAACAAAATGATTATTATGAATATATTGTCATCATTATATAAATTTCTCATAAAAAATCTATAAACGTTGTTTATACTAATTATTATTAATTTATATTTAACTTTAGTTCAAAACAATATGTACGTTAATGTATTTAGCAATAATATTTTAATTTATAATAGTATGTACTATACGATTTTATTTTTTTACTTTTATGAAACATGTATATATTTATTTTCGAAATAATTCGTTTTAGGAGACGGAACAATATTTCGCCAAAATGACACAACTTCCCTTTTCCGCCAAAATATGAAACTGAACATTCTCTTTTGCGCCAAACCAAACTATTAATCACTTTTTCGCCGAAATAAAATTAACATTTAATCCATTTGGACGAAATAATATTTGAAAAATCCCGAAGTAGTAAAGCACTTTGCGTTATCGGCACTATTCTCTCTCCTGCACATATCGTAAATTAACTCAAATTTGTTGTGAAAAACTATCTCAGCTAAGAAACAGGTAATTATAGAAATGAAAAATTTAATTACACCGTGAGAAAAGAAATGTTCTGTGTTTTAAGTTTAACACGCTGTAGAGGCCGTTATACAATATATTATACTAAAACAAAATCGTATACGAACAAATATATAGTTGTTAAACCGTTTAAAGGAAAAAAAAGAAAGAAAATAATAATAATAATTATCGACTTTTAAACGCCGACGGGAAAGTCAGAGACTTATGTATTTGTGTACTGTGAACATGTGTTTCTTCATGTTTGAATTTCTCGAGAACATCCGTTGACAAAAATCGCATTTGTACAGTGGTTGTTTTCCACACTCGTACTTCAAATGAAAGGTCAAATGGAATTTGTTCTTGTAACTGCGATTGCAATGTCCGTTAATACAACGCCAGGTCCTAGTATCTGAAATGCAACATATTAGCCTGATTGTTTATATTGAAATGATGCGCAGAGCGAAGCGTTTGTACAAAAAAAAGCCATATAATAGTTATAATGACATGTATAATATCAATGATCGGATTGAATGAAAAAACAATGTTTTCTACGAAAATTCAAAATAAAATTTATTATAGTAAACATATTTTAACATTTTCATGGTTGTCCGTAGTATTTCTAATAAACAAAGCGTACGCAATCCATTGAATTATATATATAGGTATTATTAGGTTTTAGGTAACGCACCACACACGGGCTATAATGTGAAGAGGACAAATAATAACTGTTATTGTTAGAGGAATAATGGTAATGATAAAACGTATATAAATATAATGTTATGTAAAAGAAATATCAATGCATATTATTTTAGAAACGATAGTAATATCGTTGGAAAATGACAGTTGCACATATTCGCCATGTTTACTGTTGGAAAGAAAATAAAGGCTGTAAACGCTATCAATACCGTTTTACATTATAAATGTATACGTTTGTATAGAGCAATACCTATACGAATAAAGAAAACGCCATTAGTTTAATATTTTTATAATTAAAAATATACAAACACTTAAATATGTATTCCAAAGGGAGAAATTGGACGACCTTATCTTCTACAAACCCGTATAAACTATGTGCATAACAATTGAAAAATAAAAATAGTATACATAATTACAATATCTGTGATTAATTAATTACGAGTACAATCATAGAATACACAAATACAAACATAAATCATAAAATGTCAATAAACTATTACTTGACTGGAAACAACGGCATGGCATAGAACATTTCTGGTCGAAATGCTCTGACGGACCTGACCAGTTGTTTCTTCGACAATAATACTGAATACAACAATCAATGGGCCGTTTCGTGTATACTAATTGCGCAGCTCGTTTTATTTGAAATTCGTCTGGCAATATCCATGTATACATTGTGTGTTAAATAATTGTACAAATCGATCAAACACGTTCAAACCGTTTGATCATAAATAATTGTCGACAATTATCGAACGATATCGATAACGAATTATTATCGATTTACAAAATGTTTTTTCTTCTACTCGCTACACAAAACGAATGTAAACGGCGTGTATTTTTAACGATACGCCGAAACCGAAATCTATATTTTAAAATTTAAATCGAAGATAGCATAAAAAAATATGTATGTACAGGATTCGCAAAAACGCGCGCGCGTAACAATATAACGTATATCGTTTCACCACCACCTTCACTACAACTACTATCACTACTAATACTACTACTACTACTACAACTGCTACTACTACTACTACTAGTAGTAGTGTTATTATTACTATTATTACTACTATTATTACTACTCCTCACACCCTGCCGTGCACGGAGGCCATGTGGATTTTCAACACGTTCTTGTACGCGAAACACTTGTAGCACACCGCGCACGAGAACTTCGGCCTCACGCCGCACTCGTACCGCAAGTGTTGCCTGACGCCGTGCAACGCTTTGTAACTTCTGCCGCACTGGTTCGGGCACACGTAACGTCCGTCCACAGTCGCGAACTCGTGTCTGTTCGACGCGTTCCGTTCCGCGCCGCGGCCGCCCGTCGCTAAATGGACACGAGAACAGAAAAAATACGCACACGGATTATTTCGACGGACAAACGACAACACATAATAATATCAAACATAGTCGTCTCGTTCGGTCAAAATCTACATACATCTATACGCAGTAACACAAAGTAGTAATAATTGTAGACGAAAAACCAATCTCGTGTACGTCTACACCACAGCTGTTACTAATGTTATTACGGTATACGTGTTAACTCAACGAAATCCATTCGTATGATAACACCTACAAATAGTACATTTTTTTTTTTTTTTTATTTATTATATTTATATATAATATCGTTTATTCATGAAAACACTACAGTTTTGTATATGATCTTAAAAAAACATTACAATATTTATCAACATGTATATTTTGTATAAATTATATTGCATATTTTTTTTAAAATTATATTTTAGACAAAATATGTGGAAAAACGAAAAAATGTGATGTAAAAATGGAAAAAAAGTAGAGGACTTCGACAACAAAACGCTATGTATTATGATATATGGATTTATGCAAGCCAATTATTAGTGTACACATCATTTAATGTATGAGAATAATGAATAATAACTAACAATAATAACAATAACTATAAAATGATAAAAAGTATAATAATAATCATAATCACAATAATAATAATAATAATAATAATAATAATAATAATAATAATAATAATAATAATAATAATAGTGATAATAATAATAATAATAATAATAATAATAATAATAATAATAATAATAATCGAACACAACTAGGTTAAAGGATTTCACAAGTTCTACATGATCGATGTGTTTGATATAATATTTTTTTTTCGTTATTAATAGTACACTAGAGTCTCGCCAATCCAGTCATCGTTAATCGGGACATCCGGTTAATCCGAACAATCAATTATTTTTATAATGTATATAAATAATAATATCGATAAATAATAATTTATATAAATAAGGTGTTATATTTTATAAATATTAATTCTTAAGTTGAATAATTAGACAAATATTGTAGTATTGCGACTGAAAAAGTCATTTTTATCACAACAAAAATGATTTAAAATACCTTATATATCTAAATATCGTTTTACAGCTATTTTAAACGTTATTCCGTTTAATCCGTTTTTTTTATGATCCGGACAGAGTTCGGTCCCATCAAGTCCAGATCAAGGAGACTCTACTGTAAATTAAATTAACATGAGCATTTTTGTTTTTTCATTGTTTATTACTATCGTTATCCTCGTCGAAGGTTTTTTTTTTAAACAAATTTTTGTTCATTTTGATTATTAACAGTAACTGTTCACATATTTACAAGTAAATTTTACAATTTCAATTAAACAAGTATATTATTTATATATAAATAAAGTATAATTACATATTATTTATATCCGTTATCAAAAAAGATAAACAGTAAATACGAATAAATAAATATAATAATAAACAAATAAGTAAATACTATTGTATTATTATTATTATTATTATTAACATTATTATTATTATTATTATTATAATTATTATTATATTATTATTATATTATTATTATATTATTATTATTGCAGTATTGTGTGAAACACAACGCAATTCGGGTTTTTTTTTAAGAGTTCAGAGAACGAGAGAATGAGCCAGTCTCTGGTGTTTCTTTACGGAATCCGACCTAGAATATTTTTTACCGCAGTATTGGCATTCGAAGTCTACGCCGCAAAATTTGTAATGTTTAGCGAAACTTGGTCGTTTGTCATAAGTACGTCCACATTTGGTACAAGTGTACGTTTCTGAAGCTCCTATAAGGACGAAAAAACCGTGTAAAAACATATTTTTTTAAAACTAAGTACAAGAAATGATCCGGAGTGCAAAAATATATAGATTTAATCGTGTTATAATAAATATGTAGTATCTTAAATATATATAAACAAAAAATTCATAAATATATATAAATATATATATATATATATTATATATATATACATACATAAATATACGATAATATCGTATACATATTATAGGTATATTTATTTTTTGGCATAATATTACGCTCGCGCACACACACATACATATATATATATATATCGGAAAATGTGCACTAAATAGCGATAAGAATTTGTTAAGTATACAAGTATATGCTCGTGAGCTGCTGAGGAGACCGGCGCGCTAAAATCTTCCATTTTCATATACAGCCATGTTTTTGGTTCGCAGTCAAACTCCGTCGTAAAGCATTGTCAAAACAATCGATAGTATATTTAGTACCGATTTAGTATAATTCATACTAAACGAGAGGCATTTATTAATAGTTTTATATAATTTTCATCGATTCGACGACTAAAATCATTTGAAAATGATTTCCAACGCCACTGTGAGAAACTGAAAACTAATCTGACCCCGTGAATATTATTTATTTACGCGGGTATTGATTTATAGTAAGCATCCGGACAGAATTCGAATGTTTCATTTGTCAAAAACTGGTTCGATTTATTTCGAACTGTCAAATAAAATGATGAGATACAACTGGTTCCCGCGGTCTCCTTTAATCATGCATACTCAATCGAGCAACAACAATCGGAACCAATAAATATAAAACATGTGTGTGTGAGTATATACATATATATACATATATATAGAGAGAGAAAGAATTAAATGTTCAACCAAAGCTTTAAGCAATAAGCAACTAATATAAGTATACGGGATACATAATTTCTTTACAACAATAATGGATCAGGTGACGCATGATATGTAGGTAATAAATATGACGAAAAATTATATATATATATATATATATATATATATATTAAAATATCACGTTGATTTATGTACCTACCCGCAAGTGTGACTAGACTACAAATGTTAAAATCACATTACGTATACTGTTAACGACAATAAATAACAGTAAATAACTTATTACATTTAATTATACATAATAAAGCAAAAAAATTTAGAGAAAATATTTTAATAAGTTATTTTATTATCTCTTTTTTTTTTAATTACAAATTTTAATAAAATAGTTATGGAATAGTTAGGTTAAATTCGTTCTATGCATAGTAACGTTTTTCCAGTTAATTTAATAGTTAAAAAATACCAAAAATCATACATTGTTTTTAGAGCTTTTGCAACAAAAACCGCACAAGTTAAGTACATAAAAACGTCGTATAATTAATACATAACCATGTTTATGTATTTCGAGCGGTTGACTAATTGACTCGTCGTTTCGCTCTGAAAATCGAAAATTAATTCCGACTTGTCGTCAAAAGCCTCCTAAATTTAGCTGTTATATGGCTATAATAAACGAAAAATAATAAAAAATATGAAAATGGCATTTTGAAGTGAATATAAAATTTCCTATTTGGTCGATGTACTTTCTATGGCTATTTGAATTGAATATGTAGAATAATAAGTAGATACTTATCTAAATTACCCAATCTAAATAAAGACTTTTTGAAGCTCTACTAACTTATAACCTACTAACCTATATATATATATATATATATAATATATAATATATAACCGTGAATGGTTTTTGGAATCGACGATTTCATTATACATAAAAATAATTAAGGAATGATATTGGTAATGTTAACGCACGTTAATATATTATATTTGTTGGTTTTGGACAAATTTTGTATGAATTAAAAATTAGTAAAAAAGAAAACCCCCGCGCATAATAAAACATTAATCCAACAAATCGATGATTATATTAACACAATTTAACTTAAAACTGATTATATATTTCATCTATGTTTTGAAATTTTCGGATAACATTTAATTGTTTATATTTATACATCCAATAAACAATACATAACGTATTTCAAATTGGATTTATGCCATATTATCGCGGTGTTTAAGGAGAAAAACAAGTGTCGTATATAATTTCTGGTCAAACATCGAAAATATTAGCAATTCAGCACAAATGACGGAAATACATAATCTGAAAAAACGGGTTCCGAAACATATGAATGTGTTTATTATACTAAAATAAGCACATCTATTAGGTTTTTTAAATAAAATATATATATATAGGTTAATTGTTTTCAAACAGGTTTAGGATAAAATAAAATAAACATTATCATAGACAAGCAATGTCACTGGAAAAAAAAATATACGTTTAATGTAAGATTAATGTACAATTTTTGTAAAATACAATCGTGTTAAGTTCTACCTAAATCAAGCAAAATTTTAAATATTCTATATATAGTAACAATAAATCAAATAGTGTCGGAAAAACAAAAACTCAAATCGAAAATCCACACACGTGTGGTCGTCGTTTTAGTATTTATCATATCTTCTTATTTTTAGTATATTTCATCACTCATCGTGTACAATAGCCAAATGACACTAAGTTTGTACCTGAACGATTTGTACACAAGAGTGACATATTTTGTCGACGGCGGCCCATCTGAATTCTGTATGATTCTGTAAGGTCTTCGGTGTTTGTTGATTTTACGTGCACACGCTCCACACGCGCAAAACATCTCGACGATCTAAAAACAAATTAAACACAGCCGTTAGACGATACGCGGAGAAATAATTCGTAAAAAATTCACCTGTAAAAAAGCGGAGTGTACACGTATCGTTGGTAATGGTTTATAATGCGCAGCGTCATGCGGGAACACATTATTCACAGCAAAATATAATCTTTTTACATACAATAGATACGTACATTTTCGAAACAGCGCGACTTATCCTAAACAAAAGAATATATTGTTGTGAAAAAAAATATAGTCCACCTTATATACACGAAATTTGAATAAAATTGTATACCTCCCGACATAAGGTGCGTCGAAAAAAAAATATATAGTGTTTTTCTATGTTTTTCGTCAATCTACTATGTCATATAATAATACGTAATTTAAGGTAATTGCAAATTTCATTTTTAAACTATTAAAAAAAAAAAAACCCTATTGTATGAAACGTATATGTAATTGTTTGAATTGTACATCCATTAATAATAACAATATGTATGTGATTTATAATATACATATACATGCAATATATAGTAAGTAGACGGACGGTGTAAACGTTTTAATAAAATAAAACTTAAAGTCTATAGATGTAAAAACAATATATATATATATATGTTGATGAGGCAAAGGAGCAATGTTCCAAAAAAAAAAAAAATAGTGGAAATTAAGTTATTGAATGAAAGATTTATTTCCAACGTTTGGAATTCTGCAAGACTAATTGACGATTTCAGTTTTTTAATTTATTTTTCCAATTATTTTACCAGTAAATGTTATATATATACTTAAACTAATTAAATATATTCTTTAACAGAAATATTAAATTACAAAAAAAAAAAAAAAATAAATAAATAATTATATTTATATTTTGTACAGTTTTATACATTATTATGATTATTATAATTGTTTTTTATTTTTTTATTTGTTTTTTTAAAACAAATAAATAAATAAATAAAATTACTGAAATAAAAAAAAAACTACACTATAGATTATATTTATCTAAAAATATTAACCTTTTTAAATTTAAATAGTTCAGTACACATGTATACACAGTTTTTAATTTGTCAAAATGGCTGCATACAAATTTTATTCATGTCTACAGGTAAGAACGCCTTGAATCCGCCTGTATGTGATGAGTACACAAGTAAATCACTTAAAAAATTACGGGTGTTCTTTTTATAAAAAAATAAAATGTCCATATAATATTCATATACAATTTATTAACGTATCAACAACTTATGCACCATTATATTGTGGCGTTTCAGGTTTTGTTTTTGTGTGAACTGTCGACCGCACGTGGAGCATTTGAATTTCGGTTCTACGCCACATTCGTATTTCAAATGGGCCACCAAATTGGAACGATATTTGTACTGTTTCTCGCATCTGGGACAGTAGAAATTGAACGAACTGTTCGCAGAATTGCCTGGAAAAATAAATTGCACATTATTATCCGGATCGCACATATTTAATACATGCAATGTGTTGTACAAAAATACGGAAAAATACATATACAGCCCAGAATGTATACATGATATTGATACGCAACTACTTTTTCCGTGTACAAATTATTAAACAATTTATGTTAGAAAAAAAAAAATTAATAAAATAAGGAAATTAATTACTATGAGCAGCATTGAAGAAAATAACATATTTCGTAAGGAAGAACAGAACGTTGTAGAAACGTTAATTTAATTTGTGTACAATATGAACACATGTTCGAAAAAAGTGAATTTCTCACAAATGTTTACTGTTTATTAAAAGAAAAATTGCTGAAATAAGATTTTTCAGTGGAAATCAGGCGGTAATAAGTCAAAATACCTTCAAATGCATGTCTATATTGATGCGTATAAGAACGATATTTTTAATATTATAATATTTAAGTCCAAGATAACATATTTACGTGAACTACTCGTATTATTAAATAATAATAAGATAAATATTATCCACATATACACACTAGAGACTAGCCAGATGTATTTGATGATATTTGATATATGTATTGTGATGAATCACATTAAGGGTTTAAAAATGTGAGTTTTTACAGTAATTTTAATTATGATAAACTTACATAATTTCAAAACGCTAAAAATCAATATACTAAGCTTCGAAATCGCGTAAAACAATATATACATTTTTATATACAAGCATTATTCACAGACCCCTAGCCATAGGTTCGCGGACCCTCTATTAGGAACCATTGATACACAGTATAGTTTATGTATATACACGACAATTCAATCAGTACTTTCAATCATTTAATAACAAAACGAAACTCAAACCGAAAATTAGATTGAAAACGATTACAAATTCTATGTGAAAAAAGGTGGAAGTTATTATATATAAATATTTATATAATACTTTCCGAAGAGAAGAAGCCGACGAAAAACTTATTAATTCCAAGATCACGATGTGCGTGAATTAAAAACAATTGCTTTAATCAAATCGTACTAGAGGGTTTTATTATTACATAATATATCGTACTAAAACATAAATGTTCATAACAGACAGGGTATCATATTTATATAAATATAATTCGTTACAATATTCAATTACAATTTCTCCAACATTAACAATTATGATTGATTTTACACACAATTTGTAGTCAAAATGTAATTATAATTAGATATTATGATCTATATAATTAATAACCGTTTCCGATTTGTTCACAATCGCTACACACATATATATATAAAACTCAAATTTTTCGAGTGGCATCAACCACGCGAAATATATATGTATATACTTGGACAATTATACTTTAGCGCAACCGTTTTGAAAACGTTGAAATACTCCGGTTCAACATTTGAAATCGAAACAAATTTTATGCGGTAGGAAAATATCATAAAATTCATATAAGAATATAACGCGAACAACGCTATACATTAACACGTTGTACATTTTATGTTACTATTTGTTTCCAAAAAAAAAAAAAAAAAAACAAAACACAACAAAACAAAAAACAAAAGGAATGTAAGTAAGTGTATACAAACATAAAAATTCGTGAGAAATTTCTTGTATTATATAAACGATGATAAAAATAATCAAATCATTGCTCCAACACATACACTGAAACATATAACACCGACATACACACACACACACACACACACATACAACACCGACACACATATATTCTATATTCAATATATGAACCATGTGTTTGCGTGATAGTCCCGGCATAGCCGTATAACAGGGTACACGTTCCCTTCTACACTGAAGAACTCTCTTCTGCTGCGTTCAACAGCGATTTGTGCACGTTGACCAGGTGACGTTTCAGGTGTTGTTTCCACGTAAATTGTCTGCCGCACTTAGTGCACCGAAACTGCGGTTCTACGCCGCACTCGAGTTTCAGATGGCTGTTCAGGCTCGCCCTGTGCTTGTAAATCCTGTTGCACCGAGAACACGGATACGCGATGTTCAAGTCGATGATATCTGCAAAACCGAGGACAAAACACTGATCAGGGTACGCGATAACAGATTCAGGCGAAAACGACGATACTGCACAAACGCCGGTTTTTTAACCAATAAAAAATATACTACAACATGTTCATACGCACATATATTTTTATAATATATGATCATAATAATCATTATATAAGAAGCCAATAATAGCTGCGAATACCGTATATGTATAATATATATATATATATATATATACAGCGCGGGAATACGCCTATTTTGACATGCCATATTTATCGGAGTGTAAGAACAGTAGAGGTCTGAGGGAGAGGGGGTGGGTGTCGATTAACTTTCCTCAATATGTCATTTAAGTTATCAGTAGCCATCAAGCCTGTATGGATGTTGGAACACCGCGTATTTGCCTACAATTCTTACGTACTGTCAAACAATTCGGTTGTGAATACGTCGCGGCTATTTCGACTACATTTTGGTATCGAGTGTAATGGGAGCGTTCCGACTTGTAAAACCATTTTGCGATGGGTTCATTCATTTTGGACAAGAGGATAGTGATGAACATGAGACCATAAGAATCACGAACAACTGTATCAACCTCGGAAAATATTGAGAGGGTAAGATAGGCAACGTTGAGGAGCCCATACCGTTCATCGGTTCTTTTTCTTTGAGGAGAACGGAATTAATCACGGTTACAGTTAACTCGGATCATTACATAAATATGATCAACAACTCTCTTGAAACAGAATTGAAGAGAAGTCGTAATCAGTAGACATAATTTGTGGTTCCAACTAAATGGAAGCTATCCGAGCCTTATATTTCCAAATAGAGTCATTTCACGATTTGACGATATTCAATTACATATTAATACAACTACATTACACATTAAAATCAACTACATAATAAGCCAATGGCTTCCTCGCTAGCCGAATTTGTCGATATGTGACTTTTTTCTTTGGAGATACCTCAAATCACGTGTATATGAAAGGAAGCAATGGACGTTGGAAGATTTGAAGATCACAATTCGTGAAAAAATCAAAGAAATCGATTTAAAGTTTTAAAACCGGGTGGACGCTAACTTAAGAGAGATACTTCAAACTTGTATCCGTGAAAGTGGTCATCGCCTAAGCAATATCATATTTCATACATAATATTTTTAAATGGAGTGTAATAATGTATCTTTCCATATAAATAATTTTTGTTTTCTCCAAAAGTCAAAGACTAATCAAATATTATCAATATTCCCGCGCTGCACCCTGTATATTAGATAATATATATATATATATATTCAAAAGAAGGTATGTTTTGACAAAACAATAGGTATTTATTGTATTATTATTGTCTATTAAGCGAATCGACAATAAAGCATAGGTGTACAATATTATTTATAGACCGCACGCATGGAAAAACACATGCTGGAGCCAACGTACGTATGAAACAGGTATAGGACTTTGAGGTTACTCTTTCAGAGACCACGCAAACGTTTTTATGATAATAATTGCGATACCTGCTGCTGACAAGGCTGCACCAGTATTCTATTTAATCAGCGAAAGACATTCTCACAATTGTTATTATGGCCGGGGAAGCGTTATAAAAGTGGTCTTTGTGAAAGTAACTTCAGAGTCTCTCGCACAAATGTTAGCTTCGACGTTTTTTATGCACGAAACGAGTGTAATGTTAAGCACATTACAAATCATACGTTTATGGTAAAATGCGTTTTGGATCCAGATCAAATGGTCGCACGCGATGAAGAAAAACACAAACACATTATATTACATAATTATAAATGTCATACACACCCGCGTGTATAACCATATATATATATATATAAATTATATTATATTTTCAAACCGACAAAACAAACACAATATATGAATATAAATTATTATTGTTGTTAAATGTGGTCGATCGGTTAATAGTGTCTCTACGCTTTTCATTCGATGTACTGCTTGTGCACCATCACAACGTGCCGTCTGTGATTGATTTTCTGGTGGAATTTTCGATTACAGATTGAACACTGAAACTTCGGATCGACACCACATTCAAACCGCTGATGTCTGCGTAAGTTTGTTTTATATTTATAGTAATTACCACATTTCGTACACTGGAAAAGATACGGAGACAATTCTGTAAAAACGAAATCATAAATATACATATATACATAATATTCTACAGATTTTTAGCCTAATAGTGCATCACGCGTAAAACATTATACATGATATTCAAAATAAAACTAAACATTTGTTATTATAATTATTATTTTGTTGACATTTCGTTACGCACTATTCTTGTAGACACGCAATTATAGTTCCCCATTTCGTTTCAGTGGCCCGAATTTGAACCAACAGTGATATTATTTTTTAATAACAAAGCGATTACATAATACAGCTCGACAAATAGAATACAATATATAATGTACAATAGTTAATACTGTACGCTTTTTTTTATAGAGATTTACTCGAAAACTACTGTTAAATTATAAAAATTCAATTTTGAAATATAATATTTAGTTTATGTAATCGTATTAATGTAAACACAATACGTCAATAGATACACGTTTATTATTTATTATTATATTATATTATTATTATTTATTATATTAAGGATCGGCTTTGATCGAGTGGGTTGAAACACACGTTTCAGCACACGAAGTCGTCTGCGGTTCGATCCCCAGGGTAGCTAACAAGATTTTTCGCGTTAGTGGCGTCAGGTCCTGGTGCAAATTGGCCAAAATTACACATCCCGTTGATCTTTGGCTTGTTCAAGAACCATCTTCGACCCTCATAATATGTGAAGGGTGCAATTTATGGGCATATTAGTGTTTAGGGAATAAGAGGATGTACAACTGCTGATTTATTTATTTATTATTATTATTATTACACATTGCAATTATATACCTAATTAAATTACTTGTTTATTTTATATTTGTTTTTCAATAATACTTAATATTAGTCTGAATTAGAAACATGTTATTTCATGTCTATGTCTATTTCATATCTATAAAATCAAAATTAAAGACACGTGGAATACCATTATTTGTTTTCAGTAAACAATAATACATAAAAATTCCTTCAAAATCGTTTAATTATTATTCTGTTTTTTTTTATGGTGAAATGCACACAAAAATACAAAATCATAAATAAGTTATACTTTAACTTTAAAATTTAATAACACTTCTTGACATTTTATCTTTTAATTTATTGGATCACTTTGTGAACATTTATCAAATGACGACATAGATGTGATTTATGAGTAAATTCCTTAAAACATATATAACAAAATTGTGATGGTACTCCGCATTCGTATTTCTTATGAGTAAATAAATTACGCTCATATTTATAACTTCGACCCAAAATGTTGCACTCAAAAGACATTGAAATTGTTTACATAAGGTACAATAGTGTTTTCTATAACTTTCCAACAAAATATATATATATATATTTATTGTTAGCTACATAATGTAGTTATACAATAATACAATAATTCATAAATTTAATACTGAAGTGCAAGTGTTCATTATATATACAAAACAGTTCATTGTAGAACTTTCTCAGATAATTTTTTTTGGGTTTATGAATATTTCATATAAATATTAACAATTTAAAAAAATAAATAAAAATTTTAATTTAATATTATGAAGCAAAATATTTATTTCAAGATTTCAATGTATATACCATATTAAATATACGCAAAAAATGTATAAACATTTAACGTATCAAAAACGAGGGATGTGGAAGGAAAGAATAGTTTTTTAGCGCTCTGTGCGCTTCGCGCTTTATTCTAAATTATTTTAATATGTTATAATTATAAAATTGTTAGTTCGATATTCAATATGTATACGTCATAATTTTCAGAAGGATATTGTAATGATATGCACAAATATCATTTATTATAATCATAATTAGTAAAAAACATTTTATGTATTGGTGTATTCATGTATAATATCATATGAAATTATTTCGCACATTTTTTTAAAATAAAAATGTACTGATGTTTGCTCCTTTCGGAAAACTGATTAAATTTGCGTGTAAAAATAATACGCAAGTCACAATACGAATATCGAATAACTATCTCACGGACTATCCAAATGAAAACGAAATATTATGCGACCAACACACATGAGAGATATTGATCATCGGGCTATCAAACCATATAAAATTGTCACATAAATATAGCACATCATATTTAACTTAAACAAAACATACGTGAGAACGAACCAAAGACGAATATTCATAACGCTGAGTATTACCATTACTAGAAAAGCAAGGCGTGGGCAATTTAATAACAATTTAGCCACTCGGTAATTGGATCACAAAAATAGTCTGATATAGCCAAAAATTATAATAAAAAATATAAATAATTACACTATAGACTTTTCGATGATCACGTCTCCTCGTCAGTGTGCACAAACTCCAGCTACGAGCCACTACTCGCAACAAAATTGGTTTTTCGTAGGACGATTTCAGTTTTGTGCATCTGCGTATTGGCTTGTTTAATTCGTCGGTGATTTCAACATTAAAGTGAAGGCACCGACCCAACTTATGTTCTCAACCCTCTTTGCATAGTTAATTATATTCATAGATACAATAAAAAAAAATCAAGTACGAGAAAAAAAACATTCTATTTATTTCGTCTTATTTTTATTTATTCCCCCCCCCCCCCATTATTTTATGATTTATTTGTATGCATTTTTTCTTAAGCAATTCTTGGACCTACACTACGAATTTTCTTATCCTCACTTAATTACAATATTAATGGTACAATGGTACAATTAATAATACAATGGTACGCCTACCATTAATATATTTATTAAATATAACATATAGTAACATCCTATTGCAATAATCGATTTATCGTACATCAGAAAATATCAATTAGTGACCGATATCAATTATATAGACTCGCAATGAAAAAAGAAAGTCGATTTATCATGTCTGCCATTTAATTAATTTATAAAATAAATTGAAATTTTAACAAGTGCCTATAATAAGTGAACACAATTTACGTACTAACAAATTCTTTTGTAACTAACAGTTATCGAATAACGAGACAATTATAGTTTTGACTTTTTTACAATTTATACATATAAAAGTCTCCTTAAGTAGAGTCGATTACTGCAACGATCAACTAAATAATTAGTTTATGGAGTTGCTATTAATCGGCACGTTTAACGATTCGTTCACATTACAGATTCGTTTTTATTGTATCCATGTACCAATCGCATGTGTCTTTTCAAATTATCGGGTCTCTTGACCAGTTTATCACAGAATAGACACTTTAATTGCGGTAATTTATTGCATTCGTATTTTAAATGTTTGTTCAGGTTGGAAATGCGTCCGTAGGCTTTTCTGCAGTCAGGACATCTAATCGAACCTTTGTAAAACGGCCTGCTGTCACCGTATACCGCGAACATAACTGAAAATACAAAAACATAAAAATTTTTCAATCGTCATAATAAACACAATCAAACGGTTTTTTTTTTATTAAACAACAACATAAGACGATACGTTTTTTCCTAAAACGAAAAATTAAATTATTCGGCTATTTAACGCGTTCCTACAACATAATATACATACATGCTGTAAAACGCATTATATATACATACACACAAAATATACCTACCACGTATTACACATCGAAAGCAAAAGTTTACAATTTAGTTATACACACGTATTCCCTCTCGATATCTGCAAAAATCTGCAATCGTTATTAACTGAACGCCAAATTACGAAAACTTAAGAAAAAAAATAGACAAATCGTAATATCATAAAATTGATTTTTTTTCGTATATAGAACGCAAAACATACAATTACATAAGGTACACAAAAAATTGATTATATTTATGTATACTAATGGTATACATATATATATATTATATATATACATATATTAAGTATTTTACTGAGCTCTAGAGTCTTCTCAAAAGAGGTAAAGATTCAGTTGTATTTGACAATCATACGACCAATAGTTATATATGGATCACAATGTTGGACGTGTCGAAATTCAGAGAAAAACAGACTACACATGTTCGAAAAGAAGATGCTACGAAAAATATATGGGACTCCGTATGATCAAGACGTATAAAGACATATAAAGTATGGAAGAAAAGACACAACCAAGAATTGATGGATTTATTCAATAGACCAAGTATTGTGAATGAGATTAAACGAAATAAGTTAGAATGGGCAGACCACACATGTAGAAAACGAAATTCTATAATACAAAGAGTGATCTAAGAAAACCCAACGATCAAAAGGCCGCTGGGTAGGCCAAGATTACGTTGGGAGGACGGTATCAAAAAAGATTTCATAAAAGCCAGAGGTTAAAATTATGGAGACCGGGACTGGAAGGACACAGCGGAGAATAAAGAAGAATGGAAGAGGATTTGTAATACGGCAAGATGGTCTTAAAGACCTTTAAAATTAAAAAATATATATATATATATATTTATATATTTATAAGCACTGAATAAAATGTGTATTTCGCAGAACAACAACAAAATAACAACAAATAACGTTGAATGTTTAAAAAAATATTAAATGTAATAGACATTCGACAATGTTATTCAAATAAAAGTTTATATATACATATATATATATTAAAAACCCAACAATTCAGATAACGCACAACGTGTAATACAACAGTGTATTATTGCCGTATAATTGGCATGGCGGTAGCGCGAACAAGCAAACAATGAATGATCTTTTTAAATTTAACTTTCGGGGCTCGTAATCGAAATGCAAACTTATTTAGTACATAATATGTAAATAATAAAAATATGAGTATAATATTCGTCACGGTCAATACAATAATGTATGTGGTGTAAATAAAAATTGATTAGTGACGTAAATACCAATAACGACAAAAAAAAAAATGTGTAGCAAAATGGAAACACGATCACTGGATAAATCGTGGCGCTGTCGCCGACGCCGCCGCCGCGCCAATTCATCTGGCGACGACCCGTACGAATACAATTGCGTGATATCTACACAACGCAATTGTGTATCCGAATCATGTGTATCTTGTGGTTGATGCGCTGCTTGAACGGTTTGCGACATATGACGCATTGGAATTTCGGTTTCACGCCGCACTCGTACTTCAAGTGTCTGGCCACGCTGCCTTTGTGCTTGTACTTACGGCCGCAACCGTTTGGACAGTGAATGTCTTCCTCGCCGTCCATCGAACGATCGCCAACTATAACCGCCAGTACGAACACAGACAAAAAAAAATAAACGTACGTCAATCGGCCAAAAATTATGTGTCTATACGTATAGTACAACAGACGTGTCGACAGTATATTATAATATATACGCTGCGAGACAAGCAACAACAACAACAACATATAAGTAAAAAAAAAAAAAAGCTCCCGCGTGATAATAATACAATCATAAACAATATGAACGCCACAAAAACAATAAAAACAATAAAAAAAAAAAAATAAAAAAAGCTCTTTTATATATATATATATATGAATACGTAGTTTTGATTCGAACGTGTAATAGCTATCGTTTATATATATATATGTATAGGATAGTTTATTGTTTATAATTGTTTGAATAATCGATAGGTACGATACGACTCCTAAGATTTTCTCGACGTCCACCGGTTAAAGTCGTGATATTGTAATTTCCGAACGAGTGCGTATTCCGACGACTTTATTGATTTTATACTGATAATTTTTTGCGAGGAGAACAAAGTAATTTTAAAAAGTATAAAACGAAAAGTTTTACTTGAATCTGTATCATATCATACATGGATAAGACATGCTTCCGCTAACTTCACACGAGCAATTATATCACCGAAAATATAATTAAATTCGTGAAACGACCGGTCGTTTCTTGGCGACCGCAAAGTCGTTCGTAATTTCCAACCGTTAGGTACTGCACGACGTGAATTTTTAAAGCCTGAAAGTGCTTTCACTAGAAAAGAATAAAGCCTAAAATAAATACGTCATCCCAGAAAAATCAATATATTTACATACAGATACAATAAACTCACTTTGCTCGTCAAGTTTCGACACACAATATATGTTATTTATGTATACGTCACAATAAGGTTCATTTACTGGAAGTCGTCTTGTTACTGATACGTCACAGTTTTTTCACGAAATTTTCCAAAACACGAAAGTGTCTCGTTACATTAGCGTTTCTCAAACATTTTTCATTCACGTACCTCCTTTGAACTTTCACCACCATCGTACCAATTCGAAACAGTTACATTAGGTTAGAACAGATTTTTACACAGAACAAAAATTATGAAATAAATGTAATAATTATAATAAAAAAATTAGAAAAATCATTTTTTTTTTAAATCTTAATCATTTATACGATAAAATAATAATAATTGTATTTGTACAAATTAATGCGAATTTTGGGGGGATCTTGTTTGACTTTATTAAATTCTTTTAAATCCAAATTATCAGAATTTAAATAAAACCTTTAAGACTGAACTTACAGATGGCCGAATTCCGGTACTCATTTTTTGTGTACGTGTAAGATGAAATATTTTCACAGATAAAACGAACTGTTTCAAATAAAATAAAATAATATTTTTTCCCCATTACCAATGTTTTTTTTTTTGCGTACCCCCTCAAGCTACTCTCGCGTACCTTCGATCAAGAAACGCATAATATGTCCATAATTTACGAATGATTAACCGTACGGACTACGTGTGACTTTCGAATCGTTTTCACGGTCCGAAAATGTAATCCGATACATGCTTGGCTAAGCTTAGTATCTAAAATTAAAAAATTTTTTTTTTTTTTAAGTGAACAGCTGTTTTTTATTTTACTGATTCTTGGACATGCACCAAGTTCGTTTTCATTCACGGTAGTAGTAATTAATCGTCTACAAATATAAAAATACAAAAATTAATACACGATAATAAGTAATATATGACGTCCAAGTGTATTTTCTACAATATATAGTAACTTATGGCTGATGTCGCGTTTAAAGTGCAGAATTATACGTGTAACAATCAGAAATGAAAACGTAATTTTAAAATCCAAAGTTCTTGTAGATTTTCAATACTTAGTGTAAGCAATGTTGATAATCTATATGATAAGTCACGTGGACATCTTTTATAATTTTAAAATTTTTACAAGGGGAATAAAACGAATAATTTTTTTACGAGAATACTACGTAACTTTGTTATTTCGATATATATCATATAAATGACAATTTTAGGACAATTTGCCGAAAACTTAAAGTGTATAAATCAATAAAGATATTAAAGTAAAAATAAGTCACAAAGGCTATTTGAATTTACATTTATATTATTTGTATATTTATATAAATTGCACACATGAAATTAAAAACAAAATATAACAAATATAATACACATACTAAATACATTATAAGATGTATATATTTGTACAATATCATTATAAGATGTATATATTTGTACAATATCATTATAAGATGTATATATTTGTACAATATCATTTATTTGTACAATATCATTATAAGATATAAAATTTTGGTTACAAACACTTTCACACGAGTATGCAAATATTATAAAGATGAATGATCGATTTATAAATCATTGTTTAAAACATGATTTTACAATACTGATAATATCATAGATATTTATATACATTGATTTGGCTGTTATTAGAAATTGTGTGCAAAAAATAACAATAACTATAGACACGGATAAAAAGAATATAAATTCAAACGATTATACATGTTTTTGAATAATAAAATGTTTATGTACATAATAGTTTTAAAATCCAAAGGACCAATATAAACTAATATTTTCGATAATTACAAAAGAATACATTTCTAAAATAATAATAATGTTAGTAAAATACAAGAGTAAATAATTTTCTTTAATTAGGACATTTAATTCTAATAAAACAATTATCGGTATTATTAAAAAAGCATCTGCGGGGTATTCAATTTAACTTTAATTTAATTGTAAGTTATTAGAACATAGTAATTTACTTTGAAAATAAGATTGCTGTATTGCATACTATATGTATGTGATTTTTAATTTATTTTTGCACAGTGTTATTGAAAACGAAACTAGATGATCTCCATTAAATCTCCATTTAAAACCGAAAAAACTTTTTCACATGAATGTATGTCAACGTACCCGTTTAATTATAAATATTGACATAAAAAAAAAACAAAGAAAATAGCACTAACGTTTTAAAAGAATTTTACTAATCACAAGTAAATAAAATTTGAAAACTACTACTAGTCCAATCAGACAAATTGAATGTGGTCGGGAGCAGTTAGTGCACGCATTCGATCACAAAACGTAAACGCTCTCTCGTGGACAAGAGTATGAGCATACAATATTAAACGTCAACACTACTTAAACTTTTAGTCAAAAATCTAAGACTATAAGGAATAAATCTTAGAATTTTGACGACAAATTTGGTTTGGTGTTTACAACGTAAATAAGGATAATTTATACTACTAATTGTACCTTCTTTTTTTTACGAAAATACATTAACATTTAAACGTATTTTATATATTTTTTAAATAACTATTATTGCTTCAGTGGAAGTAATATTAATGATATAAAAATTACAAATCACTTCAAAAATTGATAAAGTAATAAAAATATGGTATTTAAAATATTAAAACATTTATGTTTCCCGCTTTATTTAAAATAACACCGTGCATTATGATATTTTTTAAGCATAAACGTTTACAATTTCATTTTTGACACTTCATCGAAATAATTCTGTATGTTCTCGTAGTATTTTAAAATGGCTAACACATATTTTAATCGTTTTAAAAGTGAAAATTATCGAAAAATAGATGCATACCTGCAAAAGACACAAAAATGATCTCGCCGGATAATAATCAAAAATTACATACAATTTCAGTCGGTCCTATATAATAATCACTCTAAATATTTAATAAATCATAGAAATAAAATCGATACAAATGAATGTTGGAAACGCTCAATAGCTAAATTAATCGCACGAAATTATCATTCTTATAAGACTGTTGCTCATGAGGCAGTTCATATAATTTACACCATACAGAATATGATGTTAAAAGTAAATTAATTTATTGGTTGTCCTCAAAAAAAAAAAAAAAAAAAAAAAACACTTTCACACCATTATTGTGAACTAAAATAAAGCTATAATTTATTTATTCAAATTGAATTCACTGATCAATCTAATAAATTATAATAATAAATACGCATGATACAACTGTACCAAATTTTTAACAATAAACATGATATCAATAAATTACATGCCTTATGATGTACAAATAATTAATAATAATAATAATAATAATAATAATAATAATAATAATAATAATAATAATAATAATAATAATAATAATAATAATAATAATAATAATAATGATAATAATAATTATAATAATAATTATAATAATAATAATAATAATAATAATAATAATAATAATAATAGAATTTTAGATTAGTAACTAACAAAAATAACGTTAAATAATTATAATGTCTATAAATTGATAGTCGAAATCAAAAATATAATTACTTATTTCATACAGTTAATATTTATATTTTTGAACATGTTAAATATATGACAAATATTTGTATTAATTGTCTTATAGAAATTAATTATGCCAATAAAAAAATGAGATCGACTTTACTTGAATTACTTAGAATAATTTTATAATTGAAATACACAACATAGAAATAATGTTTTTATTAACAGGAAGGAGATGTCCAATTATAATAAATTGTCTTTGGTTGGAATCTCTGGAATCTTGTGCACAACATATAAATATTTTGTATTTATTTCTAATTTTAATAACCTTTAGTTGTTGATACTTATATTATTGGTATTGCTCATATAAATTATCATAAACTATAGTCTTTGTTTTAATGAAATAATTTTAATTCAAGAAGTTTTTTTTAAATGGTATAATTTATCATTGCTGTTTATAATCAATTCTAATCAAAGGTCGTCAAAAAAAAAAAAAAAAAACAAAAAAAAACAAATTGTACATATTTTATTTTCATGAAGTTGAAAATTTTAATATTTTATTTATCAAACCTATAAACATTCATTAATTGACCAGTATTTATTTAAATTGTAGCTACATAAAATTATAAATAAATAAACAAACAAAAGCGAAAAGTATTTTTTAATATTATTGATTCCTATTACTTTTCATTTATATAAAAAAAATTAACTAATCTAGTAATTAAAGCTTTTTTTTTTTCAAAATTCATCATGATGTATTTTTATTAACTTGTATCTCGTAATGCTTATCTTTGTTTATTTATTTCACGGTTTATGCTGTTTAAAAGATTTATCAATACCGTGCATTGACATTAAATGCATCCTAAATGTTTCCGGTTGTTTGTATGTTTTATTACATAACACACATTTGAACTGCGGCTCAATACCACATTCATACTTCAGATGGCGAACCAGACCTTTTTTGTATTTATACTTCCGTCCGCATTGTCTTGGACAGTAAAACATTCCGTCGAGTTCCTCGCGGTCCACATACAGCACTGGAACACGAAAATAGCCCACAAGCATAACATATGATTAATCGTAAAACAATATGCAACATTCAAGCGAATTCAAGCAGAGTTTAATGAAGTAAATAAAGAACAAGATAACACTAGAAAACATCCATTGTTGTGTTAATATTATTTCAAATATCTTATTCGCAGTTGTTAGTATAACCCATACATAGCGTGATTACAAATACAAATAAAAGCAAATTTATATCAAACATATAATAAGTTTTATTTAACAGAATCATGTAAAACATCCTAAATTAATATGTTATGGTGTTAAGTGAAAACTTATTTACTCATAACATGAATATTTTATATTCATAAAATACAACGTTACAATAAATATAATTTTATTTGAACGAAACAAAATACTTACAAGAAAATAAATTATACATATCACATTGTATATTTGAAGGTTTACTAAAACTTCTTGGATCAAAGGCATACAATTCAACATTAATAGGATAAAACATTTTATTCTAAAAAATAAACACAAATACATAATATGTACCGGACCAACCTACAATACACATAATATAACAAAAGGTATTCCATAATAATTATGATTTTACTACTATAACAATGACCTGTTATAAAAATATTTAACTAATTGCATGGTTGATCGTTTTACCATAATAAAACTTAGATTCAGAAAAACAATTACGTTACTGAATACTTCTAAGTCTCCAAGTGTAAATGTTGAAATTAAAATATTTATTATAAAAAGTAAAAAAAAAAAATATTTGTTATATTACATACCGATTGTAAATATGTGTGTTAATGCGCCAAATAGTATCTTTCAAATGACACCTATATAAAAAAAAATCAACATTAAGAATCAACAAGCATTTTGCTCGATTTTTGTGAGATAATTGATACATAACTGAAAATCAAAAAATATTAATTAACTTACCTTTCATTATTCTGCAGCATGTTGTTATGTTATATGTTTTTAATATTTTGAAAAAATGAAAAAAATTGATTGATCAAATTATCAAATATTCACTTATAAAATTATAAAAATATGTTAATTTTAAAATTATAAAACTAATAATTTAACTGAACAGACATTAAATAACATTACAAAAAATAGCTTAAACAAAATCACATTTGAATATTTTCGATTTTAATTGCAAACTTTAATTTAAAATCTTTGTTTCTTTTTAATATATAAATATGTTTCAATATGGATAACAATTCACAATAAACCACAAGTGTGGATATTAGATAGCTTGAGGTTTATACAAATATTTAATTAAATAATTATTACATATGCACTTAATAGTTAATTCTATTATTGACTCAATAATAAATATTTTATAATACGTTATTAATTTGTTATAACTAGAAGAACTAAAAGAGCATAACAGATACCGAGATAGAACTAATATCAATCTGCTCAGGCCAGACGGTGTTATATATAATTGTTGATTTTAAATGAAAAACGATGTACATTGTGGTGTTTGAAAAACAATATTTATCAGAAACAATAAATTACATCTAGTATTAATGTTGGCATGTGTTAAAAATGTTTAAATATGTTAAAAATTTTAAAATGGTTAGAAAAACAAAACTGTACAGAATATTTTTGAAATGTACATATTAATATTAATTTTAATTACTTTAAGGATATGATTATCAATTGCTAAAACGACAACAAAAATTAAATAAGTATACACAACTTAACATAATCTGACTATAACTGTATAGTTAAATATGACCCAAAATATGATTTAATAATTTTTAAGTGGAAAATAGATTTATTCATTACAATACTAACATTTTAAAATGTATTATAGACACACCGTCGAAAAATAAATTTTGTATACAATTTATATTTTTATCAATTAACTAATCTCGGTATCTATTTAGTAAACATGTATATTTTTATACCTATTTATATTAACAAAATAATAGTAAGAGTACAAAAAGTAAAATTTCGTATTTAAAAAATAAAAATTATGAAATAAATATTATGTGAGTCAAATGAACCTGTTAATACATATTTCCTTGTCTCTCTCCTTACCTTTACCTTCATGCTCGACTAAAAACTGGAAATCTTGGATGTCAAATTGAAGATCTGAAATAAATCTACTCTACTCTACTGTACCTACTAATATTTTGGACTAATTTAAATATTTAATATATATCATACATATTAAAATCCTACTCTTTTATCTATACGTGTATATAAAATGAAAATTAAAACACAATCCACTGGATTTTATTCAAAATGATTGGATTAGAATAATTTTACTATTTTTCACAACATCAAAAAGTACAAATTAAAAAAAATAAAACTGGAATAAAAATAAATAAGATAGGTACTATCTATAAACACTTCCATGTAATAAAGATAACAGATTTGATATATATATATATATAAACCTAATGTGAAACTTTTGGAAATAATTATTTCTTTATAAATGAATATATCTATTAATAATCATATCTGTAATTATTGGTATAATATATAAAATAGGAAGGCGTTTCATAAGAAGAGGTGAACACTTTTTCCCCCTCAGAAATAACAATTTTTTTAAAAAAATTCAAATTTTTAAGTGTTTCAAATATACGATTATATAATTTAAAATGGGAAATTTTTTCGTGTAATATAGGAAATTTGTTGCATTTTAATAGAAAAAATTTAAATACACATTTATATATCATTATCAGAGTAGGATTCGTATATTATTTTTCATAACATTTGAAAAATTAATGTAAGATATAAAGGGTGTTTCAAAAATAACGCTGGATTTGAAAAGCCCGCCATTTTTGTTTGTTGTTAGCACCATTGTTTTTGCGATTTTTGATATCTGTTATCATTGAGGTTTTGTGTTGTCAAGAAATTTTGTTGTTCTCAGTGACTGTGTTCTTACTTCTCAGTGATTGTTTATTGTGTTACCATGGAGAAGTACACTACAGAACAACAGCATTTCCATTTGAAAGGCTTCGTTAATAAGCAAAATTGCCGAATATGGGGAGTTGAGAACCCAAGAATAATTCAAGAACGAGAAATGCATCCTCAAAAAGTTACAGTTTGGTGTGGAGTGGAGGTTTGATCGGCCCTTTCTTTTTTGAAGATGAAGAGGGGAATGCAGTCACCGTGAACGGAGTTTGATACCGAGCAATGCTTACAGATTTCCTATGGCCTCAATTGTATCAAATGAACATCGAGAACGTTTGGTTCCAACAGGACGGTGCAACGTGCCACACTCCAAAAGAAACAATTGCACTCCTGCGTGAGAGATTTCCAGACCGACTCATCTCGTTGCGAGGAGACCAAGTCTACCCTCCTCGATCATGTGACTTGACTCTATGCGACTGTTTTTTGTGGGGTTACACTAAATCACAAGTCTACAAGAATAAACCCAGAAATGTGACGGAACTCAAGCAAAGAAATTCAACGTGTCCTTGGCCAAATTGATGCAGATGTGTGTGATCGGGTTACGGTGAATTTCATGGATAGAGTGATTGCGTGTAGGGCTAGTAGAGGAAGTCATATGTCCGATATTATTTTTCACGTTTAAACCTCAAGATCTCCTGAATTGAATGGCATGATTCTTTTTGTTTCTTTATGAAAATAAATAAATTTTACAGCCATTTCAAATCCGGCGTTATTTTTGAAACACCCTTTATATATAAATTTGTTTTTGTTTTCAGCATATTCAAAACTTTAATGATATTTTGTTCATTTAGAGTTACAAGTGCTTTTCTACATAATTACCTGAATTAATAGAAATAAACAAATTTAAAAAAAAAGTTTAATTGGAAAATACATCCAACACACATTGTAAAAATTGGATATGTCAAACATTATATAAATCATGTTTAACAATTTTTCGATAGTTATTTCATACATTAAAGAAAACTCCGAAAAAATTTAAAAAACAATAAAATATTATCTATACACAATTTTTTTATGGAAAAGTGGATAGAATATATACAAATAAAAACACTTGTGCTACCTATACAAAAAAATAGTTAAAAAAACAAAACGCACATCATTGTAAAACTAATACAATCATCATTTTTCACAAAAAACAAAAATTTGTAAAAATATTAGATAACTAAATTATATTAGAATAAAATATATATAAATATAGTGTGTATTAGAAAACACTGATAATTGCATGCGTTGATGCTATAAATTCTGAACTCTGTTAATTAGCTATTATTAATATTTAAGTAAATTATTATTGATACTTCATTTATTAGCAATAAAGATGATTGAAATTAAATATTGTATTAACTTAACATATGTGACTAAAAAAATAATAATAATAATAAAAAAATACGTTAGCAGATTGTTTATAGGTTGTATAATATTATAATTTACCTGTTAAAATTGATAGCTTCTGAGAGATAAGGAAATATGTTTTTCTTATTTTATAAAATTAGTTATAATAATAAGTGTATTCTATAAATTATATAATAATATATATATTTTATATAATATCCTTTCTGTATTAGTATTTTACATAGTATTTACACATATAAGCATTATAGGTAGTTTTTATTTTTAAAAAATAAAATTATAATTAAATCCTTTGAAGTATGTAAATTGTTAAAAAACACAATAAGTACAATTTTTCTAAAAAAAAAAAAATTGATTTTAAAAATAAAAATGTATTTTTTAAAACTATATAAAAATGATTTATTTAGCAAAATTAATAATAATAATAAATAATAATAATAACAATAATAAAAAGTAGGTATCTTTAATATTTAATGGCATTAATTTCTAATTTATATTCAAAGTTTTAGATACCAATGTAAAATTGATTTTTTTTTTAATATTATATACCTACTTAAATTTGATAATAACTAAATGAAAAATAAAATTGTAAAACTTTAGAAGAAAAATAAAAAATAAATAATCGATAATTATTTCTATTTTTATTTGAATCTTAGATATAGTTTAAACAATAATATTTACAATTATTTATAATAAATTGTTGAAAAAACATTATTATTAAGTTATATTTGTTAAATATCAAATTACTAAAATAATTTTTAATAATTTTGTCAAATAAATACATAGAGACATAAACAAAAAACTTGACTTTTAAATGTGTAAATACAATAGGTATGTAACATACTGATAACATTTAACAATAATTTAGTAATTCTATTGATTACCTTTTATGTAGTGGCATATTCATAGAAGAGATCAAATAGTTCAACTGTATTGATGCTCATGAGTGGGTTTGTAAAGTAAATGGTGTATTTATTTTCTGATCATAAATTATCTACTTAAATACTAAACTTTCATTTCAAATACTTGGAAAAAAGCATTGATTTTTCTTGGTTTTATAAAATTTCCACACATACATAAAATCATAAAGGGTTGTATTGGTAGGTGTACCTGAATTTTGTCTTGTATTTGATCTATGTATGCCACTAATCTACAAAAAAAAATTCTTAATTTTAGTCACTTACCTTGTTTGCAACAGTATAGGAATGTAATTTAGAAAATCACCTGTAAAAAAAAAAGTTACAATTACATTAGTTCAATATTGCTTTCCTCATTTAAAATCAATGAAATATGCAAAAAAAGAAAACACCCTAACAATTAAGTAAAAATGTGTACATTAAAATTTCGAATTTGATATCTTATCTAATATTAAACAGATTTATATTGCCCTATCCCTACTTAGAGTATGGGCCAATTGCGAACTGAATAAGAATCTTCCAATACATCACTATACAAAATACTACCGGTAACTATGGGTTCTCAACCTATACCGCATACTGTGTGGCTGTCGCAGTGCTGTTCGTAATGTATACTTGTTTTTTCTGTGTATCCTACCAGCTGTCTAGCCAAAAAAACTGGGTCTACTGGAATGTATTTTGTTTGGCTTGAATAAACAAATTGATTTATAAAATATTTTCGGTAAATTACGTTTTAATTCAAAAAAACGCGGCAATTAATTTAATTACATTACGAATCCATGTGGTGAAGTCGCTGCTAGGGTCATGACGGTCAGGGGCCAGTTTTTGAGTCGCCGACTTTAGGTGAATTACAATGAATTAGAAGTCAACAAAAAAATAAATATCAAAATAGAAAATATAATGATCATGTCTTAAGGTATATATTGGTTATTAAATATGTTGTTTAATGGATGTTATTTTAGCAAACATAAAAAAATATAATTTGTCATGACTTAGTATTTAACTACCTAATATATGTTGTACAAATCATGTTATATAATCTCTAAAAAATTGTAAATGCTGGAAGAAATGTAAGAAATGTATAGATTTGATAATGTACTTCTAATGCACCAATACATTTTTTAGGAGATTATTAGTAGCAAAAAGTCAGCCTCCTGATCATATAAATATTTCAAACTGTTTTTTTAAATGTAAAAAAATAATAGCTTACCAGTTACAAGATATCCTGTTATGTATACAGCATACAACAGCCGCCGATTAACCTCCATTATAGTAACATTCCGTAAAAACACGTTAATTCCGTAAACATTTATTGCACATTTGTTAAATTTGTTTGAAAAGTTATTAGGTCACAAATATATTACGATTCATAAAATTAACTTTTAATAAGTTCACTGATTCAAAATTAACACTCGAGTACTTCGGTATTTTGACAAATATAATAGTAAAAATAATGAATACATAAGTAGGTACCTAGTCAGTTTTAAATGTAAACTCGAGACAATGTTTTTGAAAAATATATATGTATATCTTTGGTATATACTCGATATGTCTGTTGTTTTAGTTTTATGTAAAGATGTAGAATATTCTGAAAGTGTAATATCAACTTAATTATTATTAATAAATTATACAAGTTATAGCATTCAAAACAAGAATGAAAATTCTTAAGTTATTAAGTGATTTGATTACTTTATGAATTTAGTTATTAAATGAATAATTGCATTTGACTTTATGCTGTAAAAAATCAATGATTAATCTCTACAAAATATAAAAGACGACATAAACATTGCTCTTCGATCCATTTGAAATATGTTTAAAGAACGCATATGAACATGTTTTAGATGAATTGAATTTAAATGGAGTTGGATACTCGAATGTGAATGATTAAAGACATTATGACAAAGATGAAACAAAACGATAGATGCACATTTGAAGAATGGACGTATTGCAGCCAACGCAGTTAAAAGTGAAATTTCAATTGGATTAAAAAAATCGTAATAAAAATGTAACTCAATAGGCACACCACTGAAACTGTGAAAGCGATCGTTACGACAACGACGAAAATCGACGACAGTAAAACTGCACATCGTCGTAACAGACGGATACGTCGACGGTTCAATTAATAACGACAGGCTCCGGGCTACATATCGGTTAGCGAATACATTATATCCGATCGCCGTCGTAAAATACGATTACACGAATCAAACGTTGATCGTTACACGGTCAATTCTAACTGAATGGTCCGGCGGAAAGATAGAGCGAGCGAGCGAGCGAGCGAGAGAGAGAGTGAGAGAGAGAGAGTGTGAGAGAGAGAGCGAGAGCGAGAGAGAGAGCGAGAGAGTGACGCTATTCGACAGCACGTTTCGATCGCGGTGGCGGCGTGTACATCACTTGAATCGAAGTCAACAAATGGCTTTAACGTTCATTAAAAAGGAAAAAAAATAATGAAAAACACGCACCACCGTACGAACGACGGACACGGTGTGGCACGTTTTCCGTCGGCGTCGGTCGTCTCGGCGAAACACAACCGACGCGAACGGACGCGAACGGACGCGAACAACCGTTTTCCGGTCGGCGGGCGTTGCGGCGCGCGTCGGACGTCGCGAGAGAAAAACCGAAAATACCGAAACGGACGCGACGACAACGTACCGAACGGCTCGCGGACGGCATTTCACACGAAAAACTCAAACGCGGACGTGATAACAACGGATCACCGTTCTCGCAAAGCGGACCGAACACTGTTGATAATTCACCGGTGAGGTTATATCGTTATCTGGAACCTCTTAGAAATGGCGCCTAAAACCAACAATGACGCCGCGCGTCGGTTCCCATTTCTGGTTCTGGTTGTGGTCGCTGTCGTTGTTGTCGTCGTCGTCGTCAATGTTTTTTTTTTTTTTTTTTTTCCACGCCGATTGATATTATATTCGAACGTACACCGCCGCGTTCGTAAACGGAAAACACGTACCGTACGTCTAATTGTACGTACGTATACGATATTGTGTACGTATTTTATTTTTTGTCAAATCTCGTTGGTCGGCTATTTATTCATTCTAGTATTTGGACTTGGTCCGTCTCATTGTTTATTGTCAATTTTGGTTTTTTTTTTTTTTAAAATATGCAAAAATAATAATAATATTACAGTTCTTTCGGATACTGTAAATATTTTGGTTTCTTTCATTCCACAAGTGGTGTCCTTAATCATTAAATTGTTATCATCAGCTGGTTTTCTTGTTTAACTTTATTATTACTCGTATATTTTATCGATTTTTTTTTTCTTTACTATCATCATTAGCATTTGCTTAATGTTTATTGTTACGTCATAATCAATTTAATTGCTGAAATTCAATGTGTATATATCACAAAATTTTTTTTAATAAAATAAAAATAATATTATTATATATATATATATACTATCGAATTCGTTTAACGCGTTGAAGGCTGTACACAATTTCGGAAAGTTATTTTTTTTTTTCATTCATAACGAAAGTTTAAACAGCAAACAATTTTATTTTTTTTTTTTAATTATGAGGATTGGTATTTTCTGTAACGTTAACGTAGTAAAATAGGCTTCCCGATTCGTACTTTCGACGTACCGATCGATCTCGTGATGCGACATGAACTCTGAAAACAGATTTCAATTTTACTTTCCTATTTTTTTATTTATTTATTTTATTTATTTTTATTTTTTATTTTAAGATATTCAAAAATTGAATATTAGCAATTTTTTTATTTAAATTAATTTAAATTTAAAATTAAAAAATGTAGGAAAATTGATCTCAAGTAGACTTCACGAAGATGTTGAATCTTACTCGACAAGAACACGTAAAATATTTGTGATTTTATACCTGTTATTCACAGTTGGACCACGTCGATTGTGTTTATGTCAAATGATTACAATTAAATAAGATTTATTGTATTTTATAGCTTATTTAAAAACTTTTTTCTTTTTCGTTTAAATTCCGGACAAACTCGGAGCAAATACATCCCCATTTTCAACGCCTATAATCATATTCAATTTTTGTTCTTGTACATATAGGTAATATGTACATATAATATATATAAATATACATACATAGATTAGTTTAGTACAATTATTTTTTTGAAAATATATTAAACAACATTATTACATTAATTAGGTACAGGCACATCACATATTTTACGCATAAAAATATATAATCATATTATGAACATAACATAATGCCATATGGAAGTTATATTAAATTTATATTTATTTTCGAAGTAAAATGGCACTGTGGAAAAACGAATACCGTCCCTCGCGTTCCTCTTTAAAAAAAGTGGTAGAAGAACGTTTAAAAATTTGAAAAAATAAAAGGGGCATTCAGTCCCCCTACGTCCCCCCCCCAAAAAAAATTCAACCGCTGGTCTTAACAGTTATCAAATATAAACGTTACGCAGATGAGTCCATTTAAATAAATCATTTAATAACCGTTTCAAACGCCCGAATTTAAATATACTTTATATTATAAATTCAAACGTAATTATTTATAATTTAATTTACGATTTAATTAGTTACAAAATATTAATTAAAAAAAAAAAAAAAAATGAATATACAGCGATAGATAAGCGTAGTGTATATTATCGGACAAATGAATCTGCCCAAAACAAATTAGCCAATCAATTGGGATTTGGATGACGGCGGCACATCACCCGGTGGTCATGTCGTTAACGCTGTGCAGCGAAATCATGTGTCTCCTGAGCACGTCTTTTCGCCGGTAATACGTAAAACATATCGTACAGCAAAACTGATTTTGTTGACCGCACTCGTACAACAGATGTCTCTTCAGGTGTTGTACCCTCTTGTAGCTCCGTCCACACAGTTTCGGGCATACGAATCTGCTATTCTCGCCGCCGTTACGTCCTGAAACACACTCGTTGGTCAAAAGCGCACGTGTTTACAAATATATTGTATTGTGAACACCACGTATGATTGTCGTGTGCACTTGTATCTAAATAGAATTTCGAGCAAAAGTATTTGAAATGTTTTTGTTATCAACGGTATTCGAAGTACTATTTTTACAGAATGTTCGAACTTACACAAGTATGTACGAATTGTTTTTTTTTTTTTTTTATCCGACAGTTTACGAAAAATTATGTTTACGTAGTAGGTATACACTTTAGTGGGTAATTGAATTTCGAAAACAACCAGACATGTGTTTTATGTATTTTGAAAAGCATATTGTTACGTGCTCTATATTTGTTAGACGTCGTATCGCACAATATTCCCCTCGTGTGTCAAGTGTTTAGGTACCATACATGTAAATAATAAAAATTCGTGTTTACGCTATATTTGTACATGCACATGTATACTATACATACGGTATAAGAATCCATAATATATTTTTCGTAACAACGAACACCGCTGAAAATACGATTCACGAGATAACAATGATAATAACATTAAGATATTCCGTTGAAAGCAACAGTAACAAACACACGATTACGGGCATAGATGGCGTTGCATATTCCGTTTTTTGTACCATATATAATATTACACACGGTCAGTGGGGGAAGAGTTCGATTTCTTCATATCATTTTGTACCTATAACTGTATAGGTTGGTATCATGATATTTATTGTCACTTATTCATAAAATACATTGGTTAATGTTAGTATATAGTCGTTCTATCATTCGAGTATATCGAGTCTAATCAACCTGTGCGCAACGAAAGTCCATTGGTTATGGTATAGACAGTTAAATAAAGGTACATAAAAAACGTTTAAGATTCGCCAACGACATTGCTTCATGATAATATGCGCGTATAATAGATATATAAATATAAAAATACGATTCGAGTTTTATTAGTTCATCGCGTACAATAATATAATAATATAACGGAGATTACAAAAAAAAAACACAAAAACGACTAGGAACTTGATTTCACTACGAGTCATAAACAATAGTTAATAAGGACGTAAAAAAAAAAAAAAAAATTGGAAACTGACATTATCATACACGCTTGTGTACGGTCGTCTTTTTTTCGGGTGGATTTTAATCCGTAATCACGTTGTGCGCTAGTAACATGTGAGCTCTGAGCGTCGACGTCGGCTTGCACGATTTCCAACAAACCTTGCAAACACGCAATTTCCAATACTGTTTGGGACATCCGAAATCGTTGTGGGCGAACAGGTGGTGTTGATGGCCGTACGTCCGGCCGCAGTTGTGAGGACACGTGAACTCGGTACGCGGGGAAAACAACATTTTAGTCGCGTTACGTTCTGCAATAGACGTTATTCAAATCGTGAGTTTACACATTTCCGGCGAATAAAACCACAACCTCCTCTCTCTCACGCCCTTTCTGTTTCTCGTTCCGCGCCAACAAACAACAGACAAAACGCATAACATAAAATGTTCCCGACACGTGACAATAAAATAATGACAAATCGCCCAAAAATTTAACATATTACAAACGGATTTCAAGACAAGTGTACACGGATCGAGTACATATATACAATGTATGATGTTATGGTGTGTGATCGCGCGATCGCAACATATATTGATTAAATAATGAATAATGATTAACAAATCAAAGCCAGCGAAATTTTTACGTTAATTCTTATAAAATGTCTAAACGAATCGAAACGACAAAAATTAAAAACTAAATATCGATCTATCGCTAGACACGAGTTAAGTAATAGAACTATTTTTGTTGGATTTTTCAAATTTGTATTCGAATCAAGTTTACGGGTTTTAAAAATATTTATCAGAACGAATACGTACTATGTACAGAAAATAAATACTTGTGAACGATTCATTGAAAATAAAAATCTACCGCTGTAGTACGTATAGATAATAGATTTATATATGTATTTAAGACTTTTAACGGAAAAATAATTTTAATTCAACAGTGCGTAATTATATATACATAGTCATAATAATAATAAGCGGTTTAGCTAACGTGTAGTATAAGTACGAGTATTTTGCGATACGGATCATTTCGATTTCCCGGTCGCGTCATTCGGAACAATCACGTCGTTCGACTGTCGCGGCGCGTCATGATTTGTCCGAGGCGTTCGTTCAACTGTTCCATGCGAAACTCATAAGACGGTATTCGTTCGGGATGCCGTAGTGGTGAATCCGTCTCCGCTGCCGCCGCCAAGGCATAATATTTATCGTCGACTACCGGATAAGAAGACCGTCGTCGACGTCCGTTTTCTAAAAAAAATTCCACAAATCCATTCGTGCGTGTAAATAATGCGTAGTAACAGTCATTCGTGCACGGCAAACTATATTATATAAGCCGTCGTAAACAGACAAACGTCTCAATATTTATTTCTATCTATAGGTACAATGCTGGACGAGTTAACCGTGTAATGCGTCGTTAACAATCACACGAATATACTAATCGTGACCAATAAAATCATATAAATAATACAAATACTATTATTATACATGACCTTGTAATTTATATCATTATATATTATTGATATATAATATATATATATAAGAAAAACTCGTATATCGTCTAAACTATTTTAGATAATCAATGATTTTTATTTAATCACTGGAATTTTAATGATTCCATTCGTTCACCACGTGTGTGTATACACATATAGGTATTCAAACTTTTTCATTCGAAAAAATGTAATGCTTACACGTAGGCGTTTCGCCGTCGTTATTATATCAATATTTTCTACTCTTCTGTGTCGCGGTACTCATGACCAACACTCGTGACACACAGGTTGAATACCCCTGATGTAGGTACGGTTAAAGTATAAAAATATTCCAAGGAATAGTGAATTGAACGCGTTGTAATGTATTCCACTGTTAAAAGTCAAATCTGAAAGAGAAATCAATTCGTTAGAATATCACAAATAAATATCAATTTTTAATGTTATACAACGTTAACTTTTAATATGTATATATGTATTAGATAACTATACAATTGTTTAACTTTAAAATCGAATGTATTTTTGAAATATTTGGAATACTTGTTGATTGTTGTGTAATATTCAAAATACCGTATAAATTATATCATAAGGTATTCAAATATTTATTCAGAATACTTATATAGTGTATTTTAATCAAGTATGATTATATGTATTATTTAATAATACGTTATTATTATTAATTATTAATGAATACATTTTATTATTATTATTATTATTATTATTATTATTATTATATTTATTATTGTATTAATTAATACATTTTCTGAGTGAAATGAGTCAACTTGCAGCTATATATACACACTTTATTAGTTAAAAGTATATCCAATAGAGCAGTGGTTCTCAACGAGGACGATATCGCTCCCCAGTGAGCGGTGGAGAGGTGTTGAGGGGCGATGAACTTTTTTTGGATGGTAGACTAGTGGTGAGCATATAGTTTAAAGAAGTGATTTGCGCCTTCGCCTCACAAGCTTTGAATCTAATGTAAAAAATCGGATCATAAGCACCAAGTACAACAATCTCATTGATCAACACAATTGTTTCAACAAATTACAGTTATTATTATTTTTAATTATAACAATAATCATTATTTAAGAACGTCTTTGTTAGTCATTTGAACTCAGGACAAACTCGGTATAAGTCTTCACATTTTTATTGCCCATACTCATATTCAATTTTTGTATTTTTCATATGGGTAATACACACACACACACACACACACACACACACACACACACACACACACACACACACACACACACACACACACACACACACACACACACACACACACACACACATAGATTAGTTTTACACAAATATTTATTTGAAAAAATATTAAACATTATTATATCAATTAGATACAGGCACATCACATTTTTTATGCATAAAAATATAATCATATTATGAACATACCATAATGTCAATGTATATTATTATTAAAATTGTATTTATTTATTTTCAAAGTAAAATGGCATATTTATAGTTGTCATTGCAAAAACTACTGTTCATAATAATTGTTGTTTTATTGTTGTTGTTTCTCCGGTGTACATAATAACTAAAATATTCAAAAAATGTATCCGAGTGATAATATGTATGACCGTCTCTAACATATCATAGAAGGAAAAATAGACGGTAAAATATCGTCTGGAAGAAGAACATCATGATTAGCCAACCTCAAAACATGGTTTAACAAAAGTTCTACGAAAATATTACGAAGTGCCACTAACAAAACTCGTATAACAATAACATCCGAAACAGATCGGCACATTAGAAAGAAAAAGAGCATATAAACAAAATATGGTAAGTCTTAAAAGTATCAAATATAAACGTTACGCAGATGAGTCCATTTAAATAATACATTAAATAACCTTTCAAACGTCCGAATATAAATATACTTTATATTACAAACTAAAACGTAATTATTTATAATTTAATTTACGATTTAATTATTTACAAAATATTAAAAAAAAAAAAAAAAAAAAATGAATATACAGCGATAGATAAGCGTAGTATATATTATCGGACAAATGAATCTGCCCAAAACAAATTAGCCAATCAATTGGGGTTTGGATGACGGCGGCATATCACCCGGTGGTCATGTAGTTAACGCTGTGCAGCGAAATTATGTGCCTCCTGAGTGCGTCTTTTCGCCGGTAATACGAACAACATATCGTACAGTAAAACTGATTTTGTTGACCGCACTCGTACAACAGATGTCTCTTCAGGTGTTGTACCCTCTTGTAGCTCCGTCCACATAATTTCGGGCATACGAATCTGCTATTCTCGCCGCCGTTACGTCCTGAAACACACTCGTTGGTCAAAATATTCGTAAAAAACGCACGTGTTTACAAATACATAATCATTATATTATGAACATCACGTATAATTGTCGTGCACTTGTATCTAATAGAATTAATTTACACGTTCGTAAGTAGTGTATACAGAATCTGTATCACAGATATATTATATGTTTATAAAGTATCAATATACAGTCCATAGCCGAGCTGATTAACGAGTTGATTAAAAAGTATAGAAATAAGGTACGTGAAAACTGGTCCGTACTCGTTATTTACGTACTTCGTTGTGGACGGGCGAGTTCACCAAAGTAGACTATAATGCACACTTTTCCGACGAGCTACGAAAACCCGCACCAAGTATATAAACTATAAGGATTGGCATACAAAAATGAGTTTTAAAAATATTAAAACCGTTTTCTTGCAAAATGTCGATTTCGTACTCGCCGCGTTTTAATTGTAGAATCACTCGTCATAGAGGTTATAAAATATACATGCAAGTATTGTGTGCAAATATATAATCTGACTAATAAAAAGCGTTTAAATTGATCTGAACCATAGAATATAATAAACGTCAATATATCAATATTGCCGCGTGCAGTTTTCGAGCAAATGTATTTGAAATGTTTTTGTAACCAACGACATTCGAAGTACTATTTAACAAAATGTTCGAATACTCATGCACAAATTGCACAAATTGTTTTTTTTTAACCAGACTTTTTACAAAAAAATATATTTACGTAGTAGATATACTCTTTAGTAGGTCATTAAATTTTGAAAAGAATTAGGTATTTGAATTAATTTTCAATACACCATCTGACATGTTTATGTATTTTAAAAAAGCACATTTTTCGTCACGCACTCGATATTTATAAGACATCGTATCGAACAATATTCCCCTCGTAGTCAAGTGTTTAGATACCACATATGTAAATAATAAAAATTTGTGTTTATGCTGTTATATGCTGTTATATACAAATATATGCAAATGTGTACTATCTACGGTATATATCTACGGCCCGACAGAATGCGATTTTTGCGTGCTATACATATTGATGATTTTAGCGTTTAAGTGTTTATGCATGTCCAGCGACTTATGGTCAAATAAAATCGTGTGTAAAACGATTTAATTTAACAATTTAATTTCAAAGTCGAAAATAAGTTATTATCAAAATAGCACTTTCTAAGAGAGCGCGTATGTGTTTGATTAGTGAAAATAGCATATTGAAATATGGAATAGAGGATGATAACACACGTATTTGAGTTCATGACATCAATAAAGGAAGGGAAAAAACTATGGTGAATACCTTACCGTATATTTATCACTAGGATAAATTTTTTGAATATTGTAGAATGTCATCTTTGACTTTTGAAATTATATTAAACTCGGTTCAAAATAAATGACAAAAACTGAAATTAAACTATAGGAAAATTATTAGTTCTGAAGAATGACTTGTCTTCACATTAAGGTAAGTAGATTATAGTTAATGTTATATATTAAATTAATAAAAATAAAAACTATTATATTATAAACATTTTTATTCGTAATTATGAATTGAAAAAAAATGTCTACTTTTTATGTAGAGTAGTTATTTATAACACATATTTAGAAAAGTATCATTTAATAGTATGGTATACTTGTACTTATTGTAGGTGGCTTATTATGATTTTGTACCCATTGGCCATTTGGTATATAAATTGAAGAGCTTGATTGAAAATCTTCATGTGATGAGTATGGTGTCGATGAATTTGAACATATTGTGTTCTTTCGCAAACACTTCATGATACAACATATTTTGAATTTTCAGTTTCAAATACATTTTTCTTGTACGAGTTAATGTTTTGAAGTCTGGTTACAAGTTTACTAACTTTTAAAAAACCTTAAAACAATCATGTTTCGTTAGATTATTCTTGTTCTACAAATTGCAATTTTCTTTTGTTCTAATTCTAGTACTTTGGATCTGTATTCATTCATACCATATTTTTTCTTGTTGTTCCCTGGTGTTATGTTCTGTAATTATTGCATTCGTTTCACCGAAGTATAATTATTTTGAATATTTTTAACGTTATTATCCATCATTTCTGAAGATATACTCGTGTATTATTATTAGTGAATGTTGGTGATAAACATGTCTTTAACTTGTATTGTTTGTTTATCGTCATTTGATATAATATTATTATGAACGTTAGAAAATATTTCAGGAATATTACTTATCCGGGCCTTGTACCCACTGACATTTTGAGAAATCCATTTGAATAAAATGTGGTAAATTAGATTTTTGAGAAGACAACTGACTAACAGATGCATCAGATGGAATTTTGTTTTTCCTAATTCAGTACGGTAATAATCTTTGAGATTTTTCTATTTTTGTTTCAAGTATTCACCTGTAGAAAATAAATATGTCAATATTTTATTTAATTACTAAGATGATAATTTTGGAAGAATTACAAGTAATATATTTGCTAAATTCATCAAATAAAACATACCAATTCTGCAACTGAATATTATAATGAATAGAATTTTCCTAATTGTTTAGGAAGTATAGACGGGAAGCATATTAGACATAAATGCCCAGCTAACACGGGTTATATTTATTTTAATTATAAGAATTATTTTGCATTAAATTTGCAAGAAGTCACTGATGCGAATTTGCAGTTAATTGTAGTTGACATACAGCTTATGGTCGAGAAAGTAATGCTGGCGTGTTCAGATGTTCTTCATTGTTTAAACAAATCAAAGAAAATGTTTTACAAATTCCTTTAGATAAAGAACTATAAAAAACGCAAAAAAATAAATGCCTAATATTTTTGTTGCTGACGAGGGATACCCTTTGCTTAAAAATTTGTTGAGGTCATACCCAGAAAAAAACTTAACCGAAACACAAATAATTTTTAACTATAGATTATCCAAGGCAAGACGAACTGTCGAGTGTGCTTTCGGAGTACCTTCAGCAACATAGAGACTTATATTAAAAACCAATAGAAACAGATGTTGAAAATGCAATAACTATAATCAATGATTTTTATTTAATCACTGGAATTGAAATGATTCCATTCGTTCACTACGCATGTATATACATATATAGGTCAGAGGTATTAAAATTTTTTCATTTGAAAAAATATAATGCTTATATGTAGGCGTTTCGCCATAATTGCCATCGTTATTATATCAACATTTCTCCTCTTTTGTGCCGTGGCACTCATGACCAACATTCGTAACGTACAATTTAAATACTTCTGATATAGATATGATTACGGTGTACAAGTACAATCTTTTCGGAAGTAAAAAAATATTCGAAGTAATGATGAGTTGAACGCGTTTAAATATATTCCACTTTAGAACGGAAAAGTCAAATCTGAAAGAAAAAAATCCATATGTTAGAATAACTCAAATAAATATTACAGTTATTTTTTATAACTATATTATGTACCAATTATATATCATACTTGGATAGTATTTGGAATTTTTTAAAGTATTTTAAACACTTTTTAAGTACTATTTTTTAATAATATATATGTATATACATTTTAAACCACTTTTTAATGTTATATAAGTTTAACTTTTCAAATTTATGAATACATACTTTATCAAATTTGACATTATTATTATTAGATTATATATATATTAGATAAATACAAGATTATTTAACTACCTTCAGACAATCGAATAACTGATGTATTTTTGAAATATTTGGAATACTTTATTTGTCGGTTGTTGTGGTAGTATTCAAAATACCGAACAAATTCAATTATATCATGAGGTATTCAAATATTCATTCGTAATACTTATAAAATATATTTTATAACAAGCATGATTATTGTAAAACCATACCAATGTATTATTTAACAATAAGTTAATACATTTTCTGAGTGGAATGAGTCAATTGTGCAGCTATAAATACACATTTTATCAGTTTAGAGTATTTTCTATAGAGTGATCACTATTATGATAGATATACTTCTATCGGTTTTCTCTTGTTTATCATATAATATTTATTATTTCTCAATTTTATATTATAACAACCAGTATATTATTCTGTTAATATATATAAATATATATATATGTTTAACAAATCGTTAAAATAATAATTATCGTTATTTACAATAAACGTGTATAGGTAAACAATATATTATTAATATATTAAAAATAATGTTATATAATTTCAAACACCAAACAATGTATTATAATTTTCGAGAGAAACGATAGATAAGTGTGCAACAAATAAGTAAATCGTTACAGGAAATATAATATACTTTACTTTAACGGTAAACTTAAAGCGTAAAGAATCGAAACCGTTCTCTATACAATTTGTTTCATTGATAAAAAATTGGTAACTATTATAGTGTTTTATTAATGTAGATAACGTAAAGAAAAATACAATTGGTCTTCATGACTATTTTCTAAATATTACGCAGGTAACAGTGTTGTGTCAAAATATTACTACATTTCAAACGTCGGGGTAACATTTCAAATAAACAAATAAATCTAAAAAAAATCGGATTTGGCCATGACTGGAGGGGAGGAGTAGAAAAAACAAAAAACAAAACCATAGATAATAAATTCAAATTCCGTTAATAAAAACACACGTTCGATTTCAAATACAATTAGAATTTTCCCGACATCGACCCTTATATTGAACTACAAGACGCTAAAACAAACTCAATAACAAACTCGTGAGTGAACCATTATATATGTATAAGTTTAGGACACGGAAACGGAAATCACGCGAGCGAGCGCAACTACTAACAACTATCATTTGTCGCCGAATTCGACGAAACACATGCTCATCGCGTCCAAAATGTTCTTGTGCACGGCTATCTCGTGTTTGTTGAGGTTGACTTTTTGAGCAAAAGTCTTCGGACAGTAATCGCATTTGAACTGTGGCGGTACGCCGCACTCGTACTTGAGGTGCCGGCGCAACGTCCCTCGGTGGTTGTACGACCGGCCGCAGTTGTTCGGACAGAGCAGCTTCAACGAGTCCGACGACTTTCTTAGTGAACCTGCTCACCGACGAGACGAAAGAAAATAGAATAACAAAACAAACAAAAAAGCAAAAAAAAAAAAAAATAAATAAAAATATTCTCAATTATTAGTCTCAAAAATCAAAATGACCGCTGACGACGATTTTTATTGGTTAGTATATAGACATTATATTGACTGCACGCGTGTTAGTTTGCTTGCTAAAACAGTGAGAAAAAAAAATTACAGGCCTGCGTATTATTATTATTATTAATGTTCGGAAGAATCGTTGTTATATATTAATCATTTTACGTTCGTTAATTTATACACGCACAAAAAAACGGGGTTTTAAGCCGTAAACGAGACAGGTACTTAGTCGGACGTTTCATCACTTTTACGTACGTAAAATAGCATACAGACTACCATAGAACGCTGTATAGTTATAGATATATATAGTCTACAACGGATCTCATTCGCGGAACGAGTTGTATTGCGTATTCCGACGGCAGTGAATACTTCACCACGAAGGATCACATTTTATACTGCGATAACCGTTCTCCATATATTATATACAATGGCGGCTAGTGGTCGTTGATGGAGAAAGCGCGACTTTAAATATGAAACAGTCCTCTTCTTTAAATCAAAAAAAAAAAAAAAAAAACTTAAATGACTAATAATTTAGCAGCATTCGCCCGATTTTCCTATTTAATGTTCTACGTGTGCTCATGAATCGTACAGGCCGGAGAAAATTTTTTATATTAACAGCTGATATGACTGTCACATTTACATTTTTTTTTTTTTTTCATGTCCATACTGGTACATTAACATTTTATCCAAAAAAGTTTAGAGCTACAATTGGCAAAACTACGTTTACGTACTCGACACTAGTTTGGTGAAATAACGCGTGTACAATAAAATGAGCACCAGAACAAGAATCTGCACCAACGGCCTGTAATCAAAAGTCTCGAAAAATACCGTGACAGTCGCGACCTGTTAATAATAGTAAATTGCGATTTTATTGTTTGCATAAGAAAGCGGTTTAAAAAATGTGTGCCCTCACATTCGCGAACAAGCGCATCTTACTGTGCATTTAAATACCCGTCTACATCGCGGACGACATGATTTTATCGTCTCAGTACGTGGTGACACACGTTTTATGCGTATTCGGCTTCGGTACCCGCAAGAAACAAATACGTCAAAAAAAAAACAAAAACTAAAATGTATGTTGCTATTTTACTCGACCCAATTTCAATAATATTTGAATAAACAATTAAAATTATAATTTTTCCTTTCCTTAATTTTAAGACGAGTGTTGGCGATCGTTTTGTCGACCAAGCCACGAGCTATCACTGATTATATTTATATGGCTACTGTGCGTACCTCATTGTTAAGAACCCCTACATTTTAGTTTATCCCATTGCAGGGGTCGGCTCGTAAAAGGCTCCCTCCGAGAGAGGTGTGCAGGAGGGCAATAAACGACAGGATCATATGATACATACAAGTTTATACAAATATACGGCAAAATGTCAAGACGTTTAATGAACTATAATTCAGTTGTTATAAAATGTGTCATATCATTCATGGCCATTGTTGTCAATCGCGTTTTAAATTCTCTCACTAATTTTAATGATATATTTATAATAAAATACAATTTTTTTAAACAACGATTTGATTATTTTATCGTACACTTTATATGTGCACTATAAAAAAAAAAATAACAATAAAATGATTCATGTTTATTTTAATAAACGGAATTCGATTGATTTCTAATACGTATAGTTTCCAGTAATAATATCTAAACACAATAGATTTTTACTTGGTTAATATTGTTTTTTTTTCTGAAATATCACATAAGATACATTTTCATTTGTTGAGCTAATTACAAAAAAAAAAAACAAAAAAAAAATTACAATACTTGATAGCACGCGTAATATGTATACACCTGATTATACTTGAAGAAAAAAAGTATAAACGATATATGATATTATAAAAAACGTAACGAACGTATATTATAATAAAAGATTATCGATAAAAATGAAATATTTTATAAATGTGAATATATAATTTATTTGAAGGTTTGTATTTTGATGTTTTAGACGAAAAAAGAAAATAATTCTAGTGTTTTTTCTCCGTCCATACCTACTCACGTTGTCGCGCGGACGTCGATACGAGTACACGTGAACGGAAATCGATTATTGCCATTGTTGTCGTTTGCAAGAATTGTGCCTGGCCATATGTGATGTCAAATGGTCGTTACGTTTGAACGCTTTCCAACAAATTTCACATTTGTGTTGGGGTTCGACTCCGCATTCCTTTCTTACGTGTCTGCTCAAATCGTATTTGTACTTATAGCTACGTCCGCACCCGTTCCAGCATAGCCATCTCAATGAGTCATTCACGCCATCGCCTACAAGCACGTGAAAATACACAATATTAATCCAAACCGTTGCGTAATGTAATGTATATATAAACAAATAAATAAATATATATATATAATCGTATGATATGCATTTATATTGTAAACAATTACTATTTTAATATTTATGTTTGTGATCTGTCTATCGTTTTAAATAAATTCGTCTAAAAGCCAACACAAACAGCGCACCGCATTTTCTTTATACATTTATTCATCGATTCTGTATTTGAAAATCCGTTGAATATCTAATTTTGACGCAAGCGGATCGCAAGAGATATGCTCAATAAATCTTCCAGCCGATAAGGCCCGCGCGCGAGGTATGCGATTGTACACGACGGCGGCTTGGCCTTTTACCGACCGAAAGCCGAGCAAAAGCATATACGCGCATATCAACATTTTACCGTGTTCCGCGGGTTCGATTTCAGAAGGCGCGAATTAAACCAATAGCGTTAATCATTATTCACAGACTCGTCCGACATTTATAATCATGCTCAATACCCAACCGATGAGTATCACGACGTACTGGTTTATCTACAAAAGAAAATTCGCAAAAATTTGATTTCTAGTGATGGGGTCTGACTCGACTCGTGAACACCGTTAACATTTCATATCGTATTCGAGTATCGTCGTGCACATTCATCATTTACACGAATTGTGTACACTGAGAATAAAAAAACAATTCAATGCTAACTCTCAATACATATTTTTAAAAGCTAATGAAATCTCGGTTCCGACGCAGGGGTATTATACTCGTAGTAGATCAATATTAAATTTTCATTTCTGGAGAAATTTAAAAGAAATCGATATTCTTTTTTTTTCGATTACGATACTACATGGATTTTTTCTCAAACGAAAAATTACAAGTTAAAAGTATTTATGCTATGTCGATTAAAATATATATATGTATAGATTCGAGAACGTGTGTACTCTTAACCGTGAGATTAAAAAATCAGGTGAAAGAAAATCGTCATTGGGTGGGGGATAAGAAAACCTTATCTCCCTTGCTTAAGCACGTCCCCGTCGCAATCGCAGTAATATACAAATGTGTGTGTGTTCCAATATATTTCAGTACTTGTATACAAAATCCAATAAACGTCTTATAAATACAATCGGTTTGAAATTAAAAAAAAAAAAAATGTATACAGTTACATATTTAATAATAATAAAACAATATAACACACTTTATATATTAATATTAACAATAAATAATATAATATATATATTTATATATATACCGTGTAATAATATGTAATCGGGAATCATACATTATTCAATTATTAAGTAGTGTAACATATTTTCAGTAGATGACATAAATATTGTTACACTCGGATAATAATAATTATTAACACACATTAATAAGAGTAGTTATAATATTACAAGTATGATTTTAACTCATCAACATTATTTATATATATACATATATGTTAGTATACATTTATTTGAGTATTAGTGTCATTTCGAGCGAAATCTCGAGGTAACGAGGAGATTTATTTTTAGCTTAGGCAAAAATTATAAGTTAAATTTTTAACCAACTCGACGATTTTTTTAATCCACAGCAAATCAAAATAACTCGTATGAATGGATCTAGTAGGATCTGTAATTAAAAGTTAATTTCTACTTAATACTAAACACACGTATATTATGTATACTGAATTAAATATAGAACCGGAGCAACATCCTGACATTTCGTAAGAGATATCATGCAAGTATATATAAATAATATGATATTTAACATTGTTTTTATGACAAGTATATCATTCGAGGAATTTATCATTAAATTAAAATAATAATTTTTTCATAAAAGTATTGTGTCTAAGTTTTGCAATTTACTATAATATTTTTTATTTAAGTTCTTACATTGAAAATACATCGCATCGATTATTATCAAGTGTTGTCTTGTTCCCTTTTTTCTTCTCTCTCAACTGTTTGGAGTCGGCCTCCTTGTCCTCAAATTTCATTTCACTCAATCTTCCACATTTTTATATTACAAATAAAACTAAAACCAATTCCTATGTCCGTAATTGTATCACTTCTCGATACGTACATGTTTGCAAAGTGCACAACGGTTCAACTGTGTTGTGTAAAGACACATTGCACTGTCGTCGAAATCATTTTATACATTTATGAACAATATTGTTTGCCGTATTAATTATATAAAAGTCGACAATGGCTATATCACAGAAAAATCACGTTTTTTACATGGAATTCTTCGCGAGGTCACGAATTCACAGTTTTGTTACCCAAGTAGAAGTTGTGGGATAGCTATCCTCACTACTCCCATTCAAATGACGGTTATCATGTCGATTATTCTATCAAAAACGCACACAGTGTATTCGTGTATATATTATTGTTGCTATCTACACTAATTGCGTACTCGCAAACGTATAATCAAATCGAACAAAACGCGAAACGAAAAAGTAATGGTATATTTCACATTGAAAAAGAGGATGGGTTTTAAAAATTATAACAAACATTTTTGAGATCATAAAATAAAAAGTACATTAAAAATAGACAAAATAGAATAATTAAATGAAGGTTGGAAAAAAACCGTTTTAGCAGTATATCCTATTATAGTATTAAAAAGTATGGCCATATAAGTAGCGTAATTCATTTATTATACGTATCATATGATAACAGAAATAAGAATGAATACGTATATTAATGAAGCATGAAAAACGCCCAGTATACAGCATTGGCGTGCGCAGACCTTGCTGGCAGGGGGGGGGCAGAAAAGTATTGCCGCTTATCTATAAACACTCGTTATGACCGCGGTATCGCTTGTGGTTTGTTAAAAGTTGGACTACACAAAATCATCGTGCACCGCGCACTCTATGTTTACATATTATTCATTATATAAAAATATAAAATTATATTATAATGTTTTTTTAAAACTATATTTGGAAGAAAACTTTAGCCCGCAGGAGGGGCAGTTGCCCACCCTGCCCCCCCCCCCCGTGCGCACGCCTATGGTTTACAGCGATGTATATATATATATAATCTATTTGTTGCCTTTGAACAGTTTTCGATGTATCACTATCATGTGTGACTTCAAGTGATGGACGTGCTTGAACATCTTACAGCAACAGTCGCAACGGTGCTGAGGGGCAATGCCGCATTCTTTTCTCATGTGACGAAACAGGTCGCCTTTGTTTTTGTAGCTTCTACCGCAGTTGTTCGTACACGGCCACCTGCCGTTCAAATCTGCAAACAGAAATACAGTCGTTCATAAGACCGGCAGTCACGCTGATTTATTTTATTATTTTTTATGGGATCGAATGAAAAGCAATCGAGGTTTATTATAAAAATAAAATAAAATAGAAATCGATTTCAATTTTCAATTACGTTTAATCAAACGTATAAATAAACACGAATGAATAGCGATTATAATGATCAATAGGATACCTTCATCGAGAACGGTCGTTTCTAATTTTAATTATATGTCACCCTATAAAAATGTAACTCAGTGTTATAACTAAAAATATATATAATCAAAGCGGATCAAATCTAGCGTTTATACAATAAACGTGTATATATAAATATATAGTATTAGGAGATAGATACAAATTCTACAACAAGTATTATATGATATCCATACATATAATACGCTTTAAATATTTACAGACGTTAAGTCAAATTATATTTTTTTTATACATACATAGCATATGTATATGACACTATAAAATCATTGAAAAAATTACTTGATCATCGTATATGGCAGTCACCAGAGCTTACCAAGAACACACATATTAATTCGACTATAAGGTCACATATCGCAGCAACAGGTTTCGGTCATAAAATCGAGTTATACACACACACACACGAGCATGTGTATACTCGTGTGTGTGTGTGTGTAATGTAATGCTTGAATAAATCGTTATATAATGTTTAATAAAAAAATAAAATATTGAAAAATATTTTAATTGCAGTATTCAATTTAACGCAATAACAATCCGTTAAATCATTTGCTCACTTGAGAGCATTAGTTCGTTTGAGGATAACACGCATTATACTCATACGTTTGTTAGATAGCATGCTTTTTATAATCGTTCTTTTGTGTTGTTGCAGTCTTGGACTGAAAGGTCGAATTACACGTAAGCAATACTCATTTTACATATTATAGTATATATGATTAGATACATAAACAATAGCTCAAGTCTTTACGACAACAACGTAATTGTTATAATCTGATATATATATATAAGAAAACAATTGTATTCCGAACTACCCACAAAATCGTATTTTTTTCTAGCTATTATTACGGAATTTTGTATCAATTATAAGCAACAATTAGGTAGATTGAAGACAAATAAAAACAAAACCATTTACTAAAACATTTAAACTCAAACTTCGTTTTGTTGTATAGGTAAACAAAGTTTATATATTTTAAATTATAGTAAAATATATATGTATATAAAATGTCATTAATTAAATACATATAAATGCGAGTTCTGTACAAAGACAGACTTTATAAACAGCTTACAGTTTCTATTTATAAATAAAAAAAAGTGGTATACTTTGTTGTGTGTTTATATCACAATAAAGTATACTATTATAAAACTAAACTATTTTTACTCTTACGGATATCGGGATTAATAATAACGTGTAAATTAATTAGTACTATATGTCGAATACATACTAAAATATAATATTTAAACCATTATAGAACAAGAACAATAATAAATATAATACATTTTATCTTGTCTTGGTTTTTCGAAAATCGTTTACATAGTGTAAAAGCCGATTGTATAAATGATTAAATAAACAAATCGTAATATATTTTTATTAAAACCAAATGGGGTTTTCTTTGTCAAACGAAACTCACTAAATACAAGTATGTTACGGTCAAAAATCGTATTTCAATTGAACGACAGTAGTACGATTGCGACACAACCACAGGTCCGTCACCCTGGCCTTGCCACTTTCCATTTTGGAAAAAAAAAATATTCAAAATTATGTAATATCGTTTGTAATCATTTGTAACCACCATAACTTTTTTGTAACCAACCCTAAACCCCTTGAAAATGGATTTCCAAATGGCAGGGCCAGGGTGACGTCACCCTGGCCCTGCCATTGGGAAATTCGAGTTTTACATTTCTGCAAATGGCATAGAATTATGTAATATCATTTGTAACCATTTGTAACCACAAAAAAATCGAAAAGTCCACTTCAAACCTTTCAAAACGGGGTTTTCGATACCGCAGGCCCCCTGGCGTGACGTCATTATGTATAATCAAAATTGTTTTTTTTTCATGGTAATAATACCATACATAATAATGCAAGGTGACCAGTGATAAAGTATACAAACACCAAGAAGTGAAACTCGAATTTCTCAATGGCAGGGCCAGGGTGACGTCACCCTGGCCCTGCCATTTGGAAATCCATTTTCAAGGGATTTAGGGTTGGTTACAAATGATTACAAACGATATTACATAATTTTGAATATTTTTTTTTTCCAAAATCGAAAGTGGCAGGGCCAGGGTGACGGACCTCACAACCACGACGTCGACGACAAATTAAATTTATATAATATTATTACTGTTTAATAATACGTCAGTTGAGTTCGAATACTTTGTGCACCAACAGCTTGTGTTTTTTCAACGTGTCTCGGCATCTGAACATGCGCTCGCAAAAATTACATTTGAAGCTCGGAGGCACGTTCGAGCACGACAACAAGTGTCTGGTCAAGTGCGCTTTGTGTTTGAACGCTTTCGAACACTTTTGGCACTTGTGCTGCGGATCGACGCCGCACTCTTTGCGCAGATGTCTGACGAGGTTATGCCTCTCCTTGTAACTGCGGCCGCACACGTTCGGGCACACGTACCTGCCGCTGAACGGGCACACTGAAAAAACAATAATCCAACGCACGCGCGTTCGTGAGCATATTTTTTTTTCAAATGCATTTTTCTTTGGGACGGACACGCGGTCGCGCACGCAACACGCGGTGACTATTTTTTTTTTTTTATCACGAGCCTTGTGAAATGCACATCGGGAAATCTGGATCATTCTTGTCGTCTTTTTTCGTTTACTCTTCTCCTCCCTTGTTATACTACTATAGTTGCTATATTTACTATATCGGCTTTAACTTTTAATCAACACCGTCGTAAACACTCGAGGTATACATATTCACTTTTGTGGAATCCACGCGTGTTGACGAACGTTGTTGAAATCCGACGGATAATATTATTTCCCCGAGTGACACGAGCAGCATTCGAATTTAAAGAAAATCCAACGAAAAGTTGAAGTACTGTAGATATTGAAAGTATTTATCCAGTCGGATACGCTCTATCATACTGCCCGTTCCCACTGAACCGATCAAAAAGTGATCACCGAATATTGAAAATAAAAATTTTATTATCAACGTTCGTTCATTTTATTTCCATAGAAAACACGGCGCAAGAAAACACATTGCGCTGCCATTCGGTACGAGCGCAATAGCTGTACAGTTTTGAAAAAGGTCTAAAACGAATCGATAATGACTAAAAACATTTTTGCAGATAATCGTTGGCTCGTGATAATAATAATAATTAAGTCACTCTGTATATAGGTTTATACGTGATAATTATTATGTTTACATATGTGTATATAGACGTATAAGACGCGATAATAAAACTGCAAAGAAATTTTAAGCGAAAGCTGTAATTATATAATACATAATACATTATGTATGTACACGCATAAATAAGAGTTAATGTTTAATTTACAGACGATCACCAGCTACATACGTTAAAAATAAATAATCGTATCATTTGAGAGGTTAATAAATTAACCTATTTTAAAAAATAAAATAAAAATATATATAATTAACTAAAAATATATAAAATATATATAATTAACCAATATGCATGTAGAAAAATAAACATGAACGCGATCTGATTTCTACAGATAACATTACGACTAACATTACATACAGATCAATAACATCAACACGTATAAGTTTTATCTATAAATATAATATCGACTAGGGCCCACATTTGACAAATGCGTTTTCAACGAGTATTTTTCTTCTTCTTTGGAACGTTTGACACGATACTTTTTCCTACGAGCTGTGTGTTTTATGTATACACACTATTCTAATAACGATTTATTTATTTTTAAACGTAATTTTTAATTTATTTATGGAACATATGAAAAAATACATTTTCAATTTTATACTAATAACATATCACGCGAAATCTGATTTTAAAACAAATAATGTTCGATATCCAAACTGTAAATATTATCTGTTTATTAATTGAAAATAAAATTTCTTTTTTAAGCGAATTTTTCAGAATTAATTTTTAATTTATTACTGTCTGGACGTCTTTTTATATTAAACTATTTTAAGTGCTTTTTTTTTTTTTGAAGTTTGTAAGTAATAAATGTGTTTTTAAGGAATTTTTCGATTTTTTAGAACATTAAATCCGAGTTCTAGATTAATAGAATATACATTGAGAAACGTCGACAAATTCAAAATAACAACCGTTTCGAACAACGATCTGTATATATATAATAAATTATTGTAGGTACAACATAATTATACATAACCGTCTAAATCTCGTCTTGTAGAGTATATTTCCGCCGCGTAATTTAAGTATCATTTTGAATAATAAAAATATCACACAATGATTAAACATCAAACAAATTACATTTATACGTATATATCACTGTAAAATAATATATATATATATATATGTATACAAAATGGATCGGGATAGTACATATAGAGTTTATCCGTGTCGACGACTAAATATTGCATTTTATTAAATCGAGAAATCGAAACAGAAAATATACAAACGATCCATAGAAATTTAACGGAATATTTATAATGTTCTCGGAGATTAATTCACCCGACGCATGTGTATAAAATAGATAGAAAAAAAAATCCGCGACTATTATCGAGTTAACAAGTTTTACGTTGTTTGATGTCATTGTTCAACAGTTGATTTTATGGGTATTCATATAGTGATATCTGAGCGTCTCGTTGCGGATAAATGATCGCAAGCAAATTGAACACAAATACTGCGGTCGGACGCCACACTCGTTCCGATAATGGCGAGTCATCGTAAACTTCGCCTTGTACGTTTTACCGCAATTATTTGGACACGACCACCGGCCATTTTGTAGCTCAAGCATTCCTATATTCATACATAAAATACACAGTCGAGAGTTAATAATACAATATTTGACATGTGCGGTGTACACGTAATATAACGTTAGCAAGACGAGACAACCGTGTATATTTACGTACGTGGACAGAGCGGTATTTTTCATCACGAGCCACGTGTCAAAAGTTATTACATTCGGCTAACGTATACGGAGTGAGAATATAATTTTGAAAAGAGTCTGTGTAAATGTTCCCTAAACGATTTGATTTGAAGAAATCGTTGGCTCGCGATAAAAAAATCACTCTGTATGTATATGAGTATACAAGTATATATATATATAACTCTTTAGTGTATTCTGTTAGTGTTCGTGTAACTTTTTAACGGCTTAACAGATTGAAGTCATATTTGTTTAGTCAAGGCAATTGTTTATAGCTGTTCAGATCCGCTATGTGACACCATACTAAAAGTTATTAACAAATTATGATTTTGGTATGTTAGAATGCTTGGATTTGTGACACTACCGTTTTTTTCTCTTAAGTAAAGTTTAAATACGCCTTTACTTGGGAGTATATAGCCGGATCTTAGGTGCGCCGCGTCGCGCCCTTCAGGCAAAAAAAATATTAATGTGTTTACTACAATTTCACTACATTTACTGTAACTTTGTTGGATGGTGGAAGAATAGCACATTTTTCTCAAAAGTTACCATTAAATATACAGACCAACGAAAATGCCGTATGTAATATTAAGAAACACTCGGGAATGGCTAAAGTACTACAAAAATGTCACATTATTTATCTGGGATGAATGTACACAATGGCCCATAAACGTTCACTGGATGTATTCAATCGAACTCTAAAAGATTCGAATCGTAACGACAGGCTTTTTGATGGTGCTTTGATTTTATTGTCAGACGATTTCAAACAAACATTACCGCATAATTTGTGATTATTTCACGTTCAACGTATGCGGATGAAATCATCGTATGTTTGAATTAATGTTTTGTGGCGAAATGTCCATACATTGCAACTCACAAAAAACATGCGTGTTACATTACAAAATGATTTATCCGCTGAAGTATTCTCCAAACAATCGCTGGATATTGGTCAGTATGTTAGTATGTACGTTTATACATGAAAAAAGCAGACATCGTTACGTACATTAAAAATTAATAATATGATAACGATCAATAAGTACATGTAGATACAACACATAAAATAAAATAAAACAGCAAAGTACACTCGTTTATCGATTTCATTAGAACTTTTAAGTAGTTTTCGATTTCACGAATGACGTTGCGATTAATTTACGGACACGAAAATCCGAAAATTGGCGCTAGGTAAATTGGATCCGCGATAATTTGAGTACATTTTGAAAGTAGTAAATTGAGTCCCGGAAAAAAAAGATAGTAGGTAAGTTAGATCCCAGCCACCTGCCTATCTTAATAATTATTTATTTTTATATGTGTGTGTGGTTATTATCAACTGGAAAGTGCAGAAACTTGATTAGTAAATACTGATACAATTGAAGTCATTATATTTGTGATTTTGAAGTTTCTATTTCTACCCAGTGTAGTACGTGTAATGTAACTGTGTAGTAACATAGAATAATTTATAATAGTGTAAATTAATTTGAAAATGGAAGTAATGGCTAGCAAAAAATACAATACTGTGATTTTAAAAGACGGTTATAAGTTTAGGTTTCATAAAATGTTGAATGATCGTGTACAGAGATGGACCTGCTGCAAAAGTACATGTAAAAAGTTTTTTTTTAAACCGTTTAAAATGTTGATAATACTGAGATTTGTAATGATCACAATCACGATAAACCCAAAGAACCCAAAGAAATCTTTATCCAAGTAATTCACATAAGCGACATCCACAACACTCTACGGCCAGCTACCTTTTTTTTTTATTGATTTTTTCCGGACATAACTTACCTACTATATTTTTTTTTCCGGGACCCAATTTATCGAGAAAAGGTCATGTGGGACCAATTTAGCAATTCCGAATTCTCGTACGTATATTGTTGTTCATGCGCGCGCGTCTTCACATTTGTTAACAGCATACCGATTAGATAACCAAAAAAAAAAAAAAAATTATCCTCATAGATCACATCATAGACGGTTTTCTAAAATGAATGGAAGAGTAAAAGACACACGATATCCTGCACGGGATATACACTATTGTAGTTGCGTCGTTTTCGAACACGATATACATACTTATATCATGATTACAGTTGAGCAATTAATAATTTATTTAAAAATATTCAAAATAACAATGTATGTAGTAATAATAATATAATATATAAATAGAGATTTATATAATTATAAGATCACTATTAAAATCATCGTTCAAAAGTTAACGATATTACTTGTATAGGCGGATGTTCATACACACATTATCAGTCGCCGTGAAGAGAGGCGCGTAACAGTTTCGGCGTATACAAGTTAAGAACGCAATTACAGTCCGACCGGACGCGACAACGCTTTCCCGTGTCAGTCACTGTACAGCAGAATGTTTGTTGTACACGTGTTTCTTTGTGTTGTTCTTCTGTCTGAAAAGTTTGTGACAAAACATGCACGGGTATTGTTGTGGCTTCACACCGCATTCGTTACGATAATGCCAGTACAGATGTTTTTTGTCTTTGTAATGATGACCGCACCCGTTCGGACATCCCATCTAGATCCTATATGACACGGAAAGAAAAATGAGAAGATTGTCCAAAAACGGTTATTAGTGTAAAGATAAAAATACGATTATATACTTTAGATTTGTTTTGATTTTTCTTCGGGGAATGAAGGGGGAATATATTATAGTTATACAAGTCATATAATATTTGGCGACGGAATACCATATTCTAAATACCGAACACATGATATGATATTTATTTGTTTATAAAAAAATACGTATTTAAAAATCAGCACATCGTGTATAATAAAATTGTTACAACGGTTTCACTTTAAGTAAAAAAAAAATATGTCTGTATTAAGTATAATAAAAAATATTAGTGGTTGTATAAAAATATACGCTATCGACCAATGAGCATACAATTTTGAATGCAATCAATGCATTGCAGTATGATTAATAAAATAAAATCGCATTCCGATTTCACTATTATTACAATATTCCGTGAATGAGCGCTTTGTGCGTGATCATGTTCGGTTTTTTCGAAAACATTTTTTGACACTGGTCGCACTGGAACGAGAATATATCAACATTTTCCGGCGTTAAATGACTACGCAAGTGATTGTTCAAAGTGCTCCTATATTTAAACGATTTCGAACAAACAGCACAACGTTTATCGGTTGAAGAATTCTGTGTTCTCGTTGTCTTATCAACTACGGTCTTCTTTTTGCTGTTTACTTTTTTCTTTTTTTTAGTCTCTTTTCCTAAAAAAAAAAAAAAAAATACAATATGAATAACCCACGAAAAAACAATGAAATGCGGTCACCAATGTTAGGCTTCGACTATTATAATTATAATTCGAACTATAATATATAATAATATTAAGAAGCGTTAAGAAGCGTTTTGGATAAGGTTTAAAAACGTTTTCCTGGCGACCGCGCGTCTCCGACTGCAGACATAAACCGGTACAGCTAAAAAGCGTTGCCATTACACATCCAACCCGAATATAGACGTGGGCGTAAACGTACGCTACTCGAGAAGCTCACGAAAATTCGAATTACCTTTTGTTCGATTTCAGCTCAACTCAGTCCGTCAAACTATAATAGTACACTGAAAAAAATCGGTGTTGGGTCACTAGCAAAACTAAATTGTTAAAGGTTAAATAGTTGTTACGACCATAAAACGGTAATATAAACTATAGTATTTGATACAAATAATCAAACATTTTGATTAATTCATTTTTTGTCGTAAATGTCAAATAAAATGTATTGGTTGTTATGCAGTTTGCGTTTACAGCAATAACGAAAATTTAACCATGATTACTGTATTCCCAAATATAATACTTTAAACGCAACATTAATTTAATTATATTGGTTAATGAATAAAATTGTAACCGTTACACGAAATACGTCACTTCGTGCAATCTACGAGTATGTTAAGACAGCAATAAAGTTCTGTTATAGTCACTTAATTTCTTGTTAAGATAAATTTAAATATTGTTGAAAATGTAAACTTAACAATAATATATTCGATGTTACTGTTTTTACTACGGTCGTTCAAGTATATTATGTAACATTTGCAAAACTGTTTTGGCTTCTATTACATTATTTATATAAGCATTATCAAACCAAGTTTAGCTCTAACGACAAACATTAATGTTATGACAACGATTTACGAAAAATCAGAATTGATTTGTATTTTTAACCAAAATTATTGCTGTCCCTGAGCCCCAGCTACTTTCCACTGTTGCGATTACCATAATTCGGTTAACAGAACTATCTTTTTTTTCAGTGTAACAAGCAATACCGGCCGGCATCATATATATGTATAAATACCGTGCATTTTCGAACGGTTTTTTGACGTAGTATAATTAAAACAAATACTAAAACATATTAATAAGTAAATACATATTTTTAAAACCTATAAGACGGCAATGATAATGATGGTATGGGAGTTTTAGTCATGATTACTGTTTGGATCAAACGGATAACGCGTTTAATCCATGCATGTTTATTAAAAGTGAACAACAGTATAACATTGTACGATTAAAACAAAAACCTTTTAAACGTGTTTTACGGGCTATCGCGTTTCAACAGTATTGTTTATACGAACATATATAATAAACTGTAGATTTTTTTTCTGTTTGAATCCTAAACACACGCATACACATTATATAATTGCAATAAAACTATTAAATACACTTCAACGTTCAGTTCGTCGACCCGTCACTCGGTGTAAAAATCGTAGGTTTCTTGCCATGCATAGGGATCGGCGGCGCGGGCGAGCTGGTGTATGGTCGCCTGGTGCGTCTTCATGTTGTCCTTGCGCGTGAACTTCTTATAGCAGATGTTGCACTGAAACTTTGGCGGCAGGTTGCCACACGACAACTGGTGACTCTTCAGATGACTGCTGCGCTTGAAAAACCTAAAACACTTGGCACAGCTGTACTGAGGTCCCACGCCACACTCTTTGGCCAGGTGAAAGCTCAGATGCGCCTTGCGCTTGTAGTTTCGGCCGCAGTTCATACACACCCATCTGTTAACTATACACGACCAAACAATCGTAAGACGTATATCACACGTAATATGTACGTGTATGGTTATTATTATTATTATTATGAAGCCACTACACGGTGTCTCACGAACATCTGACAAATGCAATAACTTTTGTTCTGTTGTTAGTTTATATGTACGAGTATATAAATATAACAATTTTAGTTTTATATTTTCGCAAAACTATAATAATTGCAACACAGAGTTCTAGTAATTATATACATATTAAAACTTAAAAATATTGAATAAAACGCAACATATTGCATTTGTCAAATCGTAGTAAGCGACAATTTTTACCGTGTTTGAAAAACGTTTTTACGCAATAAAATAATTTCAAGCGATACTACTGTATTGTTAAAATAACATGGATATAGCCAATTAATGCTTTCGTCAGGTTTCTAGTTTGTTAGATGAATACGACAGAAAAATAATATTCGGATAATTAACCGCTTTTAAAACAGCGATTATGTCCAAGTATCGTGCGACATATTTGTTAGCGTATACAACGAAAAAACAAAAAAATAAAAGTATTTCTGAAATAGCAATTGCGCTACAAATCGAATTGAAAAAAAAACCAATAGCATATTCTGAATGAAGCAATCGTGGCAATTTAAACATGGGAAAAACGTGATTTTCGAAAAAAAGTGTCAGAACAATTCGCCTTCCCATACATCGATGTTATAAATTATTGTGAGTTACACCAACACACAGGATGTATATAAGCGCATACACTTGATCAATAAAACGAAAAAACAATATTTAATAATTCATTATATGATAAAAAAAAAAAAAAACTAATAAAAATACACTAAACAACTGTAAACAAACAACTCGTGTCAAAACAAAACGATATATACAAAACTATACTATATACCAAGTCAGTGCAAACGACAACAACCGTACTCAAGACGAAACCGTGAGATATAACGTGACGAGGAGTCGAAGGAACACGCGTTTCGTGAAATGTTTTTACGGGCGTACTTTATTTTCGGGACGAAACATTTTGAAGGCGCCCATGGCATTGATCGCGACAGAATACGCTATCTACACAACACAACCTAAACTGTAAATGCAACAATTACGGTAAAAAAAAAAAATATAAGCTAAAACCGTTCTTAGATTACATTTATTATGTGACGTACGATATATCAACCGACAACTGCGGCATGTACGACCAACATGCGAACTCAACCGACGCACATTATAATAAATATGTAATACTGGTATGCGACGAAATATACGTATATATCACCAAACAGTTATACTTGAACAAGTATAGTTGTTTGGAAAAAACAAATCTGAATAATATATATATACACGAGATTATGGAAACAAATGTTTTTTTTAAACATCCTTTGTTGATATTAGTTATCTATTTGTATTTAAAAATTTTTAATGCACGAATCAATGTTGACAAAACTGCATTCGTCGTCACGATTTCCAACACTGGTAAACTATACAGTCACTCAGTGTCGTACATAGGGTTAAATATATTTTCAAAAAAAAAACTTTAATCGATGCACCAATTTATATAGATAAAATATGTTTGATACATAATGTATATATATTCTAACAAATATTGTAACATAACAATATTAAACAACGGTAGAAATAACGATATATATATATGTATGTATAAAAAAACAAATGTTTGATTTAAAGACATTATCAGAGATCAATCAGTTTAAATAGTAAATTAAATATCAAATCACGTTTTACAAAGTCTTATGTATATATAAAGATAAACAAATGCCAACAGAGCGTCTTCCATCATAATATGTATATATATATCATTTATGATTTTTTTTATATCGAAAATTTATGAACGAGCAATAAATGTTTTTTCAAATGTTCATTTCTCCGAAAGTTTTTAGTGCAAATGATACACACGAATTGAGGCGGAATTCCGCATTCGTGCAGGTAGTGACTTCTCATGTTCTTTTTGTGTTTATAACTTTTTCCGCATTTATTAGGACACCAAAATCGTTTGTTATTGGCTTCATCTGAAACCGTAATAACAATAAAATAAATAATATATTGTACGACTTATCAGACATTTTAATAAACATATATATATATTATAGTAACGCGCCACAAAACAACTAATATTTAATTGTACTTATGAATAAATATCGTACACAGATCGTACGTAGGTTTTTGTAATATGAAACATAAAATTATAACATGCAATTTTATTTCAATAAAATATTTTTTCTTTTAATTTATATTAATTTTACGTGTTTTAATTTATTTTTGGAGGTCATATACAGTTGATACTGTCACTTAACACACAACATGAAATGTACATCATATAAACATAAATAATAATATTAAAAACGTAGTGCGCTACATGATATTTTCTCTGCTCTACGGAAAAACAACGAATCATATATAGGTACGTTTTAGGAAGTCGCTGTTGGTCGTGTGGCCCATTCGAACACGATTCATTACAATGTAACACTGGCGGGCTACGTAATGTAGTTTCAGTTATGGTTTTCCTGTAACAGTTGTTTTCAATATGTTAATAAAATAGACTACTATTTAAAAGAAAAAAAAATATGTAAAATAACTGTCTATACAGATATCGTTAGTATTAATACCGTAAAATCATATGAATAATTTTATAAGTAAATTTAATTTATAAAATGTTGTATACGTGTACATACTTGAAATTTTTATTTTGTAAACGGGCAACTATCATATTTTTATAAATGCAATATAACGATAAAACGAAAACCCCAACACATAAAATTTTACAAATATAAGATGATTAAACCGAGTAAAACGTTTATTTAAAAAATACAACTTGATGAATTGTTCGTTCTGCTCCGCGTATGCGAGAAGTCAACCAAAAAGTTGCGTCGTTCGTAATTTCTCTGAAACTTTTTAAAGAATATATAATCACAATTATGTACGTATCACAATGTCGTTTCAGCGCGATTTTAAACATTATTACATTATCGTGGAAAACACCGTCCACAAATAAATAAGTATTTACTAAATAAATATATATTTAAAAAGAACAAAATTAATGCTCCAAACTTCATAAGAATGACTTACTTAACTAGTATTATGACTACTTAAATACAATTTATATAATACGAAAAACGCGTAAAAGATTAATACTATTTGATTTAAACATAGAATGCAAATACATAAATAATGTTCACACACACACACACACACATACTCCTACATACACACATATATATATAGTATATTTATTAACTAATAAACTAATAAAAATACAACTTTGATCATATTTGTATACAATGAAATTTCGTGGCATGTTAACATAAAAAATATTAACAAAATCGTCGTTTACGATTTATTTATTATTATTTCCCAGTTACAGAAATTGCTTCCATGTTAAACAGTAGACTGTATGTAAATCGGAATTTGTGCATATGACAAACATATCAAAAATATATTTAATATAGTATTGAAAATAAAAGAAAAAATAAATAAAGAGTGAAAAGGATATGCAAAAAAAAAAAATTAAGAAAAAAAAGAAAAGAAATAAGAAAATCAACGAATAAAAACTAAATAAAAATTATAAGTTAACACTCGTAAATAAAAAAAAATATATATATATATACACACACATATGTATACTGAACTATACAAGAAGCCAATGAGTATTACGTTGATTAAAGAAAAAAGGAAGAAAATATAAAAGTTATTGTATATGAGTGTCTATTACTACTGGTTTCGACAAAATGTCATAATCAGGTTAATGCAAATAAAATACAACGACTCAAAGTATACAATAACTTTTATATTTTCTTCATTTTTTTTCTTTAACCAACGTAATACTCATTGGCTTATATATACAGTTTTTTTAAACATATTTTACGGAAAGATTAATTTTTGACGTGTATATACATATCGAAATGTGCATTCAATGGTCAATTCGTGACACTATAAACCAAAAAATTCGCAAATAACGTAATTCGTCGTATCGGTTAGAAAACAATGGTGTCCTCGCGATCAAGTACTCGTAGTCAGAAAAAAAAAATACGGACAAAAAAAGAAGCGCGCGCGGATGCGTATATAATATATGTACACGAGTATATATATATTAATATATACTATATATTCATGCCGCCGCGTCGTCTCGTCATCTCGGGAAGAACATGTGGACGGCGACCATATGCTGTTTTAGATTGGACTTGAGCGCGCACCGTTTCTCACACAACATACACTCATACTTGGGTGGCATGCCGCACTCGAACTTCAGGTGTCTGGTCAACGAGCTCCGGTTCCGGTAGATCCGTCCGCAGCCGCCGTTCGCGCACTTGTAACCTTCAAAGAACATGTTATAATCTCATCAGTAGTGAAAAGTACAACACATACGAACAACAAAATTAATGAATTTATTAATATTCTCACAACGCAAATAACAAACAACGTCCGAACGTTTATTAAATTTTGAAATATTCAAACAACTACACATATGTAACAAGTTTTTACAACGAGTGTCACTAACTGCAGGGCGTTCTACGAATACATACGGTCGTTGTTCATTTCAAATGATAGTTTCTGTGCGAGTGAAGAACAAAAATAATTTTGAATTAGTGTGAATATCCTCGTAGAACACTCTGCCTAAATTATTCTACATGTTTTACGTCTATAATAAATAATATTCAAATGGCACGTTTACGAAATAAATCGAAAAATTATATCAATAGTATTAATGGTATTGCTTAAACTTAATGTTTCTTAATGATTAAACAATTTACAAAAATACATATTTTTTATAATCATAAATCGTAAAATCTAGTTTATATATATATATATATTTTTTTTTTTTTTTTGGCGGTAATCGCATTCCAACATTCCAACATACCAGTGTTCGATATCGTAATAAATAGATGGCATAGAAGAAAAAACGCGTAAGTAAGGGAAATCACCAAAGTACCTTGTATAACAAGCACCGTGAAGGGTCAGAGAATTTAGTGGTTTGGACATACAATGAAGAGGAAGAAACAAATGAGGTCAGAGCGTCAATCGAATACAAGCCAACTGGAAGAAGACCCAAAGGCTAAGAAACGTTCTAGAAAAAGATCCAGAGAGACTAGAAGTAACGGATTGGGAGGAAAGGATCCAGGATCGTGATTATTGGAGGTCAATGACGGTGACAGCTGAAACTCTTACAGAGTTGTGAGGCTACATGAATGAAGAAGAAGAATCGCATTCAAATTTGAAAGCATGAATGACGGGACTTGGAAAACAGTAATATTTTTCATACGCTCATGGTATATATTCATATGTATGTATTCGGGACGTGGCAGACGCATTTGTGGTATGCAAAGATGCGTTTGACGAAAACCGGGTCGATGTGTTGCGGTTATTATTGTTTTCCGTTAATACATTTTTATACTATCGCGTTTAAAAAACTAGATAACAGCTGAACATCACAAACGTACATTAAAAACAATATATAATACAAATATTTGATGCGTCGTTAATCTATATATATATAACAATAATAACAATAATACGAACGTCGATCGCGACCACAACACGGTATAACATACTCCGTCGCAATACAGAAGACACCGGTGTACGCGTATAAAAAACGCTATTCGGACTCGTGCCGTGTATTTTCCCGACGTGTAGTAACATACACCGAACTATACAACAATACAAGAAACCAGAATTTCACGACACGGAGTTGCAAACGAACGAGAACGAGCGCTGCTGGTGTCGGCATTTTTTCTAGCGTCGGTTACGGCCGCGCACGACGAAAAAACGCGCCCGCCCGATGTCTTCTCTTTCGGGACAGAGCCCGCAGTTATACGATGTCGTTTACATGTTATGCGTGTTTGACCGATGATATCTAAGCGTCGTGTTGCGAGTAAACGATTTCATACATATGTTACAACGAAACTGAGGTTCGAGACCGCACTCGTACCGTTTGTGTCTAATTAGGCTTCCCATGTTGCGATACTTACGTCCACAACCGTCACAATAATACAAACCTATAAGGAAAAAACGACAAACAAAAATAGGCCACATTTAAAAAAAAAAAAAAACTAAATAAAAACGATCTTATAAAATATACTGATATGCACACACGATAAACAAAAAGCAAAACCCCCGTATTTTGGTGATAACCGCTCGGGCGGACACGAACGCCTCAGCCACTCGCCCGGGCACTATGTCCACTATATCTTTTTCGATGGTTCGCACATCGTTTCGGCGGATAAACAGATAACACTCATATTATCATATTAGTGACTAATGTCGGAAGAAACGAGTGCACAAGCGTGGTTTCCCACTGACCCAGCCACGAGTCCTACCCCTTTATCAAGGAGAATCGGGTGTCCCGTGTCGACGACCACTATATCACGCGCGGTGTCGTATCCGCGGTGAGGACCGGCACTATCACTGCCGTAGGATGTGTACTGTGGCTCAGTGATCACGTCGGTACGACGCACAAGGATGAGTTTCCAAGTCACTCGGAGGTAGGGACAGGCCCGTACTCCCCGAGCTGTTTCTCGGCCGATGTGCTTGCCCGGTGTCTAGCTCGCGAGGCTTTTACCAAACGGATAACTTCTGCTTGATAACGGATTCTGCCCGAGGGGTCGGCCGGATCTGGAGATTTTTGAAAATAAGACGGGAGACATGCGCTATACTCGCGCTACTACTACTATATCTACGGAGTTCGAACGCGCACTATTAAAATTGCAAATTTGACCGCACCCGTCGTCATTGGTCGTCTCCATCTGTCCGACGGAAAACCACATGCAGCCGAGATCGCGCCCGTTTAGAATTCAAACGCGTTATTTTTTTTTTTTTTTTATGCGTTAATCTTATATTTTAATAATTATGTTTTTGAAGTATACAGTATTTCGAAATAAACATTTCGCTTCAAAAAAAAAATAGTCGAAGTACTCGGTTCCCCCGCACAATTTTTAGCACACTAGGCGTGTTCGAATGTATGGGCATTTTCGTTTTAGACGTTTGCGAAAATGTGCGCGTGTTTAATAAAAATAACGCGTTTGTGTACAATTTCTTATTTAATAATAAATATAAAGGCCTGCTTAGAAACTTTATTTAAAACAATTAAACTATTACTAGTTCATAAAATATCATTCATCGCGGTTTTTTCCGCTGAGTCAAAGAGATTTCACGTAGTTTTGGTATATATCAAAACATAAATATAACATGTATGTATATATATATAATATAATGATTATGTTAGAGTTCATTTTTTTTGGACAAGTTCCGCGGCTAAATCGTTGGGTGGATCGTCAATATACTTGTGTATGGTTATCAAATGTCGTTTTAAATTCGAATATCGACTCGTAGTCTTGGAACAGAATTTACACTTGAACTTCGGGTTTATACCGCACTCGTTGTTCATGTGATACGTCAGACTGCATTTGTTTTTGTAATTTCGGCCGCACCACTTGTTCAGACAGTAAAACCGAGTAAAGAACAACTGCGACGTCGTGGCGGCCACCCCTGTAAATATAATGCACAAAAACAACGTAACGTGAGTGCCAAGTGTACATAATTCAATAAATACGACACGACGTAATTAGCTCCACATTTTAATACGATTGTTAGAAGCAAATTATGGTTTTAACGGATAATACGATTTTCTGCCCACGTTCGTATTTAAATACAATTTTCCTTTCACACACACACACACTCTCACTGTACATTTAAACTTTTCGTTTCCAGAGCTTTATTTTATTCTATTCTATTTTTGGTTTTTTATTTGTTTTGTTCAAGTCTACGTAAGCTTGATGTGATATACATGTATAATTATATTAATAAAAGGTGAAAAACAAATCGTTCTTAAGGTATGGTGTGTGTGTGTGTGTGTGTATACATGTGGGCAAGTTGGTTTCCCACCAAAAAACAAAAACTTCTAGTTCAATTTTCAAAAAAAACCCCATAATTTTCATGTTTAGAGACTTTTAGCATTTGCATATTTTTTGGACATTTATCATCAACAGTTTTGTTTGAAAGCTCATATTAATTTTATTATTTTATTTTATTCACATTAATTCATTAATAAGATATAAATGAGCCACGAGTCCCTAAACCGATTTATAGGTTACTGGCATGTATATAATACTGATAAATAATAAACATCGTTTTTGATATGTAAAAGAAAAAAATGAAAACACAACAATGTTATATTCTTATATCTAAAATATTATTTTTCTACATAGAAAACGGCCGCGTTCGATAAATACAAAAACTAAACAAGGTATTGCATATAAAAACGGTTATAGCCGATACTGCACGTAAGAATTATTCTAAAAGATAAACAATTACAGGTCATTTTATAAGTTATCATTTCAAATACAAATTGCGTTCATAAACTCGAATCCACAAGTAACAACATAGACGACGTTTTAAAAATCAGAGCATACGTATTTCGTTTCGCCCCCTCTTTCAAGAATACGTTGTTACTGTATAATGAACAATATATGAAATATTTTAAATTACGTTACACATAACGCGTTGGGACGGGGACGGTAATATTTAAACGAAGTTTCTCGTTGTCTAATCGATGTAAAAATTTGTGCACATCTGAAATTGTTATGGTTAATCGGTTGTACGCTAAAAAACACGACAAAACAAACCACATGTTTATTTTGAAATGACTAGAAAAAAAAAACTGGAATTTGTGTAAATCAATCAGAATTTGTATATATTTAATAGCCATATTATATTGAGAATCGTCAATAATATGATTATACTATAATATTCATGGGCTGATTACGATAAACATGCGATGTAAAAATTAAAAATGTCTAACAAATATATATACATATATATGCGTTGTACTTTTATTTATTCCCGGTACATAATCGCGACATCAGTTTTTCATCCGTTTGGGCGCATTCGCAATTCGTACCTGTAAATAAAAAATAAATACAACTTAATTTTAATAAAATTTATAATATCAAGTGCGCGTGTTCGATAAATAAATATCAATTTACAATCAAATATGTCTATATAGATATTGCCGAGTCTTTAGGTTCCTGTCAGTAAATACTTACTGGTTTCAATATAATTAAGAGTATAAGAATAATAATATACCCTATACTTATCTGAAATTTAATTTGTATAATTATGTATAGAATATAAACATTTGTTGTACATGGTAGGTTACTTATAATTAATTTAACAGATGTATTTTAAACAAAGTAAGAAAGAAAACAAATCATAAATTTTAATGGTCATTAAACTTAGTCAACCAGTATATATTATATTAAACAGTTCTAGAGATATAAATTGTAGTTTAATGTAATTGTACTTATTATATATAAGTACAATACAATACACAATATATATATATATTCATTTCCCGAAAATACGCACCATAGCACATTTTTATTTTGTCATTTTAATGTTCATAAATAATAATCAAACACTTGCTAAATAACAATCGTAACGAACAATATATTTTTGGTATATGTTTATATGTGAAAATAATAACAACAAAAACCATAATGGTAATTCCGAATAAAAACAAATCTTAACCGAATCGTTGAAAAATGTAGACAAAATTTAAATATATAAATATATATATAGTTAATGTATAATAATACAAGTTCATTATAAACTATACTTAATATTAGAGGATGCTTGATCTAAGAGATTTTACTCATTGTAAACGCCCGAGAGATTATGTAGATCTCACAATGTCATATCTGCGCGATTTTAAACATTATTACATTATTGTGGAAAATACCTTACACAAATAAATAAATACATGTAAAAAAGAACAACATTAGTGCTCTAAGCTTTATAAAAGTGACAAAGTACAATTTTAAAACCTATATATTATATACTTAAATACAATTTATATTATACGAAAAACGCGTAAGAGATTAATATTATTTGATTTAAACATAGAATGCTAATATATAAATAATGTTTACATACATATATATATAAAGACATTTTTATTAACTAATAAGTTAATAAAAATATAACTTTGATCACATTTGTATGCAATGAAATGTCGTGGCACGCATGTTGACATAAAAAATATTAACAAAATCGACTTTTACAATATATTTGTTATTATTTCCCAGTTACAGAAAATGCTTTCACGTTAAACACTGCACTGTACTTAAATCGAAATTTGTGCGTATCTCAAACACGTCGAAAGCATATTGTTATAGAAAATTTTTAATGTGTATATACATATCGAAATGTGCATTCGACGGTTATTTCGTAATACTATAAACCGACAAATTACATATTACATAATTCGTCGTATCGGTTGGAAAATAACGGTGTCCGCGTAGCCAAGTGTACTCGTTGTCATCAAAAAAAAAAAATAATAAGTGCGCGCGGTTACATATATACACACACACACACACACACACGAGTCTATAAATTTAGACGTTTAGGAAAACCTCTGGTGCCGCCGCATCGTCTCGTCATCTCAAAATGACATTGTGGACGGCGACCATGTGCTGTTTTAGATTGGACTTGAGCGCGCACCGCTTCTCGCATATCATACACTCGTACTTGGGCGGCATGCCGCACTCGAACTTCAGGTGTCTGGTCAACGAGCTGCGGTTCCGGTAGATCCGTCCGCAGCCACCGTTCATGCACTTATATCGTCCGGTCTGGAACGGACGGTAAGCTGGTCCTAAAATTTGAGAAAAACCACGTGTTGCTGTACAGACAGATACGCATAGGTCGATCGCCGGACAGGACTGTTGTTACGCGGCGAGAAGCAATATATTATTATATATATATATTTATATTATAATAAACGACAGTATTGTATCATAATGTTATTATCATTATTTTTATAGCGTATTATATTATGTAATAGTTAATCACACATCGTTGCCGATCCCCGTAAAACAGTTATAATCGGAAGTCTTACACAACTATAACAGCAATTCAGTGGCGCTGATCCCAATTCGATGGCGTTTTTAAAAATCATCAAAAAAATCTTTAAGTTCGATGCAGCGATACTTAAGCCATTTCACCCGAGTAATTTTTTTGGCGCCAACGTATTTAATATATATATATACAATATTCCGTACACCGTACTTTTAGGTAATATAATACAAGAATATAGAAAGATTAGAATGTACACACGTTATATTGAGACGACCGGTGGTTATCGATTCTTCTTCCACCCCCAATTCCAAACTTTAACCGACTAACGTTTTTTTCCCCGCTTTGCAAATAAGTGAACGCGATTAAACGTGTTCGACGTACTTATTATATTATATTATTATATTTTTTATTTCTGGAAAATTCTGCCCGGAAATTTCAGGGCACTCGGTGGTCACAGTGGATAAAAGTTAGTATAAGAGGACGACTTAGATACGGTGTGAAGCGTATACATGATACGTATGTATTCCGAAATTTGATATATTTATAACGGTATTTCGATATAATATCGATATAATATTGATATATATGCAATTGTAGGAGTTAGCAAAAAAAAAAAAATATATATATATTTATCTTTAAGAGACTGTATTGAGAATCAGATCATCAAAGAATAATAATTATTAACATCAACAACGGATGTAAGAAGCCGCTGAAGAACACTGGGTGGTAACATAAAACATTCGGCGAAAAATAGTGGATACAAGTCGTCTGCAGTCAGAGGAGAGGTGCAAGGGGTTGGAAACATGTATTTTTCGTCTTTGTCTTGCACACACGAAACATAGTAACATAGACGTTTCGTACTGCCAACGTACCGATCGATCTAGTGATACGATAAAAATCCTGAAAACAGATTTGAATTCGTCGTGAATTTCACGATATATCGAGTTGCCACTTTTTAAATATTTTTATCTTAAGATCTTCGAAAGTTAAATATTAACGATTTTTTTTCTTTTACTTTAATTTGTTCAATTGATTTCGGAAGAATTTACGGGGAAAAAATTGAAAGTGTGGGAAAGTCGATCTCGAGTAGACTCCATGACGATTTCGAATGTATATCGAACTACACCAGATCGATCGGTACGTTGACAATAAATTGTTCGCGTTCGTGCAAGACAAAGACAGAAAACACTCGCCGTTTCGATCCGCTTAGTAACATTTTTTTCAGGAAAAGGACGACGACGACATCTGTATCCGGTCGATCCGACCACTGGCGTCGTTTCCATAACTGGTTTATTCGGACGCCATGGCCGGTATCCCGTGTATTCGAGCGCCGCACCACGGAGGATTATTTTAACACGCGGACGGACATACGAATAATAGTGTGTACGCAAGCACCCAACAACGAAAACGGCTGTTGGCGAGATGTTTTTTTTTTTTTTTTTTTTTTTTTTCGTTTACATACTGATTTCTATAACAATGCGGTCGTCGGGGATAGGGATAATTCTCAATTGTTGAACCTTCTGCGACCCCTCAACGACGGCAACGGGGCGATCGGTTCAATGTTGCAGAACGTCTTGTGCACTTGAACGATATGCGACTTCATGTTCGACTTCTGGTAACATTTCTTGTCGCAAAACGGGCAGAAAAATTTCGGCTGCGTGCCACATTCGTTTCTCAGATGGCACTGTAGCGATATCTTGTTTTTGTACGTACGGCCGCATCCGTTCGGACAGCTGATGCGATCGGTGTGTTTCAAAATAATTCTTCCTGAAATGATATCAATGCAAAATTATTAAAAAAAAAAAAAAAAAATAAGAAGATAAATTACGAATAAAAACAAAAGTCACACGCATTAACAATATTATGTTAAGTAATAATAAATATTCATAATAATAATTAATTTATACGTTAACGAAAAACTGTTGTGATGTCCAAAATGCCGATGAAAATATATATATAATTGGTATCATATAAAATTTCATGAAACTATATAGCAAGCAAATCATTAGTTTATAATTGTATATATATGTATACACGTATAATAATTATAATGATAAATCTTTAATAAACAATTCAAATATTTTTTACTCAACTGTATACTAGAAATAAAATAATATATATATATATACATTGTAAAATAATAATATTATAAGAAAATTAATAAATATATTATTAATTATTATAATTTATTATAAAAATAATATATATATAAAGAAATTATGCCTAAAGTATTTGATAAATATTTAAGGAAGTAACAACTAGTTTTGACTGTAAGTCACCATCAGCTTACAATGAATAATAAAAAAAAAAGCTTTTGACTCATTTTTTTTTATTATTCATTGTAACCTGATGATGACTTACAGTCGAATCTAATTGTTAGTTTCTTAAACATTTATTAAATACTCTAGGCATATTTTCTTGAAATATATATTATTTTTATGATACATACTAATTTTATTTTACATATTATTATTTTATTTTTATAAGAGTATTACAATTTTTTAATTAATTAATTTTTTAATTTATGTATATTAGAATTTATTATTATTATATAATTTTTTATTACTTTACTTGCGACATTGATAAAAAAATACACTGATAACGACTATATATTTATATATAATTCAAATAAGTTCAATATTACCACCCAAATACGTAAATTGTACGTATAAATATTGAGAGACTCCATAATTATAAACGTAGATAAGCCAAGTATCCAATATTTTTAAGGTTGTTAAACATGTCAGCAATGGTGTCTCTTTGTGTTTTTGATAAGTCAGCTTTAGATCAGGCCGATATATGCAGAGAAAACGTTTGATCGTTTTTTTTTTCGTTGCACGTGAGATGTGCATTTTCAAACCCACACGTCATGTGCAAATACTTCATTATTTCAACGTCGATACGTATTTTTTTGGAATATTCTTAAAGTTTTACTCCTGTGAAACTATCGGTACCTGTACGTACTCGAGTGCTAAATAATGATACATTAATGCGTTAAAGTACATAATTATCTAGTTTTATATTATTTCTAACAGGCAGACACTAAACAAATCAAGTTACTAAGGTTATTTATTATAAAACACGATTAGCATAACTTCAGATCATGTACGACCGAATCATGTATGACCAAGTAGTCGATAAAACCGTAAAAAAAATCGCGTCGTCACTGTTGCTCTCCAACATTCCATACTAATCGTGTTGTATAACAAATGAATAACGTAATTGGGTTTGTTCGGTGTCTACTCGTTAAAAATAATATAAAACTAGATTCGTACATAATTGTGTGTTTTAAATTTGGTGTGTCCTTGATCAGTACTCGAGCGACCTACGATTAGAGTTTTGCGTCTAATTTAACAAGGCGTTTGCGGGTTCCAACCGTTTCATAATAACAATATTCTACACAATACGTATCGATGATAGAACAATGAGGTCTAAGCACATGACGAGTTGGTTTGAAAATACATATCTCACGTGAAACGTAACACATGATCATTCGTTTTGTCTACGTACGCCGGTATGGTTGCGATTACGGATATATAGGAAAATCGTCCTCGATCTATATATAGGAAAATCATTAAAACACTATAGGTTTTGATGTATTTTATTTAATCGAATGACGGCTAAAATGTCAGATAGAAACTTCATATAAAGATAAATAGTTATACACAGAGACAAAAAAAAAATATTTTAAATCCAATTACATATTACGAATGCAAATAATTTATGTTTATATATACAATATAAGTACATATATATATACATACAAATAAGATATATTATTATTATGACTAATTTTTGCAAATATAACATACTAACAAATCGTAAGACAATTTTAAATGTCAAATTTTTATTTCACACACATACAAAACACAGGAATAATCACTATCGTAGATATGGTGAAATCGAAATTATTCACGCTCATCTTATTTTAACGATTTTGTGCTTCAACACTAGATGGCTTTCCAGCTGGAACTTTCTAGCGAATTTTTTTAGACACAAAGAACATAGGAATTTGGGTTCTACGCCGCATTCGAACTTCACGTGCGTGTGAACTCCACGTTTATATTTGTAACTTCGTCCGCATAAATTTGGACATAGATACCGCATATTAAAATCTGTAACATTAATTTTGAATTGCCATCAGTTGTATATAGGTATAAATTATGTGTAACATACAATTTTCAAAAACTATATTTCCAGTGCAATACGCGAAAAAAGACGTCTCCACATAAAGGCAATTACAATACTATAAATGTTTATATATTATGTATATAGAAACAATTTTTAACGTGATAAATGTGTTTGTGTATTATTTTGTTGAACACTTCAATTTTACAAACAAACAAAAACAACCAGTGAGGAAAAATTCCCAATTCGAGCGTACTGATTTCCATTGTTTCTATGTGACGTTTTCAAACAATTACTATTCATTTCATTACTTTGTTATTAAATCAAGAGGTTGAAATTTTATTAACACGTCATATTTATATACCTATATACCTGTATATAATATATCTCTTTAAAAATAAAACACATAAAACATAATATTGTAACCATAGATTGCCATATATATCTAGCATAAGTGACCCACTAGCAATAGTCTCACGAGTGGCACTGAAGAATACACAAAAAGTGTAACAGCCAAAAAAAAAAAAAATTCTCAATCGACATCAATTGTTCCGGGAGAAACACGTCGTCACACATAACTATCAGAAAATAACATAATATAAACTAAATAATTTAGTTGTTTTTTTTTTTTTTTTGTAATACAAAAATTTTCGATCAATCGATTTTGTTTTGTTTAGCGCATGTTTTCGAGAACATGAGCCGTACGACGGGACTAGACGAAAACGCATAATATTGGTTTTCATCGTTAAAAAAACATGGATTAAACATTTGAAAATACATAAATCGTAGTGTTTGCCGTAAGTCTGTTTAGTTGACTTACAGTAAACATCTACAAACCAAATTGCTTCAATAAAAATAATGAAGTCTTAAAATAATAATTTCTTCTTCAATAAATTGCCGTCCGCGTTGAGTGATTTACTACTACGAACACTCGCATAGGTGTGAAATTGAAAGTTAGATTAGGTTGGGTGAAATACGCTCTTACACGAACAACTACTCTTGTTCAATATATAGGACACGTAAATTTAGGCGACACGCCGCATTCGTATTTCAAATGTTTGTTCAGTCCCGTACTAAATTTTCAAAACAATAATCTACACGTATCTTACAGCTAATGTTCCCTCCTGTTAGAAAAACATAATTATACACTTTAAGAGTAAAACATGTGTTAATACCCGTAGATCTAACGAAAGTCAATGATGCATGCAAATAAGGTATATTGAGTTTGCTTATATGGGTGTTTTTCCTGCGTTTTTTAAATGATAAACCTTTCCGTGTCCTGGAATTTACGCACAATTCAATATTAAACCAACTGTTTAACACATGGAAGACAACCAAGGAGACATGTACAAATTGTAAAGAAAACAAATAAATGATCGACGACATTCCGTATACAATAATTAAATTGGACTATATTAATCTATTTGTGAAATAGTTTTGGAAAAACTACACACTTAAATACATTATACGTAGCGTAATAAACACATATGAATCGTTAACCACGTCAAGTAATAGTATTGTGCACGTTGGCCATATGGAGTTTTAACACTTGTTTATACGTGTAACTTTTTGTGCATATCGGACACATGAATTTAGGTATCACGCCGCACTTGTTTTTCAAATGCTGATATAGTCTGCATTTTCCTTTGTAATGTCTGCCACATTGGTTGGGACAATGGTATTGACCATTTAGAAAAAACAAATTCACGTTTGTCTTACAGTTAACGTTCCATCCTGATAAAATTTAAAAAAATTATATACTTTTAGATCAAAATATGTGTTAAATAGACATTAAACTAACGAAATTCAATGATGCATGCAAACAAGGTACATTGAGTTTGCTTAAATCAGTGGTTCCCAACTTTTTGACACTACGGACCACTTAGATAACTTTCAATACGTCACGGACCACCATCATTTTTAGACATTATTTTTTCTCATAAATAAGAATCAATTTTTTCACAGATATTACAATTTAGGTAACGATTGTCGGTACGTAATATTTGTAACACGCCCAAAGGAAAATTGAAATATTTTAAAATTTTATAGGTATGCCTCGCGGACCATAGGTTGGGAACCGCTGGCTTAAATGGATGTGTTTTCTGCATTTTTAAAATGGCAAACCCTTTCATGCCGTTGTGTATACGAACAATTCAACATTAAGGCAACTGTTTAATACATAGAAGACGTGCGAAAATATCCAAATTGTTAAGGATTGTAATTACAGAGGAAATAAATAAATAAACGTTCAACGAGATTACACATATCATAATAAAATCGAAAAATATTAAATGTATTTGTGAAATAGTTTTGGAAAAACAACACACTTTAATACTCTATACGTTGCGAAATAAACACGCGTGAATCTTCATCGACGTCAAGTAATAATATTGTGCACGCTAGCCATGTGGAGTCTTAACACGTGTTTATACGTGTAACTTTTCGTGCACATCAAGCACGTGAATTTGGGTAACACGCCGCACTCGTTTTTCAAATGTTTGTACAATCCATCCTTTCTTTTGTAATGTCTGCCACATTGGTTGGGACAATGGTATCGGCCATTTAGAAAACACAAATTCACGCTTTTTTTACAGTTAACATTCCCTCCTGAGAAAATTCAAAAAAATATATGTACTTTTAGATCAAAATACATGTTTAATAGACGTTAAACCAACGAAAACCAACGATACGTGCAAATAAGATATATTGAGTTTGCGTACAGCAGATGTTTTTTCTGCATTTTTAAAATGAAAACCCTTTCCATGCTGTAGAGTAAACGCACAATTCAACAGTAGAACAACTGTTTAATACATAGAAGTCGATCGAAAAAGATATATACAAATTTTAAAGAAAATAAATTGTTTAACGAGATTCCGTTATCATAATAAAATCGACAAATATTAATTTATTTGTAAAATAGTTTTGGAAAAACAGTACACTTTAATACTCTATACGTTGCGAAATAAACATGCGTGAATCTTCATTGACGTCAAATGATAATATTGTGTATGCTGGCCATGTGGAATTTAAGCGCTGTTTCATAAGTGAAACGTTTCGTGCATATGAAACACGTGGATTTAGGTAACACGCCGCACTTGTTTTTCAAATGCTGGTACAGCCCGTTCTTTGCTTTGTAATTTCTGCCACACCGATTGGGACAATAGTATCTGCCATTTTGAAAACACGCATTTATGTATATCTTACAACTCACATTTGCTCCTGTTAAAAAAAAAAGAATTATACGCTTTAAGAGTAAATCACGTTTTAAGTAAACATTGAACTATTGAAAAATAATGATAAATGTAAATCTAGTACATTAAGTTTGCTTATATTGTTGTTATAAAATAAAAAATCTTTCCATATCAATATGTACACGAACAATTCAACATTAAGGCAACTGTTTAATACATAGATGACGTGCGAAGAATGTACAAATTGTTCAGGATTGTAATTACAGAGGAAATAAATAAATAAACGTTCAGCGAGATTACATATATCATAATAAAATCGAAAAATATTAATTTATTTTTAAAATAGTTTTGGAAAAATAACACACTCTAATACTCTTTACGTTGCGAAATAAACATGCGTGAATCTTCATTGACGTCAAATGATAATATTGTGTATGCTGGCTATGTGGAATTTAAGCGCTGCTTTATAAGTGAAACTTTTCATGCATATGAAACACGTGGATTTAGGTAACACGCCGCACTCGTTTTTCAAATGCTGGTACAGCCCGTTCTTTGCTTTGTAATTTCTGCCACACCGATTGGGACAATAGTATCTGCCATTTTGAAAACACGCATTTATGTATATCTTACAACTCACATTTGCTCCTGTTAAAAAAAAAAAGAATTACACGCTTTAAGAGTAAAACACGTTTTAAGTAAACATTGAACTATTGAAAAACAATGATAAATGTAAATCTAGTACATTAAGTTTACTTATATGGTTGTTTTAAAATAACAAATCTTTCCATATCAATATGTACACGAACAATTCAACATTAAGGCAACTGTTTAATACATAGAAGACGTGCGAAGAATGTACGAATTGTTAAGGATTGTAATTACAGAGGAAATAAATAAATAAACGTTCAGCGAGATTACATATATCATAATAAAATCGAAAAATATTAATTTATTTGTAAAATAGTTTTGGAAAAACAACACACTTTAATACTCTATACGTTGCGAAATAAACACGCGTGAATCTTCATCGACGTCAAGTAATTATATTGTGCACGTTAGCCATGTGGAGTCTTAACACGTGTTTATACGTGTAACTTTTCGTGCACATCAAGCACGTGAATTTGGGTAACACGCCGCACTCGTTTTTCAAATGCTGGTTTAATGCGCTCTTTCTTTTATAATGTCTGCCACACTGATTAGTGGGACAATAGTACCGGTCGTTGGTCGGTCTTTGAATCAACTTACGGCCGACGTTGCTTCCTGTTGACAAAAAATATATATATATATTGTTCGTGAAAACCATATAATACACTCTATTTAAATATAAATTATAGTTTACTAAATATTAATTGTCCATACATATATTATGTATGTTCGAAAGCGGTTATAAACATTTTTTGAACATTTCTAGAATTGTGTAAATACTTTAAAACAGTTTAATTATGACTGTTATGTGTAATCGTTACCGGTCACCTAACGTGGTTTGTTTCGAAACGATTGGGGGAAGGAATAGTTTTCATATATTATTATTATTATTTAATATTATTCTAGTTTAGTCCATCCCAACGGGATTGTGAAACTTTTTAGGTAATCCGATTTTCATCTCGTTGAAACCATAAGATTTGAGATATATTTTCTGGAGAATAACGGATGTGTTTTTTAAAAATTAAAATTCACACTTTGATCACAAGTAAAAATTATTGAAATAAGGAAATTTAAATAATTTACACCGATGATATAAGAAATTTGTAATTCGGAAAACCATCTCCGTTGTTTTTTAGAAACGATATCAAAACGGTTGTATGGATTTTGACAGAATCGAAATCGGACTAGCCAAAGTTTCACAATTTTGTCGAAGCAAGAAGGTTACGTCTCCAGACGTTTTCCTTTATACCACCACTCTTGAGCTGCCGTAACTTAATATACAAAATAAAAACGCATTAGGTGTGAACGCATACACGCACAATTCGGTGCAGACAGGTGCGGACTGGCAGATCGGGAAATCTCACAATGGGCCGGTCAAATAGATAAATTGAGGGCCGCTTTGAATGTGGATTTTATATTTATTTATTTGCTGCCATGTGCTGCGCCTTGCCAATATATGAACTGTGTTTAGGTTGATTTTCCGATCGTGCAGCGCTCACGCGACCCGTCCAAAGCCCACCACGACGCAAACAACAACCTCGTCGTCGGGCGGTGGTGACCCCTCTGCTGGCCTTGGGGAATAAATAAAGATATTAAAAAACCAATTATAAGCAACCTCCACATAAGCGCACTGAAACTTTTCCCAGCCACACATCGTCGGTCCTAACCCGTGTTTAGTCGTGTATACGGGTGTCGATTTCGACGGAGAGGTACGTGCGAATCGACTACAAAGTCAATTATTTATTATACGTATTAATGACAGAACGACAATCGCTTATTTTAACTAAGTGTTATTATTATAATCAATTACAAATAATAATAAAAATATAAAAAAAAATTATTTCAGACATACAATTACAATTTTAAACATCGGGTTTTTACAGACAAAAAAAACATTAAAAAAAATTACATAAACTAATTTCGTGTTACGACACATAACGAAATTGACTCGTAAACTCAGGACAAGTTTCACAAATACATTTGACCGTATACTATATTTTACAATATATAATTATGTATTGTAAAACAGGATGATGTTTTTTTAAAAAAACGTCGGAAATACTAAAACAGAAATTATAAACATCGAAAGAATGTCGGTAGATTGGGATCATAAAATAGCTTGCACACACGTGTAAATGGTACAACAATGGTGCAACATAGTAACTTAAAATTTACGTATTATCGTGATCGCGTAGGTGTTGCGCGAAAATTACGACAAATCAAATTGCATTTGAAAATATTGTATAAAAACGAATGATAATTGTCAAAAGTAAACACAAAAGACAATGTCGCGTGACCGCGTCCACGCTACTCGTAACTCCACTCGGCGGCCATCGACGACAACGTCCTTTGACGCGACTTCGTTTCGATACGTTTTGTTATTGTGCGTGTCGAAGTCACGCACAAACGTCCGTCCGCACAGTTATGCGCCGTAACATATTTTTGAACACAATATTGATGACTGTACGCGACGGACATTAAAATGTAAAGTTATACGCGTAAACGTAATTTAAAACGACAACCACATTTTGTATTCGTCTCTATGTAAAATATACTTCAACAGCCACAGAAACACGTAAAAACGGTTGTTATACACAGACTATTCTAACACGACCCTGTACACGGTCGTTAACTAAACTGCCACCCTGAGATAATCGCCCCTCCGCTCACTCATGGGATGCGGATCTGACCGATCAGTCCATCAAAACTCCGTGTTTCACGGCTTTGTGCAGCTGCAGAGTGGCTTTGCGGGTGAACACGCCTTGACATATGTCGCAAGCAAACTGTTGGCCACAATAGTACAGAATGTGTTTTTTCAGGCTCATGGCGTTTCTATACTTCCTGTTACATCTCTCGCAGCTATATTCTGAAATGACATTAATAACAATACGTGTCAAAACGGGACAATCTACGTTTACATTTCGAAACGATTTTGGGTTTGTCTATTTACCCTATTCGCTATAAGAAGCGACCGCCGGTTCCGTCGGGAGAGTCGCTTCTTAATATTTAGACGAATAAGGTATAAATAAAATTTGTTTACAGTGCGACGTGCGAGTTGTGTGCTTTCAATAGATGTATATTTATTGTAATGGATTCAAATTCCTAATTGTCCCGTTTAAAGAGTATTTGGTTATTGACTTGGGCAATTTGTGAAATAACAAATCTACAATCAATGAAAATCCCCTTAATTTCGATTATTTCAATGTAAGAATATGTTAAGATATCATCCATTTTTACACGAGAACGTCAAGTATACAAAAATAAAAACCAAAACCATTCACATTTATGTAACACAATTAAATCGTAGCATATAAATGTTCTTGTTTATTTTTGAAGCATAAGCTAAATTAAGCGATATTAAGCAAAAATTGTTCTAATAAAATAATCATTATAATTCACGGTTAATCAACAAATTTATTTTAATACAAAAATATGAGATACATTTGTCGGGACAAAACGAATAAGAGGTAATTAATTCAACAAATAAATGCTATTAACAATATTATAATAAATATTTATTTGTATACCATACTACAATTTCATGCTTAAAACTATTACAGTTAAAATATGTAGTATAATTTGAATTCAAAAATGTTAATCAAACTAAATTTAACAATAACAAATTAACTTTATGAAATTTAAATATAATAGGTATCATGTACATATGAATATATATATATATATATATACCATATATACATAGCATAGTTAATAACGATATAATGATTTAATGTAAACTGTTAAACATAATGTATATGTATATGTCAAATTCCCAACAAAAATGTCTTATTTCTCTGAAAAATTAAAAACTAAAATGTATTATTTGTTTTTTCTTCTTCTTTGTTTTACTCTCTCTCTCTCTCTCTCTCTCTCTCTCTCTCTCTCTTTAGTAATTATCAAACCATAATATTTTTATTAAATAAAGTATATTAAAAAAAAAAATCCGACAGAACTAATAAAAATATGATTATACTAAAGATACATGTCGACAAAAGTTGAACATTTTTTAATTGTGAACAAGTACTAAAATAACCTATGCAACATGCATAGGGTGTTAAATATTATTAATATTAACAATCACCTAAAAACGTTTGATAAGCAAATTTATAATATTAATAATGAGCACATCCATGATTACTATTGTGCATATTATTATGAATTTACATGACATATAACGAGTCCCTAAAACAATCGTTGTAGGTGATAGTAACTATGTACTTTTAAAATGTTTTTATAAATAATATGTAATCTAATAATTAAAAAAAAAAAATTAATACAATGCAATTAAAAAAAAAAAAGATTATAAGTATATAATAAAATAATTTTAAACTAAAACTATTTTTTTATGCATCTCAAGGAAAATTAATTTGTTTGTGAATATTTAACATATGCGCTTTATACGATACTGGTTGTTTAAAATATCGATTGCAGATTGCACAATGGAACTTTGGCTTGACACCGCATTCATACTTAAGATGATTGTGAATGCCTGGTTTTGTTTTATAAATACGACCACAATTTTGATTGTGACATTGATATCCATTTACTGCTTTATTAAATTTCTTCGCTGTTAAGAATAAATTCAAATTTTAGTTTATGATATAAGTACATAAATTATGAAAAGCAGATTTAAGATTTTTTTTACTAAGCACTGTAATTATATAACTGATTTACTATTTTTCCCACAATCCAATATTGTATTACACATTTTTAAATTTTATATCAACAAATAACAATAAGATTAAACTGAACACAATAATACTTTTGAAATAATGAAAAATAAAATAAAAAGCCATATAAAAAAAAAGTAACACTAATAAGATTCTATGCAGTTAGTCTGTCATGCCTACTAAAGCATTCTGAACCAGTAATACAGAGTAGTGCAGAGAGGCGTACAACAGCCCATTCAGACACTAGCTCATACTAAGTGATACTCGAACTATAATTATTTCTAAATGTTTTAAAGTTTTAAGACAATTCCTACCCATCTTTTTTTCTATTTTTCTTCCCATTTCAATACCATCAGTTGACTAAACATTTTCCAATCTTCCTCATCAATCTCATCATTAATTTATTTGATTCTTAAGGTTTCATATTGTAATATGGCTGCTTTTTTTTCTAGTTATTTTTAGTAAAAGTTAATATTAAATTCTTATTTTGTTATATTTGTAGTTTTTCTACATGATATATTTTAATTGTTAAACTGTTATAGTTTAATCTGAATGTTAAAAGAAAAAATAAGAAAAAAGAACTATTTTCAAATCCATTTTCTGAGTTTATATTACTATACTTAAGCCCATCTTTAAGGTAGAACATTTACATTAATAACAACAAACCACCAAAACCAGAGGTTCCTAAAGTATGTTTCACAGAACAATCTCAAGGTTTCTGCAAGATACATGAAAATATAAAGATTATTATTTTATTGGGGGGGGGGGGGAATGTTTACCTATATTAAATCCGGATAAACACTATCGTTGTTAAACATTTTTTTGACTTTGAATACATAATGCGTTGTAATGCAATAATAATCATGAACAATATCAATAATAGTTATAATAATATAATATAATAGCATATATTTAAACTATTGTGTATTTTCATTAAATAATTGAAAAATTGGGGTTAAGTTGGAATTGAAGACATTATGGTTCTACGAAACACAAACTGTATTCTAAAAGTGCCATGGTCATAAAAGTTTGGGAGCCGCTGACCAAAACTAACACCATTTTTAATTTAATTCCTTTTAATCACCACAAAATAACAAAACTCTTAATCTGGAGGTTGTAGATTTGAGCCACACTTTGTAGTCATTCAAATTAAATAAAAAATGTTTATTAGCTTGGGAACTTCTTAGATATAAAAGCAACAATGAACAAATTAATCAGATTTCAATAAAACTAAAACATGGATCTTTTTTTCTGGTTTCAATACTTAATAACATAACTATTAACTAAGTACTCTTATTTGCAAACAATTTTAATGTAATGGTTTTTATTCAATAACATAAAAATATAAGGTCTAGTGTGTCTACCTTACATCACTAGTAATCTTCTATTATTACATAATTAATTTACGAAATGCATTATAATAATATTATAAATTTTTAGGTTGCGAAATAAATAATCTAAAAGCAAACAACAAATATAATAAGTATTTAAAACCGATTTATAAAATGTATGTTATTATAGTTCATTCCACTTGAAACAACAATTACATTTATACTTTAAAGTATAAACTTATATCATTATAAACTAATTATAGGAATACAGGTGATTATTCACCTGCTCAATATACTTTAAAAAGAACTATAAAACAAATATGTACAAAATACAAGGTTTATAAATACCAGTTCTTTAAAAACAAACTATTAATGTACTAAATAACATAATTATGTTTTATATGAGGAAAAAACCATCTGGATTTTGTAGATGATTATACCTTGACCTGGTATATAAGCTATACATTTATTTACAAAATCGTTATTCTTGATTATTTTTAGTCTTTGATTATATATTTTTGATAAAGGTCTAATATTATTTTATATATAAACGTACAACTAAAACGTGCATGACGTTTTGAAATAAAAACTAGGTATTGGGTATTGTTCAATATATATATATATATACATCGTGTATGAAGTCCCGTCATCATTAATAAGTTTCGATCGCTTTGAACCATCAACGCTATCGGCAAACTATTTTGGTATGGTGTTCGAGAAATTTCGATCGCGGCATCCGCCTGTGCAGTGCGCGCCAGAGCGTGCGACCAAGCGCAACCATTTTGTCAACGGACCTGCCGTCTTGTTCGAGTGGCCTATCGCTATTAAAGCTAGCCTGTTGAACAACTCCGAGACTTAGTTAATGATCCAACGCGACCGTGATCAACTAATTACTAGTGTTAATTGTTCATGGCATTTTAATCGTCCTGGAGCACCTCATTTTGGTGGCTTGTGGGAAGCCACCACCGTTCGATCTATGAAGGCATTACTGACACACATATGGGAGAACATGTCTATAAGGTCGAAGAGTTCAATACTATTTTGTGTCGAGCGGAACCTATATTGAACTCGCGCCCACTCACTCCGGCTTCGTCTGATCCTACAGAATTACAGTGTTTAACACCGGGGCATTTTTCGAACGGACGACCCTTACTTGCTGTTTCGGAGCTAGAAGTTCCTGAGAGCCCACATTCAATCGCCAATCGTTGGAAATTAATTAATCAATGCTTACAGTCGTTTTGGCGTAGATTAACTGTGGCTCTTTGTTACACTCATATTTCATATGATTCATCATGAAATATTTATAAATGTAATTTCGACCACACAGGGGCCAAACATTTTTGTCATAATGACTTTTTCTTGGCTGCCACGCCTACAATTGACATAAACTGTAAAAGAAACCAAAGTTTAACAAAATTAATTTAATTATCACACATGTGTAAACTTTGACTAATGTAAGTAATTGAACAAAACATCGTATTCAAAAATATTATACTCGACTTTTAGTTGTAAATATATTATGCAGCATTCTGTACCATTAGAAATTAATACCGGAGAGTTAATTTGTAAATATATTTATACACATTCGCCAATAAGGAAAGTAATATTTAAAGAAATTTTTATGGATAACATAATGATAAAGATGGGATTACATTGTATCTCATTTGAATAAACAAAAAAACCAAAAACAATGAGAGGTATACAATTTCTATTAGAAATTGAAATGTGTAAATACATAATATGCATATAATATCATCTAAAACTCTATAAAACAATTGATTTTTTTGAGTAATTAGGTAATATTGGTAATTGAATGTTTTCTTATGGCAATTTGCTCTTACTTCTTTTTGGTGATATTCGTTAAAGCAATCAATAATAATTTACCGTGTAATCTATTGACTGATATCAAAATGGCTGTTCACAAATTTTGATTAACAAAAATAACATTACATTTCTATAAAATAAAAAACACAAAAAGTTATAGGTAAATTAATGAGTTAAGAACTATAATATCTACAGACACCTTTATTATAAAAAACTGTGTTATAATTTTACAATAATTAGACGTATAAAGGGTATATTCTTGAAAATATAAATACAGACATTTAAATATATATATAGGTCTTATAATTTAATCTATAGGGAAACAATAACTTACAAATATTAGTAAGTACTATTATGATGTTTTATAATGAAATATATAAATAATAATAATAATAATTTAGAAAAACTACTAAAATAAATAAACAAATTAAAACATAAATACTACATGCCAATGTTAATATTAAGTTTAATAGAGAAATAAAATAGGCGTTTTGTTCAAATAAATCATGGTAAAATAATATGATCTAGAATTGAATACATTTTTAGACCAACTGAATGTTTAAAAGACAAATTGAAAAATGTACGAGTGGTTTGAAATTGTAGTCATTTAAAGCATTAAATTTTAAATGTGAATATAAAATATTGAAAATATTTGTCTTGAAAATAATTTCAAATAGTTGACTATATTATGAGCAAATAAAAAAAGTAGGATTCAATACTGATGACATTAAATCTATAGCTGAAAACATATTTTTTAAAAGTTACAAAATATCTGTCTGACCAAATAATTTGTGCAGAAAGTAAGTGAAATCTGCGAACATAATTTAAGTAGTAGCGACATATATATTATTTTTACCACAGCGTTACTAACTAAACTTTAAGAAATTTGAAAAGTCAAATGTCATGTTTCAATGATAATTGTTAGTATACCTACCTAGTGAATTGTTAAGACATTTTTCAAATGTTCTTCATAGGAATTGGGCGCTTAAATTTAAATATATTAAGTATGTAAACAGAATATCTGATACATTACTATGATATCATACAATTATGTTTGATAATTTTTATCAAATCGCTATAAATTACAAAAACATAATATTAAAGTAATTATCTAGTTTAAAAAAATAACAATTCTCACCGCCTGTTTTTTTATTCTTAATTATGCAGATAGTGTCACTTATCATAAGTACTACCTTAAATAATACCTAATGTTAGAGATTCATAAAACAATAACAAATTTTTATACAAATATCGATCAAAAAAAAAAAAAAAAAAAAACATAAAATAATTTTAAAAACCATTTAATATTTGATGAATGAAATGCAATAGACTAAGTACAAACAAAACTCACAAATTACAATGTTTATTGATAATATTAATGAAATCTAATAAATATACTTATACAAACAGAAGCAATGCCAATTTAAATAATTAAACACATTGAATAAGTACCTGAATTCTTTTAATTTAAAATATTTCTAACTACTTAAATGTCGAAACCAAACATTACATGTGACTTATGATTAAATAATAGGCAATATAAAATTAATAATAATAATAACAGGTGAAAATAAATCAGTCCTGCAAAATGATAGGTACACTTTAAAAGAAAACAATAACTACGGAATTATTCGTTTATATGTTACCTTACAATTAATAATTTTTAAATAATCATTAAGTACTTTAGAAAAATGTGTTATAAAAGTACATATTAGACATTTAACACAGGTATTAATCACATAATTTTTCAAAATATTTAATAAATATATCTCTATATTTCATGTGTTTGATCAGTAAAGTTTGACAAATAACAATCATATAGTCATGGCTTTTGCAAATGAATGTTTACCATAAATATGTGATTTTAATGTAAATTTATATCTACATTTTTTCGAACACCAAGGACACTGATAAGAAGGTTCTACGCCACATTCGTTTTTCAAATGTCTATGTAAATTCCGTAAATGCACATACGATTTTTCACATTTTGGACATGGAAACTGGCTATCCTCTTTGAATAAGTCGATCATTGATCCTATTGAAGAAATACCAGATTAATAAAAACAACAGAAAATTAGAGTGATCCTTGAAATTCTATATTCCCTGTAATACTGATTACAAATATTTTTTGAACAAATAAATAAATAATGTAAAATTTGTTTTAAAAAAAAAATATATATATATATATATATATATATAAACAGAAATATTATTGTCACTTGATCATTAAGAGTCTTTCTTTCCTGATTTACTTTTAAAAAAATACAAACATTAGGTGTTCGTTCAAAATATATTTTGAAATAATGTTCCAGAGTCATTCTATTTTTGTCAAATATTAAAATACCTAATGAATAAAATAATGGACAACTCTATAAATACTTAAATTACCCTATCATCAATGGCATTAACTACTTAAAAATAAGCAAACTATAAAGCAACAATGTTAAATAATAATGCGTGTACTCAAAGATAAGTCATACATATGAAAAATTTTTTTTTAAATACAGGTAAAGTTAATTGTGTTGTGTTCAATTGTCGATTACACATAATAATGCACTTCTTAATGCTGTAAACACTACTTTATTAGTATATCAATCAACAATCAACACAGTTTTACATCCTCTTATTTCCCCCAAAGACTAATATGCTCAGAAATTGTACCCTTCACATATTAGGAGAGTCGAAAATGGTTTTTGGACAAACTAAAAATGGACAGGGACGGGTAATTATGGTCAGCTTGTACCAGATACCAGACGCGTACAACGCGAAAAATCTCGTTGCCTACTCTTGGGATTGAATCGCAGACTTGTGCGCTGAAATATGTGTTTCTACCCACTCTCGATTACACCCGATCCCTTATTTTATTAATATATATTCTATAAAGTACATATATTATAAGACGTTGTTTCTAAGTTATACTAAGTCATCCTCACAGTGTTTGTAACATGAAATGTAGAACATGTAACAATTTTACTATATTAGAACCAACCAAAGAACTAACATTTTTAGTAAAATAAAAATGTTTATTATGTAAATTGTTTTGTGAAAATGCCTCATAAACAATTTAAAGATAATCCAACATTTAAATGAAACTAGTTTAGACATCATTTAAAAAATAAGAATAAACTTGAAACTATAATTCAATATTTTTGTTCAAATATTTTAAATCATGTGTAATAAAATTTAAAAATGTGAGAAAAAAAGGCAAGACTCAAAAATATAATTATATAATATTATTTGGTAACATTTTATACATATAAAACACACTGAAGATATCAATAATTTTTAATATTTTCTATTTAAAGTTTTCAATGTATGTTAAATACTTTTAATACTTCTGTAATGTCAATAAATATAGAATTATTATTTCTGATTTTTAAACTTTATTTTAGTTTAAACTGACAGCAATTTTTTTTTTTTTTTGTGGAAACAGTATAATAAAATATACTATTTCTAAATAATATGTAGGAACTTGGATTAAAATAAATAATATATACACAATAACACCATAACAACAACATATTATATATTTTATTTTATTTAATTCTGAAATATTATAATATTTATATACTATATTAAATATAAAATATTTAAGACATTAAAATTTTCAAAATATTGTAGTATGCAAATCAATAATATTAATTTTTGCATTTGTATACACAAGTGTTTAAAAAGTAATACCATGATCATGTGTATCTCTTAAACAAGTTTTAACATACTTTTCCTCATTCGGCCAAATATTTGAAGTATTATATAACTTCAATTTTATAACACAAACTCATTAAAAGTCAAAAACATGAAATATATTTATGTAGTGTTTTTTGTCGACGAAAAAAAAGTTCAGTTCACCAAGGAAACATTTGCTTATGATTATTTAATTTTAAAGTTTTCACAATTTTCTTACAATGTCCAATAATTTACATTAAATACATAGAGCATGTCACTAATGAAGATTTAAATTACCAAAAATATACATAAACACATGAGATATAATATAAAATTAATATAGATACACATCTTGCTTAAGCTTTCCTTAACATTTTAAATACAATTTTAATACCCCTCAATTTTGTTCATAAACATTAGAGATATGTAATAAACTTATACTTTGTGAATTAACATGATTTTAATATGGCAAAAATAAATTTAGATGCAATAATGCATTATTATTTGTAGGTATCTACAATAAATGCCAAAAACAACAGTATAGTTTCAAGGAATATAATCAGGTAATATTATATAAATAATATAGTTTAAGAAATGTTACGAGTTAATCAATATCGATTAGGTTTGGATGAAATTCTGGGTTTTGGAATTTAATCGAACTTAGAATTACTTATCTAGTCAAACCTAAACAAAATTACTACTATAATTTAAAAAACATTTTATTATGTTGAAGTTTATAAATAATGTAACTATATAACAATGCTATATGGTCTATACTATATAAAAATCACAAGAGCATAAGCAATTAATTATAATTTAAAGTTAAAATTCCGAACCGTACAAAACACCCAAAACGGTATCTTCATAAAACAATCTCTACTCGTATTACACTCATTCTACTTGAACACTTGAATAGTGGAAATAAAATGGTTTGTACACAAGGAAAACATACAACCCCTTTTATGTCCACCATAGTATTTACATACAATATCGAGTAATGCCGATTTCATTATGAGATACCAACGCTAGGGTGCAGGTACTCAATCAAACACGACTATACAACAAACATACCTTTTCCATTGCTCGGTGTGGGATGAAACTTGACAGTTTTTTTATACAAACCAGCCCATGCCATAGCAGTTTCCCACTGGAATCAAACAGATCAGAATTTAATTAGTCGGGTATAACAAAACACACCAGTGTTACTTAGTTATATTTAAAAAATCCAAACAACAATAAGGCTTATCAAAACGTTATATAAATGTTTACCAGCAACGGAGTGATCCGAATCCGTAATCTGCGTGTTCGGCCGAAAGCTATGAAACGTATCCGTCGGCGGTGTCGACGCTTTTACGAAAAACACAAAACCAACGGAGTTCACCGCGTCCGAGACAATCATAACGACAGTATCGTCTTACGGCACATTCGTGATCGATACCATTATTAACGTTCCGCGCACGTTCTCGGACCGGAACTCGGACCGTCGCGGCGGCACGGAATTGTCGACGGGTCCACGGCGCCGTTGTTTTTCGTCACGATAAACGAACGGACCGAAAAAACGACACCGACACGACTACGAATACGAACGCGTACGCACAACCGTTTTCCCCGAATGGACGGCGATTCCAGACGGACTTGAGATCGGCCGTCGGACCCGGTCGGGATCTAAGAAAACGGAATGGAAGAGAGATCGTTTTCAGCCCGAAACGGATTCGCGGCCGGCGGTGGGAACGGTCGAAAACGGGACGCACGAGAGACGACCACCAACACGCGGTGTGTTTTACGGTAACGGCGGCGCCGACACAACACGCGGCGAAAAGAACATTTGATAATCGTTATCGTTATCAACGGCGACCGGAGAGCGAGGGCGCACGCGCACGCACCGAGACGTTGTATACACATTACGTCGTGACGTCACGCGAACGATCCGGTCGATAACGAAGCTGTCGTGAATACAACTCCGTTGCCGCCGTTTCGAAAGCGTTCGAAATACTTATCGTTTTTATCCAAAAATCATTTCAAATACCGAACGTTGCCACCGTCCGTCGAACACCGTTTGATTTTACACCAGTCGATAACAAATGCGAGTTGTTGGCGATCGATGAAATAGATATGTTGTACGTTGTACGCGGTGTTGGTAGCTATGAAATTCATCACGTGGATAAGACCGGATTTCGGAGAAGGCATTCGGTTGAAATCATTGTTCGTGCGTTTTTTATCTGTTTGTTCATTCGCCAGATTTAAACGAAAGCGTCGGTTTATAAACAAGAGTCCAGAAACTATTAGAACCGCCCGTCTCGCTACCCTTATATTTATATATACGACTTGACGAATTAAAAATATTAATTGACTTGTCCGGTCTATTATTATCAATGACCCTCCCCGCAGGCACCTACGAACAACTACTTATTTCTATACATTTATTGTCGTATTTTAAATGGACATTTCTAATAATCCCGATTTTTAATAACTGTCATTTTTCAATTTAAGAATTCGATATCGACTCTCAAACATTATTCGTTCGTAGAACAAAAATAAAAACGTGAAATGTGAACGATGACAAAGTCGTTGAAGAAAAATTGAATCTCGAACCGGTATATTCATACGGGTAAAAGCTACTAACCAATTTATAAGATTTGTATTTGTTCTTATCGATAATTTAACAAACCGTACCAACAACGGTATTTATTATTTCCGTTTGTCAATAGAACTTTTGTTGTGGCGATTTTAGAGTACCACGGCGACACGTCAAAATTATCCGGACTCCGACCAACTAAATAAATAAAAAGAAAAACCAATATCATCATCGTTATACAGTATATAATAACGATATAATCGTAATACGAGGTGTGTCCAGAAAGTAAGTTCCATTTTCTATTCTTATCGCGTCACCACTGTTATCATAATTAATGGTCATTAGCGATTATTTCGTTGTTGACTCGTTGCGAAAATCATAAAACCATTACTGGTTCACGTACTAGTTGGCGTGTGTCACGTACGCCATGTGACGAGTGTTTAAAACGGATTAACAAATTGAAAATCCCGCCGTACGTGAGAGTTACGGTCTGTGATCCGTTTTCTGAATAATAGGAGTGCCAAACCAGCGGATAGATCCATCGTCAAATCTGTGGAATTTACACGGAGATTAATGCAATCAACCACTATAACCCAACACCGTTTTATGACACGCGTTCAATATCATTCGGTTCAGGTACAAATATGAAAACAATATCATGACTTTTATCAGTGCTGTAGAAAAAATGTTAAAAATACAAACGCGAGTTCTAAAAACCGGTCTAACCAACACGTCGCATACTATCCGGACGATATTGAATCATAATAAAACTTCGAGATTTTTTACTATACTATAGCTACTGTACACCACTGAGTGACATCTATATCGAAATTCGTTTCCATATGTATTTAAATTTACATACAATGCATATGTTGTGTTGGATTGTACACAGCGACGTCACGCGGAGATTTAACGAATGCAATAACGTTTGTTCTGTTCGATATTTTAAAGTTTTGCTCCTTTCTTCAAATAATTGTTATATTTCTGCGCTATAAAATAAACATATTTTTATAATTTTATAATCAAGATAACCATTCTGTAAGTATATATTTTAATTGTATTATAATTTATTAAAACTTTGTTGTATTTTCTTTTGCACTTTACACGTGACGACGAGGTTTAGTCGAAACTGGTAGTAAAGAAACACATTTTATACAACTCTATATTTTTTATATTTTGTAATATGCATTCACTTTATTTGATATATATATATTTATAGTTTTCTCTTATTTTATTATGAATATAATTTTTAGAACAATTTTCGTGTGTTAAACTTAATAAAAATTGAATATTATGGTCGTTAATTTTCCGAACAATTTTTGTGTTAAAATAAATTCAAATATTATTCAAATAAATTAATATAACATGACATCTATACGTAACGGGGAGCCAGAAAAATGATGACTAGATTCATTTAGCTGGCCGCCCGGGTGTGTACTTTTGTGGGTCAAAGTATACTAAACTGTATCTTATAATGAAAGAAATAGACATATTCATACACTTTGACGAATTATAGAAAATCAAAGACTAACCTAAAATTTTAACAACGATTTAAAAAAAAAATTATTATTTTTATAAACAAAATAAACTTAAACAACATTGAATAAAACAAAAGTTTTATTCAATTCGAGTCCGATCTCACATTTATTTGCACGCACAAATGAGACTGCAAATGAATGCAATTACGTAATGATTTTGTGCACGCAGCCCAAGTGCGTTTTCAGGTGGACTTTTTGCCGAAACTGCTTGTTGCAAAACGGGCAACTGAACTGGGGTGGCACGTTTTCGCAGCTCATCACGTGACTTTTCAAATGATGCTTCAGTTTGAACGTACGATCACAGTTCTTGCACACGAATTGGGGCTGCACGCCGCATTCAAACTTCAAGTGGCTGGCCAACGAATGTTTATTTTTGTAGCTCCGTCCGCACTGCTGCGGACAAGGCCATTTGCAATGTTGCAGGTCCGCGGCGATCAGAACGCCGCGATCTGTAAAACGGATGCGACACGTTAAAACGGTTACTATAGTTGTAAACACGAATATATAATATTATATAGCATAATAACAAGTGTCAACACATTATACGAATGCATACAGATATGCATATATATATATATATATGTATAATATATCACGCCACGCGAAATATATTGTTAGATGTACAATGAAGCCGTGGAAAAAGGTTTTATTTACGGTACAGATACGGTTATTTCGTGTTCAACACGGTGTTTAAATCAAACGATAATTATAATACGTGAACGGCCCAAATAGAAGACATTTTAACAATTGACGAGTGAAAATGTACTAAGCTACGACGACGACGACGAATGGATATTTTATTGGACATCGCTAGTCCAGAAAACGTCGAACTAAAACATATACAGGTGTATAATATGTGTATCGCTATAGTGAACGTATACAGTGAAACCTATTTAGGACAGATACTAAAAATTGCAAACAAAACCCTTGTCGAAGTCAAATTTCATATACGTCAACGTACACGGACACGTATCGCAATAAACGAAATTCGTTTTAATAGTGTCCTGCAAATATATTTTGCCGTATGCGTACTTATATAGATTGTGTGTAATATAATAATTCGTAAGTTAGCGAAAATGCACTTGTACTTATAAATATAAATATGTATTTCTAAATATTGTATTATATAGAGGTATAAGCTTACATGCCCGGTGAAACAAAGTGTTAAACAAGCATTTTATACGGATACGTATAGCAAAACGGCGTACAGATGAAATGATCGCTATTAATTGTGTACACATTAACGATAATATATCGTTTTTTTTTTTGTATAGTTTTGCATATTTAGAGTTGTTGAGAATTTATTAAAAAAAAAGATTTAAAATCGTATTTATTTATTGAACGACTGTAATTATTGTTATATGATGAAATCTGCCGATTCCTTAACTAAATTATTTCCAAATTTAATTCTAAACATCTAACATGTTTAGCACATGGGATTCATACAATTTGCGAATGAATGTAAAATGAATATTCTACTGTTGATAAATTAATTGCAACGGTTAGAAAAGTATTTTTAAAAGCTCCTAACCGATTTATCAAACTATATGAAATATCTCTGGATTTACCTTTACCGACCCAACTAATTATAATTAGATGGAGAACGTGGTTAAATGCGGTAGCATACTACTCAAATAATTTTGATTCAATAAAATTGGTAATATCATAATATTATACGACAAAGCAGAATTAATTAAAATATCTAAAAAATTGTTTGAAGAACAACATTTAAAAAACGATTTAGCTTATTTAAAAAGTAATTTTTGTTTTCTCTTCGATGCTTTTACTAACCTAAAAAAATACACTATCTCTTCATGAAAGCATAACAGTTATTTTAGATGATAAAGATAAACTGTCTAAATGTAACGGGAGAGTAGCAAAGTTGGTGAAAATCAAAATGGCTCTAATTTTAAAGAAGAACAAAGGATTCAAAATAGTTTTGAAAATTCGAAATAAAATAGATGATGAACATGAAGAGAAACTAAAGAGAATCTGAAGATATTAATATTAATTTAACTCTGGAACAAATTGCGTCATTCAAATATGTTCCAGTAACATCGTGTGACGCGCAAAGAAGATGTAGCCAATATAAATCTATTCTACGTTCCAATAGCCGGTCATTCATTTTATGCAATTTAAAAATACATATCATTAAAGCATGTAATATTTAATTTAATAATATTTTATATTATAACTTTTAAATAACTTTAATATAGATAATAAAATTTAATGCATATTTTTAATTAAAATGTATATATTTTATTTTTTATTGCATATAAATCTTAATCTTAGTAATTACACAACTTGGCTCATATAGACAAATACTGGTTGTCTAAATTCTATTCTATTTAAAAAAAACATACATAGTTCTAAAATTATTATTAATGTTATCATTTGAAAATTAAAACTTTATACTTAAACCGTTTAAAAAAACAAAGGTTCGGACGAGGAGGAGGAGAAGGACTGAATGAAAATAAATTATGAACAAATGTAAATTATAAATCATAATAAACAGGTATGTGTATTTAAAAGTTTCTAAAAATAGTCATAAATAGAAAAATATGATATGTATAAAATATTATAATATAACTGCGCGTAGGTTTACAGAATATGTATTCGGGTTCGAGTGTAAACTCTGAGAAACTTCTAAAAAAAAAAAAAAACGAACTGTATGTGTCGCGTGCCAGATAAATTCATTTACAATTATTGACCTATATAGACAAGTGTATTACATGTTATACATTTGAATTATATAACACCTTATGTATCGATAGCATATGGAACTTGAGAATATGCAATTGTGTAAACTTTAACAAACAGATGTCGCATTTAAATTTCGGTTTGTCATTGCATTGGTACATTAAATGCTTGAATAAGCTTTTGTTATTTTCATACATTTTGAAACATTTTGGACACTGTACTTGGTTTAAGCCTGAAAAATATAAATAAATTCATCAAATAACTGAAACGAAATACGTTTTTGTTCGCGATGTCGACATAAATTGATTAAGTTTAAGCGTCTAAATATCATATAAGCAATATACGTTTTGAAGTTCAGAAATGACATGCATAGTTTTTCATATACATACACGAGTACATTTACGCAATATTCTTTCTCGCATAAGTACGAATACATTTAGTGAATAAATAATACGACGCGAGACATCGACGTAAAAGAATACAAATGTATGTTTATGAACTTGAGTACAATTAAATCACTTGGCTTATTCAAAATACAAAAATAATTTAAATTTAAATTTAGTTTACGGTTTAGTTCATTATTCGCATATAATACAGCAAATACTGATTTAAATCAATGATTTTACAATTCTATGACTTATGAATACAATACAATTTCGCGACCTAACGTTTAAATAACACACAGTTTTCATATGCCGACGTATATTTTGTACGTTTTCGATAGAAGCCGGACAAACAAAAACCACGACTCTATAAGTTTATTCCGAATATATTTACAACTAAAACCGTTTTAATATAATATTAAAATCCACGCGGTCGTAAACGTTGCGACTAACACAATGAAATTAAGTGCATGTTAAATTTCAATACGTAATAACGAATTAATGAGACTAAAACTTCTTTCGCGCATAATATACGTATAATATATTATATTACCTACTCAACTATACGTGTTTTTATTTCGGTAGACATTTTATAAGTTATACGTTATATTATTGTAATTGATTAATCAACAAATATAAATATATGCCGTCGCGCGATCGTAAGATTATTGTTATTCGCGAATAGTACGAGTATAATGATTATATTCCTGAACGGTATTCCGTTTCCTAAAAAAATATTATTTGCCCCCTCACTCTTACTTCATTTTTTTCAGGGCGTATAACCTTACAGTTGCCCCCCGGGGAGGAGTTTTTAACCGGTAAGCACCATTTCATGGCGCTATCTCCGGTTTCCGTTACGGAAATGTCTTTGCAAGATTTCCTCCTCCCCAATCTCCCCACCCCAAAAAAGCCTATATAAATACGTCATGAAAAATAATCATAAATTAAAATAAAGAAGCTATTCCTGGGCAGACGTGAATAGTAAATAAATACGTATTGCGTGTATAGGTACTTTACAGAGCATCATAAGTATTCGAGTTCGAACGTAAAAAAAAAAACAACTTAATTAATAATTATCAAAAAAAACGACTTGCTCGTGTGATAAAAATTGTCGACAGATACGTTTTTTTTTAGTTTACATCGATATTAGATATTTAATAAATATATTTAAAATATACAAAACGATAGCATTGAGTAAATGCGATTGTGGTAAATTTAAAAAGCAAACATGGCATTGAAATGTCAAATTGTTTACTCCAATAACGTTGGCCGTGCGTTAAATGCTTGAACAAGTTTTTGTTATCATAAGTTTCGTGTCACATTTTGGACAACGTAGTCGGTTTGCGCCTGAAAAAGATAAATAAATGAATAAAATAATTGTCGGGACAGAAGGATTCGTTTTTATGTGCACGTCCACGGAAATTTTCTACTATACATTTATATACGTTTTTAAGTTTACGAACAATGGATGCTTCCGACACTATACCATGTAGAGAGAGCCCACTCTAATCAAGTCGACAGGCGCCAGCTTTATATGATATCGTGACCTCCAACCCGAGGACGTCGTGGACGGAACAGCGGACGTTCGAAGAGATGACAACGGTGAGCAGCAAAACTTGACAACTGCTTCGAGCTGCGGAAAGTCGACCTTCTTCTCGACAAAAATAGTCGTTTTTCTTGAGACGATTCCTGGCCAAAAAGAAGCTGATAAATGAGCTCTGGAAGTGCATCAGTGACGGACATAATGGGATCAACCAAGATCGGTCTAGAAAAACAGGAGCAAAGAAAGAGAAGGATTCTGGCGGCACCCGTACGGATCTTCGACCGCGCGATCATTTTGGAACAAATACGACTTTAAAGTTTGATATAAAACGTAAATAACCCTAAAAAAAAAAATGTATTTGTTGTATTAACTGAAATTCGATTTTCATAACGATAAACTATACGACATTTTATATTATTATAGACGTTATTATTTGATTATATTAAATATAATTATAATAATATTAATAATAATAATAATATAAAAAAATAATAATAATAATAACTATGTAAACGTGTCAATATAATATTTATTGAATGCATAGCCCCTTTTACATTTTGTATAGATTCTCCAAAAATTGATGACTGTCACTTGTGAGTCAATATTGTTATGTATGATAATTTTGTTGAGGGTTTTGAATTGGTATAAAAATCGCATAAGAGTGTTTGGGATGGATTTAGACTTCAATCCCCCCTCCAAATCTCAAACATTATTTGCGTCTATGATTGAGTGAATATTTCCCATATATGTATATAAAATAAAATTGTTGTCGATTATTTTTTAAATATACGATATTCGTACAATCGTATACGTAAATTATGACGTGTCTTGTATTCCCTAAGACAAAAATATGTAAACGTATCCAATGGATACAAGTACTTAATAAACTGATTAATACTGAATCTCATATTTCGGTATACTTATATTTTTATTTATGCATTGATATATTTATTTACGCGTTTAAATCGGCTGCAATAACGTCGTAAATATATATTTACAATTTACCACAAAGTATATAATATACAATATCCAACGTGTTATTCGAAAAGTATTATTTTCTAAAATCTATAAATAATAATTATTCGTGACATTTATATTATATATATATATACGATAAGCCTATTAATACTTATTTGAATTTCAAATACTTGTCGTCTTCCGAGACCGCCTCCGTTTTGGTACACACATGTGACATAAATACATACAAACAAATTTCGACCGCTTTGAATAATAATCGATTTATTTTTTCATAGTGACTACTGTTACTCGTTTATATTTTATAAATATACATATATACACGTAATTAATTGAAATCAGATACAACAGACTATATATAAATACATGGGCGTGTGCGTATGTAAACGGATGAACATAATTTCAAATTTGTATACGTGTTAATATTATTTATAAATCGAAACATCAAAAACGTTCACTGTCTGCTTGATAGTTCATGGTTTTTCGTGCAAGAAATAAATTTATGCTTTTCATATTGTACTTGTGTTTGAACGACTTCGAACAGAATTTACAGATGTATTTCGCTTCGACACCGCATTCGTATTTTAAATGACGCCAAAGACTGCGCTGCTGTTTGTACTGACGGCCGCAACCACATGTCCAATTTTTGTTCGACCGCCGTTCTGTTCGGCAAACAATAAAAACAAATTGTTAATGACACTCATTCAAATGTTTTGCTAGTACGTACGGGCTGGAGGGAAATCTGTATCGTTGCGAACATAAATGGTATAAAATAATTAACGTTTTGCCAATATGCGGTTTCAAGCGTAACTAATTTTCTACGACTCTCGTTTCAATATTGTCTTACACGTACCCGTTTTACATACACCAAACAAATACATATTCCACAGGCATATCAATCCACGAAACAAATATAATCAATCGTGATAATGGTTACACGCGTTTATGTTGGGCGTCTATGGATCTCGACTATTAAAATATGCGAATTTCGATAAATAAAATAATAATACAAGGGCAATCGTATCGAGAACTATTTATTGCGTACAAGTGTGGTCAATTTTAAACATTAGACACACGATGAAAAATAATTAGACAATCGGTAACAATTTTATTTATTAGTTTATGTTTAAATAAACATATATTATATATATATATATATATAATAGAAAATACTTTATTTTTTGCGATAAATGTATAAAAAAAACGTTTTCGACAAAGAATGAGTTTAATGAGAAAAACGATTAATAAACTCGACGGTGGCAAGTTGGAAATCGCCGTCCAAACATGTTTATTTTCTGGTATATTATATATCGGTTATCACTATTGAAGACCCTATAAAATCAGAATTTTATTATTCATTGTTATAATCAAATAGGTCAAAATTATTATTCAGCATGTTTCATCATCATACTTCTTCCTAGCTGCCAACTGCATACTGAATATCAGCATCCGTCAAACGACACTGAAACTCATTCAACAAGCGATGCCGAAAAGTATCCCATGAAAAAACACTAGTCTCAGAGCGAATATACAATGCTGCTGTTCCTGATAATAATCGTTTACTATAAACAAAAAGTTCTACGTCAGACCAATTGCACACGTCACGCATCTCTTCCAAATCGGCTATCCACTTTGTGATGGAATATGTATCGTCTCCAGTGAACAAGTTCAATGATTCACGAACATCTTGAAAGCTAATGGTGTTTCTATTACCATGTTCGCATTTGTTGATGTAGTCTTCTCCATTCTTCTTGTTTATTTCTGACTTGGGTGGCATTTTGTTACACTCGCAACAAATTGCAAACTTAACGAATTTTTTTTTTTGAAGTTCATCACAATCACTCGTTTATCTATAACTATTGTGATTAATCTGTGGTTATGGTTATGCACATTAACCAACCACAGTTAACCTCACTTTCATATAATAGCAAAATCTACGATTTCAATACAAAGGTGACGATTCACAGTAATCGAATTACGAATTAAAATGCAAATGTTAAAAATCGCACCGAACTTTACTTCACTCACGGGAAACATAAGAAACTACTCACAATAGTAATGTAATAATTACTAAGTATTTCAAACACGTGATAACGAACACTACTTCACGAAAAAAAACACGTATTTAACTATTAATAAGAGCCAGAATCCCGGACAGTCCCCCATTTATGTGGGATCTTAAGGCTAATAAAAGTTATTTCGTTAAATACGAATCGTTTATTAAAACTACACAAAATATCAGAGCTTCACAAATATCAAGGCTTCACAAAACAACACGACATCGACACACGATGGTTCGACAACCACTAATCTTAAACACTTGTCGGTTATCCGCGATTACATAAGAAGGGAAAACCCAAATAACAATAATAATAATAATATTCCTATATATATATATAATATATATATTAATATTTTTTTTTTGTAATGTCCGTCTAATAGTTTTTCAAAATCAGAACGATAATAATATATATATATATATAATTTTGCGTCCAACAATATTTTCACGTTTTGTTCAATCACCTATATTTTATAATAATAATAATAATAATAATAATAATGGTATGAGAATATAATTATAGACTAGATATATACTATAGATAAATGATATAGTTATATATTTATATATTCAACACTCGAAACAAAATAAAATTCAATTAGAATTTAAATACATATAAGTCGTTTAACAATATATTCTGTATATTCGAATGAACGTATATAAGATACGTGTATGTTAAATTAACAATTAAGTTAAATTAAGTTAAATAACAATCATCGCACTGTTTGTGTTATAAAATATAATAACGATACAAATCATTGAACAGAAACCTAATTGTTCAATATACTAGACTTCCGTATGGTGCACAATTGATTACCCGCTCACGCTTTCAACAAGCACCCCAGCTGTCCTCTAATTAGGTGTGGAGGCGAACGGTGTGACTTCCCACATTTATTAATAGACTGCCTAGCCCTCACTAATGAAAGACGCTCACTATTACAATTCTCAGACATCTGACATAAACTGTCTGAGTGTTGATTTACTTAAATCTAATAATGTTGACATAATTATAGCGTTCATTAACTTTATTTTGAGTACAGGCATTTGAACTTTGGCTCTCGTTATATTGTTCTGCCTTTTTTACGATGTGTAGTTTTGCTTTGTTTTGTTTTTTTTTAAATTTAATTTTAATGTTTGTGTTTGTTTGTTTTGTTTTTTCTCGCGTTTGTCTTAATTTTAAGTAAGGTACGACTCGTAATTGTCGAAATATAATAACTTTTGGTTAACATTTCAATAATAAAAAAAAAATCGTTGAACGATCTGTTAAAAACATTTTATTTTAAATTTTAATAGATTTTTAAAACTTCATATATTTAAAAAATGGCTGTATATGCATGCAAATATAAACGTTAACAATTGCGTTTTCAAGAGTATACGTTTATTTTAAAGTTGTGTACATTTTTTATATCAACAGTGGATATGTATACCTAACTATATATTATAACTGTTTCGTCCTTCGCGTATTCGAGTTATTCGACATAAAAGAAATAAAGCCATCGAACGTAGCCAATAAACTCTTTAGTTGAAAGTGAATAACATACGTTATTCATAATTTCAAGGAATATACATTTTTAAAGTTTAGTCAAATTATCAATTATTTACTAAATAAAATAAAAAGTCCAGCGAGTGCATCTTTATATTAGTTTTTTCATTATATAAATAATTAGATGCATATAATATAAGTGTATTACACAAATTCACAGGCATTCATAACATACATGTTTTGCAAAACAACAAGAAAACTAATTCTGAAATTTAAATTGCTAGAAACACGAGCTGGGATGTAATATTTTGTCGTCTACAATTTTAATTTACGATATTTTCATCGTCGTTTAACTCCACAATTCTCGTACCTTAAATGGCGGACAAGACTTTGTTTGTTTAAATATTTACGTCCACACTTTCGGGCACGCCCAAGGTTTATCTGGTAACAACAACAACAACAATTAATAATGCACGATTTTTAATTATTCGGTTATTGGAGTCAACGATGCAATACTTTACAAAACTAAATTACCAATACAAATTGTTGATAAACACAGAAAAAAAAGCACATATATGCATTACATTATATTCAATGTAGCTATATTAAATATTAGTATAAATTAATAATTAAAATACAAGTTAATTTTTAAGAAAATGAGAAGTGCATTTATTCTCAGATGGAGGATTGTGTACATTAAATGTATGACGGAATTCAGCCAAATTCTTCATAAAATTGTTATACCTTTCCAGTTCACTGCCTGTCGGTAGTACACAATGAAAAAGGCGAGAGACATGTACAAAAAAGCACGTAACAAAATTACTGAAAAACAAATGCACAAATAATAAAAATAAAAAACAAAATTGAATGTTAACTACTATATTTAATTAACGTGTCTATATATAAAACATTGCTACAATGCAATTCATAATCATTAAATATTCTAATAAGAAATATAAAATAAAACAAAATATATACATCGATTTGTGTGTGTGTAGTGATTAAAATTCAATGTGTTTATGAACAAAAGCTAAATGATTCTTCCACGAGTCTTTTCTCAAAAACCGTTTATAACAGTAAAAGCACACAAAATTCGATTCTTTGCCGCAATAAAATTTCAAGTGTCGATTCAAATCCGGTTTGTACTTGTAGCTTTTATCACAGTTTTTATTGGGACATTTGAATTTGGATGAATTGGCTTCGTCGTCCATGCTCAAAACTGAAAATAAAATAAATTAATCGTGTTAGTCATTTAAGTATAGAATAATGTGAAGTTATAATCAACTTAACAGCGAATACAGTAATTATTTATTATGTCCCTCGTTAAGCTATTGATTAAAGTATATAAGCTAGTTACTTTTTAAGAAAATGAGAAGCCGTGCTATTAAGTCTCAGATAGAAGATATATCAAATGTAAGACGGAATTCAGCCGAATTCTTCCTAAAATTGTTATACCTTTCCAGTTCCCTGCCTGTCGGTAGTACACAATTAAAAAGGCGAGAGACATGTATAAAAGAGAACGTAACGAAATTACTAAAAAACAAATGCACAAATAATAAAAATAAAAAACAAAATTGAATGTTAACTACTATATTTAATTAACGTGTCTATATATTAAAACGATGCTACAATGCAATTCATAATCATTAAATATTCTAATAAGAAATATAAAATAAAACAAAATATATACATCGATTTGTGTGTGTGTAGTGATTAAAATTCAATGTGTTTATGAACAAAAGCTAAATGATTCTTCCACGAGTCTTTTCTCAAAAACCGTTTATAACAGTAAAAGCACAGAAAATTCAATTCTTTGCCGCAATACAATTTCAAGTGTCGATTCAAGTACGATTTGTACTTGTAGCTTTTATCACAGTTTTTATTGGGACATTTGAATTTGGATAAATTGGCTTTGTCGTCCATGCTTAAAACTGAAAATAAAATAAATTAATCGTGTTAGTCATTTAAGTATAGAATAATGTGAAGTTATAATCAACTCAACAGCGAATTGAGTAATTATTTATTATGTCCCTCGTTAAGCTATTGATTTCAATATATAAGCTAGTTATTTTTTAAGAAAATGAGAAGACGTGCTATTGAGTCTCAGATAGAATATATATCAAATGTAATACGGAATTTAGCCCGAAATCTCTTTATATTGTTATATCTTTCCAGATCCCTGCCTATCGACAGTACACAACGAGAAAGACGAGAAACATGTATAGTTGAGCACATAACAAAAATACTAAAACAACAAATACACAAATAATAAAAACAAAAAAACAAAATTGAATATAACTAATATATTTGCTTAGCGTACATATATATATTAAAACAATACTACAATAGAATTCCTAATCATTAAATGTTCTTATGAGATATATAAAATAAAATGGAAGAAATATATATATGCATTTGTATGTTTGTAGTGATTACAAATGAATGTATTTATGGACAAAAACTAAATGATTTTTATACACGTCTTTTCTCAAAAACCGTTTATGACAGTAAAAGCACACAAAATTCGGTTCCTTGCCGCAATAAAATTTCAAGTGTCGATTCAAATCCGGTTTGTACTTGTAGCCTTTATCACAGTTTTCATTGGGACATTTGAATTTGGATGAATTGGCTGGGTCGTCCATGCTTGAAACTGAAAATAAAATTAATTGATCGTGTTAGTCATTTAAGTATAGAATAATGTGAAGTTATAATCAACTCAACAGCGAATACAGTAATTATTTATTAATATCCTTGCTAAGCTATTGATTTGATCGAGACCAAAACGTTTTGTATATACGAATACAAACAATAAAATAATCAGGTTAAATCAAATCATGGTTAAACTTTTATTAAAATCAAACTTATTTTAACATAACATGTAATAAATCAAAATATCGAAGTAAAAAACTTCATAAAAACACTATGTTCATAATTGAAACGAATGCTTCAAAATCAAAATGTTTTCAATACATTTTAAGTATTATACGTCGTTATTATTTGTATCTCGATTGGTAGGATTAACACCTTTTTTCAATATTCATAACTAATTGAAATAATTCAGTTAAACTTATTCACAATTATTTAAACAATTAAAACAATATGACTTATGTATATACTTTGCTTAAAATACATAATAATAAAAGTAAATCAACGCGTTGATTAAAAATACTATAAATATAATATTACATAAAAGTAAATTCGAGTATTTTAAGGACACTTTAGGTGGTCTGTAAATTGGTTACTTTTTTTAGAATTAGATTCTGGTAGATAAATAAATATAATAATAAAATAAATAATAATCCGGAACGTTTACAAAAAAAATAATCACGTTTTCGGGCAATGTAGGAAAATCACATTACATGTTAATTAAACTATGGAATTTAATTGTTTATTGTACGAAATTTTAAACGATTAATATTTTTGAGAAATTGATACACATCATTTGCAAAATATAGTCTGAAAAGGAAGTTACAATGTCTGAAATTTTTCATTTGTTTTTAAATAACCATAACTTCTATGTCAACCAATATATTACAGAAGAGATGTATCTTAATTTCATGAGAATATTGTCCTCCTCGAGTTTAGTAATTTATGTTTAAACTATAAACAAGATAATTGAAGTTTTGCGTCGTGTGGTTTTGATACATTGAAATAAATGTTAGCACGACGAGACGTCGTCTGAAGTAACTAATACAGATTCGGTAAAATTTCATGAATCAACAATAAATGCCGTTTTAAATGCGATTTTTGGCTGTACATTTTATTACAGAGGATACAAGTGAATTTCATACCGCATTCGTGACGCAAGTGATACCTCAAATCTATCGTATTCTTAAAACTTCGACTGCACGCTTTCGGACACACGTACCGTACGATTTGGTCCATTGCAGGTATTCCTGTAAAAGTATAATATCGTAGAAATTGCATTACATGAATTAATATGTTATATAATGTATATATGTAAGCACACATAACATGAAATTTACAAAGCTAACGAGTTATTTTATTTCCCTATATAAGTTAAACATAAATGATGTTAGTTGTTTGAATAATAAAGTTAAAGTTTCTGTCTTATACATTAGTTTGAATAAAAAAGTGACCACAGCCGCAGTTCCTCTTACACAGCGCACAAGTCGACAAGCCGCGAGTAAAAGTATGCGCGAGCAAATGCGGTTCGTGCGTTTATACTCGTTATTCGTTTAAAAAAAACCATATATATATATATTAAAATCTGCTTGTCTTTCCTTCAAATACTCATTTACACTCTTTCCAAATCGACGCTTTTTTCCCCTTTATATATTTTGTAGGCATAAAAATTTTTTCTGTTATCTTCAAAACTATTTCAATAAAAGGATGATAATGATCAGCGTAACCTTTAAATTAAAGGCTTTTCGAGGCTATCCGAAATGTCGTTCGGTATGTATTAAAGGCTTTAATACACCCCAAACGACGCCTTAAAAGGAACTGGTCACGTAAATTGTAACAATAAGATTTATCATTTATCATATAAATAAATTAAATAACAGATCTATAAAGGTGTTGTTAATGGGCCCCTTCCCTCAATCATGTTATTGTTGTTCATGTTAATTATATTCGTTTCAACACATTTACTTATTGTTGAACTGTACATATTATAAATAAACATTTTTTAATTTAAATAAAAACTCTTAATACCGAAACAAAAATTAAAAATTGAAAACATTATTATATTTCATGCCAGGCGCGGATCCAAAACTTATTTACGGGGGGGGGGCATCTTAATCAAAACAACTTTAATCCTCATTTTGTCGCATCGAATAATAAAATATTTTCCAAAACGTTTTATTGGAAATCGTTTGCGATACACCGAAAAATCCCATAGCTACAACTTCATTTTAAATTGTCTTTCTATAGTATCATAGATAAGAGTTAGAATTATAAAACGATACTAATAAAAAAATTTGATCCGCGCCTGTTTCATGCTGCACATTTCTCATAAAAAATGTACACGTACATATTTAATAATAACACAAAACATATGAAAAATAATTTGATTTTGATCACAAATATAATTTGATAAGATCTGTTGCCCAAATAAAATAGCGACTGACGATCGATCCTCTGCCATCAGCCCGTCACCGCCCAGAAATACTTCATCCAAGTCGGCGATTTGTCAATTAGCCTGTAAACAAAACAAAATTAGCAAAGGTAAATACAAAATATTATGTTTCTAAACACGATTGGCAATTTTCCCGTGTTTGATGTAATTCAAATATAATAAATTATATGTAGGTAGATGTCTCGTTCGATGTTCAACGGTACGACGTATCATCTACATAATTTTATCTACATAATTATATATATATATAACTATTATATAGAGAATTAAATTAAATGCATATTTACTAAACACATAAAACATATATTGAACAAAATAATAAAATGTTTATAAAATACACACTTATACACAGTGTATAATATTTGTCTATATATGTATATATATATAGAGAGAGAGTTACTTTTTATGGTTTAATCTAATATAATTTGTTTGCTAAAAAAAATCAAAACAATAATATATAACACGTATATTAAAAATACCTGTTAACTTATTATTATAAGTTATTATTTAACTATTACTTTTTTAAATTCTAGGTAAATGTTTGTACATTCCAACTAAAAAAATTAATTATTTATTATAGCACATTACTAATATTACAGTATAAGGCAATTTTTGATTAGAACTGACATATTGGTTATTACAGATATATAAAACAGAAAATTATTTACTCGCTTGTGTAAAATCAATGTATTACTTATTAATACCTATAAAACAAGTAAGTAAGAAAATACATAACTTAAATAATAACAGATAGACTCATTTAGCGATTTAAGTGATTTGTTGTACTCAAAATTATACACGTAGAAGTATGCAGTCCACATGCCTTTTGCTGTTATTACAAAAAAATAAAAAAATAGATTATTAAAATACCTTTACAACTAATAGGTTATAATAATGTACTGTTTGTGAGTTTGACTTCTTAAATGTCTCAAAAAAATAGTATTCGCGGAACCAATGGTAAAAAAAATATAATACGAATTCGAAAAATTTCACAAAGTTTTGACGAAAACAATACGTACACGTTAATATTATTTTGTGAAGTGAATGTGCACATGGAAGTGCGGACGGTCTATAATACACATATAAATAAAAGTGTTGCGGCCTCTTAAACATTATTATTATTACTATTGTCTAAAAACATTTATGAATCATAAGTAAATGTTTTTTCAACTGGTCGTTTAAATGAAACGAAGTATTGCAATAGAGACACGTAAAGTATTTATTTTTGGTACAAAATTTTTTAATGTGCTCGGTAAAATTGCTGACCACCGTATAAGTGTAACCACATCCGTTCGGGCATTCCATAAACTTGGGGAAATTGTCTTTGAGTTTCAACATTATCTGCGGACCTGGAAAACATGCACAGAAATTATCATTTGTTTTAATTTCATAAAAGTTTTAAATAGAAACCGCGTGATTTTAGTTTTTGTAAAGTATTATGAATAATAGCCATTATTATTCGTATTATAAAAAAGCAAGGTAAATATATAAAGCGAATATAAGCATAAATACGTATATGTATTATAGTGTGTTAGTGAAATCGAAACAAATTAATAAGTCGAAAGATTATTTTATTAGGATTTTTAAAAGAATTTGAGGAATTAATTTTCGAGCGAACATTATACAGTACATTATGTCTACATATAGTATCTATCCAGTAATCGAAAATGTCGGAGATGATGTCTATATTTGCTGTAGGTTGTAAACATTATGTTAATTAGGTACAAATTTAAAAAAACATATTATTTTTATTTTTATTTTTAGCTGGAACTGTGTGTATGAGGGGGGGATATGGATTAACCCAACATATAAATATCAATTAAGTAATTAAACATAAACGGACAAATCTATTTCATAATATTATATCTTATGTTTACATAAATAAAAAATACACTTATTTTTATAATTATAAATTTCAATTTTCGTCAAGTACTTCAGAGGATGGAATTTTGCCCAATGAATCTTCTTAAATACGCCCTTGTGTATTACAAATATTCAGACGTACCAAGTTCGGAACTTAGAAGTTATTAACCACAAGAGTCTTAAAATATAATCTTGTTCGTTTTTTTCTTTATTTTTCTTTTCTTTTTTCATATTCAATGAAACAAACGCAATCGGCTGAAATTAATTTTTATTACAAAAGAGTATAAAAATTATTCAACATTTAAATTTTGGTATTCTTTAATATTTATAGATATTATATACAGTTATATATGTAGTATTTAGATAAAATATTTTTTAACGATAGGTTTACTTTATAGTTAACATATTTCATAATATGCAAAAATGCATTAAAATAATAATCAATGTATTAACAATATAATTATATACAAGCTGAACAATATATCTAAATAATACGAGTATATAACGTCAATGGTCTCATAAAAAAAAGTAAGTAATTTACGTTTCTATAGTATATTTTTATAAATTATTCAATAAATAATAGTTAATACATTTCAACAAGTGTGTCAAAATATAGTTAATTGGATTTATAAAAAATAAAATAATAGTAATAGGTAAATAGAAAATATGACACAAAATTGACTAGTCATGTTAAATGGTAAGTCTCGTTGTTATTGTTATTATGTGTATTACATATTAACATTGCTTAAAAAATAATAATGACTCATATAATATTACAAATAACATTATAAAAAAGGCTGATATTATGATATCATCACATGATGATATTATGTTATATTAAATTTGTCCGCTGTTATATTTGAACATTTGTAACATAATAAATATATAATAATACATAATAAATAATAAACAGTTTAATAATTACGTGACAATATAGAAGACATGAATACATAGAAGACATGAATTGTTAATTATAGAAGACATCATAATATTAATTACTAAAGACAATTGTATGAGAGGAAATACTTTTTTATAGTTACAAAAAAAAAAATAGTCCAATTTCCATAAAACTAAATATAAATTAACAGAAAAGTTATTAAAACTCTAAAAGAGACGACGTGTCGACCAGTTGCATCAGGTATATTATTGGTATGATTGGTATCAGGTATGTATAGTATATCCTATTTAATTTTTAATTATAAAATGATTATATATTCTATTTGAAATAGTAAAGAAGTTATATATTTTTTACATATTCCAAAAACTTTGTTTGAACATATTTACGCATACTAACTTCTGGAATTGGTCTACTCAAGTATGTACAATCATCTCCTACACTAATAGTATTTTTAGTCCAATTAGATATTCAAATATAGAGTTACAAATTATTAATATTAATCTGCAAATTTTGAGTAAATAAAAAAATGAATAGGCATTAGGTTAAGTATTGAACAAATCGTGTATTGTTCTGATCTTGTAGAAGTGTGTTGCTTCGTGACATACCTCTGTCTATTTTTAAAAACAAAAATTACAAATACACTTGTTTCCTATGTTATCTTAATAAATAATTTTGTTTTTGTTTTTTGTCTTAATCAAAAATAAATGATGAATTTAACAGTTTATATTTATTATTAAATATTAAATCACACACGTATTTATTATACTTATTGGTACGTATAACAAACATTTATAAACAGTAGTGTAAAGAATACAATTTCATATAAATTCCGTGATTAGTTACAGTATCATCTCATATTATTAGGTATATAAATGTAGTAATTTCCATAATATATTAATTAATAACTAAGTACAAGCCCGGATTAATGGTCTGGTAGGCTCTAAAGCAGAAATTGTAAATGGACCCAATTAAAAAAAAAGAAAAAAAAGAATGATTTATCTCACTACAAAATAAACTATTTTTTTGTACCCTATCATTTTTAGATAAATTGTTATATGTGAGGTAATTAAATGTAAGACACTCATTTTTATGTGTTTATCAATATTTTTTTTAAATTTAAATCGAATTCTAGCATTTTAAATAATAATAAAAATCAAATTAAATCAATTGTAACAAATTATTCAAACACATAGGAAATAATAATGATAATGTATGAAGTCGTTTACACAAAATTCTTTTTTCTTCTTTACTGTAAAACAAATTCTATTAATATTCGTTCAAAACTTATATTTTGAAGAACATTATTTTCAGTAGATAAAATTATTTAAGATTTTTTCGCTACGGAGATTTGTTTGTTTTTAAATTCTGTTTAGTTCAAAAAATGCTGTTTATTCATTACGATTATAGCTACTAGAATAGTGATATCTATTTTAATAGCAATATGAGAAGAATACGTAAATCAATCGTAACAGCGTACAAAAAATGTCAAAATAAGCTCCCTGCGACTATGTACCATTTTATCCGCGAAATTCTGCGTCTAGTAACGTATCGTAAAAATCATTTCGTTAACTTTCTCGGACAATAAATTACTTTCTTTTTAATGATATGCATGTCAATTTTATAATTTTTGTATTAAAAAAAATACGAACGACCTGTTATAAGTACTGTGAACCTCGCGGATTTATCCCCCCAAAACCTCCTCCTTATTAATCCGGACCTGAATAAATGTTTATGTATATATATATACATATTATTGTCTACACCTAAACGACATTGTTTTCGACATTTTTCGGTTTGTTGTACACGGGAAACCCGTGAATGTATATCATGTGCGACTTGAGCGATTGCTGTTGTGTAAATCTCTTATGACAAACTACACACGGAAACTGCGGTTCTTTGCCGCATTCGTATTTTACGTGTCTGAAGAGTCCGCTTTTATATTTGTAGCCGCGACCACAACCGGGTTTGTCGCACACATATGGACGCCATTCGTTAGGTGAGCACAACGATAAAGACACGTCTAAAAAAAATAACAATAATAAATAACGACGATAATAAAAAAAGAAAAGCGTCAAAAATTCAATGACACAAGTATAGGTATAAAAATAACGCAAAGAAAAAACAAACAAAAAAAAAAAACTACTAAACAGGCAAATCGTAAACATATTACTAAAAAAAATTACAACACGCCAAATTGTATAAATAGTGACCATCAGGTAGCCACAGAACGAAGGTTGAAATTAAGACTAAAATCGTTTTGATATCACAAAATTGTTATTCGAAACTTGTAATTATTTTAACACCATAAAGATACACTTTATCACACGTTTTGTATCTAATAGTGATTGGATAAACAAATGTGATATTAAAGTAATTACAAATTGTAATTTTTTCCCCTCTATATATCATGAATACGTTTCGTACAGCCGCGAGCCGGAGTTCTTTTTATCATTAATGAAACTAAGTGTATCGTAATGTATCTTTTTAACAATTAAGTATAACATATTTTCGAATTGAGTCGATAAAAAAATATATAAGTAAAATGTATCTGATTCCAAGCCAACGATGTTCTTCATATTCTGATGGAAAAAAAATACATTTAAAAATTATTTTGTATGCGCCACGTCGGATTATTTATTTAAAGATCCTATAGCCGTTTTTCCTTTTTAATCCTATTTACTTCTATTAGCTTCGTTTAAAAAAATTTTGTCTTTTAAAAACGTTTCGAGTTTGATGATGTGTCAAAAAAATCGACTTCTACGCCAATATATATTATATTAAATAGTAAATATAATATTATAATTATAAATTGATTATGGTTACAAAGATATTTTTAGTATTTGTTTTTCAGAGTAAAAATTCTAGTAAAAAATCTAAAATGCCCGAACCCTAAAAGTATATACTAAATATGAATATCGATTATATTATTTATATGCAGCTGACGTCTGTGATTGTTTACGTTCGTTCACAAAATTTTTTTATGTATGCAGATCATATGACTTTGGAGATGTTCTTTGCGTTTGAACGGTCTGTTACATGCTGCGCACGAAAACTTCCATTGGACTCCGCACTCGTATTTCACGTGTCTTGCCAGTCCATTACTATACGAGTATAGCCGACTGCAATTTGGACACTGGTAGGAACGTTCTGCGAATCAAACGCATTTATTATTTAAACCGCGTATTTAACATTATTTCTGTGTAGTTTTTAAATTCGCCTAAACCAACAATTCAAAGTTAAATTTAAAAATAAATTATCCTATACATATAATGTAACAGAAAAAAACACAACAGTCAACATTTCCAACGAAGTACTCACGTACAAAAATTAATCTAAATATATGTGAGGGGAACAAATATACATACTCACACATCAAAGGAAAACGATATCGAAGATAAACAACAATAATATTCCTATTGTACATGATAGTATATTCGTATATTTGCTTCGTAAAAATATAAATATAATTACAAAATTAAAATATTTACACATTTTAGATTTTCAATTCTATTAGTTACGTCACACCCGGTGAAATTGTTCATTGACTATATTATATTGTTGTACAAGATTACATTCGTTGTGGATCGCATAAATGAATTACCATCTTAATAATTAGTAATTAATCCATATTTAATGGCCATACAGATGTTAAATGCTATAATTTAATGATTAGTATATCGTGGACACATTATACAATTAGAGAATTCAGTTACCACGCGATCACGACCAATTTTCAGTCCTGGAAATCCGCGAAAACTGATCAATTAATCACTAATCTCGAGATTTTTATTGATACAGTACATGTATATTTTTTGATCAAACGCACTACATGACATGTGTACAAGAAATACACATAATGTTTAATATTGTATTCATGAAACGCGTGCTCGTACCGTATTGCGGTCAATTCATTTAACATAAAGTCGACAGGACAAAATAAATAATACATACTTTATTGATTTGTCGCTTAAATTTAAGAACATTAGAAAACGATAACATAATAATAATACTTTTTACTATTCATTAATATTAGTTTGTTTAATGTCATTCGGGATTATTTGAAAGATATATGTTGATAGCAACTATTTTGTTGTTCTTGATATATGTAATTGTACAAAAACGATAAATTTTTTTTATTTATTCCTCTTCCTCTAGAATTATTCCATACAATATTTCAGGATAAACACAAGATCTCGGGATCGCCAAAAAAGCACCGGCCTTCTATTCTCTATATAAAATATTTAAGTGCGTTTACTTAAGTTACGTCAGTGGTGCGACTTGAAAATTTTAACCAGTAAACCAAGTTTCCATTAGGCTTCGTCATAGACGTATATTATAGGTGAGAAGGGCATATATATTATATTACCATAAAGCCATTAAAATAAATTGTTGAGTAGTTATAGTATTAAACATAAGTATTTTGTTAATAATTGTTAAGGCTATTATCTACATATTCACATACTCATTAGTCATTCAAATATTTAAAGTTCAAAACAATTTTTTTTATATAAAATTAAAAAAAAAATAACAAGGCATCTATAAATGTCTAAGTCTGGTTGAAATCAATACTTCTGATCTATTCTATTCATGCTACTGATTATAAAAAACATTAGTTTATACTTAGTTATATTATATATATTAAATAACGTTTAAATGTAAAAACGACGTCGAAACTATATTGCACGTTGTGCGTATTATTTAATAATATAAACATTTAAAATATAAAAACGCGTGACGTGTTTCTAATAAAATACAGTTCAAAAGTATACAAAAAAATTTTTAAATTAAAAAAATCGTAAACAGTTTGCACGCGAAAGGGGAATTTATAACTTTTCAAGGGTTCGATGCACGGTGATCAGATGCCTTTGATAACTTCCTTTGTGCTTAAACTCCTTGTTACAATAAGAACAACAGAACATCGGTGGTTTCCCACACTCTACGCGTATGTGGAACTTGAAGCCCGTCTTGGTCTTGTATTTACGTCCACATTGCATGCACGCGTATAGCAGATCTGAAAAACGTCAAAAAACCTTTAATTTATACATTATACGCGTTACCGTACATAATAATATCGTTTCTACGTTTCTAAGTTTAACAGTGAAGCAAACGTTTCGTAAGCCAGATAGAACGCCTGCCCGTACAGTAATAATAACGAATAAGCCCTAATAAACGCGTGTACAGTTTATGTGCGTAAATATTTTGCAATTCAGGCCCCGCTTTTTAGTACTTATCGATTGCGACGCAACACACACGATAAAACACGTTGCGCGCATACAAGTCGTTCTACACTATGTATACTAGGGTGACCATAAAAATAAAATAAAAATACGATACGCTTAAATTAAATAAATTAAATGTGATGTATAAAAAAATACAATCTAACTATAAATAGTATATAAAAGCAAAATAAATGTGTGCTATATTAAAATTTGTATCAAAATGTATAAAATGTATTAAAATTATTATTAAGGGTTTTAATGCAAACAAAATATTAATTTATAAAAACAATTTTATTTTGATGATGATGGTTGGTCAGTTTCTTCTTCTGCTGTTTTTGTGTACATTTTTGCTAAACTAATTGTACCGAGTAATTTATTATCTTTTAATAAAATATTGTAAAACTCATTTCAAAATGTTTACATTAACAGTAAGGAAAAAACGGGTTTAATACGGGACAGACTAGAAAAAATGGGACAAAATGCGTCTCGTATAACTTTCGTCAGGAAAAACACAAAGTTGTATACGGGACCTATGGTCACCCTATAAAATACCTATTTACATCTCTACCGGTCAACTATATAATAATATTTTTTTTTACAACTGTATACATTTCGTGTTATACGTCCTATATAGCACAATGATAAGGTCGACAAATTCAACGTAAGTGATTGTATATTATTTATTTTTAATCATATTATTAATTAACGTACATAAATGAGTATTATACTTGTTTATTTACGCGTTACGTGTATTTTTTTTCTCCTTTATAAACAAAAAAAACAACACGCGCGATGTGTGTGTTCCTTGTGCTGCTACAGCAAGTAAATATCAAGTATAGAAAGTACTCAATAGCGTAGATACGATTAATATTAATAAATTCTTTGACAACGGTTCAAACGGGCGGTTTTTGATTTTCATAAATCGTAAGTACCTAGAAAAAAAAGAAGAAAAATAAGAATATTATCAGCTAGTTCAACGAATAAATAAAAAATATAATGAATTCAATAAATTCAAACATAAACAATATATACACGCGTATTTATTATAATTATACTGAATTATATTAATTCGAACACAATAACACTCTTCCCTACCCTTCTCCCGAATATTAGGTATGTAAATATATTCTTTTAAATGCACTGTTATTTTTTAGAACTTTTTTTGTATATGCAATATGTCTAATTAAAAATTAACCTAAATTACGGTTCACATAGAAATATTTTTAAAACGTAAAGTCAAAAAATCGATTCCGCGTAAATTTCAGTTCAAACGACTGTAAATATATATATATATATAAATATATTTATTTATTTATTTTATTTTATATGTGGTAGACTAATTTTTTTTTCAGCGAATTCCATTGAAGTAGAAACAAGAACAAATTTAAATTACCTGTTACACCTTAAACGTAAAGCACACCCTTTCAGGTACTTTTCTTCGTAATCCCCTCTTCGATTTGGGCACTTGTCGTATAGCCTTTCTCGAAAAAAATTTCTGCCCGGTTAATTAGCCACATTCAATGCCTTTATTCTAATGTATATGCAAACTCCGCGGACACAACATCCCAGAGGCATTGAAATTCGAGGAAAGTCGGAACAGCTATGCCTTACACGGAACCGTTTCATTCGCTTTTTCGACAATGTCGTCTCTGTCGCTACACATTTCCTCCCTTGTCCACCCTCTTCATCACGAACGTTGGTGCGCCAAATTTGAGATTTTCCGCACCGTTCTCGTACACGACACGTATTTGTCGTCGTAAACATTTACTGGTCCGGCGACGAATTTCGGCCACAGAATGCCGTTCAGCTAAAACAAAACGAATTACTTGCATGCACAGTTCACCCTTAGCGGGCGCTTCAAATGTTTTGAAAAAGATACGTTTGTTACTCAACGATCACTCGAATGGAAAATGTCTGCAGGTCGTCATTATATCATCATATCGATGGATATCGTACGTTGTTCTTATCTGGCACCTTTATCTATTGGGTGTTGAAATGGAAAATAGCCTACGTATACGACTAACTATTTTCGACATATATATATATTTTTTAATATCTTTAGAATAATATAGATCTGATTGAAATTTCAGATCTTAATGACGACAATTGCCCATATTATGAATTTTCAAAAAAATTTAAACTAGTTTTTGACAGTTTTCTCTTGTTATTTAAAATCTACTACTGGGAAAATCGATAAACGTGTCGAATAAATGTACGATTTGCTGAAAAGTGGGTATGTGTATGTAAAAATCTAATAATAATAGAATGAAGACGAATAAAATTTCGATAATTTTGTGTTATCAAGGTTTGAGTTACCGAGAGTCACTGTATAAGCAAATTTGTTTATTTAAATAGCAATATAATTATGCGTACCCATTGTTATTCATTGTAAAAAAAAAATAGTCACGTGATTTATTGTGTTAGTATAATAAAATGGAAACGTTAAATATCATAATTTATCGAATGCGTTTTTTATGTGTGAAATCAAAAAATCATTTTGTGTGCTGTTCCCATGTGATAACGGAGGCTTTTAACATGTAAAAACACCTTTGAACACATCGTGCATTTTACTTTTAATCCGCATTCTTTGAGTAAATGATCTTTTAAATGGTACTTTCTAAGCGTTCCGCCGAATTTCCGTTGACAATCGAGGTTAGGACATTTGATTGGGTTTTGTAGTGACAGTTCATCTAACCTCCCTAACCATCGCTGAACTGGAAAAAAATGTTTAAAAAAATATATTATAACACCATCATACACCGAATTAACATTTAAATATAAATTATTTAAAAACACCTTATATCCTAACAATTTTTTTTAAAAAAAAAAGCGTGCAATAAAAAAAATATGATTTTGAAATATGATAAAAATATAAACACACAATGATTATACATTTATAACGGTTATTATTATTGTAATGTATTGTTAACTTAATGTTCGAAATGACGTAGCAGGACGAAATTTATAAGTCACTTTATATATATTAAGAATGTTAAAAAGTACAGAAACACAAATATCATGGTGAGGGCAGTTAAAGATTAGTATATAATGTAAACTATAACTGCATATATAATATATATATATAATGGCCGGAAATAACATTCAGTTAAAACAGGGTATGGAAAATAGCAAATAATATATAATAAATATTGTTTAAATATACACATAAAAACAAATTGATTTTTAATGAATTTCAAAATAATCAACGTAACATATCTATTGTAGTAATTTACATACTGTATATAAAGTTAAATCATAAATGACACACTCAAATCAACGATGAAATTATATACATTGTTTATATTTTATATTATAGTTATTGACTTATAAATAGTCGATTAATAATGTTATATATAAAAGGAACAAAACAATTTAATACAATATAATATTTGAGTATATTTAATAGTGTTATTAATTAAAATAAATTATTGTGTGCATTACAAAATCAGAAAATTAACAAAATACAAAAATTATATACACATTAACCATTTGAAAATGTAAATATTTAAAGTTTTGAAAACTCGTTTGTTTTCTATACCGTTGAGGATACTTTTCGTGTGTGTACGCGGTAGTTTAGTCCAAATTTACATTAAATATTGAACAGAAAAAGAAATAAAATATAATTTGTATCAGTTGTATGTTATTAATACTAAAAGCGTCAAAACTATGATCATTATTAAATAGGTGTACTGCACATCGAATATACATTTATAATCATATTATAGATCATGAGCTGTGCAATAAGTAAAAATGCCTGTTTAAGTTTGATTTTTGATGGAATCTACGTTCGCAAATTTTACAGACGAACATTTTGTCGACGCCACATTCGTATATTTCGTGTCTACGTAGATTGGCTTTGTATTTGTATGAATTGCCACATTTTTTACACGGATATCGCGGCAAATAGAACGTGAAACCTGCAGAAAAAAATACACAACATGCGCGTTAGCAATACATATAATATATTTTACAGCATGTACACATCATATTCGATAAATATTCTAACGATCACAAAATAAAAATCCGTGCAAATTAAGGAAAAATATCATACACATTATTTGCTAAAACATATATATATATATATTAAAAAAATTAAAAAAAAAAAAAACGTGGTATTATCACAACAAAAAACTTTTGTCTAGCTCTATGTAGAAATGACTACGTAAAAGAAAACTTAATTATTTAGCCGGTCTTAAACACTGTAAAATTGTGATATCGTGAATAAATGCGTGATAAAATCGTGAGTAAATTAAATTTAAAATACAATTCTTATCTTTGATTAATTTATTTATCTGACGAGGATCTTATTATAAGCTAAAGTGTCATTTATACGGCGCATACGGAAGATGTATAAAATAATTAACGAATAATAATAATACATGAAGAAATTAAGAATTTATTATAAATCGAAATTATTGGTACGGACATAAATATTTATACTATAGAAAAAGAAGTGTATTTTCAATTTAATTTACTTAGCATTTATTTACGATTACGTATCACAACTTTATAGTGCTTAAAGACCTGATAAATAAGTTTTTTTTTACTTAGCCATTTTCACACGGAGTTAGACAAAGTGATTGTCACTAAAATTTTTCCTATTGCACTAATTGATTATGAATGTAAAATACATAAAAAATTACATAACGTATTTCGTGCACACGCGATAAAGGCGAGCAGAAAGTAATTATTACACCGCGAGAAACCGTCGGTTGTCGAATTAGTTCATTATCGTACGTACTCCATCTGCGACAAACACGTGCTTCACACACGGAAACGGGTAAAAAGAAAATTATCGCACCCACCAGTACTGAAAGAACCGAGAAGCTGTTGCCGTCGATCTGATTTTTTTTTTCATTAAAAAGGTTTAAACGTTTTACGTCATAACTTCACTTATACCCAGTATGATTGAAATGATTTTTGTAAAACGATCATTTGCAGAATATTTCTGATGTTTCGTCGCAAACTTCATATTAATTGATTCGGTGGATTATTAATTATCGCGGGTTAATAAAAACACCGAAATGTAAACTCCTGCTTCGATATAATAATATACACTGTCGTGTTGACGCTCTTTTAATTTTTTTACACAATCCCTTTTAATCTAGTATTGACATTTGCAGTTTCTACAATGTGTAGTGTGGGAAATGCGTTAAAGCATATTCGATAGAAAAATTAAAACAATACCAAATAGGTTATCGATTTTCTTCCCGGATTCATTAAAAGTGTGAGAATTTCATTTTAACGCATTTTGGATACAAACTTCGCATGAACAACCATTTCGATTAGGTGACGGGAAATTTGGACATGCATTATACAATGTGCATAACAATATTTTTTTTTTGTCGAAATACTTCTTTAGTCTTATCATTTGAATTATTGCAGCCGCTAAATGTAAGTCGCATGTCCATACAATGGTACTATGTTCATACAGTTTCTGAATGCGAAAAATAAAATTCAGTTATTGAGTAATATTTTGACCAAACAGAGAAAAATAAAGACAGGCACCGAACTGCAAGGACGCAATTTATTTTTTTATCGTACATTTTTAAAATAAGTAAATCATAGTCGATAAATATGTAATAAGATCTACTACGCTATAATATATAATATATATCAATTACATTTGTTCAGAAAGGGATATCTTTAAAAAATCGTCATATTTTGACTTTTAAAATGTCGATTGAAAGATTTATATGCAACCAATAAAAATTGCCTATATGATAAATTTTAAATGGATTGTTCAAGGAAGAACAACACAATTTTTTTTTTATCAGAATATATGTTCAAATATTTTAACTATAAAATCAATTGTATATCACTGTATGTATATATGTATATATTTATACATAATATGACATTTGGTAAATTAATTTTTTACCAAAAAATAAAAGTACATATGTTTGAATACTTACAAATGGGCGAAGAATAAAATTGTTTAAAATATTGCATCTTCGTATTCTTAAAATATAATGGGTTTGGATTAGGTGACACGATTGTGTACAATTTCGTGTTAAATCACCAATTTATCTGACTGAAAAGTATAAATTCATATAAATACGTGTAATATGACAAACATGAAAAAAATTATAATTATTTTTTTAATTTGATGAAAATAGTGTTAAACGTTTATCTCGGTATAATGCTAAAATAAAATAATAATATTTATAATTATTCGAAACAACCAACGATTATTTATTTTCTGGTACATTGAAGCAACTAAAATATATTTTGTCCAAAGATTTATCTAAAACTCTATAATATTCACTACAGTTTTACAATTTTTTCGAGAACTATAATCGATAATTAAAACAAAATTACCATTACCGTGTTCGTTAAACCAATTGACAAAGGAATAGTTTGATTTCAATACAACACATACTAAATATACGCGATGTTAGTATATATTACACGCAAAAAAAAAAATGTAAGTATTTAATAGATTTTATTTAAATTTAAGTTGTATATGTACATAATATATATTGTTATATGAATAATATACAATAGTGACACTAAAATACATGTTATTATTAAAATAATTTTACAAAGACATAATGCATTAAAACATTTGTTGTGTCAACATTTTCGTCAGGGTTAATTATTACCCAAAAAATAGATAACATAACATGTCTACATGATTGCATCGACAATAAAGAAAAATAGCATTGTCTTCGTAACGTGTACATTAAAAAAAATTATATAAAACAACTATTATTTGTAATTATAAGCAATGCGTTACTTTTTTATAAAAAAATTAATTTTTAACTTAATAAGTTCGTTAAAAAAAACTCAACTGGTTTAACTTGTAGTTAAATTCAAATGTAGAAAGGTATGTAATTCAAGTTAAATTGAAGCAACTTAGATATGGGTAATATCAAATAATTTATAATGTTAAGTAACATTAATATATAATTAAAGACTATATATATGACGCTGGATAGTTTTATTTAATTTTTTATACAATTTTTTTTTTTATTGATAATTAGAAAATATTAACTTTGAACTAAAATTAACTTATATGTCTATATAAATTATTAAACTTATTTAGCCCTAAGTATAAATATAAAGATTGATCAGTTTATAATTAATATATTATTTATGTATTAAACTACATAATCACTATGTGTGTATACATGGACAGTAATAATTGATGAAATTTATGGTTTTGTCTCAAGAAATGGCTCACGATTATTCTTCAAAAATATATAAAATACTGATACTTCAAAATCAGCAATATTTTAGTTAGTTTACCAAAATGACGCCAGATGTGGCCAGATAGTACCGCCTGGTAATATTTTAGTAAAATATGATGTGATACATCATTTTAGGGTAGAATTTTGCAAAAAAATAATATAGTATAAGTTATTTTTAGCTTAGAATGTTATTTAACGAGTAAATAGATTATGTCCAAAATATTGGAGATAAAGAAAAATCGAAAACAATTTCACTATTTTCTCGATCTACAGAATACAACCAACTAACGAGTGAAACTTATTTCAGATACATTCTGTATACCGTTGTATAATTTCTACTAATTTCCGAAATTCAGAAAAATGAAATATTTGTAGAGTAATATAATTAAAGAATTTAAAGGTGAGAGCTGAAATCAACAGTAAATGTTAAACAGTAACCTCTCATCTTCCTCCTCGAAATCGATAAAGTTATTTTGCGTTAAGTTTTTTAACCAAATCGTCTACAGAGATTAAAAAGAAAAAAAAACAAATAATAATACTTTTTTAAAAATCGAATACTTCGACGATTAATCTGAGGCTTTGCGTATGTAATAAATTACTACAAACGTCTTTTTGAACAGCTAATAGGCGTGAACAGGTATTTGTTTTATTCAAATTATTTTTCCGTATGATGGATGTTAGTGGTATTACAATGACAGTTTAAAATTTGTATATTCCACTACGTACTTGTGGACATTCATTTTGTGTGCCTTGAAGCTGACGGGCTGTTTAAAATATTTATTACACTCTTGACAGAAGAACTTGGGCTTCACGCCGCACTCATATCGCATGTGCACGCTAATGGCTTGTTTGGACTTGTACCGTTTGCCGCACTGGTTCGTGCAATAGTAAAGACCGTCCGCCGACGGACCGGGATACTTGTTCATTCTGCCAGATTTCGAATTGAACAACAATGGCAGCTTCACTGTAAACAAACAAAGAAAAGCACGCGCGCGCACGCACACACACACACACACACACACACACACACACACACACACACACACACACACACGCATAATCGGTTAGTCAATGTGAAATAACGTGCGACGTCTACGAATATACCATGCGCTGTTTTTTTATAGTCTAATTAAGTAGCAAAACGAAGAATTAATGGTAGTTTTAAAAAGCTACGTTCAAAAATTAAAATTATTGTTTTAAAAGCTGTTTTTTAACCTCCCTCTACCAAGTTAGTGCAAACAGATCGTAACATAATAATGAATATACTACTACTTTTTATGTTTTTTTTTTTTTTTTTTACTTTACCGTAAACCGTAGTTTACTACTACTGTAGCAGTCTGTTATTATTAGTTGCGATAAAACAACATACTCAAATCAAACGGAATAAATTTGATATATATTATAGATTGAAAGAAAAACAATACTATACAGCAGTAAAACTATTCGGGTATTCGATGAACAATAAACTTATAATTGTGAATGAGATATTTCTAAAATGTCAATGAGCTTATATATAAATAGTGTTCATAAATGTTATTAAGCAGAAATATTTGAATAAATATAAGTTATTACAACTCGATAATATTAATATTGTTTAACAGTTTATATATTTAAAAGTTATTTTATGAGTACAATAGAAGCATTTTTATTTTATTATTTTATTTTTGTAAGTAAAAGAGAAATATTTACGAACGAAAAAAATATTACATCAATATAAAATAATATTATACTAAACATGATTTTAACAATATTTCAATATAAATATTTGAGTAGTATAGATATCAATATAATCATAACATGTAAAATACAACAATGTATTACTACAGTGTGTTCAATTTTTAAGACAACATCTAATAAGTTTCCGAGGAATAACGTTGAATTTTATTATAATCGTATTCATTGAATATAGGATACTTAGATAAACATAATTTGAACAAAAATTATACGCATATTTGCACAATCTGATTGCTAAAAAAACGAATTTTAAAAAAATCGAAAATTTAGATCGTCGTTCTTAATCAGTCGGTTTTCACGAAGATAAAGAAAAGTTGTATATAACTTTTCAACAACGATTCACCAATAAAAAAAAAATATATATCTATATCTAAATCCAGTCTCAAATTTGTATGGTTACAAATTAATTTTCGTTCAAACCATGTGTATTATTTCAATGTGATGATTAAAAAAAAAATGTCATATTAAATGTGAATACAATAGCAACTAGTGTGTTTCTTAATTAATTATATTTCATTACATATACGCTTTAATAAAAACAAAAATATACAAATATTTTAGATCTTAATCAACGTAACAAGATGAAGTGATTTCATGTGAATTTTAAAGTTTCCCGGCTGTTTGAAATTTTTGTTACATATGTTGCAATGAAATTTTGGCGGTATATTGCATTCATATTTTAAATGGTTGTATAAACCGGGTTTGGTTTTATAATTTCGACGACAATTCTTGTTCGGGCATTCGTACGAGTTCTCGTTGATTTTACTCCAAGCATAATCTATAAACACACACAACGAATAATGATAACAGTTAATATAAAAATATAACAGTTTATACACACACACACACACACACATATATATATATATATATATATATATATACACACACACACACATATTACATTAAATACCTATGAATAGATAAAAAAACTTCAATTTTAAATTTTGAAAAAAATTGTATTTTGAAAATTCACTTGCATAACTTTAACAAGTTGTTCGCTACGAGAGAGAGAGAGACAATAATTTATATTATAGACACATTATTTTCGTGCACACGTTTCCGGGCGTACCGCAAGATCGGATAAATTCAGCGACGGTAAACCTGTAGTCATCGACATATATATATAAATATATTACAATCAAGCGCATACCAAAAGCAAAACAATATAACGCATAACACTACTTATATTTTCAACCATATGCATATCATATGTATATTGTATAACAACGATAGATTAGGAAGGGGGGAATAAAAAACAATACCACATATTTGTGTATACAGATTTATCTAAATCACGAACATATATTTTAAGCTCGGTATGCTTCAGTTTCGTGTTTCAAAGTACATAAAAATAAATATATATATTAACGTTAGGCGGCTATATATGTCATCATATAATATAATATGATGATCAGACTTTGGAAAAAAAAGAAGTACCAGAATGGCAATAAACGCATATCCTCAGTAATGTGCCTCGTGGGATGGACCAGTTCAACGTTTTTTAAACTCGAATAGTATTACAATCATTTTATCGGTGTAAACATTCAGATTTGTTTAAATTATTCGATTCGAATTCGAACGGCTTCTTTATCCTAAATTTTTGTCTTGGATACAGTGCAGTTGGCCGGCCAATTTTTACTACAACTGAGCCACCATTTTATCCTTTCCATTATTTGTATGTACAAACGTGTAAAGGTTTATCGTGAGACGTTTGCCCAGACCGGCTTTAACTGTTTTATGCCTACACTGTATAAGAATATATCGTCACGAGTTCTTATATAAAAAAATTAAAAAATATGTTAAAAATACCGGCACAATACAAATCGTACGTACACAATACAATTCGGGATGCAAAAGTGTAACTCTCCTCCTTCCCCGTCGCTTCCGCCATTTCGGTGTGTATTAAAGTCATTTTATATTTGTTACGGTAAATTATAAATTACGTTTATTAGTATAATAATTATTTAAGTACATGTCAAATTTGTTAATATATACTTATGAATTGCATAGGCTCGATGAAGTTATATACTAGTCTAATATACAGAACAAACGGACTTGTGTACTCGTCCGTGGATCACAATATAACGTTGTCATTCGTGTAATTGGTTTATGAGTCGAAGACTCTATGGCATACGATCATGTGTCTTTTATAATTCGAACGGTAGTAAATCGCTTTGCCACAGATCGTGCAGACGAACTGCGGATCTTTGTTACATTCGTATTTCAGATGAACCAATACGTTTTTCTTATGGCGGTACGTACGACCACACTGAGTACAGTTGAACGCGTCCGCGCCAAAATATTTCTGTTTCGCACTGTTATTATACCGATTATCTGAAACATAACACACACATCATATGAACAAGATTATAAATTACAATTTCGAGCATATCGAAAACATAAACATCGATCGGTGCATATGTTACCATTATATATTATATAAGCAATTATAAAGCATTACTTGTTTTTATATATATATAATAATTACACACCACACAACAATATTTTTCCAAGCATTTTAATTTGAAAGTTCATTAGATATTATTTTAAAGTTTTAAAATATTCATTACAGTATGTAAATGTTAAATATATATATAAATTAATTCATATACGAGGTATTTAGTTACGTATTTGAACATAGGCGTGCGCATGAGGTATACAGTGTATGCGCTTGCATACTCTGTAGTCCGTGTTAAGGATACAAGAACGTGGGTTACGTAGACACTACAAATATATAGTATATAATATGGTATAGGCGTATTATAAAAACCCAAATCCCTATTAGTTTCCTTATTTCTCGTCTTCATAATATTAATTATGATACTGATAGTGATATATTATTTTCTATGGTTATTTTATACAATTATTTCAAAGGGCACCTATGATTTATTGGGGCACATTTTACTTAGTTGAATACTTTGCCATGGAAGCCTGCGCACGCGTATGTATTTGAGGATATTTTCGTTTGTGTTAACATTTTTGTGGGATCGAGTTCGTTTTTTTATCAAATATGGATAATTTACATAACAACATCTCAAAGAAAAAACAAGTTTATGTTAGATACTAAATAATTACCATATATCATTTTATATATATATATATATATTATCCTATTATAAAATTTAACCATTGCAGGTATTAAAACGATGCGAATTCCTGCGAATAAGTATTTGAAAGTGCAGATGTGATGTTTTTGATAAACTAACTCGACATAACCATACATATATTGTCATTACCACACCACTGTGCTTGAACTGCACACGCCTTTGACATATCGCGCACTCTATTTCAGAAAAACCATTGAAAATAACAGAAAAAATTCACAATGAAATACACACATGTGTACCGTTTAATGTGACCATTTAATAGGCGAAGACAACAAATGCGAATCGATTCTCTTATTATTATCCCCGAAGAACAAAACAAAAACAAACAAAAATATATTACGAAAACGCACGCGTCTTCTTGAATATAATTAAATTCGTATTGTAAAGTTTAGTTTTTCTAAAATTATTTTATTTTATTTTATTCGTATGTCATGTCAAAAATAATAATACGTACATAAAATTATTAACCTGTTTTTGTGACATAACCGTTTCATATATATATATATAAAAATACAATTACAATACAATTACAATTACTATTAAACAAATTTAAAGTTTCTTAAATATACATACAGATATTTCCTAAAAAATAACCAAAATATGCTATAAAATATATATATAAATTTAAATATTTTACTTAAAAACCAAACTTTAATATTGAGCAGTATTTTTTAATAGATACAGAGTAATAAATTCAGTAGTAGATTACTTAAAAAAAAGAATTATAGGTTCCTAAAAAGTATATATTTTAAATTATAGACAAACTACTTTCTTGATTGAAAAAACGACAAGTTACACTGTAGATAATTCTATATTACTCGATGTCTTTCAAGCTAAATAATATTTTATATTAAACTATTCAAATAGTGTTATTTTAATTTTTTCAAAAAACTAAAATATGCCTTAAAAATACACATTTCAAATATGCAAAATAAAATTTTGAAACGCATTTTGGTATTAACTAAATATTTTTTTAACTAACCAATATAAAAATACAAAAACATATAAATAATTAAATATATTTAATATTATTAATAATTTAATATATTTATTATAGTAATACTACATATAAATACTACTACAGTATACGTAAATCTACGAATAACTTTTAATCCGTTATATATTAATTGAAGAATAAAAGATTACTCGAATTGTCCCTGTAACTGGTTTTCTTTTTTTACTCGAATTACTTACAAAAATTACCAGAAGCGATTCTAATTTAAAAAAAAGGTCAACTGCTTGGATTGGAGGAGGGGGGAGCAATTTGAGTGCTTTCTTTTATACATATATATATATATATATATATATCTTCGCAAGTAAATCAATCATATTTGTTGATGAAAATAAAATTACATCGTATACTCGTAAATATGAAAAATACAAGTAAAAATACAAGTAAAAATATATTTATATATATATAATTATAAATATTTTTAAAATGTGATAATATTATGATGTATAGTCATCTTATTTAGGTATATTCGTACGCTATTTTCATAATCTATCAACCTAAACAAATATATTTACAGAGGAAGGCAAATCAATTAATCGAGAATACGGGTACCATAAAAATTACATTACCGATTTAATATACATATAATACACACGGTGGTGAGGGAGAGGGGACGATTCGTTAAGCGTACGGAGAACATGGGCATCGGGATTTGTGATTCAATAACGTTTTGCCAGTTTTCGTGTTTATTCATGTTGTTATAGGAAAATCGCGATCACGACTAACATTCGATCCATTGATTTTATGAACTTTTTTCATATGCGATTTCATCGTTGACTTTTGGGCGTACTTTTGTCTGCACATCACGCATTGAAATTTCTTTTCGACGCCACACTCGTAGTTCAAATGTTGAGTGAGTCCGCTTTTTCTCTTATACGACCGTCCGCATTCGTTGTTTGGACAAAAGAAACGATATAACGAATCTATTTCCATCGGATACATAACATCGGCTACAAGAACAAAATATGTAAATCAGTTTCGACAAACAGGTATATATATATACCTATACGTATTAGGCTGCAGAGAAAATAATGCGCGAAAGTAGTACACATGTATTATATTTAAATAATATATATATTTTATTTATATAAATATAAACAAAAGTCATGCAAAAAATATTTTCATCAATTACATAAGAAACAGTATATGAAAACGAATAGGTTTATCAAAAAATAAAAATAAATTTATACATATACATACTGTTATTATTTATGTTACTTATATTTTATTTAGTAGTGATTTTAGAAAAAAAGAACTTATTGGTCTTATAATAATGTTTTTGTTTTTATTTTTTTTTCTTCATTGGATTGTATATATATAATCAATGGTTTCACTATGACCTCAGATTTAAGAATTGTGTACTTAATTTGAAACGTTTTTCGATTTCACCAGTATACAGTTTTCTTCAGCGTATATAAGAGAAAATTACAATATATATATACAATCAAAATAATGATCGAAAAACACATTCGTTTTGGACAAGGGCATTATTTTTATCTAAGAATTAAACACTGAACATAACCTTTTTTACTTCATCATAGTACAATTGTGATGTTGCTAGTACCCGCTATTGAAAAAAAAATTGTCTTTTTAGCATGTACTTATAACTAAATACATTATTTAAACAATAAAGGAAATTGTAAATAAATATTGTATATATATTAGGCCAATAGATTATACGCTGCACTCGATTTTTCAAATTATATCTCTTCAGAATATTTTCTTTTTTTAATTACTAATTTGTTTAAAATTATTTTAAAAACTTTTGTCATCTCTTATATAAACCTTTCTTATACAAGAATTTCTATCTATTCCATGAGAAAAATGTATCTCGAAAAGATCGCGTATCATACGTATGTGACACAATAAATGGTAAATCCCTAAAATATTGTACTGATTATGGCCAAATAGTATGGATAAACCTATTGGTGTGAATATTTTTATGTATTTAATCAAATTTCCTTTTTTCGTCAAACGAAGCAAACGGAAAACAATTTTAAAAAAATAAATTAAAAATAAAAATAAAACGTATGACACAACACATTTAAAACATTTAATCCATTATTTGAATATACATTATATAATACATACGATAAAAATATCTACAGATAACTCACATAAGTCGACTACTTCATGTGCTCAACGGCAACGTTTTGTGTATACTGATCATGTGGCCCTTCATCTGTGACTTATGAGAAAACTTTTTATCGCACATGACGCATTTAAATTTCGGTTCGACTCCGCACTCGTATTTTAAATGCTGAGCCGCGCCACCCTTGCGTTTGTAAGTGCGTCCGCAACCGTACGGACACGCGTACCTGCCGTCTTTTTGCAATTCCCACGTGGTCACAGTCGATCTAAACCAATTGCGCGGCATCCGTTTCCCAGAACCTAAAACAATATATAAATATATTTTTGTTCTTTTAAACAAAATGTGATTCTCAACATTAACGATTTTACACATGAGTATTTATTACGTCATCTACCTACGTGTGACTTAACTAATTAGCTGTATACATTTATACGATATAAGTGAAAATCGATCCAAATATATCTTCTTTTCACCCAAATCTCACACGGTCTTTGCGGAAAAAATCCCGTTCAGTACACATTTATTTTTATATCAAGTCATGTCGTGTGCACAAAAAAAAGAAGCTAAAAAATCGCTGTTACCATTGGTTCAAGTATGTTATTTAGACAGAAATTTTAGAGCTTAACAGATATATCAACACGTTATAACAGTTTTTCGCAACTTTCTAGTAGTTATATATTAAAATAAACTACTGGAAAAATTGCATAATGAGTCAAATAAATCGCCAACACTATTCACTAGATAGAATTTACTACTGACAATTAATAAGCAATTAATAATAAATAATAAAAACGATAATACATAAATATATGGACGGTTTATAAGACTTGGATTTTTTTTTTTTTATCGTATAGTATGATTTATACAAGCGTTACAGAGTAGATACAGTTATATAATTAAAAAAACAATATTAAATCTTAAAATTAGTGCAAAGGGTAACTTGCCCATGTTGCCAACAGTTAAGGTGTCTACAGTTGGATGTTAAGTGTCCTTATCCATTTGACCACGCTGTCGTTAGCTTCGTGGAGTTCTTTCTTCTGAGACTGCCTTCTTCGTTAAAGACACGAAGAAGGCAGTCGCTTATAATGTGGGAGATGGACTGTAATGAGTGGCCACAGTCACAATTTGGACGATCCCTCATTTTCCATTTATAGAGCATCCCTCCCGAGCGACCATGTCCTGTCCGTAGTCGGTTAAATGTTACCCATTCTTGACGTGTTAGATGTTGTCTAGGTACCGGGGTATCCAGGTTCTTAATTAGGCAACAGTTATCTATGATAGAAATCTGCTACCCTAGTTTCCATTAATCCATGGCATCATATTAGTTTTCAATGAGTTTAGTTGCTGTTAGATACGTAGGTTTTCTAGATTTTAGTATAAGGCGTAAGTATCTTAAAAGCTACAATGAAATTGCGGTTCGACGCCGCATTCGGATTTTAAATACTGAGTGGCATACTCTTATGTTTGTAAGTCTATCGGCAACTTTACAGATACATTTATTTATCGTCTTCTTGCAATTACTACGTGGAAGCCATCAATCGAGTACTGTTGTATTGCATTGGCCCCATAACACCTAATTAAAACACACATAATCAATACGCAACGTAATTATTTATATACCACAATATATTATATATCTGCTAAATTAAGTAATATGTCTTTATTAATATATATTATATGAATACAAAAAAATTAATAAATAAGTCAGATCAAACATAACATACATTGTTCCATATATATTAACCGTAGATAATTGTGTTTACTTCCTTTACCTTCAATAAAAACAAAAATTGTAGACTTGTACATGTAAGCAATGTAAACACTATAGATGTACTTAGGTAACAAAAAAAAAAAAAACGATTCTTTATCAATATATTGTTATTAATATTTATAAGACTAGACATAGTTGCAATTGCGAAAAAAATGTTAAATTAGGTTTCTTAAGAATAATTAATTATTACATTAAATTTCTAACAAAGACGCATTATCATTTAAAAAATGTTCTTAGATGAAAAAAATGGAATAAAAACAATGGCTTATGATATTCATAACGTATAATCTATTATACTAACTAGTGTCTACTTCACATGTCTAACGGTATTTTTTTGTGTACGCCAATTACATGACTATTCAGATGTGACTTTCGGGAAAATTTTTTATCGCAAATCTTGCAATGAAATTGCGGTTCAACGCCGCACTCGTATTTTAAATGTTGAGTTACGCTATTCTTTTGTTTGTAAGTCCGTCCGCAACCGTACGGACACGCGTATCTGCCGTTTTCATGCAAATCCCACGTTAATACCATCATTCTAGAACGCGTACGGCCTAAAAACAAAATCGATACGCCACGCTTATGATTTATACACGAAAATATATTATATATCTGCAAAAATTAAGTAATATGTCTATATATATACATATACATATAATGTGAACAGAAATCGACTGATAAGTTAGGTCAAACATAACATATATTACTGCAATATAATATATTAACCGCTGATACATGTTTACTTATACTAATATATATATTTATAAACAATGTGAAAATAAATAAATGTACTTTTTTGGAATTTGGAAAAACGATTTTAGAACAATACATGGTATGTAATCGTCATGAAAATGGACATATTGTAATTGGGAAAAAAATTTGGAAATCAGTTTCTTAAGAGTAATTATTTTATTCAGCCGATCTGCGAGTTTATTATATTAAATTTCTAACAAAGACGTTCAATCATTTAAAAAATGTTCTTAGATAAAGAAAACTGAAAAAACCATGCGTTACGATATTCATAACGTATAATCCATTATGCATACAACTAACTGACGTCTACCTCACATGTCGGACGGTAGTATTCTGTGGACGTTAATTACATGAATTTTCAGTTGTGTTTTTCGGTGAAATTTTCTATCACAAATCCAGCAATGAAATTGCGGTTCAACGCCGCACTCGTATTTTAAATGCTCAAACATGCCGCTCTTATGTTTATAAGTCCGTCCGCAATTGTGAGGGCACATGTATCTGCCGTCTTTTTGTAATACCCACGTGGTAGCTATCGAACGAGAACTGTTGTACTTCTTTGGTTCCGTAATACCTAATTAAACACACAAAATCAATATGCTACGTTAATGATTTATTTACGTAATTTAAGTAATATGTTTATATTGATATACAATATGAACAGAAAACGACTGATAAGCTAGGTCAAACATAACATATATTACTGCAATATAATATATTAACCGCGAATACATGTTTACTTCCTCTGCCTTTAATACAAATAAATACAATTAACATGTATATATAAACAGTGTAAAAATAAATAAATGTACTTGGGAATTTGGAAAAAGGATTTTAGATAAATATATGGTATTTAATCATCATGAGACTGGATATAATTGCAATTGGGAAAACGATTTGGAAGTCGGTTTCTTAAAAGTAATTATTTTATTCGACCGATCCGTGAGTTAATTACATCAAATTTTTAACGAAGATGCATAATCATTTTTAAAATGTTTACAGATAAATGAAACGGCAAAACCCATGCGATATGATATTCATCACTTTTAATCCATTATATATATAAATAAGTCGTGTCGACTTCATATATTGAACGGTAGTGTTCTGTGGACGTTAATTACATGAATTTTCAGGTGTGTTTTACGGGTAAATTTTCTCTTGCAAAAACTGCAATGAAATTGCGGTTCGACGCCGCACTCGTATTTTAAATGTTGAAACATGCCACTCTTATGTTTGTAAGTCCGTCCGCAACCGTACGGACACACGTATCTACCGTCCTCTTGCAATTCCCACGTGGAAGCCATCGATGGAGAACTGTTATTCTGTATTGGTCCTATAATCCCTAATTAAAATACACAAAATTAATACGCAACATTAACGACTTCACACAACGACTTTTTATATTTTTGGGCAATAAAGGATTCAAGAGTTATGTGTAAGTTTACTATATTATATGAAAAACATCAGAATTGGTATTTTTTTTAAATATATATGAATTTTATATGTAAACCCGAGCATACTAAATGTTAATGAGATGTATTGTCAAGGATAATTGGAAGAATATCAAATGTTCAAGTATTTATAACAGACTATTTTTTATTTTAAAATGTTATAATAAATATTTTATCCATATTTATATTTTAAGTATTCCTTTATTTAAATACATATTTGGTACAATTATATGTTTTTCAAAAAATAAAAGAAAAGTGTTTATAAATACTCATTTATCATATGTATTATGTATAAATATAATTTTTATAATAAAATAATGTACAGCTTCAAAAAAACGCATTTTAAAAAACTTTTTTTAAACCACATGATTTATAAAATATAAATCCCAATATTCACGTGATTTATTTACTATACAATAAATATCACTGTGGTGTTGAATTTTTAAGGGAGATAAATCATCATAATAATTACTGCGATTGGGATCACGGACAAAATTTAATATCATGGAAGCTAAAGCCGACTAAAGGATTTAAATTCACCATTTGTACATATTATGCATTAATAAGCTACATATATTACACTAATGTGACACGAACAAATATTGGATCTAATACCTACCCGTATAGACTTTTCACACTCAAATTACGATTATAATTTTTGCGTAAAACATGTAATGCGCATTTTTCCCCATCAAATTTTAGCAGATGCGTGTAAAAAGCACAAATGTCTAACATTACGTTATTTACATATAATAAACACTGAATCACAATGAATTGTAAATTATGTAAATTATACATTTCGAGTGTCTTTGTAAAGGATAGTTTATATCTTCAGAAATTAATTATATGATACAGTGGTGTAACCAGGATTTTGAAACGGTGGGGGGGGGGGTGGGGGAATTTAAAAAAAAATGCTCAACAATTAACAATAATATATATTTTTTTTTCATTTGTATAACAATAGTTTAGGCTTAAATATTTTAATTTAATAACATTTATTTTGACAAGTTACTATCAAACAAATTCATAAGAATTAAGAGCATTAATCCGTAGCACATTTTTCAAAAGTATAAAGTAAACTATATAAATACGTAAATACATTGATATGGCCAATAGGAGAGAGACATGGCCTACTGCCCCCATGGTTCGCTAATGCTATGAAACATGATAAAACGACATTGATATACATATGCCACCCCACTTAAGAATTTCAAACCGGAATTTTAAAATACTTATTTCGCAAAAATAAAATTAATTTTGATTTTTTATGATTTTTTGTCAATTTCTTGAAAATTCTATATAATTAAACTTTAGGACGTATACCATATTATATTGTTACAACCAATAATTACTCTAACTACTAAATTTAAAATGACGAAATATATACATTTAAATTGTAATGAGCTTATGTATTTTGGCTAAATGGCTCTTGAGAGACTCTCTGTGCGCAAATTTCTTCCCGCAAACATAACAATCGAATTTAGGTAACACACCGCATTCGTATTTCAAATGTCTATTAACGTATTGTTTCCTCTTGTAATTCCTTCCGCACAAATTAGGGCATTCGAATCTTTTGGTAAGTGGTGACCAATCTGAAAATACAGACACTTTGTGTAAATACAAAAATTTAGTAAACCTAATTCAACATATATTCTATCGGAATAAAAAAGAATATAACTCTACCTCTACGTGTGTATGCATATATAAACTTCACTAGAAAAATTTTTTACTTTTTATGTAGTTACCAATCTAAAAATATTCCTTGTGAGTTGTTTATATACATAGTATAGGGTGCATTCAGGAAATCGCAATTTAAAAAAACTACAACGAATACCTGAATACACTTGAAATTAAAAATAAAACGAAAAAAAATCTCGTAAACCTACATACTGTGTTATCTATTAAAGAAATGCATTTTAATAGTCCAAGTTCGAGTATCTAATCGTTTTTATTCGCAATTGAACGTAATTTACTAGTCAATAGTAAATTTCAATAAAACGTAAATTATCAAATATATACTCGGATGATAAGCATTTATACTGTTATATTTTTATAATTTAAAAAAAAAAGTTATGATAATTTATAATTTATACAATTAAAGTTTTAATAGTAACATTAACTAATAGATTACATATTACATATAAGGCGTTTTAAATACATTTCATAATATTATTTAAAAATAAAACCAAATTTATTTATTTAGTAAATAATGTCAGAGTGCAGAGAGAAATTTTAAAGTAGGCGTTAATGAAAAAAGGAGTCCCAAAAACACACACACACACACACATATATATATATAAGGTAGAAGATACATGTGAAGGATCATGTACTAGGATCAAAAGTATGCGAGAAGAAACAGAGGATTTTATTCAGGGTAAGAATAGGTGTGCACCAAGGAACTGCTTTAAGCCCTTACCTGTTTTCTGTAGTAATAGATGAAGTCACAAAAGAGATATAAAGGGAAAGTACCATGATACATAATGTTTGCTGATGATATAATTTTAGTAGGAAAAAATAGGAAAGAAGTTAACCAAAGACTTGATGTGTGGAGATTAGCTCTTAAAAAAAAGGAATTACGGATAAGTAGAAGTAAGACAGAGTATATAGAGTATGAGATTGGTGAAAGGGAACAAGTCAATGAAACGTGGAGTATAATGATAGTAAGCGGAGAGGAGGTAAGTGAAGTTGAAAGTTTTAAGTATTTAGGGTTCTTTGTACAAAAGAACGACGGTTTTGACGAGGATATGAATCATAGGATTAAGTAAAAGTGGACCAAGTGGAAAGAACCTAATATTTTGTACGATAAAATAATTCTAATGAGGCTGAAAGGGAAATTCTGTAAGAGTATAGTGAAACCAACTATGTTGTATGGTTCAGTGTTGGGCGGTTGATAAGAAAATAGAGCAGAAATGAGTGTAGCAAAGATAAGAATACATAGATAGATGAATGGAGCGACAAGAGAAGATAGGATAAGGAATGAATATGTAAGAGGAAGCATAGGAATAGCGTCAATCGTGGATAAGATGAGAGAGAATATACTTACATGGTTTGGTCATGTTATGAGGAGGGAAAATTTGAAAGCTGTAAGGACGGTTATGGAAATTAACGTTGGAAGAAAAAAAGGAAGAGGAAGACCGAAGAAGTGGTTGGATGCGATTGGATGCGATATGAGGACTGTTAGTGTGTGCGTAAATGATGTTGGAGATTGTGTCAAGTAGAGGTTTAAGACACAAGTGACTGACCCCAAATAGCTGTGATAGAGACTAGGGAGAAGAAGAAGAAGATGATTAATTAAATAATGATTTTAAAGAACATTTGTCGTATCAGCATCAGTAGGTGAAATTCTGTGTGCCATTCCTTTATGAAGTATCATTTTGTTTTTGTAAGGATACTTTTTCAAACAAATATCACAAGTAAATCGCGGATCTATGCCACATTCATAATTCAAATGATTGTACAATGTATAATTTTTAAATTTTTTTTTTTCTGCACATGTTAAGACAATGGTATAAATGATTCTAAAACATGATAAGTAAAAAAAAAAATAGTTAACGTTTCTAATGAATATATTTATACACTAAATATATACATATTTTTTTTATCATAGTTCATGAAAAATATATTGCGTAAAACAATAAAATCCGTTTAATGAAAGGAATTCTAACAAGTATTTTAAAACTTAAAATTTTAAATCAAATAATTAAAACTGATGATTAAATGTTAAGAGATATTATGCTTGAATCTTTAAAAGAAAGTTGTATTTTTTTACACGACACTAGTTAGAATGACGCATGTACAGTAAAATCCGCACCAGAACAAGAATGGTAAGTAAAGACATGTACACAAATCTGTACATAAGGCTTCTGATTAAAACTCTCGAAAAATACCGTGGCAGTCAACCTATTAATAATGATTATATTGTTTGGACGACGAGACTTTTCGTCCTTATGCATCACTACACACACTTTATGTGTATTCCCGTCAGGCCCGAGTACTCGCGAAAAACAATACGATGTCAAAAACAAATGTTACTAGATCCTATCTTAATAATATTTGAATAAATAATTAAATTATATATATATAATTATATGTATTTAAATATATACATATAAATATCGTTCGCGAGATGAACCTGTTATAACGCGGCCTTATATTATTCGATATAGTTGTGCACGGCTATCAGATGGCATTTGAGATGGGCTTTTTGCTTGAATTGTTTCCAACACAGCGAACATTCGAACTGTCTGGGTACGCCGCATTCGTACACCAAGTGTCGTTTCAGGAGCGACTTTTTAGACTTGCCCACGTACCGTCGGCCACACCTGTTTGGACAAACAGCGGGGTCATTTTTGCACGATTCTTCCAGTTGGAAAAATTTCCAAGCCATTTTGTCTAAATCGGAAAACAAAAGCAAAATGTTACAGACAAGTATATTCTGGTATAAAACACGAAAATTAAATGTTCGATATTCTTAAGACGAACTCGTCGATGCATTGAGATACGCACATAGAAAAGCAGTGTTAGTGTGGTTCTCGAATAAGTATATAAATAAAAAATATGATAATAATGTAAGAAATTTTCGTCGAATTATTTATTTGCTCTTAAGAGATATTACGCTTGAATCATTTTGTCTTTTTAAAAAAAATTAGAATGTTTAGAAAATTAACTTGTAAAAATTCGAATGGAATGTCAAAATATTTACATACAGATACGTTTAATTTAAAAATCGAGTAAACAAACATATGTTTGGAGTACCCTGAAAATATCCAGTATATTGAATAATTGAATAATTATATACAATTATATATATATAAATTCCAATCAAAACAAAATTCAAAAATTGTTGTAAACAATACAATTATAAAAAAGATTTTGAATACTATATAAAATAAAATTTTTATGAAACCTAAAAAATGTATACCATACGATATTCTTATATACAGGTAATATAACAAAAGGTATTTAGAGGTATGCATAACATTTAATATAAAACTTAATTTTATAGTATAGAAAATCACAATTTTGAGTATAACAAAATAACAATGACAATTTTTTTTAAATATATATATACGAAAATCTATACTACAAATCTGTAGACAATCTTACACGAACATATAAATATTACACATTTAACGTGCTACCCTGCATTATATTGGTACCCACAACAATAGTAAATAAGTATAAGACTAGCCCTACATGTAATAAACAATAATTATATTGTAATACGTCAAACGGATAATCATATAGTAATTATAATACATTGTTATTGAATTTAAATCATTTTAAATATTATTAAAATAAAATTAAAAACAATATGAACATACTACGTATAAATCATATATTACTGATTTAATTGTTGTCATTTAAAAGTTAAACATATTATATATAATTAAAATTATATACACCTTTAACAAAGATCATAACTAAATTTAAAAAAAAACGATTAACATTAATTTTGACGTCATGACATATGATATTTACTGAAGAATTTCTGAAGTACAATACGATTTCTCTCAATATATATATATATATAAATATGTGCATTAAATGCACAGGACACGTGCATTTACACAAAATACGAAATACGTTGTTAGAAATACGCAACCCGTTCGTGTTGAGGTGATGACCGGTGTATATGTGTACAGAAAACGACAGGGGAATAGATGCAAGTGTTGTACTCGTGAAATCTGTGAGATTTCGTGACACCGTGACACACACACACACACACACATTTAGGTTAGGTTTAGGCTTAGGCTTATGGTCATTGATGGTGAGAGTGCGACTTTAAAAATTCTTTTTTTGAATTTTAAAAAAAAGCCCCCGAAAGGTTAATCATTTAGCAGTCAGCCAATCTTCTTATTGCATGGCCGGAAATAACACTCTACGTACGTATGGATCGTATAGGCCGAAAAAAAAATTATTGTCGATATTAACGGGTTGATAACAACATGTTCATTTTTTTTTTACACCTAATAATGTCCATAATTTTACATGGAAAATGTGTATACGGTCCAAAAACGTTTAGAGCTATAATTGACAAAAACTTAATTTCTGGACACAAAAATAGTTTGGTAAAATATCGCATGTACAATAAAATGCCCACCAAAACAATAATGATAAGTAAATATAAATATAACTATCGTTCGCGAGATAAACCTGTCATGACGCGCACGGCCTTATATCATTCGATATAGTTGTGCACGGCTATCAGATGACATTTAAGATGGGCTTTTTGCTTGAATTGTTTTAAACACAGCGAACATTCAAACTGTCTGGGTACGCCGCATTCGTAGAGCAAGTGTCGTTTCAGGTGCGACTTTCTAGCTACACCTACGTACCGTCGGCCGCATCTGTTTGGACAAATGGCGGGATCTTTTTTGCATGATTCCTCCAGTTGGAGAAATTTCCAAACCATTTCGTCTAAATTGGAAAACAAAAACAAAATGTTACAGACAAGAATAAAACACGAAAATTAAATTCGATAACCTTAAGACGAATATGAGATATGTAGTACGCCCATAGAAAAGCAGTGTTAGTGCAGTTTTCGGATATGTATATAATTAAATAATATAATACGTGATTCGTAAGAAATTTTCGTCAAACCATTTATTTACTTTTTTTTTAATCGACTGTGTATGTTCGAGTAATAATCTTGTTTTTCAACGATATATTAGTCATAAACCAAATTAATAAATACAAATGTTTTTAAAACGTACCACATGCGCAATATTCTTACACCCAAAAATAATGAATATGAATATACGTATATAAAAACACGATACATATTTTAAATTTAAAAGCTAATATACATTTTTTCTTATACTTTTAATATTATTTTTGAATAAATTAAAATCAAATTAAATTTCGTTTATATTTTAACATTTTTTTAATCGATATGTCAAATAATAATCAATTATATTTACATATAATTATGTATGTATATATATAATTGCTAATTATATATATAATTAATCATAGTTTAACAGTGTCATAATAATAATCTTAGTTATAATACATATTTTGATGCCGATTTCGAATCGATACGAATTGATTTGACATTCTTATATTATTAAATTATATCGCCGTCATAAGTACAAAAACTGCGATGTTAAACGTTTTTCGGCACCAAGATATACATAAATAAATTCGTTCGTATAGAAATCACCTATAGGACGTATACCCCATCATCGCAACAATACCGAGTCGAAACGATATAACGACCAACAAAGAAAAAAAAGAAAATCAATTTTATACGACTAACACCGATAACACCAACGTATAGGCGGCGATAAATTCGTTAGATTAGTTTCGATCATTAGAAACGAGAGAAAAAAATTAATTGATCACAAGATTGATCGCCGCTGATTGAGATCGTTTACAGGCGAGCCTTCCGCCGGTGTTGTGTCTCTTAAGCTGATGCAATAACATATCATCTTTGCGCTTGAACGGCCGCGTGCAAATAGAGCACGGGAATTGCGGCTGTGTCTGGCACTCGTACATCACGTGTCTTTTCAACATGTATTTCCGGTGTTTCCCTTTATAACTGCGAATGCAATTGGGACAGCCCACGGGATCCACGAGATCGTCTTTGTTCAATGGTTCAAGAAATTTCAAAAAATCTACCGAAAACACACACGTTTTAATTTTGAAAAAAATGTTCGAAACGGAAGAAAAAAAACCAGGAAGAGTTAAATTAAACATGTACCGGAAAAACCCATTATTCTCTTACGCTGCGCGGGCAAGTATTAAGTTGGATTTTATTGTTGCATAAAGCTGATTGTTAATACAAAAATAAATCATATTATGTATACGCACGCGAATATAAATATATACGTATATTATCTGCATTCCATAAGCAAGCTCAAATCAATATGATATGCACAGTCAATAATAATACAAATAATACAAATAATACAAATAATAATAATAATAACAACAACAACACATACATATTATACATAATATGAATACACAATTTATATATATATTTTTTAGTATGAACAACTACGGGTTTGGTGTTTGATTAACGAGTGCGAGTTGAGATGTGTTTTTCTGGCAAAGCGTTTAAAGCAAATCATGCAAACGAATTTTTTCGGCACTCCGCATTCGTGTTTCAGGTGACGTTGCAAACTGGACTTCCTCCAACCACCACTGTAAAACCGGCCGCAATTATTTGGGCAGATCACGAACTCCGCGTTTTCCGGAACTAAACAAAATGTAATTCACACAATAACTAATTAGAATGATACTGTCGAATAAATATAAATAAATATATAATTTTTTTTTTCTGTGAAATTAGGAAGAAAAACCAAGCAACAAAGAAAGCATTGTCGGTTAGAAATTCAATCTAAATATCGTTGTGTTGTAGGTGTCTATTATAAATAAATAAATAAATAATTATAATGTAAATAAATTCAAAAATAAAAAAATGAGATGAAAAGAAAACGTATCAAATCAAAATTACACTATGAATCTATTAATTTCAAACTTATTTTAAACTTTGAATAGAACGTTATTTTTTTCGTGACGTACGATATGACATTATAGGCAGAATTCTATAATATATATATATATATATATCATTTACATCGTTCAAAATTGTAATGTTTTTTTTTTTTTTAAATAATTGCATTAGTATTATCGAATATTTTTAAGCTTTTGATTTCACGTAAGTATTCGTATATGAACTAAAAAATAAACAAAACTTATACACGTTAAATACAATTGAATATTCAATTTGTTTAATATACTTATTTAATATACGTACTTTCCAATAAATATGTTTTAACATAACAAGATAACACAACATGTACCACAAGATTAGTTAAATGACATACATACAACATAACAATTTATTTAAAAAAAAAAAATTACATTATTATTTGTTCAGTTGGTGAAGAAAATCATTCGATGTATTAACTCCAAATGTCTCTTTAACGAGTAATTATACGAAAATCACTTTCTATGGTATACACGCTGAAATTTAGTGCTTTTGCCACATTCCACCGCTAAATACCTCTTCAAATTCAAATAGCATCTTATACCGAAATACTTTCGACCACACTTATTTGGACAACACACAAATCGTATGGGTTTCTGCTCAAAATATCTAATTTTACATATACATTTTATAAAATCAAAAATATCAAATGAAAATCGATAACTTTTTATAGGTTATATATTTCAACGTTTATTTACGCAGAGCGTTGATAACTATTATTATTAATTACATACTGTCAATACATAATAATATATACTTAACACATTGCAAATTTCCGTAGAAATACAATAAATTATATATTTTCGAAATCCCTATCATTACATAACGATATAATAATTATATACAAACCAAATAATTTCTGAATCGAACCAATTACGGTTGTTATACGATTTTAAATTCGTAATGAAAGACCTGTGTATACGAAAGTTCTCCATCAGTCTCTAATGATGAAACAAAAAACTATTGTTATTTTTAAAGCATTGTAAGCGCTCAATGAACTAGAACAATGCAAGCGTGCCTCGTATATCAATATTCTTTAACGAAGGTGCGCAACAAGTGTGCATAACCCGCCACGTATAATAGGTTTAGCGACCGTTTGTCTTATGTTCTTAGGTAAAACACGACGACCGCATATACATATTTACCAAATGAATAAAATACACGTTCATATACGAGTGTATGATTTTTAATCGTATTTTTAGAACCACTGGAAAACCGATATTATGCAAAAATACCGAGTGGAAAGAAATAATAAAACAATATACTTCACTTAGAAAGATACTTAACGTTAAATTTACAATATTGGTAAGTAAAAAAAAATAAAAAAAAAATTATAGTATTATATTAAAAACAAGCTATATATAATATATTTATACTTGTCAAAATTGGTCTTCGTTACATAATTATTAAAAATTATATACAATTTCTTTAAATTTCTTTACTTATTTTTAACATTTTATAATATACTCGTATTATCATATTACCCCTCGAATGTTTACATTTGTCTAAGTACAATGTCATCATGTGTTTTATGTAAACATATTTTACAATAATAATAATAATAATAATAATAATAACATATACTGATTTTTTTATTCATATTATGCAGTAAATAAACAGAATTATTAAATTTAATTCATCAATAATAATATGATTATTAGTTAAATCAAAAACGCATTTTTATAAAAAGTAACAAGTTTTCTTTGTTCCATATAAATTAGGAGTAATAATTATTTATAACTTCAAATCTTTCAAGAATAATAATTTAAACAGTTTTAAGGTATGTATATAAATATTTATTTATTATATATATTTATTTATTTAATTTGGTTATTTTCCTACATAAACAATTGAAGAAACATAGCCGCGCTACTTAATATTTTCTCCGCTGCACGGAAAAACAATGAATCATATATATGTTTTTTGAGTTGCTATAAGTTGTGGCCCATTTAAATGATTCAAAAATAATTGTTTTAATTATTAAAAGAAACAAATGTAATAAAAGAAAAACATTGTTTAAAATATTTTTTAATTACTAAAAAATAATTACGCGAAATCGGTTAACAAAATACTGATGGTCATTATAAGCGGTGGGCAGCAGTGAGCGTAGTCTTACGCAAAATTGGCGACGCAAAATCGATCAGAAAAAAAAGTTGTATCTAGTTCAAAAACATATATATATATAAAAAAAAATTTGAATAAATACAATCTAAAACACACGAAAAAATAGTTCTTTTTATGGCGGTTTTAAAATGATAAAATAAAAACAAATTTTAGAAACTATTCACTTTGACGAAATTTTGAGATATTAATATGGTCCGATTTTAGTTCTCTAAAAATTCTAAAATTATTAATTGTCTTTAATTAATTTAATTTTAAATAAATTGATGTCTTTTCTAGAGAATAACGGACGATTGATTTTTTAAATTTAAATTTCCTAATATCAGGAATGTTTTTGTAAAGGTATTCAAACTATGCGTCATGGCTTTAAGAAGCGTCGTCAGTGTTGGTCAAGACACAGAAGAGGAAACAAAAATAATACAACGGTTGGCGATTATGGCGTTACGTCTACATAAAAATATTATCTTTTTTTGTCATTAACAATTCGGGAGCCGCCAAAAAGTTGCGAAGAGACGAATGAAAAATGTTTGAATACCTCTGATCTACCACTTATGTAATGGACAGCATATATTTATAGGGTTGTTTATAATTTGGAAAAAACGCTTCTGTTGTTAATGGAAGACATATCTTTTTATGTTTTTACAAAATTTATAAATCGGACAGCCGAAGTCTTACAATTTTGTCAAAGCGAACGAAATAATACACGCTGTATCCCTAAGTGTTCTCAAGTAACATAGTGGACATCAAGGTTAGTGTAAAATGTTACAAACGAAAAAAGCAATTAAAATATTTTACGAAATTTTGAACATATGAGAGGGAGAAGGTAAAAAGTCGTTTACCACTCCTGAAACATTTGGTACCCGCGGTTTTAATTGATCGCCCTGCACATAAACTTATAAGATATGATACACACGGTACGTGTATAAATAATACAAATTAAATATAATTCATAATATTTACATAAACATTTTGTGTACGACGTATATGTGTGTTTTAAGATTCCACTTTTGTGTGAATCGTTTAAGACATATAGTACACTGAAACCTACGTGGTACGCCGCACTCGTGTGTCAAATGCCGTTTGAGTAATTGTTTTCGGTACTGGCCTTTGTAACGGCGACCACAGCCGTTCGGACATACGGCCGGATCGGTCTTGCAGATCTCAACAAACCGACACCATTCAATGGCTGTAAAAACGAAAACTTGCAATGTGTTAGATGAAAACAATTACAAGAGATTTGCTAATAAATTCTATAATAAATGCGTTAGTGTAACATTGTCCTTAATGACGGGAACGGGGATCGTAAATAAAGGGCAAATAATAAAACTGAAAAAAAACCATTTTTATCGTTTTTATAAAATATATAATTGAAGAAGATTAAAATTATTAGAGAAAAAAAATCTAACTGAACGTTTTAGTTTGTACATAGTTATTTTATAACGCAGTCGTGAACGTTTGCCATGTGTGATTTCATGTTCCATTTTTGAGTAAACCATTTGAAACACACCATACATTGATACTTTCTCAGAACACCACATTCGTTGTCCAAATGGCGTTTTAAAAGCATTTTGCGCCGATGTCCTTTGTAACGCCGACCACAATATTTTGGACATATGATTGGATCGGATAGATACGTAGTTGAATCCAACAAATTGTATACTTAAGATTGATGGATCTGCAGGTCTAAAATTGACAAAAACGTATCGCGTAAGTCGATTGTATCAGAAAAGTTTTTAAAAAATATACTCGTATTATGTGTTAAATTTTGTTTTAACAAATAGATGATACAGTGATTTTTTTATTTTTCATCTATCTGCCAAGATTTTAATCAAAATATTTTCTGGTTTGTTTATTTATTATTAAATAATTTTAAAAATATTTATAGACCATTTATGAAACTTTATCCCCGATTCTTATATTTATAGTTTATAAATATAAACAATTTATATTGTAATTTATAGTTTCTTCACACAATCCAATTAAAACTAAAATTAATAAATGAACATGTTTCATCGTTTTTATTTCTAATATTCCGTTTATTTAATGTTATGTTTATTATTACTCGTACCTGTAACATTCTAATAAAACGTCTCCAAATAGAGTACATTTTCAATATCTATTATTAAAATATACATCACTTTACCGTGTCTTAATACTTATTACTCGGAAAATATTCGTCAGATTTCTAAAATCTATAGAATAATATATAATTAAATTTATAGGTTACCATTTTAAATCTATAAAAGTTATAAGCAATAAGGTATAGAAGTAAAAATATTAAAATTATAAAAATTACAAGAATAAAACGTGTAAAATACTTTCTAAACAATATATATTGCAAAATTATTTATATTTTTCAAGATTGGGTTATGATTAAAATTTTAAAAAAACATTCTGTTCATTAATTATATATTAACATATGTCAACGAATACATGAAATAAGTATAATCTATAAAGCTGCGTTGTTAGTACACTAATTTTTATTTTGTAAGTCTACACACAACATTTAAGTCCAATAAAATATGCGAAAAACGAATTGCAATACAACATATATATATATATATATATATTGTGACATTTATGCAGACAGCTGTCTGTGAACGACGACCATATGTTTTTTTAACGAATATTTTTGGGCAAATCGTCTGTTACACTCGAAACATTGAAATTGTTTTGGTACGCCACATTCATACATCAAATGACGCCTTAAACATTTCTTTCGCTGCGTTCCTTTGTACTTTCGCACACAATTGACGTTTGGGCACATGACCGGATTCGACCTGGATATGGCATCCAGTCTGACGATCCAATATGAATTCGCAATAGCTACAGGAAAAAATGTATATATTTTTTCATTTTATAGTCCAACCAACAATAATTATAAGAACAAATAACAAGTAAGCAATCTATATATAAATATATAATATAAGTATAAATAATAAATAATTCAATCAATAAAAAAAAATTCTATAGAAGAAAAGCTGCAATTGAATAAATTACACATATAACGTTGATTATATAATATCAAGTACATAAAGTATTCAAAAAACACACATAAATATGCTATAAGTTCGTTTACTAAAAATAAAAGGCACACGGCCAAATCGTTTGTTTTAAACGGTTTTAAAACTTATGTGGCGCGACGTATTTATTTGAAAAACTATGGACTTGTATGTCAACTAAACAATAGAAATTTCGAGTCTAATACAAATCGATTTCGAATTAACTCAACATTTTGTGCACCAAGATCGTATGTTTTTTCAGAGACCACTTCTGCGAAAAACGTTTGAAACAAATGATACATTGATATCTCTTGGGTACGCCGCACTCGGTATCCAAATGTCGTTTTAAATGACCTCTCCGTTGTTCGCCTCTGTAACAGCGACCGCATTGGTTGGGACAAAACACTGGGTCGGCTTTCGATATTTCGTACAGCAAATGCAACCATTTATTCGAACCTAAAATTACCAACAGAAACGTAAGATTGGATTTATGCGTTATAATTAATATATTATGTTATGAATCCTACGATTTTACCGATATACAAGTATAATAAACAAAGGTGTGCTATATACGATAAATATCATTATAGAAAATTATAGAAGCTATAAAAACATTTTTTTTAAATAATAAGTGTAAAAATAGTACGGTAAGAAACCAAAACAAAATGTTTTAATGTTTATTGGAAAAAACAATTCAGAATAAAATTCATATTATCAAAACTACAAAAAAGGATAATATTGTTGATATATTGTGAATCCTACATAATGTCCACATGTATATAATACAAGCTACTATATGTATAATAATATAATAATTAACGACGAGTTCAAAAAAATAATAATCCACAATATACATGTGCAATTTAATATTTAATGTAATTGTCTTATTGACAAATTTAAATTAGAGACACCTTGTGGAAATAAAATTTAAAATAAAATTATCATGTAAAGTTTTATAAGCTATTGAAAAAAACATATTTATCGTTGCAAAAATATCCTATTCGAAACGCGCAAGTTTTTTTTTAAATTTAAAATTTACCTATCTTCAGAAATTATAATTTTATAACATAATGTTGTAATAATACAAAAAATAGAGTAGTGGTTAGTTAGTTGTGATTAAATGAGAATAAGAAAATTCGGGGTAAGGTCCGAGAATTATTTAAGAAAAATTGTATAAAAAAAAAATATAAAATAAAGGCAAAATGAAATAAAAATAAAGCAAAATAAATAGAACGTTTTTTCTTACCTGCTACTTGTACTTGATTTTTATTGTGTCTGTGAATATAATTGACCATGCAAGGAGGATTGAGAAAATAGGTTGGGTCGGTGCCTTCACTCCAAAGTTGAAATCACCAACAAATTAAACAAGTCAATACGCAAATACACAAAACTGAAGTCGTCCTACGGAAAACCGATTTCGTCGCGAGTAGTGGCTCGTAGATGGATTGTGCGCACACTGACGAGGAGACGAGATCACCGAAGAGTCTATGATGTAATTGTTTGTTTTTTTATGACAGTTTTCTGCTATATCAGACTATTTTTGTGATCCAATTACAGAGTGGCTAAATTGTTATTAAATCCTCCGCACCTTGTAGTAATGGTGATCAGTGGCGTATTTACGGGGAAGTCCAGGGGAACTAGATCCCCTCTCCTAGACACTCTGGTAGTGATTCATATTCTAGTACCAAAAACACTAAAATACTTATTTTTATATTTATTTATTGTACTATATATTTTTTTTTTTTTTTTGGACTCCTCCAGAAAATTTTTGAAAATTCGCAACTGATGATGATACTCAGCTTTATGATTATTCGTCTTTGATTCGTTCTCATGCATATTTTGTTTTGTTTTGTTTAATTTAAATATAATGTGTTATGTCTATGTGGCAAGTTTATATTTTTTTCTTTTTTGTATCCCGATAACCGACATCTTTCGTGAGTACAGATTGCTTATTATTTCGTTTTTATTCAGATAGTCTGTGGGAAAGTTATTCGATATTAGTATTGTGCTTTACGTATTTCTTATACTCGCAAATTTAATCGGTGTTCCGAAAGGAGCAAACATCAGTATATTTTTATTTAGAAAAAAATGTACGAAATAATTTCGTATGGTATTATACATGAATATACCAATACATACAACGTTTTTTTCTGTAATAATGATTATAATAATTATATGTGTGCAGATTATTACAATGTAAATATATATATATATAATATGGCGTTTTATATTAAAATAAAAAATAAACTTTTAAAATGTAAAAAATTTGTTACCTACAATATGTATGTAGAACATCATAAGATATACATTTTGTTTTTTCTTATATCGATTAATATTCAATATTTATACTAAATTTGCTGGATAAAAGGTATACAGGTAAATAAAGTTCAAAAACGCAAAACATACAATAATTGAAAGTACAAAATAAAAATATATTAACAATAATTGTGTTAATACACAAGTAGATTACATAACTGATTGAACAATAAAATTAATTACTTCATACCATGAACGATATGATAATTTATAAATAATATTAACCTCCCTCCCTCATTAAATTATTCCTTTGGCAACATATACTTCAAACTTATATTTTAAAGCAAAACGTTATTTAAAGTTAACCACATTCCGTCGATTTCAATAAATATTACTCAATACTAGTTAAATTAAATTTTCGAAATTATCTGATATAAACTGTGTTTAATGGCATTCGGATCATTCAATAAGAAAACATTGGGTACGTTTACATTATCTGTGGGAAATAATGGCAAATAGTGTACGCTCAGTCCTGTTCAGAAGTAATTTAATATTACCACCGGACTAATAGACTTGCTTATGAACCATTTGTAAATGGGATTTCAAATTAAAATTTTGCGCAAAACGTCTAAAACACACGTGACATTGGAATTTTTTCGGCACACCACATTCGTTAATTAAATGACGTTTGAGATGGTATTTTCTCTTTAAGCCGCTATACCTGCGACCACACATGTTCGGACAAAAAGCTGGATCAGTTACGGACAGTTCGTTCAACTGAGACAACCACTTGTTGACTAACTCTAAAAAAAAATACAGATAAATAAAATTACTAATAGGGTAATTTTATATTTCGTTCAAATCCAGACGCGTAGCAGCCAAGTTTTATCAAATGGGAAAGGATCCGCATTTTACTAATATTGTACTTATAAATTATTCAGCACGTGTAATTCTATATTTATACATATAATTATTATGTTTGTATGGTTTTTCAAATAATAAGTTTTCATTAAAATTGTATATTTGGTAAATCTAACTTTATAGTGGAATATTGGTGATAATTCGAAATTGAACTTTACAAAATTATTTATATATTAATATTTAAAATATTATAGATAATAATGATCATAATTTAAATTTAAAAAATAACAGTTTCATGTAAAATAAAAATATACACTTTAAACAATATAACATTAATAAAAATATTAAAATCCACTGGTTTTAATCTGTTTTTAGTATCCTAATGTTATTAGTAAAAACCAAACACAAACATAACAATTATAAAGCTAAAGTATATTACATGTGAAGTTTTACAACTTATTTATAGAACAGTGATACAATAAAAGGTTGACAATTTAAATCAATAACAATAATTTAAATTAAATATTAAAATGCATTATTCGACGGTTTTCTTGTATATTCCCAAACAATTTTACTACTATAATTATATACATTTTTGTAATCAAATCTCTTTTCCAATAACGTTTCAAAACGCTCGTAGGGGTGAGAGAAGTTGTAATCTGTAATCCCTTTGGCTATGCACCTGTTAAAATCTATTATAACATTAAACAAGCAACAGTATATTAGTGGCAACATCAAAAGGATTTAAAAAATAAAAAAAGTATATAACATATTATTGTTTATTTTAAATGTATTTGTAGCAAAATATCGTAAGAGGTACACATTATTATTTTCTAATGTCGATTAATATTTCATATTTATGTTGAATTTACAGCAATAATAATATGTCTATACGAAACAAACCTATAAGTTACATATTTTACACGTTGTAATTTATAACATTGAAAAATAACATTTATTATTTTATTATACACGAATGACATCATGTGATTATAATATAGAATTTTCAGCATGACATGTTAACAAATATTTTTAAATTAGTTTAAAAATAAATAGCTTTAAAAATATATTTAAAATACGGTTAAAATGTTTTTTATTTTTCATTTCCATCTGCATATTTCTTAATTTTCGAATAAAATTGAAAAAAAGGATATTAAATTTATTTAAATTCAGTTACAACTGAATACAGGTATATACGTCAGTCTTTTGTTTAATGTATTTATTATTGAAAACGTACAATTCTAACTTTTTATGTAAACGGGTTTAAATTCGATAATTATTTTCGATGTTTTTTTTTACATATATATGTTTTTGGGCTGGATACAACTTTTTTTCATGACTGATTTCGCATAACCGATTTTACATTATACCACACCCAAATCCACACCACTTATAAGGACCTAACCGTTTAGTTTTTTTTAATAACGAAAAATAAAATTCTCAGCTATTTATCCTGAAATGATTTCGAAGCTCTTCAATATAATGGAATTTTCTTGTGAACTAATATCAGATGATGTTTCATATTATCATTATGCGCAAAACGTTTATTACACACGTAGCATTGAAATTTTTTCGACACGCCACACTCGTTTATTAAATGACGTTTAAGATGGTATTTCCTCATCTCACCACTGTATTTACGACCACACATTTGGACAAAAAGCTGGATCAATTACAGACAGTTTTTTCAATTGAGACAACCACTTGTTGAGTAACTCTAAAATATATATATATATATATATATATATATATATAATATACAATTATTAATAAATTGTTCATAATATAATTGCATTAACAAAGCAACATAAAACTTAATACTATGAGGTGTTTGCAAAGAACAAAAGTATTTTAATACAATAAACTTTATATTGGCGACCCTTTTTACCATAAAATAACTAAATATTAAAATAAAATAAATAACATAGATATCATTATTATTTATTTTTAACAGTATCTCTCGTTTAACCCTTAATAATGAATTAATTTTTGTTATTTGTTTAATTTTTATTTCATTGAAATACCCACACAGTTGAAAAATCCACACAGGGGCAAATACTAACAACAATTAATACAAACACCGCTAACAAATACTAAAAGTGATTATATATATATAGGTATATAGTATTTTGTATGACTTAACACTATTTTACTATACATACTTAACATGTTTGAAAATATTTAAAATTGTCTTAAATATAATTTAGATTATTGGGATTAACAATAGAGTATTTTATATTTCTAAGACAAAATAAAAATTGTCTTAAATCCTTAAGGTTTAAATTAATTTAACCCTCCCCCTCTCCCCCCTGTAAAAGATATGCAGTTAGTCAATTCGGATGGATCACTCAAACAGCTGGTAGTGTATTTTATAACTCATAATTTAGGATCCCAGTTGTTTTTTAATTGGTTTACTAGTAACTTTTAGTTTTATTAACTTATTCTCTGCACGCCATATAAAATACAAATATAATGATTCAAATAAAATATACAACTTAAGTGACAAAATATATTAATATATTTATTTAAACAAAAGTAAAAATATGGACACACGGCCATCGATAGTATAGATTTATAAATATGCACAGGGAAATTCATTAAGTAAAAGTATAATCATTTTTTGGTTTTTTCGCTTTGGTATAGACGCGTAGTCAATTAGTCATGTTAACATAGATTTCGTCTACCCCCTTACAACAATAAAATCAGAGGAAGTTACTATTATAACCATACTTACTGAATTACCCTACACATGTACGTACAATATAGGAAATTACCAATAATAAATATAAATAAAGTTTTACAATTGAACAATAAATAATCTGAAAAATAATTAAACTATAGATTAATTCGAAATAAATACAATAAATATCTAATTTTTTAGACAGATTTATCATCAGGTCATGTCATATATAACAATAACGCAGTTGAACAACATTATTATAATGACAGTAAATTTAATATGTTAAGTTTGATTGCGGTTTGATTGATATATGTTTTATAATAACTACATTTATAGTCTGTTTGAAAATTTAATAATATAATGATAATATAGTTTCAATTTGGTCCAATCAATTAAAAAAAACTATTTTGATAGTTGTAAATCAATATATCTTTCATACATGTTTTATAATGTTTTTGAAGTGCAACATTGTATGCAAATGTTTTCAAACACATGTCACATTTAAATTTTTTTGGTACACCACATTCGTAAATTAAATGTCTTTTAAGATGAGCTTTACGACTTTTCCCTTTATAACTATGACCACATAAATTTGGACATTTCGCAGGATCAGATTCTGATAATTTTGTCAATATCAAGGAGTCCAACCATTTGGAATTTACATCTGAAAAAAGTTATTTAAATTTACTTGAAAACTAATGTTTTAAAAAGCATAATTTCCCAGTTAATTTCAATATTTCATTGAAGTTATTATAAAAATAACGCTAAATTATCTTTATAAAATAAATAAGACACTGTCAGACACGCACACATTATATGTAACCAAACTGGGCATTAATAAATAGCGAATTAAATGTTAAAACTAATTTAAAAAATATATTAATTTAAGTGAAGTTACTCAACATGTTACATTTTTTAAGCTAATAACTTAAAGTTATATTATTTCGAAGCTTCAAATGTTTTTACTTCAGGTTACCGTTATATGTACAAACTTAAGTTAAATTAGCAAAGGATATGGTTATGGGTGACATCAAACACTATTGTTTATACTTCATTTAGTGTCAGGTAACGTTAACGTAAGAATATTAAAAACCTTATAAACACTGACTTATTTCATTTTTAATTCTATTTGTTTTTCTTTTGCTAGATTAATAATTTTATTGTTTAACTGAGTTAAGTTGTTTAAAAAAAATTTAAATTAAATTTTATCTTATAAAGTTAGCAAAAAAAAAAAAGCAATATTTAAAATATTTAGGTTACCTCACAAAATTATATAAACCTAAATTATTAACAAATTACTAGGTTATATATATTTTTTGTTATTCAATATAAAATAAATAAAAATTAAATTACGTTTTTAAATATACGTATTTAATCATTAGTTAAATTATAAATATATACGAATACTCTTTATGTAACAAAAATAAAAAACAACAACAAGTAGAAGTTTATTATTAAAAAATATATCTGTAACCATGTTCCAAAAGACAAAATTTTTAATGAAGTAATCGTAAAAATATATTTTTTCGGGCATTTCCACACAAATATATATTGAACAATACATTTTACATCAGAATCCATTCTCAACTTCACGCACTCAATTTACATAGATAACGTTTCGAATTACATAATTACAATATTTGTTTATCGCAGACTGCAGTTGATATTGTTCATAATATTACGCCATATCTTCTATTTTCCCCTGTAAATGATAATCATCATTAACCATAATTCATTATAACAATACAAATAATAAGTTATCCTAAAATATTAATAAAATCAATATACTTGTATACTTGGCGAGTATAAAAAACGTATATTATAATAATATAATATAATATTAGTATATTATAATAATAACAATAAATTTTATTCTGGTTGACATTGGCCTACCTTTAAGACATTTTTCATACTTGTGTTTTTTCTACCCTGACGAAATATCTATATATTGTTATATTATCTAAATCTATATATTCTGATAAGGATACACATTTCATTTTTACATACTCATTTGGCGAATATTGTGCGTATTATATTTAACAGAATTTGTGTAAATAGAATAGTGATTTTCGTATAATTGTATAAATATTACAATTCACTCGTTGATCACAAATAAAATGTCTCCCTCTCCCCAACTCAAAATGTGAAAACGATTTTCACATAGGTACAATGTATATATGTATTTTTAAATAGGGAAATGTCTACTAAGAAACTTATAATCATCATCGTATTTTTATGTTAACGTTTTTATACTTGTGTTTGAGCAACAATTGTATTGCAAGAAATATGAATTAACAACAATAATCAAAAAAAATGTATGAATTATGAATGATAATAAACTTAATAATTTTTAGCAGTTACCTTCAAATCTGAATTAATACCAAGTGCATACGTAAAATGTGAATTTATTTAAATTTAGAGTTGAAATATATTCAACAAATAATATATAATATTCGAAAGCATACATAAAAAGATAATATTAATTTAGTCAGGGAAAAGAAGTACATGTATAAAATATACGTGGATAAAAACGTGTCAAAATTAAACATGTAAAAATTGTGTTACATTAAAAATTAAAAAACTGATTTAAGTGTATTATCCAAGAAAAGAAACTTAAAACGAAACTTACCGAAACCAGAATTACCTATATTATGTTACATATTGAGACGAGCGTATGTATAGTTATATAAATCAAAAGGTTAACGATAAGAATACTATGGAAATAAAAATAATAATAATAAATAAGTATCCATTTAAAACTGGATTCATTAAAAACAAAATTAAATCGAAACAAGGAGCCACACGACTAATGTAGAAACCTCGAGTCGAGTACCGTTTTGTGTATCATGACCATGTGTTTTTTCCTGTCCGAATTATGCGTGAAACGTTTTAAACACACGTTGCACTGAAACTGCGGTTGAACGCCGCATTCGTATCGCAAATGCCTTTTGATGTTTTTAAAACGATATCTTCCTCTATAACTGCGCCCGCACATATTCGGACAAAACTCCGAGCTTCTGCTATAGTCCGTGGCATCTACAACATAAACGAGATACACACGTGTGTAAGTAAATTTGTTATACGGTTTTGCGGGGGGATACGGAATAATAATAATAATATGAAATTTGAAGGTGTTAAAAGCAACTAGGATTTCATTACATAAATATATATATATTAGATTCGACATAATACGTTAAAATGTATCATCAAATCCATTTCATTGTATGCAGCATAAATACTATATGTGTATATGGATTAAGCGTTCGAAATCGAAAATCGAAGTAATAAATAATCCTTAGACTAAAAATGCGTTGCTCGCTTACACAAAGTATTAAACATCTCAATATTTTTTACTTTGATTATTTAATGTTTATTGATTTGTTTTATTTTTCATTATTAGTTTATTGTTTATTCTTGAAAGTTTAAATTTTGAACTTTATTTTTGTAAAAATTACAGTTAGCAGATAAATTTGATTTCGATACATTTATTTACATAAGTATGTATAAGTCGATATGATATTTGTCTGTACCATAACATAAAGGGATTGTTTTTTTATTATTATTTTTAAATATAATTTAATGTTTAACTCATGCACGATAAATTGTCTACATTGCGGAATACCTGTTACAAGTACTTTTTAGCGAAAATCATACACAAACGATAGCTGAAAATTTATATATCGTGTTAAAGTATATTGTTTTTATGTGACTTTAAAATATTTCACTAAATCCAAAGTCCAACATTGTGCATTTAAATAGTGTAAATAGTCGGGTACAGGTAAAGTCTTGTCAGCGCGAAAATAACAAAATTATCGAAAACGTTCGCAAGAACAAAACAATGGTGTCCGATAATGTATTATAATCGGCACAAAAATAAAAATCGCAACATTAAATTAATTGTGTACACATTTCTTTTATATTGTTTTAATACTTTTTCGTGATAAATATGAAATTGATTATAACTATGCATTGTATACAATATTATTTATATAAATATGTACAGTAAAAAAAAAAAGTATTTAACATATTAAAATCTGTTCGCATACAATTTTAAGCGCAGAGACAAGAAACTATATCACAATTATGATCAAATACATTTTTATAAATTCATATGACAAATATTCGTATCGGATTGTGAAACCCACACACACAATCTAAAAGCAAAAAAAAATGTTTTATATGTCAAACTGCAAACACCGAAATCGCATGATTAATTTCGTTTCATTTACAATATTTTGTGAACAGATATCATGTGTGACTTGCGGTTTCCCTTAAAATGGAATTTCCTAAAGCAAATATAGCACTCAAATGTGGGCTCTTTACCGCATTCGTATCTGAGATGATTTGTTAAAACGGTTTTTCGATATTTTCCCGAATACCTTCGGCCGCATTCGTTCGGACAGTCCACCGGATCTCGTTGCGATATTTCCTTTATCATTTTCGCCATCAACTCTGGAAAACAATCGAGAGCGTTATTTATACAATGCCATATAGTATAGCTGTAAAAGTATATTATTTATATATATTACGATATAGCGCACGTGTAATTGCTATAAAATATTATATAATACATGATCTGTATATTTTTTTATCTTCGTAATATTTCGATACAAAAAATCTAAATTTCAATAAAAGCATTAAAATAGTGGCAAAGAAAAGAAATAAAACAAAGATGAATGTTAAAACGAGTTAAACAGAGTTGAAAAAAGTTTATTTAAAAAAAAAAAGTTCATTGACGCTATTAAATGTGAACATAATACGTGAATATAGGTAATCCAAAAACATTTGTTTTTGGTTCATTTCTTATTGATATTCTTTTTTAATAGCAGGGAAATTGGTATGAATATCATTATAATATAATATTATAGAATTATTATTATTTAAATCACTCTGATAAGTTGCAATACAAATGAATACATCCAGTGTGAACTTCAAGTGTCAACAATTATATCTACATAACAATTTAAATATTTTTAAACAAACTAAAAAAATGATTATTAACCAATTTTAATTTTTAATTATAAATCGTATGTATATAATACAATAATGTATAATAATACCATAAATACAAATGTACACAAGTATTTTAGATAAATTGATCGAGATATGCAAAACGCTAGTAATAATTATTACCTAACCTAACCTATTGTTTGAAGTTGAAAACCACAACAAAATAGATTAAACTTTCAAGTTTTACATATATGTTTTTTCCATTTTGAGTGCAAAATTTTATTTTCAAAGTAGAATACATAGTACTTATCTACGTATACGTACATATATTTCCTTTATTGAGTTTAGGTGATTTTTGTTTTTATGTTAAACATAACGTCGTAATATATTTGTAATCACAGCATTAATAATTAGATTCAAAGCTACGGAAAAACCTAAAATCGTCAATTACTACGTATTATATTATTATTTACTCGAATACAGTTTATTCCGTATTATATGTTATGTTCGAAATATTTATTTTTTCTCAAAAATTCTCTATATCTTTTTAATTTTTAATTTTATTAATTTTATTAATTATCAATTAATTAATTGATCAAAAAAATTATTATTAACAATCAAACGATTTTGTTTTGGAAATTTTTATTCCGATTATCAACATCAACAAATTTCTAATAAAAGCTCAATTCCAATGTTTAAAGCAAAACAACGTTGCAAAATGTTGGTTGGACTAACTACCCCGAAACTCATTCCGATATGCTTTAATACTCAAAACGTATGTTCCTACTCAAAATTTCATTTAATATAAAACCACTTTATATACGTATATGAAGTACCAATAATTATTTTAAACAACTTCATTTAATTTTTACATAAGATACGGAAACTTTCATTTTAATTTCAACCAATATGATTACTAAAGTATATATAGTATAATTATCGTGTGATGAGCCGGGAGGTATATGGTAATATCAGAACTCGTTTTTTTTCTTTAATGGAATCTATGTGACATCTGTTATAAAAATACATAAACGGATTAAAATCACTAATGTTAATAATTTAATCAAATCATTTTTGGTCTCTTCAATATATTTAGAACGGTTATTTTTCAAAATTAAATATTTATCAAACCGACAATATTATGATATTAATCTATTCAGTAAAATATAGACAAATTAATATTATACAATAATTCGTAAATTGAGTTGTATTTATCAGCATTTTAAATATATTTACTTAAATTAAAGTGTACACTATATAGACGTTAACCACAGAAGACGACATTTAATCTAATATTTCTTTGGTGGATTTGAATTTTTAAATTCTCTCCCATCGGAACTTGACACAAAAAGCACATAAAAATATTAAATATACTTAAAAACATTTTAAAAATCGAACACATTAAAATAGATTAAAACTTTATTACAATAGTAGAAATACATATTCATATATATATAGTTCTATGAAATAGATACACTATAATATAACAGTAATATTAATATTGCTCACTTCAATATAATTAGAACGTGTGCAAAAACATTTCGTTAACATACATATATTTCATTGAAATAAAAACATCAAAAATAAATAGTAATATATTATATATATATATATATATATAATATATATATTATTATTATTTATTTATTTATAAGAGAACATATATAATAAGTACATATAAGTTGTCGAGTAAAACCTACAGTTTTATTTTTCAATTGCGTAAACATAATTATGTACACAAAATAAGAGTATTAATAATATTATGTAAACAAATATATTACAAAACAATACTAAAATAGTAAAAAAAAATTTTTTCTTTACACGACTTGTGATTCACCCGGATGTTATTGCGTTGAGTTTATACGGCCACGGAACAATGATTATTTTTCCGCGCGAGCAAAGGTTCCTCCAGGACGAATATGCTCGAAACCAAAAAAAAAACCAGCTTTAATCTCATATAATTAAAACGTGACAACAAAAATAAAAATAGCAGGTATAAGAAAAGTTATCAAATTAATACAATTTTTCTGTTTTAATGTGCATAAAGCAGGTGAAAGGTGATAGAGACTGAAAGGTAAGTTCGACCGAGTCTTTTTTCATATGGAATCGCTCATAGGCCAGGAACGACCGAAAGTTAATGCCATTATGTTACAACCGAAAAAAAAAAAAAACGAAAATTTCGTGATTGCCCGTTCCATAGAGCACCATGTCCGCCGCGGATACGTACAATTTCAGCGAGTTCATCGAATAAACCGTATCCTTCCTTCCCCTCTCCCGGTACCTCTCCCTTTACCGGTAAATTTTTAAAATATTTACTCTTTCAGTAAATCGCAAAACTTCTATAATACATAATAATACAATTTTTTTTTTAATGACGTGAACACCGCAATTCACGGTCTTCGAACAATATCGACCACAATAGAGTCCATGTATATTCTATATACACGTACAGAACAATATTTATTGAAGCACACCGTGGACAATACCAAGGTGTCCCTTCAAATGCGCCTTAAGGACGAAACTCTTTTGACAAAATTCGCACCAGAATTGTCGTGGTACGCCGCACTCGTACTTAAGATGAACTTTTAGATTTGATTTTCGATTTTTCCCTCTGTACTTACGACCGCACTGGTTCGGACACACGGCCGGATCGTACACTGCCGAAGCATCCAGTTTTCCAAGTCCATTGGCTGAAAAATCAAAAATATATAACAATAATCAATTTTAATTTCAATGCTCCCGCGTACGATTAATAACTGTGCAATTGTTTTAACTCATTTTTATGTTTACACATATTTAAGCAATTAAATAGATGAAAATATACTTCAGTCTATTTTAAACTACATATATAATGTAGTTCTAAACATTAAAAAAGCGTGAATGAATGTAGTTTTAAACACATTAGAAAATAAGCAAAGCAAAAGTCTTAATATAAGTTAAGGATATTGATCAACGTCGTATTAAATCTAACATGTCGTGTATCGATATTATTGTAACGTTTATAAAACAATTGTCATATACACGATATGCTGTTTAACACATTGAACGCGAATTCTCTTTATCAAAATTCACTCTTTAAAATGAATTTATGTTTTATATTATTCTTTGAAAATCATCTTGAATTATAATTTACGACTTTGTTCTATACGGACGGGTTCAATCTACTTCGATCTGCTTGTTACCGTTCTCTTTCGGCGACTATAACTGTAATGTAAAATATATATACATTAATAACTTTAAAAAAACTCAACAATAATATGGTAAGTTAAAAATATTATTACTGAATACCTTTGATTTTATACTGTTCTCAAAATAAATCTCAAACATTCATGTTAATAAAAACCAAAATAGATAGTTATCAACAAATATAAAATAAATATTAATTGACATATTATATATATATATATATATATATATATATATATATATATATATATATATATATATATATATATAAACGTTAGGTATGTTATGTACGTCAAAAATGTTATATTTTTAATAATTTATTTTCACTTTAATTATTTAAAGAAAATTTTTAAAAATCATTTCATTATATAATGATAAACATAATATATATTATATTATGTTAATAATAGTGGTACAGTACATAATATTATAAATAACTTATTTTAGCTTAATGAATATTGCTATTTATATTTTATTATTTTAAAAAACGATTTAGCCAATTTTAATATGTATATTAATATTTTACTTCAATATAAACACACCATTAAAAATATTATGCAACTATTATAAGGTACTATTTAAAACTGTTTAATAATTATAAAATATGATGTACATTTATTCCAAATAAGTGAAATATTTAAAAAAATACAAAATATATATGACTACAAATATCAGTAACAATAATGTTATATGTGTTATAACAAAATACAGTAGTTTGGTACCTAAATATATATTTATTTTTTTCTAAGCTAAATTTCAATCATATATTTTGGCTGAAAAACATATATAAAAAATGCGAATTTTGATCAAATAATAATTAATATGTACTAAAAGTAATTACTTACAATTACTACAACTATATTTATTATTTACAATTCAAAATATGATGTTAATTGAGAATAAAAAGAAGCAATTCAATATACTTATACAACATGGTAATTATACAGTAATAATATAATATATTATCATACAGTAATATATATATATATAGATGTTAGAGGTGATTCGCTCATCTTTTAAGACAAAGCTTCTTAGTATATTAATGATTTTCCAGCACATATTATGTACATTATATGTAATACAAGTCCCAGTTTCGTTATCTACTCGCATGTACAGATATAGGAACGTATAACCTCCATACCACGGTTTAAATAAAAATGGAAATATACAATATTTATATTTAATAATATAAAATATAAGATGTTAGAGGTGATTCGCTCATCTTTTAAGACAAAGCTTCTTAATATATTAATAATTTTCCAGCACATATTATGTACATTATATGTAATACAAGTCCCAGTTTCGTTATCTACTCGCATGTATAGATATAGGAACGTATAACCTCCATACCGCGGTTTAAATAAAAATGGAAAAATACAATATTTATATTTAATAATATAAAACTGTTGAATAATAGAGAATACCAATAGAGACATTCACAAATTAACCAAAACCCCTCAAATAATTGGTCAATAAAAATTGTTTTCATCTAACAATAGATTCGTAAAAAAAAAAAAAATAACAACATTCGAAAAATTATTCACGTGGACTTGTATGACAGCATAAAAAATATATAACACGTATCGTACTGCACAATAAAATAGAAAAAAATAGTGTTGATTCATGGAGAATTCACATTGTACTATACACGCTAAAGAATTCGATTCTACGGTATGATTAGACTAACAACGGATCAATCCCACATACGTTGGACGTGACTTAGGAGCTTAGAAATTATCAGAGGATGGATATCATTCATTTTATAATACAAACAAAAAAACGATAAACAGGAAGAGAATAAATAGATATACACAAGTATATCTTTAAACTCCCTCGCGAGATAAAGATATTTTCCCTAGTAATAATTTTAAATCGTGTAAGTGACAGTTTAAAAATCTTTCCCGATGACGATCTTATGTTTGCATCCCATGTGAGATTTAAGAGTGCACTTGTGTTTGAACGTTCGATTGCATATGTTACACTTGAACATGCACGGTAATCCGCATTCATACACTAAGTGATTTCTGAGATTTGTCTTACGCCATTTTCCTTTATAGCTTCGGCCGCAATTACGTGGACAATAAGCCGGGTCATTTTGCACAAACTCGTTTATGCGCACCAAAAAATCTACAAACAAATCAAATTATATAGTTTTAAAGTAATCACGTTTAATGGAAATAAATACGATTAGAATCAAAACCGAATCCATACAAAGCGCTTATGATACAAAAAGTGATCGAAATAATAATAAATCAAGTTAATTTGGCTAATATTTGGCACGCACATTGATAATATATTTTGTAGTATAAATAAATATAAATATAATAGAGTAATAATAATGACCAAACGATAGTAATAATAATAAAAAGAACAAACTTTTATACAATTTATATAAAATAGTCGTAATTCAAATTTGATTCGAAAAATGATTGAGTTCAACCAATGTCCTATGTACGGATAAGAGATGCGTGTTCAAGTTGACTTTCTGGGCAAACATTTTTCCGCATACATTACATTTAAATCGTGGCGGCACACCACATTCGTATTTTAGGTGGCGATTCATAGTCGCGCGATGATTGTATGAACGTCCACAATTCCTAGGACACGCGTATTTCAATGGACATCTGACCAATCGTTTTGAGTTAACTAGAAAACAAAACAAACAAAAAGAATAATGATAAAAAAAGGAAACGTAAGTATGACTATATGTGTAGAAATAAGCAAAAACGAATCACGAAACTTAAAATAGATATTGACCACCGGCTCGTGCACAATTAATTAACTATATATAAGCCCAATAAACAATGGAATTATATCGATTGGCGATATTATATTATTAATACATGATCTCTACGATTTATCTCACAAATATTAAATCTGAATTCGTCATTTTTATAATTATTGAAGTGTACGTATATGTTTTAGTAAAATTAAAAAAACATTTCATTTGTATCTTAAAATACTTATAATAATTTTTTTTTAAACTCATTATTACCTTCAAATGGTTGTCTACTAAAACCAAATAAACCATTAAACATAATGATTATAACTTACATGTAATGAAATATACTAATAATTTTTGACAATAACAATTTTAATAGTTTTAGACAATTTTTAACAATTTAAATGATGATAGAAAAAGAAAGATTCACATATAATATCTATAGTAGTATGATGTGGAAAGAAACGCATGATGATTTCAGCAATTAAAAACATATCTAATAAAATAACAATAACTATAAAAAATAAATAAAAATATTAAGTAAAAATAAATAATATATTTAATACTAACATTTGTTCAAATACTCCAGGCATATTTTCTATATAAATATATTTATAATATATACTCATTTTATTATGCATATTATTATGCATATTATTATTTTAGATATATCTGTATATTATTTTATTTTTATAAGAGTATTCAATTTTTTAATTTTTTAATTTTTAATTTTAAATTTATTAATAAATTTACGGTGTGTGTAGCATACTTGATAATTATTGTTAATGTACACATAAACAAATAATTATAAAAGTAAAACCGGATATTACCAGTCAACAACAAAAATTATATGTACAATCGGTTACGCAACAAAATTTCCGTAAAAATTATTTAAGTATAGTTTAGTAATTATTTAATTTCGCTGTTTTGTGATAGAGCAAGACGTAATTGTATATAATATGCTAATAACCATCTTTTAATAAATAATATTCTAAAATAAAAATAACTTTACTACTTACAATGATAAATCAAACGAATTAAACCTCCGTTGAAAAAAACTACAACTAATCAAACAAATAAATATACAAATTAGAATTTGATAAATTATATATTGGATATGATAGAAGTTAAAGATTGTCTAACACTTATCTATAATTTACCATATATATCATTACATTGGTAACATCAATAAATAACTTTGACGTTATATAAAATATTCCAACTTATTTGTTTTTTTTAGTGATTAATAATTTTGTGAATGGCTGCCAAATGATATTGCATACTTTTTTTGTTAGTAAATCTTTTAAAACAGATCACACACTGGAATTGAGGCGGTTTTCCGCATTCAAACAACAAATGCCGTTTTAAGGAATGCTTGCGACGCAACCCTTTGTAAGCTCTGCCACAATTATTGGGACAATCTACGGGGTCGTTCACGGCCAACATTTTTAACTGGTTAATAAAATCTCTTTCGGGCGCTGAAAAAACATAAACAAATATATATATAAATTGAACAAACATGTTATTTAAAACTGATTTTACGGAAAGCGATTCAAAAAATATACATTCATTAATTGTGAAGCAATCGTAAGATTAGTGAACAAATAAATTAGTTAACAGTATAAAATACAAATCAAAATAATTATTATTTGTTGATACGTATAATTAAATATTTAATTTGTAGGCAAAATGTTAAAATAATAATTAAATATTCATTCGTGCAGTACTTGTGGGTAATTTTTACACATAAGAACTACAATATAGTAAAATTTGATATCTATGTATGAAATTATAACTTGTTAAATAAACTATTTATTTTTAAAAAACATATGCTATTTTATTTATTTATCACATAATTTAAATACAAGTTCTTCAAATTTTTTAACTTAAACTATACATTATATAATAATTTAAGTTAGCCTATACATTAATTTGTGTAGATCATTACTCATATTTAATTTACACGTATATCAATTTTTTTTAAATATAAATTCGATATTAATCAATATTGTATTAGGCAATAAAGAATAAATCTAAATAGTAACCGAATAACTAGGCACGTGCATTATAATAAATATTACACGTTATTAATATGCTTAATTGCGTAAAAGTAAACATTTCGTAAACATCTCTAAAGCTCGTTACGCGTCGGGAATAAATGTTTACACCAAGACTTTGTGAATGAATCCAAGATGACCCTTTAAATGATGTCCGTGTTTGAATGATTTGTTGCAATAATTGCACACGAATAATCCTGGAACACCGCATTCATATTTAATATGACGAACTAAATGAGATTTATTCTTATATTTGCGACTGCAGTTCATACACGCCCATCGTTTATGGAATTCATCTATAACAAAACGATTTATATGTAACGGTGCAAATATAAGTAGACGACTGTTATAAATGAAATTAATACACACTATGCATGTGTGTGTGTTTTTTTTTTAAGCAATATATAATTTACAAATATTATGTAAGTATGAGAGAAAACGCGGAAAATGAAGTCTACTTGTGGATTAAATACAAATACAAATAAATTTAAAATACATATCACTCGTTGATTAATTAAAGCAACACGCGATAATTGGAGAAAACTTGAATGTCTGTATGTTTGCACTATGCTCTACACCACATAATGATGCCAAATAACCTAACCTTATATAATCGCATTTATCCGTGGACACAATTAACTTTCAAAAGCTACTCGACGTTGTCATTTTCATTATCATCATATATTTTAGCGAGTATTGAAATACTTCAAATTAATATTCAAAAGAAAACCATTATAATATACACAGTTATTATTTTTCAAAAATTAAACAGAAAAGACAAAAATATTCTGTCCATAGTGTATTTATTATGTCTGATGTATACATGTTCGTTTATACACTATTACTTGTTAATATAGAGTTGTTACGAATACGTATATAAGTATTCAAATACAAATAAAATAAATCATTACACGAGCCAATTAAAATGTACTTTAAACTATATTTAGTGTAAAAGAAAACCAATGTAATTATTAAATTGAATGTTTAATCTCTGTGAAGGTTCTGAATGACGTTAATAATCTGGTCTTATCCAAAACTGCCCCGCTGATGTTCATACGCAACGAGCAGTCCTACCGTCCGATCTAAAGGGTTTGTTCAGTACATTCATTTACACCGACGGTGGTTCACCAAAAATATAATACAATACAATTTACATATATTGTTTTATCATATATACTGATTCTATTGAATCAATGGTTCATAACAGAGGAAATTTGTTTAAACAATACAAACCATAAACTTCATTTTTATTTATTAATGCGTTTAATAGTTTTTCAATAATAAAATATAATAGTAATGATAAGCCACATCATAAATATATTCGATATTATCAAATATTTCAGTATACGTACGTTAGAAACATTTCATATACTTTTTTTTACAGTTTTACATCATCTTATTCCCCAAACACTTATATGCTCAGAAGTTACACTCTTCACATATTAGGGAATTATTAGCATATTTAGGTTATTAGCAAGCCAAAAATGGACGAGACGAGTAATTATGGTCGGCTTGCACCCGAGACCAACGTCAACCAACACGAAAAATCTCGTAAAACTACTCTCGGAATCGAACCGCAGAACTTGTGCGCCGAAACGTGTTTTTTTCAACCACAGCAGATCCCTTAAACATTTCATAAAATAATTCACTAAAATGCCGTGTAATGAATATGTATGTTGTTTAAGATAATAGTTACGAGTGAAATATTTTTAACAGTATTGACGGAAAAAATTGTTTAGGAACATCACATTCAAATCGCAGATGAACGGTTAAATATCTTTTCATTTTATAGCTCTTACCACAGTTTATTATTAGAACATATAAAACTATAATTAGATATTGCATACAGTCATTCAAATGTTCCGTCATAGAAACAATATGATAGTAAAATACGAGTATTTCGATCGAATTCTTATGTTTACTATTCACCACCTTAAAAATGTAAAGTTCGTCGTTGGCGCATCAATAGTTCCTAAGATGAAATATCGGTTTGATCGTTTTGGCTAGTGGCACGTTTCTAGTTTTTTTTTCTTTTTTAAAAGGTGGCAATCGCCCCCAGTCTTCGTTCAGTGATTATGAGTCTGATGAAAAGATATTCATATCCGCTTCCGTAATCTTCTTATTTTTAGCCATCAGTTAAGTCCGCGGATATTAATGCTGCGGATGGATTAATGGTAAGTTATCTCCACCCTACCCATTCCCCACATATATGCAATGCAAATACGCCACTCACTTGCGAGTTATTTTAAAAAGCTCACTAAAAAATAAAAGCAATTAGTAAATTACTTGAAATGTATTCATATACATAGTTATAATCAATAGGATACATTTTATTTCAAGCGATAATTATTTATATTACAAACGAACATTTATTCATATAATAGTTTAATGAAAAAGGTAATTTTTAAAATAATTACAAGTGTTTAAAATCATAAAATAAAAAATGTAAAGTTGTTGAATTGTTAAATGGCACAAAAATCGTTGGCATTGATAATTCGCAAACGTCTGACACTTCGAAAATGTTTAACGTTAATATTATTTAAAATGTGAATGACCGTGAAACTAACTGTACTTAAACAACAACATACATCCGTGATACAAAAATTGTCTTGCTGTGTGCATAATCTTGATGCACTATACATAACAACGTTGGGTACAGGTACAAGTCGAGTCCGATTTATGAGATCACCTAAATCGTTTTTATTATTTTATGAACGACCAATACGTGTTTTTTTAAAGCGCTGTTGTGTGCGAAACTCCTTGGACAATATGAGCATTTGAATTGCCTTGGCACTCCACACTCGTACTTAATATGACGCCAACAATGATCTTTTCGTTTATAATTTCGGCCACATCCCCGGGGACAATAGAACCGATCGACCGTCGACGATGATAATAATCCTAATGAATGATAATAATTATTAAATTAATATTAATTTAACAGTTTAAAAAAATATATATACACACAATTTGCTGTAAGTGATATAAAAATATATATACACATATATCAATAATAAGCTTATACAATAATAATAGCCTTTTACGAAGCGATATATATATATATAATCTACAATGACTATTAATAATTTAATAAAGGCTTTTTATATAATATTACAATATTTTCAAAAAAATATTTGAAAAAATTGTTTTCCGAGCTCGTATAAAGACACAATATTAATAACTATGGAAATTCAATTAAATACATTAAGTCTGTGAAGAAAAAAAGTTACGTGAATGTCGCGATTATAATAAAATTATTCTTCGCGTAATACAAACATATAGATTTTCAGTTTAAATATATTATACAAAATGACGCCATACCCATATTTATTGTTTCCAGAAAATATTTCCCGTTAAAGATACAACACATTTAGACGCAGCGTCCACTTAAGGTCATGATGGCGGTATTTTATAGGTACAAAGTCCCTTCTGATAATAATATTGCTGTGTTTGAAACGTGCAAATTTATTGATTGGCATGCAAACAATATAAGTCGAGTATCTTTTACTTCATCTAATAATTGTTTTATTAAACACACACACACACACACACACACACAATTATTATGAGAAAATACGATAATTTTAACGGTCTAATTTACCTTGTCCATTTAATTCTACAAAAAATATTTCACATCAATTTCTATTTACTTATTTATAATATTACATGTTATGCTGCATTATTATACACAATAAATCGTATAAAAGTAACAAGAGTAAAATTAAATACCTTTATGTTTAATGGTTCCAGATAAATTAAACTAATTTTTAGAAAAATCTCTTTCGTTTTTTAATATTTTAAGTAAAACTTAAAAAATGTACACTTCAAAATCTATAAAAATGCACACGCATATATGTCACTTAAACTTTATCACAATGTAGTATCTGACAGCTGGAAGAATAGAACATATAGCAAGTTCGTTGATTAAAAACAAGTGCAATTTACAATACAGTATTTGATTTTAATTATAAATATTATTATTATTACAAAAAATGTAAAAAAAATATAATATTGTCATATAGCTAAAACACTGTATTTGAGAAAAAAAATATTTAAAAATAGGCTATATAATACTATACAATATATAGAGTACCAACACTACCTAGACAGCGTGTTGTTGTGAATCTGCACACGAATTAATTTGAATGCGTGAATAACAAGTGCTTTGTGAGTTGATTATTTCGAGAAAAAGCTCTATTGCACATGGAACATGGAAACTTCTTGGGAACACCACACTCAAGTTTCACATGTCTATTCAGGTTTGCTCTTCTATTGTAATTTCGTCCACAATTACGACAATAATACCGGGTTCCGGTCGTTATCCGGTACCCTCCTGCATAAAACACAAGAACACAAACGGTACATTAAAACATAATTTTCAAACATTGGTAACAACAACAAAATTATATATATATATATATACATTATTATTATTATTATTATATATATATATAATCATTGTTTACATGTTACGTGTATGTTATAAAAAATAGAAAAAAAAAACAAAGCATTGGACGGAATCAGAAAAAACTTCTATATATAACAGGTATATCTACAATCGTACTTTACACAACGGTTATAACTATACATTTCAGAAATGACGATTCATTTACATATGTATATTAACAAGTAAAATTTATATTGTCAACAGACAATTCGACTAAACATTTATGTACAAGTTTTAAATGATTTTTAAGTGCATCCCTCCGGGCATATGATTTTTCACACATCCGGCACATGAATGTTTTCAAAGCTCCACATCTCGTCTTCATATGTCGAGTTAGGTTATCTTTTCTTGTATAACTGTGACCACATGTGTAAGGGCATACATATCTGAATTGTGTTCCTAAAAGTACAAAACACAAATCAGCGTAAATGCAATATTTCAATAGAACACATTATGAGAGTTTTAAAGATCTTAAAGCGTGTACGTGGAAAAAATGCATAAAATTGAATAGTATAAATTTGAACTAACTAATTTATCTAATTATAGTAATAATTTTACGACGCATCGAATAGTTGTTGACATTACATTTTGCTTATTAGCCCACGGTAAACAAAACAACAAATATATAATATAATATTTTATAATATTTTCAATTTTGGTATGTTACATATTATATCTGTCAATATACATATTGATACCTTATACAAATATAATTAATTCGATTGACCTAAAGTATAATGTTTAATAACAATTGTAATCGGTCACATGATATTGTAAGGTATATAATTAATTATAAATTTAACACTAATTAATTGAATACAAATAAAACAACAACAAAACTACATAAATATTATACAAGTGGATATAGCAGTGGCGTGGTAAGAACCTGCAGACTACGCGTTAAGAGGGGGTCTTATAGGAAAGCTTTAAATTTTATAAAACCATACGAGAAAAAAATGAATGAAATTAAAAGAATTGAATATTATCAAATTTAAGTTTGTCCAATCGTGCAATCAAAAATTATATCACTCGTATACCGATTAAGTTAAAAACACAATTTCAAGCAGCAAAGACACATGTAAATAATATCGGAAGCAATTATTTTTTTTAAGTAAATTTCAATTAATGTTTCAATATTTAAAATAACATTTTGGAACGGAATACAATTTCAAACAAAAATAAACTATAACTATACAACTGCAAACATTTTTTTGGTGAGAGTTAAATATAAGAAGCCGACTATCCAACCCCAACTTACGTACTTAAGAATAATTTTAGGGAGGTATTTTTTATTTTTTATTTTTTTATTTCTTTTACTCTAAATAATTTTTAGAACTCCATTGCACAAATCGTATCGTCGAATAAAACTTTGTGTATACTCAAGACGTGTATCTTTAGATTAAATTTCCGATTGGATAAATAACTGCAATAAGGGCATTTGAATTTAGGACAACCGCCACACGCGTTTCTCAAATGTGTGTTTTTATGATTTTTTCGTGTATAGCTTCTGCCACAGTTTCTCGGACACACTTGTACATCAAATATTTTTTCTGTTCCAATCGACGAAAATCCTATAGCAACATTTAAAATTAAATTACATTAAACGTTTAATTACTGCATTAAATTACTGCAGTTGAAATATAAAGATAAAATCAAAATTAGTCCTACTTTAATACTAAGCTTTATGACTAAACAAAAAAAAAAAAAAACATCGCAAAGGTTAAAAAAAGTAAATAGCAGATGTAGGTTAAAAAAACGTAACGCGATACTTGATATTTTCTCCACTGCACTGAAAAACAATGAATCATATATACGTTTTTAGGAGTTGCTATTGGTGGCCCATTATGATTTGTACAAGCCTGAAGAATCTTTAAGTAGTAATCGTAATTCCCCACGCCGTGGTGTCGAAGTGGCGGCAGCAGCGCGGCGGATTAGGTAGTAGTAATAATAGAAACGGCGGATTTTAAGTAGTAGTGATAGTAGTAACGGCGGGAGCGGTGGACGTGGTCTTTATAAGCGATGGCAGCAATGGTTGTGTCTTACACGAAATTGACGACGCAAAATCGGTCAGAAAAAGATATCCAGCCCAAAAACATATATATGTTAAAATGTAATGATAGTAGTAGTAAAAATTTAAATAAGAATAAAAATAATGTAAGCAATAGTTTGAATTCTGAGAAAAAAATGAATAATGAATTAACGTATACAATACTAAACTTATAATTTAAAAAATATAAATATATATAAATAAAAAAAAATTAATTTTTAATATTTTTATTAATACATATATATGCAAAAAATTAGTTAGGATTTTTTTTTTTACTTATCTTTTAACCATACCCAACACGAATTTGGAAACTATTTGTTTAATCATTATAATCTGAAAATAATAACTTTTATTTAAAACTGTATTTTTGATTTCTCAAATAACTATAAAACTCTCAATCCGTTAACTTATACGTAGTAAGCAGAACGAATGTGTTCAATTTTCCTATATTTTTATTTCGATTCCAATAATATAACTATATAATAACAATAGCTATTGCATAACAACAATTTTTTTAAGTCTGACTAATCAATATAATAAATAAATGTAATATGACAATATAATATTTCAACAATTATTCGATTTATCTAATATTAATATATTAACTACTTATTTTAATACATAATGTGGATAACCGCAATATATACCAATCAACAATTTTTTTTAAATTATTAATTAATATAGATCATTATATAATAACTAATGATATACATAATAATAATATACCTTTACATCAGTATCGGATTGCCAAACAGACGAAGTAGGTACCAGCCTATGAGCACCAGTAGTGTTTCTTTCAGGCATTTTTTCGGATGGAGCCGCTAAGCCCCCCCGGAGAATGTCCAACACCCTCCCCTCACCCGTAGAAAATTTGAAGAATAGTAAAGAAATATCAAATATTACAAAAATGCAATTTTGATATCACAATGAATAACTTACAATCGTCATGTATAATAACACTATGTATGTTAAACTTGTGAAATTTTGTGTATTTAATTAAATTTTTCACAATCATAATAACAGACAAAGGTAATTATTATCAAAAAATTTATTTTTCTTTATGTAATATAAATGATCACCCAATTTTTTTCAAATTTTTAGCTATTCTTGTATTTTCTTCTATAAATATTAAATAAAAGAATCATGAACGCAACTATCAGATAGCATTCAAATTATTGCTAAAATTAAAATTAAAAGCCAGAGACAATTCACAAGGACGAATTCCTGAATAAAGGGCTTGACAAAAAAGCGTGTGTGCTTAACATGATGATATAATCTTAAGCCATATTAACAGAGTCAGCAAATTTTTACAACAGCAAATAATAGAAGTTCAAACGGCGGAAAATCTTCTGAAATCACTAATCGACTTTTTAACATCACAGGAAGAAATATTTGATGACTATGCGAGCAACGCAAATAAAAAAAACTGATGCGCAATACATTGTTGCAAGCAGTCGTACGCGTATAAAAAATAGAAGGCCTAACGATAGTGACTAAGAAAAGATTGTACCTCTACCTTAAAAGTTTTAAATTTAAATTTACCTACCAATATTGAATTCCTTGTATGCAGAATTTTTTCCTTGTATGAAAGCATACAATAAATTATGTTCATTCTTTATTTGAATTCCTAACTAAGTTTCCATTGTTCACAGAACCTATAACTAAAGAAACTACATAAAAATGCAGAGAAAATTATTTATTGAAAGAACATCGAATCCTAGTTTGTTGATTAATAGTTTATTTTAAGTGTTTCATATAAATTATTTCAAACCCGACGAAACAATGCTATAAAATGATTGTACAAATTAATTTTTGAAAACAAAGTACAATCAACGTTCCTAAATTTTACAACAGAATTAAGAACTTTTTGGTAAATATCGAAATTACGACGAACGGCGAATAAACATTTTCAAAGCTAGAACTCTTGAAAATTGTCATTAGTTTTCAATGACATAGAAAGACTGAACATCCTTGCTATTACGATCACCGAATACGACGTCTTTCAAAATTAGATTTCCAAGGTACAAAGAGGTAAAAAGGTCTTTTTAGGTAAAAAGAGTTTACTACAAAAAAAAAACATTACAAAGGCGAATGTTTGAAGTTCTAAGATTAATTTAACCAGGAATTCTAATATAGTTTTTATTCCAATAAAAAACACGATTATTTTTATCGAATATTATACAAAAAATATAAATTATTATTTAATTTTTCTTGTTCATGTATAGGTTAAGAAAAATAGTTACATTAGCTACCATAGTTTGTGTGTCAAAAGTGGTTTGTTAAACGGGTTTATTCAAATTATCGGCTGGTAAAATTAATGACGTATTAGGAATTAATCTGTTGAAACTCCCTGGCAATGTGACTGCTTAAAGAATTCAATCCGACACTGATTTACATACATTACTTAAATTGTACACATATATTATAAATTATCATACACTTAAATTATGAATAATTATTTATATGATTCACTTTGCAATTAATTATAATGATGTCTTAACGTATCGTCGAGTAGAACTTTATGTATATTAAACATATGTGTCTTAAGATTGGACTTGCGATTGAACAGTTTATTACAGTATGAACATTCGAATTGCGGGTGAACACCACATTCGAATTTCAAATGAGCAGTCAAATGACATTTCCACGTGTAGCTTCTGCCACAGTTCCTTGGGCATATAAATTTTTTGTTCGCAGATCCACTAAATGAAAATCCTATTAAAATGTAAAACTAGATTATAATCAATTAAAAATACAACACGAAGTATTATGTGTATACAAATCTAAACTTGATGATATAAATAAAGCCTTTTGTATTTTAAATGTTTAATAAAAGTAATAAAAACATAAAAGATGAATAGCCGAGTAACGTAATAATAGTATTGAGAATGGTTAGTTTGTATAATATCCATAATTCTTATTATTAATTATTTATCAAATTAGTCGATCACTATACGAATAAAAAAATATTTATAAAAAATATTAGTAATATATTATAATAAAATTAACTTATGCTCACTATTATTTTATAAAAAAGTGTATATCAAAAACTTATATATTTAAAAAAATATACATACAAATAAATATAAATATAAATATAATTGCAAATAACAGTTATATAATAATTAATAATAATTATGGTATATTTTATGATTATGATTGAATTATATAGATATATTTAAAATCAACTTCATCGTCATTTATCAATTCGGTTATCTATTTTAAATTAAATTAACATAATGCACTAAATACAAAAAAAAATATCTCATAACTTTTAAGGTATGAACAAATTAGCTGACCACGTACTAATAAAATTAAAAGACCATATAATACTAACATATATTATTGAGAAAATACACAGTCGGTTTAAATAATAAAATTGTTTTTTATTTCACAATCATTAACTTTGAAAATACTCAATCGACTTCCTATCAAATAATATTTTATGTACACAGTGAACATGTTGTTTTACATGAGACCTCTGCTTAAATAATTTATAACAATATGGACATTTAAATTTAGGATCAACACCACATTCAAATTTCAAATGTGCTGCTAAATTTCCTTTCCATGAATAGCTTCTACCACAATTGTTCGTGCACATAAATTGTTTTTCTTGACCATTCCATTGAGTTCCTTATAAAATAAAAAATTTAATTAAGATTTTAAATACGATTGGAAACTACATAATATAATATAATCAGTGACAGCTTGTGGCTTGGACGATAGACCATCGCATCCCCACTTAAGGAAAATAAAAATTATTAATGTATTTTTAAATGGATGAATAAATAATGAATAAATATGTACAATAATATATATAATAAAATAATACATATAATTTAATTGTTTATTCAAATACTAAACATTAAAATCACAACATATTATTACGGACAGGTCGACTACCACGGTGTTTTTCGGGACTTTTGACCAGAGACGGTATGTACATTCTCGTTCTTGTGTACATTTAATGGTACACGCGATATTTTACCAAACTAGTGTCGTGTAAATGAAATTTTAGCCAATTGTAGCTTTAAACTTTTTCATATAACAAAACAAATTGTCTTGTCCGCGTACGGACATTACTTTGTGTACAAAAAAATGTATTCCATGACAGTAACCCGTTAATATTAACAATAATTTTTTTCACTAGCCTGTATGATTCATAAGCAGGTAGAGCATTACTGACGGCCATGCAATAAGAGGATCAGGTGGTTGTAGTTAAATTATTAGCCATTTCGGGGTTTTTTTTTTTTTTTAATTCAGAGAGAACTATTTCATATTTAAAGTCGCACTCCCTCCATCAGTGATCACAAGTAAGCCACTGAATAAAATATATATCAATATAGTATGTATTTATGTATTTATGTATTTATAGTTTACTTATGTAAAACTTCATTTTAGTATTTAATTAATTAATTGATAAATAAACACAATAATGCCGCATAAGTATAGCATTCGACCGTGCGAAAGAAAATATTATGCCCGTGTATTTGTCTTAAGAAACCGGGAAATAAATAATACTTGTGCTAAAATAATTGTTTTCGGCAAGACAAAATAATCGTTAAAACCTATTACTGGTAATCAACAATTACTAATTACTAAATGATTCAGAATACGAGTACAGCATCAAAACAAAATAGACATATATTTTTAATTATAAATCTATATGAAATAATAGTGTATGCATTATTTCGTGATAGAATTAAATTTATTAAAATTGGATATAATCGTTAAATACAAATAAAAAATAGTAAGCTACAGGCCGGTCATATTATGATAAGAAAACCTAAAATTTAATAATTTTAGATCTTTTTGTTGCGACCATAAATTAACTAACATATATTGACAACATTTGTATTTTTGTTAAGGGTATAAACGCCTTCAATACACCACTGGGTATAATATATGAATATATAATAGTGTAAGTAAATAAGTAGAATTAACATTAAATATTTATACAATTAAATTTAATTATACATTAAAATTTAATTTTTAAATAAACAACATTTGTTATAATCATTCCAACAAACATCTAGTGGCATCTTAATTTTCTTGATCTTTATTATATTAAAATAACAATTTACCAATCTTTTTTGTTATAGTTTTCAACGTTAGTTACATAATAAAACTATATTTATTCAGTAAAACTTGAATATAAAAACAAATATGACATTCAAATTTTAAGGTATTATTCATTATCATATTGTAAATAACTAAGTTTAAGAATACTAAAAAGTGTCAGTATGTACAAAAAAATATTTTTAATTACATTCACAATTTTTTTTTCAAGTTAAATGTTAGGATGCATTGTGTTGAGTATAACTTTATGTATTGCTATAACATGTGATTTTAGACTGCACCTCTGCTTGAATAATTTATAACAATATGGACACTTGAATTTAGGATCCACACCACATTCAAATTTCAAATGTGCTGCCAAATTTCTTTTCCATGAATAGCTTCTACCACAATTTTTCGGACATATAAATTGTTTTTCTTGGCCATTCCACTGAAATCCTAATAAAATTATGATTTTTAAATACTTTTTAAAAATTATTATACATATAAAATATATCTAATTATATAAAGAAAAAAGTGTAACTAATAAAATATTTCTTCAGATTGTTTTCAGATATATCCATGTGTGTAGTTTTAGCTGACGTTTCAGACTTCTTTCAGAGTCTATCTTCAAAGTGTAATTACTTGATCGAATGTTGTAACTATGTGTAGTTACCAAGTAACTACGCTCTGAAGATGGACTCTGAAAGGAGTCCGAAACGTCAGCTGAAAACTACACACATGAGTATATCTGAAAACAATCCGAAGATATTAACAATCCATAAAAGTTTTAACACATTCATAATAAAATATTTATTTTATAAACAATAACTCAATTTTTCATTTCAAGTATCATTTTTTATAACTTATGAGGATTCCGACGTTTAGCAATACTTTTATTTTCTTGTATGTCTTTATCGTCTTTAAGACTCCAAAGGCAAAGTTTATCGACATTTGCTTTATATTTCACGTGTGTAACAACAAAAACTAAGTTTTATTAGATTTAAAACATTATCAATATCAGAACAAATGAGATATCTTTTATTTTAGGTTTGATTCATTATCACGTATAAATAACCAGATTTCAATCATTAAAATAATTTTTTCTTCTTAAACTTATATTTTACATTATATCCAATATTAGTTGAACAAAAATGTAAATGTACATAAGGCTTTTTATCGTGGTGTTCATATACATATAACAAATTTAAAATTTCATGCATTAATTATTAATTACAATTATAATTAACCATATAACACTTTCATTAATATGTTACACGTTTATCAATGGCTTTATTTTTTTTTTTTTTTTTAATTAAATGAACATTTTAATTTACAGAATGTAGTTGTAATCATTATTAGTATAAAGTAAAAACCCATTGCAACTGATCAAATATTAAATATACAACTGTAATTATAACGGAAAAACATATTAAATATATTTACAGCCAATTTGTACAACAGAATATTAATTGTGATTATATAAATTATATTTTACTTCATAGTTTATTATTTAGGAAGCCTAAATGTATCATCAAATGCAACTTTATGTACACACACAATGTGTGCTTTTAGATTGGACTTTTGCTTGGATAATTTATTACAATACGGGCACTTGAATTTTGGTTCAACTCCACATTCAAATTTCAAATGAGCAGTTAAATGAATTTTTCGTGTATAACTTCTACCACAGTGTCTTGGACATATATATCTATTTTCTGATCCATTCGATTGAAATCCTAGTAAAATAAAATACGTTTAATACGAATAAAAAAATTTTAAAAATACAGAAAATAAAATTTAATCACAAAATAAAAGCTTTATATTGGTATGCATTTATACGAGTAATCAAAACATAAATGATTGGAGTAGAATTGTTTGTTTGTAGGAGAAAGTAACCATTCTGCCGCATTTAAATTTATACTTAATAAGCCAAAAAAGCTTTGATAAAAATAAAATTAATTTACCAACGAAACACTAAATCATTGTAGATGAATTCAATATATTTTTGGTATTTTTAATTCTAAATAAAGCCAAGGACCTATTTCTACAGAGGTGTTTTTTATATTAGTTTAAAAAATAAATTGAAAATCAGCAATCAAATTTTATAATAATATTCATGCGAATGTACCCATACATAATAAGGTAACTAATTTGTAAATAACTAAATTTTATTTTATACAAATATATGCAAACCTAATATGAATCTGAACATAGCGAAAACTTCCCAAAGGTTGTTTTCTTAATCGTCTATGCGTGCCAAAAAAAAAAAATACTTAAATTAATTTTAAAAAATATAAACTTCAAAACAACTACGTCTTTAGTGTTACATATATTCTTTTACGTTTATAATAAACTATTGCATATTTTAAACAATTAATGTTCTTCTTCTTGAATTTCAATTTTGATTAAAATGATCTAATATTGGTTTTAGATTTATTTTTTAATAAATAAATATGTAAAAATAACATATGTACTTCATTTGGATATATTGTTGTTTATTCATAAATGAATACTTAAATTATGTATGCATAAGAGATAATTAATTAATTAGTACACTAAAACATTAATTAGTTATATAAAATAAATTATCGGCTTTCGCGTTAATATAAAATACTTTAATGAATACACATATATTAGTGAGCAATGGCTTGAACAATAAAATGACATATTAATACGAATTAATCATTTTCTTAATTGTAATTAATTATTAATATGCATTATCAAATCTTCATTGTAAAAAGCTTTATGTACACATAAAACATGCGTTTTTAGATTAGACTTGCGATAGGACAATTTATCACAATATGGGCATTTGAATTGAGGGTGAACACCACATTCAAATTTCAAATGATAAGTCATGTGGCCTTTTCTTTTATAATGACGACCACATCCGTTAGAGCACATATATCGATTGTTTTCCATAATATTGGAGTTTATTACATCTGAAAATTATAATAATATTCATTCTGTAAGTGAATTGCAAAAACAAATATATTTTCTACTTTTTTGAAGCGTTATTTAGCAATTTCCACTAATAATCGAAAACACTAAATTAAATAAATGTTTTAAGCAACATAATCCGAAAAAACAACTTTATTGTATAATTAAGAAAATCTGAAATTCGAATAGCCAATTATTAAAAACATTGAATTAAAGTAATTTAATTTTATATCTTTTATATAAATGTAATAATATAATTTTAAAATTATATAAAATATAATCTATTAAATATAATAGATAGCAAATTTGATTGTTTCTAAATTAATATTACAAATATTTATTAGAATTATATGCGGTTGACATATTTTAATATAAAAAATATTAACACATTACTTCAAAACTGGTTATTGTGCACTCGTTTCGCACCAGCCCAACGAGACAAACAAACAAAACATGTTTAAAAGTCATAAATCAATATATTAAAAAAGTTCAGTTTACTAAAAGAAGAAAAACCCATACTTTCCTCGTTTTTCTTATAACTCAAAATATATAACATTAAGGAATTCGTATATAAAATAAAAAGTAGGTAAAAATTATAAAAATACTCAAAATAGGTTTTTTAATATTTTTATTTACGTATAATTTTAATATATATATGTATATATATAGTAGTATATAAGAATTAAAGGATATAAATCAAAACTTTACCTATTAAACTTAAAAATGTGTAAATATCAAATTAGGTAAGTGTATTTTTATAGCTAAAAATGTGTACCTAAATATATTTTTCTTTTTAATATAAATTTGAATTTAATTGTTAAAAGATAGATGATAAAACAAAATTACACATCCAACAACTTATTTTTTAACTTATTAGTTTACAATGATTTTATATTTATGTACCTGTATTCTTTAGATGTGTTTTTATACATACAGTTTATAAGTAACAATAATAAATCAAAAAACATGAACTAGTTGCTAATATAGAACAAGATATCGACAGCTAAATAGTTTACATTTCAAATATTTAAATCAATTATTTTTTGTTCTAAAAAGGAAAACAGAAGAGAGAAAATAAAATTAGCAGCAGGAACAAAACATATAAAATAAAACATTATATTATATTAAACAATATATATATATATATATATATATATATATATATAAATATACTTAACACGAAATTATTTTTTAAGCCACTGAATAATTCAATAGTTGTCATTGAAAACTCGATAAATAGTAATATTTTTTTATTATGAACCTCTCCTCAAACGTGTCTGTAACTGACAACACTTCAATTGTATAAAATGCCCAACTCCTTTTCCCTGTGAACATTTTTCCGATGTCTAAGGAGTTTATCTTTTCTAGAAAATTCTTTGGGACATTTTGGACACGAAAATTGTGGTTTTTTGCCACATTCAAAATCTAGATGTCTACGAAGACTTCCTTTGTACTTGTAACTTTGACCGCAATTCTGACAATGATGTCGTTCAGCGATAAGTCGTTTTTTTACTTCATATTCAACCATTTGGTTAAGCCATACATCTGTAAATAATAATTTAAAAATATTAAGTTATTTATTTTTACTTGTAACTCTAAGATAGTTATGTTTAACTCTAGGTTCGAAGAAACTACTTTAAACTACTTTAACAATCATACAATAATTAACACAATAATTATACATACATTTAGTGCTTGTCTATTGGGAAAGGAAAGAAAAGTATGTAGTTTTCTTGAAACTTGAATTTGGTACTCATACCTTTAAAAAAACCCTGTAAAGTTTGTTGCTGATTTATTTTATTGCTTACAAAAATGTATAATAATTATAATTAAATTCCAATCAGCGTATAACATTATGTCACGGTAGTTTTAAGTAAAAAATAATAATTAAAGAACTAAAGATATATAAGGTTTTGGAAAATGGACGGGCGAGATATAAATAATGCGACAAAATGTGACCGTTTCGATTTCATTTATAATTAACTTATTATATGAACTTATGAATGTTAAAAATATGCTTCTTTAAATTAGATTTTTGAAAACTCGTTTTGTTGCAGTATGAACATTTAAAGTTGGGATTTCTTCCGCACTCTGTCTTTAAATGACTTACTAAATTGCGTTTGTACTTATATTTTCTACCACGACATCTCGGACATTTGAAACCTTATATGTTGAAATCGGATGCTTGATGACCTATAACTATAAATAATAATATATATTAATAAATCACAAAACGAATATTGAACGGCTACTAATTTTTATAAAACTACAAAACGATATGTTCGGATGACGGTACATATACAGTTAATAATAAAAGTGTAACTTATAGGATACATTTAACATAATATGAATACCGAAAAATAAAAATAAAACATGTGATAAACATATGTGTAAAAACATCTATCTGCATAGAATCAGGGAGCGGGACAAGATCAGGGAGTTGGGCAGAAACAGAGGAATCATAAAACAAAAATAGTAACAATTTCACATTCAACAAAACAGATGTGTTGAACTTAATATATATATACAAGAACTTTATTCGAAAAATAATTCATACATAACTGAACACAGCATTCAAAGCTTTCGTTTGAATATTTTCGTTACGTTTGCACGAAATCAGTCCTACTGACCATAAAGATGTTCATAAATTAATTAAAAAATTTAATTTAAAAAAATTGTTAGTGCTGTAAGAATATTATATAAAAACCTCGTATCAAATTTCGAAACTTTCAGTCGTAAAATTAAAAATTTTTTAAATTTTATATATATAATCTGAAAATAATTTAAATTTTCAAAATGCAATAATACCGCAAGTAAAAAAATGTGTGTTATTAAAATAAATAACAGGTGAAATTTTCCAATCTTTCAAATATTATTTTTTGAGTTATAATAAAAATAGAAAAAAAACTCGACAAAACTCATATGTGTCAACAATTTTATTGATTCTTTGTCATTTTCGAAAGTTTTTCTTTTAGTTAAAAAAAAATTTTTCAAAAAAACCATTGAGAAAATTGAAAAATGTATCAAATAAAGTACAACCAGATATAATTTGTTACATGTTGATAATTGTAATGAGCACTTCTTCTATACGAAATATGTCCATAGACAAACAAACGAAAATAATTCTATGTCAAATAGCTAACACAATTTATGCAGTTTAACTGAAGAAAGAAATTCATTACCTAACCCAAGAAACCTAGAAAACATTCTAAAAATAGAAAATTGACCATCTTTAATACATTTCTTAAAAAAGACTAATTTATATAATACAATTTTAATTAACCTTTAAAATAATTTAGATAATATAAATTATAATTATTGCATTCGTATGTATTGTTAATAGTGTTATAGCTGTAAATATAAAAATGTAATTCTTGATTTTTCACCGGCTAATGGACTTTACTGTTAAAGCCGTAATAAAAAAAAAATTATACATGACACAAAGTATATTGTAATAATTTACAGTGCAAAATAACAAATAAATAAAATAATGTATTTTAATATCATTATAAAGGTAAATTGATAATATAAATTATAAATTACAGCACAAAATTTATTTGGAATGGGATTTATTTTGTTTATGTAAAAAATCCAGAATAAAATACATTGGATACTTTACATCAAAACAAATGCACTCGTATACATAAAAAAAAAAATAATAATAATAATGATAACAAAATAGTATTAGGGCTATTGCTGTTATTATATATATTCATAGACTCTAGTTAAATGTATTTTATATAATGTAATAAATTATAGTCAATATTATTTAATAATAATCAAATATATTGTGATCTACTAGAAAATAAATTACAATTCTTAATACAAGTGTTACTGTATTACAGTATTATATATTAAAGTATTAATTAATAAGCATATTCGTTAATAATAAGGAGACAAATAGGAAACACGTTCGAGGTCAACTGTTATGTAGACATAAATAATCGTAATGTCACATACATTTTTCAATTTTCAACAGGCGAGCTAGCTTAGCTTATAGTGCATAGCATACCTATATAATTGTAGCAGATATATAATATTTCCAACGTTGTAATTCTATACAAATCCATTGCGTTTTAGTATATACACAAATAAATATTTATCCGTGAGTAACGTCTCGCGAAGAATTATTAATATCTGGCGCGGAACGTATTTCCAAATACGGATTTATGCTGTCTAAGCACATGGAATTTTAAACTAGCGTTTTGAGTATACGCCTTTGGACAAAACCGACATTTAAATTGCGGTTCGACTCCACATTCGTTTTTCTTGTGTCGTAACAAATTTGTACGGTGCTTGTATTTCTTGCCACATCCGTTTTCACAACAAAACCATCGGATGCCTAAAAAAAATCCATTCGTGTAATATCCATCATATTTACTAAAACATTAACTCTCATTTTAATTGAAAATACTAAAGTTATATATAATTTTAAAGCAAATAGTTTGTAGGGGCAGATTTTTTTTATTTTACTTAAATATTCACAGGATACAGAAGCTGGATAAGACTCGAGTTGCTTCGCTAATATACTTGAACGTATTGTCTGTATTACGATAATCAAATTATTTCTTCGAATTCGAAGCAATGGTAATACATCAGAAATCCAATTATAGCCGAGAAATTCAGTTTCCTTTTAGTATTCATAAAAAAAATATTAGTCGAGATTTTCGAAATGTTTTAAATATAATAATTACACACTGTCGATATAATAACAATGCTTATTAAATTTGAAGCACCATAGCCCAAAATTAAAGCATCATATGGGCCACATCAAATGTTGCCAATACTCGCGGATCGGTGATCAGTGAAGACCTAAACATTTCGAATCCGTTCTTCCATCTACATAAAGACATTTTTTCAGACATTTATCATTTTTTGAAAAGTCTTATATTCAAAAAACTGTTTTTGTTTGATTTAATTAATGTTTTAGTATTTTTATATCACTTAAAAATTTCAGTTAACATCGTGGAAAGTAGAAAAATAACACTAATTTAAAAATGTATTAATATTACATTGTAGTTGCGTCAAGTTATACGTCTTATATACAATCCTACCTGAAAATCGGTAGAATTTTAAATGGCACCAAGTAAGATATTTCGACAAGTATATACGAGTACAACATAAAGCATTAATTCATTTTTAGGAGAGAAAAAAACACATGTTTAATCTAATAAACGTTTAACTCTATATTTTGCAAAATATTACCCTCTCCGTAATCTTAAAAAGAGCTAAATATTATTAATATATTTAATTTAAATTAATACAAATTCATTGATTTGATTTGAAACTTAAAAAAGTGACATTTTCTATGAAATACATTTTTATCTTTACAGTACAAGCTTAAACAAATTTGTTATGCAATACAAAGGAGAGTATAGAAAACATTAGTAATAATAATAATTTTATCATTCAAACAATTATTTTACTTCGATTAAATTTTTACAAGACACATAATTAGATTATCGATTTCAATTCGAAATTAGTGATTTTTCAATAGATAGTTGAAATTTTTTTTTTTTTGAATGACATTAACTTAACCAAGAAAACTATTCTTTAAAAAAATTATTTTATAGGATTTTCAAACAAATAAAATACACATAAATTTCAATGTGAACGTAAAAATAATAAGACAATAAATATAATATACACATCTATATTAATAAATATAACATTTAAATTTCAGAAATAAAGTTATAAAATAATTTTTTTTTAAATATGTACAAATAAAATAAGTTTAGTATAAAAAATGTAACATTTATAGGATAAAAGTTATAACCGTGAAAATTTGAAGAGGACATTGTGCAGTACACACCATTTGTCTTTGTATGAGGTATTAAATTACATATTGAATGATTTGTACCATAAATTAACGCATACCCTTACGGCAAAAAAGACGAGTACATTCAAACAGTTGAAATTTAAACACAAAATACAAGTGAATTTGATCTTTATTTAAAGATTTACATCACATATTTTGTAAGCATTTCATTTATATATATATATATATATAACACACACACACACACATATATCACTAAAGAATGTTAATCTGTGTGTATCGCTTTATGTTTTCGAAACGTGTGTTGTTTTAACTTCGACTTATTGATATATTTCATATGACAATAATTGCACTGATATTGTGATGGCATTCCACATTCATGTCTAAAATGATATCCCATGTCTCTTTTGTTTTTATAATGACGTCCACATTTATTCAAACAGTAATAACGACCGTTTACCGACGGCTTAACGTGAGCTGTAGATAAAACCCCTAAAAAAATAAATGATTATAGTTTTATTAATTTGATATATCATACCTGTAAATAAAAATGTTCATTTTAAAAGCAGAATATAAAAATCCATCACCTAAATCTTTTTAAATGTGCGCCAAAACGACTCTTACGAGTATGGCAGTTGGCCGCTTCGACTCACGTCTAGGGGACGGGATAGGGAGACCTCGTAACAATATATATATTTATACTAATAAATTTATGAATACAAATTTTATGACGGCGCTATGCGCCTGATAGATATAATATAATATAAACGTGTAAATATACAACACAATCGTTATACAAACGAACCACGCTAAAACGCGACTAATGTATAAACATTATAATAAAAATATCACCACCGCTCGACGAGTAACAAATGTTGGAAACGACGCAGTGTAGCCACAGTGTCCAGAGAATCAATCCGCCGACTCGAGGTTGATAACGAGTCCGTTACCACCACGTTCTTATAGCTAAAGAGTCAGGCGCCGCACGCGAAATATTAGGGCCACACACGCGAATAAATGTGGTCCACGAATGGTCCCGGGCGTACGAATCACGACGACTCTAACATCCACTGTACCCCGTGGAATATCGAACGTTTACGCATGTCACGGTCGATAAATACCGTGCCGTTGACCGCGACAGAACAATGACGCACTCGCGAACAATAAATGCGCTCGACGGATGCAGACGACGCACTCGCGAAGGAATGATACGAAACGCACAACGATGAAAAGGCGCGAACGTAGTTCCGTGGAGAATAGTTCCCACAAATGCAAATCTGCGCTAATGGATGCAACACGTGCGAGTCGAACAAGGAAGCACTCGCGACACGGCGAAAACGGTTCACATCCAAAAAGGTTAACGTTGAGAAGTGGTCGAAACCCGACTTACTCGAATGCCGTACGCTGTACGTCTCAACGTGGTAAAAGCGACTTATCGGCGACGAGTGGGGGTGCTGAAGGATTTTTCTCAAATGTTCGAGAAGGTTCGATGCGATTATCGTAGTATCGTATGGTCGGTTGACCGATACGATAACGTCGGGTAAACGCGGATCAAACATTAAATATATGAATATACATAATATTGAAGACTATATATATCCTAAAAATCGTAAAAAAAAGAAGTTCAGTACACAATATTATTCCTTTATTTTTCATTAATTTTAATCTGAAACAAAAAAAATACATATAAATTGTTGGTAACACAAAGAAGTGATATGTCATAAATAATATTATTTTAAGAGTGTAACAACAGTGTAAATTTAATTTAATTGTAAATGTCCGATATTATATTTAGTATATTAAGTTTTTAAATTCATATCATAAAAAGTTCTAAATAAAATTAAGTAAATCTTAAAACTGCAAAACAACGGGAAACAAAAATTACACTGTAATAACCATCAACGTTACAAGATTTTATACGCAAAATGCATAACGAATTCTAGTTATAACAATCAACAAAAAAAAAATAATAACAAATATAATTCGAGTAAACTTATGTTAAATAAAAATTTCAACATGTTAAAATATTACGTCATTGATATTGTAGAAGAAAATAACGTTTTAAATATTATTTTATTTGATATAGTGCATCATTTTTTGATCGAATTAGTGGATTCGATTTAAACAGCGATTTTTGAAATAAAAATATTAGGATATGAAAATACACTTTTCGAATAGTTTTCCATAAAATATTTAAAGATTTCAGTGTGTGCGTTACAACTGGTACGTTGTAATTTAATTTATTACAACGTATTTGTAAATATAGTCGTATTTGAATCTATAAATGCACGCATTTTTTCCTACTAATTAAAACATTTTAAAAACGTCAATAATATTCTTGCATAATGAAACTGTTAGAAGCGGCAACGATTGTTGTGGAAAAGGAATAAGTTGTAATTTTCTTATACACAAATATATATATATTTCTAAAAACATTTGCAAACTAAAAACGTTATATTTTATGAAACTAGTTAAAATATTTTAAACCCGATCTCAAGTATACAGTAAACGAATTTGATGCGTTAATCTTGGAAAAACATAGTATACTTAAAATCCTTCAGACGTTTTGTGACAGACAATACTTAGACTACAATACATATATGTTATATGGATTGACATAAGTAAACATCATTATGAGTATTCGCTAGAGTTTAATTTATTTGATTTGGGCTTAGAAGAGACTAACCGAGAAAATGGACGCCAAACTTAATGCATACGTTTATTTAATAATTGATTGAAATTGTATTGTTCTTCCTTTATAATTGTTTAAAGCTAAGAATATATATTACTAATCTGCCGCTAAACATTAATTACAATAATGTAATTATTGTAACCAGTAACCTTGTAACCAGTCATTTATTAAACAATTATTTTATTTAGACTTAATACACGTAGACAACTCTTTTTATTAACATCCTAACAGCTTATAATTAATACTTATTTTTAATCGTATATATGAATTTAATATGTATGCAGTAATTATGAATATTTTTAATATAAATTACCGTCAAACCAATAGATATAATTAATAACTAAGATTCCCTAACTCATAACTGTAGTAGTATACAGCCTAAAAGGGTATACGATATGTTTATTCAGGCACTTACTGATGTGGATCAATGAATCCTACGACAGACAACTCATTTTTGTTAAATCCAAATGAACACACACACACACACACACACACACACACACACACACAACTGACAAACACACATACGAATATACTATCATTGAAATTAAATAGTTAATATTAAATTGCTAAATAGTTTTCTTATACTGACATCAAGTTTAAAAACAACAAATTTAATTAAATTGTGTATTTGTACAGAATAACAGCTAAAGCCAACTATCAAAAAAAATCCTGGATATCATTAGTTCAGATTTCGCATTAGTATTCGGAACCGACATAGAACACGTGCATTAAATAATTTAAACATGGGTTGAATATAATAAGTATCATCGTATCGATATTATTATACTATTATTTCATAAATCTACACGATAGAAAACAATCAGTTTAATAGGTAACATAATAAATTATACTTAAAAATACATATTTTTATATTAAGAGTACGAGATACCCACTTGTAATTACTGTGATTACTGTCTCAGTTTAATGTATATTATTATATTTTAATTATCAATTATCATATTTATTTTCGACTAAAATAGGAAATAATTAAATTAGAATTTTTAAATTAGTGACAAAACGAAATAAATAATTTTATTAATTTTATTTAATTCAGCAAGCAAAGAAAAAACTTTGAATCATTTATTCTTCACTTTTAATATTCAAAATAATATGAACATAAATATTAGCTAGATTGAATAAAATAATAAACTGAATATAAACTGAAAATCAAATTTTTATTATTTATTTATTAATTTTTAGTTTATTTTATTTTTTATTAACTAAAACGTTATTAGATATTATAATGTTCAGCTATTTTTTCCAAATTTAATAAATTCTTCTTGCATGTTTAATCTTTCCTCTTATAATTTGTTTATGTACTACTTCCATGTGTTTTTTAAACGAAGAATTTCGAGTAAACGACTTATAACATAAAGGAACATAACAATGGTATTCTGGAGCAACTCCACACTCATGATTTTTGTGAAATTTTAATGAACCCAAGGATTTGTAATTTTTTCCGCAATTACCATTTGGACAAAAATATCTTCGTAGCCCTAAAATCAATATTAATACCATTATGTATTAAACATTTATTTTGTAATATATCAAATCTTGTCCTAAGAATATAGCAAGAAAGTAAATACGTATACAATTGCCATGTATAAACTACGTGTTTATTTTATATCATATAAAATTTTAATTTTTTTATTTAAATTTAACATCACTTATTACAAAATAATTTGTATAGATTTTAATTCTTATTTAGATAAATACGTATTTCAACAATTTTATAATGTTTTAAACATTTCAATAGATAATCATATAAATTATTGTAATATTGTTCGAAATTATTGTAAAACCACAGAATTTATATACTCTATTTTATAATCGCAACCGGTTAAATAAATTACTTTTTAATTATCTTATAATAATTAAAAAAAAAGTTAACCTGAATAAATTTCATAAATTAAACCAATATATGTTTCACTTCATTCAAAACATAAAAAAAATTTATTTCTGAAAATGTAAAAACGTATAGCATTTTTTCACTTTTTTATAGATAATCACTTCAGATGTATTATTTGTGGTTATTTAAAATTCCATAAAATAAATGATTTCAAAGTTTGTTTTGCAAAATTTTTAATCATTTATGTGATAACAAACTGTTATCATTTAGTTTAACAATACGATAATAATAATATTTATAAGATCCAAATATAAAATATAATTAATGTTTTTAAAAATGTATATATAATTATATATAGTTATATATAATTTGTATTATAATACTATTAAATTTTTTTTAATTATTTTTTTATTTAATTTCATATAGGCATTAGCCCAAGTTTGCAGTCATAAATCGTAACCAAAAATAATATTTTGAAATGAACACACATTAATAAATAAATTATAACAATATATACACATGCTATTCAAGAAAGGAGAAGGCAGAGGTCCATACTGGCGATGCATATCACACCATGCAGGTGCAAAGGTATAGTGAAAAAGGCAAGATAACAAAGGAAAAAGGGCGGAAATCAAATACAGCGAATAATTTAGGACCATGTAAATATATGTCACCAAGTAGGAAATGTATATAAAATTAAAGATAGAAATGGAGAAACGCATACAATATTATTGTATGACCGAAATAAACGTTTGTATAAGCTTTACTTTGATAATATAATTATTATACACCTATAATGTATGCAATTAATTTTTAATAAAAGTTCATAGCAATTTGTTTGACATAATTCTTATTCAATTAAATATTGATGATACTTTACATTAAAATTCTAATATAGGTACCAAAAATAAATAACCAACAACACAAAAACATGTTTTATTAACAAATAATTTGTTATATATATATATATATATATATATGTATGTATGTATGTATGTATGTTTGTATGTATATGTATATGTATATGTATGTGTTTATGTATATGTATAATAATAAGCATATTATCTTGCTATATATGCTAAGATAATTTATTATATATGGTAATAATACTTTGTTTATTTTATAAACATGACATTTGACAACATGGATATATCTGTAAAAACACATCAATAATAATTCTCCAATCCATGACAGTTTTAATGAATTCATGACATTATTTTTCAAATATAATAAATTATATTAAAAACATATGTAATTAATTAAACATGAATAGATTATAGTAAAACAAGAACAAAATTACAGGAACAAATTATTGAAACTATTTAAAAACATAAATATTTTATCACCATTTTATGATAAAGTTGGAAAGTTAAAATACCATAGAGACAACAAATTTTGTATATAAATAGTATTCAATAGTTCATTGAGAAATAGTAGATGTAAATATATTCTTTTAATCATTTGTGTACAAATGTTTTAGCTTGTTTATACACTTCAAAATGTACACAATAACATGTATTAAAAAAAATACCTATGCCAATTTGATCTTCAAAATCTAAAAATATTAATATTAATGGTTATGGAATTGAAATTTATATTAAATATTAAAATTTATCTCACTACTCTAAAAAAACATATTAATTGTTAAGACATTTATTTTGATGTTTTTGTAACGAACTCTTCCTGAACATAAGTTTCTCACAATATTTACATTTATACTTTGGCTCAATACCACATTCATCTTTAATATGTCTGCGTAAACTCCTTTTATTTTTGTAGCTACGGCCGCAAAATACGTTCGGACAATAAAAGCGATCTGCAACACAATAATATAATATTAAAACAATGCATTAAATAAAAATTAAATATTTCATTCTCAATTAATGAATTGCCTTCATACTGTAATTAAACATACAAATATAATATTGTATTTGTTCTAAGACCAAGCGAGAAAGTAGAGCACATAATTACTCTCAGAATGTCATTCTGAATACTATATAGGCTAAAATTTTAAAATTTTAAAACATTAGTTAACTTTAGAAGTGTCAACAAAATACATATTTATTAAAAGAAGTTATCTGAATTACATGATATTGTGAATTTTATTGGTATTTAATTTTATTTAAGGCACAAAATAAAAAATTTAAGTGCATTGCTAAATTTAAAGCTAAATTGAAAACCCAATTGTATTTGTCCTTAGACATTGTCCTATGACGAAAACAAATAAAACAAAATCTGATAAACAGTAATACTAATAATACCGAAGTTCTTCAAAATTACTATATGTAGATAATTATATATAAATTTAAATGGAAACAATTTTATAAATAATAATTTTGATAATTTTTAAAACCAAAATGTAAAACTGTACGAACAGTAATAACATAGATATATTTGTTTCAATCTGTAGACAACTAGTTAGAGCACAATACTCACTTGAATGTCTAATACATCTACTGTATTTATTCACAAATATAATCCATAAAAAATTTTATTTTATTTTATTGTACATAATACATAAAAAAAAAATTGTGACTTTTTACAATTAAAAAATAATATGAATAAATAATAACAATATTTATATTATACATTTGGTAATATTTTATGTATTGTTATCATATGCCTGGTTTTGTGTTGTTTGTGGGCAAATTTTTTGTAACAAATATCACATGCAAATTTAGGATCAACACCACATTCATAATTTAGATGTTGCCGTAGATTTCTTTTGTGCTTATAAGTTCTAAAGCACCTGGGACAGTTGTGAGCATATACAAAAACTAAAAAAATAAAAATAAATTGAAAATATATGTTTTTCATATTTCTTTTTCTTTTTTATGCATAAACACAGAAATAAAAGTAAATACTAAGAACGTTATAGACAAGTTTGCATATAGAAATGTTCATTCAGCTAGACACATAAAGTGAGGTATATACTTTAATTATACAAATAATTTGTATGGTATCAAGACAAATGTTATAATCTACTTAAAAATTCTTTGACAGTAAAAATGTACTACAATGACTTCGTATTATTGAGGAAAAAAACATATTTCATGCATCAATTTGGTATTGAATTTTCTCGTATTTAATTTATTTGAATAGGTATGATCAAGTTTTAAAAAATAATTTATTATATTTTCATAAATGTATGTAATTATTTAAATCACTATAAATTAATAGTAATTTTGTGAGTGATATAAAAACATATTATTCTGCAATGCTCATTCTTTCTATCTGTTATGTACTACTAATAATAGTTAATAGTTGTTTTATTGTTGTCTATTAATTTTTATAGGTACGTTTACCTTAATATATATATATATATATTATTTTTTTTAATAATAAAATGCTTCATAAGATAGCTTTGTTTAGATATTTATTCATTAATTAAATTCGTTTCACCTGATGACGGTTTTTATGAAACTGTACATAATATATTATTAACTAATAATACTCTTATGTTGTATAAAATATATTTCAAAATAATGGCTATTATTCCTACCTAATTATTCCTATAAATATGGTATGGAAAATTAACCTCTAAATCAAATTAGAATCAAGAAGCGCTGTATATATTTTAGGGATGCCGTAGATATACCTACTTTTTATTTTTGTATGCTTTTAATTTACCAATATATGAGTAAATTTACTTTAGAACGTGTGGCATATAACATAAAATAAAAGAATGGCAATATATTAATAACTAATAATATTACTTAATAAACAATTATTTAACAATTACTTAAATAAATTATTTATCAACAACAAAAACTTCTTTTAAATAATAAAACAGACCTAAACTAACATTATGTTACTACATAACCTTTTGTAGATTACCTAATAAATATATACAATTATATATTTATTAGCAACATACAAATTAAATTTATACTTCAAATAATACATATTTGTAATTTATATTTATACTTAACTAAATCTTACAACTATAAAAATAATTTTATAACTGTAGGTATAGGTATAAAGTATATAACTCCAGTTGTTTAAACTTGTTTGAAGAACCTTATGTTTTCACGTTAAATATGTTACGATCGAATTTTCCATCGTTCAATATAATTCGTGAAATCACTAAAACACACGAATCGACGTTTTGTCTAAATTTGAGAAAAATATATTAATTGATCGGTGAAATAAAAATCAAATCACACATATTTGAACAATAAAAATTTTCAATGTTAAACACGAATTATTAGAAATGTACTACATATATTAGATCACAAACATTATAAATTCAATATTAATATCAGAATAATATTGGGCTTCCTAACATAATATTGTGATGGATCTCTTGTAATTAATAAATTCTTTACATTTTAAAGTAATGATAAATGATAATAAATCATAAAATATATATTACAATAATATGCAGATCTTAATAATTTATATTTTGACCCAATATACGTAACATATAATAGGATTCACACCAAAAAATACCATACATTTAATAATAACTGTATTTTTATATACTCTCAATAAATGTAACATCATTTTAACAACAAATAAATTAAAACCAATTTACAAATTAAATAACAAAATTGTTTTTATGTTTAGTAACTATTAATGCACCTAATGGTAAAAACTAACAAATATCTTTGGCAAATATCAAATTTTTAAAAATATTAAAGACGAATTAAGATTTAACATTATGGGATTATTGTATTTTACAAGACATTTTGGTAATCACTGGCTACAGATATTAAATCACCTTCATTTCTGGATTCCTGTATATAAAAATAAAAGAAAATATATTAACGTAAATAAAATGAAATAAAAATTGACAAATATGTAGAATATAACAAGAAATACCGAATGCTTATTGATCAAATCTTCTAATGTATTCCTATGAATATCTACTACGTGTCTGCTTAGATTGGACCTTTGGGAGAATCGTCGCCCACAAAAGCCACAGCCGAATTTCGGAGTAACGCCACATTCAAACTTTGAATGTCTTTGAAGGCTGCCTCTGTGCATATACGTTTTGCCGCATTTATTACATGCATACGCGTGGCCGTTATACGTATAACCTACAAATTACATCAATTTATTTAATTTTCATAAAAAGTAAAATATATAATTATTATAAAATTGAATCGATTAAGCCAATACGAATTTTTAATAATGATATAAAGATACACTTATATATATATATATAAGTTCGTGAAACTATAAAAACATTAAAATAATGAAAAAAATTAAAGCATAATATTAGCATCAAATCAGTAAAAATAAAATTATTATCGATAACGCAAATCCAAATATATGTCAAATATATTTAAATATAAATATATGTCAACAAATAAAAATGTAATTCAATTTACATAAACTATTTTCTATTATTACGAATTATTTAAAAAATGATAAACTAATTTAGATGTTTTATTACTTGGTATACCAAAAATCTAACGCGTTATCATTGTCATTCTATACTTGGAGATCTACATGGACCGATTTTCATAAATATTGTTTTGTTCAAAATCAATAATATATTTAAATATATTTAAATTAAAGGTACACTTTTGAAAAAATAAGAATTTTGATAATTTTTAAATATTATACGAAATAAATATATGTATATAGTGTGTATACATTTATTACTTATCAATAATTTTGAAAATCGATTGATTATATATATATATATATAATATATACACACACGAGTTATATAACGTATATATCGATTTGTTGTTAAAAATTAATATTATAAACATGGATACCGACAAAATACAAATAATTAACAATAAATTTAAATAGTTTTTAGATTATGATAAATACTCATTTTTCTATTTTCGGTTCTTACATCCAATTAATATGAAAGCTGTTTATTTCAAATTCAGTTATTTTGCTTCTGAAAATATTTATCAGAGCATTAAAATTATTAAAATTAATATTATGGAACTTCTACTTTAAATAAGTAAAAATAACTTAAAATTATAAAATCTACATAAATAAAAAATTTAAAAATGTGAAATTAACTATACAAATGTAAAGTTTGAGTTTGAAAGGAAATAAAAATTGTTTATGTAAACAATATTTGATTCAAAATTAAATAAAGAATTAGAATAAACTATTCTCAACAACCAATATTTTCAACATTTTACCAAGTATTCGGTGATTGGGAGTTAAGAATAACTATGAACAAAAAGGGATATTTAAATTTATTCAAAATAATTAGTTATGAAGTATAAACAAAAAGTGATAGCATATCAACATAAATAAATAACAGTCTTACTTTGAGCATAGACTAGTGATTGTGGATACATATATAGTAAACAATCTAACAAAGTTTATTTACAAATTATTTTATTTTCTAAGCTTATGCACATATAAGAATACAAAATCAATCCTAAATTCTTAAATATCCATTAAAATAGCTTGTAGTATATTATTAAAAATCAAACTTTAATTATGTCATCTACCATTTTCAAAATAATAATTTATCAACAATTTTCTATTAATCATTTATTAATAAATATATATTTTAAAAAATATGATATTAACATAAAGTATTAAAAAAATTATTTCAAAAATTAATGTACAAAAGAAGGAAATTTATAATAGTAATAAAAGGATAAGCATATCAAATACATTTATTTTTAGATGCATCAAATGCATAATATAACTAACTAATGGTTATATTTTATAAGAATACAATAAGACTAATAAAACAATGTATAAATATAATATAGTTATGCCCACATCCTGTTTATAAAATTATAGTATATGTCCAAACAAGGTTTTATTTAAATTAGGCTACAAAAAGTTTTGAATAAATTAATATTTCTATAGGCATCCTAATTTTTAGCTTAATATCATGCTTTAATTATTTTATGGCATTATCAAATTAATACAAATGAATTTAAATTTCTATAACCACTTGGTAACATTTTGACATGACAGATTACATGTTTGGTCCAACTTCTGACACCTAAAATAAATATAATTTACGAAATATATACTAAACACAAATATATTATATTTATTATATAAGAAAACACAATTTAAATCTTTTACACAAGCACATTAGTACAATTGATAAAATAAAAACAAAAATTTGTTACGACGATTTTATATGTATAGATTTTGTTATTCATGTCTTGTAAAGAGTATTTTAAAATATAACAATTTATTTCTATTATGATAAACTGTTATGCATAGAAATCATATGTCTTCTCCAATGGTGTTTTAGAGCAAATCTTTTCTTACAATCTTGACATTTAAACATAGGCTCAACTCCGCATCTAAATTTTAAGTGTAAGTTCAGACTACTTTGATATTTGTAAACTTTACCACACTGAAGGCATGTATAACACTCAAAATAAGTACCTATAAAAACAAAAATATGTAGTTAATTTTTATTTATTTATTATTACTATTAAAATCATGAAACTTGTCTTTCCGATTTACTGCTAATAATTATAGTATACAATGACTAATGAATTATAATAATTTATGAAAATATTATATAACAGATACTTCAAAAAGCAAAAAATTATGTAATGAGGAAAACTTCAGATGTTTACAATTATAATAAAAATCCATATCAATATTCTTATATACATAATTGGTGAAATAAAGCTTGTAAAGATCTATTCTAAGTACAAATAGTACCTAATACTTGGAATGAAGTTAATAAGACTCACATTTAATTCAAACATTTAAATATAAAATAATATATTATTTACTTTAACAAGTGAAATTTATGATAATGCAATCGAAATAACTAAAAATTCATAAGCAAATACAATTATGATATTGTATAACGATATAAATATGATAATATGTAACGATATATATATATATATATCAATAATAGCATGTAAGTAGAAATGATGATCAACACATGTTTATGTTAAATACTTAACAATTTTATAATTTTAACGGTATTCCAAAAAGCTCTTTTTATGTATACAAATATGAAATAACTTTTTACTATAATAATGTATTGAAATCATAGTTCTTATTTTCTCGTGTATAAAAAAATTACATGTCCCTAGTCATTACCTAAGCAGAAATCATCCCATTCCAAAAAACATTACATATTTCAAAATCACGCCAAAAAAAATTAATATTTTGCTTTAGCGTCTATACATTTATAAATATCCACTCTACATGTGACTTATACCTTATAAGATAATTATGAATTACAAAATATAATTGCGACGAAAATAAATATCAAGAGACATATCAGCTTAAAACTATAAACATTCTTTAATTTGCAACCTAATTAAAAATTATATAAATAATTTCTCCCATGATTTTCAATACTTTCAATAATTTTTATTAATTTATAATTATCATAATAATTATTAATATTTGAGCTATCATAGTGTTTGCTAGTAGCAAATAAAAAATATATAAATATATATTAATATAATATAAAAATAATATTTTTATATACTAAAATACTACATCATATTATGTTTTAAATGTTTAATTAAAACAAAGTACTTAAACAGATTAATATTTTTAAAGAATTTGCTTATGATTTTGTAAGATTACCCCATAATCTTGTACTAGGTGGTTATCCTTTATTAATTCATGAAATTTTTGATCAATTAGGTGGTCAATTATGTAGAGGCCCACTTAATTGGTCTGAGAACAATTCTGATTACCGGCGATGGGACAAAGACGGTGGTACGTATAACCCAGAGCCCTGATGTGCTCATATCTTGAGGGTGTATTTTTGTAAAATAAATTTTTAGATCACTTCTTGATGGAAGAATTGATTGACTGGCGATGGGTTGAATTTAGTAGAACTACGTTACTGACATATTTAGGTAAGCCGGTTACTACTCATATGCCGATGGTTTGGACAGCTTCGATTTTATGCCAGTGGCTCAAAAGGTGTATGGATTAAGATAGAACTGGAATGGTGTAGAGTTTTAGAATGTTACGCCGCGTTTTTGCCGAGATCGAATTGTACCGATTGATTATTGGGTAAAGAGCTCCCCGTACATAGGTGAGGCCTACTAATTATATTGTTTTGTATGAGTGAAAAAGTTAAGTTGATAACCGATCATAATTCCGAAGTATTTAACTTCGACAATGAAAGTTTGGTGTTATTAGTGGAGAGTAGACGTTTTGATAGTCTTTTATGACTAAACAAGACAGCAACTATTTTGGTGGCTTTGATAGTTAATCTGTGTGTTTGCACTGACTAGAACTGATCCTCATACTACTTGTCACATTTAGAACGCATGCGTGTTTTAGAAGTCTTACCAATCATTGTTTACCAGAAAAAAATCCAAAATCAACAAGAATCAACTAACCTAACCTAACAGGAAAAATACAAAAATATTGAGTTAATTTAATTAGAAAACACGTATCTATAATAAATGAAGGAAACAAAACATTTTTTTTTAACAATATGAATAACACATATATTTAAATATAATATATAATTTTACCAACTCTGATATGTCCACAAACGCAACGTTATTAATTGGATAAGAATTATAATTGGTATACTATAGAAAACCCAATACCTAATGTACTGAACAAATAAGTAGATTTGTTATAATGGAAAGAAAACTAAAGAATATAATATTTAATGTGAATAATCTTATCATAATAATCTACAAAATTACTCCATGATTTTTGGCTGTATGAAGTTGAAGCATAGCTTTGCGTCTGAATTTTTTTGGACAAAATATACAACTGAACATAGATTCCACACCACATTCGTAACGAATATGTCTTGACAATGTGCATCGATGTTGGTATTTCCGACTACAACGATGACATTTAAATAATTTGAGATGATCTACAAAAAAAAAATATTTTAAATTAAAATATATTTAATTGTCCGTAAGCACACTCGTAGTCACATTTTTCAATTTAAAAAAAAGAGTTTAAAATAAAACAAACGAACATGATAAAATGTCTATTTTTTAAATTAAATATACAAAAACTAAATTGTTCACAAAATAATTGAACAAAATCAATTAAATGTTTACACATAATACAATGTAAAACAAAATATTAACGTTTTCGTTAGAAACGTCGACATACATTTTTTATTACTAATATATGTGTAGTTTTACCATGTTATCAATACTGCGGCGTTTGTTCGCAAATATTGTCTAACATTGCCGTGTTAGACTTAAGAGAACATGGTGCCGTGACTTAGCCCTATAAATACTAGTCATAATTAAACAAATCCCGTTATGAAGTGTCGTCATTGGGTGGCTGCTTTTTATCAAGTGTTTCAAGCAAATTATATATATTTATCCGCACACATGCTTATTGTAATAATTTGAATTACAGATTGTTTGTTTTAAAATAAAGTTAAAAAAAAAAAAAAAAAAAACATTGCCGTGTGTTAAGTGAAGAGGGGGAGTGACAAAGGCAGTAATTGCAACGAACAATACATTTTTTTTTGTGTTTATTTTTAGTAGTATACTTTCATAGGTTTTAACGAAATTATAAAAAGATACAATTTCAAAAGAAAAATAATGTTTATACAAATTCTATAAATTTATTTAAATTCTATATAGTGAATAAACATTATATTCGGCTGATACATTGTAATTCACTGACTTTCCATTTAATTTTATTTTTAGTGATAACTCAGAAATATAACCGCGCACGAAATTATTTCTGTTTTTGACATTCATAAGTTACAATTGTGAATATCATTTAGATAATGATTATTTTTTTTCTTAACGATATGGAGTTGTATGATAAAAAAAAATTGTTTTAAGAATTTAATCGATTGTCAGCATCGATTTCTTCTCAGAGTAGATAGCGAATATTTGCAAACGTTTTAAAAATTATTAATTATTATATGAAATTATTAACTATTTCATGAAATAAAAATATGAATATTAAATCAAACACAAATATTTCACGTAACACACTTCATAATTATTTGGGTATCCAATTGAGAAATACAATAAAAGTGGTATAATGTACGTATTCTGAACTTTGGTAAAAAAGTTTAAAACTACTATTTTATTCACAAACACACAAAATTCAAATTTCACACTGGAAAAAGTTGGATAGCTGGGCTTTTATTTTATAAATCATTAATTTCACGAAATCTATACAGTAATAAGTTTAACTAATAACGATAATCCGTCTCACAAACTCAAATTCAAAATTAAATTATTTTTATATTTGGTTATTTCCCATTTGTTTTTAGAATATAATTTGTATAATAATTTAATTTGCAGTATATTACCTACACAGTCATTAATTGGAGTATATAATTACCTACAACTAGAAATGATAAATTTATATTTATACATAATCTAACTTTATCAGATGATATTTAAAATGAACAATATGTATGTCGAAATAACATATAGTTACAAGATCTAAAAATATCTTCCAGAAAGACAAATACATAAAAAAATAATATAATCAGTGGTGTATTGGAAGGTATACGCGAGTATATGCTAGTCTACAAATTCATTTCGGACGAAAAACCTAAACATTTTTTTCCTACAAAAATAATTAATATTGAATTGTAATTTTCTGTGGTTTTATCATAATATTAACATAATGAGTCGCCGTGCATAAAGTCGGCTATCACCTATTTTTATTTAAACAATGTTGTTAAGCGGCTTAACTTGAGCCTCCGTGGTTATACGAGTATTTGGTTTAAAATTCTTATCTCTGTATATGTCATACATATATGTCATTATTAAGGCACAGAACTTAATGCATTTGCATTTGCATTTTTTTTTAAATTTTTTAATTCTATGCTCATTTTTTTAAAAATTTAATTTATATTACATAAAATTCAATAGTACACATTTTAATTTGCATTTTTCAATAACTTTAGATATACGATCATTTAAAAAAAAATCAATACATTTTTCTTGTTTTGAGTAGTATTTAGATATTAATTATTATCTATGATTAGTTATTTACCAATACAGCAACACACCACTGACAATATTACGCACTATTATATAGTTTTTATATAAATGCTACATAACAGATAAAGTTAAACAATACATATTATTATATAATTTATATAAGTCACACTTTTAAATTAAACATTGTTTAATACATAAATTCGAGAACAAAAACAAAAAACATATATATTTTTAGGTTAAGTGAAAGGATGCTGAAACTGTAGTAAACTACTTGATATTTTCTCCGCTGCACGAAAAAACAACGAATCATATATATATATATTTTTTTGGAGGTGCCTAGCTGTTAATGGCTTAAATAGTAAACAAACTCAATGACGACGAAAATTCTTTTTTTTCCGTTTTTAGTGGAAAAAAATACAATATAGTTTGAAATTTCTATAATTATTTTTTATTTACATCAGTAGAATGTACACCAGTTATACTCAAGAGTATGTTATTATTTTAATTGTATTATTATTTTAATTAATACAGATGTGAGTGTGGATGTGTGATATGAGTGTAGGTATGCGTTATGGATGTGGGTATGAATGTGAGTATGGGCGTGGGTGTGGCATAATGCAAAATTGGTTACGCAAAATTCATTTCGAAAAAAAAATTGTATCCAGCCCAAAAACATGTATATGTTAAAAGTATAAATGTTTACGAATATAATATTATGTTAATTTCAATGAGGGATCAAAAATTTATGTACAAATCCCATATGCGCCTTGAGCTCGTTTTTATACTTGTATTGTTTATAGCAAAATTCACATTGAAACTGCGGACTTACACCACATTCGTATTTCTTATGCCTAGTTAAATTTCTGCGATATTTGTATCTGCGACCGCAACCGCAAACGAATTCACACCTAATGCTTGGTTTACGACCCCGCCTAATTATTCCTAGAAATAAAAGACGTATATATTAAACAAATGTTAAATATTTTCAAAACACATACTTAAATTACTGTAAAAAAATATTGAAGTTTTAATAAAGCTCCTCAAAACATTAACAATTAATAAGCATTTTAGATAAAATACACATAAATATATATCCAAACCGATTTTTAAAAATAGATCAAAAAATCTTTAATCATTTAAAAGTGATAAAGGTTCATTTTAAATAAACAAGTACATTTTATTCCTCAAACATTTTTTTTATGGATACATTTATTAACTATTATAATTGTAATAAAAATTCAAACATAATCATTTAAGCTAAACCGAATATTAAGATGTTATACATCATTTAAAAGTATGGTATTTTCAAATATATGTATAAGTTTAAACACATCCAGAAAATAATTCTAGAATAAAAAAATTTTACCAATAATAACTTTATCACGCTACAAATAATATCCAATAACATGCGATTACTAAAATAATATTACAACTGTAAAACATAATTAACATTATAATTAATAAATAATTAAAATCCGAATTGCAATGGTTATGTAATAATATTCAGTCTAATTTAAACGTTTAATTGTATAACATTATTTGCACATACAATTATTATTGTATATCTATACCACATAAATTGTAAATGCTGCTAATTTATATCAAAACGTATAAATTAATTAAACAAGTAAAACAAAACAAAATTTTGTTTAGTTTAATACTTCAACAAAAAATATTAAACTAAAAATGATAAAAAAATAATACTAATAAAGTAATTATATAATCGAAGCATCGTTAGAGATTAAATTTCATTAATCATTAATTTTTAACAAGTTCACAAGCAATCCATTTCATGAAAAGTGTCAATTTGTCATACCAATTTTCATGTTTTTACATAAAATATTAGCAACATTCTCATTTTGAAAATTAATAAATAAACCCCCTCTCCAACTACTTCTACTCCAACTACTATGGTTTACTAAAAACCTTGCTTCTCATAACAAGCTAGGAGACCCTTTCGAAAAGCTGAAACGAAAATGATGCCGAGATTAAATAAAATAATTTGGAAAAACCAATTAAAAAATATATAGATATTTACGTATCATAACATGTTATCGCATACTAGATCGATCTGTACATTGGAAGTACGAAACGTCTATTTTATTATGTTTCGTGTGTACAAGACAAAGATAGAAGATCCCGCTTCTAATCCCCTTAAGACGGATTTTCGAATTGGATGTACAACAAACTTATTAGTACTAAAACAAGTTAAATAAATCGTCAACAATACCGCCCACTCAGTGTCATGCCATAGTTTTAATACAATTTTTATTTTAAAATATTTTTAAAAAACACTTAAAAGTCATATTTTTAGTCTTGTGGTGACAGACATTTTATATATTTCATAAAACGAGTATATATATATACATATATATATATTATAAACAGGTACTTAATAAAAGAATATAAATATATATATATAATATAAATAAAAAACTAAAAAATGTATAACCATCAACACATAATATGATGAACAGTTCGCATATGACCCCTTAAACTTGACTTTTGAGTGAAAAAATTACAACAAATTTTACACTGAAACTGTGGTGGTACACCACACTGATATCTTTGGTGTTTTTTTAAATTCCTCACGTATTTGTACCTTCTATCACATCGTAAACAAACAAAACAAAACGGACTCAGTTGAAAATGTTTAGGAGCCGGTGCTTGAACTTGTTCACTGCAATTGTACCAATGTTCTGAAATAAATAAATAGCATAACATAATGTACATATAATAATGTAACCATGTTAATTAGTAGAAGGTAAAAGAAAAGATATAAAATGTGCAAATCTAAATATGGAATAAAACAAACATTTTAAATGAAATAAGCATAAAATGGTATAAAAATAAATGGTTAGGTACCCAAAACCAGTATGATATAATATTATTATAATATATATATGGTGTTCATTTAATTTAAATTTCAAGAATAATATCTAGATTAATTATGTTTAATAATTACAAATTTTAAAAGTGAACTTATATTTTAATGCATATATATATATATATATATATATATATATATTAAATCATTATTAATACAAAAAAACTAAAAAAAACTTATTTTTATTCTTCTTACTTTTTACTAGTAGTTTAATAATTTTAACATTACATTAGTTTACATATTAAACCAGCATGCGTGAATTAGGAATGAAGCACTTTAACATAAACCAAATAAATTAATAATAACATACCAAAAAATGTAACTTTTTTGTTTTTTCCAATTTATAAAATTGTATTATATAATACAATACTAAGTCATGAAAAGATAATAAAACTATGTAAATCTATTAAAATTACACTATACACTATAAACCAGAAATCACAAAAATAATAATACACGTTAACTACATATACGTATTTCGACAACTACGTTGTCATCCTCAGCGCGAACCAACTACTAAAAAAGTAGTTTTTTTTTTTTAGTGGTAGTAATTGGTTCGCGCTGAGGATGACAACGTAATTGTCGAAATACGTATATGCAGTTAAAGTGTAGTATTATTTTTGTGATTTTGGGTTTATAGTGTATTGTATAAAACAATCACAAATTATCAAGCATATTTTACTATTAAAATTAAATATTTTATTTTATATATAAACGAAATACAAAATACAAATAATACTTAAAATTTAATTATTTTCGTGCTATACATTATGTTCAAATTGAACATTGTCAGTTATTAAAACAGTTAACTTTCAACTTTTTCATTGTTGTCTATCAGACACTTAAAGATAATATAAAATATATTAATCATATGAAATTAGTATTACTTCTAAAATAACACAAATTATTTGGTATTCATATGTATATGCAAAGTTGGAGGAAATGACAACAAATGAGGAAGAAACGAAGCTACCTATTTTAAGATCAGAATTCAAGATAGCGCTTTATAACTTAAAACAAAATAAAGCGCCTGGGACTGATAATATAACAGCAAAATTATTGTCATGTGCTAGCACGAAGATAAAGGACGCTTTATACCAACTAACTTTAGATATATATGAGAAAGATAAGGTGCCGGATGATTACTGTAAAAGCATAATTGTAACTATACCAAAAAAAAGTGGAGCAAATTCCTGTAAACAATTTAGAACACTGAGTCTACTGACACACGTCTCAAAAATCTTAACAAAAATAATAATTCGAAAAATAGAAGGAAAAGTGGAACAGTACTTAAAAAATGACCAATATGGATTTAGAAGACCAAAAAGGTACACGAGAAGCAATTTTAGGACTGCGAGTTCTAATTGAAAAACAGATAGATAGAAATAAAGTTACATATTTGGCCTTCATAGACCTGGAAAAAGCTTTCGATAAAGTAGATTGGAATAAAATGCTGCTCACACTACAAGAAATAGGTATTGAACAACAAGACCAAAAAATCATCCACAGTCTCTACAAGAATCAGACAGCTTGCATTAAAAAAGGAGAAATCACTACTAACGCTCAAATAAAAAAAGGAGTACGACAAGGGTGTACATTATCACCACCACTTTTTAACTGCTACATCGAAAAAGTTATAAATAAAGTGAAAGCAAAGCTAAAAAGATTAAATATTGAAATCAAAATTGGTGGAGAAATTATTTCAATGATACGTTTTGCCGATGACATTGTGGTAATAGCAGAGAGTGAAGGTGACATACAGCGTGCAGTCGAAGAAATGGATGAAATTCTCAGAACATCAGAAATGAAAATAAATAGTGCAGAAACGAAGATATTAGTCTGCGCCAAAGACCCGAAAGTAAAAGCTGATGTATACATTGGTAGTCAAAAACTAGAGCAAGTAGAGGAAATGGTATACCTAGAGAGCAAAATAATATCTAATGGTAAGAGCGTACGAGAGACAAAACAACGCATAGCATTAGCGAAAACTGCCTTTATTTAGTAAAAAACATAAATTGTTCACTTCAAAAAAGTTACATCTCAATATCAAAAAGAGACTTATAAAAATATATGTATGGAGTGTTACAACATATGAATATGAAACATGGGTAATAAATGATATTGAAAAGAAAAAACTAGAAGCCTTCGAGATGTAGTGTTGGAGGCGAACCAGAAGAGTTGCACAATATAATATTGGAGGGTATGATAGAAGGAAAGAAAACAGCAGGACGTCCCCAAAATTCTTATATAAGACAAATTAAATGTGATGCAAAAGTCAAAACCTTTAAGAAACTTAAGAAAAGGCGAACAATCGGTCAGAATGGAGAATTGAAGTTGTAAACCAACTTTCGGGTTGAAAAAAAAAATGTATATGCAATGACGATCATTCTGTTTGGGGGGGGGGGAGAAGAAAGAGAACGAAGAGGAAAGTTCATAATATTGAAATGGTTTTTGATAGTTATTATAGTAAAAATATCAATATTAAAATCATTATTTGTGTTTTTATTATTATTAATATTAATAATAATATAATACAATACATTATTATTAAAAGATTCTAAAAACATGCAATTTTTATTGCATATTTCTAGAATCTTTATTTTAATATCTATAAAATTCCAATTTTATAATATAACTAAAGAAATTATAAATACATGAAATATATATATAAATATATATAGTTTTGCAAATAAATCCCGAAATTTTTTAGTTCAAAACTTATTTCATTATGATAATAGCTGATTTTCAGCCTTTATTTATTTATTCTTTTTAAAGTTGTCAATTTATTAAATTATGGTTTTTCTTACATTTACAAATCACACATTTCTGCACTTTATATACTGTAGCGCTCTAAGTTATTTTCTATGCCATTAACATTTATATTCCATGATATTCTCTTCACACATCAAAATACAATAGATAAAAACGAATTATTTTTTAACACAATTATTTAAAAATAGAATCTATATAACACTATGAACATCAGCTAAATGCAATTTTAGAGTAAAAGTATGTCGACAACATTTTCCACACAAATTACATTTGAACATGGGTTGAACGCCACACTCAAATTTTAGATGTCGATTAAGTGTGCATTTTTGTTTATAACTTCTACCGCATCTTTTAGGACAGACGAATACTGAATGATCTAAAACAAAAATTTAATAATAATTATTTGAGTATATTTAAATATCAATAAAGTCTATAGATTCATAATCAAGTATAGATCGAGATTCATAATAATAGCATAGGTTTAAATGATTAAAATTTAAATGTAGGCACTGAAAAGAAAAATACAATTAACCTGTTATAAATATTTTTTCTCTTGAAAATACTTACAATAAAATTAAAATTAAGTTTATCTTTATATTAATAAAATATATTAAGCAACTTCAGCATTTATGAAATTCATGCATTAACTACCAAACACGTTTGTGCCTATAACGAATTTTCAATGTTTCATTTTAATTAAAATAATATATATACGTATATATGCTTTATAAAGGAATAATTTTTTTTAATTTTAATTATGATTCAACCCATCATGTAAAATATTACCAATTAATCTTAAAACAGTAATATGTAATACCTTATATTATCATAGGTGTGTAGGGATAAATAAACATTTAGCTACTATTATTTCTATCTCTTTCCCTCCACCACAGAGTGAATGTTAATCATCCTTTTACGGTTTATACTTGTAGCAACCGTAAAATGTTCTTTAAATTTAATATTTGTATTTTGCGAGTATATTTGTAATATTTATATACCTATACATACTATAGTACGTCGCCGATCTTTCTAAATATCCGTCCAACTTCTGAAATGAAAAATTTAATAATATATATATACCTTAAACGTCAAAAGGGTAGACCAAACACCAATAGAAAAATAATAATAATGATGAAAAGAAAACGACTTATTTAAAAAAAATCATTGTTTAAAATGTAAAATGTATACTCCTACACTAGATCTGCATTGTTATAAACCTATAATTACCGTAACAATGACATGATATTGTGTGTACTAGATATTTTAATATTTTTCTAACTATTCTAAATGAATTTGTCCATTAATAATGAATATAAAATCTGCTCCAACGATATTATTGTTATTTCTTTGGGTATATAATTCCCCAACATTACGTCTTTATGAATATGAGTATATTACTTATGAGCTACATTTTTTTATGATTAAAAGGCATCGTTAGATAATTGATAACATAAATTTAATAAAAATAACTTTATTTAAAAAAAGGAAAACCAATAATAATAATAATTTAATGTTAAAATGTAATAGAAATTATAAAATTACAAGCTAAATTAAAAAATACTAACGCGTTCAATTCTGAGCTGAGTAAAAATGTTTACTATACAATGATGTTTTTTCATTTATTTTTTAATCTTCAAGTAGTTTTTATAAAAACTGAGAAAAATGAGGATTTTTACTTATATTTAATTTGTTTTTCGAACTGACCCCCTTGAATAAACTTAACATCACTCAAAATCATTTTTCGAACGCGATAATTTATCACTGCTTTCGAAATGAAAACAACAATACAATACTAATATATACGCAACAATATAAATGAACCGAAATGCGTGTCCAACGCTCAGTGTTTACATCCTACCCAATACGTACTCTTTTTTTTTGAAATAGCTCTAAAATGCTATTACAGTTTTAAATGAGTTCTTAACCTTTTTATAAATAAAAAAAATATGAACTTTAGTTAATGAGTATTTTATACATAATCACAAATCATCTATTTCATACATTTTCATAGATGTAGAACGTACAACGTAACAATATACAACGTATGTAGAACGGTTTTCCATCAACTTAACATAAAAGATTCTAAAGAAGATATTTTATTACCAATTATTACTACAAAGTATGAAATAAAACAGACATATATACAAACAAAAAATAAAGTTATATATATTGTAATAAAATTAAAAGTAACAAACATAACAAATTCAACTGCACGCGTTATGTATGGTAATAAAAATATGAGTTTAAAAACTGTAATATAACCGATGAACAGATTTTCGTATTATAATTGTTTTAACTATATACTTTTAATTTACTATAAAACTAATAAATATAGTTATAATTCTGTAAATAAAATACTTATACCCAATATATTCGCCAACGACAATAGCACAATCGCACAATATAATGCTACAAAATCATTTTATATCCAACAATATAGAAAATAATAAATTATAGAAAGTAAATTAACTATATCAACCAATACTCACTAACGGTTAAATAATAAAAATATTAGTATGTATTAAAAGTGGTAACTGGGCAATCATAATAGAAACTACATAATACAACTGTGTATTCGTATCATGTGTATTTTGAAGTTTATACGTTGTTTAAAATATTTGCTACAGATTGTACATTGAAATTTTGGCTTAACACCGCATTCGAACTTCAAATGCCGTGCAACACTACCTCGATGTTTATATTTTCGACCACATTTATTTGGACAATACATGTCATCTCTATTTTCATTCGATAATGGAGCACTCGTTCGTCCTGTTAGAAACATAAGTTTTAGACACATAAATTCAATCTTCATTGACCTATCAACAAATTTATGATTTATCATCAGTTTACTGTTTTAAGCTGACAAGCTGGTTAGCTGACACCAAATATAGAAAAATATATATCTAACACACCTGACATCCCCAACAATAATATTTAGTTTTTTAACACTTCAACATATTACACGAAATTGTATATTTTATCTAACAAAATATATAAAATCAAACGTATTACTACTACAGTTTACACATGTATGCGTTAAAATCGATTTATACGTTAACAAACAGGTGATGCATACAATTATCACAACGGTGAAATATAAGTTGTAACAAATTAAACTGACATCATTCAGCAATAGCGAAAAAAAACATTTTATGTACATTTTTCATGTGGAGTTTGTAACTAATTGGTTGTTTGAATGTTTTTCTACACGTTGTGCATGTGAACATCGGAATCACTCCACACTCGTACTTGCGATGAGTATACCACCCTTGACTATATTTATACTTACGTCCACACCCGTTAAGACAGTGATAATAACCATCGGATTGTCGGATCATTTTATCACCTAAAAAAAAATATATTATAAATATATATATATATTATGGTTTATTTTAAATTGAGACTGCGTTTATATGCAGTAGCACACCTTTAGTTAATATAAATGCAAACTGCAAGGTACCAGATTATTTAAGTTGACTTAAAATGATCTTAAATATTATGTTATCAATTAACACAGTATTTATTACGATGAATAGAATATACTAAATATAACTATTTATAATAAAATAATAATAATACATTTGTAAAATGTGTAGTTGATATAGACAATATCATTACAACATATTACATTACCTGTGAGTAAACATACTCTACAGTGATATTTAATTTAAAATCCACAATTAACGATAAATAATTTGTAACCTAAAACATTATTATAAATAAGTCAACATAATTCAAAACACATGAAAACTGAGGATATGTGAAATAAGTACATAATATATATGTACAACACAATACTTACCTACACGGTAAACAAAATTTACATTAAAAATCATCTTATTCAACATTTTACACACACGAAACCATAAGCCTTAAATTACAATAAAGTAAATAAACTGCAAAATATGAAATCAATTTTTAAACATACTTTACCATCAACAAACAAATAATCTTTAACTGTATATGAATGTTATATTATACTTATTTTCAATTCAAGGATATAATATTACTCTTGTAAATATGATTTTCTTATTCGTATTAAAAATATAATTTTCATTTTGGGTTGACATTTACGAAAATAAACTCTTTATGCCAATATGCCAGTATAGTAATAAAAAGAAATTAATTTTATATATATATATATATAACTTGTTACTCAAAAATAGTTTTTATTTATTTTACTGCCAAACACATTAAAATTAATAATTAGGTATAAACGTATGGTATTATTATTAGTATAAATCAATTTACTTAAGTCATAACTATATTGTAGATAATGTAACGATTTAGATTATATATTACCAAACTCCTAAATAATGTATATACTCATAGTATATTCTTATACTACGTATTTTTTTTAAATTTTTAATTTATTGGATCATTCAATCTAATTAAAATGGTTTACAAAAAGTATAAAAAAATAAAAGATTACGACGGGAATACTTTTAAAATGAATTTTAAATTAGACAGCAAATAAAAATAGATACCCACTTTTATTAATTTATAATAATACGAAGTATCTAATAAAGTATCTCACGCAGATTTTCAGAAAAGGTACACATTACACATATGTATATTTAACAATAAATATAATATTTAAGCATTTTTTTAATAATTCAAACATACATATATTTAATTTATTCAATTATTTATTATATACATTAGGAACTGGAAGCTAATGATTGTCAACATCAAAATCCAAATGGTACACTTATACAACAATACAAATTTAATACAATTTTAGCTTTATAAATTTAACTTGATTTGCCCATGTTTATTTCCCATGTGCGTCTTATAGCTGATTGGCTGTTTGAAGAACTTGTTGCATGTTTCACAGTAAAATTTTGGACTAACACCACATTCAAATTTTAAGTGCTTTAATAATGAAGGACGATGAACATATTCTCGATAACAATTAAAATTTGGACACGTATATTTACCTGCAAATAAAATGTATTGAGTCCATTTTACATATCCAAATGTACATGTGTGAACAATTTATGAGTATACTATATAATATATTTATTATCAAACATTTAACTATATATTTTTATGTTTTTTTTAATACTTAGCAAGAAAAGCGTGCACATGCTAAAATTACATGATAAAAATAATGAGGTTAAACAATTATATTCAACACCAATATTTGTTTTATTAAAAACCTTGTCAAATTCATATTTACAATCGATTTATTCAAAGACATAAGTATTTATCAAATATTAGGAGGAAACGTTAATTTTATAATAAATTATGAAATTATGTTAAAATAACATATAAAAACAAGTATTTGGAATAATGAATGGTATGAAATAAACTGAAACAAAATCACGTAGGCTACAATAAATAGCAAGAAGTCTTCATAAAATCATTCAAAATAAAAACGTAAATAGTAAATACTCTTACTGTATATTTTTAAGTATAAACGTAAATAACACATTAAGTACATAACAGTAAAAACTAATTTTAAATATGGTATATTTGTATGCTATTAGTAATTAATCAGTATGATATTAACAAAATTTTACTGTATTTGAATCAAATGAAATTAAGTTTATTGTATTATTCCTATAATTCTAATTAAATTACAAATATACTACATAATAAGTGTGCCAAGTTTTTAGAAAGATAGATCCTACTGGGAAACTGGGAGTCTACTTGTGATACATGAATAACTCCATTATTTCATCAAAATATTATAATTATTATACCATTCGAAACACTCTTTTTTTGATGAATTCTTTACAAAATTATAAAATATCGATTCAAATGATTTAAATAAAGCTTTTAGAAATACTTCATAAAAACTTTTGTGTACTTTTACTATCCAAATAACAAAAATGTCTCGTAATGTTAAAAACATTGTCAATGCACTTCTGCTCCGAATCTAAAATACAATAACTTGGTTTATAACTGACTACTAAATATATGTCTATACATTATAAATACAATGTATATAAAATAAAAACATACCATTATATTAATATTTTAATTACTTCTTTATTAAATAGTATAGGTTTAAACACTGAAATAAATCCGAAAAAGTAAATAATAACATACTTCAATGATCATAATATTATATTTTTTTATATTTAAGTGAATTCAGATATATATAATTAACAAAGAACATGACAAGAAAAAATTAACTCCGATAACAACAATAAAATAATAACAGGTGAGTCGCTACTATTATTACATATATAAAAAGTTATATGACAAATTGTATTTATGTAATATATATGTATATACTTTACTAAGATATTACAAGTAGCATAAATGTAAACATTCATCCAACAAAGTTATCGGTTAAAAAATTACAAACATAATATTCAATACAAATTGATTGTAAAATATGTATTTATTTCTATTAGTCAAAATATTATGTCCAGTAGCCCCAAATGAATTTCCAAACTATTTGACTGTTTAAATGATCTAATGCATTCTTGTAAATATACATATGCAAACAATTAGAATATGCTTATCCTTCCAGTGAAAATAACATATTTAGGATAAAAGTGGAATACAATCTTACAATTACAAGCAACCGTTATGCATTTGTTATGAAGTTTAATAAAATAAACAAATAATTAGTTTAATTACTATAATTATTATAGTAATTCGTTATGCATAAAAAATGAATTATTGATAAGTAATTAGTACTCATAAATCATATTCTTATGATGAAAAGTAAATATTTTTAATTCATTCTAATAAGAATTTTTGTTCTTTGTCAATTTAAAATGCACACAGTCAACACTGTAATATAATATTAGACATGTATTACATACATAAATAATCATTGTATGGTAATATAAATGTTGTATTTCACTAAATTAAATAATAAAATAGTAAAATTATATTTAAAAAATAATTGGTGAATAAAAAAATTAATTTTGATTTATAAAAAAAAAATATTATACATAATAAAAATAAATTATCTAAAGATATTTTTAATAACTTAACATAATAAAGGAGACAATTTTTTTTTTTAAATGCACTCGCACATTAAAATAAATTTTTGCTATCCACTTAAAATAATTTTGTGAATTGAAATACCGTGAACTTTTAGATGTTTTTTATGTTTAAACATTTTGTTGCAAATGCTGCACTGAAATTTCGGAGCAACGCCACACTCGTATTTTAAATGAGCATTTAAAGTGCATTTATGTTTATACTGACGACCACATCTGGGACAAATTATGAAATTATGACCTGAAATAATTTTATATTATTACATAAGAGCCATATAATTTTCAAAATACAAATAAAATGAATGAAAAGTCAAGCAAAATTAATCCTTTAAAAATAATATATTTATAGTCAATAGTCATATTAGTACCAAATTTCATTCCGAAATTTCAAAATTAAATATAATAAGCAATATAATTCATTTAAAAATATTTGTATACCATAAATTAATGTGTAAAATTATCACATTTTATTAGAAAACAACAATTACTAATATACAATCTTTTACCTACATAAAAACATGTTACATACTTTTCTGAAGACAAATAGTGAGTTCTATAAACAAATAAAAATACTTTAAAACATTTAGTGCCTAGAAAAAATAAAACGAAAAAAAACAACGAACTTAAATCTAATTTCTATACCACGATAATATGATAAAATGATATAAAAGGTACACAAATTCAGGTTTTTATTTGGGAAGCAATACAAGTTCATATGAAAGAAGAAAATAATGCAAGGCCAAAGAAATAACTCTCTTTTTTTATATTATTTATTCCGGCATTTAACCGGAATGGAAGTCTATTTACTTCAAAAAATATTAGTTTTTAGATAGGAAAGCCCTATACGAAACCTTCATCTGGAACAATATAATATATGAAAGCGAAATATTGACTATTGCAAAAGAATAGTAAAATGAAATTGAGGCTTTTGAAAGGTTAGTTGAATTGATAGGATCACTAATGATGAAGTATTAGAAACATTTTTGAAAAGATCATTATGAAAAAGCATCAAGATAAGGATAGGACACAAAGGTTTCTTAGATACAAAGGATTTGTTAAAATTATTCTTGGAAGGGATGATAGAAGAAAAAAATTACAGAGAAAGACCATGATTACAATACATAAAAACAAATAATAGACGATCAGGAATAAAAAGGAAAGTCAACAATATAAAACCATAGAAATTGCTAGCCAATCTTTGGATTGAAAACTGTGGAGAGACACAAACATACTTAAGTTAACGTTATATATACTTTATAAATTATAACTAATGCTTTAAATTAAGGAATATTGAATATATATATATATACATTTAGTACATATAATACTTATAATACTGTATAAATAATGTAATGTCGATTTTGAAACAGATTTAAACAGTTAAAAAAATATTTTCTAAAACTATCAAAAATAAAACGGTAAATATAAGCTACCAAATTAATTAATCGAAATTAATAGCATGTAATTTTTTTACCTTTAAAAATCAATGTGATAATATTTTATGAATAGCAAGCATATGACTTCTGTAATGAACCGGTTGCTTAAACTTTTTACCGCAAAAACTACACTGAAATTGAGGATTGATCCCGCACTCATACTTCATATGCAGTTTTACAGCTTGTTTTGATTTGTACTTACGACCACACTTTTTTGGACAATAGAATAACCCATCCAAAACATTGGACTCTAATGTTTTTATCATCCAATAAATATCTGTTTAAAAAATTAAATAATAAATGCAATTTACTACAAGTAATAAGTATTAAAAACTAAATTACATTTTTAACTAACATAAACATGATAAGTTAAATCAAAACCCAAGAATAAAATATAAATAGAAACAAAAATTATAAACTACACATACTAGCCATATAAAATATTAATAATATATATCTTGTGTTTATATTTAAAATAAAAACAACAAGCATAATTTTACTGAAGTATTCTCTTTAAATTTAAATAATATACATGCAAAGGCTTATGTAGCAATACTTTAATAATTTGTGTTTGTCACCAAGCAATGAAGTGCTATACTCCTTACATCCCCTACTTTATATTACAGTATTCTGGATTAAAACGTTTTGGCTTATTTTTTTATACAACAAATAAATAAAAAGAAACATAATATTTATTTTTAAATGTTTACTTTAAAAAATATGATCTAATTACATAGCAAATTTTAATTTTCTTGAACTGTTAAAGATAGACAAAAATAATTCATTTATAGTTTCTTCAGCATTTTTTTTTATAAACTCACTGGTTTTAATAATAATATGTAATAAAGTAATAATACATTATAATAGATATGAAATAATTTAATTTAATATAATTTAAGTAAATGGTTAAAATATAGAGTTAATAGAATATAAGCATATTTTAATAATAATAATAGAAAGAAAAAAGCCAAGAGGGAGAATGAAAATTCTTCATCCGCCCCTAAATACGCCATTGTAAGAAATACTTAGTCAAAACTACATATTCAAATATATTTCTTTCCTAATTGTCCAAAAATATTTCTATATTTTTATTATTTAAAAATAGCATATCACAATTTTATTTTATTTGTGTTTACATTAACTCATTAACACATTTTCAAATAGAATACCATATTTCTATTAAAAGGATATCCATGAAATACTCAAATAATATTGTTAACCAGTTTCATTAAAAATCTAAATAAAACTGTTAGAAAAACCAGACAAAGATTGAATGTTTAAATTTAAATTTAATGATTATCCATCATTAGAGGTAGATTATTTTAAAAACAAAATTTAAAATGACATATTACACACAGGATTAGTTAAATGACATATTACAACAGTTTATTTGAAAATAAACAGCAAATAAATAGCAAACAATTCAATATATTAATATTATGTTTTAACTGCAAATGTCTCTTTAATGATTAATTATACAAAAATCGTTTTACACAGTATTTATACTGTTATTCAACGCGTTTACCATATTCCACCTTTAAATGCCCTTCAAATTCGAAATGCATCTAATATCGAAATAATTACACATACACTACATATATTTGCACATGCACAAATCATATAAAATTTTGCTCAAAATTTGTAACTGTACAATATATATACATATATATTCATTGAATACATCAAATAAAAATTGATAACTTTAATAAATTATAGATTTGAATGTTTACATGTACAAATCATTGATGATCATTATTAATTACACATTGTCACGTAACAATAGTTATAATATTATAGTATATATCATATGATTATAAATACGCATAAAGTAAACAAAATTTTTTTTTCAAATTTAGACTAAACTAATAATGCACGAAAACTATTGTTGAATACAATAATTGAATCAAGTCTTATGTTAAAAAATGTTATCGATAATATATATATATTATCGATAACATATTTTAACATAAGACTTGACTTAATTCAAAGTTTAATTTAAAAAAAAAAAATTTTGTTTGCTTTATACGTATTTACAACCATATGGTGGCTAAACTGTGGCTCGCGTCATAGACTTATGCGGCTCGCATCTTACCGTAAGATACAAAACATTTTTACAAAAAAATTTGTTCTTATCTTATTTATTATCTATATTAATATGACCTTTTTTTTCATTTCGGCTCTTCCATATTTATTAATACATTGGGCGGCTCGCGAGTCTCTTCTCGCTGGCCACTCCTGATATATAACCCTATATTCACTATAAAAAGTGACCAGTTTTCGTCGATAGCGGTCAAATAATGTCAAACTTTACGCCCGTCACGTTAGGTTATCCAGAGTGTACAACAATGCCTAATATCCCTACGCACAAGTCGATGAGATCACTTCATAAAATGAATAGGATATAAATTTTTAGAAAACAGAAGTATCATATAGTAAAAAAATAATGTATAAGTTTCAATAAATATCACACGAAAAAGCATAAATATAAAATACACATATAAAACAATATTTATGTTATATATTTCTAAAATTGTTATCAATACATAATGATATAATAATTGTACATATACCAAATAATTGTTGATATGTTAGAATAACGGTGGTTTTACGATTTCGAATTCGTAATGAAAAAAAGACCTGTTTACTTTTATGTATGTATGATGTAATTATTTATTTTATATAATATCATTCTGTAGAAATATATAATATAATATATAAACATATATTTATTTATAATAGTAGGATTAGTAGTAGTAATAGTATTAGTATTAGCAATATTGGTAGAATTAATATTAATAATAATTACGCTTCATTCTTCTTCATTTACAACTATATTAAAAATAAAATAACTACTTAGAATTAAATTTATTCCAATATTGTTTATAATCGTGATATTATTATATAAGAACACTGTGAACCCGAATCATATGAATTTTAAATGTAAACTTGTGTTTAAAACTTCTTCGACACACATCACATTGAAATTGTGGATCGACACCACATTCATATTTAAGATGAGTGTACAATGCTGATTTTGATTTATATTTTCGGCCACATTCATTTGTACAGAAAAATATATCTTGCAAATCTAAAAAACATGTACATATTCTTGTAAGTTAATCAGTAAATAAAAGAAGGTAAACCGATATAACTATAAATGTAAATGATAATGGTTGGATTAATAACTATAGTAGTATAAACTATTAGACTAAATTCATTTTTGTAAATCACACATAAACATTTCATGTTTATAATTTAAGAAACATGCAAATAATAAAATAAAATATATTTTTGATATAAAAAGAAGTTTTGTGCTATATACACATTAAACTTCAACAATTAAATTGATTGACATGAAATGTAACAATAAACATTAAACAAAAGCTGATCATGATAATAAAAACAAAAATAGATAAAATATACAAGTAATAAAGTTAAACAAGAAAACCAACTGATGATAAAAATTTAATGATTAAAGACTACATGTGGAATGAAAGAAACTAAAATATTAACAGTATCCAAAGGAAATCCTAGACAACATAATTTCGATTTCAATGGAGCCCAGAGGTTATCTAAGGCAAGCCAATAGAAAATTAAGTGTGGGATATTGCAAATTTCTTCTCCCTCAAGAAGGGAATAGTACAGGTAGTAATAATTTAGACCTAACTTTAATGCGTGTACCCATCCACAGTACCCACTCGTATCTCGCCCAAATGCTCCGTCTATTAGTATAAAGTCTATGAGCGCGAGATACACTGGTCCGTGTTAGCTCAATCGGTACTCACCGCTGAACAACAGCCAGATGGCATTGCCTCGGCTAACACCGATGCACTACCATAACACAGTGTATCGGCACTAAACATAATTAACAAATAATTAACAAATATAAACCTAACAAATATTCTACATAAAAATAATCATGGACTGAGCTGCACTCACACCACGAACTGCTTGCTCATTTTGATTTGTAATTTATACATTTAATTTTGTCGACCAAATGTTACATTATCCATATTGAAACCAATAACATAGATACCAAAATGAGTATTATACCATATTTATTATAAAATTATATATAAGTAATACAAATAAGTAAAATAATAGTGGTTTACAAAATAAAATTATAAAACATCGTATTTCAATATTTCTAGCTAACACACAATACCAATACACGTGAAACATAGAATTTAATACACAAGCAACTTTAACTATAATAATGATGATAAATGATATTTATGCATATTTTATTTTTTTTTAATCTAATACATACATACATACATACATACATATATACATACATACATACATACATATATACATACATACATACATACATACATATATATATATATATATATAATCTAATACTCGGTAGCGGTGCAAACGCAAATATTTTGCAAATATTTTTTACAAGGCCATCATGTTTTTACCATAAATCTAATCCCAACTTTATTCAAGTAATTCTACCCGCAATGTGGTTAAAATTAAATCATGTTTTTTTCACGAGCCTGAAACCTCAAATAAAAAACACTTTCGCATGCTTTCGCTGCTTAATACTAACACAATACGTAAGTTTTTTAAATATTTAAAAAAAAAATTACTACATTTCTTCTAATGAGAAATTTAAAAATAAAAATTTTAAACGTGATTGAGCAAAGTAAAATTATTAAGTAAGTGATATATAAACATCGCATGATGTTTTGAAAAATTAAAAATTAATTATATATTTAAAATCTACATTAATCAATTACATAATGTATTTTTACATATCTCAAGGTTGTCTTAATGACTAATAAATAACAAATTAATAATTAATTTTATTTCTATCCAGATAATTAATTTTATTTCTATTACATGAACAAAAAATTATAAATCATAAGACTAAATATAAAAATGTATGAAATAAATCTACTAATCGATCACTGATTTTCAATCGAGTAGCTTAAATTAGAGATACTTACTACACATAATTAATAGAAAAATGAAACAAATGCGTCTAAAACAATTATTTTTATTTTAAAAATAATATAATAGACAGAAATTTAAAATGTTAAATTTATTAATCCATACCCTATAAGAAGTGACCCCGACAGCCACCAGTTTTCGTCGGCAGCGGTCAGATGACATTAAATGTTACTCTTATCACACCATGTTAGATCACCCAAATCTGTAACAATTCATTGTTTTGACAGCCAACCGGGTCGCTTCATAAAGTAAAATGGGTATACTTAAAAATTTTACTAATAAAAATTTAAGTATGTCTAAACACAATTCAATATATAGAATAGAATATTTATATCAGATTCAAATATCTCATTAATTATTTTAATTTTTTAATTTTTGTTTATAATTAACACCACGTCATGAATTTATATAATTCTGAATACAAATAATATTCCATTCACTTCATTCAGTTTAATATAACACAAATACGTCTTAGCTAATCTAAATAAATGTATGGCCCAGACTTTTTAGGAAATAGTTCAACGGTTTAAAGAAAAGGACTGAGAAACACTTAATAAAATATAATAGAACACTTGTGACTGTTTTATGCTTAAATTTATAAACCTAAAATCACAAAATATTATACACTTTAACCGCGTATACTTATTTCAACAACTATGTTGTCATCATCAGCGCGAACTACTTCGTAGAACAACAAAAAAAAACGCGCTTATTTTCTAACATCAAAAGTAAAGTATGGTAACTAAGTATATATATATTATACACCATTAATCTCAACAATTTAAAAGCAACTTAAATACTTTTTTATACAAAAAGAAAAAATTGAAAATTGAAAATGAAACTATTTAAATATGTTCAAATATTGTCTATTAACTATATTCTAAAAATATTACCAACCAAAAAATTAGAATTAATTTTGTGTATAATACACAATAAATGAAACATGTTTAAATACCATTGAAAAATAATGTTGCGTAAAATATATGTATACCAAACTGATCGTGATAGCCAGGTTTGCCTGAAGATTAAAAATTATATATTTTTAAATTTCTTAACTTAATTTGTATAACAAGTAACATCCGCATACAATTATAAATATTGTAATGATACATGTATAAACGCGTATTATATGAAATGTTAGTTTATATATATAATATAGCCGTTAAAATAATCTTTAAACATAAAATATGACTATTATTTTATAATATCTTATATATTATTAAAGTGCCTACTTCCTCCATTTACCAAGTCAATTGTACTTATAGCATTTCCTACGGCTCCAAATTTGAGTCCTGTATACAATACGTAATATAAGGCCACCCACACGCATATAATACATATACAATGACTCAATTACTAAAACTGAGTTGCTGAAATTATATAATTATAATAAAGAAATGTATATCTTTATTATTTAATTGTTTAGTAAACTTAAGTAATTATGGTCATATGATGTACATTAAACATATGAGTCTTATAGGTGAATCGTTGTTTAAAGCTTTTGTTACACATAGCACAATGATACTGAGGTTTAAGTCCACATTCGTATTTAAGATGAACAGCCAATGACCGCTGCAATTTAAATTTTCGACCACACTTTTCATTTGGACATCGATGAACCACAATTATATCACCTAAATAAGAGGACCAAAATGAACTTATTATTTCATGCTATTTTTATTTAATTATTATTACTATATGCATCGCGCAGGTGAAGCAAAAGCGATTTTTTAAATAATCAACTGTGTATTGCGAAAAAACAATATGATTTATTTATATAACAAAAATTAACGAATGATATTAAGTATCTAAATTAAATCGACTGATATTTAACTTAAAAACTACTAATCTCTTCCACTAGAACTTCAACTACCAATGAATTCAATTTTTAACACAATATAAAACATTAATTATATTTATTGTTATGTACCACAACTCATTAATAAAATAGTGCTTCAACCTTCCAAATGGCAACCACGATTTAATTTTTTTATTATCGAATATAATTTTCAATTAGTCAGTTTTAATTTGCTTATTAAAATTATATAAAATCAATAAAAATATAGTTATATATCTATAATAATCCATTGGATATTAATTATTATTAATAATTAGAACTTAATTTGACCCAGGCAAACGCTAAAGAGAGACCCTTTTTGACATTATTGTGCCTCTGGTATAGCAACCCTTACCAGTTGTTTATGTTTAGCTATCATGTGACATTTATAACTTCCTGGTTGTTTAAATAATTTCATACACAAATCACACTTAAATTGTGGTTTTACTCCACATTCATATTTAAGATGGGTATACAATGCATTTTTTGATCTGTACACTTTCTTGCAATTACTTTTTGGACACACAAAATGCAAAACACCTGAAAAATATAATAATACTTTTAAAAATACTATATTAATAATACACATTTAACAAACTTTAAAAATATTATATAATTTCAAAATTATAAATCAATAAGAATAAATACACTAATATGTGGAAATTAAAAACAACCTTAATTTAACATTTAAAAGTCGTTTACCAACATTACAAATTTAAATTTATATACTATTGTAATGTAGTAAAAAAACTTTTATCGTTTAAATATGCTGTTTTTTGTTGTACTTCAAAGCAGTTTTGTAGCAAAAATAATTACCAAGCACAAATACAAGCAATAAAGGAAAGTATATTAAACTTGAATCTGTATTTAAGAATGAGGAAACAATTAAGTACACAATAATGTACTACATAAAAAAAACATTTAAATACCTGCTTAAGAATTCAACCGTCCAGTTGAACCCCAAACCTTAAAATGGACCTTTTTATCAGTAGAACGATTATAAAGAAACATGCAAACTATGCAAATGTAAGATGTTATCCCAAAAAAAAAACAAAATGTATTTCTTTTGGCCGATTCGCATAATATCAAAAATATTATCCATATATCAGACAAACCCAAAATATGTATACAGATCTTAGGTTTAATTGTAATCATTTATTTGTATGTTACTAAATTAATAGCAATATATATTTCTATGTATTACTATTGTTTTAGTACCCAAAATATTTTACATTTTAAAGAATTAATATGATTTGAGTAAGTACCCAAATACAGTACTTGTTTGTAATACTTTTTTCTCCGTTTTCTCAGTTATTCTTTACGTGTTTTGAAATTACTAGAATAATCAAAAAACATTTCTCTTGAGTACTACTCATGTTCATTCAATTTCTAATAAAACATTTTGAACAGTCCAAAAAAAAAAAAAAAATGATTAACCAATACAATAAAAGTGCCTAATAAAATCAATAAATTTTCGATTTACTAACATATAAAAAATATTAGTTATTAACTTGTAATTATTAATTACAAAAATAATTGTAATCCTTAACTCGTATTTGTAGATATCGATTAAATGTACAATAAAACAAGTGTTATAAATAAACTTTGATTACTTAATCAACTTATTAACCGAACAAAAACGAAAACAAATAATTACATAAACAATATATACCACAATTCAGTCAAAAACCATTTATTTCAACTTACTAAATTATTTTAGTATATTTTATTTTATTCAATCTATATATTTATACATTGCTACATTCAAATTTGTACTGTTAATTTTATATATATATATTATTTTATATTTATATACAAGCATATATTCTATTATTATTTTGACCAAACATTTATATTTAAACGTTTTATTCATGTTATTTATAAATTATCTAGATTAAGATCTATAATTTAATACATTTTATTTATATTATTATTATATCAACAAGCACATTTAATTTCACAATAAACTAAAGTATTTATATAATTCACTAAAACCTTTAAAAAATACCACAATGTGATAAACATAATCTTCCCCAAAATCTACTGAAATCTACATAATAAATAAGAGGCATATCCAGAAAGTAAGAGTACTAAATTTTTGTATATTTAAAAACAAATTGTATTTAAAAAAAAATTACAGGACATTGTAGGTACTTTATATATATATATATATATTATTACTTATTTTTTCACGTAGTCACTCTATGCAGGTTGTAAGTCCAGGCACAAGGTTTTTGATGCTCTCCTCATATAACTCACCCGCCATCTCCTTTGTTCACTTCAAGACCTCTTGTTTCACCTCCTCATCAGTTAGACATTTTTTTCCACCCATGTGAGTCTTCAAGAAGGTGAAAAGATCAAAGTCTGAAGGCACTAACTCATGGGATTATGCAGGGTGGTACAAAATGTCCCAACCAAACGAGTTCAAATGCGCGTTTGTGGCGTTGGCGGTGTATGGGAGGGCATTGTCGTGCAACAAACCCACTCCCATCATCAACATTCCACTCCGATAGTTTTGGATTGCTCTCTTAACCTATTGTAGGATCTCACAGTATCATGCTGCAGTAATCGTTTCCCCTTAAGACAAAAATCAATCAAAATGATCCCTTTTCGTCCCCAAAACATGAATGCCATGATTTTTTGGCCGAAATTGAAGTTTTGAATTTTTTGGCTGATGGGGAACCAGTGTGCCATCACTATAACTATCTTTTTGTCTCAGGGGTGTAATGAACTACCCATGTTTTATCACCAGTTACAATGGAAAAAAAATGTCTAACCGATGAGGAGGTGAAACAAGAGGTTACTAAAGTGGACGAAGGAGATGGCGGGAGAGTTCTATGAGAAGAGCATCAAAAAGCTTGTGTCACAACTTACAACTCGCATAAAATGGAAAGGCGACTACGTGAAAAAATAAGTAATATATATATATATATATATATACATCTACAATGTCCAGTATTTTTTTTTTAAATACAAAAATTTAGTACTCTTACTTTCAGGATATGTCTCGTATTTATGATTGAATGAGTATAACAATGGTGTGTTTATTAAGAATATGTATGAATTAGAACTCAAAAAAATATATAAATATATTATATAATTACATATTCATATAATTATACATAGAAATATAAGACATTAAAATACTAATAAGTTTTTTGAGTAAAAATAACATTCATTATACATAACACGAAACTTAATGAAATTAATATGTAAGGTTCACTATAACATAAATTTATAAAATTAATTTAGTAATAGTTTATCAATAAAATCATAAGGTAAATTAATTAATTATAATCAAATGCTTGGAATATGATATAATAATCACCTAGTTTAAATTTAATTTTAAATATTTTGTTAAAATTTGCTAATTTTTATTTGATGATAATTTAAACAGAAAATAATTATCCACCAAAGTATATGTATAATTTAAAAATCATGCATGTAAAAATATATTCTATTTTACTCAGTCTACATTAACTTTATGACTTTTGTTCCTCTTTGAAACTGTAGATTAATATTATATAATTGTTTTAATATTAAATCATTTTTATATTGGAAATATTTTTTCATAAATAATGAAAATGTATACAAAATGTTAAATTACTGAGTTTTCACTTTTTTCAAAACATCTGCAATACTATTTATTTACTTATTTAACAGCACCAATCCCCTTTTTTATTAAGTATTGCTTTTCAAATGAAGTATTTCTATAAGAAATATTTTATAGGTACTATTATAAATAATAAATACAGAAATAAAAATGGTATCAACCTATCCTCTAATTATAATTAATTAGTAATATGTTATTAAAATGAAAACATATTGCCTTTAAGTATTATATTTGCATAACATTTTATTTATTCATAACAAACTACCAAAATTACTTGATAATTTAAATAATAAACGAATCAAATACTCATTGTAGAAATTGGATTTTAAATAGAAAATAAAATATCATTTTTATTTTATTATATTATACAACATTACTTTTAACAATTAACAATAAACAATAAACAATTTTTAATATAAAACTAAACTAATAATCACTTAGATCAAATAATAATATAAATTGGTCTAATAAATAAATAAACATATGAACCAAAAATTAACAATATTAATATATTAGTAAATAATAACAAACAACAAAAAATATATATTTATTTTTAATTTTAACAATAACAACTCAAATGCAATTATTTAAAAAATAATAAAACAACATACTAGTGCAACATTGAACAAATGAACAAAAAATAAAATAGTTTAGCGAATTTTTTTAATTTTTTTTTTTTTTAATAATACAAAGAAAGTTAATGAAGGTGCAATTTCATCTTTTAAAAATTGAAATAGTATTGAAAACTAATAAAGAATAGGTAGGTAAAGATAAAATAGAACTGTTCTGAATTTATGAATATAACTTTTTTTCAATTAAAATATTTTCAAAAATATATATGATAAAAAATATAATTTAAATTAAATTAACAAAAATGTTTAAGAATAGCAGAAGAGAATGTGTAATATAGCATAACCACATTATTAACGACAAGATAATAAAAATAATATACTATAAATTTTGAATAAGAATCTATAAATATTTAAAAAATTGTATCTAATGTAAAAAAATTTAGAATATTTATCTTCTAAATTAAGGATATATCATATACTTCAAGAGTTTTATACACTAAGAGTCAGTGTTATAAAACCACAAAGGATTGCAGTTATCATCTTCAGCCTCCTTTTTAACGGACCCTGGTAGGTGGACAAGCATGTGCCTTCGCATGTTACTATGGCGAGCAAAGCTTTTACCACAGTAATTACACTTGAACTGTGGATCGATGCCGCACTCATATTTGAGATGATTGTACAAACCACTTTTGCTTTTATAATGGCTACCGCAATTTTTTGGACATGTGATCCGCCCATCAGAGCCCGTCTCTTTCAACTGTTTGTTAACCATACGCCAACGTAGACTACCTGAGAACACGATAACAAAAAGGGACACCTATGATGTGAGCAATCAGAAAAAAATATATATATGGACGGTACTCAAGCACCGCGGGTTACCATTACAAAAACAATATAATTTGTTAAACCATAGATCAATTTTGTTTGTTATTTTTTCAAGTTAGTTACAAGCATAGCGCCATCAAAGCTAACAGTTGAGTCTTTCAATAACAAAACTAACACCAAAATCGAATGTGTTCAATTATAAACTAGATTAAATCTTTATAACACTTAATCACAGAATTATTATAATAAATGTTTCTGGTAATAACTATTAATTATGATTAATATAATACTTTGTAAATTATTTTCAGATATTTAAAACTATTATTTTCAATCAAATATTTTCAGCACTCTCATATATATTTTACAATATTTAACCTATTCTAAAACTAAATTCTGACAAACATGTTTTAAACAATTAATCTTGTATAATTAAGTTAAATGAATAGTGATGAAATGTATATTAAATTATGATATACCTTTTTTAACTTTTCGTGCTATTATTGAAAAGTTAGCATGTCAAAGTTTTATCACGTGCTATGTACCTATTCGAAATATGATGTTCAAACTTGAAAAATAAAAGTTAGATAATACCATCTGATAAGTGTAACAATTAACAGGTATTTATGTATTACATGAACAAATATATACCAAGCAGGTTAATATATTTTTTTTTTTTTAATAACTATACAGTATGTAAATGATTATTTTCCACCCATTATGTATTTCTTTAAATTGTACATTTCATAAGCTGAATACCTACAACTATGCCTAATGAAAATGTATATTAGTTTCATTAAATAATAAATCTTAATTATACATCAGTATGTAATTTTTAACATTTTTAACAATAACTGAAAATACTTATAAATGTGTTATTTTACATTTACTATGGTATTTTTAAATGTGTTATTTTACATTTACTTATAAATGTGTTATTTTACATTTACTATGGTATTTTTGCAATTAATTGTTAATATAAAAAAATGTTTATTATTTTTAATTTAAGAAAGAATGAATTATATTTTAATAACCAATATTACATACCATACAATTATTTAAAAAAAAACAATTATAATTATAATAACTATACTTTCTTTTAATAAAAACATATGATAAATTCATATAAATTGAAATATTATATTACTACAAAGTAAATAGATCTCTGCAACACTAAAACTAACTGTTTAAAAAGTAAAACTCACTAGAAGTGATTTATTTTTTAATCCTATCGCGTCAATTATAAACAAATAATAATTATAATGAAACATACATTTTTGAAAAATTTTAAATTTTAAATATATTCAAACCTCCCTAAAAACAACAAACATATTTTCTGAGAAAATGTTAAACATTCAATCAACAAAATATTTAGATCACACAAATATAAATAATAAATCCTTCAATATCTCGATAACAAAATATTTCAAAATACCCTTTTAAATAATTTAATAGGTTTATTACTAATTAAGTTTAACTAAGGCGTTAAAATCTCATTTATATAGACATAACTGAATTTTATACATTTAATTTTTATTGAAAACATAAACAAAAAATATATTTTTTTTAAAAAACATGATTTTTCATAATAACTAATAATCAGTCGAATTTAAAGAAAGGCTATAATTATGAACAAGTATTTCATGTCGCCTGCAATTGCTCTTGATTGAAAATTTTCTTGAACACATAACACAAGAGAACTGAGGTTCTTTTCCACACTCAAATTTTACATGTGATCTTAAGCTGGCCATGTGTTTATACCGCTTGCCGCAAATTGTACAAAAAAATGGTTTATGAAGACGACTAGCTGTAAACAAAAACAACATGTCACATTCGAAGTAAAATATTCTTAACGTTGTTCATAAATGAAAACTACCTACATTGAAAACATGACAACGCTAACAAAAAAATCCACACAATAAATTCAACTAATATTTTACATATAGTGTATTCTCATATGGACACTAAAATACACTGAAATGAAACTGAAAAAAAATTTTAAATAGTAGTCAATTATATATATATATATATATATAAGTGAGAATAAAAATCATTTTTAAAGTAGAACATAACTTACCCTGGTACTTAAAACAATAATTAAAATAAAATTATTGTTTTTAAATATATATGTATGTATGGTAATGATTTATAAATAATCAATTGGACAAATAAGTATAAATCATATTTATATTGTACCTGTGTCTTAATATGAAAAATGCATTAACAATATATGATAATATTAATTAAATAAATAACATAATAATTAAACTTTAAAAATATCAAAATTCATACTTAAAAAATATTTTACATACATTAGTCATACATATAAAATTCAATAACCCAGAAACACCACAACAAAAATAAAAATTTTAACAAATAAGATTTTGGTATAAGCTTTTAAGATAATAAAATTATATGTCAATGTTTTTTACAGTGTTATATTATAATCAGAACTAAGATGTCTTGCTACCATATGTGACTGTAAATGGACCTTTTGATAAAATCTCTTCAAACATATGGAACAAAAAAATTGTCTTGTTTTCTGACACTCGTACCTCAAATGTCTGTACAAACCTGGCTTATACTTATATCTTTTGCCACAACTATCTCGAGGGCATTTAAAAAACCCATCAGAACTCATGACAGCAGATTTTGCATCTGAAAAATTTTAATTATTTAAATAGGTACACATTTAATAAATAATATAACACTTATAAAAAATATAGGCATTTATTGATATTAAGAAAATTATGTTTAGTTAAAGTGAACTTGTACCTGTTTCCTCCACCACAAAAATAAAAATGTGAAGTTACAAAATTATGTACAATAATAATAATAATAATAATAATAATAATGACAAATTATACTGCAGTAAAATCAGTAAATTTTAATTTAAATAAAAAGCAACAATTTTAACTGATATTTTAAACTTAATATTTTGAATTCGAAATGAAATATGTATTTGAATTTATTTATTTATTTAATCATATAACTAATATATAATAATTGTTGAATTCATTTTCTTATATACTTGGTTAGGTATACAACAATTTAGAGTTACACTTATTGATCTATTGTATTTTTTACAAAATATACATAGTTTGAAGACTTAATAGATACAAACTAAGTATATAAGAAAATGAATTCTACAATTATCATGTATTAAAGTACATAAATATACATATATACACACACATATATAAATATATATATATATATTTATATTTATTTATTTATTTATATAATTATATCATTAAATTAAAACTATAAAAATATCAATAAATATTAGCCATAGATAATTATAGTTTTTCAAATAAAATAAATGATTGTATTTACAGTACACAATAAAATAGAAAAATAAATCATCAAATATAATAATCATGAAAAATAATAATCAGTCAATATTTGGAAATAAAGTTATTTACTAGTGTCTCAAAGTTTAAAAGTTTTAAGTATTTAGGGTCTTTTGTACAAAAAAATGGCAGTTTTGACAAGGATGTGAAACATAGAATTAAGTGTGTGTGAATCAAGTGGAAAGAAACGTCTGGTGTTTTGTGCGATAAGAGATTCCAATGAGGCTGAAAGGTAAATTCTATAAAAGTGTAGTGAGACCAACTATGTTGTATGGTTCAGAGTGTTGAGTGGTTGACAAGAAAATAGAGCAGAGATTGAGTGTAGCAAAGATGAAAGTGCTTAGATGGATGAGTGGAGTGACAAGAGAAGATAGGATATGGAATGAATATGTAAGAGGAAGCATAGGGGTAGTGTCTATCATGTATAAGGTTAGAGAGAATAAACTTTGACGGTTTGATCATGTTATGAGGAGAGAAAATTTGGAAGCTGTAAGAACGGTTATGGAAATGAGCGTTGAAGGAAGACCAGGAAGAAGATCGAAGAAGTGGTTGAATGCGATTGGGTATGATATGAGGACTGATAGTGTGTGCGTAGATAATGTAGAGATTTAGAACACAAGTGGTCAACACTCAATAGCTGGAAAAGAGGCGAGGGAGAAGAAGAAAGACTATTGTATCAAAATGTGTATTGTAAACATTTGAAAATAACCAATTGTATTATTTTAAATACATTTTTATTAAACTTATTACTACTTTTAAAACAAATAAAGGGCAATTCTTTTAATGTACTACACTCAATTTCTTTATCATTATTTTGAATTTCGCATTAATTTTTTTAGTGAAATTTTATTGAGTACATTAAACTGTATATTTTTATAATCAAATTATACTTTCTACTATTTCTATCGTGTAGATTTTGTATTTTAATACTTATTATAAATAGCAACACATCTTTATTTTTAAAGAATAATACCAACAAATAAGAAACAAATAAGAAACAAATTTTGTAATAATTAATATAATAACTCTGATATTTTCAAATTCATTAATTTTTCAAGAAAATACAATCATTTAAAAGAGTGTTAATTACTAAAAAATTTAAATAAAATTGGTTCTTTTATAAAGACGCTAAATTAAATTTATTATCGATAATAATAAAATCTAATATATTATTAAGGAACCTACCAGCAACCTACATTTAAATCATATTTATAAGTACCTTAGATCAAATCATATGTTATTTAAAGAGTGTCCTACCTCGTTAATCTAAGTACAGGGTGTCTCAGAAAAATCGGAACTCTGGGTTTCAAACGGCTGTAGGGAAATGTAAAAAAAAAGAGGGGATTTTTAAACTGCTTCGGAGGCAACCCTGCATCCTACTCGACACATCGCACGCGGTGGAACAACGCGAAAGGCAGTTATGTTCGAGCAGCAGTGTCAAGAGTACGCGGATGACGCGATGGATTTTTCTGCAGAAATGGCTTGCCTGATCATTGAACATTATTTTCGTACGCGTTCGTTCGACAATGTTCGGCAACATTTTTACGATAAGTTCGGGCAAGAGCGTACGCTTTACAATTCAACCATCAAGCGTATTGTCAACCGCTTCCAGACGGAGCACACTGTTGAACGAACGCGTACGAAAATAATGTTCGATGATCAGGCAAGCCATTTCTGCGGAAAAATCCATCGCGTCATCCGCGTACTCTTGACACTGCTGCTCGAACATAACTGCCTTTCGCGTTGTTCCACCGCGTGCGATGTGTCGAGTAGGATGCAGGGTTGCCTCCGAAGCAGTTTAAAAATCCCCCTTTTTTTTTACATTTCCCTACAGCCGTTTGAAACCCAGAGTTCCGATTTTTCTGAGACACCCTGTATAAACCATAAAAATGAAAAGTGACTATTATTAATTTGTAAATAATCAATTTTTAAATATTCATATAATAAACCAAAATTTAAAATTTATAAGTTAGTTAAATATTTCAGATAGTTAAGAAAATAGTAAAAATATAGTGAATAGCACTTAATTATAAAAATTTGTTGTTATATATATTTATTATTTTAAAATGCAAAAATTTTTAAAGAAGAAACTTAAAAAAACTTTTATTCACATAACTGGAAATAATTTTTTACTAAACACAAATAATATATTTATACAACAAAGAAAAAGCAAGAAATTATATTAAATTTATTTATTTAATGTTCATTAAACTATTTTTATTCTATTTTACACAATCCAATTTTAATTAATAGATTTACAAAATATAACGTATAAGTACATGACAAAACTTGTACTTTATTCAGTTAATTACAAAAGTAAAACCAAATACTTTAATTTTTTAAGCTGATCTACTTACCATTTATTCACAAAGCAATTAATCTCTTTAATTAAACCAATCCTTCTTTTATTTCCCAAATAAAACTCTAAATCATATTTCCTTTATTTATGTATGTTTGTTTACTACATTAATAAAAGTCAATGGAATTTTAGTAATTTATAATTCATATTATTTTGGTATAACAGAATGTTTTGGTTTACGATTAAAATCATTTTTAAGATAAATAATAATACCAGCATTACAGGTATAAACCATAAGTAGGTACACCAAAAAAAAACAGACAGATTATATATTATATATAACAATTTTGTTTTCATTTTCAAAATATGCACATCATTTTCATTTTCATGTAACGGTATAACCATACATCACTTGGAATGGAATTTTAAATTACGTTGCATTACTTACCTATATAGTATAAAAATAGATGCATCAAAATATAAATTGTTTCAAAAAATACTGACTAAAATGGCAAGAATTTTATATTTCCTTTCTTTTTTCATATAATTGTATATATTTCTTCATGTTTTTAAATTTTTGTTATACTTAACTATTTATACAAATATGCATATTAAAAAAAAATCATTTAACAATTACTAAAACCTTTAACAAATCTCTACCCATTATAGCCTACCAAAGTTCAAAAGACATTATTTTACTATTTTTAAGTGAAGTAACATATTCAATGATATAAACAATGTATAATTCTACAGATGATCCACATACACAAAAAATTCTTATCCAGTTTCCTTAAACATATTTTTAGTACATTCACTAAATGTTTAAAATGTATTTTAATTAATTTCTTAAGAAGTCAAAACTGTTGCTAATACGCAGTGCCAGATCTAGGATATTTGGTGTTGAGGACTGATAAAAAAGTTGCGTCCTTTTTAATTCATTCTTTTTCATCAAAAAAATCCTTGTTATTTTTATGTTAACACTTATATTAGCTTAATAAATTCATTATAATTATAAATTATAATTCAAGTTAATATCACTATTAATATTTAACAGTGTACACTAAACAGTCTATTGATTATTAAAAACAAGTAACAATGAGTATAATACAATGGGTTTAATCATTATAAAATTATCGTACATTTTTACTTATTGCTTTTTATTATTGTGTTTCATTGAAACATTTTTATTACACAGCCTGACCGTCCCCTTAACTGGAAGACCGAATCCACAAAAATCCACGATATTATGAAAATGTGTTTTTCCTTTTTCTATACTTAATCGGAGTTATTTGATATTCAAAAGAATTCAGACAAATTAATTTCTATTCACATTAAATAACTATAGTATACAACACAATTTACAATTGAAGCTGAAATATAACTTAATCATGAATTTATATTATTAACATTTTTACTTATATTCTGTGCGAAAATATATCATAGTTGCTTAAATTGTTAATTCTTTAATCAATTTCAAAACGCCACTAAATAATAGACGACTGGGGCAAGAATACAAACTTTCCCTCCACTACTAGATCCAGCACTGTCAATGCATTACTATTTATCATCAATATAAGCAATTCCCAAACATTCTCTCTGACAGTCTCCATAGAAATAGGAAAAATGCTTGCAAACCCCTTAACAAAAATAAATACAATAATAAATTAAAATAATAATTTTATTGCTTCATCTTCTTAACTAAATGTATCTATTTTTATGAAATGAAATTGAATATATATTATATGTTTAATTAGTAAAAATGGGTTCAGTGTGATGAGTAGTGTTGTTTCTTTTATATTAAATCGAGTATATTAATATCTATATTAGATAGTTGGATTCATAAATCTGATTCCATTTGTAATCGATTTCTATACTTATTTTTAGTATACACGTGAGTAGAAAATCCTTTTTCACAGAGGTACGTTATTGAAAAAACATAAATAATCTTATTGCTGCTTCTAATATTTCTGTATAGTCTTATTTTAAACTCAATTAAAAAGGGAGGACAAAGAAGATTCTTTGAAAATCCTTTTTCAAAATTTATTTGATTATTCTTTAAACACAATATACTATTTCAGATTTATTATTATCTTAAAAGTCAAACAATAAATCATCATTAGTTTATTTATTTCCAATTAATCTGCACAAAAAAAACTACAGTAATGAGAGCATAAAAATGAACTTTGTCCCAATTCTCCAAATTCCATACATTCGTGTTTTCTAACAATTGTAATATTAGTATTTTATGTATTTATAAATATTTACATTTTTACGTGTAAATTATTTGTTTAATGATTTAATAAAAATAAACAGAAATAAAATATATAGCTTTTAATTTTTAATTTTATTAAAGAATAACATATAAGTATACATCTCAACAATTAGGAAGGAAAAAATAAATAATATAACAATAAAGACAGCCAAAAATAATAATAAGATATCTGCAGAAAGAAAAAACTCAAAGATAGAATTTATATGATTTTGTAAGATTGGAAAATGAATGAGACGGCATATTTATGAGAAATGAAAAAGTTATTACACCTAGGGAGAAAAAAGAAAAAAATTAAAAATAGAACGACAATGAGAAGCAATAGACTGGTAATTAAACCCATTTATGAAACCAAAAACAAAAAGAATAATGTTTGTGAAAAAGAGAAAAATTAGAATAGGCAATTTTAATTGGGAAAGAAATTAAAAGTTTATATAATTGGAAGTCAAGGAATTCACGCACTCATAACCCAAGTACCAACATGACTCAGAAACCATAAAAATGAAATATTAAAATTCCGGATGAAGATGTAAAATAGGATTTGTCACAAGGCCGTAGCAGAAACACATTTTCGGGGGAGTTTAAAACCGAATAATATATTTTCAACTACTAGATTTAAATACTAGATTATGTTGTGTACGATAAAATTGTGTCTAAATGCGAGTTAACATGTGGCGTGTAAATAGTGTGTCACCACCTTAAAAATGTAGTTTAATAAATCCAATTTATTATAACTATTAAACAAATTCAGGGGTGGGGTGAACCTCCAAACCCCCTCACCAAATACGGCCTTATTTTTACATATTCGAAGAATGAGATAAGATACAGGAGAAAAATTTGAAGAAAGGAACATGTGTCCCCTCTGTCCAATCAAGGGTGCCCATGGGAAGGAGACGAGTTTGAGAATCTGACACTATGAAAAATAGTATGGAATCAAGAACTTATATGGAAAAGGCACTTTTTGAATAACAAGACATTCAGAAGTGAGAAGACTGATGGGTGTATTATTAGAAAACAAAATGGAAAGACTTAAAATAAAGAGAGTATTCTACAAAAGTTTAAGAAGATGAAACGTCAGTATAAACTAGACCAGCGTTTCCCAAACTGTTGTCCACAGACCCCTGAGTATCCCTAAGTATACCTACGAGGGTCCGCGAACTCGTCTATAAATATTGAAATAATTAATATTAATACCAATGTAATATTTGTATCATATTGAAAAATATACTGTTAAATATAAGTACACCATCGGAACTATGGTTTTATTTTGACTAAAATTTTATTTTGTACTAGTTTGAAAAGGATTTTCAAAGAATCATCTTTGTCCTCCTTTTAGATGAGTTTAAAATAAGACTACACAGAAATATCAGAAGCAGCAATAAAACCATTAAAGCTTTTTTCAACTATGTACCTCTGTGAAAAAGGATTTTATACTCGCGTGTATACTAAAAATAAATATAGAAATCAATAAAGTAGAATCAGATTTAGTATAGAAGAAACAACCAATCATTTTGAACCCTTTTTTACTAATTATACAAATTATATATATTCAATTTTTTTTTTTATTAATTCAATTTCACATCATAAAAATAGGTACATTTAGTTAAGAAAATAAAACAATAAAATTATTATTATAATTTATTATTGTATTTATTTTTGTTAAGGTGTCCACAAGCTTCTCTGCTATCTCTAAGGAATCCATCGTAGAAAATGTTTAAGAAACGCTGAACTAGGTAAAAATGAAATCGTCGAATAACACATTCACCATGACTGAGTGAAATGTATGGATATAGTGGAAATAAAAAAACTTAAGAAGGTTAACTGAAAACAAACACTGGTAATTAAAATTTCGAACAGAGTATGTATCATAAAGTGGTGTAGGCGACATAAAAACGCATGTTAAATATTTGTATAATGAAAAAAATTTAAAAAATTTAATTTTAACTGATTACCTAACTACTACTGCATACTTATTCTACGAACAACGAACAACAATCCGTCACTCATATCTCATTTTTTGTACTCACATCGACTTACATCGATGAAAATATTTACTACTTAAAATCACAATTTTTGAGATCAAAACTTTAATCTAACATCTAACACAACAACTTGTGAATATTTATCATATGAGATTTCATATTTTCTTTGCGTTTAAATGGTCGTCCACACATAGCACACTGGAACTTGGAATCAACACCACATTCATACGTCATATGTCTTACAAGCCCTCTGTGATAAGTATACATTCGGCCACAGGTTAAGCATTGATGTCTTCTTTCTGAAATAAGACAAAAACCATTAACAAAACAATTTTTTAGATAAAATGAGGAATATAAAAAACACAACTCGAACATATTAACTACTATTGATTTAATCTACCTCTAAAGTACAAATTTAAATATAGTATTTATAATAAGACAATGTTTATCATCACGTGATTTTTATTATTACACACCTTATGATCTGGAAGTAACAATAACATTATTTTAAACTTCATAAATCTAAACATTTATGCATTAAACCCATATGAGACTTAAGACTAGTTTTTCGAAAGAACAGTTTATAACACATAGCACAACGGAACTGTGGTTGCTTTTGACACTCATACCGTAGATGCTGCCCAACACTCGACTTATTCGAATACGATCTATTGCAATTTGGAGTCGGACATATGTATTTTCTTGGATACATCAAAACTAGAACATAATATTATTGGCCAAATGAGTATAAATAAAAAAATATATATACATATATTTAATAAGCCAATAATAGCGACAAACTGTACTTTAAAATATATTTAAGCATATTTTATGTGCTTTTACAAAACAAATAATGCTTTAAAAAACATACATTATAAGTATATAAAAAGTATATTTGTAAAATTACAATATCATAATAATAATAATCACACTATAACATAATATGACCATGAATCAAAATAATTAGAAATAAATAAAAATCTAGAAATTGAAATCAATATCATACTTGAAACTCAAACCTATAATAGAAATTCATATTATCTCATCAGCCAAGGAACAATAATTTTCTTTAAAAAAAAATCACAGTAAAAAAATTATATTTGTTTTAACACAAACAAGTTATACTTCTGAAATATTGTATACTATAATTATAATTTTTATAATTAGCTAATCTAACCTAACCTAACTTTAGATTGGTACTACATAAAAGTTTTATATCATACAATCAAAATAAAATAGAATTTAATACACAAATATAAATATTTTTTTGAATATTATATACTTTATTGTTATTTCAATCATAAAAAGTTACATTTACAATGTTTATAACTAGCTTAATAATTAAACTATTTAATAGTCAAAATATTATGAATACGCAATAAATGCAGTTTATAATTTCCCTTTTGTTTAAGTGTCCTTTGATTGCAAAAGCTGCACTTGAATTGAGGTGACTTACCACAAATAACTTTAACATGACTATTTAAACTACTTCTTGTCTGGTATACACGTTCACATTTTTTACATTTTAACAAGTTACCATTGGCTGCAAATGTAACACTGCAAAACTGTAACATAATAAAGTTATATATAACTGTAAAATAAATAAATTAACTAAGTTTTAAACAAAATTTAAAGCTACAATTATGATTAATACCATTAGATACATAAGCATTTTCTATGTTTTAATGCATTTCACATTTTAAAAAATCTATATATTATATGTAGTCATGTATATATTATGCATACATTTATATATATCTACCGATAAATATGAATTCTAAATTATATTAAAACACATTGCTTGTATTAACTAGTATCAATGTGTTGTAACTGTTCAACAATTCAGATAAGTAAAATAAATACCTAAATAACATTTAACGTTTTTTTTTTTTTTTTTACTAAAACTTTTCTAATATCTAGCTTTTCATTCCTTAATTAAATTATTCTTTAAAATAATTGTAATAAACATTTGAACAACTCTTTAAAATATACAATACTATTTTTCTCATATCTATATATGTTAGTATAATAACATAACATAACATAACTATAATGGCATATAATCTTCTAAATTACTTTCATGAAATTATTTAATTGTAGTATAAACACTTTGAACCTCAAATACATGTTTTTTTTAATAATTTATCTTTTGTTTGTATAAAATATTCATACATTAAATACACATAAATAAACAATAATTAAAAAAAAAATTATATTTTAAATAAGTGTAGTTAAATTAAAATACAAAAGTACAACTATTTTAATGACAAAATCATTTGATGTTTGTTTACAATGTGTGATTGCAATGCAAATTTGTAGTGACATTTCTTTGGGCACATAGGACATTGAAATAATGGCTCTTTGTTTCCACATTCAATACGTTGATGTCGTTTTAGATCATGAGAGTGTACATATGCTTTGCCACAATGAGTACACATATGACTCTTTATTTTGGGAAAATTACCTAAAAAAATAACTCGTTAGGCCACAACAACTCATTAATTATTCAGTTAATATATTAACTTAGAAGTTCTATTCGAGATATTTCCAAAGATAAAAGCAAATATGTGTAATAAATAATAATGAAACTAAAAAAATACTTTACAAATAGTAAATGAATTTACACTGTCTTGTGTAAAGCTATTATTTAAGCAGGTTTAATTGCATAAGAATTTGATAATTGAATTATATGCAGAGCTACAGTGCGCTGGTTATACCTTCGCATATTCTGAATAAATAGACTGTCATCATATTTTGATTTCAAAACCCTTAGTCGGAAAAAACTATATTTATATATATAAATTAATGTAAATCAAGTTAAATGTTAAAAATATGTATTGATACATTTTTTTCAACACATTTATTATGAACTAACTATTAGACTAATTTGTGATCCACCAGTAATTTAAACTAAATATTTTTAACATGACAACTTTATTAAAAACTGAAATTCTATTATTTGAGATATGAATGACATAGCGCAGTAGCAAAAAGAAGTAGTACAATCTTATGACATTGGTCAACCAAAATATTACCAATTATTATTCAATTCAAAACTTAAATGTTAAGAATATTTGTATACTATTTTTTTGATTTTCTAAATGTAAACTCTTATGAGTTTTCAATGGTAATAATTAGTGTTAGAAAACTAATAATAAAATCAAATTTAGACTAGTTTTGTCATATAATTATTATATGTAATCGATTAATAGCTCATCATAGGTAATGATATTGCAATATTACAATAATACACTACAATATTATTTCACATGATTAAAAAACAATAAATATTCATTAATTTAATTTACTAGGGTTTTTGCATGTCTTTTTAATTTGCATTGCATTAGTTAAATATATTTTACTATATGTTATTTGTTTAGAAGAACATAAAAATAAATATTTAATAAATTAAATAAATTAACAAATAAACCTAACATAAATGACAAATAACAAATTAATAACAATTTAATTTAATTTATAAACAGCAATTACAGTATATTTTATTTCTTTAAGCATCATATTAATTCAAACTATAATTTTATTCCATGTACAATTTTACTTTCACAAACTCAAATAAAAATTATATATATGTCAATTTTAAACATTCTATTTAAATAAAAAAAATATATATTAACACTTGCTACTTGTAAATGTAATTAAAAATAAAAAAAAACGTTTTACACATAATACTGTGATTGATACATAGTATTCATTAGTTCATAATGTTTAAGTCGCATATGTTGTGTAAGATTAGTCTTAATTTTACACATTTTTGGACAGAATAAACATTGAAATTGTGGTTCCTTCCCACATTCATATCGAATATGTCGCCATAAACCATGTTTGTAGCGATAACTCTTTGTGCATTTATCACATTTAAATGACGATGGCTTTTGATCAACTGATGAAGCATTGGATGGTGAACTTACTACACAACCTTCATTTAACAATCTTTTCCTGAAAGTCCCTAAAAATATAAATTATATATATTAGATGAACAAACATTATTAATTTAACTTAAATGATAAAATTGCCACAAATCAAATGGCATGCATAGATGTAATAAAAAATACTAAAATACAAACTTTCAAATAAATTTAAATTCCATTGCAATTAAGGAAAATATTGAATGCACCTATACTACTAAATTAGTCTACATCATTTTCAAATAATTTATTGTAAACTGTTATAAGGTTTGATTTTTTTCATGCGATTATAAGATATAAATAAAAAAGTATCTATTTAACAGTAATTTAGTTAACTAATTAACTATTACCAAGTACTATGTATTACTAAGAATTAAATTACTTTATAATAAATATTTTAGTCAACTATAATTATTATAAATAGTAGATAAAATTGTCTTCATACTATTAGTATCTTCATGAAATTTATTTAAATGTAATTTAATACAAAATTGTTTGATAAAAATAATAAAAATATCATTATTGACATTCAATATTTAATATTATTTACTATTTTTGTAAAAATTTACCTAAATATTTTATACTTTTATCGTAACACCTAATATGTATGAAATATGATTATTGAAAATATAAAATAATGTATAAATTATACTTTAAAAATAAAATTTCCTTTAAATATTGATACTAAGTATCTCATCATACCTCAAAAAAAAAAAAGAATTCTCATGATTTAAAAATGAGTGCATTTATTGATGAATAACACATTTTAAAACTATTTAAAATATTATAATCATTTAATTGTGATATAAATTTTGACAATATTAAAATAAAAAATGACTAAAACAACCTAAATTTCATATTTATAGTTTATACACCATTATAAATGTAATTTAAACAAAAGCTACATTTAAGGTTTTAAAATCCTAAATTATTAGGTTTAAATACACATTAAAAGAAAATCCTATTGTACTTACTTTGACCTTCTATTTTTTAATAAGGTAACTTATTAGCACATCAAAATCTTATAATTTTTTTTAATTATTAACCATATATCATCTATTATAAATTCAATAACATAAATACTTTATCAAAAAAGTAATTAATATTAATATTATATTGTAAGTTCTTATAAAAAAAATATTTTATAATACCTGAAATACAATATGTAAAAATAGGTATAATTTATTAAGGACTGTAGTATTTTTATATACTATTATTAATATGTATTAAACTCAGTAAAAATAATCAATGTTGATATATATATATATATATATTAATTTTTCAGTCAAATGTGTATAACAATACATTAAATGCGTTATTTCTATTTGAACTTAGTAAATATAAATTAAAAATATTTTATTTAGTAATTTAAAAATACAATCTTAAATCTTTATCATTATTAAATACATAGAATATAACAAGATATAAAAAATATATTTTATTTACATTCAATTAAAAAAGGAATAGCCAAATGCTTACTATAGTAAAAAAATACATACAGCTAAAATGTTAAAACATTTATCTTTGACAAATTAAATAATGTAGAAAAAATAATCATTAGCAAAAGTATATTAATACTTCCAGTTAAAAACAAAAGTAATTAAAAATCTATTCCTAATACAATTTTACTTAAAAAATTAATATATATTTAATTCTTATATCTATGAACACTTTAATTATAATGTTAATTTGGCACACTTTTTCTCACACTTATGATCATAAAAATAAATTAAATGAAAGTTATAATTATTTAGGAAGACTAATAAGAGCGTGTGTGTTGGTAAATGTATATATATATGAAATATATTTGAGCACACTAATTTATATTAAAATGACTAGAGAACATTAATCAATTGGCTTTTTCATGCAGACTGTGACTCTAGTTCGGCAGACACTGTGGACTTGTGACGTATGCGTATATGTTGATGAAGATTACTTTTTCGACTGCAACGTTTAGGACACATAGGACAAGCAAACATAGGTTCCTTTCCACACTCATATCTTAAATGACGATTAAGGGTAGCCCTAAAACGATATGTTTTACCACAATGATAACATGCTGACCGTACCAATTGTTGAGGATCAGGTAAATTCCAATAACTGTCTAAAATATAATAAAAATATTAAAAATTAAGTTGACAGAAAATGTAATTAATTATTTTGTTACAGTCACTTACGATGCAATCAATCAAAAAACTCGATAACTACTTCACTGATGTAAGCTTCAAAACACAAAAATTTTATACTTTATTAGATATGACTAACAATGATACTTTGAGATCAAAAATTCTCCTACAAAGTGCAAAATTATTATAATTCTATAGAAGTATACATGTATATATGAAACTTAGAGGGCGCTACACAAGAAAATGATTATTTACATTGTTTTAATTGTATAAATATTTGAAAATAGTCTGTAATAAAACATTATAATAAATTAACCTATTACATATTTTACTTCAAAATTAAATTATAAAATATTGAATTCAACAAAATTAGCTAATTTTGAATAAATTATAATAATTATAATAATTTCAAACAACCTTTGAAATTTAATCAATTTTCAACTATTTAATCAATAAATTGACAATTATTTAAAAAAAAAAATATATATATATATATATATTAGAAATGACAATATTATGGTTATTGGTATTGATGAAGCATCCTCTATGACTATACGTTCCAAAATTGTTTAAATTTACTTTAAAAGTAATATAGCTTTAAAACAATGTATACTACTACAACAATAAATTGGCTAAATGCAATTCATGCACAACACAAAAAAACAGCAAAACTTTTAAAAACTGACCAAGCTACACAATCATCTATTAGTTTGATAATTAACAACCAATTATTGAAAATAATGACCAAAAAATGGTTTGTAATTGGTCTGTAAAATCATTAAATTCTCAGATTTAGATTTGTGTGCAACCAAGTAATACTATATTAGCAATATTTAAAAATGTATACACTTGGAAATAATTATTTTTCAATCATAAAAAGTACTAATAATCATTATTTCAATTATTTCAATTCATATATGGTTTACATTAAAATAACGATGCAAAATAAAATAAATAATGTTTATTTTTATAAAAATGTTTCACCATATTAAAATAAAAATATACTATTCAGAAAAATAAATTTTGAATAAATAACTACAATTAAGTGAATTATTACAATTTCAAGAACTATTTAATATTCCAATATTCTTCAATTATATAATAAAACATATTTTAACCAATAAACTATTTAAATATCTGTATAAGTGTATAATAAGGATAGACATAGATAGATAGGACATTACAAGAATTCATAAACTGTTTATAGTTACAAGCATAAAAATGTATTACAAAATTGTATTAAAAATAAAAACAGTGATTTTAATTTGTCTTTGAATATTTATTATAAATTATATTGATATTAATATTAATAGACCATTTAAAGTCTATTAATAATAAAATATTATAAATATTATACATAAAAATGTTAATATTTAATACATCTTACCAGTATAATAATTGTCTTTTTCTTTGTATGCATATGAATGTATAATAAGGTACAAACAAATATAATCAAAATAAAATAAAAGGTTACTATCCAAATGAATTTAATTTAAAATCAGGTAAATGCTGAATTACGTAATAATTATTTTTAATATATTGCACGAACACAAAATATATATGCATAAATAAAATGCATATATACATATATTTACATGTAGGTATGTAATGTGATAAAAAAGCAAAATAATAATTTTTGATAATTTCAATTTAAATACTTAACTTTTGTTAGACCCACCACATTAAAAGTAAATATAAAAATAATTTAATTATATCAAAATTAATTGTGTGTAGCTATTTTATTATTTTGAATAAGTACTAAAAATATTTAAGTTACATAATTGCACCATTGTTACCCTTATACGACTAATAAAAATAAAAATTTGCTAACCACCCGCCACCTTAAAATTAATGCAAGGTATTTCCTTGGCAAATTAAACTAATAAAAAAATAAATAAATAAGTTCTTTACAACAAAAATTAAAACCCTTTAAAAATAAAAATAAAACAAAAATAAAACAATATGCCAACCCGACGAGTAAAAATATTTAAACAACATGTTTTTTTTTTTTTTTGGTAGATACGTGTTTTTTTCAGTCATTAATAACTGCATAGAAAATTTAAGACCTAATACATTAACAAATTTACGTAAACAAATAATAAATACTAACATTTATAAATGTTTAATCCTGCTACGACTGACATCATAAAGGCCATTTCGAGCTATCACAATCGTCTTATTGCACTTTCAGATCGCGTTTTATATTTATATTTAAGTGATAATTTAAGCTACTAATTATTTATTCACGTTAGACTCATCAATTATTTAGGTAACAGCAATTTTTTATAAAGATTTCGGAACATATATTTTAAAACGAAATATCTATACATAAAATATTTTTGATAATTAAGAAGAAAATGTATTGCACATTAAGTTTATTAATTAATATAATATATTAATACAAATTATTTTTTAGCATAAATATATGAAAATTATAAAACTCAAATAATGAAATGATTTAGTAGATAATTATAACAGAAAAAATATTTTATATTTTTTTTTTTATATACAACCATAACTAAATTATTAACTAAATAAGGTTGTTATTTGGGATATATATTCTTTTAATTCATATGACCTTTACCCTAATAATTAAATAATATATAATAAAATATAAAAACTCGCAATAAAGATATTGACAAAGTTCTTGTGAAAACAAAAAAAAAGTATATATATGTATATATATATAATTTTGGGAATTAATAATTTAAGAAAATATTTAAAATGAATGTAAATGTAAAAATTTAGTCAAGTTCAATGACATTATAAAAATATGAATATATAAGATATAAATAATAAACTGTTAAATATTAAAATGATTATTTGAGAACATAAAATTGAGCAATTAGATCAAATGCACAAGTTCAGAAATTAAATAATCATATTTAAAACACCGTATTTTAGATTAACATTATTAGGTGACAAAAAGAATTAAATTAAACTAACTAAAAATATCATTATTAAACATGCATGTATATATACATATATGTATATTTAAATATATATACAATATATGTATAAATGTAAATACGTAAAATTTTAAAAATATAACCCTGGAAGAATGTTAAACAAAAACTTGTGAAAAAGAATTTGTATGGTTTTAAACTTCTTTAGTAGGTGCACCAGTAACGGGTGGAGGGACAGCTGTAAGATTTAACTTATTTAGATGTTTATAATTAATGTGTGTTTTCAAATTATCTCTTCTATAAAAGTCTTTAAAACAGATACCACAGCGGTACTGTTTGATACGATCACACTCATAGCGCACATGACGGTAAAGATGATTACGATTTCGATAGCTACGTGGGCACTTAGGACATGGGAAACGTGGTTCAGTAGCAGTAGGAGTACCATCAGTATTATCAGGAGAAGCAATGGGTGTCAATGGCTGCTGAGTAGATGATGACTGTCTAGGCGCTGTAGCTAGAGTTGAATGAAATGTTTCTGAAGTACTAGTCCAGTACTGTAAACGTGCTTTAGTCAATGGATCCAGCATCATCCTGTTATATTTGGCAGATGAAGCTATGACAAAAAACAAAAATATATTAAATTAGGATTCCTAACAGAATAAATCATTGGTTACTCTATATTTATTCAGAAACCCTTCTCAAATGCAATGTACACCATTAAGCCCCATAGGACTGTACACATTAAGCAGTGTTATAAATTATACATTATATGAATAAATATATTAACTTAAATATGTACCTTATGAACCACATTAAAATTTAAACCCAAAAATATGCAGAATCTTCAGACTTACCACAAGTTAAAAATATAGCTCTGCCACCAACCAGATCCCATGCATAAATTAGGAACATTTAAAGCAAAACATAAAATAAAATGTTAGTTTAATTTTTAAGAGGTTATTAGTTATTTTTTGAAAATAATATGAAAATATCTAAAAATAATTTTCTTATGGCTATCCACCATATTTATCATACTTCAATCTGAAACAAAAAAAAAACAAAATTATTACAAAAATACAAAATACTAAGTTTGTTTATATTTTTAATATTTGTCTTAAGTGTTTAAATAAATAAAAATTATGAAATAAGTTTATTGATTACAATAAAGTTATTACTCAATTTCATAAATATATGAAAGTTCAAAATGAAATAATATATTCAAACTTCTAAAATGTTAAACAAAATTGTAAAACACCCTATGAATTATTTTGTTTACAAATTTACAAAATAAATCGTTTAAAAATATTGTAAATTAATTTTATCATAGGTATTAAAACTTACAACTAAATTAACTAAATTAACCAAATCATAAGGTAAATACATAATTAAAAATATATTTAATACAATGTTAAAATATTATACAATACACAATTTAATTGTAAATCAGTCCAAATAGCTCAGACTGACTATATGCATATTATTAAGTAACATTTTTCTTCAATAGTACATAAACTAAGTTCAATTGGCAACTTTTCAATATTTTACCTTTATTTATGTACAAAAAGAAATATAATATATTACACTCAATATTATAATTAATTTACTGTTAAAATAAAATTATGAACAATTAATGAAAAATTATATATTATTGTCTAATAAACTGTTTGTATTCAGTCAATTATAAAGTAATTTAAACATTTTGTTTAACCAATAATTTCCCTAAAACCATTATTGAATTTAAATTCTGGCTTTTGAAATCTAAAAAATAAAAATAAATTAAAATTACATTATGACAGTTTTACTAAAAATGAACTTGACCATTTTTTAATTGACTCAAGTTATTGGAACTGACTTTCCAACTGAATTATTATGCACCTAAATTACTACCATAATTAATTTATACTGTATAGGTTGCCATCATTTCTGACAATATATTTAAATGAATACATAAATAAACTTTTAATTTTAAATACAAATTTACTGTTTACATAAAAACGTATTACAGTTTGTTGTATGTTCTAAATTTAACAAAAAATTGTTCAAAAACCAATAGATTACTAAAATATGCAAAAACTAAATATACATTAAATAATAATTATAAAATATGTATAAAAAAGATTTACTTATTTAATTAAATAAGAGGCCATGTTTAATAGCCATATGATGTTGGAGACCAGATTTTCTAAATGATTTATAAGAGCAACGAATACAACAAAATGTAGGCTCTTTCCCACACTCAAGTCTGGTATGAAGTCGATAACTAGTCTTTGAACCATACATTTTTCCACAAGCACACTTGTAAGGCTTTAAAGTATCTATAGATCAAAAAAATATTAAATTAAAATTTTGTTTATAATATTCAATAACTAATAAGCATAGAATTGCCTTTTATAATGCTTGATATTAAACTCATTGATATATCTATCATATTACATACATTTTTTTTAAGTTTAACATATTTAGAAAGTTTTTAGTTACCTAAAATATTTTTACATATTTTCAAAAATGTTAGTTTAGGCATCATACAATATTTTACTTTAAAAATATAACTATTTATAATATAAATAAGACATTTTTAAAAGTAGTAAATTTATTTATGAATATTTTTAATTTTGATAAAATAAGAGGAAAAGTAAAATAATATTTTTACTCTGTATTTCTAAACTCCATTCAGTTTAAATTGCTTATAAATAATAAACAATTTGTTCAATATGCAATATTTATGAGTACATTAAAATTTTTCAAACGATAAAAAATATTAAAATCAGAAATTGTTTTAGTTTTACAATTTAGAAAAGAGATTTATGTATTTTAACAATTAAATATAAATATTCTAAATATTTTAAATATTTTGAAAAAAATGTATGTAATATCAAAATGGATCATTTCTTATACATTTTACACTTTTCAATTGCAAACAAGCATATTTAATATCTATTTTTTATAAATAAATAATTTTCAAGTTATAATGTATGAACAAAAATACCATTGTACAATTATGAAAATATGTGCATTTTCTATGAAGTATTTCAGTTTCGAAAATCAAATGATTTTAACTTGAGTTGCATTTACATAAAATGCAAGTCAAATGGTGTTACATTTTACATTACATTTTATTATGTAAATATATTTGTATTTATACATAATAATCAAAGTTTATATGAACTATGCATTAAGATTTAAAAATGCATATTTTTTTTAAATTTAAAATGTAATACTACAAAAAATTACCTAGTTAAACATTATTAATAAATCACTTTAAACATACTTATATATACTAATATATTTTATCATTTAAATTTATATATATTTTTGTTTAGAATGTATTCATTTGAATATAATTGTTCATAATTAAACGAACATTTAATTTTCAAAATATCTTTATTAAATTATATATATATATATTAATAAAGACAAAATATAATAAATAATGGATGACACAGTTAATTAACATTTAGATTATTCTAAATTTTAAGAATACTTGGAAGCACATTTTTTTAGTATTTATTAAAAAATAACTAAATAATAAATACTTTTTAATAACTAATTTTAAACTTAAAAACATAAAAAATGATAAAAATATAAAATATAAAATAATGCAATTTTTAGTAAGTACAGTTATTTTAATATTGACATTGAAATTTGATGTTGTTTTTCAATTGCATAAAAAATTTTTTTAAAAATTGAATCACATCAATATTACTTATTTCAAAATAAATTACATACAATTAATAAATTCATTAATAATAACTATAGTATTTTACATATGATAGTCATACAGTTCTTCTTTAAATTTATATAAAAATAAAAATACAATTATTTCGTTACTTATGGGATTCAATTATAAGGATGTTAACACATTATTTATGAAATGAGCAAAACCAATATATATGTACTATAAACTTGAACCTATACAAATTACTAAGGAAAATATTATTTAATTTATTTAATATTTTAAACCTGGACATTAAAGTTTAAAATTTAATATTAAATATTGATGAAAATATTAAACATTAGTCATTACAATTTTTAGAACATTATATGTTACCAAACACTTGCTACAAACGAGAACATTTTAGAATAGTTTTACAAGTATAAAGTATATATGTAATATTTAATACTGTATATGTATTATACAGGAACACTGCTAACATACTGCTTACACAACCATTTAATTATAAATTAAATTAAAATAATAGGTATACATTACAAAAAATATTTACTGTACAAATAAGTTAAAATCATAACAATCAAACATTTTGTTATCCAAAAATAACTAAATTTCTAATATAGTCAATAATTATAACTTAGTACTGACATTTAACTCTGTGTCTAAATTACAAAATTGTCATAACAATAATGTGTGAGTGCTATCTACAATTTTCATTCTATATTAAAAAAATATACCAATAAAATAATTTATAAGTCATAACTAATTATGTTTTTTTCTATAATTCATGTACCTATATTAAGTAGTTAAATAAAATTATGAGATATACACACAAAAACTAAAAATATAATTTTTAATAACCTAAAATTACTGTAGTATTTTGTATTATTAATTTGTGTGTTTTAGAACATTTTTGAAAATAATAAAACATTAAAATTAATACAAAAATATCAAAATAGTTACCTATTCACTAATATTTGTCTCAATAGTCCACTTAAAATAAAAGTTTTAAATTTAAAAAAAGTATAAAAAGTATTTCAAGCATTTTTTAAATGGTTAAATATAATGTATAATTAAACTATAACTAAAAAATGTATTACCATTTAGCAGTAAATCGTTTTTCAAAATTCTATTAAAATTGAAATTATAATTTTTTTTTAATTTAAAACATTCTGAATATTCATCATTAGTATAAAGATATTTCTTAACCTATGTTTATAATATTTATAATAATTTATTAGTAGGGTTTGTTTTGAATAAAAAAATAATAAACCAACAGTAGTATATGTGTTGTGTGTATGTTTGTGTGCATAATAAAATAAAGTCATTCAGTCTGAACTACAAACCGATGTTTACTATAAGTATGTTTCTGTAATGCTATTTTCTGATAAGCTTTGTAAGAACAATGGTCACATTTGAATTGTGGTTCTTTTCCACATTCTAATCGCATATGCAGACTTAAACTGGTCTTAGACTTGTAGTTTTTTCCACAAGGACACATCCATCGATTATCGACCAACTGAACATTTTCCATTGATATAGATGGCTTCCTGCCTCTGTGCGCCAAGACAAAATGAAAACCTGGTAATAAATGTTAATTGTGGTTACCTTGGGTTCAAAATAATTAACACTATAGTAAATTGAACAAAAGCTAAGCAAATAAAAAAAGAAGTTTGGGTTTTCAGTCCATTAGTTTTCAAGTTGTTAATAAAACATCCTATTTTTATAGTTGTTTTTCTATAGACAAGACAAAATAACTAAATAATTATAATTTTAAATTTCAAAACCCAAAGAGTTATACATTATTGTCTATCATATTACTATTTATTAGACATTCTAATTACGCTTAATAAATATTTTTATATTAAGCTGAAAATTAAGAGTTTTATATCATATTAAAAAAGAACATTTTTTCAACAAGAATCTTTTAAGTTTATTCCCTTTTCCATAAATCTGTTATATTTGTTTACAAAACAATCAATATCTTTAAAAAACTTATGTTATAAAAATACAAATTATCACAGAGGAAAAGTTTTCTGTTGCGTTACAAAACACAATAAATAATAAGTAAATATAACATTTTATACACATATAAAGCAAAAAAAAATCAACACAAATAATCGCAACAGTTAAATATATAAAAAAAAATACAATATAAAGAGTATGCAATCAATTGAAAATAATTAATACAAAACCATTAATCACTATCACAACAATTAGGAAATAATATATATCAGTACTATGGAAAAAACATATGTATATAATATATATATATATATATATATATATATTTCAAAAAATCTGTAAAAAACCATTTCTATTATTTACATTAAATAAATTTTAGAAAATATGTTTTTTTTTTTTTTACTGGAAATTTGAAAATGCGACTAATGGATATTATGATTAATTAGCACAGTGATAATTCAATAAACTTTTCTGAAAAAATATTTGCAAGTAGTAAGAACAGATTTAAGATTTAAATAGAGAACCTTCTTGTGCTTGAATCAACACTGTTACATGTATAGGTGGTGATGATAACTGTTTTAAATAAAGAAGTTGGGAGGGGAAACTGTTAGAAATTATATACCTGAGATAAAAAGTATGTGCAAATTTCATTAGATTATGATAACAATATAAATCAATGAGATTAATAAAATCACATACAGTTTGAAATAATTTTAAAGATAGAAATAAAGATTGAATTAATAAAAAGTTTATTTTAGACAAGAAAGTTGTTATAATATAAATATTAGTAGTTTTTAATAACAATTTTTAATTTTAAAATGTTATAATAAAATAAGATATCAATTTATATAAACTATTGAAGTTGAATTATTATTGTATTAAGTATGAAAAAAATTAAATAACATATTAGCTAAACTATTAACATTGTCAACTTACTTGAACTTAAATGAATTCTAGAAAAATATAATATATTTTAATTAGAAAACTATTTTCAATTAGGTATATAAGAACAAAGTAACTGTTAGAAACTTGTACATTTATTAAAATCTACTTCAAACTTCTATAAATAAAATATATAAAAATTTGTTTAAATTATACTTTAACTTTACTTTCAACAAGGATAGCTATTACACAAAAGTAAATTAAATTAATACTTTTTTAATTACCTGGTATTAGGTATATATTATAAGTTTATATCAATATACGTATGTAAATAATATATTGATATAAATTATAATATTGAAAAATGATTAGTTACAAAATCATTTAAAACTTCTTGTTCCTGATTTGAAATATAAATAATACCTAAATATTAATTTAAATGTCTATACCCAAATCTATTTAATTAAATACCAACTATAAGTCTTTAAAAAATAATAAGTACACAACATATAAAACATAATACTTTAAAATTCACAAATTAGAATTATTATAGCACATATTTTGAATCCGAATAGTCCAAAATGTGCTGATTAATTTTTTTTTTTAAATGTTATGATTTTAATTAAAACAGCCTATTTTATTCAATATGTTTAGAAACTTTATAAACATATTTTTGATTAGATCAGTCCTATGTTTCATATTATTATTTCATTAAATATATTTGTAATCCAAACTATTGATTCTTTAAAGAACTAAATAATAAATAAATATATATTAAATAAAATCATTCAAATGTGTATTTTAAATTGTATTTTTATTGCTAAAAACTGTTAATGATTTTGTTTTTTAAAAAACAGTGACTGTATATTATTTATTAATAAATTACAATAAAATATTTAATGACAGGCAAAACACAATATATGTCTACAAACACAGGAATTTTTTCTAATTCCAAATAAAATTTAAATTAACAATAAATAAACATAAAAATGGAATTTATATTAAGACACACACTCATATATAAATTTCATAAACCTAAAAAATAATCAACTATCAGTACAAAATAATGCACCAAAAACTTACGTTTGATTCGTATTAATTTGAATTAATATAAAATAATATTAATTATTTTCATATTAAAAATTATGATTTATAAACAGTTAACAGTTACCAATAAATGGTAAAATATAAATGTAATATTCAACTTTAAAATTTTTAGAACTTAATAAATATCTTTTATGTAGATAAATTATTAGCTAAATTTTCAATAGTTATAATTTGCTTTAAATTCAATATTTCACTGCATATGCTGAAAAACTAAGGAACAAAATTTAGGAACATAAAGAATAAATTAAACTATTAAAATTATATTATACATGAATAAATACATGTGAAATTTAAATAACATAATATATGTATAATAAACATAATGTATACATTATATTATATATATACACAAATACATTCATAACCAATACTTACTTAATACATTTCACTATATATATATATATATATATACATATGTATATATATACACATGCACACTTATAATTTTGTTCCTGAAAATATATCATTAATAATGCAATATAATAGGACTATCATTAGTCCTTTAATTGCAATACTATAGACAATCACAAAAATACAATTTTCAATAAAGGGTCTTAAAAACTATACCTTTTTTACCAATACTTACCTTAGACAATACTTTAAAATTCCCAATTGCAAAGGAATACAATTTTATGTATTTAAAAATAGTTGTTGTGATTTAATGTTATAAACTTATATAAATATTTTTATTTTTCATATTATTATCGTTCATATAACACAATAACTTCAAAATAAATTACATAAACTGTATTAACATTGATAACTGATAACTGATAACTGTACTGCATTTAAATTTGCAGAAATAAATTTATTACCTACTTAATTTTTGATTATATGTCTAAAGTGTTAATTATGCATTATCTTAACCTAATAATAGAAAAATTAAAGAATAGCATCATCAATACATTTGGATAAATATTTACATTAAAACAACAAATTATATATATATATATATATAAATATATATACATAAATAAGTATTACACAATTTCAATATTAAATAATATATATGTATGATACTATTTATATTTTATAAATAATATAATACTATTTTGTTATTTATATTAAATGCATTTTAATATATAAAATATTTTTTAAGAACTTAAAATTTAAAACATCAATCTAACAAAAATATACAATGCCTACTAAGTATGGAAATAATATAAAATGAAATGTCCATTCTTTCAAAACACCTATACTATAGCATAAATTATTGAATACAAATAATCTACATGTCCACAATTTTAAATTTATATACTTCAAAAAAATAAATAATAATACAACTTTTTAAAAAAAATTACATGAAAATTCCTAAAACAGTCCCTGTTAACTAGTTAGAGTAATTTTTATAAAATAAATTTGTGGTACTTAAATTTATAAGCCCAAAATCACAAAATATTATACACTTTAACTGTGTATACGTATTTCAACAACTACATTGTCATGATTTTGGGTTTATAAATTTAAGTACAAAACAGTCAAAAGTGTTCTATTATATTTTATTAGAAATTTGTGGTGTTCTCTTTTCATAATTTTTTTTAAAGTTCTAAATAAAATATTACAAATGTTATGACAGTTCCAAAAATAAAAACAAAAACTATGGTTTATTATTTTACTAATAACACCATTTAAATTACATAATCAATCTAGTATTTTCTTTATTTGTCCTTTAAAAATATAACTAATGAAATAAAATTAAAATATTTTTTTTTATTTTATGAATTTATCATTAATTTAAATATCAGTATTTACTTTTTATAATTAAATGTATTGTCAAGATAATAGAATGAACCATGTAAATAAGGAAGATCACATATTCCATTCAATTATCCTGTCACTACATTAAAATAAAAAAATGTAATAAATTATCTAATAATAGGTATCAATGATTAATTAATTAAAAATTTATTTATTTCATCAGTTATTATATAGTACACATTTTAAATAGACTATTATTACCTATTAATCATAGATGGCTAATATTTAATAAAGAAATATTATTTCTTAATAGATACAGTTTGTATACTTTACAATAAATGTACAATAATTTCCTAATATTTGACAAAATTAATGATGATTGAAGAAATATTTGTAAGAAATGGTAGGTGCTAGACTGATGTTTCTTTTACAAAATAATACTTTTTATGTGTAAATAGATAATAGATGTAGATAAATACAATACAAATAATGTATTGTAATATATTTCTAAAAAATTACAAACTATAAACATTTTTTTTTAAATATTTTAAAATAAAAATCCAAATGTATATGTGAATATTTTTTGTCTCCTTTGCCAAACCTGTTGAAATCTTCAATATTGTTACAGCAAATGATGACTATTAGCATAAAAAAGCTACTAAAATCGATTAGCTACCTAATTAATATTTTGACTTTTGAATACTATTTATTATATATAACTAAACATATCTTAGATCTAAATATAGCAAATACTATTGGTTTTATAATTTGTTTTTTCTTAAGAAATGCTTATTGATTGAATAAAATAAGTACGCAAATACACGAACCGATCAAATAATATCGGTTTTATCAATATCGGTATTTTTTCAAAACCGATATTAATATCGGACATTACATTTTAAGCTAATATTTCAGTTCATAGTTTGATAAGATTAGTTCAAGGAACACCAAGCATTAAAGTCATCAATTTTTAATATGAGAAATATATCAAATGCCAACACATTAAATATCAAGAAAAAGTAGTTTGAAGAGTCTAACCTCAATTGATATAAAATGAACAGTACTCAAGAAATATTATTATTAATTTTTTTTAATTATCCAAATAATTTAGAAAAAGTAATAAAATTTTCTATACAATTTTTAAACGAAAATTCTAGTTAAAAATTCAAATTTAAAAATAATTTGACGGGTGATAAGTATTATAAAATATTTATATTTCATATCCATTATTTAATAAGAAATGTAAAGAAAAATTATTATGGAAGATATTGCAAAAATAGAAATTAAGATCAGCTCAGAAACATTTACGTTTTACAAATATTGTCAATTATTACTTTAAAATTTAAAATAATAAAATTACCAATTAGCACATACTAAAATAAGGTTAAAATAGTAACGAAATTATACAACAAATATTATTAATAAATGAAGTTATACTAATTTTGATTTTAGAAAAAAAAAATTTTCATCCTATAGTACCTCACATTGAAAACTTAAAATTTTAATTTAAAATTATAAACGAATACAAAAATTATTTAAATTAGTAATAAAAATAATAAAATAGATAATAAACCTAATGAAGACAAATAATAAAATGTTACCTATAAAACTATTAATTTAAATAGCATGATTATCTGAATTAAATAAATTTATTTTATAAAAAAATTGAAAGATAAAAATTCAAGCAAAGCGGATCTTACCAGTGTCGTTTCTTCATAATCTTCAAGGAGACAAAAAATAGCATTCTCTAATTTTTAACTTAAATTGTATTATATAATTTTTTATACATGTTGTTCAACCATCATATTGTATTACTTAAGTACATTTTTATTAACAAATAAAATAGAATAGAATTTTTATCAAACATAATTTAACTTGGTAATACTAACAAAACCAAAATCTCAACTAAAACCCAATTCCAGTAAGTGTTACAAATTCAATATTTTCTATTGTAATTTGAACTATTTAATTGAATTCTTTAAATAGTGACTAAAATTCAAAATAATACAAAATGATGTTCAACCTTAACAGCCAGGATTAATATATGTTATAACGTTTGCATCAGATCGATATCATCAAAATCCAAAATTAACAAACAATATTCATCAGTGATACATAATTATAAATGTGTTTTTTATAATTTCAATAATATTTTGGGGATAATCTCTAGCTGTTTTCATTAAGAACTTAATTAATCATCCACTTACCTTATCTGTTATCATGTTCGGACTTATTGCAAAACACATGCCAAATCTGAAACAAAATGTATATCATTTTATAAATTATTATATAAAATTTGCATTATTTATTTAATATAAATGAACTAATTATATATATATGTGTAGAGGGAAGAAAACCCATTATATATTACCTACTGTTTTATGTCATTCATTTACATGTAATACATTATCAAACAATAGATAGTTACTAGTTCTTAATAAATAAAATAATTTACAGATAATTGAGTATTGACAACTTTTAATGAACAATAAAAACAATAACACAAATTCTATAAGAATATAATAAAATATAATTTAAAAATATATATAAATAAATATATATATATATGTGTGTGTGTGTGTGTGTGTGTGTGTGGTGTGTGTGTGTGTGTGTGTGTGTGTGTGTACTTAAATATACAAATAAGCCAATGAGTATTATGTTAATTATAGAAAAAATAAAATATAAAAGTTGTTGTATACACAACATACATAAAACACTAACATTCACCACCCGTTACAATGGTTTTTAAAAAATTTGGATCGCTATCGGCAGTTTCAATGAAGTCTCAGCTGCAAGAAAGACGCGTCTGTTTTTGGTCATTGTTCAAAAAATGTGGAACAAAACGAGAACAAATTTTTTGATGGTTCATTTTTTTTGTTAAAATTGTATATACTGTGTCTTTACCAATGTCAAGCTTATCTTCTATGATCCGAAGGGTAAGATGATGTTGCTTGAGTAGCAGCGCACGCTACTGTGAACAACCGATGATGGTCTTCCACTTCGTTCGTCGTCACCCAAAGACTCTCGACCATTTTTAAAACGCTTCCTACATGTATACATAGTAGTACGTGATGTAGCTTCATCGTCAAATGCTTGCTGTATCATAGAATAAGTTTCTGTAAAAGATTTTTGAAGTTGAACACAAAATTTTATTGCGCTTCTTTGTTCCATTTTGCAAACTCGTACAAGGTACCACAAACACACCGTACACAGCAGAATATAACTCGAGACTGACGTGACCAAACATGCCAATATTTTATGTACATACTCCATAGACTTTATAATATATGAACCATTAGTTGTATGAGCGATAACGCTATTTATATTCTCTAAATAAATTTAGCTCGGGAATATTTCAGACATACTGTGTATACACAAAATGTTTGAAACCCAAATCACAAAAATTATACACAATAACCGCGCATACGTATTTCGACAACTACGTTGTCATCATCAGCGCAAGCTACTCCTAACCCTAGCTGGTTAGCCCTGGTTAGCGCCAGTAGCTTGCGCTGATGATGACAACGTAGTTGTCGAAATACGTATACGCGGTTATTGTGTATAATTTTTGTGATTTGGGTTTCAAACATTTTGTGTATAAAATAATCACAAGTTCTCTTATATATATTATACTGTGTATATATGTTTATTACTTCTGGTTTTGACAAAATGTCATAAATTAATTTAATACAAATAAAATACAACAACTGAAGAATAAATAAAGAATTCTGAACACTATAAGAACCTAAATTTCACACAAAATATGTTACAACCACATTTGTGGGATAAGAAAGCTAATTTTTTGATAAACAAAATATTTTTTATACTAGGTAGAGTAAACTAATGCTATATTAAAAAAATAAATAGTTAACTATTAAAAATTATTAAATGACATCATACTCGCATTTACTGTTTCAATTTATCTAGCAGATAATATAACAAATTCACGCTAGGCAGATTTTAAACTGTGGTACATTAAAAGATTAAATTTAGTTTAAACACTAAAAAAAAACCAAATACTTAATCTGTGTTTTATCATCATCTATTTTTCAACAGTTATAATTTTAAATGATTTAAGTACATCTATTTTAAACATATTATCTAATTAAAATTTCATATATATCATTTTAAAATAGATACCTAATATAATTCCCTTTCCAAATTTTGCATTACTTGACACAAGATCAATGAAATGAATGAGGTCATCCTTCCTTGTAACTTAAGCTTTTTATATACTGACACCTACAAATATAACAGATAAATACAATTCATAGACCAGTGTCTGCGGCTAATAAAATTTTTTTTATATGACTTCGCAGAACAAGCTAGGTCTTGTACTTATACTTTTTTTGCACTTATTATAACTTACAAATATCTAACAGTTAATGATTATTATGTCTATGGCTTAATTGAGAATTATTCAAAACTAAAAACAATAATACCTAAAATTTAAAATCATTTGTTTTGTTTCGTCAAACAATATTCATCCTTGGACTGTGAATGAAGGACTTTCTCTGAATGCAAAGCTTTATGTATTTAATAGTATTTGTCTTTCCATTATTCCAAATGGGGAGAAACTTAAAATATAGTAAAGGAAAAAAATACATCAAACATCAATAATTAATGGAATAAAATTATCATTGCTTGAAATCAATTGCAATTGTAATATGAAATCAGCCAAACAAACTTAACAGCTTATCTATTGATAAGACAATGTATATGTAAACAAAAACAATTACACATGCATAACATAAGATTTTTAATTTGACAAATTTTTATAACAAAACAATTTTAATCATCACAGTAGAGTTGTAATGAATACGGTTTAATAAACGGTAATAAAACATAAAAAACACCTTAAGATGGATTATCAAAAAAAAATTACAACTAACCAAAAAATGTAATAATTTGTGTTTAAGCAAGGCAAAACTACAACCTAATCGAGTTTCAAAACTAAACCAATCTATTGAAAACCGAACAAAATTATAGTAATACAGATTAGAGCAAGAGCGAGTTTTTACAATAAAACATTGTAAAAACTAATATATATATATTTGTTGCAGCATCAAATTAAAAAACATGGCGTAGAAGAACTTCAAACGTTTGGGTGTAATTTGCGAGATTATTTCAAAAGCACAAGGAAACGCGTTTCATGATACGGTTTACTGTTATGACGAGATCCGAACGCAAACTAACGGATTGACGCGTATTAATAAAAGGTGTGGTTTAATGGTCTCTGAGAAAAATCTTCAAAGATACCAAAGAGCTTGTTAAAGAAATCAAAAACCGACATTGACAGCCGACCGAGTGGTGGGGTAATGCGACTCGAGGCCCAACTTTCAAAAGTGTACGACACCAGAAACGACGACACCGGGACTCGCTGATCGGTTTCTAGGTGTTGGGGGCGATCGGCATCGAGGGGAGCCTACGGCTGTGACTTGCGGCGACCGCGACAATCGGAAAATGGTTTTTCGTGACGCGGTCGGGCTCATGGGGATTTCGAGTTGACGTTGCGTACCCGCGGGGACACGAAAACGCTCACCGTCGGATAACTGAAGTTTGTAATGTCGGCTGCATCTCCCGCACGATCTTCTGCCACGATAATACGTGGTCGCCTATATCAGTCGGGTGCGCGACACTCGCCGACGTCGGAGATACGTAACCGGTGTGGAAGTTCGTGTCTGCGCCAAACAAACCCGTTGTGTTGGCGCGGCAGGACACTAAACGCGTCCGGAACAGACACGGACGAGACGCGCGCACTAAAGTCCCGAGGCGGGTCGTTCTCGGACGGCGCGCGACGAAATAACGGGGAAACCGCCGGCAACGACGGCAAACGAAAACGAGACAAGCGACGAGAGGGAAACGTAATACGGAACGGACACGGAGGACCCGTCGACGCGAAACGCAACACGACTTACCGCCACCGCACAGTGACATTGGACCGGAGGGGGCCCCGATTGGTACGTCACAGTGACGAAGGGCCGGGCGCGGGGTCGTATCACGGGAACGGACGGCCATGGAAGAAAAACACACCGCACTCGGTTGTCCATGAACCACCGCGGAACGCGATCCGCCGCGGTGTGCATGTGGCGGGGACGGATGAAAGACGGCGGCCAAACGGTACATAATATTATTATTATTCGACGGCGGCGGCGGCGTTTTCGGGTTTGCGCAACGTTCACTGTCCGCCGGTCGCCGGAACGTTACGCCGTCCCCGGGCGACAGTGTGACCAACTGGACGCCGTCTGTCGCCCGCGACGGACAAGGGTCAAGGACGTTCCACGCTCGTTTCGTTATGTTATGTGGTTGCTGGTTCTTCGATATTTGAGAGGCCGTCCACCCGTCTGCCAGGTTCGTTCAATATTATCAATTGAACGTACCGATTATCGTAATTCTTTCTGTCGTGTTGTAAATTGATAGATCTTATTGTCGGACAATATCCGATTGCGTACACGCGTCCGACGACACGGGTGTTTCGAATTGGTCCGGGGCATTCGGGAGATACGATTTTGAACGCCGCGATTGAGAACCACTACTTTCTATTTATCCGAACACGTCGTCGTTCGCGGCTGTTCCCCGAGAGTCCATGAAACAAAAATATCGTTTTCGGCTGTTAGTATAACTGTTCGAATGTATCACACATCCATGCACAGTGTACAAACGTCGTTTTACACGGGTCAGAAAACGCATTCGGCGCGATGTCGGATGGTTGAATGCGCGTAAGCGTGACGTAAACTGTCTCCCCGTACGAATATCGTATTTCGAAATTGAACGTATTAACCCGTTAGCTGAGATGGTGCCGGCGACGGCGTATAGATAGCGATAAGACCCGGTACGCCAGACATACTCCGCGAGTTTAATTTGTTGTTTACTTTACGTGTTACGTCACGTCATCGATTACGTGTAGTATGGATTCGCCTCTGGACGTCGTAAAACAAAACCCTCCCCACAGATCCGGACCGACACGAAACACAATAATATAATTAAAGCGTACTTCATTTTGGACGCCTACCTCCGGGCAAGCATTTTTGTACGGAACATATTATAAGCTTGATGTCATACCGAACCGGCCGTAAGTGTGACTCGAAAAACCTAATTCAGTGAGTTATATGTACATTGAAACGTTTGAATAACGGACACTCTCCGTCGTCGAAATTTTGTCCGCTATTCAGAGGTGGTAAACGTTTGAAGTTCGTTCAGTTTCATTCAATCCAAGAACTCCAGCCGTTTGTATAGCCTTTTCCTGTTTCGCTGTTGCCTAAAACAGGCAAATTTTTTTTCCGAACCTCGCTAAACCAAACCAAAAGTTCGTTATCTATCGCACTGGCTTCAGCTTTCGTTCATTTACGCTTGTCATTTCTATTTTCAACCCACGCTTTGTAAATTTCGTCTTTATTTGACACGATATCCACGATCTGGATTTTTCCAACTCGAAACTTTTCTGCGTGCACACAGGCTCTTACGATTCCATTGTTTTGACGGAAGTCGAGAATTTCAATTTTTTCGCGAAATGACAACCTCTTCCGCTTCAACCTACTCTTGTCGTCGAACTGACTAACGAAACATTAGCAGTCAAGCAATTGATATTTTCGTCACAATCTTCGTCAGTTGTTGTAATTTTATCTTATCGTTCGATAACGAGTTCATTATCGTTAAACCTAATGCTAGCGCGTTTTGCTGTCGCCGTTATGTCATTATTTTTAAATTAAGTTTAATATAGGTGACCGTTATTCGGAGAGTCCGCTTTTCGGAGGGTTTCCCATTAAAAAGTAGTGAAAATGTTGCCGTTCCCAAAAAAAACGTCCGTTAGGGGAGGTTTCTCTGTGTATATATATGTGTGTGTGTGTGTGTGTGTGTGTGTATGTGATATATGATGTATACATAGAAATTATTAACTTGATTTTCTAATCCGGTGGTGCTGTTGAGCTTTTTCCCATAAATGCGTCTTAGAGCTGTCATTTTCCACTTGTTATCTGACTTGCTTAATATACTTACTGTGTAGATTGTAAATAATAATAAATAAATAAATGTGACCCGCAAGCTGCGGTGGTAGCCACACATCTTACGACCGATGCCGGTTGTACGTAACAATACGATACACATATTTTTTTTATTAATTATGAAAAAGATTACCTCCTCCTATATGACCCACTTTTGGGTTTGCCAAACAATGTTTTATACGATATTGATTCAAATTGTTTTCGCCGCGGTTTTAAACATTTAAATTATAAATTAATAAAAATGTTTCGATTAGGTAATTTGTTTGCAAAAACGTATATCTAAATTGAACATATTAACAATGAATTATAAATATGATGTCATTGCGTTATTTAGTTTATCTTTCTTGACAATTGAATAAAATCAATACGTACCGGCGATATCTAAAATTTCAATTCAGTCTATTTATTATTATAAATATTTATTTTAATTTTATACAGAGATTATTTATAAAAAAATATATTTAATCCGTGGTAATATGTACATATGTTTTTGCGCAAACAGGGCTGGACAATATTTGTATCTACAGCGAATATATATTGTGTTGAACCTTTCAAAAACCGTCCACGGCAAACTGTTCGTGATCAATTAAATACGTTTCAAAATTATTCACGGATAATCCAATAACTGCTACGTTAGTACACACGTGTAAGTTACATTGATTTTATTAACTACATCGATATGTAAGTGTTTTCACTCAAAACTTATGTTGAAAATATCATAAATACCATTAAGTAAATAGATAATAAGGATAACTATTAAATGATTAAACAGTAAATACTACAACGTAGCAATTATACTATAATAGTGATTTTAAATTAATTTTAAAACACGTAAAAATGGAAAATAATAAAATGAGACTTTATTACGATACAAAATCGTGTTTATGTACAGCAGTAAAATAACTCGTAAACGATAATATTATACAATTCGTGATTTACTCGTGGTTTAAAAATCCTATACTAACGTTTTCGATATCAATATCCGACACGACTTGACGGCTGACGCCGCATAACGGCGTTAGTCATTCAGAGCGTAACATGTTTTCCTATACAATGACGTATATATACCATGTACGATCAATGATCATGTTTATTATTATTATTATTATTTAAAACATTACGTTTTGTTCTAAGATTCATAGAAATCGGCCATTTTACTTTTGTCGATTTTAGAGACTATGTTTGGAAACATATATTACCCTTTTACAGCTAGGTTAGACAGGTTTTTAGTCATTGGGTAGACACTATTTAACTCGAAATCAGTTCGAAAATGATAGTAAGCAAAACAAAACAATATATTAAATACCAACAATCAAAAACCACTCGAATTACTCGCAATCTGGTGCATAATAAGATAACACTATGATAATTGTAATAATAATAATAATAATAATAATTAATGATACAATAATAATGAAAATAACTATGGTAAAATAGTATCTAACAGATAATAAACGGTTTTACGAAATTTAAGGACAACTTAAAAATAAATGTATGTATAAGAATATGTATAATATACAATATATCACGTAACTGAAAATAGCTGAAAAATGTCAAAAGAAAGGAATTCCAATCGAAATTTTGATTTATGCGAAAATAGGTGAGAATTGTACAGGTTATTCGGCCATACTGAATTGATCATATATGTATATACATGGACGAAAAATTAAACGTAGAAGGATTAAAAAGATTAGTTGATTGGTTGTAGTGACAAGGCAAGGCCTTTGAATTCTAACAAAACATATTATTTTACACATAGGTGTTAGGTGAAAAACATAAAAATTTCGCAACTAGTATTTAACACAATCACGTCGCGTTCGCTTGATCGAAAAACTCGGATCATCAATTTCCAAATTACCGCCAAAAACGTTTGTCTTTGTCTAGGACTTAAATAGTAGGGCCTTTTTCTGAAAGAACGCAACAGTTATAAATTTAAAAGTTTATTTTTGTAGTTTTAATGTTATATTCTTTCCAAAATATTCATTCGGACTTAAGATTATAGTCGCTGCGAAAACTGGCTCGGAATGATATTATGACGTAATAATATTCGTATCAGTTTTTATTTGGAGGATGTATTTTCGAATTTTTACAGGGTATTGTTAAAATGTACAACGATTCCCGCGACAAGTTACTCGTACGCCCAAATATATTAAAAATAATTACGGGCGATCTAAATTTACGTGCGTATGGTTTTTTTTTTTTTTAATTTGGAAACCCATCTGACCGACCGATCGTCGTCGCGAGTAAAACGAATCACGTCGTCACTTATTTTCTTTTCGAGACGATAAACCATCATACAACGGTTCCACGTGCATAGATGTTCCGTCTGTGGGTTCCACATATTTATAAGCATTACCAGCTTCCTTGCGCGCGCTCGTCCTGTGGCCCAAAATGCGAATGACGACGTTTTACCGTTTGTACACATGTTTTCTCCGGAACGTCGTCGATGGGCGTTCCCGAGATTACGCGTGTAAAATCGGCAGTTCATTTTTTGCACGTCTGTGCGTGACTTTTACATTCCGCTTTCCGCGGATTCGCCGAGATTTCGTTCGCCGTTCGACAACATTTTCGACGTTTGTCTTCAGTTCAACAGGCATTATATATGTATAGGGTAAGAATCTTCTATAATTCAGTGGCGGTGCGTAAGTGTTTTTATTTTTGAAAGCTGCATGCTCATGAAAATAAAATGGATTTTCTTTTTAAAGTTTTAACAGCATTTTGGGTGAAGTTTGTGTTGTTACAAAAGTTGAGGGTGGGCGGGGTTTAAAAATAGAAAACAGCTTCGTAAACATTTTGAATTCCCGCCGCCATACCGTTAACCTATATAAATATTATCGAAAGTTGAACCTCAGATAATGATTCCATCATGCGCGAAAATATTTATTGTATATTTTTAAAAATTGAATCCAATTTGTCTTTATATATATATATCTAACGTATTTTATTGAATATTGAAAACCAAGACAAACCCCGATATTCTATAATGCGTCCAGTTTAACACACTTTGCGTGAAGTTAAAAAAGCTATTTGTGTACTTGAATATCAGTTTATGAGTGTATGAATTTATTTTGTAATCGTATGATACAAATTATATTATATGATAATATTTATTTTATTGCTACTATCTATATTTAATCACGTCCACCGCCATGATATTTGTTTATTTACAAATTGTTATAACTTGTGGCGGCATTAAGATAAATCCCAAAACATTTCACGCAATTATTCACTTATTTTTTACTACAGGAAGAAACTTTTAAAAATCCCAAATTTCAATAGTTGTACTGATTTTATTAACTATATTAAGCACTAATCACTAGAAATTCGACAAAATCTATATAGATATGACATGTCAAGAACATGATGACATTTTTTATTATATAATCTACACATGTAATATTGTGTGATGGTACAATATCGGTAACAATTAACAAAATATGATACATACATCGTCAAACTTCATCCCTAACGTGATAATAAGTAATTAGTCCATAATTCATAAGCATTATTTTTTATCTTATCTTTGAACTTTTTATGTCAAATACTGAAACACTAAGTTATTCGCATTAAACATTCAGTTATTATTATTTATTTAGTATTTACGTATAACCAATATAAACACGTTTTAATATAAATGCGAAAACGCCCACGTAATTTGACAAAAATACCTACTGAAAATACACAACATAAAAATTCTACGATAAAAAACAATATAACGCGATGAACTTTATATTTATTTTTGAAAATTGTTTATTTGATGTTTAAAAAAAATAGATATATATATGTATACATGCGTGTATACTAATTCTAAAGCCATAGTTATAATACCATTACAATAAATTACGTGTTTAATAAATAATATAAGTATTTTTATTTTTATACGTTTAAACAGTAACTAAATCGAAATTTTAAAACACGCATTTCCATATTTCAGTTACATCTGTGTATAAATTGTGAATCGTAGAATGATTGTAGGTATAAAACAATAATATTCCTTTTGTTTTATTTTTACTTTGTTTATAATGTATATGGAAATAAGTGAACTAGTGTTTTAATGTTTTGCTTTATGTTTATCATGTTTTTATGGGTTTTTTGTTTTTTAATGGAGGTATTTTTATTTAATTTTATGAACATTGTTTTATACGAAATTAAAAATGTAATAATAATAGTTTTTTAACATAAATTTACATATAAATGTTTAGTGCTATATTTTATTCTAAAACATAAAGAAATATATACATATATATTATTGATCAACGATTATTCGAGAATAGTCACAACCGATGAGTTACGAAAACATGTTCAATTCGAATTAAATTCACGATTACACAACAAGGAAAGGTACTGACAAAAAAAAAATTGTGCATTTTATTTTAAACGATTTGAAACATTTATAATATTTTACTTATCTACATTTATCTATATATTTCATCAAAGTTGCCTACATATAACTCCTTAACAATCATTAGTAGTCTGCTAAACTGTTACGCATTTGTGCCCTCCTCTTAAAAAGTATTTCGAAAGTCTGATATTGACTTAAATAGTTGAAACTCAACTTTCTTTATATAATATCCTAGCCACGAATATATATATATATATATATAATAATATATTTAAATATCTATCTTAATATGTATGTTATAAATATATTTGTTTTATTATTTATAATCCCCAAATGGAATTCAAATATTTTAAACATAATAGGTTTAAAATATTCTATACTATTAGACTATTAAGAAAATAATAGAACCCATAAAAACTATTATGAAAATATACTTATTTTCTATCTTAAAAATAATTCGGAAGATTTTTAAGAAGAAGGATTAAGTCTAATGTTTTCAGGAACAAAAAGCAATTTAGCTAGATCTTGAAATCGGAAAAAATAATTTATAAAAATCACTATAGAAATCATAAAAACAAATTGTTTAAAGTTCAGTTTCCCCAACTATTATATAAAATTTAATTTTTAAATAGTCCAAGCATATAAATTTTTAACCGGATAAATCAATTTAAAGATGTAAATCCAAGCAATTCTAAATTATAAACGTTAACGGCAATACATTTTACTACGACATTATTGTAATATGTATATATATTCTTCCTTGATCGGAATTCTGGTTATTACAATTTTCACTTAATTTAAAAAAAGTAGTTTTAGATCTGAAATTGTTTTTTCCATCATTTACAATCTATTGGCAACATAGATGTATAGATTAAAGTACATATAATTTACTATTTAAGGTATACTATTTTGCAAATGAAACGTCTCTCTTGAATAAAAATATAGAAGTACAACGGACAAATAAAAATTACAGGCTTTTAGTGTAGATCCAATGGGTATGTAAGGAAACATTTCCTTGATAGTTATTCGTGATTATTCGTATAGTATAGCTTTATTATAGTATATAATATTGTAATATAGCTGTAGGTAGTACCTACGTAATGTTTAAGAAAATAATTCACGGAAAAATGTCAGTGTGCAACGTGTGTTTTTTCATTGTGTATGGTATCTCAGCGAGTATAGATTATCTCCAAAAATTAAAATTCAATATTACAGATACGATTTTATTAAATGTCAGATAATGGGCCATAGTTGACAAAACGATAATAAGTGAATTGGAATGCTGTTTAAAAAAATTGTATGTGTGTATGCAAATATGTTTTACGTATGTTTGCATATTTTTTCAAATATTTATTTCGAGTGTTTTTTAATATCTCAGGCCACGAAAAAAATCGTGTTTGACCTTAATAACCATACATTATATAAAATATATTTGACTTTTGAATTTTGATCAATGAACAAGACGTCACAATTTTGCATTTCAATACCTAAACTCTATATACACAGAATAAGTATTTCTTTTTGTATTTTTTAACACATTATGTAGTCAGTAAACATCCACTTAGTCAGCATATTTTAATACAAATAATATTTAAGTTACGTATACTAGTATCTATTCTAAATCAATAAAATTAAACATAACTTGAATAATATAGTATTAAAATAAGTATATATGAACTTAAAATATACAATAAGGTATGTAATATAATAGGTACATATTTTGTAGAATAAAAACGCAAGACGGATTTAATTACAAATATTATCAATGTACCATTGTTTTATAATATTATATGATAAAAATTAAATTAAATTTATGTAATCTAATCTATGAATGATATAAAGAAAATTATTTATTAATGTACTAAGTATTTTAATTTTTTTTTTTTTTTTACTTAAATATTTAAATATTCGTAACAGTAATTAACTAATATTAAAGAAAATAATTAAGGGATAAATAAAAATAAATATAATTGTAAAATTACCACAATTATTTAAAAAAATATATACAAAATTAAATATTTTATAATGAATTATCTATATTATAACTAAGATTTAATTTAAATAGGTATATTTCAATAGTTTATAATTGCGATATGTTTTTTTTATTAGAAATATAAAACATGTTTTATATAACATAACCCAAAAAGACATTTTGTTTTTTCGTTAAATTTGTAGTAATATTTAAAACTCCTAAAAAAATGAAATAATTAAAAAAATAACACTATTTCTTTAAAATGTTTTAATAGGTATAACAAGTAATTCAACTTTCAAAAATAATAATATAAATAATATATGGATTCTATATTCTTTATTGTTGTGTAAACCTAAATGTTATTTAATAATAATTTTCCTAATAATAATAATTATTCAAATTCATAAAAATTTTAATTTAATTTACAACAAAAACATTTTTATGATTTAACATCACAATGATAATGTTTTGGATTTTCAACTAAGTGAAAAATGCCTATTGAATTTTGAATAAATTTTTGAAAATTTTATAAAATTTTATTTTATCAGTTTTTATTTTGAAGATTTAACTATGTACATACGTGTATATGAGTATATGATATGGATATAAGTCATACACTCATACATATACGCTGATCCAATTATAAAATTTCAAAAATATCTTATGAGCACTTACAATTATAAAAACAATATAGTTTATCAAGTTCAAATCAGAATCATTTTCTTACAACCATAGTTTACCAACATTATTTTTGAATTTTACATTTTCTTAAATAAAAATATATTATGATTTAATTTAAATGTATGTAAGAAGGCTATGAAGTAATAATGTAGTAAATTATAAGTATAGTACCTATAAGTATAAAAAAGCGGATGACCTTCGTGAATTAAGTGTTTCATAAATTTACTGTTATATTGTGGCTCACAAGAGTATGTGTGTTAAGGCTTAAAAGAATTATTATCGAATTCTAATAGTGATTTTTTAGAAAAGTTTCTTTCGACATTAATGGCTTTTAAAATTATAAAATTTATGAAACTTAAAAATTAATGTGCATTGGTAATGAAGATTTAATAAACATTTCAAATCTATATTTAATATTTTAGTAATCCAATGGTGAAATAATATAATGACAAATAATTAACTTCGGCGAATTTTCAATTAAATTTTGATTTTCTCACGATGTAAGTAAATATCAATTTTTATTAAATTCATTTAAATATTTCATTAAGTTTTGTGGTTTATATTTGAAAATAAATAATTAGTGAATTTTTTTCTAATTATGTCGTCATGAATAAAATTTAATTATTTATTAGATAGGTATTATATATTATGATTTATGATGTATGATATGAGAAATGAGAATAAATTTAAATTAGTATATTCAACAATCTATTTACAAATACACACACATACACACACACATATATATATATCTCCTAAAGTTTATACATTATTATTATTTTCTTTTTATTATTTAAGGAAAACTAATTTAACACACCTAATTGCGTGCATTTTTTAGAACATTTATTTTATTTGAAAAAACGTTTGTGAAAAAGGAGTAAAAACTTTATACATATACCTTGAATTGTAATATATTTGAATAAAAAATATGCTAAACCTAAAACCCTACAACGGTTATCAAAGATATAGTCTGCAATACAAATTTCCAAAGGAAAAAAATATAGGTACGCAGATACACCATATATAAATATTAACCGCGTACAATTAACCTAATTTTTTCATTTCTATTTTTTTTTTTTTTTTTTTTTTATAAAGTCAACTTTCTGAACCACACTGCATATGCACGCGTACGCTCACGCACACTTACGTTCATGTATGTTTATATAGCATTATAGTCTCGGCTATAATATACGTCCGTATCGTTTTGTGAATGAAACCAGTGCAAAATGCGAGCAATGATAAGGACCGGTTTCGTTTAGTTTTAGCAATTGCGGTACTATAACAAATTTCCCACGATTGGATGTCGCCATATCATCGACTATAGCTATATAAACATATATTATGAATCAAATATTTGAATAATCTCTTATTCCATTTCTTTACGCTCAGCATAATATGCTATACGCATAATTAATAAATATATAATAATAATATTATATGCAAATACCTACAGATCCGCACAGAAAACTGTAATAAATGTTTATAACCTGTGACTGCATGTCTACATACATACATATAATTTTTACACTGCCCCGTTATACTAAATTACTGTGAGTAACTACTACCACCGAATATTAAATAATATTTTATAGTTATATATAAAACAATTGCAATTGTAATTGCAACAAAATGAAATTGATACCAAACACGAAAAAAATGTGCTTGGTATCAGGTTTATTTTTTTTATCGTTTTTTTTTTTTTATCAACTTAAGTGGTGTTTTCACATTTGAAATATAAATTTTAAAACAACGCTTAAAACTTGATAGTCGTCTATATTTTAATTATACAAACGTCTACAGTAAAAATTATTTTACATAATAATATAATCAACAATAACAAATCTACAATGCGGAACTCGCCAAAACGTGTTAAATATAATATATATAAAATTATTAAGCTGAGGGTTACATATTATCTACTACCTACATGCTAAACCACACAAATTATTATACAGCGCAAAAATACATTTATCAATCTATTTAAAATTTTTTAAAATTCTAAGATAACATCATTAGGTAAGTTACTGAAAGATAACGTACTACGCGTCCTAAACACAACGTTTTTTATTCGAAATGCACGCTGAATATATAGGTATATCTAATTTTAAATTTACTTTATTTTAGTCAAAAGAATAAGCCCTGTTGTACCAAATTATAATTTCGTTTTAAGTTTTAAGGTGTACTTCTTATATTTTATAATTCGTCTGAAGAATAATCTTTACCGTTTTATCCATGGTCTTGACAAGACTTTGTTTTTAATTGTTAATTAATGCGTCGATACTTGAAAGTATACCAACCTAAATATACTTATACGCAAATATATATATATATATAAAAAAACATTCAAAAGAATTGGTCCTACGAATCTAGTTTTATAATTGACATTTTTTTTTTAAACAGTTTATTAGTGTGAAAAAATGTGGTACTTATACCTGCATAAATATTTCACAAGTTATTCAAATGTAAATAATTATTTTTAAAAAAATTGGTTTCATTTAAATATCGTATATAACTAACTAAAATATCTAATATTAAACACCTCAATGGATATACCTATTTAATTAGTTGATAGTTTTTATCGTACAAGTTTTCTCTAACATGCAGTGTAGCTGTTTAAAATCGTCTACATACTCTGCTATACTCGTATAAACTAGATAACTTTATTTATCATAATAAATGATTTATTTGATCATATATTTATTTGAACATTTTGAAATATTTGAATACACGTTGTTTATTTAATTGTTACAATAATAATAATAATAATAATAATAATAAATAGGAATTTAATTAGTAAATAGTATCCTAACTACACGTTGTTGTGAATTGTGATAATAGGAAAACTATACAAACGTAGTTTGATTTATGATATAAAAAATTACTGTTATTTCATATTAATACGATTTAGAACTGTAGAAATGGTCAAATGAAATTATTTCATAACCATACAGCGCCAACGCGTACACTTAAAGGCGTAGCGATGGAATATCGATAAACACGAATTCGTAATAACATTATGTCTGACGACAACAACAAAGTATTTATGAAAAATATGTTGTTTCTTTTCAAATTAAAACATTGTCAAGGAAACCGTGTTGTACTGTTGTTAAAAATTGAACGAATCCATAGGATTTGCATTTCACCTGGAAAAAATAATGATAACAATAATAAATAAAAATCAATACTCATATAGGTCGTTTCGTAAGAGGAGCAGCGCATTCTTACAAAACACAAATACAAATATATATATTATTATTTCAACGGGAAGTCGCCGTCAATCCCCCCCCCTCTTCTTTTCCACTAGCTGCCATTCTTCATGCCGCCTCAAAAATATATATAAGTATACCATTTTGTATCGTAGCTACATAAACAACAACTCGCGCAAGTAGTACAATGACCTACAACGTGAACGATCTTATGTTATGTTTCCTTCGGTGGAAGACGCCGTGCGTTAAAAACGAAAATATCTTTAATGATTGCCATATAGGTAGTTTTGGTTTTAGTTTCATGTTTATAGGTACCTAATAAACGCGTAGTGTACTGTATATAATAAATATATATTTTATTATTTTCGTTTGTCATAAGTCGTCACTATTCACGGTAATATCATTTGAATATTATTGCGTTATTTACGGGTGGGGGGGGAGGGGAGGAGGAGTAAACCAAATATCAATATGATTTTCAATCCGAATCGATTTGAAAGTAAATAACACGAGTAATTAGCGACAAAAAAAAAAATTCGAAAAACACAGAAAAGAAACGTCGTAGAAACCGCTTGTTTTTTTCGTCCGGTTACGGTTCCCACGGCGGCGGCGGCGGCGTCGGAATAATATTAACACGGTCGACCGCGTGTCCGGTGGTGGTAGCCGTGTAGGCCGAGCGCGTAAGAGCGAGAGGGGACAAAACGGTGACGGCGGCCGGGAGGAGGCGGGCGCGCACCAGAGAGACGGAGACGGCGATCGCGCGCGAGCGAGGAAGAACGCGAACGGGTTCGGCGGGAGGGAGCGGACGGAAAAAAGACGTACGGGAAAAAAAAAAATAATGAAAATCTAATAACCGCCGAAAAAAACAAGAAATAATATACGTGTAATCGAATAAAAAAAAGATACCCCCACCCACCCAACCGCCAACGGGGACCCGTGAACACACGGTATTACCGTGTTGTCGTGGCCGTTGTACGGTAATTCCCTACGGTGGCCGTCCACACCTGTGCCAGCACTGGTGGCACCTGTGCGCGCGCCCTACCACTCGACCAGCGAGTAACCACGGCATGCGGCGGGTGGCCGCGGTCGGAACGGCGTTGTGGGAGGGGGAAGGAAAAAAACAACATCGCGGTCGCGGTGAATGAAATTTAATTTTTTTTTTTTTTATTATTATTATTATGATTTTCCTTGTTGACGCGTTGAATTTTTCGTTACCTGTCCGTCACACAATTTTCCCCTCTCGCGGGTGTTTTTTTTTTAATTTTTTTTTTTTTTTTAAATATATTTTTTACGAACGGCCATAGCCGTGCCCGAGCACTGGTGGTCGTCTTTTCGTCTCGACAAACGCGCGCGCGCCGTCGTCGTCATCATTATCATCAGATAAATTGTTTTGTTTTCGCGTCGGTTCACGTCGCCGCCACATCGAACAATCATTAACGAAATAAATAATATACGACGCCGGAACGTCGTGCGTGCGTACTGGCGTGCGAGCGGAACGCGCGCGCGCGGGATCGACGAGCTCCCGCCCGCGGATTGTGCCCGTTTCGCGTGTTTGGCGTGCGTAACAACATACTATCTGGCGTGTGATAAGGTTGTAGGTGGTTTTTTTTTTTTTTTTTTTTATTATTGTGTTTACCGATTTCCCCGAATTTCGGAGTGCGTTTGCGTGAACTACGACCAACGCCACTACGCGTGTGTTACGGCCGTCGGGCTGCGCGAGTCGCGGCGCGCGGCGGCGCGTCGTACACGCGCGGGCCCTCGTCACGGCGGCCCCTTTATTGATTTTTCCGTTTCCGCGGCGTGTTGTTCCGTTCGGTTGTTGTTGTTGATAAGGAGAGTGAATTTTTTTTTTATTCTCCACCCGGCCCCTCCCGCCCGCCCGCCCGTACGTACGCTCGGTCGATACAATTTTTCGCGGGGGGGGTCGTCACTCCCTCCACGACGGCGCGGGTCGCGCACCGCCAGCCATCATCGCCACGACGGCCCGGTCGGGCCGCACGCGCGGCGGCGACGACGACGGCGACGACGGCGACGACGACGACAGCGATACGGCGACGGGCGACGACGGCTTCCGCACGGCAAATTATATTCGCGGTTCCGGAACTCTGGCGAGCGGACGGGAAAAGGCGCAAACGCGGACTTCGGCGCACCACGTACGCACGTAGGGACACACACACACGGTGGTAAACAAACCGAGGCGAATGACGACGGGTCGGCGTCGAAACGGCGAGGAAATCGATTCCGCGGGGGCGGCGGCGGCGGTAAACAACCGACGCAGCACCGTCGAAAAACCGACAACAACAAACGGAACGTCGACGACCGCCGCTGCCGTGGGAAATGGCGCGGTCGTCAGTAACGCCGTTTTCAAAAAATCCTCTCGTCCTGCACGCATTTACCGACCGGATGAAAGAGACGCGTACGAAATCGCGAACGTCGCGACCGGACTGGCTGGCTGCGACGTAAGTTTTATGGATTTTCCGTGTTTCAGTTATTGGTGGAAACGCGACGAAACGGCCGAGTCGCCGGGGTAGATTTCGCGGTCGAAAACGGATCGAACGGCGTTGTCGCCGTACATACCAACAGGTAAGCGAAAACGAAATTTACTTTTGATTTTCTTTACTAGGTCGTTGAATCAACCCCGACTGAACAATGTCAATTATATTCTCGGTCTGCGCCGAAGTCTATGTTTCGTAAATCACTTGCCTATCTCTGTTATTATTTTCTTGTATTCATTAATAGTCTATGCGTACGATTTTTTTTATTATTATTAAAAAATATGCCCATACAAATGAGTATGGTAAGCTGGTTAATCGTACATATACAACTGTAATTATTTACATATTTTTGATTCTTATTATGAACTTACTCAACGTATTTTTTCTTTTGTACTCATTTCATTTATTTCAACTTCGCCGAGTTGGTCCAGTTAGTCCGTTCATTAGATTTATAATGAAATTCGTCGACCATTTTAAGTTATTTATGGTTTATTATTTTGATTTTAAACGAATTAACATTTTTCTAATTTACCAGTTAAATTATGTAAATTTGTTCAAATAATTTATGTAATTCCTGCTAAGATACAATAATTATCTAAGTACTAAATGTTAACAAGTATAATTAAACATATTAAATAATTTTATTTTCGTTTTCACAGATTGGCGTATATTGATGGGTATTTAGTTTTCAGAAAAATTGATACTGATACAAGATAAATTATTTTTACAAAGAAGTAAGTTTTAATTTAATTTTTAATTTTCATATTATTTACTGATGGAATTTTATATTCCTAAAGCTGATTGTTGATGCTATTAATGTTTTATTATGAAAATAATAAATTATTGTTATAAATATAAAATAAATTGAAGAGGTATCTTGTATAATATTTCGTATCGTGTTGGGTTAAACAAAGCAAATGAATTTAATCAAGCCCTAAGTGGCCAAATACAAAATTAAAAAATAATCTTATTTTTAAAAATAACTAATTGTGTTGCAATTGTAAATTATAAAATATATTTTATTTCTTTTTCTATAATGTAGCATTAATGCTACATTTCTTTATTAAATAAAAGATATCAAGATTCTTTTTATTAATATACACCAATTATTTTATTTTATATGACCATTATAAATATAATAAACAAAGCAGACATAACTAGAATAATAAATAATAATTTTATGTGAAGCCATGTATCATGGATACAAACTTCAAAGTAGTATATACATTGACTATTTATATTAAAATGTATAAATAATAATTACAATTTTTCAATAGTTATTATATATATATATGTATGTATGTATGTATGTATAAAATAAGGGTTTCATTAATAATATATAATGTGTACAACTTGGGTCTGTTTCACATGGGCGTATAAGATACTTGGGATGCAAAGTTTTTGATTATATTGTATAAACACGTAAGCAACAGTAATAGCGAAATGCGTTCACTGTCACCATGGTGTGTGTGCAATTAAAATATTGTAATGAGAAACACGCCACATAAAATACAACGCATCCATGTGAAAACGAAGACCTTATTAACAATTCAAAATATTAAATCTTTGTTTTTGTTGTAAATTGATTTTAATATGCATATTGAGATATTAAATTGATATCAAGTAGAAAATTGTAAATTATATCTATTCGATATATATTTGAAAACATTACTATGTAATAGGGTATATTAATTAATTCTTCAATATCTAAGTGTTACAAAACCATTATTTAAAACCTAGATGTGAAATCAACAATTTGAAAACAAATTAAATTATGATGTATTCGTTCTAAGAATAGCAAGTATAACAACATTTACACTAAAGTGTTCCAGGTAAAGTTAATTATGTTTTAAAAAAAAAAACATACACTTGAATTCCTGAGCTTTATAAGGAAAAAAATATATACATCTATAAATTTATAAGTTATAACTTACTAACATTTTCAAATTGTAAAAATTAAAATAATATATTTATTTTAAACATACAAATTCAAACACATTTTATTGTGAAAATTGCATCCTTACAGTTTCCACATAAAATGTGAATTTGTAAGCTTACATTTAACTAACAAAAATAATTAATTTAGTAGGTGGGCGCTTATTATTAATATGCTTCAACCGGTGTCCATTTCAAAATAAAACAATGTAGGTGCTGGATTAACACATAATTTAATATTAAGTCTTCTCGATTCAAAACTAGGCAATTTCTATGATTCTATTCTTGTCCAAGCTTTAAAACCATCACTTCCTCTGGGTTTTGGGTACCATGTTTAACGTGTTCATTTTGCCTGTTTAATAACAATGTTTCCTATATATTTATAGCTGAGCTGATTGACTACCAGAGGCGTTTGATACTTACCGAATACTACAAATTCACCGGTTTGCATACGAAAGATTGGTTATCTCAAGATACAGAAGACTTGCCTGGTTTGTTTCCCCATCACCTAGATCCTAGTGCCATTACCATACGAACAACATCCGGTAGTAGTGCTGGTGGCAAACGAATGCGAAATTCATCAAATCGATCCCCCGACGAAGCACGATGGGTGTGTCCAACATGTAGCAAACGTTACAAGTATAGTCGTGGCTTGGCCATGCACAGACGATTAGAATGTGGTAAAGAACCTATGTTCCATTGTCCCTTTTGTCCACAAAAATGTCATCAGAAAGGCAATATGGTCATACATATTAAGAAAAAACATCCTTCCCAGTATGAGGAACAGTCACAAGCTGTTGTACAGGCACATGTCAAAGCACAACATGCGCAAAGTGATTAAGACAACATTTTTCCCCTCAGTATTTTTGTTTTAATTTAATTTTACATGGTCCATAGGCACATGCTACTACTTATTTAAAATTTATATAATTTATATTTATACTATTTTATACATATATATATATATATATTATTATATATACATTTTACATTTTCAAGGTCATATCCTATCAGAATACCTCCAATACCCTCTCTTATTGTAGTTATACATTTTTGTTAAAATCACTAAATGTTCTTAATGTTTGGTAATGCTCATCATATTATAAATCTCGACTGATAATTTTACATATAATTGTATTTTGTTAGTTATCGATTTGCTGACAGGCAAACGTACATATGTATATATTAGAATGACACATTATATCAACCAGTTTGATCTACCTCTTGATATGACCAAGAAATGTCCACTTTCTTCGCGCGTGCCGCCTACCCTACCCCCCACACTAGGCTTTAACCGTTACCTATTTGATAATTAACCATAAATTGCAATTATATTTTTTTTAAAAACCCATTTGCAATAATCGTGCAATGCAAATATATATTTTTATTCATATTAATTTTTCAGTGTTTTCGCTTGTAAATATTCAATTTTTATTTTGTTAAATTATATATATATTATTATTATTTTTTTTTTTTTTTTGTAATTCATTAATAAATTTTTATTTTTTAGGCATTTTAATTTAATTTATCATTATTATTATTAATTTTTAGAAAAGTATTAAATGATTCTATAGTATTAGCAAACCAAAACAAATGAAACGAGTCTTCCAAGTGATAATTATAAGTTTTTTGAACAAGTTGAGATATATTTTTTTAATTGTAATCTCGTTCCCGTCCCAAATCCCAAATATAAGGTTACTTCCATGTGTAAACATAATCTTTACTTAAGATTACTATTCTTAAGATATTTACTTAAAAACACCATTGTGTACTATAAGAATTTTTATTTTGTAAAATTGTTGATGTATTTTTTCTACTTAAGAAAAACATTTTATTTTATAACAGTATTAAGATGACAAATTATACGTTTATTATAATGTATCATACAAATGACCCAAAGTATTATGGATTAGTTTTTAATGGTATTTTATTTATTTATTTTATTAAATGTATAATTAAATTTATATTTAGTAATATTATTTATCGGGGTTTTTTTTATTTTTTTTTTTTTTTTTTTTGTTTGCCTGAATCAATTTTATTATTTTGGTGGTTTTGTAAGTTTTTTTCTTTATAGATGTACTTACAAGTTGCAAATTATTGTTTTGAATAGTATTTAAATTTTACATTAAACAATTTTTTCGTTACATTTACCTGAAACGTGTAAATATATTTATAAATTGTTATATTTAATTTATTTTTATTTATTACAATTAATATTCCTATGTGCCTTTAATTAATTTTTCAATTTAATTTAAATTATTTTTACTAATTCAAATTTTTTTTTGCAGGTGTTTGATTAATTGGCTGAATCTACAGTAGGTCAACAACATTATCATCAAAATGATAAACCTTTAATCCAGTTCATAGTGTATATAATAAAAATAATTTCTATTGGTTCTATAAACAATTAAAGTTAGGTTTTTAATAAATTTTTATTGATAATTAAACTTTTTACATTCTGTAATAATATTTACTAGATATTAAATATTTAGCATTTTAGCAGCGGATCTAAAATTAAAAAAATTTCAAGGTTTCAGTGTTTTTCTATTTATAAATACCTAACAAAATCCATAAATAATAGTAATATATTACTCAAATAGTAAATTTATTATGTATCATATTTTTTTTTTTTTTTTTTTTGTATTCGGTAGGTTTCTGTTTTTATAGTTCAGTAGTACTTGTAATTATTCTATTAGTTTTTTTAGTGAGATTGCTTATACTTTTTGCACGCTCTTGTTTCGCACCTGAGCATGTCTCTAGCTTGTTCTACCACCACTGCTCCTTATTTTAACTACTATGGTTGCAGTTACAGGCGATGAAATGGCTACAATAACTGCTACACAACAACGTGTGGTTAATAATCACATGACCAACTTCAATTATCATCATCATTTGTCAAGTGTTATCAAATACTTGAATAACCAACAGCAACAGCAACAACAAACAAAAACATGGACCACTACCAATGCATTGTCAATATCACAAAGATATTTTGAAAAAATTGCTCCAGCATCTGTTTCAATTCCTTCATTGATAAATCAAAATTTTTATGATATGCAGGTATAGAATTTGATAATTAAATTTATAAACCCAAAATCACAAAATATTATACACTTTAACCGTATTCTATTATACTTAATCTAACCTTACATTTATACGTATTTCAGCAACTACGTTATCATCAACACAAACTATTTAAGTTTATAATATTTTGTGATTTTGGGTTTATAAATTTAAGTATAAAATAATCACAAATGCTCTATTTATTATGGATTTTGATGTTGATTATATATTTAATTATATTTAGTAAATTATTAATATAATTTTAAAAGACTAATTGTTTATGACACCAAATCGGTAAAATATTTGTTTTATAAATTCTATTGTTTACATACAGGATTCAGGCTCGGATGCATCTGGTCATGACGGCTATGGAAGACATAGACGACATAATAGGGATAAGGAGCCTATATTTCAATGCCCAGATTGTGACAAAAGATATCGCTCTAAAACTAGCTTAAGTCTACACAAACGTCTGGAATGTGGAAAAGAACCAGCTTTTCAGTGTCCATACTGCCCGCTCAAAACACATCAGAAAGGTAATTTACAAGTGCATATAAAAAAGAAACATAATGATCACGGAGAACTTAATAGGACTTATTAAATTTTGTAAATGAAACAACTTTGTCTGAAAAACATTTAGAGAGATTGTAGTGCCATCCCACGAGTCAAAACATATATATTTAAAGATAATTACAGAAAGAAATTTGTCATATTATGCTATTAATTTGATCCCAATACATTGTAAATAAATTAGAATTGCATAAAAATATATATATTCAGTTATATATTTATGAATTTTCATCAGTGACCTCTCTTTACTAAATTAACACAAATAATAAATAAAAACATTTTAATTGTGATTCATTTTAATATGACTATGATGAGTTGAGAAAAGTTTTTAATAGATTTATTTTTTTTTGACCCCTCAATTTATTAAATCACATCCTTATAAAACGTCCCAATTTTTTCTCATGGACTTGAATGTCATGAACCACAGGGTGTTTTATTTCATATTTATGTTCCCCATGAGTTGCCTTGATGTAAATAAATTTCAGATTTCATTTAAAATACATTTAATTAAATAAAAATAATTTATGTATACAGTGTTTTCTCTGAACTTTTAATACAATAATATGAGCGACCAATAATTTCCTAAAAAAAGAAACTCCTGTTATTACATATTTTAACTGGCCTGTAATAAAAAAAAATTAATAACCAAAATATAATTTACGTTAACAGGTTTAAATGAAATCAAATGTATATAATGAATATTAAGTAAAAATACAGTACAAAAAAAATGTGTTCTTTCATCTTAAGACTAAGAGTGTTTACACTACTGCAAATTATTTTATTATATGGACCAATACGTGTGTGTCTGCATATCTGAGTTTCCATGCACATGCATATACAAAATTAATTAATAATATTGCTCACCAATAATATTGTGGGTTCCACTATTAATTACACATTGGTACTTCCATGCCGTCCGTTACCTTGTATCATATTTTTTAGTTCATACACCAGAGTACAAATAATTTAATAATTATATGATGATAGATTTTTTTTTTTTTTAATTTTATTAGATTGTTTTAGTTTTTTGTCTTAGTAATAAATACTTATGATACATGTTTAAAGAATATTCTATGTTAAGACATTATTTTTACCAAAAGTTACCTATCTCAAATTAAGATATTTGTTTTAAAACAATTTATGAATATGTGCCTTACACTTGGCTACCCATGACTAATTGTTTTTAATTCCTGGATTTGATACATTACAGTCTCATTGAAGCTCACAGTGGATGGTATTATTATCTCTTTGAATGTAGTAATATAATACATAATGTAACCTTACTTTCCAAAGAATATACAAACTATAGTTATTTTATTTAAAAAAAGAAATGCAAAGTTGCTCTCTTGACATAAGATCTCTGAAGATATCTATATATAGTAATATATATATATATATATATATATAATATTACATCTATTATAATATATTTATTTATAAAAGTTTAATTATTAGTAATAAGAAACTAACTGTCTGAATGTAATGTCTGTAATCTACCTCATGAAATACGAATAGTTTATCCGTTAATGAGTGCAATTTTTCCTATTTTATGAAATGTAACTATGTATAAAAAAAAAAGTTGTATGTCTTGTTCCTAGTTACTTTTTTTAATATTTATTTACATATGTATATTAATATATATATATATACTTTTTTATAATTTTATTTTCATGGAACATTTGATTACATCATGAGAATAGTTAAAAAGCATAACAAACATGTAGAAACAATATTTTTATTTTTTTGTAACTATTATTTATTATTATTTTTTACATCACTTATTGCATTAGATATTAAGCCATCAAGACTAATTTACACTTGAAGTACAAATTTGCGATTGCAGGAATTTATTCAAATTAATAATTATAATGTAATGTGTAAGGTATAATAATAATATTCATCTAGTTAGGTTATATGAGGGGGTTCTTTTTAGTGTAGCTACACACATTAATATTTATTGAATTACCTACGTGTTAGACATACTTGTTAAGTATTTAAATATAACTATATAAATATATGCATTTAAATATGTGTTTTGTATTTCAAATACAATTGAAATACTTTTAAAAAAAAATTTTAAAAAACAAAAAAACATTTAAAATACTTTAGAAATATGTTTGCGTATTTGTGGGTGTCTGTGTGTGTGTGTTTGTGTGTATGAGTGTGTGTGTGTATATATATATATATATATATACTCATATACATATATTTATATTTATATATAACATACAAATACTATACATTTTATTAATAATAATTTAACAACTATTTTGATGTACTAATATACTGCATACAATAGGTTATGATTGTATATTATAGTGTTTAGGAAAAAAATGAGTGTGTTACAACAATGTTAACAATTTTAAATGTTCTTTCAATTTCTTTCACATTAAAAATGCGCAAATACTTAAATTTAATCCTGAAAATCTGTTATGATACAGTGAGTACTTTAAAATACTTTTTGTAAATATTGTTGTTTAAATATAACTATAAATATATGCATTTGAAAACTGTGTTTCAAATACAATTAAAATACTCTTTTTCTTCTTGTTTTTGCCAATTTTAATTTAAACAATTAAAAATATTAAACGCATATACCTATTAACTTTTATTAATATTAATATAACAATTATTATGGAGTACATTTATATATATATATACTAATATGCATACAAAAATTGGTATGATTGTATATAGTGTTTAGGAATTAATAAGTGTGTTTGCAGTTTTCACAATTTGTTCACATATACGTTAAACATATAAATCACATACCCAAATTTTATCATGAGGATCTATTATTGTAAGCCAATAAATATTTCAGTGTTTGAAATACTTTTAAACATAAGTATTTAAATAAAAGTATATGAATATTTTTTTTTTTTTTGCGTATTAGTATTTAAATATATATATATATATATAAAGTACAAAATACATTATTAGCTTCTATTAACATTAACTTAACATATTAAATTATTGTGAGATACATTTTAATAAACATACAAAAAGCTATAGGATTGTATTATAGTGTTTAGGAAATAATTGAGTGTTTCGTTGTTCGTGACAGGTTTTCACATTTTTTTCCATTATATTATAAACACATTAAACACATCATATACTTAAATTAAATCCTAAAAATCTGTTGTGAGTGTAAGTACTTCAAAGTATTTGAAATGCTTTTGTGTGTATATTTGTATTTGTATTTAAATACTTAATAATAATTATATTCGAATACTTTTCCATTGGTGTATTTAAAATACTGTTCAAAAAGTATTGTTAACAAGTATGTATAGTTTTAGAACCTTTCATAAGTGTGTTATTTTTCCGGTGGTAATATTGTTCCTAATAACCAAATAATAGTATTATGATAGTCCTGTTATTTAGGAAATGGAAGTAAAGAATCTAGAAACAATATTATGATATGTTTGCTTATAAAAAATGAACACTAGAGTTCTGTGTGCTTTTAAGTTGAATGTCATTTGAAAAGCAATACAATAATTGTAACCTAGTTGGACATGACACTTAGACAAAAGGCAATAACTTTATGTATTTGTGTAGCAAGTAATTTAAGTATCAAAAACCCATTAAAAAAATTTGTGTTAGCATCGTAGAGAACCCCATATTATTGTTATGTATTACTATTATAACTATTTTTTTGGAAAAAAAATCGCAATCACTTAAAGTACAAGATAATTTTTAATAATAACATAAAGTACAAATACATTCTAAATAATTGATATGGTTCAACCACATTATTGTTATGTAAAATATGTGTATAAATGTAAATCGATTGATTCTTTAAATAATTTTATTTTACATTTCTTCTTTTTTTTCCTTTTATTATTTATAATAATGAAATCTTTACCCACCAATGCAGTACATGAGATTAAATTTTTTTTTCTACATAGTTCCTATTTTTAGACAAACTATGCATTTTACCTTTTTATATTTTAATTTTAATCATACAAATCGTGTTCATTTTAATAAAGAATTAATTTAATTTAAACATCTTAATATATATGTAAATCTCTATATTGTGTACCTGACGTTTTGCATTTAATTAATAGGTTACTAGCACTCACAATATTTCCAAAGGTATTTTCCTTCCAAATACGATATTATGTACAACAATTTGTTTATGTTTAAGCATAAAATATACTTGCAATAAGCGTTATTCATATGCAAACTGTGTTTTTAATATTATTAATTTGTTTTATAAGCACACGCCACATAAAATTTATACGCGAGCAGTATTATTGAATTTCTTCATAAAACTTTTATATTTCTCTTTTTATTTTATTATTATTATTTATTATTATTATTATTTATTATTATTATTATTATTATTATTATTATTATTATTATTTATAATTTTTTTTTTTTTTGTGAATTTTATTTTTATCGTTTACAAGAACAAAGTATATTATTTATTTAAAAAATATGTGTATATGTTTTGTGCACTACGTTTAGATGCTTAGTTTTGATAATGTGTAAGAGTAGTATTATGCAATATGTTGTAATTTAAAACATTTATAAAAAAAAAAAAAACACTTGTCATTTAAAGAAAACTATATATATAAAATATATTAGTTTCTTACTATAAATCGCGTACGTGTTTATTTATTTATACATGTGTATAATAATTTTGTAAAATTATCGAGTGCTCGTCGACTGTCGTTGATCGGCGAGTGGTGGTGTATTGGTCATCACCCCAATGATGACGGTTTAACAATTTAGAGACGATTTCAACGAGACGGGGGACTGAAAAGCGGGACAGCGTGCCCCTGCCAGATAGAGTTGATGTTGCGTCGGAGAAACGTTCGGGTTTGGGGACGACAGGAGTCAGGCGCGGATCCAGAACTTATTTACGGGGGGGGCATCTTAATCAAAACAACTTTAATCCTCATTTTGTCGCATCGAATAATAAAATATTTTCCAAAACGTTTTATTGGAAACCGTTGTTTGCGATACACCGAAAAATCCCATATCCACAACTTCATTTTAAATTGTCTTTCTATAGTATCATAGATAAGAGTTAGAATTATAAAACGATACTAATAAAAAAATTTAACAAGAGTCTACGGGGGGGGGGGGGGGGGGGCGATCGCCCCTTGGATCCGCGCCTGACAGGAGTTTGATGAAACCGCGTACAAAAACAATAGTGTTCCCGTAGTATCCCGGGAAAACAACAAGCCAGTGATGGGAAATTCGTTGGTTTTGTTTGTTTTGCTGACGTCGAAATGTTCGATCGAATCGAAAGAAACAAAACAATTCGTGTCTCGTGTGTAGTGCCGTCGAGCACATAGCGCGTGACGTCCGATATGCGGACAACGACAAAAATAGTGATTTCCCACGACGCGACAACGCGACCGGTATTGGGGAGGCGGAGGGGGGTCGATAACTGACGACAACAAACGACATCGCCGCGCGGCCGCTGTTTTACAACGTTCGTCGACCGGCGCGGGCACTGTGTTTTCGCGTGGCGCGGCGCGGCACGGGCACGAGGCCTTCGGAAGGATTTCGAAACGTGTGTGCGTGCACGCGCGTGGCGTCAATACAGCGGCGCGTAGTAGAGGTCCAGATTAGGACGGGCGAGTTACGAAAAGTCGGGCGCGTGGCCGACCGCGCCAGCACGCGTCGTCGAAAGTGGGTTGTCGCAGGTGTAGTCGATACGCCGTCGCGACCCCGTTGACCCGTGTTTTATTACGTGCGTTGTGTCGCGCGTACGAGGCGGGACCCGGCGAGATGTATTAACCCACCGGGGAAAACCGTGGGCACGCGCCCGGCCGACCGCTCACCCGCTCGCTCGCCCGCCCACCCGCCGGGTTTTGTGTACGTTTTCCCGGCCCCTCGTTCGCTCGAATTCGACGCGACCCGGTTTCCCGTGCAAATCGTTTCCGGGTTCGTCGATTTTACAACGCCGAAACGTCAACGTGTCCCCGCCGGCCGCGCGCTCTCGCGCCGTCCGATTATTCGGTGTTCGTGGCTATTGATTTTCTTTTCGTCATACGTATATTTTTATAGTGTCGTCTTTAAAAACTATGATCTAACGGGTTTCGACGTGTTTTTTTTTCTAACGTTCCGTTAGCACGCTCACCCAAGAGCCGGGACAGAGGACGCCTCGGCCGGACCAAATCCCTAACCGGGAGACGCCAATCGATCGAGACCGAGGCCTCCGAGATCTCGTACCGCAAACCCAGACGAGCCAGGCTCAATCCGTGACGGGGCTTTAGCGACACCCGTACCCCGTTGCCCCAGCCGTTCTACCGTCTTAACACTGTTTTTATCGACACCAGTTGCTCGGACTCTTAAACCCCCGTGACGTCGCCGGGAGTGAAATCCGAGTCTTAACACTGAGACCCATGGTTCTCTCGCCCACCCAAGCCAGTACGGTCGATCTGGCTTAAGCACCCCCGCCCCCCCCCAAAGGTTTTAACGGGACACAGTGGTGGACACCTCATCCGCCCGACCGTGAACAACACAATTAAGGCCACGCTCCCCTCAGAGGGATTTAGCATTCGAGTCCAGCCAGGAGATGGATTGTCTCGCGGACGACCCGTCCGGCAGGCTGGGACCGTATCCTAAGCCGCCCGCCAAGAGACCCGTGGTCGGCGACCACTTATTTGAATATTCGTGATTAACCCCTAGACAGGGTCTTTCCGTTATCTGCCAACTACGGACGCCCGCTGGTGCTTGGTCCCGACCTACCCAGGCAAATGCTCACATAGGCCGCCGCCGCTAATCCCGCAGAACGTACAGCCAAGTACCCTCCGCAGTGGATTCTTCAGCGAGATTAAAACGACAGTGGTGTCAAGACTTACTCATTTAATTAATATATTCATGTCGTAATTCCTCGGATGTGAGGCCTCTGCAATCCGTAATTTCTGTCGCTTTATCATATTATCATCTGTTATACTTATTGTTCCGACTCGTAACAGATTGTATGAATAAAAAAATAAAAAACTTCATACAATTTAAACGTTCTTATGTAATTATAAATTACGTTGTTCGTAGAACGTAGATAATATTTTTTATCTGGTATTACGCTGCAGCTAAACCACTATTAAATGTCTAAATATAGGTATATCGGATATCCATTAATACCCAAATAGCTATTAATAACAATATTACTAATAATCCGATTGCAGTTTATATTGAAAAGCAAGACATTTTACTTCCATAGGCGTGCGTACGGGGAGTATGCAAGGTATGCACTTCCTTATCTCTAGTCTTCATAATATTAATTGTAAGATACTGATAGTTATATGTTATTTTATATAATCTGTTATTTGCAACCGTAGACATTATACTAGTAGACGGAGAATGGATGAAAATAATGTGAAAATTTAAATGTTATTAATGTGTGTGTAATTAATGTAAATAGAAAAAAATCCATTTTTATCAACAAAAGACATTTGTTTGTTCTTTTGAAAAATATCCACTTTTACGAAATCTTACGTTAAAAATGTTAACTATGTTCGGAACGACTTACGTTTGTGAATGTACATTTTCTAACATAAGGCATGTCTAATCAAAACAAAAAACTCGTCTTACAGACAGATATTTCTATTCCGAAATAGAAGTTAATTTTGCTACGATATCATGTGCAGTCATCACACGTGCATCAAACAAGTTGTAAAAATATACAAAATAAATGCTAATTATAAATAATTATTTACAATGACCTCTATTTGATTTTATTTATTTTTTGCTTTTTATTCTCCGGCCGGTTAGATTTCAATGTTCTAGAAATCTGCCCTCTAGTGACTTCGAGTTGCCCATCCCTGCCGTATACTATCGCAAATCAATTGTCGTAGTGCGGATCGTTGGGTTGGGTTGCTGTACCTTCAACTCGTAACTGGCGACCGGCCAAAGTTTCGTCGTTCGATCGATTATTTATAATCACCGAGAGTTACACCGTTTCGGCGGTTCGTCGAGGTATCGCAACAATACATATTCGAGATTAACAAAAAAAAAAAACTATAAAACCTAACCGTGAACGTCGCACAACAAAGTTCTTCTGGTATCCGAGACAATTTCAATATATGCAGCCCCCCCCCCCCAACCGCAAAATTTGTTTACATATTTTCTATACTTATTATACTAAAATATATTTTTAGTGCAAAAAAATTCTCAAAGTTTAGCGTCTCTAATGAGGCAAATGCCTCAGTCGCTTTCATTACGGCTCTGGCGGTTTATATACATTCACATATATATTGTAAACGTTTTAAGAAAAAAGCATTTCATGTAAATGTGCTAATAAACACGGACGATTTAATTCTTCGGAAGACGAAGAAATTCGTCGTACTAAAATCGACCGTTCTCGACCTATTAACACACTAGTGTGACCAGTTGGATAAATTCGATCAATTGCTAAAACAACCTAGAGCGATTACTGATGCGCGGAGTAAGAAAATCTGAATTTTTGAACAATATCGAACGTCTACGACTGGCCGATGCCAATCTCGTGTAGACATTTTTCTGTATTTATATGCCAGTTTTATCACGGCCGTTTCGAAAATATAGTTGCCCAAAACGTTCGATCGTTATCGCCGTGTCGTTGCACTGTTAAATTTTGTTTTCAAACGTTTTTGATTCGATCCTTCCGTGAAACAGGCCCCGACATACAAAAACTGGACAGCGTGTGTTTACGTGGAACTCAACGCAGTTGCGTGCCCTTCGATGGATATTGATAACATAGTCGATTTTGTTAAGCGAAATCAATGACGTTATGAAAATTCAACGCGTCTGTTGACGTCGATACAAAACGCAAAAACACGAACGACGTACGTCATAGACCAGCGGTTCCCAACCTACGGTCCGCGAGGCATACCTATAAAATTTTAAAATATTTCAATTTTCCTTTGGGCGTGTTACAAATATTTACGTACCGATAATCGTTACATAAATTCTAATATCTGTGAAAAAATTGATTCTTATTTATGAGAAAAAATAATGTCTAAAAATGATGGTGGTCCGTGACGTATTGAAAGTCATCCAAGTGATCCGTAGTGTCAAAAAGGTTGGGAACCACTGTCATAGACCAACCGTAACCCGAGGGGGCGAATCCGCGTCACCGGAAAAAAATTGACCGCGGACGGCGCGGGGCACGAAAATACGACCCGCGCTCCACGGCACAATATTTGACACGGCGTCCTACGCGACCGAACCTCTGGTCCTGCCCGGCTCGGTGCGATTTCGGCTACACTCGACATTTGTATCTGCTACTCTATAGTCTACGCGAGGTTAGGTCAGGTCAGGTCATTAAATTATAGTGCGCCGATCAAAATCTCCGCCGTGGTTGCGCATGGCCGTAGCCAGAAATTTATTTCCTGGGGGGGAGGGGGACTGGATTTTGTATCGCTATTTTTAGTCGTTCTGAAATCAATTTCGCACGGTTTTATTATCACGGAGTGCCTTAAAATATATACACACAAGCGCGCGTGGTTATAATTTTTACAAATTTAGTCGATGATAACATGGATTAGCTAGTGGCTTGAATTTATATAGGTATACATATATTATATAAAAAATCTCGGAGGGGGTACGTGCCCCTGGTGACCCCCCCCTGGCTATGGCACTGATAAAATAAAGCAAAATAAAACACGAATTCCTTCCCACGAGTCGCGCGTGAACATCAAACCGTTCGACAAAAAGCAACAGTCGGATATTTTCGCGCCGCGTTAGAGGACTATCGTTCGCAGCACTGTCCGGTAAATTATCGATTCCACAAAAATATTTACTCTTTACGTATAACGACTCCGCCGGCTACACTCTTATCGACACTATACACTCCAGTCGTAATTACGTACGTTCAAATTATCAAAGTTGCCAATAAAATCTAATATAAATATTTAGAAATATAAGAAATTTGTTCGGTTTTTTGTATTTGTTTTTTTTTACAGTTCTTGTCAAGTGAAAATCTCTATAATAAAACATAATATGACATACTCGTACAAATCGGCCACCGATATGTAGTTGCATAGTATCAACGAATTTAGTAACGGCAGAGAGTCGACATATAATTTTTCAAGAATTGTAGCAGACGGTGTGGACGTGATTAAATAGGCAGAAACGATAATTTGAATCCATCCATAAATAAATGGACGATTACAATTAGATAAACAAGCTAATGGCGATTTAAACAATTTATAAAATCACAAATTAAGATATATTACATTGCGCAGACTTTATCAATACACAATCACGAGCCCCAATGATTACGGGCGGTATCGTAACACACCACACTAATATTTTTAAATCTTTTTTTTTATCGACCTTTAAAAACTCCATTGGATTAAAAGTCGATTTTGTACGTTCTCTATATTTACTATTGAAGTTTGTTAAAATATTATTTTTATGGAAAGAAAACTCGTACAAATAAAATTTAATTACGTCGCAGTTTTAACGCGATTGAACATTGGTGTACGTGTAAAGTTCAAATGTAATCACGAATTAATTAATGAATGAATGAAAAAATCCAACCAATAGAAGAAATAAAGTTCAATTAAATACTAGATGAATGCCCAGTCTTGTGAGTAGGCATTGCAAGAAGTCCCTAACCCACTTTCAGTACTATTAGCAATTAGTGCACAAAATAGAATGTTTTATTTATAATTTACCATAAGATATTCGAAAGACACTATTTGTTAAAAATTCTACAAACTACGGTAATGATCAAAATGATCAGAAATTATACTTCCGAATTTAAACAAAATAACGTTGAGATGTAAATAAAAGTATGGGAAAAAATTTTCTAAAGGGAGAAGATAAAGGAAAAAAAAATTTGAGATTCTGCAATGTAGTATCCCAATACTAATTTTAACAAACTCAAAAAATTACAAAAATTAATGTGGGACGTTAACATTACGAGGGAGCTTCGATAATTACTTATTTATAAGGGGGCACAACTCATATTTATATATGTATTATAGACTTTCCGCATTTCCACGTTTTGAAGGTGTTAATTAAAAACGATTTTAGTGTTTAAATCATAAACGAATTCGATGTATGTCTACTTTGCATCTACCGAATGATTTTTTGAAATTCCGATTGAAAAATTAACTATCAATTATTTAAGTTTTTTGGTTTAATACGCTTATCAGCAGTCATAACATCGATATTTTGTACAATCTCCTTTTTGATTTATATTCAGAAGTATTTATCCCAAAATTTAAAGCATACAAAAGTAAGTGCGGATGTGCGTTTACTTTTTAATGCGGTGGCCCCTTAACATAATGGTTTCGCTAACGGAAATCTATCGACTAATAAAAACCTAACGAATAACTATCCGTAACTATGGCCGAAATGAAGTTTACGTCCGGCAATTTAAGATTTTTTTCTTTATTGACCCATAGTCGTAAACGAATAGAACTTTTGGCCTTTTTAGCCATTACGTCGCATGGTTGGATTTAATGTGTATCGTTAACTAAATTTATTAGAAAGTTTTATTTTTAGGCGAAGTTAAAAACCCAAGTCGTATTCGTAATTCACGAAAAAAACATAAGCTTATAAAAATAATCGCTATAAACGGGCGTACATGGCCGGTGACGCCTCGCCTATTAATTTTTACGCGGGTCACAGACACACCTGTGTAGAATCAAACAAACATGCGCGCATACAACGAACGGGTCAAGTTCAATGTGTTAATCAGTAAACATTTACAATTAAATAACATTCTTATTGCATACCAGAGCCGCCCATATTCAATTTAACAGCATTTAATTTGTAATTATTTGTACGAATGTTAGATAAAAAAACAATGTTAGTTGCACGTATTGAATAAATGAAGTGGATCAGACATAACTACCCAAACGAATTTACATAAATACATCGACCCAGCGATTTATCGGTTTAATTATTGAATTTTAATTTCGTAAGTGTTAATTAATATGAACAAAATTGATAAAATGAAAACCAACACAAGCAGTACCAAATTAGTTGGAATACATTTTAACGGTTACTTGTTAAAATTATTTTTAAGTTTTGAAATCTGGTACTTCATTAAACCTTTATAGAATTACTTAATATACAAGCAGATGATAGCGCAAATTGTACGAAAATCTAAGAGTATGCATTTGAATAAAAATATCACTAGACATAAAACGAAACTAGAATTATTTCCGAGTAATAGATGTGAAATATAAAAACTATCTAGTCTTTTTCAGTCACTAAGTACAAACACCCAACATTAAATATCATAAAGTAGGCAGCGTTATCGTAATAAATTAAACCGGGAACTTCACAATTATATACAACGAAATGGAAAACAAAAACTACCAGTTGAACATATAGATAATTAAAAATTCCAAATTAAAATGAAAATTAAATGAATATTAAAATTATAAATCTAAAAAATAAAACAAGTTACTGCAAGGTTATAAATGAACTACCTAACACAAATACACAAGTGAAAAAATATTTAGTGTAAAAAACGTGATCTGCAAAATAATAATGAGTAAATTGTATGAATTGAAAACAATTAAAAGAATTAAAATTAAATTAAAAAAAGAAAACTCAGATAAATTATTAAAACCAAAATGAATGTTTGTCTAGTTTTGTAAAAATAAGTAATAATATAAAATAGAATGCAATTATAAGTAAAATTATGTAATTTATGTATTATGAATTATTAATAATTTTTACAAACTTAGACACTTAAACATAGAACATAAATAACATATAACACCTACCTTTGTTGCAATCTTGACAAATGTGTTATGAATTCTTGACATAAAAAAATATATTTTTGATGAGATTTAGTGGATAAAATTTGATTGCTCATAAAAATCAATCTCATGTAACAAAGCCATTTCACTAGTTTTTTTTTTTTTATTCTCATTAGAAATACTTACTCTTCCCTACCCTCTATTGGCCACAACAAAATGGAAAAAAGGATTTAAAATAAATGAATAAATAAATAAAAATACCACCATTAATGATAAGTCTTCTTCTTGTAAGACTTTTTTTCTTTTTTTTTTTTTGTTAGAGAACTGTGTTTCTTCCTATTTACCAAAACAACCATTTTTATATTTTATTAATTCATAAAAACTAAATGGCTTTCTGAATAACTTACACATACACCTACTAATGGACTGGTATGAACATTACCTACTTAAGCTAAAAATAATCAAAATTATTAAACAGGGCCCTGAAAAGGGCCTTTTTATGTTTAAATATATATAGAATAATTGTATTGGTATGTATTTAATATACATATGTAATGAAAAATAATTTATTCTAAAAGAAAAGATTTGTATAAAATAAGGAAATATGGAATATTTAAGGAAAGGTACAGAGAATCCCTATTTACCAGTTACCTTATACTTACCTTTCTCAGCAAAAACGCTTCATCAATGTTGTCCATATCCTTGTGGTAGTATTTTGACAGCATTTTGACATTGTAGTTGCATTAAGTTTTAAAAAATTTTAATTGAATCAAATTTATACTTTTAAGAATTAACTCTTAACAAAACAAAGAAGACACTGTAGGAAAATTTGATAACAAACAAATGATAATAGTCTTACCAAATAAAAACTCTTCACCCAGTTACCCTCCCACTCCTTTTTTTTTACAGCATCACTTTTCATTAAACATTCCTTCGCCACAATAATTTTTTGTATGGATGTGAATACATAAAAGTTAATAATTTGGGAAGTTAAATGAAGATCCCTGTAAGGTTATAGAACAAATAAAGGTTTTCCTCAGGACCCACAGAACCTATTTAACAAACACAAGCTCACAAACATGAAGTTCATGGGTCCAAAGAGAAAAACCTTATAATAAAAAATAATTAAACATCAAATATTGTACATAAATAAATGTTATGAACTTATTTTTAAGTTCACAATAATTCACAAATAAATGTAATTCACAATATTGCACATAATTAAAGTAACTTATTCATTAGGAAAGCAAAATTAGGATGGATGTAAGAATAACGTCAATACGCCTCAAAAGAATAACTTACGAGCCTCCTTTCGCTCTAGTCCAACTTTTGGCGAATTAACGAACTCAAGAAAGACATGGAAACACGTTTTACATTCATATTATATTAGCCAGCCCAAACAGAGATCTTTTTATGGGTTAGAATAAAAAAAATTATATGCAACTCACCACAGAAATTAATCCTTTGAATTCCTCATAACCTACTTAAATAAAGAGGAATTTCTTTCTCCATAAGTTTTTGTTTATAAAACACAATACAGTAAGGAATTATTACTAATTGCAAAATTAAAAAAAATATATACAAAAAAAAAAATTGTTAGTAAATATAAGGTCCCCTACACCGCAGGTTACTAACTAAATACAGCCAAAAAAAGTGCCCAGAAAAAAAAAAAAGTACCATTCAAAGCTCAAACCGAACCAAGGCTGGGTCCATATGAGACTTAACATAATTTTATGACTGAAAAAAATGTCTCATGTAAACCTTACCTAAGGTTCTGCCACAGCTATATTTCTATCATCTTAAAATTGAAAAAACTTGGTGAATATAAATTTAGTAATAATGCTTAATTTACAGTTACACAGTTGATCAACGTTGTGATCAAATTATAAAAACAATAAAGACAAAAATTCTACCAAATCTTTTCAATAACTTCCAATCGTTAAGACCAATCAAAGAAAGATCAAACGATCAGAAGTCTTAAAATTAAAATCGAGTCTTACCTTGAGTATCCCTGTGAGCTCCAACCGCTTCTTGTGCATTCATGAACACTTCATCTGTTGTTTGGTTTCCAGACATCGGCCATTGACCAAAACCTAAGAAAAAATTTAATCAATTAATTAAAATCAAATCTAAAACACAAATAATAAATCAAACGCACTTTGGTTTGAGTTATCATGAGAAGGCCCAGGTCTTGTCATGTCCATACTGTTGTCCATATCATCATCATCGTCCAGTGTCAAGTCTTCTATACTGTCCTCGTTGTTCATTTCTTCCAAATACTCAGTCTTAGGTTCAATCAGTTCACCAGTCGGCTCGATCTTTGGTCCTGCCACACCTTCAGCAGCTGATGCATCGTGGTTGTTGACGCGGCTGTTATCAGTCTCATGATCGCCATCATCCAATGGCGCACCCTTGGTTATGGTAGCAGGAATGTTAGGAACACCGACGCCGCTCAGGGCTCCGGACTGAAGGGGCGGTACATCACAGGAGTTGCTTGTATCAATATGACTGTCAGGATCGTCACTTGTGGACGGCCTGCGCTGGTTGCGCCTGCGTTTTCTTGGTGTAGGCGAAGCGCTATCATCACGAGACCTGACATGTGGACTTTCTGGCCTCCTCTCTATCGTTAAACCCTGTGCTGCTGCTGCAGATGGACGTGTGACGGACTGTTGGCTTGGTTTTCTGGCAGAAGTAGCAGTAGGTGCCTTGGGCGGTGCAGATGCAGGCGTGCCGTCCTCGTTACTACCACCATCAGTCAGACCCTTAATCTGCAGGGACTCTGCAGCTTTCAGGAACGTACTCAACTGGTCTTGAGAAATGTTAACCTCTCCCCTGTACATGTAATCCATCATACTTTTAAGTTCTTGAAACTTAACATCCTTGAGGATGACAATCGGATGCTTTTCATAATGTTGGCTTAACAAAATCTGAAAACAAAACATAATTTGAAATAAAAATCATGGGCAGAAAATAAACATGCATACTATCATGTTTCCTACAACCCTAGCGATAACCTCGAGACCCGTTAATAGCTAACAAGTCATCAGTCAATGTTTAGTTAATGGGAACAGCAATACATAAAATGCTAAAACTGTATATGTGTGTTGCACGTACTGCAAGCAATGGGGCGTTTTAAATTACCTCACAAAATAGTGTTATACTTTTTAACGCAACTCGGTACACGCAACAAACAGATTCAGTTAGGACCTATGTCATAGTGTAATCCAAACCTCAAAGATTATGCTATGAACCTAACATTTTTGATAAGAATTTTTTACAATTAAATTAATGCATTACTACCAGTAAAATTCGGTTTTTCCGAAACAAAATAAAAGATAACATTTTTATAGAGGAAAACAATAACCAGTTTTAAGCTACTCAGAAACCTTAAAATGGAATCCATTCATATAAAGTACAGAACATTGAACACAGTAAATAACTAATGAAATATTAGACCAACTAAATCTTCAAAATATTGTTGCAAATATGCTGTATCAATGTTAACACTAACTTAATATAAAACACCTATCTCGAATAGTAACAAGTAAAAATATATACTGTTTTGTAAGATCATGGATCCTGTGTGCAGGCAAACATCGCAATGACAACGATTTTTTTTGTTTATTGAAAATTAACAATCTATACAATGCGATTAAAACAGCCGAAAAGTCGACCGAGCAGATATTGGTGGAGGGGGGAATTAATTAAAACTTTCGCGATTCTCTTAAATACTATATCGAAAAAACCGTCATGTCGCGACATCGTGTAGATGGCGAAATCAAAAACCCAGAAAATAAAAACAAATTTTACCTCCAAGTATGGGCTGCATGCCGACAACACGACCTTGTGCGCCTTCAGGTACTGACCCTCAGCCGCCAACGTGCAATCAACCAGCGTACCGCTCTCCAGCAGCGTGTCGAACACGCTTATCAACGTGCTTTGGTGGTTGTTCCAGCGCAGACAAAAATGTTGGCTGTCCGCCGTCATGTTTGATATCACAGTGCTAAACGAGAACGAGAAAAAAAAAATCGTTAATAAACACGTCGCCGGAAAAAAAAGGCGAGTATATGAAAAACGAGCGCGGTCTCACCTTAAAATTTAATATATAACATTTACAAAATTTGATTTGTAGAAAAAAAACAGAATCAAAATAACGAGGGTTTTTATTTTTGGTTTAATACTGTATGTCAAGGCATTCGTTTAGAACAACGTTCAGCGAACGCTCAACGGTGTGAGAAAAAAATATGAATGAAACGTGTCGCGTCAAAAAAATAAAAAATGAAATACTTGACAACAAAACGTGCGACCGACGCGAGATTGTGAACGGAATTAATGTGTTGTTACGAGACGTGCGCGGTGTGTGTGTGTGTCGTTAGCGGGGGGGAAAAAAATTGTGTTGAAAGCGGCGGAGCGAGCACGACCGTCCGGCTTCACATCAAGTACGAAACAAAGCAAAAGCCAGGCCCGCGTCCGGGTCGGCGGCCGCGCCGCCGTGCGCAGAACGCCGAAACGGGCGCGGTGCGCACGTCGCGCCGACCGCCGCCAGGCGGCCCGGTGCCGGTACCGCGTTCTGTGACGGAGCGACGCGCCGCCGTCGACGACGTCCGCACGGGCGGCGCGCCGTCGCCGACGTCGACCCGCGCCGCCGGGACGCGCGGCCGACCGGGTCCGGAACAGAACGCGATACCGGCGCCGGGTGTGGCTTGTGGCGGCGCGGGCAGCTGCAAGTAAGCCGGTTCCCCCGGCCGCCCGCGCCCGCGTCGACTCACCGGCGGGTCGGCGCGGGCCGGCGTCCGGCGCTTTGCCGGCTGACGACCCGATGTTCGGCATCACTCGAACCGACGCCGCACCGTTCCACCCCACCCCACCGCCGCGTTCCCGTGCAGGCCGCCACGCATGCTTGATCGAACCGCGTTCGCGCAGGGCGGCCGGCCACGTATTTTACGACAATATCCGATACGCGCGATCCGTGCCGCGTTGTTTGAACAGTTTATGCCAAAGGTATTCGACTGTTCGTTTTTGCACGTTTATTATTTAACGCAAACGGAATAATTGATATAGTTGGTTTGCGCTCACCGACGAAAATTGCGTAATCCTCTCGCCCTTCCGCCCCTCCTCCCCCGCCCAGCACACAAGTGTCCGCCCCACCGCTCGCACGTGCACGCCGCGTACTTACGCGAGTTTTCCGATTTCGAAAACCCGCGTGCGTTTCGACTAGTAGTGACGTTGTTTTTCGGTTACGGCCGAAAGCGGAAAATCGTACCGGGGCTGCCGTCTCGTAAACACGACGTTCGTTTGGCGTCGTCGTCGTCGAGAAACGGCGTCTCGTCACGTTCGTGAACGTTCGACGTTTAGATATCGTGCGAATAAACTCCGAACGTGTTCGTTCCGTCGCCACCGAGTCGAATCAACAATCTTCGTATTTCTTTTCGTTTGTTATCAATGGGTATTATCTATAAAAACGCGTGTTTACCGTTTTCGATCGGCGTCGCGGCCACTCCCGGCGACGACGATTGTAAATTTTGTTTGTTGTTTTGTTCACGAACGTCATGCGAGGAGGAGGCGCACGAGCAAATAATGTGTTCGATTGCACTACGCGAGTGTTATTGTGTCGACAAACCCGTGTAAATATTATTCTACAACACTAATTATAGAAATAACGGTTTCGACGAATAAAAAAACGATATTGATGATGGATCCCGACGTGCGGCGGTGCGATCCAAATTGAAATTCCGTCGGACCACCGGCGCCGGCGGTCTCTCCTCCAGAAGACGCGTTCCGATTATTTTCGTCTTATAAAAAACAATATTGTGTTGTTTTCGCAATAATTTTTCCACAAACGTCCCGGAACATACGACAACGTACGACCAAAAAATTCCGACATCGAGAAATCGCGTCTAATGAATGTTTCCGGTTTATTGTTTTATCAACCGAACGGCCGTCGTCGCAAAGGAATTTCGACCGCTCCGAAATCGGGGTTACTATACGGTTTTAATAAAAACGAGAAAAAACGTATTTAAATAATTTAATTTGTGAAATAATGTCCAACCGATCACCAAGAAATTACCGGAACGTTTTTTTACCGAGTGGAATTCAGATTTCTTCAGAAAACGAAAGAGTTCTTTTTGGGTTGGCCGCCGCGGACGGTCTGAAAACTAACTTAGACTTTAAACGAGTTTTTGGTGTTATTGATTGTTTTCAAATCATTAGCCATCCGCGTCATAACACAATTTGTTAGTCGTTTGTTCGATTCGATAACGTATCATTGTCGGCAGTTACACGTGTTTCATACGAGTATTGAAATCGTCACGCGGGATTTTTTTTTAGACGAAAAAACGATAATTATCGTAAGACGACTAATGACTATCGGTTCGTCGTAGTCTCCGAGGTCCGTAACGAGTGCGGGGGAAAAGTCAATACTCGATTGTTAGCCGGTGTTTGGAAAATGTACGTTCTTTTGGATTTTTTTACGATTTCTTTCGATTTCTATTCCGTTTGTACGCCTATCGAATTGTTAATCGAGTTAATAATGTTCAAAATTCCAGGTGTTCGGCTAGAATTTCATTAACCACCGAGCGCACACGTACACACCGCGTGCGGTATACCGAATGTCGAATGTGCGATATGCAAATGGACAAGTGTGTGCAGTACATTTTTAGCAGACAATTATTTTCATTACCGGTTGGATGGTTGAATTTTGTGACGTCCGTGAAAAAAAAATAAGGGAAAAAAATAAATCACCCGTGACGCCCGGAACTTTTATACCGATACACCGCGATATATACGACGTGTTCATATTAACGATCGCATTCAAACGCAGTTCGTGTTCACGGTAATTTTCTGGAGCGCGTGTGCAATAAAGAAAATATTGTGCGTGCGGTATAGGCCAAAACGCAAAAATCTTTTGACACCGTTCACGTGTTCAACTCGACGACAACGGCGAACACCCCGGGGACTGTTGATCGAAAATAATTGCACGCGTTATGACGCGTGTGTGCTCGCCAGTTTGAGCCGTGTGCGTGTAGAATAAATGAATCTTTTTAAAAAAAATATTTAAATAGAAATACTTCGCCGTACACAACAGTTTTGGAAAACGGCGTGTTCGTAACGAGCCACCCCGTGACGACGTCGTGGTTTTTAACATTCGTCTCCGGCCATCGTGCCCATCGTAATCGGGATTACCGTCATCTCGGTTAATCGACGATTATTTTATGTGAGGGGACGGTGCAATCGAACGTTCGATAATGTTTCGATCTTTTGTTGTAATCGCCGTTCGTTTAAAATTTGTTTTTTATTTTTATTAAACATCCGTCGACTTTCATGGGGGGAATTGATATTATAACGTAATTACGGCGATTAGTTAAATTCAAAAATATATTTCGTACGTATATACGAGTCGTTCATGTTAAGCAGTTGCCGTGTGTAAACTTTTTCTCCGATATCAGACGCACAAGGATTATCATAAGTGTTTTCTTAACTTCGTATTTTTCACATCGTCCCGCGCCGTTTTTAACGTCAGAACGTTTACGTTACAGGAAAAACCTAAATAAATACGAATCGTCGACGAATAAAATTATCTACTGTCTGGTCATTGAATTTTGTACCAATACGTTCCGTTACCGATTACGACGAGAATTCGTATTTAATTTCTAATCGTATAATAAATACTTCTCTAGAACAGCGGGCATTAATTATTTTCAAAATTTCATAATCGAACGACATTTTTGTCACGTTACCGCAATCACAGCGCTCGGAATCACACGATCGTAAAACAATTTTAAACATTGACGGCAGTGTCGAGTGTCGTTCGTTTGTGCTTCACAGAAGTACAGAACGAGTTAACAAGTCGTATACTATGAGGTCTGTTGGATACGGTCTACGGATCAACGCGTTAAATTATTGGAAACACGATACGATACGAAATTCAACGTACTCGTCGCCGTGCATTCTATATTTTCTTAAAATGTCCATTAAGTGGCTCCATCTGCTAGCGGTTTTTCATAACTAATTAATTAGTACGGCCATAAAAATTATTTAATGCACGCGTGTGTACGTTAATACGCACGAAATGGTAAGATTTCGTACGTTTTAACGATCCATCTGAATTTTCAGACCGAATAAATTGCGTTCGGGATGGCCTTGGAAAACGCAATAAACGTAATTTCACTATGAAAACATCGAGTAGAATATTATAATTATACAAGTCATTCCGAGCATTGCAGAAACAATACGAAAATGTTTGTACGCCATGGCCACCGAAAATGGTGTCCTGTGAACTTGTTTGTACATTCCTGTTGTTATTTTGTTTTCGTATAAAGATAAGTTTTTTTTTTTTTTTGAGCTCGTATTTCCACGAGTTCCAATTTTAAATATCTTATTCAAAATTAAAAAAAAAATGACCAAAACAATACAATTTAAGTCTGTCCTCTTAAAGTCGGAAAAATATCGACGAGTAATATTAACAATGTTCACTAACACGTCATCTTCTTATCGATGTAACCGTTTCATTTCCGAGTGGCTACAGTTGCGACGGATGTGATTTATTTTACTTTGGAACTGGCGAGATGGTTAAATTTCGCCGACGGAATTGAAATCGAATTGTAGGTACGGCGATCAATAATAATAATGTTTTTGATAATAAATATCATTTCAGCGTAAACCAGACTGTTTGCCAGTTACTGTGGCAGCAGTGATTAAATACGAATGATAACGAATGTCTAGTTTAAAATTTTTAACAAGTAAACGTACCCGTAACAGTCGAGATATAATAGTCTTATAATCAGAATCTCATTAAAACAAAACTACTATGTTGTTTGATGTTGGGATATTTGACTGCACAACAGTTACTGATAATAATAATATTATGATCATGTTTAATTTGTTTTGTAGAATTCAGAAAACCCATTTCGGTAAACAATCCGAAATGTAATGTTTTATACAATATATTTCGAATACGTTTCGTTCACTCGGTACGTTCCGATCAGATTTGATTATTATTTTGATTATGATATTTTTTCGTCGGAATTCGTAACGTTAACATCATATTATAGTAAGTACTCGAACGAAAGCAGTCGGTGTTACTTGATGCGTTGATGCGTTTTGAATCGTTTCGCTTATTGAATACGACGTAGCACTCTATTATACATTAACCTTAATTGACCTGAAATATCTTGAAATAAAATAAAGACCGGTCTACGTATGATATTTTATATTACCTTTATTCGGCGGCATGTCGTGGTATCACTATAGTACGTTATATGTGTTTACGCGGGGCCCCCTCGCAAAGGGGGGAGTCAGTGAGTACTATGGTCCCGGTGAAAAAAACGTAATATATACATATTATTGACTTAAATCAGAAAAATAAAATGACTCCAGTCGCCATATACTTATTTACACACTATTGGTAAATAAATAATTTGGAGTTTTTACTGCAGCATCATTTCGTGTAACAATCCATGTGCGTATTATTTTTATTTCATGAGATCAGAGGGGGGGGCCACTTGGCGTGCGGAAGTTTGAAAATAATAACAATTTTTTTGTTTATATATTCTTCATAAACGTTGATTTCTATATTAAACCGCGGTGTACTGGTGTTTCAAACTTAGACAACTGATAGATGCGTACAACAGCAAAATAAGCCGGCGTACCCAATATTTTAGGTGCCTTTTGTACGAATAAAAAATGAAATGTTAGAATGTATTATTATAAACACGACGTACAATACCGTAGTTGAAAAATTTAATGTGTGGGGGTATTTTTTACGGACATCCACTCCGTCCCTCACGGTGTTTTCGAATAGTTCGAAAACCGGCAACGTGTTTGTTTTTGTTCGTTATTTACGTGTCGTACACTCCGGACCACCGACCAAACAACATCCAACATGAAATCGAGTCCGAGCTTACGGTGTTTGCACGTTCTATAATTCGTGCACGCGGTGCGGTTCGTGGGTGTGAACAAGCTTACGATTCGTAACACGTTTTTGCGTCCGACTCGGATTATTTCGACGCGTCTGTTCAAGTCAGTTCACTTCGTTCCGTATAATCCCGTGTTACGGGACACGTTCTTTTGGGCGTTCGAAGTTTGTAATTTTCCGAAAATCATGCAATACAATACGATCGTCCCCCCCCCGCCCCGGTTCTTAATCAAATCGATTAATCGATGATGATTTTCGAAATTCCCCGATATCGTTGTTTGAAACGCGGTGTTTGTCCGTGTTTGGTCGGTCGACGTCTTCACGAGTTTTCATAAGCACCGCCGGGTCGTGTGGTCGCTTTTTCGCTTATCGTTTCGGCGGAAACGTCCCGTTGCCGTTGTCACGTTGGGTCTTTTCGTGAACGTCGTTTGCGCTCGCGCAACGATTGTCAGTTAGATTCGTTATCGAATGCACCGCGTTTTGACGACGCGGGCAAGTCGGTCAGCGGGATGGTCTTCGGCTACAATCGACCGGATACGCGGACGGACCCGCGCAAACGCTCGCGGCGTATTTCCCCGATAACCACAACGTCGTTTTATATCCATAGAATATTTTCGTACGCGTAAAACCGTTATACGTGCTCGGCGCAATTATTTTGTTGTTATTTTATTAATTCCACGTCGTAGTATTATTATATAATCTAATACCGTGTTACTACATCGTAAAACGGACCGATTTTTTTTTTTTTTATCGACTTATCGTCATTAGCGTTGTGTCCGTTTCGTACGCTTCGTAATGTTAAACGAATTATATTACATTTTCACTATGTACGAATATTCTCGTGAATCCTTCGAAGTACTTCGCGACCCCCGAGAAAATCATTTTAGACGGATGTGCACCAGAAAGAGAACAGCGAGCGGGGCACGATTTTTTTTTATTAACAACTACTAGCCGATAAAACGATAACGACATTGCCATCGGAGGATAAAACTTCAAGTAATACCGACGGAGGCACATAACGGAAAAGATCCCGGCTCGGCGAGCGGAACGTTATTTTGAAAAAACATGAATAAATATAAATCTACGTACATGTCTGTATAAAACAGAGTCGATGAGTATTCAAAAAAAAAAAAATGTATAGATTTGTATAAAATTCGTTTATTCGCTATCTTCAACAAAAGTAAAAAATAATAACGAACAAAAGCTTGTTGTGTTGTTACTTGTTGTTATATCGTTGACGTCGGTCAATCTCGAAAATACGGGACGTCCTCGTGGTTTCCGTATCCGACGTCTTTTATTTTTCCGATCGATTCGAAATAAGCGTGTTTACTTATAAATTACGATTACGAACAGTCGTGGTACGAAGCCAAGCCCGCTGGTAATAATAGATCAGACGATATCGCGTAACTGCATTCGATTAATAACTCTAGAGGAGCCAAAACTGAAGACCGCGAAACGTGTAGAGCAATACGGCAACAGCTCCGGAAATTCAAAGTCGGACATACGTAGTATTCGGGGATGTCTCCGTACGTCTCTATAAACCGTACGTCAACGACATAACAACATTCGTGGGTACGCCGCCGGATTTCAGTACGAATACAAATGCCGCCGACCTTTATTTTTATTACGATTTTAACACGACGTTCAAAACTACATGACTCCCCCCGGGAGTGGGAGGGTTCGAAACGTGTATACCAAATGCCGACATTATAGTCAAATGATGGTTATTGTAATTAATTATTGCATTTTTTTTTTCAAACGGACGGATTGTTTAAATTATCGCGAAAAATTCGTCACAACGTTTCACGATATTATTATGGGATCGTATAAAAATCGACCCGTCGCCGACAGTCCCGCCGAAACGAAAAAACCACATTCAATTCTACACAAATTCATATTGTTAATTTATTAACACTCGTTATGTACCGTAACGAAACAAAAACAACAAAAAAAACCCCCGACCGTGTGTTCTCGAAATACATTCCGAAAACGGCGACCGTGACAATATCTATCTGTCCGTCCGGTCCCGGCGTCCGTCGTGGCCGACGGGGACATCGATTTTCGTCGCGCCGCCGACATTCTGTGCTCCCGACATCCAGTCGGCGCACACACGCGCGCGGCAGATACGCCATGATACACACACGCATACATCAAAAACGAGCGAAGAGCGGCGGCGGCGGCGGCGGCGGCGGCGACGACGGTTCATCGACGTGTTTTCGCTTCGTCGGCCGAACAACGTTCGTCAGGCGGTAAGCCGCAGGGGAACATGGCCCAGGCCGGCCGCCGCCGTCGCCGCCTCGTTCCAGGGTATTCTCCTCCGCGTAACGAACGCGTCGCGCCGGCCGGCAAACCGGCCGACGTGGCCGTCGCCGCCGCCATTCTCCGCCACCCCGCACCCCGACCGCCGGAGCGAGGACCGCTGGTGGCCGCCGCGAGCGGTTCGACGAGGTTGCCCGGGCAACCGTTGCGGCGGCGGCGGCGGCGACGACGAGCGAGCGAGCGCCCGTATATCGCGCCGCCGAGACGACTACGGCGGCGGCGCGAACGCGAGCGCACAACGGAACGAACGAGGTCGACAACGAAATGTAGGCTTATCATCAGTTCCCGCTTTGTGCCGGCCGTTCAAATTGTCCGTTCCTCCTTGTTTGGAAACTCCGTGTAAGTATGTAAAAGCGCGTCCGCCGCCGCCGTTGCGTATAAACATTCTTTTCTCTTTTTTTTTTTTTTTTCCCATCCGTATATATTCCCCTCGTTTTATTTATTTTTCATTTTTTTTCTCTTTTTTTTTTCGTCGCTTCCTTTTTCCCACGACCGTCGTGTTCGATGTGCGTGCGTGTTATTTTTTTTTTCCACCGCATTTCCCCCCCCCCCACCGCCACCACGACCCGTTCCGCGCGATGTACGCACCGCTTCTGCGCCACTCGTCATCCTACTCCTCTTCGGTCCGATATATTCGGTCTTCATATATTCGCCGATTTACGTTTGTTTCGTGTGCGACGTAATGTCATGCGATTTCCTACGTTCGATTGTACCGTTACGTACGGTGCCGCGACGCGTTCGTTTCGCACGCGACTCGCTTCGTTTTCGGCGTTCCGATAGGCGGGTAGGGGTTTACGGGTTCTCGCCACTTGCGTTTCCCATCCGCTTCCGCCGCCGCCGCCGCCGTCATTTGCTTTTTTTTTCGCGTGTCGTGCACGCCGCGGCTTCGACAACTAGCGCGAAGATTTTTTCGTCGTTTCTCTTGCACGCGGCCGTCTCCCCGTGTACAAAACGGGGTTTTGTTTTTCTGAAGCGTACGCGTTTCCGGTTCTTGTTCACTTCTTTCCTTTTTTTTTTTTTTTTGGTCCCCGGTGTGTGAAGTTTATTTTTTGTATACGATTCTCCACAATCCCGGACACAGTTCCAATCCGTAATATTCCGTTCGAGTCCCGTTCCCCTCGTTAATATTCTCTCGACTTTTCCACGCGTTCGTTTCTGTTCCGCAAATCCGTTCCCGTCCGTATCCGTTACCGGGCGCGCGTTATTGTATTTTATTTACATCCTTTTAGCGGTGTTTTACGGTGTGATTTTTATTGTTTCCGAATTCAAATACAATGTCCGGTCACACGACTGTAGCCGCAAAATTTCGTTTTTTTGGGGGGGGGGGCCCGGAAAAAAGTTGTTTCACAGGCATGAGATGGGGTGTGTCGCATGGATGTTTCTGTTATCAAAGTACGAATAATTGAAATGAAACGTGTTGTTATCAGGGCTGTGAATTTAATGCATTTGCGTATTTTTTTTGATACTTCTTAGATTACTACTTAGATACATACACGAAAATTTATATTGCATATTTGAGGGGTTAGAGCGTATAAGTGCATATTTTCTTGTTTTTTTTTAAATCTCTCTTTTAATTTTTAATTTTGTTATTTTACATTTTTTTAAGAATTATTTGCACGCTTTGGCAGTTGTGTTAAATTTTTTTTCAAGTAAAATTTTATATTATTATTTCACACACACTCGTCAATAGTGTATTGGATACAGAATGGACGCGTGCGTGTAATATAAAATATCTGTAAATACACTTTAACGAAAATTGTTTTATTATTTAATATATAGATAATAAATTCTCCGAATAGTCCATAATATTGTTGTCTTGTCAAGACTAAAATGTTGTAGTTAACAGATATATATGCGGGATCGGCGGACTTCTTTAGTTTTTGTCTACCAACTGATGTAATGTATTTAGACTGAAAAGAACTGATAATGATTTTCAGTAATTTGTTTTGACAAACAATAAATGTACATAAATTCGTTAGTCATTAAATTCATTGCATTCCGTTCGTGTGTTTTCGCTTCTAGTGTGTGTCAGTTTCTGTTTTTTTGTAAATAAAAATAAATACGAAAAAAGAAAAAATACCGAAAGAAAAACAAACTGTTTATATATATATATATTATAATTTTTTGCTAAAAAAATAAATAAAATTTGTATATATTTGCGTATTTCTAGTTTTTAAATGCACATTTTTGCATTTTTAAGGCTTTTTTAGTGCATAATGTGATATTTATTAATGCATTAAATTCATAGCCCTGGTTTTATATTATACACACGCAGGCGCCCCGCATAACATTTTCAACTACGGCATTGTACATCAGTAGTTATAATAATTTTCATATAAATTCTAACATTTAATTTTTTATTTTCACAAAAGGTACCTAAAATATTTATTTTGCTGTTATGCGCCTCTGAAAAATATCAGTTCTCTTAGTTAACCTAAAATAAGTTTGAAACACGAGTACACTAATTTACTGCGGTTTAATATAAAAATCAACATTTATGAATAATAATAAAAAATATATTATTTTCAAACTTCCACACGCCCCATCCGCTTACCGACGCTAAGTGGGGGATAGGGTCAGTTCTCCATACTTTCGATAAGAGAAATAATTTCAATTTTTTTTTTGAGGTTATACATACCATCACACAAAATTATAAAATTATACAAATATAAATTTAGTGCTGATAAATGTACAACTCTGCATTAAATATGTGAAATAATGTATGTTACTAATGTATTTGAGTATTCGATGTGTAACGGTTTTTAACGGTCATTACAGTGATACAGTAATAAAATGTTTTATTATACCTATAATATTTCATACGTTCATGTAGTATAAGTTTTTAAATTTCTTATGATTTAAGATTTCGTTTAAAGTGAATTTCTATTTGGTCGATACTGTAATATTGTGTTGTCTATGTAATATTACCATTTATAATAATCATTATTTTATAGTTTTAATTGTAGAAAAAGTTAAACGTTTATTGTTATTTTCGACTAATTAAAGGTTAAGTAAATTTATTGATGAACGTTTGGAACGTGGGATTTTAATTATCTATGTTGGTATTCCTACTTCCGCAAAAATCGGTTATCAAATTTGTCTCTTATCAAAAGTCTGGAGAACTGACCCCTATCCCGCCAAGTAGCCCCCAGATCTTATGAAATAAAAATAATATGCGCGTAGATTGTCACACGAAATGATGTAATCAAATTATTTATTTACCAACAGTAAGTATGACTGGGGTGGCAAGACTCATTTTATTTTTCCGATTTGAATTAAAAATACGTATGCATATTATGTTTTTTTTTCCCCCGGGACCATAGTACTCACTGACTCCACTCCACTCAGCCCGCCGCCCCCCCCTTTGGGGGGACCCTGTACACACGACCGTTCGTGTGCGCGTTTCTCGTCTCGTATATTAAAACGGGGTTCTCAGAGTTTCGGATGCCTGACCCTGTCCAGTCGTATGTTTTTTAGTTAGAAAAACCATTTCTGTTTCGTACGAAAATATCGTTTTCATTTTTATATTTTATACGGGGGAGGGAGTGACGAATACACACGTACGAATACATACGCGCGTTTGGTGTATTGTGTTGTTATTATATAATTGTTTTTGTTATCAAACGCCGCCCGGGGAATCGCGTTTAACATTTGTTGTTGTTTGTTTGTTTGTTTCCTCGAAAAGAAGACCGTTTGAAAAAAAAAAAACAGACGCTCGTTTTGTTGGTTCGTATTAATGTTTACTCGACATAATTCATTACGCAGTCTCGAGAACAAATACTTCAAACATTTGATCAATACAACGACGTTGGCGTTGTAACCGCGTAGAATTTGTTCAGAACACTTTTGTCGATTCATAATCGATTTCGTTGTGTAAATATAAACGTTGAACCCGCACGTAGTTAGCGTACAGACTTGAGATTCTATTGTGTTGTGGATCCGAGAAGACGACCGCATTTCGTATAAAAAAAAAAAAGAACCCTAGGGCAAGCGGTTTTTTGGTTCGTTATTTGTTATTATTTTCTCGTGATTCATGACCGTAAGAAAACGTCTTCTCTGTCAACGAGTGTCGTTGTGTGCACACATTTTTGAAAGCGTGCGCAAAAAATATCGTGTGCGCGTAGGAGGAAGTATATTACAAGTCTTGAATCGCGTTGTATTCACATATATTTTTTCGTAATCGTTGACACGGCGGCGGCGCTCGAGGAGCCATAGTTTCAATATAATCTTTAAAAATAAACGATTACTACACGGTAAATAAAAATACAGTGTGTTTCGGTTTGTTTTGTCTGTCCGAAATTCGATTATTTTATTTTCGACTCGTCATGAACGAAATCATTTTTTGTTTAAAATCCGCCGACTGTCATTATAAACCGTCGAGTGTGCAGTGTTTAGGCTAGGCCGATGCAAATAACAATAACGTGCCGTGATATTTTTTTTCTTCGCTCCTCACCACGTCGCGCAGATCGAAACGTGTTCGTGCGTGCCGCGACGACCGTTGACCGGAGGAGAGGCAAACACGGACTTCGTCTGTTAGGTTATGAGTATTTATTCGTTCGGACGGCGAAACACGGTCTGCTCCCCCCCGTCGATTCCGGCGATGATCGAACGTGAATATTATTATTCGTCGATTACTTTTGTTCGCGTCGTGCGTTTTTTTTCACGCATCTCCGCGCAATATTCAGACGAAGTAAAACGTCACGTTGGTGACGTGTTTTCGACTCTTCGGTTGTCTGTCTTTTGATTGTCTTCGGTAACCGTTCCCGCCGTTCTGGTATGACGGAACTCTTGTACTCGTAAATACGGTCACCGTTACCATATGGTCTCGCGATACGGGTGTAGTCCACGGAAACCAGACGGTCTAAGTGATAGGGTCAGTTCTCCATACTTTTGATTTTAACCGAATAGAAATTCACTTTAAACGAAATTTTAAATCATAAAAAATTAAAAAACTTATACTACACGAACGTATGAAATATTATAGGTATAATAAAACATTTTATTACTGTATCACTGTTATGACCGTTAAAAACCGTTACACATCGAATACTCAAATACAGTAGTAACATACATTATTTCATATATTTAATGCAGAGTTGTACATTTGTCAGCACTAAATTTATATTTGTATAATTTTATAAATTTGTGTGGTGGTATGTAACCTCAAAAAAAAATTGAAATTATTTCTCTTGTCGAAAGTATGGAGAACTGACCCCATCCCACGGTCCAATAGCACAAACCGTTTGATGGTGGTTCTTCCGCGTTTAGAGACTTGAAACCGAATCGAAATATTGCGGTTATGGATACGATTTCGATTACCAACGGTTTTGTTTAGCGATTTTGCGGGCACAACGTTTTTGTAGTTTCGTTTGAATAATTGTTATTGGACGTGAAACGTGACGTGGACCACGACGCCCGTCGGGTCAAACGTTTGAAATCTCGATGTTGGCGTATCGACCGTGGGTTGATGTCTTATCCGAGTGGGATTTTTGGGTGGTAATACGTACTATTGATTTTAAAGTGCCCACTGTCGTGCTAGTTGTTGTACAAAGTTTTTGAAATCGTGATCGACCAACTGACATTTCTATTGAATAATAATGAAAAGGATGAATACAATTTTCAAATTTAAAAAAAAAAAAAGTTGTGTTGGATAATCGAGAGAATAAATTTCTAATGGGATATTTTCTTGATTTTATGACATGGTTTTTAGCGTTTCCGTTTGATTTTTAATGCCTGTACAATAGAAATAGCAATAGTTAATCTGCCTGGAGAATGTTGAAATGTTAATATTTTTATTAACTGTTCTAATATTGGTGTGGTGTCATATAATTTCGAAGTTAAATTATTCTACTATGTGAAATTTGTTCCTAAATTATAAAAACTATCTACACTCCTTAAAATTTCAAAAGTATATATTACAGTTGTAATTATGTATGTTACTTTATGCTCCCAAAATGGTGGACTTAGATTTAAAGTTGATCGCTCAAAATGTATATTGTAAAAGATAAATAATTTAAGTTTAGTCTTTTAGAAATAATTAATAACACAACTGTTTCAATTGTGTTTAAGAGGTACAATGACAGTTAACGGCCAGCATTACTGTCTGCGATGGAACAATTATCAATCAAACATGACCTCTGTGTTTCATCAACTACTGCGGAATGAATCTTTTGTCGATGTCACACTTGCTTGCAATGAGAGCACACTTAAAGCGCACAAAGTAAGCTATTAGATATTGCTTACTCTTTGTTTGTCCCATTGTTTATTGGATTTTAACGTTATGTTACAGGTAGTCTTATCAGCTTGTTCATCATACTTTCAAAAACTATTGATGGACAATCCATGTAAACATCCAACTATCATATTGCCATATGACATTTGTTTTAATGATTTAAAGTTTATCATCGAGTTCGTGTACAGGGGTGAAATTGATGTGTCTCAAGCTGAGTTACAGGTAAGTTTAATGCGTATTTATTGTGTACCTATGTATTTCATGTGTTTAAATAAAATTATTGTGTGTTTAGTCTCTTCTAAAAACTGCAGACCAATTGAAAATTAAAGGATTGTGTGAAGTGCCTGAAGACGAACGTGATACGTCTATTGTTGCTGAAGTAACGCCATTAGGGCCATTAAAAACTGGTGGAAGGGTGTTTACCAAATTACAACGTAGAACTTCACCTTATTCAAAAAAATTAAATAGTCCCAATCATATTCAACAAGATCAGTTTAACAGAAGTTATTATCGAATCGAACAATCTGGTTTCCCTCCTATTAATGTCGATCATGAGAACAAATCCATAAATGTAAATATAAAATAAATATGTGTTGTTGATTTTAATGATTTAATACAAATTTATTGTTTTTTGTTCAGTCTATCCACTGCATGACTGTAGCTACATCAACCGAAGACGATGAGAAAGATGTAAAATCAACCTTAACTGATTTGCCGGTTGTCATACTAGAACCACATCCTACATTAAGTTTGCAAGCCCAACAACAGCCTCAGATAGTTCACATACCTATACCGCAACAACAATTGAACCATGTGACTCAACATTCAAATCAACCACAGTTGCAACAAGCTTCTGTTCAAACTCATTCACAAGTAAAATATTAATGTAGTTTTTTGTTTTAAAAACTTGTATTTATTCTTAAATTGTGTTTTAGATGATAATCACAAATGGTCCAGTTATGACGGTGAATGAAGCTGATATGACACCTGACATACAGCCTGTTGGACCAAGGGCGACGCCAGTACCAGTAAAAAATAACAGAAGTCCCTCATCAACACCTACTCATAGAGATATGGCTGGTAATAAGTTTAAAAAATACATAAAAAATTTGGAATTTTTTTGGAAATAATCATAGTGAGATGTATTTAATGTATATGATGTACATGTAAGCAACAATATTTTCTCTGGATGAAATATGCACCAAAAGTATAATACTTGTTTGAGATGTATTGAAAAAAATGATATTGTATGATATATATTAAGGACATTGTAAATTATGAGTTAAAAAATTAGTTGTAAATAAACAAAATATTGTATTATTTACTGATTATCCATAAAATACAATTTCATATTTCTGAAGAGTGAATCGCAAACACCACTCATTTGAATTTAGTTCTTTGCATTAATAATACTCTATTAAATACCTTATGTAGGTTCTTGATGGACCACTTATGAGGATATAATCATATAAAGTCTATAATGTGTAGTTGGGTGACAGAGAAGACAAAACTGTTAACTGCATCTGTCTTTTTCATATTGTAATAATTTGTACTCAATCAGTAATGTAGACTTAACGGGTTTTAAAAATGTTTATATTTTTCATTTTATTATCAGTGTTTTAAAGTTTGTGTACTTTTATTTTAGTTGGTACATCGTGTTCAAATGATATGATGAGAAGTGATGGAAGCGAAGTGAAATTTGAAACTGTCAAATTTGAAACACTTCGTACTATTGACCAATCATCTGATACAATTGGAATAGAAAGACAACATTCTAGCGACCGTGTAATAATAATTTATTGTAGAATATCAATTTTATATTTTATTGATGTTAATAATTTAAATTTGTAGAATATAACTGATGAAGACAATTCAATGCATACAATGATGATAACACCTGAACTTTTGGGCTTATTACCGAATTCTAACACAGGAGGTAATTGTGATAAAATATAATACACACCATACTGTTTACTGTAGTTGTGTTGATTGATGTCAAACGATCACTTATACGGGTAATAATTAAATTACAGATGTCAGTGAAGACGGTTCTAGTAACAGTGTAAATAAACATTACGGTACAAATGGTGGAAAAGGATGGACAGCCGATGATATGGAAAACGCCTTAGAAGCGTTGCGTTCACATAACATGTCCTTAACGAAAGCATCCATAACATTTGGAATTCCTTCAACAACGTTATGGCAGCGAGCTCATCGAGCCGGTATAGATACTCCAAAAAAAGACGGACCTGCCAAATCTTGGAACGATGAAGCCTTGAACATTGCATTAGAAGCTCTGCGCACTGGTTCCATTTCAGCAAATAAAGCCAGCAAGGCTTATGGCATACCTAGTAGTACCTTGTATAAGATTGCACGGCGGGAAGGTATTCGACTGGCTGCTCCGTTCAATGCAGCGCCAACATCATGGGGCCAGGAACAGTTAGATCAGGCTTTACATGCCATACGGACCGGCCAAACAACCGTGCAACGGGCTGCAGCCGATTATGGCATACCTTCTGGTACATTGTACGGTCGGTGTAAACGTGAGAAAATTGAATTGTCTCGCAGCAACCCAACTCCGTGGTCTGAGGACGCCATGATGGAGGCTTTGGAGTCTGTGCGATTAGGCCACATGAGTATTAATCAGGCGGCTATACATTATAATCTTCCATATTCTTCGTTGTACGGTCGTTTTAAGAGAGTGAAATATGGAGCTGGACACCCTGATGACGATTGCGATGATATAATCGATTCAGATACTCAAGGTGAGCAACAGCACATGCAACAGCAACAGCAGCAACAGCAACAACAACAACAACAACAACAACAACAGCAGCAACAACAACAACAACAACAGTCATCAAATCAACAAGTTCAGGCCACACCTGTGTCCCAAATCATGTTGGTACAGTATCCAGCACCACAGATCCAAATGTACCAACAGCATCCAACTCATTCAACGTCTAGTTGAGACGAAGTAAAATACTTGCAGCAATTGTGATGTGTTAGAACTGCAAGTATTCTCCGTAATAATATATAAGTCTGATTGGTCGTACTTAATTTTTTCAATGTATCTGTGATATTTGAACAGCGAAAAAACATTATTGTTTTTCAACGTTTTTATTTGATCTCTTGTAATATCTTTAAGTATGAGTATGTGTAAATATTTATATGTGCGGTGTGTATGTATGATTATTCTTTTTGGATTACCTATATGCTGTAATATAATTTAACGATCAACATAATAATAATACGATTCAAAAATGTTATTACTAAGAGTATTATAATTAAAATTTACTATTTTCAGTACCTACTTAATAACTCCAAAATAAAAACCATTCATTTTTAATTTATTACATTAGTAATGAACTAGATGAATTGGTGATTTTCAAAATTAAAACATATCTACCTAATTATCTGACAGTTTTTATCAAGTCTGTTCAAGGAGTTTACTAATCCATAATATACAATTATCATTGATAATTTTTTATGTTAAACACTTTTTATTGGATTTAATTGTAAATTTTTGTTTTTATTTTACCAAATATTTATTGTATGCTATTGTACTAGATATTATAGATAAATCATAAATGTTTAAAATAGAACATATGTAATATAGTTATATAATTAATAAAAGACTCGTCGGAAATTATAAAAAAATAGTAAATATTATTTTATTGTGCGATTTTATTTTCATTGGCGAAAATTCATTACACATTTAACAACAAACGATTGATTTATGTGATATTATCAACTACAATTTGGAATTCACCGCGCTCGAGGTTACTAAAGTTTTTGTGGATTTATGAACATAACAAAAATATGGTCTAAAAACGAAAAATAATAACGAAATGATTTTGAATTTCTGCGAAATCAATTTTTTGTCATTCCGAAATCGATGACGAAAATCATTTGAAAATCATTCACGTACGTACATGAGAACATTTTCGAAATAACGCCATCGCTGGTTTTTGAAAAATATCAAAAAATTTTCGGTTTTTTTTTTGTTTGTTTAAACAAAACAAGAATCTCAAGGCCTGTCCGATATTTTCGTCGGTTTGTTTGTTTCGATATTAACGAACGCTATGACAACGCGACGGGATCGAATCCCGTACACCAAATAATATTGTCTCTCGCCGGGCGCTAACCGCGGGTGAGTTCGTCGTCGTCGTGCCGAGATGTGTGTGGTGTGCGGTCTCGCGTTGGTCTGCACCGTGCTCTATTTCGGAGTCGTGTCCAAAGTCGACGCGCTGTTGATCAAACTTTTTACGGCCGTGAAGAACGTCGTCAAGGACAATGGCGCGATTCTGGGGCGGAAAGCGAACCGCCCGTCCGACGGCGGCCGTTGCGAGATCCGATACGAGTTCGACGACGACGACGACGACGACGACGACGACGACCATACGCCGCCGCGCACCGTCTCGAATCCTGCACGTTCGCGACGAACCAGGACCGGACGCTCGTAAACGCATCGTCCCGAAACGATAATGTCAGTGTAACGCCGTCGTATCATTATAGACGAAACGTTGCGTTTCGGTTTTCCGTTCGCTGCAGTCGGCGTCGTAACGCGTGCTTTTCGTTTTTACATTATTCAGGAGTTACGTTCGGGCGACTCGATTGTTAAACGTATAAAACAAATCGAATCTCGATCAGTTTTCAGAGTTGCCGACGGGAAAATGCGTTTGATTCTGGTTCGCTTATTGAAATCTACGGAACGAACGAGAAAAAAAAAAATCCGTCGCTTCCAATCCTCTTAAATGCGTTTGAATACTTGTTTTGAACGTCAATTTCCCTCTTGAAATACCGTCGGGATCATTTTTCAAATACTTATCGGATATTAATTGTGTCGAGTTAGTTGACTAAATAAAGCCGTCGGTAAATAGTTCTAAACCAAAAAAAGAAAGGGCACAGATCTGTATTACCTACGTGGTTTACTGCGAAGTTCAATCCCTTTACCTATACAGAAACCATGTATGTAAGGTGTTATTTTAAATTCTAAATTCGCAAGTTGAACAATTAGATGAATATTGTATTATTGCGATTGAAAAAGTCATTATTATTACGACGACAATGATTTAAACAGCTATTTTAAACGTCGTTCCGTTTAATCCGCATGGAGTCCCGGTCCCATCAAGTCCGGATCGGCTAGACACTGCTGTACTGTACGTAACGAACGATAAAAACTCGCACGGGCTTAGACTTTTGTTCAGGCACGTCGTAAACTCTTCCAATTCCAACAGGTCCTTGTTGCAATCGATTTCGATGAAACGGTTAGAGATGCTACTTTTTTAGCGACCAACTTACGTGGCCCATTGCCTAACCCCTCACCGTAACCGGCAAAAAACGTGCCGCCGTCGCCACTGGTCCGAAACCGATGCCTTAGGTCTCGTATAACGTACAACGCGATCTAACAGAACGCGAGAGTACCGTTCAGTGGCGGCTTTGGTTCTTTGTCTAGTGGGGGGGGGGGCAATATTTTTTGATATACATGTATATATATATGTACTTATATAAGTTTTCACGTTCCGATGCCATTTTCTAGGGAATGTCATATCCTTTTTATAAAATATTGTTTAACAAAGAAGTCATAACGTTTTACATTTTTCATTCTTTTTTTTAATACTGGTGATTTTTTTTAAACAACTTACCGATTTTTATTTTTGCAAAAAAAAAAATTTAACTTATTTAACTCGTCGACTATTCTTCCGGGCACGGGACCAAGTCGGACGCTATCACGAATCGCCCGAGTCGAATTCCATTCCGTTTGCGAGCTCGGCGGGCCGCCGACAAAATGGACGACATTTAATTACATTTTCCTGTGTGATAACCCGATAACAACAATCTCGTGATAACTCTGATAACAACGTCCCAGCGAGATAACGGTCGTCCAGTGTTGTTGTTCGTCGGTCGGTGTGCGAGATGACGTGTACGACTTGCGTTTTCATTTCGCGCGTCGGACGATCGTTCGTCGTTTCGTTTTCCGTTTGAAACGAGAGCAAAAAAAAAAAAAAAAATCCCGCCCGCGCGCACGATGGACGCAATCCGCCGCGAAGTGATCGTTTGCAACGACGTGCTGCAGGTATTGTAAACGTTCGAACATTTGCATTCGAAACATTGACAAACGCGTTACGTCTTTTATGCGTGCAGGGTTTGCAGAAGATCGGTGCACGGAAAATCGACGACTTCACCTTGCTGGCCGTTAACGTCCACGACAAAGACGTGCTCAAATCTTATGTAATCGGTTATGTCGATTTGTCCGTTGACGTAGACGAGAACTGTCCTCACAATGTGATCGCCTGGGGCGTTGCTGGGAAGGCCGAGCAAATCGAAAACGTCCAGGAGTATTTCACCAACAATGTATACGTCAATTGAATCCGGTCGTTAGGTCCACGTGGCTGAGTGTTAAATTTAATTTCAGGATACAATTGAGGGGAAACAATTACTCTATTTGAACGTAGACGGATCGAAAATGCAACTTTGGAAGTTGGACAAAATCGACGGCGACGTTGGCTCTGAAGAACTCGAGTTTCAAGTTCAAACAAAAGAGGAATTAAGCAAGCATTTATTGTATTTTAGAACTTGTATGAAATTGGAACTAGACAGACAAATAAACGATTGTGACGCGTCATATATTACGAGTTTGGTCGGAAAAAAGGTGCGTTTATTTGATTAAATTATATGTATAACATACATCTTAGTACAGAAAATTGTTTTTTTAATTGAAGTTGGTTACATACTAATATGACAAGACCTTAAACTAATGACAATAAATTTTAAATAATCACATAAAGATAGGCTGATTAAATAATTGGGAATGTTTTTTATAATTTTTGATTTGTAATTTATAAATTATAATTACATATAGACAATGTGATCTTAATTCCTTAAGTAATTCATAGTTCTGTGGTAAAATTTAATTGAATTTTATCATGATTTATAAGTTGCTTAAATTTTTGTAAGTCTAATGAAATTCCACAGAATAGAAAATTAAGTGGGTGTCAATTTCTCCTTCCTATAATTTGAAATATAGTAATTAACAATATATTAATTTAGATTTTCGAAATTAGAAAGTTATACAAGTAATAGATAGACTAAAATATGATTGTTTGTAATTTAAACTTATCTCTTATGAATTAAAATTTACTTTTATAATTGGTTAGGGATTTAGGATTTGAAAACGTATTATTTTTATTATTATTATTTTTATTATTGTTAGGATGTTAAATTAATTTTGAATTTAAAATGTTTGTTTGATTTTAGATTGGAACAAACCCACTTTTTTATATTAAAGAATGTAAACAATATTTGAGTAGAGTAGAGGGTGAAAAAACTGTTGGTGAATTAAAAATAAACATCGATAAGGTGGATTATGAAGTTTTGAATATAACTGTATTTCAAAATTTGTCATGTGCTCAACATGAAAACGGTGATGTATCGGATTTTCCTATAATTCTTCAGACAAATGGTAAAATGTTAACTTAAAAGTAACCATAATATTTTCTCAATAATCATATTTTATTATATTTAAATTATTATTATTATTTTAGAACCTTTTGATGAAGAACACGTTTGTTGTCAGCTGGATGCTCTGTGTATAGTTTCTAAGACTACTACTTTAACTCAGGCATACAATCTGCTTTATGATAGTATTATCAAAAACGTTAAGTCAATTCAATCATTTTTGGTTTCAAATCCTAAGGATCTGCCTGCTGTACATCATTTTTTACCCGACACGTTGTGCCATTTTGTAACAATTATTTGTTCACACAATCAAATAGATTCATATAGTATGTATCGTAAAAACTAATTACACCTAATAATTTTACGATACTTTTTTTATGTACTATTATAGTTAATAAATAATGCATTTTTTTGAGTAGGTAATTTAAGAAAAAAATTACACAATGCTTTTTACCTGTCCACGAGTAGACCTTTATTTCGAGTATCAAATGCCTATCAATTTAACTGCAAGCCAGTTGTGAATGATGATGGACTATTGACAAATGTTCACGAAGGCCTACCTCCTTCTGGAAGTAAGTTATTGGAGAAAAAGTTGTAATTATTTTGTTAAGTGTTAGGTATCTTTTACTTGAAAATTGTGTACGTACGTTTAGGCGCAAACGTTACATTGGGCCTGGAAAAAGAGCAGGAGTTACAAGAACTGTTCAAAAGAATGGATACTTTATTAATTAAAGGATGTGACGTGCATATAAATAGAAATAAATTTAAGGTAATAAAACGCAGAATTTGGAGCCATCAATGGTTGAAGAAATTAATTAAAGTTCTTTAAGAGACGTTGATATAAATGTAACTGTTTGCAGATTGTTTTTGGTCAATAGCGGTTGTGATTTAAAATTTTGACAGAGGCAGCAGTTAACCATAGCTAACACGACCCATTACGTTATCTATATTCTAATAAATTTCAAATGGGTATCTAAATGAGAACAAAAAACATAAAATATTACATTTTTTACTATAATTTCTAATAAAAAAGTGCCTTGTTTGGTTAAACAAAAAAAAGTGACAACTGATTTACGTAAGATATTTATGAAAATTGATAAAAATTAATTCAAATTAACAGCATTTGCTGTCACTGTGTTATCAAACAATTAACTAACCAATTTTACAAAAAAAAAAAATCAAATTTATATATACAATACAATAAATTAGACATTAACTTATTTAATATGTATAATAAATAATACACAATTTGTAGGTTTATTCAAAATTCTAGTTGAGGTGATGCCTCACTTGTCTCATCCCCAAAAATCATCACTGTTTTTCAATAATATGCTCTATGCAATAAATTTTATTGTCGTTCATGCGAGAAAAGATACTGAAAAACGTGTTTGTGGGAAGGAATCATAAACATTCATATAAACATATAGTCATTGAAAATATGATTTAAAATACTGTAGGTTTATTGTTTTAGTTGTAAAAAAAATTGTATCTTAGGTTATGATTACATTTTAAGTAAGCTTTAAAGTTATTTAATAATCTAATCAATTAATTAAATTTGTATTTTTAGTAAAAAATGGTCGAGTCTCATTAGTTAAGGGTACATATACGTTTTATCATTATGGTCAAGGCGGTTTTAACGATCACCAATGGGGTTGTGCATATAGATCTTTACAAACATTATATTCCTGGTTCAAGTATGTATTATGAGTTTCTATACATTAGTATTGAAATATTATTTGAAAATTGTAATATTTGTGTTTGAAGACTATGATGCTATTTAACTCAACATATCATGGAACTTTATATATATATATATTTATAATTAACTTAATAATCAGATTTTGAATGTCTTTGTTTTACGTTTGTGAATAAAAACAATATTTTTAATTGACATTTAAAATTTTTTATTCTTATAGAGATCGGTCGAACCATTTGAATTTCAAACTAGACCGAATTTGGAATTCTATGTGAAACAATATTGAACTAAAGTATTTAGTCTTTGGTTTGGCCGAAATTCAAATTTGAAATTTTTTTATAGTGATTTTATTTATATACGATATGATAGGATATTTACATCATAAAAGGCAAATTTTATAATGATAAAATATGTTGTTATTTCTATTCGTCTTCAAAAACTGGAGTTTTACCTATTTGTGATTTTAAAAATCGTATGTATTTTTGCAGGTGGCAAGGATGGACCAATAAACCTGTGCCGTCTATTCATGATATCCAACAAATTTTAGTTGATTTGGGAGACAAAAATAAATGTTTCGTCGGTTCTAGTGATTGGATTGGTTCAATGGAAGTTTCGTTTGTATTAAACGCACAGTTAGACGTCACGTGTCGCATAATGTCTTTACGACAAGGGGACACATTAAATTCAGTGTGTCTTGAGTTGGCCGAACATTTCGATAGGCATGGGACTCCTGTTATGATAGGTATAATGTTTTACCATAAGTGATTTGATTTTGTGACATAATTTTTATTGACATTTTAGGCGGCGGAGTACTTGCTCATACAATTTTAGGCATCGACGTCAACGAAGAACAGGGCACAGTCAAGTTTTTGGTTTTGGATCCTCACTACACTGGTTCTGACAATATAAAAAGCGTTCATGGTAAAGGGGTTTGTTGGAAGGAGGCATCATTTTGGAAGAAAGATACATTTTATAATCTTTGTTTGCCATTAAAATTTAGTGGTGTATAATAATAATAATAATAATTATAATTATTATTATTATATTTATTAATATTTTTTCATATTTCTATTATTACTATTAATTGTAATTCGTGAATAATTATAATAAATAAAAAATATATTGTTAATGAACACAATGTTCTGGACTTATAGTGATAAAAAAAAAAATTGTAATATACGCATATAAAAACCAAAAAAATTAATATACATTTATTATCGATTTATGAACAAACTAAACACCATACATATGTCCGATAACAATGCGTTCCATATTTCAATTAATCACTCCGCATAATGTATGAATGACTATAAGAAGTGTAAAGTACTTGTCAAGTTTGTTTTATTATACAAAATTTCAACTGTAAAGTATAATCTTGTTTGATTTTCATAAATTTTTATATAATTTTCATAAATTTCATGTAAATAAAAATAAATGCTTCAAATCTAATTTTGTAGTCGAGAGATTTTGAAATCTTGTCTAAGTACATATGAAAAATGTATGAAAAAAAAATGAATAAATGTTCTAACAAATTCTTGAGAATACTCAAAAAAAAATTCCACAATTTAATTTTCCATTCATATTTCCATATCATTGTGCTACACTATATTACACATAAAATATGGTCTTGCAAATGCTATAAGTCCTGAATTTCGTTTATAATAAATAAAATAGTTATAAAACATTAATGATTTTCTTGTTTTCATCGATAATTACATTTAATAAACCACTGATTTCAGGAATTTTTTTACAAGATGAAATACGCAATTAAAAAATAATAAATTAAAATACATGTATAGAGTTTCTATTTTCTGAAATTAATATTAACAAATTTTTATAAAAATATTGTGTGTGTTTGAAAACAAACATTTCTCGATTGTACCATGTGAGATCAATTTTTTTTTTTTTGTGATACTTGTTATAATAAATTATTTGATTTTTGAAAAAAAGTGTGAAATTTGTTTACTTGAAATATGTTTTACTGCGAAAACAGAATTTCTCAATATTGATCACGAACAATTGTTCTTTTAGACAATTAGGTACACTTATTCAACGAATACATACATACATCAATTATATTGTATTTCAAGACGCGTACAACACTTGATAAAGGGAAAAAACTTAATGAAACTAGCATAAGAAAATAAATAAACACTTTACATTAAAAGAGTGTCATCACCACCAGGTTTTAGTGTTAGTGTCGCACAAAAAACATACATACAATTCATTATCGTACGTGCATACGAGGTACGTCCAGAGAGTAAGTTACGTTTGGCAGTTAGAACAAGTGAAATATACATGTTTCTAAAAAAAAAATTCGTTGGAACATAAAACAGTACACTATTTTTCTACGTATAGTTTCTATCATTATTTAGACACTTGTCGTGGGGCGCTAGTTTCTGTATTCTGTCGTCATCGTAGATGGGATGCCGTCTGCGATCGTTGCAACACCATGTGCTAACCAACAGTTCGTCTCTCGTCTCGCCATCTCCGTTGGAAGTTCTGGCCACCGAGCAACGATTTCGTGTGCGAAAAAAGTGACGAAAACCGCCGGGCGCCAGGTCGTGGACGAAAACAATACTTAGTTGTCAGCCGTGCCTAACCTCGCGGGAAAAAGTGTAGCAGAACTTCTTTTGTCCGTCCCGAAACGCAGTACAACACACGATTTTCCCGCTGGTCTGACATTCAGAAAAGACCCCGTAACCCACACGTGTTTTCAATTCGTCTGACGACTGATGTCGAAATGGTTTTGTAATTTTCCCGACGAGTCAACGCGAAATGGCCAAAACCAATGGCCATAGTTACGATATTTTTGTTGTTTTTAGAAATGTGTAAAATAAAATATTATGTCTATGTGTTCGCGTGACTCGTACATTACGAAAAAAAAAAAAAACGTTTAGTTATAAATAATTAACCTAACCGCCGCAAATAAGTAACCGATCGACGAAACCGTTACCGGGTCGTGATGAAAATGGTTACGCTCGCGCGGTTTCGCGGTATACCACGTGCGACCATGGAACGTCGTTATATTTCGGATGCGTCGTCATGGCGTATGCCATTCGAAAATCGGTTTCCGTTTTCGTTCGACACAAAGGCAGAAGACGGCGTAATATGCGCCGTAGCTGTTGTTGTTACTCGTACGGATTTGAACTGTTCGTGAAGAGCTTCGGTTCGCGTGTGCGTTTTCCACGGTCACATTAGAAAATAATACGTTTTCCACGCGTTATGCGTTTTATCGTTGTTCGCAGTTTTTATTATTCTTTTTGTTATTCTCGTACCGTCTTCTTGCGGATATTTTACAGCGTCCTTCCGTGTGTCGTTTCGTGGCGGGCAAAAAAAAAAACAACCTTTCCGGCGACGGTTTCAACAGTTTCGTCTTTGGCGTGCGTGCCCCGGCTAGGGTTTTTTAATTCTTGTAGTTCTCATCGACGCCATCGCAACAAATCGGATTCCATCAGCGGACGAGTGTCTCCCGGACGACGTTCCCGGCGAATACATGTCGCATTGACACATTTCACTTGGTACGTATTTACGTTTCCTAAATAGATTTTATCGTTTACAACGATTACCACCACGAGATCAGATTGTTTCGTATTAATTTTTTGTATAATAATCAGTGTCGGGTCCGCGACATTAGGCGCCTAAAAATCCATCGGAAAAATCCTTAGTGTAATTCGAATTAATACATATACAACAGTGAACACTGTCAACAGTCGATTGATTATTAAAGACAAGCAACAACGACGATAATACAACGGTTGGTTTAATTATTATCGTTGTAAAATCATCTTCAGTTTCCTATTTCCATCATTTAATCGGAGTTATCTGATACACGAAGGAATTCGGACAAATAAATTTCTGTCCGCAGAACAATTAGTGACCGTAGTATACAATTGAACCATAACTTCCCATTTTTCATTTTTTTTTAAAAATCTTAAGATCGAATTCATTTCGGGGGATTTAAATTGAAAATGCGTGAAAGTCGATCTCAAGTAGACTTCACGACGGATTCGAATCCGTTTTCAAATTTCTAATCGCACCACCGGATCGATCGGTACGCGTTGGAACGACGAAACGAGTCTATTTGACTATGTTTCGCGTGTGCAAGACCAAAGACGGAAAATACCCGCTTCCAATCTCCTTGTTCGCGAATTACGAATACGACCGTTTCTTCTTGCGTTCTGTTCGGAAATTTATTGTACGTCATTAAAAATGTTCGTTCTCTAATCGATTTCGAGGCGCCCGGGGCAAGGATACCCACACGTCCATCCCTCTAGATCCGGCACCGTCTACAATAAGGAATTGTTGTCGACGTAAACATTGCCATAACGATGATAACAAATTACGTTTGGACGTGATCGAAATTCCGTACAAATAATAACCACATACGTAGGCACATAATTCGTTCGGATACCGATTACGTCTAAGTGTAATCGGTAATTGGTGTCCGTATCTGTACCGGTTGTCGAGTTTTCACCGGCAAGTGTTTAGTTACAATAACGGTCCGAACTCAAAAACGCCGTCTCACTATACGGCCGAAACGTCAGACTAAAAATAGCGCGTACAACGGCAATAGCAGCACAACAAATGCGACCGAGACAATAGTGTTATTTCGTTTGCGAAGCAAAACTTTTCGGTATTTAACAGCGTATTGAAAATGCTATCGTTTCATGGGTTTTCGATACGTTCGGTCGAATGGTTTATTATAAACGTGTTGTTATACAAAGTTCTACGGTATACACTGCAAATTGACGGGTCGTTTTATTTGTCTTGTTTTTTTTTGTACTTATTAAACAGACACCACTTTTAATTGATATCACACATTATTTTTTATTCACCTCGGTATTCATAACGGAACACGTTAATTACTTTCCGATTTCCCCCAATATTTGTGTACGGCCTCGTGTTTCGACCGATATCGCGCGTTCCGTTTTATCGCAAACAATAAACGAGCAAAATATTATACGAATAATAGGCAATTACGGAAAATTAAAAGGTAATTTTTCCATATTTTTTCTTATAAATAATCGTATCCGTGATATTTCTCCCTGTGATCAATATTCATTATCCATACCGAGATACCGCACCGAGTATCGTATATAAAAGTTTTAGATATTTTTATGTGGTCGGAACATTTCTCGGAGTTCGACTAAAAGTTTCGTCTCGATAAACTCCAATTTGTTTCGCATAAATAAAAACATTTCCAAAGGAGCGCCAAAACTGTTTGTCCGATTATTTGTCGAAACGATTTTACACGTTCTCGTTTAATGATTTCGGTTATCTTAGACAATGTTTTTTCTTGTGATACAGGACATTGTTTGATCGGATTTATATATATATATATTTTTTTTTTTTTTTGTTCGAATTAGTGATTTTTTCTGCCGCGAATATATAGTTATCATCGGTTTTGTTTTGCTTTAATGTGATACTACCTTATTATAATCACAAGCCATGACATAATAATACATATAGTCGTTAGTCGTAAGTACCGAATTAAATCTCTTATATTTTTGTACCTGTATTTGTATTTTTTTTTCGTAGTTCAAGGACTTATTTTTTAGGGTATTTGAAGGAGGTCATAATTATTGTATTTACTATATTGACAACAACTATACGAATGTGTGATAATCGAAGTTCTAAATATAATGCCTTATACAATACATCGTTATGCAAAACTTATTTGCACTCTAAGGAAAAAATATTTCATTTTCAATGACGTATTTTTAGATTTTTCAATTTTATAAAAATAGAATCATTGATCGGGACAATAGTTTAAATTTAATTAAATGGTTTGAATGACCAAAAGTATCACTTTGTAAAGATAAATATAATGTTTTTTTTTTAACTTCACTTTAATGAAAGGTAAACAAATATTCTACCTGAAAACATTGTAATTTCCATTAAAAAAAGCAATTTATCATTATTCCAAAAATGTGCATGTTTAAAATTCACAATTTTAATAATATTATCACAAATTTACCTGAAATTTCATGGAATTTTGTGTTTTCGCAATTTCACTGAAAAAAAATTGTATTTTTACAATATACTTTGAATGTCCACTCTTGAATCGTTATGAAACTTTTGAAGCATTATTACTGCGTAAATGCATTTAATAAAACAAAGAGAATACACTCTGTTTTAAATGGCTTTCTGTCTACCGTTTAAAATCTAAACGTTGATGTGCATGTACTGATGTAATTTCGAAATTGTATTTTTCCATTAACTTTTAGTTTTTTATCTAAAGTATTTAATGTTTTCATAAATATATATGTCTGTATGTGCTATGGTATTATTTTACCGCTAAAGGCGTTATTCAAATTAAACGATTCCCATGTGTAATAGTTTAAATATGTTCGAAAAAAAAAAAACAACGTGTACTAAAAATATATGTGGTCCGTAACAACTAAATATATTTAATTAATGACGCCGAAGTAATTCAAAAGTTATACCTGCTACGGAAGTATAATATCTAACCAATACTTTAGTATAATTAGTCGTGAAATCGACAACAAACGTGCCTCGTACGGTTAGAAGACCGTTCGCTATAAACGTTTATAGGGTTTTCACAGTATTTGATATTCGATCAACATACGTATAGTATGGGACGTCACGATAATGCAATTTTCGGTTACGCGGTACGTCAGAAAGCAGCGTAAACGTGTAAAAAATGACGATGATTATAATTCTCGTGTCTGCTGGTTTTTGGCACGGTGCGGTGGCACGTGCGTAGTAAAACGAATACGAATTGTACGCAACAAGAAGACGACCGGGTGTTGGACGAGCAATGTCGACGAGTCGTTGCCGTCCGAAACGGGCGCATGAAAGTTCGGTCTGGTGTGTTACGACGTAGGCTGCTGGAAATGGCATCGAAATCGTGTCTATAAAATACTAAGACAAACGATCGGCGAGGATATCAAGTCTTCGTGAGCGTTTACAATTCGAAAATATTATTGTATAATGTAGTGTACACGACTATAGTAAAACGAGAACCGTCCGTATTTTATGAATATTAAAATAGATGAAACCCATCAGTTTTTCGGTGTATAGTTTTAGCGATTTTCGTTACATATATATATATATATTTAATTATTTTATTTCGAATTCTCTATCCGTGTTTTTCTGCTTGGACGAACTGGATAACATTACTAAACCGAGTTTAACTCGGAACTGTTTTTTGAACGCTCGTGCGTTGGCGTGCCGTCCAAAATTTTTGTCGAAATTGTCGGAAAACGCGGTCGGTTTATTTGTATATGGTCTCGATAATATGCGCGTGTTTTTATTTTTTAAACGTGTATTACGTGGTGATAAAAAAAATAAATAAAATAAAATAAATAAAAAGGTCGCGCGCGTGGTTTCACCCTTTGTTTTTGGCGCCGCGGGACAGCATCTCTCCTCTATCGTCCATTGCATTTCGGACCCGACCGTCGTTGCCGTGCGACGAGCGCTCCTCGGCGAACAACATTTCATTTCATTACGTCTATGGGGGCATAACGCGCGAACCGTTTGACGAGGTAAGTCGTAAGTCTTATTATTAAAGTAGAGTTTGTTTTCAAAATTATTATTCATTATTATTATTATGTATATATTTTTTAATAATATTTGTATTATTATAAGACCGTCGGAGTTTTGTTTTTAAAATATTGTCTGATGTTTCACAAACGTTTAAATCTCGGTTACCACGTTGGAATTTAAACGAACGTTATTTTTTTTTTTTAAAAAAACGCGTCTTTTTTGCGTGGACAAATCAAGGTAATTTTTTTAAAATGTATCGTAACTTTTTGTTTTACGTGATATTAGTACTGTTTACAAATAATTAGATTTCGTAAAAATTATTTGATTCATACGTTTATTTATGGAATACACACGATTTGTATTTACTCTGTAAGCAAATTCTAGTCGAACGCATAAAAAAGTTTGACAATATTATACTTTTTTATGTAGGCATGTATATATCTTATTAGTAATAAAATTGTATAAAATATTTACAAATACAAAAATTAATAAAAAATATATATATTTATATATATTTTCTCGGAAAAATCAATTGCTTTTTAAAACTTTTATTATAATTTAACTATATTAATATAATAAACTATAAAATGTAAATATTTGAAAAAATCACAGAGAAAAATATTTAGAAAATAAGTTGTGCATTTTGAAACATTTAAATTCAAATATTTCTTATACAACAGTATTGAATATATATTTTTTTTCGCTCTTTATTGCTGAGGATATTTTTCAAAACAAATGTAAAACCATTAAAACATTTTTTTAAAAATCGTTTTTGGGATGTTTTAAGGGTTTTTCATAAATTAATGAAACAACACATAATGCTTTCTGGTCAATGTATACATTGTATACTGTTAGAATTTGCGTAATTATTTTCTATCTAAATAACAACATTATTTGATAAGGGATTTGAAATTTTAACATTTTATTTCATTGAAGTTGTTGAGTATTTAAAACTCTAAGATTGCGCAGTAAATTTATAGTTTATTAAGGTTTCGTTATTTTATTTCAAGTTAAAATATATAATTTAAAATATTGGTATGGTGAATTTTAGAATTGTCTCTGTTGTTTCATTATAAAATTACTATCGAGAATATTTTTATGTCGCATAGATTTTAATTTTCCGTTGTTATTTAATTTAAAAAGTTTTTAATGAAAAGTTTTCAGATTAGTATGGTCCTACCAGAATCAAATTTCATATTCATTTACACTACTCTCATGATTTTATAATGTAACGAAAAAATGTTGACCTAAAACATTAAAATAGATTATTTAAATTTTAGATCGCCACCCCTAACCTAACAGGTCGATCGCATCATGATTCTGAGACGATTGTGACTCACTTTCATTTTTCCTTTTTTTTTTTTTACCAAAACATAAAAAGTAGTTTTTATAAAGTTTTTGTAAGGATTTTGTTAAATTATCAGATCAAATGCAAGTAAAAACTTCTCATTAAATTATTAATAATTAAACATTAAGTATGTAAACTTTAAAATAATTTGTATTTTATATTTAATAAAATAAAATATTTGTTATGTAAATTGTAAATAAAATTGTATTAACTTCAATCTAGTACCTCCAAAACTAATATTTTCGGATCATTAATTATCTGAGACGATTATTTTTTTTTTTTGTTCCTTTAATAAACCAAAATGTCGATGTCGATCACGACAATCCAGAAAAACTCAGAAGTCGATCTCAAATCCATTAAAGTTGGCCACTCCTGTTTTAGATAATATGTCGTGCGATCGATTAGCGGCACAAATGTAATATATTTATATTGTGTGGCTTACATTTCTATCGATTATTTAAAATTAAAAATATTGTGGTCGGTAAATTTATTTAAATTAATGTTAGTTAGAATAGACGTAACCAGCCGAAACTTTTTGAGATGAAAATGTTTTTTGTAAGTAGTTCTATTGAAAGGGACAGGGCCCGGCGGTGTTTTTTATCTTGAATCGCGACTTTTACAAAGCCCGTTGCGCTCTTGAAAATTGTCCAACTTTAATCAACTTTTGTGGTATATCATTGAATAAAGTAAAAAAAAAAATAAGCGTAAACACGATTTAATAGGTATTTATGTTGTTTATAAATTATGAACGGCATTCAACAGCTTCGTTGGTCGCTGTGGGAAAAGTCTCGTTTCATGTGATTATTGATCATTTTCGGGATAGCGGATTATGACTTATATTATGTAATCGCAATACGATATTCTTAAAAGAAATTTCGGGTGAGCAAAAAAAATCTCTCGAAACCCTTAAATTATACATAAGTTAGTTATGGGTTTACTTTAAAACCCTGTGTGTAGATAAGTTAAAAGGTTTTAGAATAAATATTTATTTTATAAAATAATTTGAAAATTGCCATAGACACTTTGAATTTATAAGAATATATTATATTCTTGTAACGTGACTAATGTAAATATTTACGTGCATTGATTTAACCTATTTTGTCTACTTGTTTATGTTATAATATATGTTATAGATTTGTGTAGACTATGAATATTTATATTCAACAACTAAAATTTGTTTTTCATTATTTTAGCCATACTTTTTGTCGAAGTGATAAATTTATAAAAATAAAAGCACAATTATACTTATAATCGTTTGGGTTTATGCTCTTATACATACATATTTAATTTTATTATTATTTTAAAATTGTTATTAGAAATTGGTTTTTATTTTTAAAATTTATTTTGTTTAGCCTGCGGTTTGAGATTTTACGAATATTGCGTGTTCTGGTTAATTATGGTTGTTACAAATTAGAATTTCATTGTAATTAACGACAGAGTATCATTTTTAATCGTATTAATGCGTTTATTAATAATGGTGTAAAAAAAAAGAAAGAATCGAAAGTTTATAAATAAAATTTTAAAGAGATAAAGATAAAATTTTTAATTTTAAAATTTTATAAATTTAAAAAGTTTATAATAAAATTTAGTAATAAATCAAAACTTTTATTTCTTTGTTCTAGTCAATAGCTACTATACTTTACAATTATTTTTCAGTATACGTTATAAACTACGGGGCGATTTCGAATTTTAATTAACATGTAATAATTTATTATGTAACTGAAAACTGTTTATGAGTTTTAATTTATTTAGATATGTGGAATATCTATTACATACACATATATTATTTTACGGTAATATCATAATAAATTATTATTTAATAATAATTAATGATGAAATATCTTTTAAAATAGATGTCTATGACAGGTATAGATTACAATTTTTATACTGTATTGTATAAGAATATGTTGTTTACCTATTATAATTTTTTTAATTTACACCGATAACAGTAATTTAATGATAATTATGATGTTAAGTTAGATAATATTATTTATTATAGTACTTATTTTAAATCTTTTAACACGATTTGTTTATTTTTATCAATTCAGTGAAACAGTTAAATTTAGAATTTATCTGTTACTTTATTCTTATAGTATACTTCTTATTTTAGCCATTAAAAATCGAAAAAAAATATAGATTGAACTAAATAAGTTAGAGAATCGATGGTGATAAATAAAGTTTGACACCACTATAGTATCTATTGGTATGTATGTAGTATTTGTTTGTCAATGATTTCATCCAATTCGATCGTTTTAATTGTAGTTTATTTTAAAGTAAACAAGTAATTATAATAATTATACGTGTAAATTAAAAAGTTAACAATAACGTATTACTGAAAACTACTCTATTAGCACTATGGCTCGATAGAACAGTGTAAAAAACACATTTATTCCTCTTTGAACTTATAAAAAACACCATAATAATTAAATGCACGTTGCGCTTTTATATTTCCTGAGATATACCTACTTTTGTTGACATTTATTGCCTTATATATTATGGTTCTTCTTGAACTTATGCCGGTAGTTATATTTACAATATTGATCATAAATTTATAACAGCAGCGTGCCGAAGCAGATTTTATTTTTAATCATTTAAACCCTTATAGCGGATCAACTTTATCGGTTGCTCTTTGAATATATCTCGTTTGGTGTATGCATATGGAAGTAGGGCGTGCTCGTGTTGGTATATACGTGTGGATGTTAAATGTTAGACTCGAGTTAAAAAATAACAGTTCATATTGTATCACAGGTAAATACTAATTAATTTTATTAACGATAGATTTCATAGTTTATTTAATATTATATTTCATTTGTAACAAGTTAATTTCATGTTAAATATGTGGTTAAAATTTAATAAAAAAAAAAGAAAGAATAGTACAATAACAATGTATGCTGTACGTAAAGAAAACGATTAATTTGTTATTAACTATTGTAATTGTTTGCTTTTTGTTTTAGAAAATAAACGATAAAGAGAACAAACAATGCTGTATTTCTTATTACCGGTGCTAACGCTGTTTTTTTTTATCAAGATTGACAGTGGTTGTGGTGAAACAGAGACGAAAAAAAATATTACGTTATCATCTGCCCTATGTAAGTTTATTATTAATTATGTTACTATACATTTTTTTTCGATTTTATGGCTAAAAAGTAATATCTATAATATTAGAATTTTATTTAATACTAGTTTAAATTGTTGCGGAGTTGTATACTAGTATAAACGATAAAGCTTGGTATTATTCATTTTTGATATACATCTACAATTATCGATTCGTCGATTGAATATTCCTAAATTATTATTAATGTCATTAAATTGTGTTTGTATAGTATAAATTACAAAATAAAATATTAATGCACCATATGCGTATCAATATATATATGTATATGAAATTATAAATAATATTTTTAGAACGAGAGAGTCAAGTGAAAATATAAAAAGTACCCTTTTAACTCCAAAATAACGTAACATTTTTTTTTAATGACACATATTAATAATAATAATAAAGCGATTATGCATTGTTTATGCGACGTAGTCATAAACTATTCATTTGGAATTTTTCCACATAAAATGTATCATTTGGTTGTTAATGTTATTATAGTCAGTTGAGTGATATTGCCACGTGTCATGTTGTGACGCTTATTATGTATTGTCAAGATCACAGGACATATAATATGCGAGTTGACAGTTAGATGGATTTGAATGGTACGACACCTGAGAATATTTTCAATGTGTAAGGTGGGCGGGACTTTGCTGATAATGCGATGTGATAAAATTTCCATTTTGGCAGTTTGGACAAATGTTTGAACATTTATTAAGGACTTCACATAAATGATTCGGATATATAACATTCCACCGTTTTTTAGTGTCTAGCAAGTTGAGGTCACTACAATGTATGTAAAATTTTTTTTCGGACCATTTGACTTATTATTTTTATCTTGTTAAAACACTTCATCTTAAAACAAAATCATTATCAAATAATATTTATTATTTATTACGCACACATGGTTGCAGTAACGCACAATTATTTATACATTATATTTTTTACTTCTGCCGTCATCTAAAATCATTTTTAAAATGCCATTGTGTTTGAATTTATTAAAAACCTGCAAAATTTCTACAACATTTGGTTCTACAACTGTATGGTTTTTTTTAATTTGTGCTTTTTATTCTAAACAATCCAAATATATTTGAAGAAAAAATCGATCTTACGATTGCGTGCAATGTTAAATTAAAATGATAACTTTGATCGTGATAGATTTAAAAAACAAGTGATAAATCGTATGTTTTGGGTATTTATACTTCGAATGTGTAATAAAATATTTGAACTATTTTTAAATTATGACATTTGAGAACACTGTAGTAAACCTAATGTCCGAGCACAATCTTTTTTGGATGCTATTATTCATCAAAATGTAAAATAATAATTTAACTTTCAATATACTATAGTACTAGGTAATAATATACTATAATGTAATATTAATTCTCCCAAATAACCTATCCGAATTGACAGCATTACCGTTTTTCCTTACGCGTGTGAATTTAGAATATGTTTATATTTTATTATGATAGTAATCTGTACGACTAATTGTCTGCACTTGTGAGTAAACCATCATTTAGTGTATACGTGCCCGTATAGTCAGTAAAATGTACTCTGTTTACTCCAACATAAATATATAAGGATTTTATAAATTCATAAAAACTATTTATTTTTTAGATTAAGGGTAGTGTTACCACTGGGTGACTTCTCTCATCAAACTTTCATGTAAAAAATTATCTCATCACATATTTTTATTGTTCCTAATGGGAACAGATTGTATATTTATTCTAACCAATAAAAAAAAAAATTTTTTTTAGATTGTTCAGACAATTTTTTTTTTAGATCTAACACTGTGTAAAGTATTTAAGAATCGTGTTTATGAGACTCACGAAAATATTCAAAGTGTTTGCCAAAGACAGTATACAAAGGTTGTCCAATCGAGCTAGAGGTTTTTCCATTTTATTTCACTGGATTTCGGTGTATTAGCATTGTAGTTGTTTTTATTGTTGTACTAGTGATACAAGCCGAAGGTAGTCTGTATAGCCTGTAGTTTTAGAGTTTGTGCAACGCAGAGTCTTAAAAGTTTACGGTTGTCAGTAAAGGTATCGACTATAAAATAACAAACTATACGGACGACCGTTACGTGATATTTGGATTAACTAACGTATCCTCTAAATATTTTAAGTTCTAGGACTTCAAAAATATAATAGGTAGGCATGAAATGGTTATCAAAAATTGTTCCGAACACGTAAGATTGTTTATAATTTAAAAATTATAACTAATAATAATTATTAATTGCGTTATTCCTTTTTATGCATTTGAAGACGATGACGATAAATCATTATTTGAAATATTATTATTATTATGATTTTATATGGAGTTAAAAAGTTTTATGTCGAATAAATGTTGTTTTAAAACTAAAATAGTTATTATTAAAATTAATTTAAAAATATACTTAAGTTTTAAAATATTTCAAATTATTGACAATTGGAATAAAAATATTCTTTAGTGTCGAATTTAAGGTTTAAAAGGCGTTTTTAATAAGCAAATATCGCCAAGAAATCGATTCATACATAAATACCGTAATGGAAAATTATTTCATTATTCGTTGCTAATAGAATGGAGATTAGATAGAAAAATCAACGAATATTCTCAATTTGGATTGTAGCAACAGTTTAGGTGATTGCAATAATTCTAAGTTGTTGAAAAAAAAGAAATATTAGGTTCTTTGAACTATGTAACAGTCATTGATTAATTTTATTTATTGGAATTTCTGTTAAAATATTTACTGAGTTATTATTCGTATATTCAAAGAATTCTCTTCAATAATACTAAATTTATGTTTTAAGTTATATTTTCATCGTTATCGTTACCACAAGCAACGAATAATATAATAATTAGGTAATCACGTGTTCATTGTTTATTGTATACCACATCGATTTCATGATAAGCTCTCAAAACCAACATTAAAATAGAATCGTTTATTTTCTTCTTCTAAATCTGACTAAAATTAATTAAAATTTTTTTTTGAGTAAGATCGAGAAACAATATAAACACTGCAGGAGAATGAGTTTCTATCAGAATCGCTGTTGAATAATTTATAATTGCTTTCAAGTATTTCCTAAACAATTCAATAGTGTTTTCTGTCAAGGTGGACCAAGTGAAGCCATATTTCAATACTCAACTAGCTTCTTTACACTGTCCATTTTTCATAATTATTTTCTATAAGAAATGTACCTATTGACCGTTTAAATATAATATAATTTTGTTAAAATCAATATTAATTGTGGTCTAATGATAGCTTTCGAGTGTTATCGATTAATGTATTCCTCACAAGATAAGCTGTAATCTAATAATGTTGTAGGTTACATACACTAACAATAACATTAAAAATAGTGGGAAGTTCACGAAAGTTTTTATATATTTTGAACTTTTTGTAATAATTATAATAGTATTTTCCAATTTATGTAAAATATAACACACCGAAAACACTGACTTAACCGACGTTTCAAACATTTCTAATATTTGTTTAATATCTATTTATGTACCTTTATTTAGTATTTATTTTTTACCTATCTATTTGTGTTCTAAATTATGCTCGTTCATGTTAAAAAAAACAACTTTGGTTCTTTAAACATGGCATAAGTTAACGCTATTTAAATACCGTTTTTTTAAACACGAAAATCAATATTTCATTACTGCGGAGAACTGTTAATAAAGATGTTATAGATTTAAGATTTGAAACAAAGTAAATAAGGTAAAAAGTAATTGGGCTTTAGAAATTGAATTTTCTTCGTGTAAACCATTTCTATTGATTTTCGGAATAACGTTAAAATATCATAATCATCGCACTGTATTTATTATTATTAGACACTAAATGTTAAATACTTTTAACTGTTTAATAACATACTATATAACGTCACTAATATTTTATTGTTTAAAGTTACGTCAAATATTTTTCCATGTTTTCAAATATCCAATGAAGAATAAATTAATTATTATAATAAATGTTCGACATTTTAAAATTGTGAACACACTCTCAATGTAATTACAAGTAATTTAAAGTTAAGGGGAACTGAGTGAAAAATCAATATGTAATGGACATAATAAAATAACTTTTTCATCATACTTGTTATTAAACTTTGAACGAAAAGTAAACAATTTGTTTTCATTTTTAGATATTGCCGTCATAGGTATAAGTATAAACTTTTCCAACTTGTTTCATTTAATAAGCATGCGATTAATGGGACAATAGTTACACATATTTACAGGCACAAGGTTTATAAAAACACGAGTGCAGTTAATGTGTTATATTAAACGATTTAATATTGAAGTTAATAATGTAATACTCTTGCGAATTCGTGGAAATCTTTTGAAGACATTTCGCATAATAAATACGAACTATTAAATAATTTTCGTCAAATTTAAATATATTCGTCGCTTTGTAATTTTAGTAAAACTAAACATTTTAAATTATGATAAAAGTAAAGGAAATCCTAAGTAGAGTTAAAAATAATTCATTAGATATTAATGTCTTTTAGTATATTTTGTTTGTCGATTCTATGTGAATAATTATTTAAGACGACGTATGTAGTATATTAAAAAAAAAAAAATAGGAATTATTAAATGAAAAGGTTTATACATTTAAAATATTGAAACTTGACAATATTTAGCTGAATATAAATAAATTAAACACATACTTTGGTTTCACAAATCATAATTTACTATTCTCAATTGAATATAAGTATTAATTATTATAATAATTATTTATTAGCGCCTACCTAAAACACGTTGAATAATAATATTTTTCATAGAATAGTAAAACACGTCTAAAACCATTGATAATTAATATATTTTTTCTTTACCATATGCATTTTTGGATTTAAAAAAAATGTTTAATTGTAGATAATTAGAGTTCATCAAATTGTGATGATTTTTTAAAATATTTTATCTGCGACTTAGTGATTTAGAATAATAAAAGTCGTAGATATTAAATCTTCCCCGAAGGGAATACATAGTTTCTAGCAACTTTAACGCATATTTTTTTTTAAAAATCTTTTCTAAACCATAGTTTTTTTATCTTCGATATCTAGAATAATAATTTTGATTTCAGGGTCTTATTACATTGTAATACTACTGTTCGTAATTTCCATGGGTAAATTATTTGTAGACAATAATACATAAGAAAATAATTTAAATGTTTTCTCGTCACACTCGATTATACGATATTAATATATATATATATATATTTAACACGCACATCATATCGATTGCGCGTAATTGCATATATGTAATTGATTTATGGGTTACTCCTGTGTTCGGAGTTATTACCAAATTTCTTTGTATTTGAAAATATATTTGTATTTTTTAAAATAATTTGTTATACCTCTTATGCGCACATGAAAAAAATATTCATCAGACAATCCATTTATAATACCTATTTACGTATTTTCGATTTATATCTGATGTTGATTGTTATTTTCGACAAAACAGTTCAAACGCAATTTAAAAATGCTTTATGATGGAAGTTATATAATATTTTAATCTAATTATGTTACGGAAAACTTAATCACTAATAACAATCTCCCAAAGAAACAAAGTACGACGAATTTATAGTTACAATACTCAATAAATTGAAAAAAGCCCTTGTAAATATTTTATAATAACTTGAAAATAAAGCAATATTTATGAAAATGTAATTTTAACGATCACGATTTCTTGTCATAAATAAATTAATACTACCGTATTTGATTGAAAAATATTTTCGACTTTTATAATATTTTTCGACATCGCTTATGGCGCTTTTCCTATTACTATACACATAAATACGTTTTATGTTCTCAGTTTGTGTGGCCCATTTAGGCGATTTAATAGTTGTAGCAAAATATTATTTATGGTATTCTTTAAATTTGCTATAATTTTCTATTTGGCTGGTTATCGAATGTATAAAAACTGATTGTATTATAATAATTTAATAAATATGTTATGAGATATCGCGTTAAAATAAAATAAAATGAACTTTTATTTTATATTCAAATGATATTATTTTTATTGTCATATTTAATCGTTGGTATATTTCGGGCTCATAAAAATTGGAATATGTTTATGTTTTGCGAAATGTCAATTAGTTTTTAAAAAATGTTCGTGTAGTTGGCAAATATAGTATTTTCATACGGAATTTCCGGACCGTAATTTATGATATTTATTATACTCCGCGCAATTGTACAGCGAAATTGTTTATTAATTAATGTGTTTGCGATTGTTACGTTTTTGTTTGTAGAATTCGCATTTAAATTATTTGTTCGGTGTGACAGGTAATCAATGTTCGGAGTCCGATTCGTGTCAAGCCAATTCGACGCAAAACATTTACCGTTGTGATGACACACACTGCATACCGAAATCGTTAGTCTGCAACGGCATACCAGACTGTTTTCAAGCCCAAGACGAAGCAGTATCCGAATGTGGTGAGTTTGCGGAAATATATTATTCGTTATAACGAAAGGAACATGACATTCCAATAAATCGTTATAATTTATGAGTAATTTTACCAGTGGCGCGTTCAGTTTTTTTAGTGGTAGTGGCAGGAGGGAGGGGTATTGATGACATTTTACCATGTGCAAAGTAAAACCATAGCGTTAACTACTATTTACTCGAAGTTTATAACCGAAAATGGTGATATATTGATTGAAATGTGGTTGGATAAATATCCACCCCAGGGGAGTGTGCGATCCAACATTCACTCTGTATGAAGGAATATATCATTCCTGGTCATTTTGTTATGTTTTAATAAACCAATACCTTAGTAATATACGAACGTCAGTATAGTTTGTCTTTTTTGATTTCCCAATATATTATTACACCAATATTTTTTAGACTTCAAATCATTATCAAACCACAAATCCACTGTGTTCGCCAATCATCATTCTATCCTTTAAAGTAAAGCACTGATCATCTGGTGATCATTGACTAAAAAACTTGTTAACGTTTTCGTACAATAGAAATAAATATTTTACAGTTAGGCTTGTTATTTTTAGAACTGTTAATTTTAACGAATTTCAATAGGATTTTGATCGTTACAACCAGGAAACATTGAAAATGGCTTACTGTCACCAATGTTTATAACAATATGTATAACTTAAGGTTCTTTAGTATAGTTCGGTTTGGGAAAGTAATATTTAGACGAATAATGTACCGGGAACCATACTTACGTTATTTATCCAACTATAAGCCAGTGACCTATACATTTTTAACCAAGAAACTTTTTTAATAAATAAACTAACGTTATGTCATTGAAAACTTAAAAAAGTTAAAATAAAAAATTAGAAAGTTTTAAAATTAGTTTAAAAGTTTAAAAAAAAGTTTTTTTCAACTTTTAACGTCTTCGTTTATTTAAAAAAAAAAAATTCATAATTTTAAACAGCACGTAGGCATTCGACGTGTAAATTAAGCATGGGTCCGAATTGGATCGGTAACCAGCAGCGATCAGGTTATTATAGCCATATCTATCAAATCGATGTTTAATGACATTATATATACGCGTCTATTTAGATTAACTGTTTTAAATGTTTTAGGAATTAATAATTTCGGTGATTATATCTTTGTTATTCTTATTTCGCATTTGTCAGTCGTGGAAAATTAAATAAAAAACGTTATATATTTCAATCGTTATCAACTGGGCTGCCGAGAAGCCGAAGTATTTACCAGAAAATCAAAGTGTAGCGAAAATAACGTTGTATAAATGTCAAAGTAACATACGAGTACGCGTTGCGCATTGCGGTGATGGAAAAGCTGCGAAACGAAACATCGTTTTTTCCGTTTTTTTTTTTCGTTTTTTTTTCTGCGATTTTCCTTATGTTGATATTAATCAAAGTATTTGAGTTCTTTTGGTTATTCGTTTTCTTGTAATTCATTTGTGGGATAATACATTTTAAAGTACAACGTGTTTCTGAAAACTATAAATTAATAATAATCAATAACAAATGATTGAAATGTACTGTGTCAAATACGGGTTTTCCGTTTCCGTTTCGTTTTTTTTTAATTTTAATTTTAGAAAATTGTCTGTTTAAATAATCCAAAGCTGCTTTGCTTTCGAATTTATAGTGTTTATATTTTTGACTGTGAGTCGTAAATATTTTATTTTGGCGATATAGAATTTTTCTATTGAATATAAATTTTAGGCGTAGAATATAAATGTGTAGATAATAAACGAAAATGATTACGTGTCGTGAATCGCCTATATAGTACGATTTGCATTTCATGTTTTTAACGTACAGCATAGGAAAAACGTAAGATCGTAATACTCGATTCCTACTGTTTTTAATGTAACACGAAATCTCGATTACTCCGTGGTATTACTTATAATTACTTGATTTCAAAAACATTTATCGATTACTCGATGTTCCTTGTTGTGAAACGTGTTCAGAATACGTAAAATTATGCATTTGGCTTCTTTCGCTCGCGGGTTCATTTTGAAAGTGATTGATTAATGATTTGTCATTTGAAAATGGTTTTATTTTACCAACCCGAGTTTCTTCAAACACAATTTCACATAGCGGTTAGATAACAAAATACATTTTTAAACTATCTACGGGAATTTGAATAAATTATTGTTTATGAAACAACAGCTAATTTTACTCATACATAATAAAGTATATTATGTAAATGGAAATGAATAATATCGAGTAAACATTATTTACATAAAGTTAAGTACATATTAGTTATTATTTATTTATTTATCAATAGTATATATTTGTATTGAATGGTTTTTTCTTTATTAAGCTTTGTTTTACACATTTAGCAAGCTTAGCACTGAAAAGTAATACATATGCATATATTATAATAAATAAATACAATTATAACAATTATAAAACGAAGCCCGATGTTGAAAAAGATTGCATAACTTTAATAATAACCGAAGGATTAAAACAGTTAAGGATATTGCAGGGATTAGGAACTGTCATTTTTTAAAAGGAAACGGGAAAAGATTATTTCTAGCCGGGGAAATATTGAATCGTTAAACAACTTGGTTGTCCGACTATAAGTTATCATTATTATTTTTATCAGTATCATTTTGTAATTACCAAAAACATTTTCTTTATTTACTTATTTACTTATTTATATTTTTATTTATTTATTTGTTTTGTTTGTTTGTTTGTTTATTTATTTAATCATTACAATTCTGTTATGCCGATGCCACATGCTAATAACAATATATTTATATTATATATGCATATTTATTTATTCATATAATAATTTTTCAGTATTTTTTTTCTTTGAGTGAATTTATATATATTTTTATGAGTTTTTGAATGAAAATATGAAAACACACTTTAGGTTGGACAAATATTAATAACGCACGAATAACAATTTTATTAGGTATATAAACAAATATATTTTAAAATTGCTTTTTAACTGTTATTCGTATACGTAATTTTGTTGATTAAAATTTGTAAACTACAAACGAAAAAGTGAGATTATTTTTTAAAACATCATTATTTTTTTTAATTTGTAGATTTGTTTTACTTGAGTAAAGATATGTATTTCACAATTTATTTATTTCTGGTTCAACGGATACGGTTGAATAAGGGGTTTGATAATATGCAGTTTTAATGGACTTATATATTTATTTAATTTAATAATTAAGTTTTTATTTTGTAAAACATTTGAAGGCATTTCACGAAAATTAATTTTTTTATCGTTAATTTATATACAGTAGCATAATAATACTATGTATTGTCTAATATATATACAAAACATTTAAATAGTTTATGTTCGCCGGTTGTATTTGCTAAAATGCACGGGAGGGTGTGTTATTTTCCATTTTAAAAAGCTTTATATTTCGTATTTATAGTTTTGTTAGTTTAACCGAACTTTGATGACGGAAACTGGTTTACTGTTTCATTATACAATTCGATCGATGATAAATAAAATATACTGACATCAGCTGTCCTAAAAGATACATGTTACGTTTATTCATTTCATTATATTTTATTAGTTGTACAAAAATATAACAAAATTTGAAAAATAACCGTATCTATGTATCGATTCATCACATAACCAACACTATTGCGAAATATAAAAATGATAAAATCAATGTTTATTATGTCAGAATGTTTTTATTGTTATAAATGAAATGAGTTAATTAAACTAATTTTAAATTTTAATTGAAATGTACATTTTTACATTAACTAAAAACACAAGCGTTTAATTTATGAAATTTTTACACGTTTATAATGGCATGTCAATTAATAGGAATATAATTATGTATATTAATATAACTTAGTGTAATTGTATAAAACGATGAAATATTAAAATTTTTGTTCTCACTTATTCGTACGTAAAGTTGATTACAGTTGTGATGAGTAGGGCTATGGATTTGACGTTAATATATTCTATAAATAAAAAAAAATATTAGTTTATATATTAAAAAATAAATATATTATTTGTAATCGTTACGAAAACATTAGTCACTTATAATAAATATATTATAAGCTTTTACAAATAGAATTGTGTTTGGAAGCAACGATTTTCGTTTTTAGGAACACGAATTCAACTATAGCTTTTTAACTAGAGTCTTTTAATATAATTATAATTTAACTCGTTTAAAATTTATTCTTATACACAAGCGAACATCACTATTTTAATAATGAAAATTCATATTTCATCGATTTGTTCGAAGTGCATAAATTAGTATTTGAAACAAATCTATCTAATTTAGTTTAATGTAATTTAGAAATTTTCTATATTTTTTTTACGAATTGTTTATTTAACCGGAAATATTTTTCAGCTGTTATTATATAGATCACACGAGGTGTATTTTGATTTTTTCGTAAAAATTGCTTAATATCGTTTAAATGACAAAAAACGAAATCTGATTTACTTTATACTTATGTAACTCAATTACAATAATTTTGTAGTAAAATATTTAGGAAGAATTAGTATTTTAACATTTTTTTATGTAATAGATTTAAAATTAGACACAGTCTATGTCTATTCATATATTATATCAATTTCTAAAAAACTGATGTTTAGAATGAAAACGAAATTAATTAATTTTATTAAAAAAACATTTAGTGATTATTGTATATTTAAACGTTGTTTTCAAAATAAATCTAAAAGTGAATGATAATTTTTTGAACATATTTTTGATATGAATTATTTAAAAAAAAAATCGTTTTACGTAATTATTTTTTAAAACAATAAAAATATTATTTCATTGTATTTTATAAATTTGAAATACATACATTTAAATACATATCACCATGTCTATTAAATACAATTTCTCATTAATATTTTGAGCCGTTTTTCTTAAAAGCGTTTTGAAATGATTGGCACTATAACGATTCTATTTTTATGTATAGTATTTTAGTGCACGTTTTCATATTTTAATGGATCAAATCCAGTTTTTGTATTTTATTTTTTCCCTATTTATTTTTATCATACCTTCCCATTCGCTTAATTGTTACCATGGAAACATTTTTACGATTATTTTGTTATCCACTTATCCATATCTGCTATTCATATTTTACGAATATTTTTACATGTCACTCAAAATGTAAATAAATACAATAAGTATACATTATTATTATTAATGTTACGAATAGATTTTTTTTCTTCTTAAGCTTAAAACGAACCATTTAGGTTCTTTGCTGCTTCTATTTCACCGCACTCTATATTAAATGCCGCTTCCATGTCCAGCAATGTATTTTCTTACGTATTTTGCTAGGGTATCATACCATCTTTGACATGGTTTGTTTCTTAGTTCTTTCACAGTTTTTTGTTTTCTGTTAAACTTTTTTATGAGTGAGCCTTTTGGCTCACCAAACGTTTCTGTCCACTTTAGTGTTTTACTCGCTAAGAAATAGACCGTAGAATGTCAAATATATGTAATTTAAAAACAATAAAAAAAATGATTCCAATGATTGTTATTAGATTATGATTTATACCGTTGGAGATAATTACATTTTTTATCTCAAAAATATTGTATTTTATACTGTGATGTGTTAATAGAAGAAGTTATAAGAATTATACGAGTATTTACTATAGATATTAATTGTATGATATTAGATGTATTGTACAAATACCTATACGTATTTGATTATTATTGTCACGTGCTTCTGAAAAAGTAATTTATTTATTACACTTTTTACTTTCAAAATGTGGTCCTAAGTAAATATAAAAAGTATTTTTTATTATACGTTCGAAGCGAAGCGAACAATGTCTTGGTTTTAAAATGATGATTTTTTTTCTCATAAATTCAAGTAGGTGCGTGCTCCAAAAGTTTTATACAGTCTAAGATTTGACAAAGACGGTACTTTATAGAGGTCGTTTTTCAATTTGCCCATTAGTTTTATTTTTAACGTGTAACGAAAAATTATCGAGAAATTTAAAAAACGCAAGAAATTTACACACCATTGCAGTGTATCGTAGTAAAATCGATTATCATTTTGTATAGAATTTTACTTATAATATATAGGTACAACTGGTAGAAGAGTTCGATCATTTTTGCATTGAATGTAGATTATCGCGTATTTTTAATTTGTTTTGATCCTATTTATATGTTAAAATTTTAATTTCGAAATGTTGACAATTTATTTTCAACTTAATCGTATCACATTTGAATTGTTTTCTAAAAATAAAAAGTTGGCTTTGATTTAAATATCAAGTTATCGCGGATGTTCAAAATCTTGATGATTTAAATGTCTCGAGATTTTACTATACAAGAGATCAATCGAACTGGATTCCGTATATGTGTGAAACAACTTGATAATATGGATTTTTTTTCTTTTACGAGCGTATACGATTTGAATACGTTAAACACTAAACGGAGTCCTGCTAATAACAGTGTTTTTGAAAATCGAATATTTACCGTTGCTTTCTTTACATTTAAAACAACGCGACGGTATGTATGCCCGACTCGACTAAACGTCCGTCCAAGCGCAGCCTCGGTATCCCGCCCGAACCGACCCGTGTTCGCAAGTCCGTACACAATATATCTTCGTTGTTGTTGAAAACATTTTCCATCAATCTTTTATACGCGTGTATCGGAAATAAAATACGCGACGCCACTTGAAAATAATCACGACGTAGAGAATCCGTTGTAAAAAAAAATAACGAATGAGTTTCATTAAATCAGCTTTTCTTGTCCAAAGTTAAACGTATAATTAAGTCGAGACGTGGATATATCGAGTCAACGAATCGAAACAAATCCACCTACATTTGTTACGTATCCAACCAGAAGATTTTAATCAAACCAAAAACATCGGTTTAGGAATGGCTACTTGTGAAATAATTACCGCTGGCCATGTGTATCAATAAAACATTTGGTATTATGTCGCCATCTAAATCCGTATGACGGTGAAAGAGGGGAGTGGTGGTGGTGACCATGAGCGGATTCAATGATCTTTGACGCGAGAGTCATCAACTGCATCATTTTTCATATAGCTATTTTAAACGATTAAAAGTTGTATACATAAGTATTGATTTATTCGAATAATAATAAACGAGTTTTAATCTTTTCAGTTAAGAAAATGATCTTTCACAGGGATATTTTTGGTTTTGCAAAATATTACAATTACAACACCTTAAACATATTTCGTGCCGCGAGTGCATTTCATGTAATACCATAATTATGTCTCCGGGTTTTATATATATATATATGTGTAATACATGTGAACGGTTTTCTCTTTAACGATTCTATTAACTAACGTTTTATACATAACATTTAGATTATGCGTGTCGGTGTTAATGCTGGTATTTAGCACCATTTAAAATTCAATTCAAATTATACACAATTTCTTTGCTTTTATTTATTATTTATTATTATTCTTTACTTTAATTCTATGTATTCATGTTAATTTTTATTTTTTACTTTTGTTGTATTTCCTTTTTCACTTTATACCTGACGATGACTTATTCGAAACCGGTAGTTAATAAATACATTTTATACACAAATTTTATACTTATTTGTATGTACAAATTTACTTATAGTATTGTTTATACTTAAAAAAAATTGTAGAGGGCTTAGGTAGATATGAATTTTTAAGTACAATATGTTGTATTTTTATTTGGAAAATGTTTTGTCCGAAAGCACGTTGAACTATATGCTGTCAATTATTACATTTCAGTCTTAACAAATACGAGTATCTACTTATCAATTTGATTTGAACCATAATTGATTAAACACCATTTATTATAAATTATCTTTATATTTAAATTCTTTTCTAATTTTTAGTTTTTTACTTCCATACGGATTAATAGGTAATCGATTAGTGATCAAAATAAGCATAATACAAACAACGACAATATATAAAATGATATTGCAACGACAATTAATTACGTGTACAAAAAAAAAAACTGTTCACAGGTTGTCTACAAGACGAATACCGGTGTGCGAACAAATGCATTGAATTGGTGAAAAGATGTGACAAGGTTGCCGATTGTGACGGGGAAGAAGATGAGGCCGATTGCAGTGAGTCAATTAATAATTGTAATTATAAAGTAGTCGATTAAGTTGACGCGACGTCTATTCACAAGAATTTCAAACGAATGTTTTAATAATTATTTGCAAATATTTTTTTTAATGGATATTTTCGTGAAAATATAATTAAAATTAAGTTAACCGACGTACTTATGAGTTTCCCATAATTATTGATTAAATATTTTCACAGTCAATATAATAATTGAATCAACGACAGATATTAGTCGAACGATTAAATTTTCGAATCTTTAAACCGTCAGAGTATGCCCGCGGTTAGGTGCGGAAACTGGAAACTGTGCCTTATATGTATTAAAAACGATCTATGTATTTAATTTAAGCGATTTCACTCGATAACGGAGTTTTTACTACATTGAATTCATTGAATCAGGAATCGGAGCAAAATTTATATTTTATTTCAAAAAATATACGGTCGATCAAACTAATTTTATATGAATTCGTTCGAATATTGTTAGCTCACGCGGAAGTGATTGTTTAGTCGGCTTAGTAATCCGCGAACGTATAATTTGTAAGTCTTACAACTCTCCTATAACTTTGTCGAACAACATGACTTTTTATACCTCGACAACAATGACCGTCGATATTTTCCAAGCTCAGTAAAACGTTACTATAAAAATCTACTGCAGTCATATATTTTACGACAGTTTCTGATATACGTATTCGATTCCGTTTTGCGTGCTTAGAAAAATTATATTATTCTACGCGTAGTTTGTAAATATAATTTTTTTACGACCCAATGATTGTCGTCCGCCAGCGTTTTAAACAAATTTGATTTCTCCATTTTTTATTCATTATCAAACCGTTTAAAGAATATATTTATGAACTATTTTGGAATTGTATCCTCATTTCTTATAAATCGAACAAAAATTTTTCGAATATAAACACATTTTTTTCTCTTAAAACTAATATAAAAAAATAAAAATGCTTTTTCATTTTGTATTTTCAATATTCTTTTATGAATGATTATTACTAAAAAATGTAGTTTATAGGAGTCGGGGTTTCGCATAGTTCACTGGAAACGGTAATATCTGTTTCATTATTACATTTTGTACGTAACAGATAATGGTGCATGAACATTTCTGATAAAGCGTCGACAAGATGGTAATTTTTCAATTTATACTAGTGCAGTACCTTCACATTTCACTGTGTCTTAAATTAAAATATTGCTTTCAAAACAAATCTGAAAGCAAATGATAATTTTGGGAACTAAGTTTTGATATGAAATATCTAAAAAAAACCGTTTTTGTAATTATTTTTTAAAACAATAAAAATAGTCCATTGTATTTTATAAATTGAAGTACATGCATTTAAAACATATCGCTATGTTAATTAAATACAATTGCTCATAAATATTCAGAGCCGTTCTTATTTTTCCTTAAACGTTCCAAATGGTTTATTTAAGACTTTATCATAAATTTCTTGAGCCTCCTAATTATTTATTTGTAGATAAATTTTGCTGCAGTCTTAAATTACTAAGAATTAAAAAAAATATGTATTTTTTTTATAATCAATAAAGATGTAATTTGAAAGTTTTTGACGTATTTATTGGGGTAGGGGTAGAGGTATAAGAAATCTAATCATATTTAATATGTGGCACGATGTTTTAAATGTTTAATATATACATATACAAAAATTAATGAAATCGTAAATTTCAATTATTACGTGCAAACAATCATTTCTACAAATTTATAAAATTAGTAATTATAAATAATTTGAATATCGTTAAAAATGTAATGTTTTAAGTAAAAATATACAATTTTTATATCTACATGTACAAATATATATATATATAAATATTATTTTACATTTTCTCAATTATCCGAGAAAATTAATTTGAATAAATATTTATTCTTGTTTCTGATTATTATTAATACATTTTGATGTATATATCTTTTTTCAGAGTACGTGGCGAGTTACATAATCAAATTATAAACATTTTCAATACATTAAAATAAAAAATTAACGAAATTGTTCATTTTATTCAATTATGTTGCGAATAAATATATTATATAAATATTTTAAATTAAAAAATTAAACGGCATAGAATTCGGTTAAAATGTCAGGAGGCTATTGACAAATAAACGTCAAACGGTCACGTATAAATTTTACATTTGTCACATTTATGTAAATACGTGTGTTAATAATAACAATAACAATAATAATAATAATTTATAAATTTAATCATGTAAAAAAAAAAAAAAAATCAATGAATAAATAATTGGGGAAACAATTAATATCTATTACGGAGAACAAAGTTTTGTTCGATTATGGGTAACCGATCATTTATTATAATATATTATACACCGTAATTATTTTCCCACATCAATGTTTACCGTAACTAGATAATATTTCTATCAATCATATCTATGTCAAAGGCTCTCTTCTTAGGTTTGCGTGTAAATGATATCCAACCGGTCTCCTGTTGTTGTCAAGACTTAGGAATTGCACATTCATTGATAATACATACATACACAGTTCATTTAAAAAGTTCCGGGACTAATTTTGTATAAAACCTACAACTAACTATATACTCGAATGTTATCCGACGACGAAACTATGTAGTATCATTCCTTAGTTATCTATAGTTAAGATTTCAGCGCTGTAACCTCATTCAGTAGCCGGCTGCGTTCGTTTAAAGTAGATGTGTTTTTGTTTAACATTCTTCGATATTCGTTACATAATTTCTGACCCGAAAGTCGATCATCCTCGATTCACCACCCATGCTACTCGCCAGATATGGCTTTGCCACACTTTTTTTTATTTCTTACAGTGAAAATCGCAATGAAGGGAGAACGTTTTGAAGATGTTCAAACGATTCAAAAAAATGTGACAAGGGCTCTAAAAGCTATTCCAGAAAAGGAGTGCTTCAGGTCGTTCTAGCTGTCTTACGAGTGCAGCAAAATTTATATAGAACGAAGAGGGGATTATGTTGAAAACTAAATAAAAACTTTTTCTTTCGTAAAAAAAATTAGTCCCGGATCTTTTTGAATGAACTGTATATATATCCTACAAAACCCCATGTTGTTCGTAATTTTAAGTTTATAATGTTATAATGTGTAGTGATTACGTTAATGTACCATCGGTAGTATCATTTTTGTCCACATTAACTATACGTGTTTAATTATAAATGATCAACGAGGATCTTTTTTGTTTCCAGAATTCATTTGTCGTTATCAATGAATATAAATTGTTTTTTTTTTTTTTAGAAACTCATGTTTGCCCGATTACACATTTTAAGTGTGCAAATTATTTTTGCGTGCCCACTGATAAAGTGTGCGATTTCAAAGACGATTGTGGTGATGGATCGGACGAACATCAGTGCAGTACGTTTAAAAAGACACTTTTATTTAGTATGGTTTAAATTAGTTTCGTTTATATTCGTTATTTTTATTTTTAGTGCACAGAGAGTGTTGGCATAGCGAGTTCAAGTGTAAAAATTCGGAATGCATCCGCCCAGCTAACCTATGCGATGGCGAAGTTAACTGTGCAGATGGTTCCGATGAAGAAAACTGCGAAAAAAGTAAGTGTACTAGTACGGTTGAAAATAATTTATTTCGGTGTTTTTTATTTCCAAAAGTATTTATATTTTTAAAAAAAATATTTCGAAGAAACTTCATCGTTGTGCCTAAGTCAATAAATGAATAAGTAAGTTTCGTAATTATCGTTTACAAAAAAATTATGTCGGATACGAGTCTGCGGTAATTACACACTTTTAATCATTTTACTGGGTACAATACTGGTATAAAAATTTGACAAAAAAGAACGTAAATGATAAATGGTTGCTATTGCTATTCAGTCAGTGTTGGCCTGGCATTTAGTTCAAGTTCCTGGTCGCAGTTTTCATATTCGAGGGAAATTATAGTTTCTTCATCTGGAAGTCTATGACGTACAGTCAAGATTCATATAACAATGTTATTATTGTTTTTTAATTGACTTCATAACAATATCGAGTGTACTATTTCATTTTTTTTTTCGAAAACCTCATGCACTCAATAGTAATAATTATAAGAAAATCGATTGAAGCGGAATAAAAACGAATTTAGAGAATTTCGTTCGCGTATAAATAATACGAGGAAAATTAAAACGTTTAATGTATATAATTAAAAAATACTTATAGCAGGACTGTGTTTATGAAATTTGCTAGCGAAGTCGACGAAAAAAATAGCGGCCCTTAAAAAGTCGTATTTTGCTATCTTATTCTGAATGCCTTTATTAAATTATGTACTTTTTGTTGTTGTAAAAATGTAAAATAAAAATTGTTCAGCATGTCAAATGATCGGATAAGAAATGTGGATGTGGACATTTGAACACACCAATGGTAGTTTTTAATATTGTTAGGATCTAACTAGAAGTCTGTCGGCTAGTATAAATAAAATCGTACGTCTTTTTTCTCCTCCGTTAAATTGAAATTAAAAAGTAAAAAAACATTTTTATATTTTATTGTAGTGAAATGATATTATTCAAAGTTTCGTCCATGTTGGGGCCCCAAGCAAATTTGTCAATAACGTCCGTCACTGTAGTTAAAATTTTTGTTTGCAACAGTTGATTCTATATTTAATATAGCTAAGCTATGGAGTGTTCCTGATGATGTTGTTGATCACAGATATGTTTTCACTTCTACGAAATATAGAATAAGAACCTATTTGTTGAGCCGATTGTTGTATCACACTGTACATTTTACTAATTTGTCAATTAATTTTACGTTCCTCCTGAAGTGCCGTCGGGGACGATCGCATCTCCGTGCCCGACTTAAAGGTTACACGTGTTGTATACGCGATTGGTCAGATATAAAATACAGTCTAATCAAGAAGATTCAAAAAATTACAATAAAAAGAAAAACAACAATAATAATAATAATAATAATAATAATAATAATAATAATCCAAATTTACGGGGTACAAAAAAAGAAAAGAAAAAACGGCCTACGCCGCCACTATATTTCCGGTAAACGTGTACCGGGAAATCGTGGCATTGCAACGTTTATGCAATTTTTATTGTGATTTAATTTCGTACAGTTTTCTCTGCAGTATCTTGCTTGAGATTGTTTTTCAAACGTTTTGTTCTATATTGTTTTTATTGTTTGTACATTTCATTTACCCGTTGCGGTATTCGAACGTGATACACGATACACTTCCGTAGTGGCGTACTTAGACCTAAATTTTAGAGGGGGTTTTAATTTTAGTTTTCCGATATTATTGACTAAAAATATACAACTCATAAAAAATTAATTCTTCCATAAAAACTTTCGGGGTGGGGGAGGTTTAGCCCCCCCCTCCCTGTTAGTACGCCAATGCACTCCCGTATTTATTATATTATTTACTAAGTGTAACATGAAATATGTGGGTACATTTCGAGATCTGAATTGTTTTTCGTACATTATTATCGATTATTAATAATCGTTTATTTGTGTGCATACGAAATTATTATTGTTGTTTTCGATGTCGAATGCGCGATTGACAACGGGGGTTGTTTTTATATAGTTTTTTTTTTTTTTAATGTAGAAGAAATCAAACTTGAAAGAAAATTACGTCGTTCCAAGTTTTTGTCGCGAAGTCAACTATAAGTACATAAAGTTTTTCCTATAAATTGAACAACTTGTGATAATTAATAACGTTTTTAAATGCTCTTAATATTTCGCGAATAATTTGTAATCTCGTAAATTAACAATTACTAGCGAAAATCCGTTTGAAAACGGTTATCGTTTCATTGTATATATTTAATAAAGATAATTGACGATTTCAAATCGACAAATTAATCGCAATATAAATGAAAAAAAAATTACAAGTACATATATCATTAAATGTTTTGATCGATAACTGTTAATTATGAATATTTGTTTTCACAAAGGAAAAAATAACAAAACATAATTAATGAATTTAAAAGTTGTAAAAGACGGGGAGAATTATATTTATTAATTATTATCTGTTTAAACTAATGTCATTTGATCTAAAATGTATTTTTAAACTTGTTGAGGGAATATATAATATGTAACAGTATTATAAAAAAAACATAATGAGCTATAAATAGATGTATTTATTTGGTTTTTTTTGTTAAATCAATAACATTAGCAATAACAATTTAATAATAAAACTCATTAGTATTCAATATAATGTTTAAAACGATAATAGTTTTGTTTGTTTTGTTTTTTTTTTTTTTTAGAATTTCGTCGTGTATTTTCAAATCATTATTATTCAAGTTTCTAAAAAAAAAACTCGAACAGTCTTATTAAATTTATATCACACAATAAATCTGAAGAAAGTCTAATATCAAAGCATCTGTTTTTTGTTATTTTATATTGCAATGAGAAAAAGTCGATTCGTATACACATATCGTTCGGACCTCATAAAATTGTAAACGATATGGTAGTCTATATAATCTTTTGGGTAAAATTTCGGGTATGGATGGAATTAAATATTAAAACTTAATAGCACGAAAAACCACGCAATTTCGATAATAAACTTTTAAATATTATATTTCTTCACAATTTATGTATATTATACGTGTTTGAAACGTTTTCGACGTTCGACGATCATATTCGTTACACGCGGCTGCTGGGTCATTTTTATTTTCCACTTTAAAATAGTCATCTTCATGTATCACTTCTAAAAATGAATAATAGAAAAATATCGCTGTGTGAGTCTTCAAAACTGTATATATGTGTGTGTGTGTGTGTGCAAACTAAATACGATTAATTTTCAATTTTTTTTTTTATTGTACACAGTTTTTCTTTAATTTCGTCGATCGGAAAATTCGAAAACATCAAAGTATGTTGGTATATTATTTATGTATGTATAATTCGAAATGGTGATATTTCTTCTCGTGGTTGGATCGTAACAAATATAACATGAAAATATACAAAAACAACATCGTAACACGACCATTTCATCGATTTAATCGCACGCGCGTGAACGATGACTATATAAAAACTTTGATATAAAATATCGTATAAAGTATCATGTTTTCCGGTTTTTACCGGTTATTTTATTTCTATCGAGATGTATTTTCGAGTTTTCGTCGCCCAAAACGATTACTTTTAAACTATTACTTTTTGTCGGGCGAAACGGGCAATATTGACGACACGTCCGCGCGAATTTCGATTTCGTATTTTTGTATTAATCCTAAAAACGCGTGCGATAAACACTCGGGATTTTCGCCGATTGTTTACTTCGATAATTGTATTTAAAAAGGTTTTTTTCAGTATCCGCGGGTCTCTCAGGAGACCCAACTCGTATCGACGTGACGTAACGCAATGACCGATCCGACACGATCACCGAGCACATGATTTCTAACCGGTGTTTTTCATAAGACGTCATCGCATATGAGCCGAACAAACATTTTGTCCCCGTCTCTGTCCTCGTCGACGACAAACGAATGTTTACCAATGCTTACACTATACCGTACGATCGTTTATTGATTCCAAGTTCGATGCCGTCGTCATGTTCCCCGCGTAGAGTTGTGACGTCGCCAACGGGGGGGAGCCTTGTACGACCCGCCGGTACCCGAGAGGTCCGGAGACCGAAAACGCGGCCGATCCGGATTTCGCCCGAGTCGAAACGCCGCCGCGACATTTCGTGCACGAAGGCGGCGCAGGACGCGATCCCGACCGACACGATCCCGCGTGTCGTCACTGGTTTCCGGTCTAACCTAACGGCACGCGCGTTCGGCTGTTCACAGGCGATTTCGTCGAGTGCGGCGACAGCAAGCTGGTTCACTCGACGTACTGGTGCGACGGATGGCCCGAGTGCGCGGACAATCACGCCGACGAATTGTTTTGTAATTATTTGTCGGCCGCGACGAACGTCGGCGTCGCTAATAATCGTCTGCTTTACCCGGCGTCCGCCGTATTTCCCATACCGTGTGTACAGGTAACGCGACGTGCACGAAGGACAAGTTTCAGTGTCCGAACGGGAGATGCATAAACGACGCAAACGTGTGCGACGGACAGTGCGATTGTTTGCGGGACGTCAACGGGGTTTGCGCCGACGAGACGAACTGTACGCTCTTCTACACGAAAATTAACGGTATGGATCCTTCCGTTTTGTCATTAGTTTCGCACGTTCCGTGAGTGGGATGCCCGAACAAAACACCTGATAGTTCCGATCGGTGGCGTCGTTTCGTTTTTGGTGTTTTTTTTCCCCCCCGGGATGTGCAAGCTTTTAACTATGCCGGTTTCAACATTACACTAGTTTAACATTTCGTAAACTAAAATTGGCGTTTCGTGCACCGATCTAGTCCAAAATTCTTCGCTTTCAAGCGGAGCAGCTCTCCTTCGGTGCACCTAAACTTTTTTTTCTACTAGAATTTTTTAAAAAAAAAAGTATATTTTTAGTTTATTTGCGCTTATGCGATAGAAGCTTTTTTAATCCTTAAAAATACATAAATACAAAAAATACCAAAAAATGAATACACATAAATTCCAATCAACAATTAATCCATACACCAATGGGTAAGTGAAAACTATCTGTCACCGTATCTGTATCTGTCGGGATCGGTTGGACGCAAATGTCGATGAAAATGTTCACGAAGCGAATTATTACGAACGATGAGACACGTGTTTGTGTATTTCGTACAATGCACGGACTCGATAGATGTAACGATACGTATATTAGATGAACCGTATCGGTTAGCCGGTTAGGTTAGGTTATACATATATATTATCGATTGATGAAATGACGGGTTTGATATTTTTTTGCACGCGTCCGATATAATATCTGATTTTCAGACGTGGTTGTGTGCCGCAAAGGGTGGACGCTCAACTGTTGGATGCCGGAAGGGAATCCTGCGCGTTGTATACGCGAAAAGTACGTCTGCGACGGGCAAAACGACTGTTTTAACGGGTATCTAATTTCAGACGAATCCGGTTGTAGTGAGTGATCATTTGTATTTATTCATTATTTTTAATTTAAGCGTAATCCCGTTTAGAGAAACACTTATAGACGAACGCAATCATATACACGTATAGTTTTCCGTTTATTCAGAGCATGTTTTAACATATTTTCACGAAGATTGAAAATACACGCCTTTCAAGTTATTCAGTTGTTGTTTTTTTTTTATGAAATATCATACTTATACATTTGATATTTGTGCTCATTTAACGTGTAGCTTGTATATAAAACTTATTATAACGGGTTTTCATATAATTTGTTTCGAGTTTTAAAGTAATTTAATACTGTTTTTATTACAATTTATAATAGTAATATACGTGAGTGTACGACACTGGTCCTTAAACAAACGGGCGCAAAAACATTTCTTTGCCGTTATACTTTCGTCAATATACATTTTAAAGAATTCGACTTCATTTCGTGTTTGGGTGAGGCATGAAAACTTATTTTGCGTTCAACTATTTTTGTTTCCAACCATCTCTGTAACGCAGAACTTCCTCTGCGGGCGGTAAAAAATATTATAAATAATAATCAACAAAATCATGTTTGTGTAAAAGACTTTGAAATAACATGTGTACATGATGTTAATAATGTCAACTAAAATTCCCAAGTTGATATTTATTTCCGTCGATCTTCGCAAATCTATTTATTATGATTCGATGGACAGTCGGTGTATTGTAATATTTTAATGTAATAGATTTTTCTTGTACCACTCTCGGCTTTAACCGTGTTTTCAATTTACACGAAAGAAGCGAGAAGGATTCCAAAACATAAAATAAATAAATTACACAAGCCGACGACGGGCGATCATCCGTCTCGAACGATAGCGATTAGCGTTACTGCTAACGAAACGTACGAAATAAAATATGATTACAAAGAATTACGGTGGCGTAGTAAGACACATTTTAGGGGGGAGAGGGTTTTAAAAAATTAATGACCTAGTTGAATTATTTTTCAAAATATTAATCATTTTATGTTCAAACGAATCGAGGATGAGATTTAGCAACAGAACTAGGTTTGCTCATGATATTGTACTCATAATGAAATTGTTTGAAACGTAAAAAAAATTACAGCTTCTCGGCAAATTTGTTGATTACTTCTCCGACCGTAATATCGATTCCCTTGTGGAAAGCGCACTACCGTCGGAGACTTTCTTTTCCGATCGCATTTCTTCGTCAATTCTGCAAACGTCTCAAAGTCGATATATTTTTTTTTAATTTCAATTTTTTTTGAACACGTGAATATTTCGGTGGGAGGAGGGAGGGGTCGTCTCCAAAACCCCACTGTATGCGTATAATCGAAAACATTAAAGAACATTTAAACGGTAGATATAATCAAAACCACGTTTCCAGAATATTGTTCGCGCGCGAATTTATATTTTTATTACGCGTGGACCAACGCCCGTGGCAGCGCGGCCGGCCCGTTCGCCGTGTAAATCCATTTAAAATCTGGCTCCGGTCGTTGTTGTCAAACGCGGCGTTGCGCGTGTAGACTTAGGATTTTAGCCGAAAATTAATTCCGAACGAAAACTTCTGATACAAATGACAACGCGTATTATCTGCCCGGGGGATCTATATAGTGACAAAATTTACGGATCCCCACCGGCGAAGAGGATTCGCGACGCACCCGAGTACGTGTACTCTGTGTGTTATATTAAATTATTGTTAAGACGTTTTCACAATGTTCCGAATATTTCATTTCTATGCTAATATAATAATAATAATAATAATAATAATAATAACAACATCGTATTATAAAACCGTAGGATCTATCATAGGCGTGCGTACGGGAGAGATAGGGGAGGCAGCTGCCTCCTCTGTGAGATTTTCCGCTTTCTCGAGATCTTATATTATATTTATCGATTTTTAATAACATTTGAATATTTCCAATAAGTATGCAATTTCGAAATAGTAAATACTAAAATTATATCGTACTTACTACGTATCGATGTATCAACAATCGTAGTAAAAATATTATATTTATATTTTTCTAATGATAAGATACCTTCAACTGTGGTTACTGGTTTCTTCTGTGACAATGCTGACTGCTCATACGGTTGGTAACTAATCGCAAACCAGCCAATCACTCAAATCTGATAATACAATTTAAACGCCAGAATAATGTTATTAGATGATAAATAATAAAGTAAAATAGTTTATTATTATTGTTATTATTATTAAAAAGTAATTATTAAAAAATGTTGTGGTATTTAATAAAACCATATCTTTGCTTTTGTGTGAGAATTAAGTTCAATGGTTGTTGCCTCACATCAAGGTCTTAGTTGGGAAAAAATTCGGGGGGGAAGGGGGGAGGAGTTTGGAGATTAGACCTTTGTAACTAAATTCTTGCTTCCCCTGTCAAGAAGACTTGCGCACGCTTATGGGATCTATGTTGTATAAAACTGTAGTGACTTGATTTATTATCGTGGGGAATAAAATAGGTTCTAAATATACAGCGTATAACCTAACAGCGTGGCGTACGTTTTTTTTTTTATGATTAATGATTATGGAACGGTAAAAAGAGATTTTGACACAATTAAAATACGATTGTTGCATTCGCTAAATATTAAATCTCCGAAGGGCATACAAATATATAAGGGTAATAAAGCAAAATACACGATTTGTTCGATCATCAAAAAAAAGTTATTTTTTTGTCTGTGTGGGATTGTAAACTAAAAAAATTGTCATGAAATAAAAATTGAAAAATAAAATAACACGTAATTTTCATTTTGTCGAGTTTTCATTCTATTATTACGTATCAGCGTTAAAAAACCATGTGACTCGAGTGACCTCAATGACATTAAATACACCCTGTATTTGCTATTGTCTATATGTGGCTGGCACAACAGACCTTGTAAATCGTAGAAAACACAATTAAAAACGATGTTCAACGGACCAATTGAATTATGGTTCGAGCGAATGCTGTACCTAGAAAATTGTTCACAGTGAATTATTTTTATTATTTATTATTCGGTTTACCGCGACCGCTGTCGTGGAATTCGTCGGGACGTTACGGTATTTAATTAAACGCATGTACAGGAACGAGCCAATTCAATTATTTCGTCCGTCTATTAATCGTAGTTTATTTCCTAAAACAATACTAATCATTTACTGTATACATATTTTTTTTCTTCAATAATTGAGTTTTTCCGCGATTCTTGGTTTCATTAAGTGTCGTGTAAATAATAGTTTTAAAATACAAACAACCTTTAAAATGACTTGTCATTATAAGAATTATAAGAATATTCAAATGAAACTTAATAACAACGTAGACTTAACATCGTCTGTTAAGAAAAATAAATATTTATTCATTTCTACAATCATTTAAAAATGATCGAAATCTGAAAAGGCAATAATAGTATCGCGTATTACTATATCATATTTTAATTTTGTTTTTTGAAGTCTAAAAGAAAAACAAAAATTAATTCTTTATTAATAACATGTTGAAGATTACGACATGACCTAAAAAGATAATAAGATAACAAATAAAATATTTTCCGTAACTTATATGTTAAAGCATTTCAATTATTTCAATTCAAAAATATGCTTTTAACTAAATTCTGCTTATCGAATTCCAGTCTAAGAAATGATTACTTATTTCGTTTTCATTAAATCGTACATGGACGGGTAAACTAAGGGTACATACGCACTATACCGCCGCCCACAATATGACCAACCGTCATCGTGTCTATAATTAAACGCAATTTTAATCATGGAGTTCGATATTGAAAAATTTGCTATCGAAATCCAGAACCGACAATCACTTTGGAATACAAAATAATATGATAAAATAATGATATATTAATTGTGTACTATTTTCTAATAAACATTTATAAAAATTAATTATTATTTTTTATTTACCGTAGTACTAGGTTAGCTTTTCTTCAGGTTTAATACTTTTTCGGAATCGTGTGTCTTTCTTCGTTATGAATATTCTTAAAATACTCAATCATTTTTCAAATGATTTTAAACTCATTCTTATGTAACCAAAAAACTTGTCTTCATAATTGTTGAGGTTTTTAAAAAAAATATTTCAAAATGCCTGGTTTTATCTCGTGTTTGCAAGAAAGGATGTATTTTTATTTCGTTTTACTTTTTATGTAACGATCGTAGATGTAATAAACAGCAACAACTTCTTCAACGTTCATTTTAGAAATGGTCCGTTTTGGTAGTTATCATTTAATTATTATTTAAATACTTGTATTTTAATTTTTAATTTCATACCTGCAAATTCGACCGTACACACGGCGGTTAACCGGATGGCTTGCCGGATTGCAGGCAGCCGTATAGTTCGTATGTACCCTTAAATTCCTTTAGGTGTTATATTTAATTTGTGTTATATCATATATATATATGCGCACCAACACGAAATAAAGTGATTTGATTTCAAATCAATTAATATCGAGTGATTTTAGAATTGTCAATTTTACGCGCGATAAAAGCGGTATCGATTTCATTAAAAACGCGAGTTCAACAAAAATAAAACACTACTGTATATAAATATATAATGATTCTTGCCGGCGCTATTTGCGACCAGAGTAATGAACCGACATTTAATAAACGTGCGTAATATAATTAACAAACGAAACTGTTTGAAATTTAACGAAGTATCTTGTTGTATTTACTTTGTTCATGAAAAAAAAAAAAGATAGAATATAACAAAAAACGAAATTTAAAATGCAATATTTCATATCGTATATTACGCAATATATATTTTTTATAAAACAATACGTATTATAATATATAAATCGATATTAATTATAATAATTATCGTTATACGTCATAAAACACAATGTACTGCAGCCGTATAGAATATTGTTGTTTTTGTAATGAGGCTAAAAATGATTTGTTATACATTTATATTGTAATTGAATAAAAAATTTAAGCGAACGATATTATAATACCTATGTAGGTATTATAGCAGTAAATAAGTGAAATTATCTTTTAGTTTCATAATCGATAAAATGAAAACTCGGCTTCAATGGTATGATACGATTGTAATAATATTTAGTATTATTAAATAACTAAGGAATTTCATGCGACAAAATTCGTAACGATCGTTGTTCGTTTAATTACTTGATATTGTAAAGTATTGTCATGCATGTAAAGCATTTTGAAAACGATATTTATTGATGTTTCGAAATAAAAACGCGTGATAATATATATATATATACATAAACGTACGCCGACAGATTGATAATAATATTATTGTTATTACAACGAGACCATCGAACCTCGTTCGATTTACATAAAATTGTTTTACGAGTTAGCGAAATTCAACAATTGACGCCAAAAAATATGACGCCATGTAATATGCTAGGCGAATTTTTCCGATCAACTTTCAGCAATTTTTCGACACCGCCAGAAGACTTCCCCAACGTCGAGATCGAACCAAATAATCGTTTTCTTGTCCGCCGAGAACATTACCGTTTTCGTCAAAATTCTCAGAATCGTTTTCAAACTACGATTGTGTTAAAATCGAAACAGAATTTGGAAAATGAAAAATATATACAATTATCGTTCGTTCGACAACAGTATCCGATTACGATCATTATTTTGCCGCGAATACGTCTTTAAATTCGCTGTACATTCGAAAAAAACGAAACCATACATTTATCGGCTCGACAACCAAAGTATATACCCACATGAGACGATCTCACCTATAGACGAAATCGAAGTCACGTAATAACTGTCACGTATATACATATTTTTTTGTTTTGTTTTGTAGAAACGAAATTATAAAAACGTCTATCACGCTGCTTGACCGTCCAGCCAATGTTTACTTATTCATAGCGGTAACCGTTTTTTTCTCTCTCTCTCTCGAAAAACGCATAATCGGATCAATCATCTATTTAAAAAGATGAAAAAGAAAGCGATGGTTGAAAACCACGAATTCGACAATTTCGTGAGTTCGAAACGATTTCGCCAGATCCTTTTACCCATATGAAACCGGTTTGCCGGTCGACGACGTTCGACTTTATAACGAATCCGCGCGGCGTATTTAGGAATTGTTCGTGGGGAAATGGCGACGAGAGGAGGGAACTTTAAACACTATTCGCCGTCTAGGTGTATATATATATATGTGTGGTAATATTGTATTTTTGTAACATGTTATTGTGTATGTGTGTTATTCCCTCCCGATACGGCGGTCGGTGCCGACGCAGATAACAATTAGAGGAAAAGCCGGTGCAGTCGACACCGTCCTCGCGTTACCACAGCAAAATTATATTATAACATTAAAATTAATAAAGTTCTTATAATGTATCTATTCAGGCTCAGACTTATTTTTTCCTCTACACACATTTTACCCATTCGAAAGCCTATACGCTCGAGGCTTCTACATATATAAACCTAAATACTTGTACGTTCAAAAAATACCAAAAAAATACCAAAAACCTCCACGACCCTCGTGACTGCGCTACCGTCGCGGCTAACGTACGTCTACCTGACCGTCCGCAGACGAGCCGAGCGCGTACGCCAACGAACAGTACTTCCGGTGTCGGGACGGCCGGTGGCTGCCGTCCGAACACCGTTGCAACCTCAAGGAGGAGTGTCTGCACGGCGACGACGAGACGGGATGCGGCGGAGACGTCGCGCGGCCAACGTGCGACCGTCACCGGTTCCGATGCGCGAGCGGCGAGTGCGTGGAGTCCGCGTACCGGTGCGACGGCCGTACCGACTGTTGGGACAAGAGCGACGAGATCGGTTGCGGTGAGTGGACGCGGACGTGTCGCGAAAACCGTACGGTCGCACGCGGCGGCGGTGTTTAAACGTCTCGATCGCGACGGACCTCGCGATCTTCCGTTTATGACGTTCCGTTTTGGTTTTTGTTGTCGTTCGCGGTGACGGCGCCCTGTCCGAACTCGGTTTTGCCCCACCTTTGCCCTATTCGTCGAGGAACAAACGGAAATTTAAATTCCAAGCGTTTACGTGTTTGCTTGCGTTTCACATGTTACACATGTGTAACTCGTCGTATTTTTTCTTTTTTTTTACGTGCGTTCGTTTTGTTTAATTTGATCTCGAAATTTCGATTATTTTCTATCAGAAAACGCTAACAATACAGTTATGTATTTCAATAATTTATATTACATCCGTACGGACGGGTTTTCACTAGATCTCATGATCAATTTGCCCCAATGATCTTGCCCCAAAGAGAAAAAATGTCTGGTGCCGCGGGCGTCATTGTGCGAGCGGACGCGGACGTCGGGACGATCGCGTTCATCTCGATTCGAACGTTTGTTTCCCTAGGTCGTCTATCATTACCAAGTACTCCACAAAGGTGGAGGGGGGGGGTCAATGAGTATTATGGTCCCGGGGCCCGGGAAAAAAATCGTGATGTACACATACTATTAGTTTAGATTAGAAAAATAAAATGAGTCGTGCCAACCCCAGTCACCGTATCTTTACACAATATTGGTGTAATATCACATAATTTTTTTGTAACCATCTATGTGTATATTATTTTTATTTCATAAGATTGGGCCACTTGGCGTCGGTAGGCGGCTGGGGCGTGTGGAAGTTTGAGAATAATAATCTTTTTTTTTTTATTATTATTATTCATAAATACTTTTAGAAAAAATGTTGATTTACTAAAATGTTGAAATTATTATAAATACTAATATAGAATGAAGGCCCGGATTTGTGTACAGTACTGTAGTTGAAAAATTTATGTGGGGGCCTGGTCTAAATAAGACCAGCTGTGCTCTGTGGTTATCTATGGCACCGTGACTCTCAAGCCTATTAATGTTACAGATATGATGTATGCATATACAATTAGCGGCGTGTTTTCAACATTTTTCTGGTGTTTACCTATACAGGCTATAATGGCTATGCCAACTCGATCAGTGTTTACCGATAATCGAGAAAAATAATATTATTATATCTGCCAAAACGAATGTCGCGAAGCCGACTACAATTATGTTAATAATGTTAAATACTTTTTTCGATATTCGTATACGTTCTAATATGATTCTATATTTACGCATAATAGAAAACGCAAAATTCGCATTTAATTACGTTTGTTGAAGAAAAAAATTCCGATTTCCTCGAATTTCGTGCGATAACCGGTTTATCATTTTTTTGACGTTGAGTTTTATTGAAAAAAAAAAAAAATTATAATCACTGTTATGATAATTTCTCGCGCTCGTAAAATCAAATCTTTTATAGAACGGAAACGTGTAGGCCAGTGGCTCTCAATCTTTTTAGGACCGCGATCCAAATTCTTCCACGAAAATCTGTTGCGACCCTCATGGTTTTATATTTACGGGATAAAAAAACATTGATTTATCAGAATCTATATAAATTGAAAAAAACTCACAGTTTGAGAAACGCTGCTGTAATAACTGAAACGGTGGTTTCTTTTTAATACCAAAGGATCTCGTCTTGGAATGGTTACATACATGATAATAATAATAATATACGTAATATATATCTCTTTCCGCGTTGCAATTAAAAATAGACGTATTGAACAATACAATATAATTGCAAGCTCGATACGAATAATGTTTCAAAACTTATCCTATAGATATTGCAAAAAAAAAAAAGATATATATCGATCCGAGTAGAGCGTAGCATCGATTCGTATCGTTTTGGTAATTTCGTTACGTCGTCAATCGTCGACTGAGATTTTCTCGTTTCCTCCGTTCGTTTTTTTCCCCGTCACGTTGCGCGTGTTACAACATATTGTACTCGTGGAATTCGTCGCGACGATACACTTTTTATTGCCGTCACGTTATAACCTAACTGCACGTCACCTCGTGTGGCGTACGATAATTTCCACGCTTCCCTCGTCTCTCTCTCCGACCCCCAACACGTTGTATGTCGATCGGTAAATCGATTTACAGCGTTCGGCTTATTGTTTTCTGTCGAGATTCCTTTCTGTTCCATTCGGGTCGGCTTTTTCATTTCGTGCTTAAATATCGATTACATTATTTGTCTTTGACAATTTGTTGTACGTATTTGCACGCGTTCCCCCGTTCTATTGTATATATATATATGTATATATTTTTTATCAGACCTCCGTGTTTTACGATTCGTCATTTACGTTCGTTTTTCCATTTCCTCGAGTTCTGTCGCACGTATATATATATATTACAATTCGACCTTTTCCGAAACTCTTTCTCGAGTACATTTTCATTTGACACTTTAGCTTATATTTTCATAGTGTCTTCCTATATACGTGTATATTATACTATTCCAAACGTGCGTAATACGCGTTTTCAGCGAGTTCTCCCCGAAATTGATAGTGTAAAATATTTTCACTTGGAAGAGTCAAGCGGACACGTGTGTGTGTTGTCTGTGGTGTTTGAACATTTGTTTTCTCCGGTCGATCGTACGTGGTGAATACTTTTCACGCGGTTCCGAACGGAAAACAAAAAAAAAAATGGTCTGTTAAATGTTTCACGACGTTCCGGTAAACGTTTTTCGACAAATTCCCAGTGGGGGGGGGGGAACAATACCAAAATCAATACAAACCAGGCGCGGATCCAGAACTTATTTACGGGGGGGGGGGCATCTTAATCAAAACAACTTTAATCCTCATTTTGTCGCATCGAATAATAAAATATTTTCCAAAAACGTTTTATTGGAAATCGTTTGCGATACACCGAAAAATCCCATAGCTACAACTCCATTTTAAATTGTCTTTCTATAGTATCATAGATAAGAGTTAGAATTATAAAACGATACTAATAAAAAAATTTAACAAGAGTCTACGGGGGGGGCGATCGCCCCTTGGATCCGCGCCTGATACAAACTGACTGACGTGCAACGTTGTTATCGGCCAGCGGAACGGAGTGGACGACGCGCGTTAACACAATAAATCACACTGTTCGACAACGCGTTTTTTGTTGTCGTCGTCGTCCTTTGCGGTCTTCCGCGCCGACGACGCCGTTAGACAAAACTAAATGAATTGTGTTCACGTCGCATCGGAACCGGTTGCAGAGAACGTGACGTGTCCCGGCGAGCGCTGGACGAGATGCGAGATCGGCAAACAGTGCGTGTTGCCGGAGACGCGGTGTGACTATCGAGCCGACTGCACGGACGGTTCGGACGAACGGGATTGCGGTGAGTTCGCACGTTGGTTCGTACGAAAGTATTTTTTTTTCCCCACCCCGGGAAGGAAACTAAACGACGTACAGCACGACTCTGGATAGTTCGAAAATTTGATTTACCAACGTTTTCGAATCACGGAAGGGTTTAAAGAGAAAACGATCCGAATTCAATCATATTTATTTTTTTGAAATAAAAATGTACGCTTTTTTTTTTTAAACAAACCAATTGGGGGAAATTATTACCGATAAAATACGATAGTGAATCGTTGGCCACGTTATTTTTCAATGCTATAATTATATATATATATATATATATGTACGTACGTGCTTACCGAACACGTGGACATCAATCGAGCTGCAGTTCTCTAAATAAGTTTATTTGAAATAATATAAGTTCGAGTTATAGAGGTTCTGGCCAAAAAAAAAAATCGAATCGTAGAGAGTGCATTTCAACTTCGATTTATGAAGGGCACCGACATTTATTACTTTTATTTTCGAATTACAGTGGGTTTCTCAAGGGACTAACCCTTTAGTACGATTTATGATACGAGTTTTTCGAATTAACGAGAGCCTACGGTGTTCATGACGGACGGTATTTACGTACATTTATTCACGAAAACATTACGCAACAAGAACGAACGAATTCGCGTTGTTATCGCACATAGTCGTATAGTATCATTTTGTACGCGACAGATTATAGATCGTGCGAGACCGACGAGTTCCGATGCGATAACGGCCAATGCATCCCGTCGGAGTACACGTGCAGGAAGTCCGAAGACGAGCGGATGGGATGCGTAGACAAATCGCATCTGAAAAATTGCAGTACGTCCAATTCACTAAATCGAATTTTGTTGTCTGGTGTGTGTGTGTGTGTGTGTGTGTGTACGTTGCAGAATATTTCGAAGCGACGCGGTTCACAGCCGTGACTTTGTAAACGGTGTTTCTGAACGCGTCGTTTAAATCCGTCCAATTCCGTTATTTCGTATTATTCGATGTCGAAACTAAATATTATTGATAATAATGATAAAAAAAATAATAATAATAATTATCGCCTAACAATTGGCGAAACCCGAAAGCGTATACAATGTTACCGTCACGTTAAATACTTACGCGAGATACTTAATAATTACCGTTAAGTGAATCCCCAGTGCTTACATGTTTGTATACGAGTTTGAAATAGAGATCGTTACCGCAAAATCATTACGAACACAACTCGTGTTTGTGTCCGTTATCAAGTCGGTGGTAATCGACGAGTTTCGACGCGTTCTCGACTCTTTATGTCACTATTTAGTACGTCGTTTGTATGAATTCGTGCGACCGTTTTCGGAATTTGTACGACATTGTTTTTTACGTTATAGTGAAAATTATTAAAGTGTCTCCAGCCCCACTTTTCACAATAAATGAAATTATTGGAAAAAAATTACACCAAACGATTAGTTCTCAATTTTTTTTGAATTTGTACGACCGTTTTCAGACGTACTAAATAGTGACATAAAGGTTGTAGTGGATTTCAAAAAACGAGGGAGGGGGGGCTGGCGACACGGACGTACGAACACACACGATGGGTGTTCGTCTCGAGTTGAATGCGAATCGATTGGTGTGAAATTCAAACGACGAAAATCGTTCGATGACGATAATAATAATAATAATAATACGGGGGTGGTGGTGGGGCGAATGAAAAACCTAATAGAATTTCGATAAAAACCGGTAAAACGTTGTTTGTCAGCCGATTCGAAGTGCGCGGAAAACGAGTACAAATGTCGTCGGGGGCCTTGCATACACCGGTCGATGGTGTGCGACCGGAAAGTGGACTGCGACCTGACCTGGGACGACGAAGACGCGGATTGCCGTAAGGCGTTGTCGATTGTTGTTATTTCGTTCCACCGTTCGGGCAAACGTTGTCGCGCTCACCGTGCCGGGTCCGGACGTTTTTTTCAGCGTTCGAGTGTTCGGGCGTGGCGCCCAGCTGCCAATGCCAAAACGTGTACATCAACTGCACCGGCCGCGGACTCGACCGGTTCCCGTACGACGTGGAGAAAGAGATCACGTTCTAGTGAGTGGGCGCGCGGTCCCGCGAAAATCAAACCCTCCCTCGTCCCACCGGTTTCATATGTCTGATTCGATTTCACCGTTTGTTTGTTCGTTCGTTCGTACAGCCATTTGGCCGGCAACCGTTTCTCCCAAGACCTCCACGCCAGGACGTTCGAACGTTTGAGCCGTTTGGTGCATTTGTGAGTGAAAAATCCTAACCGCAGGAACATTGTACTACTGACATTGTTATTATTATTCGTATTCGTTTAATTTTTTTTTTGTTTTTCCAGAGACCTGACCAACAACTCCATACGTCATCTGGAACCGTCCATGTTCTCCACGCTTTGGCGTTTGAAAACGTTGAATCTACAAAATAACGAGATAACGGTCTTGCGAAACTGTTCGTTTTTAGGACTCGGCCGGCTGACGGGACTGTAAGGAAATTGATTACGACCGATAAGCGTTTTGTGTTTGGCGCGCCGTTCCGGGGCCCGTCGGCGAACAGCCGGAAACTTTACGAATCGCCGTTCGCGCCATACCGTCGAAGCGATTGCGTCGGTTTTTTTTACGTCTCGCGCCGTAAACAGCGTATTTGTCCGTTTGAAAATCGCCCGGTGTGAAATGTCCTGTGACGGTTAACGAGCGTCACGGCGTCCGCCGTTTTCACACGGTTGTCGAGTGTACAAAACCGGACGTTGATTTAGAGGCTGATCTATTCGCGCGCCGCGAACGGACTGCGCTCGGCGTGACGTTTACGGAACGATTCGTTTTCAGGCATTTGCAAGGCAACAGCATTCGCGAACTGAACTCCATGGCGTTCCACGGTCTGTCCTCGTTGATCACGCTGTAAGTACCGCGGGGACGCGCCGAGAAATCCGTTTCGCCGCTAACGTTATTTCCGATTCCACAGCGACCTGAGCAATCAGAACATATCGGACGTAGCGCCGGACGCGTTCGTCGGTCTCAGGTCGTTGAAAAAACTGTTAGTATTTGGAAAAGCCGCGGTCGTATCCGCTTTCCGTGTGCTAACCGTGTGTTGCGCGTTTCCAGAGATCTGTCGGACAACTCGCTCGTTCGCGTACGAGACGGCACGTTCCGCGGGATGCCCCAAACGGTGTTCTTGTGAGTATCTTTTCGACCATATTCCGCCGACCGTGAGAAACGAAACGTACGCGCGGTACGTTTTTTTGTTTTTTTTGTTTTGTTTTCCTCACAGGAACCTCAAGAACAACCGATTAAGAGTTATCGACCAAAACGTTTTCCTGACCATACCTTTACTGGAAACGCTGTGAGTCATATTTTCTAAAAAAATGTTAAACTCCGTCGTTTATTAACGTTATAACGTCGACGGCAGTTACAAATCGAAAAACGCGCGCCGTTATTATTCCTATTTCGTCTTTTTAGCTTTAGCCCCGGGCGGCAAAATTATGGACACGCTTTTAATATCTTTGAACCGATTTCAGACTTTTAATGTGTGACGACAAGTTCGTTTCTGTCGCTTCTTGCTGTCCTTCAATAGCTGATAAAGCGCACGAGAAACTTGGCAAAGTGCAAGAGCGTTGGTATTGATAATGAACCACCGTCTATCAATTATTTTTATTTCGTGATATAATATTATATCGTTGGCCCGTATACACAGCTGCGATTCGGTCTTCATAGCCAACCGTATTCAGTCGGGTAATAATAACCTGTTGCATATTTCAGAATTGTTCACAAGCCGATTAGGTTTTAGTACTAAATGTCATTTGAAAATTGCCGGCTAAGTGATAACAGGGGGAGGGGCGGAAAATTAGAGCTTGCCGTCCACGTCGAAATGTGTAGGCCCTTCGTGTACACGTTAAACGCACTCGTGTTTTTACGTCTCGAGTCTGCGAGGTTCGGACGAAACGGTTCGAGCGTGTTTTTCGAAAATCATCACGCGCGTGCCGAATCCGTCGAAGGCGTTTTTCACATAAGTCGGCGGGCCGGACGTTTTTCTTTCGACGGGGTTAAGTCCGGCGCGTCTTGTGTCCGTCGTAACGGACCGTCCGCCCTTGCCGCCGTCTAGGTCGACGGACGAGTTCCGTTTCTGTTGCCTGGCCCGGCACGCGAAACACTGCGAACCGCCGGCCGACGAGTTCAGCTCGTGCGAGGACTTGATGTCCAACATCGTGTTGCGCGTGTGCGTGTGGATGCTGGCCGCGGTGGCGATCGCCGCGAACCTCATGGTGATCGTGTTCCGCGTCCGGCACAAGCACACCAACCGGGTGCACTCGTTCCTCATCGTCAACCTGGCGCTGGGCGACTTCCTGATGGGCTCGTACCTGCTGGTGATCGCCGTGGTCGACTGGCATTACCGCGGCGTGTACTCCGTCCACGACTCGGACTGGCGGCGCAGCGCCATGTGCAACGTGGCCGGGTTCATCAGCACGTTTTCCAGCGAGCTGTCCGTGTTCACGCTGACCGGTGAGCCCAAATGGCCTAACCCAAAACACCTAGCTCTCATCGTTCAGCACTCGTCCACGCGGACGTCTGCGTTCGTTTTTTTGGGGGGCGTACACGAAACGCACGCGATCGGTCAAATCACGTGGTTTACGTAGGCGGATTTTGATTCACGACACGATCCGAGAACGACACACGCGACTCGTTTCGTTTTTATTTGTGCCCGGTCGGATCGAAGACGAAAAAAAATGAACGGTCAGAGAGGACGGGTGAGTGTCCGAGTAATTGAAAACATAAGAGTTTTTGTTGTCGTCGGACGGGTGGGGAAACGGCGATTTTCTTGTCGTCAGAAAATTAGATATGAAGTCGTCAGAACAGGAGGTGACAGTAAACGTCACGTTCAATTTCCTCGTTGAAACGTAATGCAATTATACGGTGGCGCGTGAGAGGGAGATCCGTCTTTTGCGGCCTGTGCGCGAAATTTTGCTTGTTCGTTGCTCTTGCACGGTATATAATTTGTCGATCGCGTCGGTTAATGTGGAGCGCGTATGTCGTACGGAAAGCACGCGCCGTTTTCACATCTTGTATCGTTGAATTTTTGAGATTTCGATCGAAACTCTACGTTATTGAACGTTCGTACACTGGGGAAATAAAACGGTCGAAAATCCGCTCCCGCGATAGCCCGGAAAAAACGTCGACGGATTCGAATCTTTTGCGAGAATTACATTTAATGTCCGTCCGTTTTCGTGGCCGACGGTTTTGTTTTTCGATTCGATATACTGTTTGTTATAAGCATGTTTGAATCAATTGCCAAGTACGGTTAAACTAATGTACAATATACTGTTAAACATTAAAATTGTTTATTTAATTAAAAATATAATATTTAATATTCAAAATTCAACAATCAAGTTATAATATTCGATTACCAATTTATCGATTTTCAATTGGTAAAGCTATAAAAAAAAAAAAAATGTTCAAATTGGCATTTTCTTGCTATTTTGGTAATCGTATAAACCGAATTCTCGAATAATAATTTTGAAACAAACTAGGTAACTTAAAATTCAGGTACCTATTGTATTTCAAATATTGTCCGTTGAAATCAAAATACTTGAATGGAAAAACAGATTATCGAAAGACAAATGCGGCATATTTGTTTTTAAAGAAATATCAAAATCAAGTTTTTTCAACCGAGTCAAGTTAAATAAATTCTGTAAATAAATTCAATCGATGTTATCAATTTATTTTTATTTTTTCTATACTCCTGGTACGATATAATTCCACACGGTGTGTATATTGATATACACCGTATTATACAATTTCATTCCGTAGCGTAACACCCGTTAACACTGATCAGGATGATATTTAAAAACGCGCAAGAACATCATAATAGTGAAATTTGTGAAACCCACCAAAAAAAAAAACGTGTAGCGTTCGATTCGCTACAATTGAGACGAAGGCAGTTTATTTTGTCAGACCCCCAACCTCCACCATCATGAAAAAATCCTGGTTGCATCATTGACGTAACGACATCGAAAATTGTCTAAAATTACCAAAAACAAATTACATACATAATAACCGATAGAACCGTACGGGTTATCATAATTTTTTGAGTATTTCCGACTCGACGGCGAATAACGAGAAGTTACCGTACAATGGTCGAATTGGATACGGATTGGAAAGGGACGTAAAAAACGTCTTATCCGAATCACTGACAGGATGTAAGAAAATTTTTTTTTCAAAACTGACTCGCGTAATAGTGGTGAAAAAAAAATTTCATTTAAAATCCGAATGTCTCATGAAATGTAAGAAAATTTTTTTTTCAAACCGATTCGCGTAATAGTAGTGAAAAAAAATTTCATTTAAAATCCGAATATTTAATAAAATGTAAGAAAATTTTTTTTTCAAAATCGACTCGCGTAATAGAAGTGAAAAAAAAATTTCATTTAAAATCCGAATGTTTCACGAAATGTAAGAAAATTTTTTTTTCAAACCGACTCGCGTAATAGAAGTGAAAAAAAAATTTCATTTAAAATCCGAATATTTAATAAAATGTAAGAAAATTTTTTTTTCAAAACCGACTCGCGTAATAGAAGTGAAAAAAAAATTTCATTTAAAATCCGAATATTTAATGAAATGTATAAACATTTTTTTTTCAAAACCGACTCTCGTAATAGTAGTGAAAAAAAAATTTCATTTAAAATCTAAATGTTTCACAAAATGTAAGAAAATTTTTTTTTCAAAACGACTCGCGTAATAGTAGTGAAAAAAAAATTTCATTTAAAATCCGAATATCTCACGAAATGTAAGGAAATTTTTTTTTCAAAATCGACTCGCGTAATAGTGGTGAAAAAAAAATTTCATTTAAAATGTGAATGTCTCAAGAAATGTAAGAAAATTTTTTTTTCAAAATCGATTTGCGTAGTGGAGGTAAAAAAAAAATTATCATATCCCTAGTCCGACTCGGTAGCGAGACGTTAAGAATAAAACGTAATTGAAACGTAACTGTTCGATTTCAACTGGTCTTGTCGCGGTAGGGTGTGGTCTTAAACCGTCCACTTGGTTTTCACCCAATTCGAGCGCTGTGCATGACGACGTATGATACGTTATCGTTATCTGAAAACAATCCCGTAACCTCGTGACAACGAACGTTTGATCGCCGCGGTCCCTCGCCGACAATCCGAATCGATCGGGGCGCGAGTACGATCGACAAAATCATTTAACCTTTTCTCGTCTTTTTGAATTTTTTTGTTTCTAAACAACAGATTTACTCGAAATTCGCACGGTCCTGGTCAGGGCCCATGATAACACGTCCGCGGGTTATCGATTAGTTTTTAATCCCGCGCCGTAATGTACGGATACGATTTGATTGCCCACGTTCACGAAAAAATGATTGACGCATACGAGTCCCCGCGTTAAGCGAGACATTTTATGTGTGAAAATTTTTTTTTCAAATTCGAATTTAAATTTTTTCAAAACCCAAACAACGGTCGCCACGGAAACAAACCATACGGGAGATTTAGGTTTTTTTCTCTGTGACGCTTTTTGGTGGACACTTTTTCGTGACGGTTTTCTATTTTAATGTGCCAAAGTGAAGACGTAAAATGTCAAAAAAAAAAAAAAACGTGTAGCGTTTGAAAATCATCCCTCCGGTGAAAAAATCATGGTTACCAGTCGCGCTATTGTTTCGATCGATAAATCGTTTGTTCACCGTCGTCCGGAAAACGGTAAACTTCGGAACGAGGAAAGTTACGTCGGGTCCGGTCGGACGTATTAATTTTTGACGATAAAAAAAAAAAAACCAAAAAAACAATAACTAAAAACCGTTACGTCCGCCGTGTTTCGGTCGAAGAGAGAAAACCGAACGGATGATTTTTCCGCGTGAAAAATATAACTCACCGTCACATAGCCGAAACGGTATTTCGGCGTTCGAGTAGCGGTCGTGGTCATCAAAACGAAACATAAAAAATCGATCGAAAGAGAATAAGAAAAATCCGTGCGCTCTTTTCACAGTGATCACTCTGGAAAGGCTGTTGGTGATCATATTCCCGTTCAAAGTCCGACGGTTGCAGATGGACTGTACGCGCGCGCTGATGGCCGCGTGCTGGCTGCTGGCCACCGTCATATCGGCCGTCCCCCTGTTCGACATCCGTTATTTCAGGTAATTTTTAACGGCTTCATAGCCGTCGTTTCCCCGCGTTATCACGCCGCGTGTCGTCATGTTTCAGAAACTTTTACGGACGGTCCGGCGTGTGCCTGGCGCTGCACATCACCCCGGACAAACCGAACGGATGGGAGTATTCCGTGTTCATATTCCTGTGTGCGTTTGCCCACATACCGATTTTTTTCGCGTCGGCCGCCGCTGACCGAACTCTTGAGTCCGAACGGACGCGGAAAACGGCCGGACGCTTTTTTTTCCGCCGTTCACCAACCGACGTTCCGTCTGAAACGTCGAAAACCGTGGTTTGTTGCAGTCGTCAACCTCGGCTCGCTGTTGCTGATATCCGGCGGCTACCTGTGGATGTTCGTCGCGGCCAAGACCACGCACCGCGCCGCCGCGGAAACGCCGGCCCGGCGGCACCGGTCGCTCAGCGAGTCCGCGATGGCCTGGCGCATGGGCCTGTTGGTGGCCACGGACGCCGCGTGCTGGGTGCCCATCGTCGGGCTGGGCCTGTGGTCGTTGGCCGGGCTCACCGTCCATCCGCAGGTGCGTCCGTCGCGGCCGGCAAAAGTCTTTTCGACCGGCCCACACCGACGTGCGTTTGTATCGAAACACTGCACCACCACTCGGTTCGTCCTTTTGCACGAGTCCGAAATTGTGGGAAATCGTTGGGCCGTTGGGCCGTTGGGCCGCGTGAACTACTAACCACCGTGCTCCGTCCATTAGTATGAGACGTACGACCGGTTCACAAATAGAAAAAACCGGATAATACAGTTAAAAGCAGCCTTCTTCAGTCCTACTCTCCGTCACTGACCCGAAATAGCAGTAACTCGTTACTTTATTTATCCTATCAATCCGACGATACCGTAATCAAGGCGGATTCATAAAGAAAAAAAGTTCACGTTGTTCATAATTATTACTATAACAATAACGAGCCCGATGTCGGGCACCGGCCCACTGTTAACAAGGGGGGGGGGGGCAAATTCCCACCCTGCCGCCCCTGCTCCGCGGGGACCCAAGACCTCGGCAAACTTCGTACACCGGCCGACAGGGTTTCGGAACGTCACGACGACCGGTGCCCGCGCGTAATTTGTCACGTTCGAAATGCGAACCGGTTTTCCGGCACGTTTAAAGTTCGTTTGTCCGGACGGTGGCGGCGACCCGAATTCGGTATCCGCCCTGCCCACCCGTCGAAAAAACAGACGAAAGTTTAAATTCCAAGCGTTTATGTGTTTGCTGTGGTTTCGTACGTTTCGCCGTGTTTTATTTTTTTTTTTTTACGTGCTATTCGCTTAGACGACAATTTTAACGTCGTTTAATTCGATTACGTTCTATCGGAAAACGCTAACCGGTACAGTATTTGCCGCGTGTTTCAATAGTTTACGTTACGACCCGTGATCGGTTCGCCATGATCTTGCCGCTCCCCCCCAAGAAAAAATGTCCTTGACTTCGCGTGTGTTCGATCAAACGAAAGCGCGTACAAAGATCAAACAGATCTGTTTAGCTTGCCCACGGTCGCGGTTGTCGTTCGTCGCAGAACTGAGATATTATTTGCCGGACACCGGGGCGCGTACGCCGCGAAACGTGTTTTGGTCGATCGAAATACACGTCGTCGAACACCGTCGAACAAGGTCGCGCGCGCACTTTGAAAGAAGCGAACGCCGAAATCGCGCGTAGGGTTTTCGAAGCAGTGCGCGGTAAGTCGGACACGGGGCCTATTTAACGAGCCCGCGCAGGGATGAACATTTCGCTCGGCTTTCCGTTCGAGTGGTAGTTTCGCGACGCACTTTCCGTCGCCGACCGTTTCAAAACAACCGACGTTCCCGAGATGACCGGCACGGAGTTCGATACGATAACGAACGACACGTTTCATATCATCTACCGTTTGAAGGTGGTTTTTTTCGTTTTTGCGCGTCTGCAGGTGTTCGCGTGGGTGGCGGTCTTCGTGCTGCCGCTGAACGCCGCCGTGAACCCCGTGCTGTACACGCTGTCCGCGATGCCGTCGGCCCGTCAGGTCGCGGCCGCCAACCGGACGACGTCTCTCAGACGGTCGACGACCGTCGAAGCGAAACGCACCGTGACCACGACCGCGGTACCCACTGTCCAGTGTAAGGAGTCGCGCGCGGCTGCTAGCGCGTCAACGGTCGCCCCCGCCCGCCCGACGATTCGTTTTCGTCGAAAACCGGTTACCGGGTTAGGTTAGGGTGACCGCACACCGGTAAACCGACTGAAGAAATTTAAGTCGTATTAAAGCATCGTTATCGCACGCTAGATAAACACATAATTAGTAGTCAAATCAAGTAGTCGTCAACACGTCGTTGCTATTCCTATTTTATGGTTTCTTTTAAGAGAAATCGAACGAGAAGAAAATTAAAATGAAAAAAACCTTATACTACTTGAAAATAACAACGAAAAATCAAATGAATGTTTTTCAATTCAAAATTACGTGTTTCAGTACTTGTATGATAAATAATATTTGGCATAATTTTGACGTAATTATCCGGCGACTGCTGCTCGACAATGACTAATGAAAATAGCGCACGTTCTATTTCAATAAAACAATATTAATCGTGAATGTAGACAAAACTGTTTTGTTTTCACTACGCTTTATCGGCGTGCGTGTTTTCCATAGAATGTTTTATTTTCGATTAGTCATAATAAAGCGAATCATCTGGTCGCTTTAAAGCACTTTTGCTTTACCAGCGTGCGGTCACCCTCAGGTTCGTACGGGTTCGATTCGGGTTCGCGTAGAAACCACCTGTTCCGGACTGTTGTTGGTTACGACGGGCAGTGGCGTGCTCAGGGGGGGGGGAGGTTAGGGGTTATATCCCCCCACCCATTGACTATTTCGCCGATCTACAGAAAACAACTTATTAGTCATAAGAGCTGTTTTAGAGTCATTACTTTTTATTAGTTATTAGCAAAAAGTACAAAAGCTAGGCGCGGTCGAATTTCCGTTTGGAATCCGCTTTCCGTGTATTTTGATTTTATTTTTAAAAACGCGATAAATTTTTTCAATATACACAAATATACACAGTTATAAGCTAGAAACGATTTTGGTGAGCTTGAAACACGGACGTTTAAGTTTTTGGTTTTAATACGTTAAAATGTATTATTACTATTTACTTATAACATCCCTCCCCCACCCCAATTGAAAATTCCTGGGCACGCCACTGACGGCGGGGGATCGTCGTGGGCGAGGGGTTCGGCGTTGACGGTCGCCGGCACGCTAATCGTAAACGGTTCGCGTTTTTTATGTCGTTCGCAGACAACGGCGGCGACACGGTGACGTTCTCGACGATCGCCAAGACCCCGTTCAGGTAACGCGAGAGAGATTGAACGGCGGCGGTTCTCGTGACGTTTTCGTCGCCGTCACTGTCGGTCGTTGCAGGGGTTCGGAAAATGTGCGGACGAAAACGGCAGACCGTCGCCGGATGAACAGCGCCGCGTTCGGGAGGATGATATGAACCGGCACGGAAGACGCGCCGTAGAGACTTAAACGCGTCTCACTCGGTCCCCGCAAGACGTGATGGCGAATGCACACGACGGAGGACCCGGGAGCGCCGAGAACGGTTTTGCGGAGACGAACAACGCGAACGGGACGGGACGTCGAGACGACGGTTTTTACGACGGGAAGTCGGTCTCCGAACCGACGTTCCTACCCGTAAATGATATTGTTATATCGCGTGAACACTGTATGATATCGATCCGGTTTGTGTGTGTGTGTGTGTATATAAATATATTTTTTTTTTTTTATGTACGTGTGTATACGATAACGATAAAACGTGCGTTTTGTTTGGCACGTTTGAAATTGCACGCGGACTGAGACTCTGAAGGCCCAGGCGCGGGTACGTTTTTCGCGACGTGATAAAACGAATAACTCGGTAACGTATCGCATAAGAAAAATTATCGGACAAAAATTAAAGCCGACTCCGAAAAAAATGCACAAAAAAGGTGTGAAATAATTCACGAAAATCTTAACTCGTGTTAAGAATCGTTTGGAATGTCGTGATGATTTTTCGATCGGGTGTGTTGTTTTGTGCAAGCCCGTGATAAAATGTTTAGCTTAAGGCCCGGGCACAAAACGTCTAAAGGGCTCGGGCGGGGACGGCCCTCCTACCCGCCTCAGGTTGCACCCGCTCTGACCCAACGATCCCGCGAACACGACGGCTGATCGAAAAGTCCCGCGGCTTTCGGCGTCAGGTTAGGTTACACACTCATCCCGAGCGAACGCTTCCACAGGCAGGAACGCCATCTGGAAGTCGCCTTCTTCCGGAACGCTCTTCGAGCACGTCCAGCGATTTTTTCTCTCTTTTTTTTTTAAACGTCGTCAAAACATGGGCCTTTTCATTTTTGGGAGGACGAAAATTTTTGTGCGGACCGGTCGTCGCGTTTCGAAAGAGGAGGTGGACACTTTCGACATGGCTTATCAGTATAGAAATATCATAATTCGATTGAATCGATATTAACAGAGAACACAACGTAAATACAATCCCGACTCTGCCAAACAATCATTATATTGATACACGTTTTATCTATTTAACTAATTCTAATAATTTTTTGTTTTTTAGTGTTATGTTTTATCAGTTTATATGTTTTATTGTTGTCATATAAATATTTACTTAATGTTGAAAGCGTTTGAACCATACGATAAATAAACAGAGGATCGATCGCCGTTTAATTTTAGACGGTTCTTATAGCAAATTTGTTTTGCCATACCATATGCATATATTGTTTCGTTTTGTATTTCTGTGATATTACACTGTGTCGCTGTACTGTTGTGTACGATCGGGGGGAAAAAACCCCCGTGTCCCGATACAATGATAATAGTATTTCTATGCATAGTTCTTAATTGCTAAGAAGCCAAGACGATCGTAAAGTTTTTAGTACGCCAAAATATTTCTTTATATTTTTTTCGTCTTGTGGTCGGTCGGGGTTTGGTTGAAAAAGTCGGACACCCCCGTTTATGACCGTTCATTTTAAAATCTGTACATATAAAAGAGAAACCCGACTGACTGATCTATCTATCGACGCCCAGTTCAAACCACTAAGAAAGGATTTTCCAAAACACCATTCCCCCCCGTGGTTGTTTAAAAGTGATTGTAAAGAGTTGTAGATATCGGATATGTAATATACTAAACACTGGGGCAAACGAAGGTGTTGTTTACAAAAAAGTTTCTAAAGACAAAAAAAAATATATACACATGAAACAGATCAATCTAAACCGGGCAACGCCCGGTGTTGTACACGGCTAGTATTTTGTAAGATACCTATTTCAAATCATTAACATCTTTTTTTTTCCCCACACGGGGTCACACCGCGTGACCTGTAACAAAACGGCCGACCGACTTCTTTCCACCCGTGCTATTTCTTATCAGTGTCCGATCGTTTTATTCCGTGGTCTTATCGACTGTTTGGGGGGAAAAAAAAAAACCCCCAACCCAACAGTGTTGTCGACCGCGCGCCATTCGACAAGTCCCGGAACTCTTTGCTCGGACTTCGTATACATAAACGTATGTGCATTTACATACAAAAGTCTGTGTGATTAACACGGTCGCGTCGGACAGCGGGAGGCGCTACGCCGTCGAACGACGTCTAACCTAACCTAACTTTTCGGCGAAGACCGGAGAGAGGAGGAAAAGAAAAAAAAAGAAAAAATAAACGTTTGCAAAATCCCATAGTGTATTTTCGTCTACGCGATCGATCGATCACGTGTCCGCGCGTTTATACAAAATATTGATTTTTCGAACAGAAAACATCGACAATAACGTTATTGATGCGCGTGGGAACAACGGCCGGAAGGAACGCCGCCAGGTCCTACGGAAACCCGTTTCGACGGGACATTTTCTTACAACGCGTTTCGAATGCGATACACGACCACGCCAACGTGAATATCTGAACAAATAATAATTTAATCCGTACGAGTCGGTGTTTACGCGTGTGTGTATCATATATATATATAAATTAATAATACGAATAATACGACTAAAACTAAATACATATACATATATGTTATTATTCTAAACAAGAGGCGTTATTCGATAAACTATAAAGGTTAGTTTGGTTGAAAAGAAACGGTCGTCGTCTAAGTACAGTTCTTGTTGATCATGATGTTGGCCAACGCGTTCCGTCTTTTCCGCCAGCAGCCGAGCGTCTGACAGTGATACTGCAGCTGACGGTACCACGTCCTCGTCTGTTCGCCGTCCCGGCCCTGGTGTACAGACGAAACGTTGAAGAGAACGAATTCGCATAATGCGCGGGACACGCGGACGAAACACTCACGACGGACTTGACGGAGGTGGGAAATACAATTCATCGACAATCGGGGGTGGGGGATACCGAATCGCTACGTCGAACAAGTTTTTATCGGACGTCAAAAACACGTGTTTTCCTTTTCTCGCGCGTTGATTTTTTACTGTCGTCACACACACGGCGAGAGATTGAGAGAGGAAAAACTCGTTTTTATACGTCCGCCGTACGAGAATCGTGTGCACGGGAATTTTCGAAAATTCTATATTTTGCGAAATTCACGTACGAAAACGTAGCGATATCGAAAAATTCGAAATCCAAAAACGTTCGCTCGCGCGCGCGATACTCACTTTCAAAATGTACGTGTCCTTGGTGGTGATCTCGTGCAGCTCGAAGTAATCGTCGCCGTCGCCCTCGCAGCACACCACGCACCGGTCCAAGTACATGGGTTCCTGAAACAACGGCGGGCCGACGGTTACGGACGCGGGGTCTTTTCGTCCCCGGCAAGTCGACCCCGACAAGCAAGCCTACACCCAACACCCCCCCACACACACGCGCCGAGATTTCGGGACGTAATAAACGCGTCGTGGGCAAACGATTTATTTTTCGTTATCCGATCGTGTCGTCAAGACCCGACGCGGTCAGACTCGAGGTTAGGCGAGCAAAAACAAAAAACAATCTTACGACGCGATAGGATATACAGTCTCACCGTTTTGCCATCACTAACGACAGATATGTGTATACACGTACTCGTACGCAACATAACCAACACGAAACGAGCGAAACAGCCAAAGCGCGACGTGACCGTATTCGGGAGGGCGAACTGTTGCAATTATTGCAAACCGTACTTGTGATTCGTCGTCGATTATTATTTATTTATTCCGAGTGCTGGTGGCGTGTTATTTCGGCGGGCCGCAACAACGTCACATTGTCGTGGATCGATATAACGTTATTGATTGAACCTGGAACGTTTCTCGGCGAACGTCCCCTTTTGCGACTATTCTCAATCGATTTGAAAATCCGTGACGAAAAATGGATATTTTCAATTGAATACAATTTTCAAATCGTTGGTATCATAAAATTAAAAACAAGCGCACGGTGTCACGGTATCTATGAACATCGAGTCAAATGATAAAAAATCGTTTGCGTCTGCGCGGCCGATAACACGTAATTTAGAAATATAAACACGGTCACGATGGCGGTTCGCCATTTCGTTTGCCTCACATTTGCCGGACTACGGCCACCCCATTACGAGATAAGGCCTATCACCCGTATAAAAATCAGCGCCGCGGAGTACTCGGTGGACGAAAAAAAAAAAAATGGCATTCACTCGGATGTATTTTTTCACGTATTTATAACGCTATCGGGTTCTCGATACGTATATTTCGATTCCAGTGTCGTCGATCACGTTTGTCTGGTGGTTTCGATAAAAATTGGTAAACGGTTTCGTTTGAACAGTGAAAATAAATAAGTAACGATTACACTAACGATTGATAAGAATGTGCACGACGGTACGCTGTATCCGGTGATACGGTTTCATGTTTTTCGGACGAACGAATACTTTAAACGGCGAACGAAGTTCGTGATGCGAATCGACCGAACCGATCGTCGAAACGGTTGTTTCTAGAAATCGAGACGGAATAACTTCGAAAAGGAATTTTGTGAATTCCCCCCCCCGGTACGTTGCGCGTGTGGCCGGTGGCGGATTTACGGGATGGGGGGTTTGGGGTTATTGGACATCAGACACCCTGTAGTGATCCACATTCCGATGCCAAAAACACTAAAACGCTTCTTTTTTTTCCCCCGGACCATCCGGAAAATTTTTGAAAACACGTAAACCTAACCCCGTTTAGCCGGTAATACGTACGCGCAGCAGACTGATGCGGCCGCCCTTCTCTTTGAGCAGCACCAGCGACGCGTCTCTGATGCCGTTCTGTCTGGGGAACGTCAAGTCGTCCGCGTCCGGATTGTAACCGTCGTTGGGCTGAAAGTCAAACAAAAAACATAATCAAAACGAACAAAACCAAAAAAAAAACCGGTATTTCGTCGGCGGTCGCTCACTTTGCCCAGCGTCACGATGATCGCGTTTATCGGCATCAGCTTGATGGTCCTGCCGCCCCGCCGCCAGTTGTGGTCCGACGGTTGCGTGTACAGCAGCCGTCCCTCCACGGCGAACCGGATCTCCTCGCCGAGTCCCGACCATTCGAGCACGTCCACGGCCACCTGCGACGGAATGAAACGAGACGCGTGAGACACTCTTATTACGCTCAGAGATCGCTACCGTCGCGTATTTTCGAAGGGGAGTTCGAGATAAGTCCTTGGACAAGCCAAGGATGGACGGGCAATTACGGTCGGCATGCACCAGATACCTTATAATTGGTATTATCGATTTGCTTCTTGGTTATTGTGTTAATTCCATTAAACAATAATAACGATATTTGATATTCGTATTATCGAAGAGTAGTAAAAAAAAAGAAAGTATTCTAAAAGCGTTTTCGCCAAGTCTGCTGACGACGAACACGTTACCTTGCGGAATTTGATGTCGGCCAAGTCCTCGCTGTCCGGCCGTTTGCCGTTGATCGCGTAGATCTTCCGCCACAGTTTCGTCGAACTGATGTCTTTGGCCAGCTGCGGAAATTCGCGCGCGCGCGTGACGGTTACCGATGATAACAATGCTAATCCGAACAACGCCGTCGGTCGGCACTCACCGAGTTTATGTGCTCCAGGTGCAGCTGTATCTTGTGCCTCGCCTCGTTGAGCGTCTGTCTCGCTTCCAGATGGTGTTCGGGCGTGACTTTGTACAGACGGGCCAACAGCAGCGGATACTTGGTCACGCGTTGAACGGGCACCTGCGGCCGCGCGAAAATTTCAAAACAAAACGAGTAAATACATAAATAGGAATAACAGACGACATCCGCGAAGTCGGTCTCGACTCACCATCAGGAAGCTGTTGAGGTTCATCCGGCGCAGTACGGCGTTTTCCATTTGCGACACCCTCAGAAATATGCGCAACAGCTCTTTTTCCTTCTCCAGGTTGGCCAGTAAAAGAGCGGCGTTACCCTGCGCGAATGGAAACAAAAAAAAAATAACCGCTAGAACGTGAACCGGACTCGAAGTGTGTGTGTGTGTGTGTGAACACGGTCAATCGTCACGATATTTCCGACGAGAGTCTGGTCGAAAACAGATGGTCGTGCCATTGGGAGATCGGTCGGCGAAACGAACGTGAACACGAAACGTACGACCGACGCACAAGGGTTTGGAGCGTTTCGCGAGGGGAAGGTCGACGCGGGAGACTCGAGAACGATCATATCGGGCAGAACCGGCAGTTGGCAAGGGACACTGTGTTTTCAAACGAGATTTTGGAAACGTGCAACCGTTTTGGCAACGGCGAACGGAGGCGATACAAACGAATCCCGAATGGCGAAACGCTGTAAACACTCTTGTAAGCCAGTAAGTGCAGTACAACCGGTACACACGATTTACGGACGCGGACGGACGCGGACGGGTCGGCACGTGATCGGAGGGTGTACCTGTCGGGTGCAGTAAGACTGGAACGCGTGCAACATGGACGGCGACGCTTCCAGAAACAGCCGGCCGATGTTGACGGTGAGCAGGTCGTCGTCGCCCTGTTCCACGGCTATCTCGTACGCGTCGCGCAGCTTCTGCGACAGCGCGGCGCTGTGCTCTTTCAGCTCGGACACGTTAAGGAACACGGACGTCAGCTGGTCGGCGTTCAGGAGGCCGGCCACCATCATCGGCCGATAAAACTCCTCGGCGATGATGTCCAAGTCCCGGCCGTACTTCTCCTCCGTCTCCACGATCTCCGCGATGATCTCCCGCCGCTCGGCCCGGCGCTTGTGACACTTCCGGCAAACCAGCGGCGCGAACACGATCCCGCTACGGGCGAGAGACAGTTCGAAAAACAAAACCGTGTTACGTGGCGGTAACGTCCGAAGCGAAGCGTTCAAAACCGGAGAATCGGACGGCATACAAAAACGTATGCCGCCTCAACAAAAATTAAAAAAAAATTTTTATATATCCCGCTCACCCGTCCGTGGTCTGTATCTCGACGGGCTGGTCGCAGTCTTCGCAGCCGTGTTGCGCGTCGTGCTGCTGCTGCCACTTGCTGCGCGAGCTCTGGCTCGTCTCCGAGCCGACGCCCGAGTCGTTGCGCTCGATGTCCACCGCGGCCTTCTTGGCGTCCGCCGACAGCCACAGTTGTCGCGACGCGGCCGCTACGGTCGCCGCGCCGTACTCTTCGCCGCCCGAGTCGTTGTTGCACGCGATGCCGCAGACGTCCGCCGCCGCCGCCGCCGACTCGGCGGCGGCCTGTTGCCCGTCGGCCGCGGACACCGACGCGAACCTGGGCGAGCCGTCTTGCGTGAGCGCGCCGCACCGGCGTTTCGCGTCCACCAGATAGTTGATGATGTCGTACTTGGTGGCGCCCTCGAATATGGACCGGGACGGTATGGCGGCCGGCTCGTGGTCCGCCCGTTCCGGCGGCGGGCACGACGGCAACGGCGGCGGCGTCGGCGATTCCGAGATCTCCTCGTAGATGGGCTCGGCGTCGTTGGCCGCCGCGGCCACCGCGGCGGCGGCCGCGGACGAGCACGAGCACGAGGACGAGAAGGACGCGGACGAGTACGAGGCGGACGAGTACGACGCGTCCTCCTTGGCGGACGCGTAACACGACTCGGAACTGGACTCGGTGTCGGACGCGGTGGACGGGCGCCGGCCACGACGGTGCTTCTCGATTTCGGACACCCTGTACGGGCTGACCAGCGGCGTGTCGCCCGCGGACCGTCGGCCGCACACGTGAGGCGTCACGTCCAGCCTGGCCGCGCGCACCGGGTCGTAGTTCATCCGGATGAAGTCGGACATCCGCGAGCCGGTCCGGTCGATGACGGTCACGTTGCTCCGGTAATCGCCGCGGCCCGCTGCCGCCGTCCCCGCGCGCTCCGACCGCGGACCTATGCTGATGGTCACCTTGTTGTCGGAAGACGCGGCGTACGCCGCCCCGCCCTCGCCGATTATCACCGACGTCTTCAGCCCCGGGCTCGAGTTGATCAGTATGGACGTTTTCTGTTCCGGTTCGTCCACGGCCGACGGCGGACCCGTAGTCGCAACGTCACCACCGGACGGCGACACCTGCACCACCGTCTTGTTCGCCTCGTCGCCGTGGTGCACGACCGTCGGCGGCGGCGGCGGCGGCGGTGGCGGTTCGGGCGGCCTTTCGAACACCGCTCGGCTGTCCGGCCTGTTCTTGTGCCGCACGTGGATGCGCATCGTGTCGTTGAACACCGTCACGCCGTCCGGCCGTTCGGACGACGCCTTACCGGAATTTTGCCGGTCGCTCAGGCTCCGTTTGAGTTTCCGTTCGACGGCCGCCACCATCACGTCGGTGCCTAAACGAAAAGAAAAATCGACCGTGAGAGTTGGACGGGGTCTCTCGTTTTCGGTCAAAAGCAAACTCAACGCTTACCGGCTGGACTGTTCGGACTTTGGTCGTCTTGTCGCGACGCCGCGGCCCGTGCGTTTTCCGGATTCGTCCGCTTGTCGTCCGTCGTCGGTTTCTCAGCCGCCTTGACGATAACGAACTGCACTTGCTTTTTCGTCTTCTTCTGCGGCCCGCCGGCGGACGCTGGCCGAGCGACGGCAGCGGCCGCTTCGGTGGCCGCCGGCGTTCGCGATCGGACGGGACTCAGGTCGTCCGTGGTCAGGGACGCGGGTTTTTTCAGTATGGATCTGATCTCGGCGACAACGGGCGCGACGCCGGCGGTCAGCGAGTGCGACCGCTTGGCCGTAGCCGCGGACGGGCCCGTCAAGGGTTTGCAACGACGTCGCGGGGGCCTCACCGGCGATTGGTGTTCGTTGGCGGTGGCGGCGGCGGCGGATGCGGCGTCCGAGGCGGACCCGTCGTCGTACCACACCGACGACAAGGCGCACTTGTGCACGTCGACCGGACTCTTGTCGTCAAACAACCGGACCTGTATACAAAAATACGGTTCGTAATCTCAGGTACGATGTCGACGTCGTGTTAGTACTCACTGTGTGCCCGGCGATGTTGACGCCGTTCGCGGTGCCGGCGATCTTCTTGGTGGCGGAACGTCCGTCGGACGACCAGCCGAAATGGCCGAAGCCGCCGGCGACCCTGTTCTTGGCGAACACCGCGTCTTGGATCGTGTTCATGAACTTGTCCTTGAGGGACATTCTCCTGGGGGCGGCGGCTGCGGCGTTGGCGGAGTCGTCGTCGTCGTCGTCGATAACGTCGTCGATAACGTCGTCATCGTCGTCGGACCGCCGCCGGAACAGGTCGTACGGGTTGACGTCACACTCTAAGATGGACCGGCGGGACGACGCGGCGGCCGCGTCCTCGTAATCGGGCGACGGCGTCCGCGGCGAAGCGCCGCGGTCGCGTTTCCGGTCGAGTTTGCCGACCGTCGTCGGCAAGGCCATGCGGTTCTTGCGCACGTGGTCGTACGGGTCATGAGGCACGGCCGTCGTGGGAGCGGTCGCCGCAGTCGCGGTCGCCTTCGTCGCCGCAGTCGCGGCCGCCGCCGCCGCCGCAGCCGCGGCCGCGGCGGCGACGACCGCCGCGGCGGCCGTGCCGAACTGTTCGCGGCCGAGGAACGTGCCGCGCGACTTGTGGCTGCCGTGGCCGACCGTCCCGCCGGCGTCTCGCTCGTACAACCAGCCGTCCGCGTACCGCATGGACTTGGACAGCGCGCTGCCGGCCGACACGCTGTTGTACTTGTTGGTGGCCGCGGCCACGCGATGAGGCGGCCGGTAACCGTCGCGGCGGTGGTGTCGGCGCTGGCGCGCGGACCGGTCGCCCGCGCCGTCGGTCGCCATCGTTTGGACCGGCGGCACCGCGGAGACGCGTTCCAGCATCGCTACGGACGCGGCGGCCATCGCGGGCCTCCCCTCGTCGTCTTCGTCGTCGTCGTCGTCGTCGCCGAAATCAACGCGGCGACATTGCGCCACCATGGCCGCGGCCGGCGGCCGTCTGTCCGCGATCGAATGCTGTCGCCGGAGCCGGTCGTCGTTCATCGGCAGCAACACCGCTCTGTCGTCGGCTGACCGTGCCGGCTATCATATTTTCCGACCTGCAGTGACACAAAACGCGTTCGTTATTTAGTCGTCGGGGGGGGGGGGACAGACGGTTCGTGCGTGTTGAGAGTACGAGGTTAGTCATGAAGGCGAAATGGTGTAGACGTGAATTGTAGTCAAGGAAGTCGCGGCCAAATGAAGAGCGGTTAGAAAACGGAGATACGTTGTGGAACGGACAAATAGATGGTCGTAGGGAGCGGAGAAGAAACCCTGTCTGTGCGAGACGAAGGCGGAGACAATGAGTCATACGATTCGTTTTTTTTTGATGGAAATTGTCGGAAAAATAACCTTGTACGGCTTTGTAGATACGATAGCATATATTTCGTATTTTCGCGTAATTCGGAATATGTCAATTATAGACGTCCTTTGTGAAGTTTTCGAAACAGCGTTTCGCTAACTTTTCTTTTCTAAACTTTTCACACATCAAATGTCATAACACATAAAAGAAATTTGAAAATAGTTCTAATCGCGTAGGTAATTTTTTGGTTTTTTTTCATATTACAAAAATGTCTATTTTCTATAACCGTTTTCGAAATATCGTTGTATACATGTTATGTGTGTATATATATTAATACATGTGTTGTTGTGAAATTAGTCAAGTTGATCTCTCTAATGCTACCACTGTATATGCGCTTTCTCTACATTGTACTATATCAGTTTTACTAAATTTATTATATATACGTGATAAAATTGATATTTTCTTGAATGACGCATTTCTGATAAAAAAAAAGTCTAATAAAAGTAATAATTTTCGAAGTGACTGTTTGATTTTTCCCGAAATTGAAATTATTAAAAATTAATAGTCAAGTCAAAGGTTTATTAGAAATATGACTTTTAACGATTATCTGCCGAGTCTCGCATGTCGTTATTATTATCGTTTCGCGTAGTCTTTTATATGGTCGTGTTTAAGGTGAACGGCCGCGGATATTTATAGACACATAATATTTTGTAATAATAATAGTTGAGTTTGCGATTTAAATACACACAGTTTTTGAATATTGTAACACCGAATACACAGGTATATGCATAGGTGGCTCTACGACGTTTTATAAATCATACGCGCGTACGCAACAACGGTGTTGCGTTATATAAGTGTTATTGATAGATGGATGACGTATTGGGAAAAAAATAAACGGTCACTCCGCAAGTGCAATTTTGCGGTTACCGTCGCGTCAATTTCGCGAAAGCGGTTAAAAATTCCGGTTACTAAGCGATTTCGTATAAAATTCATTTTCTGCGCAGTTATTCGTGTACTCGAAAAATTTAAATTCTAAACGGTTCGCACTCCGACCCCGTAGTCAATACGTTTTTCGATTGCCTGTCGTCGGACGTATCTTTCTTGGTACACAGTTCGAATCCGAGTGTTCGAAACCGAAACTGTTATTTCGCGTTTGTTTTTCGGTCGATGTTTTCCTAATTTCGTCGCCGTCACACGACGTTATCCGTCTATCGGGAAAACAACCTAGTCTTATGACGTTTTGAAAATCAGAAAACAGCGCTTTCAAAAAAAAAAAAACCAAAAAAAAAATTGACAATAACTTCTAAAACCATTCGGCGAGAATATTATATATTTCTTATGTACGCCGCCATTGTACATTATTTTACATTATTGTAACACCGTGTATACGTGATGAAATTCGTATGCACACGTTTTCGTTGATTAGAAAAAAAAAAACCCATCAGTCATCATCAACATTCGTATTTCGTGCGAACCAGACGACATTCGAATAGTATTCGAACTACACTACAACGTTATTACGCTGTACACGAGATTTTCGTGTACAATTTAAAATTTGGCACGCTTAAGACTCGCAGCTGTAATGATACACGTACGTATTATATTATAATAATAACGCGTATTAGAATTTCGTCCGATACACCACATATTTTTCGTTGCGTAATACGCACATACATATGATTAATTTACTCTTTTCGTTTCGTCGTCGAAACACGTTTTCACGGCAACATAAATATGTTAAGAAGAAAGTCAAATGACATTGTTCCGTCTGACCAACGGGCGATCTGGCAAAATCACAATTCTTCGAGTGTAACGTTTCGGCCGAAACTTCAATGCCCGTCACCGATTTCAAAGATCGGAACACGTATCGTCCACGTCTTTTTCGAGATTGTGATTTTCGTAGACAGTCCATTCGAATAAGGATAAAACGATAGTTTTTGGGGAAAAGACGACAGCGAAAGGTTTACGGACTCGAAACACTCGTATTAAATCCGATGTCTATGTGTACGCGCTCGGTCGTTTTTTCGGCGATGATTCATAGCATTTACTTTTTTCCATTTCTATAATATATATATAAACTTGTTTTTTGTCTTTCAGTCGTACAACGCAGTTCTCTATCGTTACTGACCAACACTGACATCGTACAATTGTTTTTAAATCTTCGAACGTCGTGCGCCACAATACGCTTGTTGGATTGTTTTTACGAATCGTTTAACGCATTTTACACGAACGAACAACGGGTGAGTGTAAGTATACCACGGCGACGGACACGATTCTCGCGTACGGAAACCTAAAAACGTCGTCTCGACCGCAGTCCGACGCGCCGTTGCATGCGATAATAATATCGCAAGTCCCGCAACGACGCGGTTGTCGTCCGATTACGTCGATACGTAAACGTACAGACCGTAAAACCACGCGTCTCGCGATTGATTACACGTAGCGCCGGTCACAAGGCGTCAGATATTGCGTTCCGAATAACGATTAAATCGGACATCGCGTTCGGGCGTTACGTCATCCGGTCGCGGGCGACAATCGAACACTTTTGTTTTTTTATTTCTACCGTACACGCGATTTTCGATCCGTTTCGCGTCGCGCGTACCGGCGGCCCACGCGCAGTATATGAATTATGAAAACCGGATATCTGTTATTATTTACGCCAATCATATGTCGATTCGAGTGACGTGAGATCCTTACTCGAAATACTGTTTCGGCCGTTTTGAAAAAAATTCAAAAACACAATATTTGGTTGCATTTGTCAGATCTCCGTGCGACGTCCCGTATCCACACCCGACGCCGTTTCGTCTCGGATGCGCGTTTTCGACGAATGGGTTTTGCGAACATTGACCGACGTGTTTCGAGACGTTCCAACTTAACGCGTGCACGAACTATGTGTAAAATCAACGTATACACACTGACCGTTCAAAGTATAAACAACAATTGTACACCGCGATATCCGACGAGATGCGTTTTCCAGCCTATCTGTACGACGAAAAAAAAAACACGTACCTATTTTACATAAAGTTAAGCGAGCGTATTATATATATATACATATATTGTTAAGAACCCTTGGTTTTTTTAAAATGCTGAGAAAGCATATTAACGAACGTCGTCGTCGAATGAAAGAATATACGACGACGCCATCAATAGTTGTTTAACACTCCTTTCCAGTAGTACTGTGTAAGTCAATAAAAAATGTGAAATAAAAAGTCATATAAAAAATGTGTACAATAAATATTTCATTAAACCGTAATAAACCAACTTATAGTAATTAATAAGTGATAATTATTTTACTAACTACTGAAATCTACTAAATCTTCCCCGAGTTGATATATCAAAGTATAGAACAACTGGTGGCAGCGGAACTAATCCAGCTCACAACAATATATATGCACGTATAATATAAACGCGTAAAACGTGTTGTAAATTTGAAAACAACGTGAAAATAAATGGCATTTTTGTAACGGTAAAACTCCCGTAAGAATAAAATACATACGTTTACTTATACGAGCGGTGTTCGCCGTTCTATTTGGGAATTAATTTTTTTGCTAATATCGATTCGTTTTCTATTACGAAATCTTTCGATCCGCGCGGTTCACTTAACGCATAGAGAACGTTTTTTTTTTACTTACAAGTCATCTTATATCTGTTCCGAATTTCGTTATTACGTACAAATAGCATATCGTTAACACGGTTTATATTCACGGGGTTTCGTATACAAACGTCCTCGTAAATATCGTAATACGTTTTGTTTTATGTAATACGAACAGGTGTTCACTAATGTCCGTGACAAACGATTTCATCGACGTCTATTGTTTTCAATTTTAAATCTTAATGTACGAAAAAAAAGACCAACCTATCCAATGCGTTTAGTCCGTCCGGCCAAAGCGTTTATTATTTGTCCCTTGTAAAAACAAAAAGCGTTCGTCGTCGCTTCGTAATCGACGTGTCATTAACGGATGAAAAATGTGAAACACGCCAAATACGGATGACTTTGAAATCAAGTTTGTCGCGTGCGGTCGTGGGAGCGAGATAACACGTCCGTCCGTCTCCCACTACTCGTTGCCCGAATCGCTGGCTTCGAACGGTCGCGCAAAACCGCTCGTCGGCACACGATCTAGCCTCCACGCCCGAACGGACGAGCTTCTAAAAACGTCGGGTCCATTGTTACGCCTTCGGACGGTCGTTTTCTTACGGCGCGAATCAGTGGTGATAGATCCCCTCCCCCAAGCCTTTATAAAATAATTAAATTAATTTGTTAATATTATATATATATTACATCAGAAAATTTAACTGCATACACCCTATGTTTATCCAACAAATTATCTATTAATAATAAGGTTAGGTTTGTTTTTTTTTTTTTTAACGGTTTTTTATTATTTTGTTTTATTTGTATTGTTTGTTGCACGTCGTGCGCGTGACAGTCGTCCGCCACGTTATTATTAGAGACTCGCGATACGACACGGCGTCGGGCCCACGCGGACGCGTGTCGACGATCGACGTGTCAACGACACCGAGAAGAACGTCGTGTCCGTCCGCACGGTAATTGCGCGCCGCGCGGAAACGCGTGATATCATCACATCGAGGAATTAAAAATACACGAGGTGTAGTGGTGGGACGTCGCGCGGGTTCGTACCGATTTTCGGATTTCTCTCGGAATCCGCCCGTCCACGAACTTCTTCTTTCGCGCGCGTACCTGTTTTTAACGAAATTCACATTATGCACGCGTATCGGCATACGAACGGAAACGTCGACAATGATTCGACAATGAATGTTTAGTAGAAACGAGAGAGATTTTTTACGCGTTTTTAAATAAATCTAATATCGATGAAAACACGCCCGCCCCCCGTTCGTGTGTGATCTCATAAAATACATATTTCTAATTTTATTTGTTCGTAATTTTATATTTTTCACACTATCAGTTAAATATTAAAAGCTCGATTAAAAAAAAAAAAATACGATTAGATTTATATTTTAATTGAGTAATTATAATTAATTATAATATAATTATAATATAATATAATATAATTATAATCACACGATAACGAGATATATCATGCTCGGAGTAGAAATCGCACAAACGTAATTTACGAACGGATTCGTAGGTATATTATAATACACGTACTTTGAAATTAAACACATTATTATGGCCCGAAGAGATCGAATAATGAAACAGAGGGGGAAAAAAATGTGACCGCGAATTTCAATATATACGGCGCGATAATGTGGTTATGGTATACACGTGTGTACAAATTCGCGTAACCAACTATAAAATAATATTATATATAACGTATTTTTTTATCATCGTAATAACATATGTATAACGACGAGCGTACTGAAAAATTGTATAAATTCGTCAGAGATTTTCGGTTTTCGTAAAAAAAAACCCCGCATATAGCGAGACTAAACAAAACGAACTTTTTTTTTTCTTCTTCGAATGATCGATATTATGTAAACTGTGATAAAAATCATAATACGCGAACCGACCGACATCCATGACGCACGTAGCGTATGTGAGCTCGGACAATCACGATCAGACGATATGACGAGAAAAACAATGAAGCCATTCGTTTAATTTCAATTCTATGACATACGACGGCCACCAGTGGCGGCTATCATATACTCCAAGTGTTGTTTCAGAAACGCCTATAAAATGAGGAGGGTGGGTGGTAGATGCCGCGTAGTCAACATGAATGATTTTGACTAGACTATTATTACTTGACTCGTTAGTGAACAGTATTGTTTAAAATTTAGAAAATACGATACATATTTGATCAGTTGGTATGTAATAGCATCGATTTTATATCCATAGGTATTTAGGCAAGTAACGTAAATAATTTTTTTATGGGTATGGCCGATTTGTGAAAAAATCAACGATAATCCGAGCCTGAGTGGGTGGGTGCTCTTCTGGAATTAGCAACAGCAATTTTTTCTAGGACAACCGTCACTGACGACGACCTATGTGATTTTTCCGTTTAAGATCTATCCGCTGGCGGTATCTAATAATTCTTGTTGCCGTTCGTCGTCGAATCGAACCCGATTCCAATTTGAACGTGTGCGCGTCTCGACGTCACAAACGCATTGGAGTGCATTTCGTCGCGGTTTACCGTACTCTAACCTACGTATTTGAATTCGCGTTATTGTTTCGTTTGTCGTAAAAACCGTTCGGAAATACGTACAATGACAATAATAAAATCGCGTTACACACTGCGTTCGTCGCGCGGTCGAAATTAAAAAGCCGCTCGCGTCCGTCCGCGGGAACGGCGTACGGTAGTTTTCGCGGTCGCGCGGGTCAGGAAACGAGAACGCGATTTTCTTCCCGTGACATTGTTCTCGATCGTGTGGCCGTGTACCCGCCGAATAATGCAAATCGTAACGATGATCATAATTGTCATTACGTAAACGACGAATCGTGTGGTTTTTTTTGGCGTGAGAACCGCGAGAATCGTCGCGATTTCCCCGACCGCGAAGATCGTTTTGTCGTTCGTTCACGTGTCCGTCGTACAGCCCCGTGCCCCCGAATCGCCACTCAAACGTTCGCCGGAACGCACGCTTATTTCCAAACGTCCCGCAAAGTCAACACAATATACGTAATACAGTGCAAACACTCGAAAACGAGCAATCGACGTATATTCTCTTCTAACGCCAAAATTCGTGTGTCCGGCTGTAATAGTCACGATTTTATCCCGAAATTCTTGAACAGCGGCAATTGTCGTGGCCAAAATTAAAAATACATTATCGTATTCCACAAGAATCGATCGACAAAAAACGTTACAAGCGTTCTGAATGTCATTTACGGGGAAATCCTTGACGACGTGTCAGAATCGTTTTTCGACTTCCACGATCCCGTCGTCTTTGCTCTCGAACTCCAAATAATATAACACGGTCTGCCGTTCGTTTCCTTGAGCGTTATTTTCGTGTTTTTTCGACGTGGACGATCGATTTTCGGACCGAATTATCGTTTGCGACGCGGCGGTCACGTCGCGATCAATCAACTCGCGTCGCATCGATCGGATTGATCGACGTTCCTGCACATTTTATATCATCAGTACCGTGCGTGACGACGGCACGGCGTTTCGGTAACGGAAATCGACGTAGAAGTAAAATTAAACAGAACACGACCGACCGAATTCGATTCGTGTTTTTAATTTGTTTCCCTTTTTTTTTTTCTTCTTTTTTTTTTTTGCGTCGTTTCGTTTTGTTTTTTTTTCCGATCAAATAACCAACGAACAATAATATTCGGAACGACGACGAACGTCGTTTACGTAGGTAAACACGAGCGTGCTCGATTTTCGCTCGCCGACAATAAATACACCCGCACAGTCATTGTCATTAATTATTATTTGTAACGATTTCGTTGTGCCGATTGCCTCCGTCGAAACGCGCTCCTTTTTCTATTTGTTCGGTCGTATTTTTATTTTTTCCATTGTCCTTGTTACATCATCGCGCGCATTTGGAGGTAGGTCGTCGCGTACGTTTCAAGCGTTTTTTTTTTCGCTCCCGTCGACCGCGCAACGTTCGCGGGAGATTTCTCGTCGTTTAAACGTTGTGTACATTTTACGACATTCACGACGGAAATCGTTAATCGCGTGGTATACACGGTTATGCGTACAGTTTAGATCGAGTATTTTACAGAGAGAAAAAAAAAATGAACAATGATTTTATCGCCCGGTTTTGCGAAACCGAAAACGTTCAAAATAATCGGAAACCCGCGATCCGCGCACGCGATTTCACTGTACGCGACGAGAATCCATGTACGTATATGTGCAAGAGGTTTGTGTAGTATTATAACGGCCGTCGATTCCGCCGATGGTAAAATATACGTTTTTTCGGACAAAACACATCCCGTTGTTCGCGTCAGTCGACAGTATATATCGCGACATCACGTTGCGTAGAATTTGGAGTTTGAGCAGAGTTATCGCCGAGTGTGAAGAGGCGCTGGCCACATCCGTTGTGTGAAATATGGTCAAACGAAAACGTTATTGTTCGAAAATATTCTCTCCTTCGGAAGGCTCTACCGAGCGTTTAGACGGTAAAATCAACCCGAACACCACACGATTCGAAATGTGCGTGTTGCGTGTCTCGCTGTGTTGCCCGTCAAATCCGTCAGCGATATGCGCGGGAAAACATCGGAAAAAACCGCGGGGTCGCCGTTCAACCAACAAATGTATTATCGGCGAGTCTTCCTGAACTTGTTTCGTGAAATCGAATTTTCCGAAACACGTCGCGACTTTTGATACGCTCCGTATACGCGTCAGTTTTATTTTTTAAACCGCTCACGCGGACACCCAAGCCCGAGCTCCCACGGTTTCCGTTCAAAACTCCCATACACACACACACACACACATATATATATATATAGATACATCGAAATATCGTACGTTTGCTCACCACCATTACGCCCTCGTCCGCGTCGTCATCGTCCGTTTGGTCATTTTTGTCTATTCCATATTGTCCATATCGTGTTTTTCTTGTGCGTTTAATGATATCAACATCGTACGCCGTTATTTTATAAACGCGTGACCGTTTTTTCATTCGTTTTCGATTTATTTGAAGAAAAAAAGCACAGCGAATGATTTCTGACACCCAATACAAATCTTTATAATATATATATATGTAATTAAATCCGACGTTTATTATAAACAGTTTTTTTTTTATATTTACCTAATGATCTCCACTCGACTATTTTCGTAAAAATAAATTGTTAAACAATACGAAGTATATTTCGGTTATTATTTTTTTTTTTTTGTCAATATTTACGTGTAAAAACCGATATACGCGTAAACGACCGATCTGCGACGTACGTTACGATTCCGCATATTTCTTAGAAACGGATTTCTGTACCGTATACGCGCATAACAGATAGGAGTTGTGAGATTTGCACGCAAAACGTGCCCGGCCTACAACGTGTATTATTATTATTGGCAACGCCAGTTTCGCGTATACAGAAAACGAAAATTACACGTTTTCGCGAAGAAGCGCTGTGACGAAACCGTACATTCGAACGTATAATATTTCATACACGAAATTGCACGTACATCATATAGCGCGTGCACATGTATGTGGTTTCCTGATTTTCGTATTCGAGTCGCACGCGACGACGTACACGTACACTCGTAGGTAACGCACGCGTGCACTTAATCGTCGGACCGACTAAATTTCGATCATTATAATAATAAATTAATAAACAACGACGAAATATAACGACCGGCCGAATAAGAGGACGTGAACAAATCGTGTTTTCCCCGCGCGCGCCGGCAAAGACTACGACATTCGAACGGTTTACTTTTCTGCGTGTCCTACGATTGAAAACGCGGTCGTACGTGACGAAACGTTTTCAATACGATTATCTATCTGACTTGAAAACAAACGGCGTGAGTCTATTTTCGAAGAAGACAAAATCATTTGTAACATACGCGTTTTTACAGAAAACGTACAAATGTTATCATATTATTATTATTATTATTATTGTTTCTCCCTCCCCCTACAGACCATTAGCGTCTGAGGCTAATTTGCTTGCATCGTTTTATAGCTTACGATTTTGTAAAATTAGAATTTTAATGTGAAATCATTCCATAAAAATTTAAAAAATAATAAACGAATCTGTTTATACTCTTTTACATAATATGAATTATCTATTTTGATTACAAATTCTGGATAGTTCACTAAAGACATGTGAAGTATGCAGGTATGATAAGTCACTTTGGTCGTTACGAGACTATTTTAGCGACGATGACTATTTTAAAATACTAATGATTTCTGACTATCAGTATACTACGATAATTAACTGTGAAAAGTTAATACGGTGAGAATGTAAACTAGTTAAGTTAACGAGTTTATGACGAAATGAATTAGTTGGTTAAGTTGAAAAGTTTTGAAAAAACTTTCAACTAACACGCGTTATTTAACTCGTTAAATGGCCACCATTTTGAAAATAGTTTACTCGAATTGTAAACGATAATATTACTTTTGAAATGAATAACGATCGGGTTCGTTTGTCTATATAATACACGCGTAATATTATGGTTTGTGAATACTTTCTTTTCGTGAGAAATTTTCCCAGTGGTAATCGATTATTATTATTATTATCATCATAATTTTCTTTGATGTATACAAATTAATTTTTTTTAATCATTTTTGAAAGCTTATAATTAAACGTTGCGTGATCAATGATTATATGTATATATAGCGCGTAACGTGTTGCAAATTTAATATTTTGCGAATATTTTGAATATCACTAATACAATCATATTAAGTATCTCTCTCTCGAGAGAGAGAGAGAGAAGAGAAAGAGAGAAAAAGAAAAGTACATATACCACGTGATCAAGGTTAGGTAAAAAAGTAAACGTAAAATTACCTCGTGCCCGAGCATGACGTTATATATGATCTTTACTCTTTACCGCAAATCACAATAATAATCATACACTCTCCTACTTTTTGTTCAGAATTGTAATCAAAGTTTAATCCGTCAACGTTTCATATCGATCATATATACGTATGTCGAATACCAATAATAATACGTTTATCGAACGTTCATACAGTTGTAACAAAAATTGTTTTTTAAAAATTGGTACGAATATGATTTTTTTTTAAAGTTCGAATTCTTATTAATATGTGGGTTATTTTAATTAATATTAATATGATGGGGGTTATACCTGACAGCGATGTGCGGGAGAAGAAATCTGATAACATTTCGGTCTTGGAATTTAAAAAAAAAATGAGTTCGTCTGTTTTACGTTAACCAACATTAAATATTTTCGTTTTTTCGGGCATCTAATGATTTTTTTTAACTCTGTGCTCACACGTTGATAAGGTTATGTTTTGAAAAAAAAAACCGTAAATGTAATTTAGAGATCGATTGGATTTGTAGTTCAATTATATTGCATCTCGTTCGAATTACATTATATACAAGTGTATATTATAATATGCATCGTGCAGTAAATTAGTGTAGTACGATCACAAGTGTATACAACCTTGAAATTAAAAAGCAATTTTTTCCTTTCTTCGCTATAAATATAAAATATAGATTTTCCATCGATCGGTTAATGATCATTGCAGCATGTAACGACGTGATCTAACTACGTGTTTATATACATATATATGTATACATTATTCCGTGTCGCGCCTTAAGAGGACGTATTTGTGTTGGCGTTTACGTTAAATTTAGAGTTTAAATACTTATTACCTAATATGAAAAATATTTTCTATTATCCTTTGTTGCGAAATACTGTTTGACGTAGATGCCATAACGGCTGTTTAAAAAAAGGAAAACCACTTAGAATCCCGTCACTTCTCTGCTAGTCGATATTTTACAAGAGATGTCCCTACTAAAAGACATTCTGCTCTTCGAATTTCGCAATAAGCGATCACACTCCAGGTGCACAACGCGATTCCGCTACGTCGTCCGACAGACCGACGACCAATCCTCTAGACGGATCTTAACGCGTATTCGTTAGTGTCGCGTTGTTAGTCCGACGATCATTAACAACAACAATCTATCTTTTGTTCGTTCTGAACGTGTTTAGCCGTAGTCTGTCACTCGGATAAATCGTCCTGTGCGTACAAGTCGTGTAACAGTCGTTTTCTACACACGATTTCCAAAGCTACTGCGCGTGCTATCGTCTCATGGCCGGTCGGTACGAAAATGCACAACAACAGTAATGCCTAATCGTTCACGGTGCGTAGGTCTATCCTGTGCGTGTCACCGTCCGCGTCTGACGCCTGACGATTTAAAAACGCATCATAATAAAAAATAACGAAATACAAAATGAACGTTTCAAACGATTTAACGCGGCCGTGTATATATATCGTATTTTTATATATTAAAAAAAAAAAAAAAAAAAATAGGCGTCTATCGTGCCCGACGTATATAAAATACACCGTTCACGGTTTACTTCCGTTGTACGGCTGTGGATTTAGCGTACAGCTGCTCGTCGCGAAATCAAACAGTTGACCGCACACCGGTTGCAATGCGCCCGTGGCGGTGCAGAGAAGATTATCGGTCACGGTCGCGTTTAAATATTATTCGTTTACACTGTTTTTCGACAATAACGACACGTGTACCTGATACTTTCGGGTAAACTGCTGAAAAAAAAAAAGTAGAGCCTTCTACGAGTATATAATGAATTTTCGTATAATGCGGTTCTCTCGCACGAATATCAAATACTCTAGTCCGTTCTGTCGAAAACCGTGCCCGCTATTATGTTGCGTTCGTTCGTAGTAGATTTCATATTTACTCGCGTACGTGCGTATGTGCATATATTTCTAAAAGAACAATTAAAAATGTAACGGGAAAAAGTCGATTTCGAGTAGACAATCTCTCGTTTCTAATGCCCCTCAAACGACGTCATACGCATCGAACATTAAACGACGTACACGAATATATATTATTATGTATAATCATAAGAAATTGGCGATTTTATGACGGCGGATTTCATTACATTTTTTTTTTTTTCGTTAACGACCGAGGTCGTTTTACAATAGTACACGGACCTTGAATGCATTATACGCGTTTGTTTGTTTTCGCGGTCTAAAAACGACAAAAGACCAACCCTGCCGCTATCCGCTTGATAATATGATAGGCGTACAAACGGCGGAAAAAATATGCCAGTCAGAAATAGCACTGTTATATGTAGTAATGTTGTAGTGTTCAATTTTCGTGATATTAATAATAAAAAGAAAGATCGATATAATCGATCGTTTCAATTTGCTGATATTCGGAACGCGTTTTGTCGTCGAAAAACGAATAAAATCAATATCAACAAAATTTGTTTTTTACAGTTTGACGGAGGGAGTTGTTTTTTTTTCATCCCAAAGGAAATACACAAAACCGTTAAGAACCTCTGACATGTATATAACAAATAGGTACAGCAAGTGTTTTTAACACTTCCGGCGGGGATCGACCGAAAAACGCGTATAAATTCAAAAAAAAAAAACTATAGTCGTTCGGTGAATTTCAAAAGAAATACACACGGTATAATAACACGATGCGTACCCGTAGATCGTGATATTTTGTTTTTTATTTTTTGATTTTCATAATAGTATTTTATTATCGTCATTAAATATCGAATGTCCAATAAAAACATATATTTTGAGTAATTCCACATACGCGCGCGCACATTACAACGTTATAATAACTATAATAAGGATATCGGGTTTTATTTTTATGTGCGGCGGATAACCGAGCGAATATTACGAGAGACTAGGAGTTCGACGACATATTATTCATACGCCTCGGTACGTGTCGTATTACAACTATTATCCCGCAATATCACCACAACGCCGTACGCGACGTTACGAGTATACGCGGTATTCCGCGTCGTCTTGTGTCACCACGAGAAACGCAATGTACGTTCTCGATCGCCCGTCGAATTTCATCGACTCGGACGCGTCGCACCAAAGCTTGAACGGCGTCGTTAAGCACTGCAACCATATGGCGAGAAAATCCACCGTTTTCACCGTACGTCCCGCGGATACGCCCGCTGAGCTGACGTCGAGATCTATTTCGTAAAAGGCGTACGTTATTCCGTTTAACGGCCAAAAACAATGTCGGAAAACGTCGTTTTCCGGTCCGTTACGGACACGTTCTAATAATACATACAAAACGCGTGCGGAACGTCTATCGAACCTCTTTCTAATTCGAGTAGTGTTGTTAATCTACGTCTCGTCGGTATAACGAATATTCGTAAATATATATATATATGTATGTGTGTGTGTACGTATTTTAATCCGCGGGGGTCAAGGGTATCGTCGTAACGTTGCGGTCGGAATGTACGTTACCGGTAAGTAGGTCCTCCGCGCGCCGGTACAAATGCGTACGGTCTCGGATTCAATGGCTCTGTCTTTTTTTAATTTTTTTTTCCGAGTGGTTCGGCATAACAATGAAACTCAAAGAGCACTCGTCAGCCGCGGAGGACGGCACGCCTGCAGTCAAGTGGTCGCGCGTACTATATGTGTACTATACATATGTATATATATATCGGACATGTAACGTGTGCACACCGGCCAGAAGGATATCAGACAGACTTTCCCCAAAAATATGCGCGTTGGTCAACAAATCCGAAACAATACGAATAGTGTAATAAAAAATACTCCAACAATTATACGTGCGCCACGAAATATATATGTGTGTATATCTTATCGTATATTATAAAGCTGGCAATAACCGCGTACGTGTCGCCGGAAAAGACGACGACTAATCCGGTCGTGTGTGTGTGTGTGATGACGTTGTTCTTTAATTCCCAAAGAAGGAATGACATTCAAGATCAATCCGAATGTTTTATACAACATTTTTTCTATTCATATGTATTATTCGTAATAATAATTTATGGCTCGGATTTCGTATTTGCATGTTGTTTTTTTTTTTGACAGCCAAAAATGTAGCTACAAATTTTAAGCCGATCGATTTCATAAACAGAGTTTTATCTTGATACGTAATACATATCATATATCTTTTTCTAATAAATATTTTTAGTAATATAACCAAGATTACGGACGATCTTTGAGTCTGCCAAGTCGTCCGCTAAGTCGTCTGGTGAGTGATTATTGTGGTTTAACCGCGCAATTCATTTGTAAAATACGTTTTTGATATTGCTTTTGAGCAATTCAATTCCGCGAGCTCGTGAAAGAATACATTGATTAGCATTTTTATAGAAAGGGTCGGATCTAGTGTTTCGCGGACGAGAAAGCGTAAAAGGTCTCGAAATGGCGAACAAACGATTTAATCTATAAGAATCCACTATTACTATCCGTCCAATGTTCAATTTTTCAAATCAATTTTCCGTATTTTGCCGTTCGCATATAATATATAAATATTTATTAACTGTATATTGTGAGAGCGGGCCACGAAAAATAATCTGTTTACATTTTAACGCATTCTTAACGCCCTGAAACGTTCCCAGCACGTACGGGCAGACAAACCAGATTTCGTTCGCGTCGCGGAATTAGAGAAAAAAAAAACCAAATGTTTCTCCGAGAATAATTAAAATATTATTTTGACTGTGTGATAACATATATCATTTTTATGTTTTAACGGTAACGCGTGTATAATAATAATATAATGTAATAAAACAAAACGAATGTAAAACGTTGTACAGACGATAATCTGCGAAACGTCTAACGGACCTACCTACGTATAATATTGCGTGCGTTTTTATTGTGAGAAACATCATCTCGTTTTTCGTAATACGTGCATATTGTGTGGCGTGTGAAACGAAAAATAATACCAAATCGCCTTGCACGCATACTATATATAGTATATATAATATATTATTTTCCACCGCTGGAAATTGTAAAATTTCATACGTTTATAAGAAATACGCGCACGTATGATAATGTGTACCCACATACTTGCGAGGTATTTTTTTTCTTTTTTACGATTTATGCGCGTTTCACAGAAATACAATACATACATGTACGTATAACGTACGATATAATACGTATGAGTGTGCTCAATATCGACAGATCGTCGTCGTCGTCTTTGTCGTCGACAACGAACGTACGCGTACAATTATATATATATATATTTAGCGGAACGGACGACCGGCGTTTATAGTTGTCATTCTGACGGCGTTCGTTCTCCGTCCGCTGTTCGAACCGACTTACTACGGTGTGACGTGTGTTTAGAGAAATCACAATTTGAAAATATCCAGTCATTTCGAAACGGCGGTACGCAGGAAAGCGAGTGTCGTTCGGCACACGCGTGATTATATTTTATATACGATATCTATAAGAATTATTAAGTTCCTTCTTCCCCCCTCCCCCCTCGGACATATTTCACGGTTTTTTCTTTTTAACGGTACCGTAACCATAACGTAAGTAGTATGTATTATTCGCGCCGTGTATTAAAACGACAAAATATATAAACAACGAGTAAAACGTATATGTAAAAACGATCGGATTTTTCAAGTCGGTTCATTGTCCGAGTATCGTTGGAGAGGACGCACACGCAAAAAACCTACGTGCAACACATATTAATCCATAGGGCGGACTGGACCGCAAGACAAAAAACCGTAAATAAAATCGTTGACTAGTAATATTATGACATATATTATTATTATTGTATAATATATGACATTTATGTGTGTTAAACGGGGCACAGTCGTCGCGTCAACAGTCGCCTACTCAATATTATATTATTGTGCTTGTTGTCACACGTATGCGTTTGTTATTCGAATCGCCGACCAATTCTAGCGTATCTTGTAGGCCAAAAGTCCAAAATTTCGAAACGTTTGAAAAATATTCGTATAATCAAATCAATTAATTCATATTTTTGAAATAAAGACTTATCGAGTGTTCTGTCGATTTATCTCTATAAATCATAGACGTGTAATATCGCCGAGTAAAAAAATAGTACAGATAGGAATACAGGAACCATTAAATAGAAATGCATTTCGGTTTTTAGAAAATTTTTACAGAGTCGACAGTTCAAATGTAGTACTCGACGTTTTAGTCAAATCGTTAAAAATAAAAATTGATACAAATATTTGAAATAAAAATTAAAGAAAAATTACTGGGAACGAGTAAAAAATCAATATATTAAAATTGTTTTCGCTAACTCGGGCAATATTCAGTCGATTTGATTAATTTTTAAACGCCGTTCAACTGCTATTTCAGAGATTGCGGATTTTCCAATCGTTCGTACGAAAAACACGTCGAAATCCACGTCGTCGAATCGAAATCGCGTTCGAAAACACTCGTTTACCGCGGAAACGCTTAGGGTGTGTTGTATGACGCACTGCACTGGATGCGACGTACTGCAGCATACTTCGAGTGCGTGTATCATATACATACGTATACCGTCTATGATATCGCTTTTCGTATCGCGGACAATAGTGTTGGGTGAAAAAAAATAAACACGCCGGCTGAGAGAGAGTGTGTGTGCATTAATCCGACGACGCGTATACATAATAATAATAATAATAATAATAATAAGACACGCAATTACGCGTACGCCTATTTACGCGTATAATCGATACACAAAAGAATTTAATGATTATTCCGTTGTGATTAAAACTTTCTTCGTACTTTAACGCCCGTTTCCCATCCGATTATTCGGTACGCGATCCACGCGAGCATACGTCGAAACACGGTAGTCATCACGTATTAAATACGTACGAATCACACACACGACGACGTGTTATTATTACGAAGCGCACGTGACCCGCGCCACGGATACGCGCGGAATTGCGTACGTTTTTCTCTTTATTTTTATCGAGTCGGACAAAAAAAGAAAACGATCGATCGATGAAAACTGACGTTAACGTACGCATATCTCCTGTATAAGCAATCTTACGCGCAACGATTATGTCGTGTTTCGTACAAAAACGAAAACCTATCCATTTATGCTGTCACGGTGAAAAGTAACGAGAGTTTTAAATATCGTGAAACTTTGTCGATTTTTGTTTTCTCGTCGAATATTATACGTTGTCGTCGTGTTCATAAACAATAGGTACATTTCTCTAATTCGTTCATAATGTGTTTTCCATGAACAACGTGAATGTGATAATAAATTGGTCGTATACATTATACATATGTGTGTGTGTGTGTACGTGTGTCTGGAGATTTCCTAGTTAGTCGTGACTTTTTGAAAGGAGAATAAAAAGAAAAAAACATTTCAATGAACGATCGAACGTAATATAACGCTCGTAAAAAAATGCACGTTAAGCCACGTAGACATTTTCATTGTAGAAAAAAAAAGAAAGAATAAACGACTTTCATAATTAACATCTACTCGTTACTATGAAAATATCTTAGAATACTACGAGAGTAACAAAAGTTTCTATTTAAAAAAGGCTTGCGAACATGTCATAGGGAGACTAAATATTTATTTCCTACAGATCTCTCGTTTTGTTTAAAGAACTAATTAATACGAGGCAAATGTATTAACTTTAAACGCGAAAAAACAAAACGAACAACCGCAATAGCGACGATAATAAAACGTGAATATTTTATACGATTTAAATCGGACGAGTCGACTCAACGATGGTTTATCGATAGAATCGAAAAAACGTGTCGAATATAATGCCCGTCCGTGTGCAATCCGAAAGCGTCCGTAGACAAAAAACGAAAAAAATGTCAATACGATCACGTGATCCAGACGCCGGCGAAAATGTCGTCGAAAAAATCGACCGAAAGCGTAAGCACACGGTTTCCGCGAGTCGCCGAAACTCGCGACAACGTACCGGAAAACGGACCGATCACGTGCGCATTTGAAATGCAATACGTAATATCGTTTTGCTTTGTAGGACGGTCAGGCTGGTGCCTTTTCTAGCGATTGACATGCGAAGAGAGTCAATTAGGAACTGTGACTGTGGCCCAATTTATGGGTCTGGGAAGGATTTTTGACTGGACGAGAGTCGAGTGACTGGGTGAACGTCCCAGCTCGCGTACATGTTTGTGTCTAGATTGCACGTTGCGACACAACATTGATTTCGATTGCAGACGAATTGTATCTATAAGACATTTGACCCGGGATTGATGCATGTGGTTTTTTACGTAAATAGGTGTACCAGTAATAGTGCTTAATCCGACAGTCTGGATAGCGACGAGGTGTTTCCATCGGTTAATCGAGATGTATGGACGCTCCAGCGTGGGTTAGGATGGGGGTGACACACTACTATATAGGTATGTACGCGATGGAACTGACGAAAAAACCGAACGGTTAGTTATTACGTGCTTATTATATTAGGCTTACACGCGCGATTTCTACAGAACACATTGGTTACGGACAATACGTTTCTAAAGGTGTTTCGTCGCGACGAATCAACTGTTGCGCTAATTTATTATTGTTCTTCGCGAAAACAATGTAAACAATAAATGTGCTGTTCAAATATTACGTTTCGTCGTTTTGTACGCACGCGAATATATCGAATACAATCGGACGGTTTGGGTTTATTTCTAATCGTTTTTAAGGCGTGACAAAATTACTACAACGTGTGTGTGTGTGTGTGTGTGTGTGTGTGTGTGTGTGTGTGTGTGTGTGTATGTGTGTGTTTGTTTGTGTTTCAGATTTGTAATTATACATGTTTTGTACAGTCGGAACGTTGATTACGTACGTAATTACCTGTGTACGTATCGATCACATGCATAGTTTTTTTTTCGAATATGTCAACGAACATACATTGTACTTTATAATTTTTAATCAACGGTAATTCAATAGATGTCGCGTAATCGACGGATAGTTATTTAACTAATGATATGATTATAGTTTATAGTATATGTTGTATACACGAACGTGTGTACGGTTCTCGTTAGTCTTTCATTATGATAGTTGCGCAATAGAGAAAACCGCACAAAACAAAAAAAACAAACAAATCGATTTTTCTAACCTACTTACATACTTATTACATGTATGGCGACCGTTAAGGGTGGCGGACGGTTATCAGATTTCCGAACGATAACCGTCATTTGTTTATACCGTTTTGTTTCAATGTTGTAAACGTTCACACCAAACTGTACCACTGTACTATATTCATATAATCTGTGACTGTACGAGGCAAAACACATTTCGAAAATAATTATCTAGTAGTTTTTGTTTTTTTCGATTTCATCTCGTTTTCAACGATGTTTACGGTCGTCTTTGTATTAAGTTATTTAAACGTTTTACGAATCGATTTTCGAACGATTAATATTATTCATGTTACTCCGTTTTTTTTTTTCGTTTAATGACGAACTTTTCCACTCCCCTCTCCCTTCTCGCTCAGATACATAATAATACCGACGGTCGGAAGACAAATCGCAGTTGTAAGCGACAAATTTCTCGAGAAAGCCAAAAAAAAAACCCCAATTTATTTATTACGTTTTTCAAAATCGATAAAATTCAGAAAACGCTTGTTAATAATACGCGTTAATCGTACAGCATAAAATATTCAAACGAATAAAAATGTTCAAAAAGCGGTAGATAATTTCCAAGTATTTCGTGGCGTATAGGCACGTCAAAATGAAAATGAACGTTTGACGGTCACGAAGAAATAATAACGAAAACGTTAAAAAATAAAAAAAATGATGAACCGTCGTTAGAATTCGCGTACGCGCGTCATTTAATTCGATCGCGTCGAAATGATATACGACGGGCTCACGATATAGAATAAGTCGTCAATAACGACGCGTGAGCTGACCCGAAGACGAATCGACCGGTAAAAATCGAATATAATGACCCGGCCGAGTTTCGGTTTTCAGAGTGATTCGACGGTATATATGCGGCGTGTCGACCGATCCACATAAACAACGGTCGTCGTAGACGGAGCGGCGTTGACGGGTAGCAATTATTTACAAATCTCTCCGACCGTGTTAAACAGGTGCGTTGGCCGCGACGTCGAAAAACCGATAGAAAGCGAAAGGCGCGTGCGTTACACGTGAGTAATGAACGCGGCGTGAAAATCCGGAGGGACCCACAGGCTACGGCGAACGCGTTAGTACGCAAAAAAAGCGAGAAAAAAAATCCCACGTCATCAAGAGAGTTTACCCCGTCGAAAACCAGAGTACAGATCGCAAAAAAAAAAACGAAAAACGAAAAACCCGTTCGACGCTCGTACGATTACTACCATAATATATATATACGTGCGTATAAAGAAATCGGATTTTTGTCACCGTGAAAGTTCTCCTCGTCGTATCACCTTCGCGCGTGAACCCGCCGATCGAACTTAGCTCGGGTCTCGACTTTTCGTCTGTTCGTCGCTTTTTATATTTTTTTCTTACGTTTACCGGTTTCGGTTGATCGATCACAAGTCGCGACTTTGAATTCGACTCTTGCGCAACGCAACAGGGACTTCATGTCCTAAAAATCCTTAAGACATGCGTGCGTTTATGCTATAAAAATATGCAATAACCAACCGAAATATTTAAGTAAACATGTACTTATTACAAAAAAATAATAGTGATAATTAGGGCTAATTAAATCAAATCCAAGAATCTATTGATTTTTTTTTTTTTGGCTTACCAATTTGATTGACTGATGATTTTTGGTTTTAAGGAATTATGAAACACGTATATCGGCACTAACTTTAACTCCACAAAGTTTACAAACTAGTATCGATTTATCAATTAGGAACACCGAGCTTCCGAACTCCGATACATGATAATGTAGAGGCGACTATACGCATTTTCTTTTACTTTAGGCATTTTCGGCTTAGTTTTCACGACAAAACGGAAATGTGTATACGACGAACTAATCGCAGACAAATGTAATCCTAATTTCAAAATATACGTGAAACACGCACTTAAAATGTGAATGTAACAAGAATATAACCAGACGCGGTACGACGCGCTCGTGCAGCAGAGCCGAATAATCCGAGTGAAAAACTTGGGCGTGAACGGTCGAGCACAACGCCTTTGGGCGCGCGGCCGCTACCGCCAACACGCCTCCGGCGACGTCTCCACGAAGCGCGTGCGATCCGTACGCACTTTCTTTTTCAAGTTCACGATTACCAGGTGAAAGAGAGAGTGGTTGTATTTTTAGTTTTCGGGTAGTTATGCGCCGCGGCGAATAATACCAAACGAGTCCGTATTTATGTTTATTCATTTTTATCACGACCGCCCGTTAGATTCTGACGTGGGGCCTCCTCCTCCCAGCCGTGTTACGGTACCTACGGTACGTATGGCGCGGTGTTTATACCGGTGCACGTTTATACACAATACGCGCTGTTGATTTGTTGACCGATTGTTATTTTCACCTCGTGCTCTCGTTTAAATAATAATGACGAGTAATCGTTATTGTAACGAACGGCAACGTCGTCGACTTCAAAAGTTAACGTTTTCTAATCGAACAACTTTTTATGAATTCATCGACAATACGAATATTTGAAACGAAATACTAAACAATCGTCTTTATCTCTAAATAAGTGTCCTTCCCCTCCTCCCCGGTGAAGTTTTTAATATCCGACGTTTTGGAATTGTCACGTTCATAAAAAAAAACGACCTTACTGAAAATTAAGCCTTTCGAAAACATTGCATCGGACAAAATCGGTTCAAATACCATAAAGTCGATACTGTTTTAAAATCGACTTAACTTTTTAACTCGTTAATGCCAGCCTTTTCTAGCACAATAAACGTACCGAGTTGCAATCAAAAACACGTCGTACCGACTCGACGGTTCGGCAGTTTTTGTACACGTAAACAAACGTGCCACGCGCCACGCGATTATACGAGAGGCGAAATGAAAACGACAAAAAATCATACAGTACATACGCACGCGGACGTCTTGCGCACATTTTTCTCCAAACACAACGCGCGCGCGCACGGTTTTTACTTCTCTTTGTTTCCTCTCCGAACCCACGTCACGTGACATATTGTTAAGTTATTATTATACGCGGCCACGTCGTCGATAACGGTCGGAAATATTACACCGTTCCCGTAAAAACACGAATCGTTACTATATTATCAATGATCCGAAAAGAAAAAAAAGTTTCTCTCTCCGTACGTATAATAATCGGACAGATGTTATCGCGCAACAACGTCTCGGACAAGAAATTCTCGTGACCACCGTGCGAGCTAAACAGCTAAACAGTCTATAACACGAATAAACTTACGCCGCATTTGTTCGAAAACTCGAGTAACAAAACGGACGATTCAAATTAATCCGTTTTGTTTTTGACGTCCGCGTGCGAATTTCTTTTTTAATTTTAACAGTTTAAACCGTTTAACGTTATACATTATGTGTACAGCGACAAAATCGTAAAACGTGATATAATTACTCTGTTGCTAGTGTAAAACAATGAGTATACTTTTCGGTAAACCCATTAATACACCACACGTTCCATATTACGAATATTACGAGAATAACCGGCGTTTTTTTTCATTTTTTACTAATAAATAATAACAAAGCTGGGTTGGTCAACTAATTCCTTTAATCCGTTAAGTCAAGTTAAACCTTAACTTACTAAAATATATATTTAACATTAAAAAAGCACGAAAAATTATCGTGGCTAATTTAATCCAATTTTTAGTTAGAAGTTAATTTTTACAAATGTTCGATCATAAACACATTTATTTCAATATATCCCTTTATTTTGTTGAACAAATATTATTAATTGTCACGAAATAAAATTGTCGTTAGCAAAACGATGTGTTATAAAATCACGTTCACGCGAAATCGATATTGAATGTAATATACAAATTCTGAAGTTTGAAAACAATAAACAACGAATTTAAATTGTTACGTTACAAACAAAACGAATCGCGTGATTCGTGTTATATATCAATGGTAGGTATCAATCATCGATTTCTGTAAAATTCGATAGAAGAAAGTGAAATGAAATTGGAGTGAAACATTTACATATAATCAACTATAATATCGAATCCATTTTTACCGCACACGTATACTAGTTTTCCAACTCTTCGACAGTTTACGTATATATATATATATACTTATATCGTAGAAATTTGATTGCCATATCAGATAAAAATCTGTTCAATTTAAAGTCGTGGTTTTTTTTCTATATACATTTTTACGCGCACAACTACACCAATAATTGGTTATATAATAACACGTGCGCGTACAGAGCTATCGGCATATATTTGAAATTGGAAAACGTATCGTAATAATGAATATTAATTTGTATAGCCGCGCCACTCTCGCGTTATTCGATTTGATCGGAAAAGTCGATAATAATAACAATAACGTAATACGTATTACAATCGACAAAGATCTGTTTGTAACACGTGACGCGCGATCAATGTTCCAAACGATATATTCCAAACGTACTCCGTCTCGGAATGCCGGCCGAATTTGTGAGAACGGAGGTTGAACGTGTGTAGTTAAAATTTATATCGAACGCGTTGCCATACGCGTAATACGTCTTCGGTATTTTGTAACCGAAACAATCGTTGGTTCAGTGCGCCACGTCGGGTTTATGTACAAAGTTGACATTTAAATTGCAACAATAAAAGACGAGTCGTGAGCGGGGACGGCGCAGCAGGGTTGTCCGAAGAGGTAGGTCAGCGTACGTTTTCAAGTATTTAAGAAAATTGTAATTTTCGACATCTCGTTGTTTTAGAGGCTAAAGTTTAGACAATATGGACGGACCCAATTGATGAAAATCCGAAATGACGACTCACGCTCGTCGAAGAAGACTGAAAAGACTCGCCGTGCGCAAAGAAAAAAAGCATTTTTATACTTCGCCACGCGATTTCTCTGGAGTCGGTATTGTTATTATCGAGCGTGAAAAATCATAAATAATGCGTTTGAGACGTGTAAGATTGCAATAGAATTAACCATGAGTATACTATGTCTAAACGATTCGAATAGACGTAATATCGATGAAAAATCTATACATTTATTAATCGTAGAAATCGATCTACCGGCGTGCGCTTGACCAGCTCCTCGTCCGCCTGTACAATATATAGACAGACGAGCGTTTCGAACGTCGTACGGCCAAAATACAAATCACTTTCTACAACGGCCGTTAAACGGTGAAAAAAAAATACTTATACTTGTATATGTTACCCGACAGACAACACGATAATCGTCCGACCAAAAAAAAAAAAAAAAACCCATCACGAACGAAACACGCGCTACACATAATAACTGGAGTTGGAGGCCGTTTTCATTCCAACCGCGTGTGTTTTCACTCGCTCGAAAATTTGTCAACCCGGTTTTTTAATCGCATCGAAATCAACACGAAAACGTATCAGGAAAACGATATTTTCGTTACCTAAACGCGTATTTCACAGCGCCGATCGACCGGAAAGGAACGTGCGCCGGGAACGTCCTACGAACGCCGACATTTCACCCGAAATCGGTCGGCAGACGACGTGTGTATTTGCCGCACGTGATTGTCGAAACCGGACGAGACGCGCGCGCGGTGTTCGTACGTTTTATTTGCTTATAATAAGCTCGCAGACTGTTGCGTCGTTAAAGACTTGGCCGTAAAACAGCTCGCCCTTCGATTATCGTTACGGCCGTATTATTTTTTTATACGCTCGCGTTCGGAAACGGGTGCACTACGCGGCGGTTACCACGCTTACCACGGTCCTTCGTCGCGGCCGCCGCGCTGATTTCGTCTCCTATTGTTTATTGTTTATGGTCTATCGCGTGCGTCTTAAACAATGTTATCGTCGAATAATAATAATAATAATAAAAATAATAATATGGTTATAAAATGTGTACGACATAAGGGAATATATTACGAATACGGTCGCTCTCTTTACCGCGGGACGAAACGATAGACACAAACACGAGCGGAGAACATCGTATTTGTTCTCCTTGAAGTCCAACGCCTGCGCGCACGCTCGCAAACAAACAGACGATTGCGACATTCGATTCTGAAATACTGTCGTTTTGGTCAAAACGCACACGGTCGCGTCGTGCATGTGTACATGTATGTATACAATATAAATATATATATATATTTTTTTTTTCTTTTTACGATAAATTTAATAATTTTTCGTGAGATGTTAATAACGGATTGTGCACGACTTGTCACGTACATATTTGTTAGTAATAATCGGATGTGTTTTTTTTTCGGAACGACTGATACGAATTGTTTTCAAAAAAATAAACATGTTATCGATATATTAACAAACTACATAAATGGTACGATACGTAAAATCACGAAACCGCAACAGTTACAACGATTGCAAAGAGGATTTCGCAAAACAAAATGTTTTCGACTGTATTCTAATAAACGGTACTAATTAGTACATGTTATTCGCGTGACAAATCCGTTTTAAACGATAAAGCATTAAAAACATCCCGCGAGGCAAGAACGTTATGTAAAGTAAAACAATATAATTTAATTTGGCTTGTTAAATTGTTTAGTGTTTGTACGTATACAAATCGTATTTTCATTTTGAAACCTTGGATTTTTTATGAATATTTCAATTAATAGTAATTATCGATTTTACGAGTTTATATATATATATTATTGTTAACACTAATTACTGGAATGTACGATTTCGTTAATTTTTTTTTCTTAATGTATTCATATATACATATATGATTATAAATTTAATATTTTGTAAGACGCAACTGGATTGAGCGAGACCACCTCGTCATCTTTAGCGCCCGCTCCAATAATTTATTAATACGGTCTCGCCGAAACCAAGACGAAACGAAACGATATCGCGCGGATACGTATTGTTCGGTGTTATTGTTTAACGCGCGCGGCCGTTTGTGTACGTATATAGTTTTTTTGTTCAGACGAATAATAAAAATCAAAAAGAGATCGTTAAAAATAAAACATTCCAACTTGTTTTATGTAAATAAATGTTCAAAACCATTAAACGAAATCACTCGACATACTATAGTTTATTGTTAAACGCATAAAAAAAAAGGTCTAATACAGTTGGGTATTGTTAAACGTCGACTTTCGTCCGAACAGTATCTATATATATATATATATATATACGCTGTTGTAGTTTACTTTACGGTTTTATTTCGATGACGACTCATTACTTAAATTATCATACTTTCGAATTATGTATATATTGCTATGTTTTTTTTTTACGCCATCTGTCAGTGTCCGCACGACGAAAGTAGTATACGTACTATATATATATAAACTGCGAACTTGTTATAATTTATATTTTAATCAACGGTAGTCGACATAATGATAATTGCTAATTGGTAAATTGCGCAGAACGAATTTCTTTTTATGGAAAATTCGTCGCGTCGTAAAAAACGTATACCATCGACCATAATTACGAATATTGTCATATTTTCGACGGTTGAACGAGTAAGTCCAAAGTGTATATTATACGAGGCGATCTGCAGAACCGAATTAAGGTAAACCGTTTTCGCCGAGGGGAATATTTCTCGCATATTGTGCACAGAACGTTCGCGGGCAAAACGTTGCGGAAAAATTAGTTCCGGCGAGAGGACAACACGTAGATCGTCGCGTCGAACACGGCGAAACATTTGATGAAAGTTAAGCGAAAAAGATAATCGTTGTTTGACTTCTCGACTAAAAAAAGTCGACTTTTTTTTTGTTATTGACCAATTAATTGGTTTGAATTTGTACTGTATAAACTCGATTCGGTGCAATCATGAATTGATAATCATCCAATTTTAGTGTAACACACGAATATTTTTATTGAAGTTCGACGTGCATTATGATACGAGTGTTATACAGCCGTCAACAACCCAAATACAGACAGAAAAAATCATTCCCCGTGTCCAATGACATATTATAACAATTTATCACCAAATGGATGATTTCTGCGCATGTATTATATCAAAAAGTAGAAAATGTTTATTAGTTTTTTTATTTTTGTAGAATAGTTTTACGCTGGATTCCCAGTTTTCGTGGACAATACAAGATGAAAGTAAAGATTTTTTGATCTCAGCTAGTTAGAAATGTCGTTTGCAAGTCATATTTAATCGATTTGACTTCGAACTCTGAGCAGTTCGATGTTTAATCATTCGTTTCTAAGTGGTCAACCAAGTCGAAAACGATTAATCCCGAACTCGAGATCTAGCCAGACAATTGATAAATCGTTTCGTCAAATTGTTGCAAAAACAATGATAAATACGGCCGTAAGATATTCGCTTTGCCGAAAAATCCGTAAATACCGTACATCACTCGCGACAATTCGGGACGGTCGCCGTAGTCGTCGTCGACACGGTACACGCGAAGTTTTCATTCGTGATAACCGGAAACAAACGGATCTCTTGACAATAATAACGGACAATATATATATATGATATGATAGTGTCTGTTTGTGTCGTTTTCGGCCGCGTCCACCGCACGTATACTGCGCGCGTGTAGGCACGAATTCGCGATAGAAATATTCGTGACCGTCATTGAACGCGGCACCACCGCGCGTCCGAATCGTCCGGGCTTAACAATTAGCTCTGTCATTGTAATTCATAACGTCCGAGCGTTTTATTTATTTATTTTCTATTCGTCCCGCACGGTTTTCTTTTTGTCTCCATAACGGAATATTCGCCTCCGTGTGCCCGTAAAGCAAGCGAACACGACGACGTAAATATTGTGCCGCGTGCGAACTCGGCGCGCGCGCGTCTCTCTGTCGCCGGCCGTACACGCCGCGGACGAGATAATCGCGTACAAACGCTACAAACGAGACGACGGCAACAGGCCGCGTACGTGAAAACCAATCTCGAAAAACCGTTCGTGTGCCGTATCGTATTCGTATATATATATTATTATTATTATCAGCGCGCGTATCCTGGAGACAATGTTTTTTTTTTTTACGAGATCGATTTAATTAGGTACGGAAAGAAAGGAAACAAAATGCTTTCTTGAGAAAAATTAGAGAAATTTAGAAAATAACGGAGATCGCGCTTTTTTCTTTTTCCTTTTTTTTTTTAGCCCGATCGGCACTGCTAGTTTTTTTTCTTCTACTTTTAATTACTATTCGAAACCGGTTGTCGGCATGCGTACACAGACGTCACTTCGGAAACTAGTTCAAATCTTTATTATTTATTTTATAGAAAAAAAAGACGTATGTATATATATATATAAAACAATTGTTGACTTTAAGGTCGGTTTTAGTCGTAAATTAACACAATTTCGTCGTCGTACGTGATAATTTGTTGATTTGTTACATTTAATAACAATGAATCATTATTGATATGATATATTCATTGATAAATCGCCGCGCGCTATATACGCAAAATCAGACTAATGATGAAGCAAATAGGAAGCATATATTTTTGACTCATGACTGTACCTACGTTCATTGTCAATCGATTTTTAAAAACAATTTTTTTTTTAAACATATAGTAGACAAACACGCGTAAAGAGAACCGAAAACAGGTCTTATAATCGTATAACGTCACACGCACATACATCGCGTTTAAATAAAAATGGCAGTATGTAATAATAATGAGTAACTATAATATTTACTGACCTCTAAAACACAATTATCGTACACGTTGGAAACTCGATAGTTCGAAACTGGGTGCATATACACGGGCTGCAAGAAAAATTAGTCTTCATCACCTGAAACAAAAAAACAAAATAAATACTTAATAATATGTTATTGTCGGAGTTGAATTAGTCTTTGATAAATGTATATATATTTAATGTACATATTTATTACGTTTTTGACATAGACAACATAACACATATATTTTTATGCGATCTAGTTTGACTTGTATTGAAAAAAAAATGCGTGAGATTTCGTTTTCTTTTTTTTTTTTTGGTCTAAACGAAAGCGTTCAGTACGCAACAATGTATACGCGACGCATATCCGTCAGAGTACGTTTTCTTCGCTACTTCAATAATACGGTTAAGTCGTACACAACTGAACGCGATAGCGTATATTCGACAATGAATTAGTTAGGACACTCGTGTAAATATGTTAACCGGTAGTAAAACGCGTATACCGCGGCGGTTGCCGACGACGTTTTCACTGCGATCGCCAAGAAAATCGATTTAAATATCGAGTTGGGCGCTCGTGGAATGTCCTTCAATCGTAATCGCTGAGAACCACCGCCGCAATGTGTATGACAAATACGCTACTGTGGATTACAAAACGAAAATGGCATTTTATTTTCATACGCGATTGTATTGTTCAGTTAAACGCTTGTCTCTGGTTACTATACAGCCGGTTAACGAGGAAACCGACAGTGACAAAGGACAGCCACCGCGTTTACGTTTACCTTGGACGATTTTCGTTCTTCGGCTATTATTTAATCCGCAACGACGTATATACGAGTACATATATATATATATATATATCATACACGTCCGCACGTTTTAAGCATAGTTTGCGAATTCACGTTGACTGCGTTTTACAACGTTTTTATCCTTTGAAAGATATATCTTCTCACGCGCGTTCCGCGTGCTTTATATTATTATTTTCTTAATTTCCGTCTTTTCAAATATTTGACACGGACAAATTTTCAGTGCAATCCGTCGCGGTTCGAATTAAGGTAACCACCAACGATTTTCTCAAACTTTAAATGTAGTAAAATATATCGAATAAACTATTCGTATTGTCTGTTTTTCAGACTTTTAAATAATTTCCGGCGCGTTCAATTCACAGCTCCTACCATAAGCTTTGGACACATCGCGGTGTTTCTGCGAATTTGCAGGATCTGTCTGCAACGTTTTCCATTTTGAATTCACGTTTAATTTTTGAAATACGCCGTGCGAACGATTATGGCGATTCGGGTGGCAAAAAAAAAAAAACGATAAAATCCAGGAAAAAATCCTAGACGTCGCCCCGCGGCCGAGAGACCGTTTAAATTTAACCGGCGTGTTTCAAGACGGACCCGTCGGCGGCACGAACCAACCCGTGTATATACATATACAGTTTAACGTGTACATATTAATATATTATCGACAGTACAGAATATTTAACGAACGACTAATATTATACAGGGCGATTTCGTTATCGTACCGGCCAGCGATTATACGTCGAGATTTTTAACGAATTTTGTTTCGATGTTTATCATTCGTTCGGTCGACGAATATTTACATTTATTGACAATCCATTTTTCTACACAGAAGTAAATTAAATAAATGATAATGCACTTTTACTTTCCGCTTATGAATAAACATCGAATTCAACGGAAATACACACGTTCCGTATAGACGTTAGACAGTGGTTGTAACACTATTTAGATTGGGAAGGGACCATCGGGTTAAAAAATGTTTCGATAAAACGTTCAACACCTACTACAATACCTATATCTACACGCGTACCGAATTCAAACGTACCTATTACTCGAAAAATATTCATCGGATTTTAAATATCTGCACGACTTGTGAATTCCCGTAAAAATATACACGACGATTAAACGAATAGGTTTCCGTTCAAAAGTCCGTATAGTCCATATAGCTTGTGACGAAAAAGGAACGAGGTCAAAAACATAAAAGTCACGAGAAATGATTGACATCGCTCGATGCGTAGACCGGCTAATGACAAAAACAATCACCCTGTACATATACGAATAATGAGGCGTACATCTCGACCGTCATAATCACAGACGACGATTGGCGTATTTATATATTCGCTTCGGGCTCCGATCGTGGCGAATTCCGACGTTAAAGCTGGACGTTAAATCTGCAGTACATACTTACACGCACACACACACACACACACGCATATATATATATATATATTGTAAACGAACGAAAACGTGTTCGTCCACTGAACGAGTCCGTTATTCGGTTAAATCGTCGTATAATATAACGCGCGTGTGCAATATAATTATTTATGCGGTCGATAAATATTTCGCGTTTTGGACCGTTCTAGTTATAAATATAGCCAAACTTCCGATCATTATTTTCCCCCTTTTCTCACAAATTCTTCCCACTGTAGCGCTTGTTTTGTCGTTTTTCCGAAAAAGAAACCCATTCAACCGAATATCGACTAACGCCGCGTATGCAGATACACTTTCGGTATACAGTGTATATTATACACGCACAAGTACATTGTGTTGTGCGTTTCGTTTTAGAACCTTCGTTTCCAACGTATATTATGAAAATATCATCCGAATCGCCCAATTTGGGAAATGAAATCTATAATCCTTACGACCAGTTAGTATATTTACCGTACGCGAACTGACGAATCGATTTCGTACGTAAAACACTATAATTAAATTTTAAATTCTATACATAGTACAGGTTTTACAGTGTTTTTTAGAATCTAAACCATTTTAGCTTATACATGATCGTTATAAACTAACGTATCATTAAACGCCAGAAGGTCGTTTAAAAATTAATATATGAAAACAATATGATTTAGTCGTTAGAAAAGTTTAGTCGAAAAATTACCAGTCGATTGTTTTTCGTTTAGCTTCGAGAACGTAATATATTATTATTTGAAATCTAATATTTCGAAACAATTGTTTTCGACGGGATAACTTTAATTGAACTCGCCCCAGCTCATAAATAAAATCTAACATTCTAATCCTTGTGCACGCAAATGTACGATTTAGATTACCATAAATTGAAATTTAAAAAATTAGTTTTTTATGTAAAATATTTTCAATTGAACGTACGGAATTTCAAAGACGCCGCGAGCGAATACGAAAAAACAAATTAGAACGAAAATGTACGTAACGTACAATAATATAATAATGTAATATACGTGTGTATAGTCGACTAAGTGACCAATGCGTTTTTCTAGTTCAACGCGAATTTTGATCGATGATTTATAACGTGTACTAGACTGTGTAGTACGAATAAGTGGCGTATGAACAAATCCCATTGCCGTTTGAAAACAGTCGATTTTAAGTACAATTTCAGAACGACCTGTACAAATTGTCGATATCATAAACTGACGGGACTAATCAAATCGTGTCACAACGCAAATTCGCGTATATATGTACGCACAATTAAAATCTGACGACGAGTTAAAACCTAAGCGCGAAACACGACGACAGCAGCAATGATTTTTAAAAAAAACATTGAAATGTTTTTTTAAAATATCAGTCAAATTTTTGATTTTCCTACATTTTTGCTCTTGAAACACGACATTTTTACACTACATCATATATTATACTATTATAAGTTCTACGATCATTATTGTACGATAAATATGCAAAAACTAGAAATTCACAGCCTCAAATATAACGATCAAGGTTTATATGATATATATACATTGTATATATAAACATAAAATTATAATATAATCGAGCGTAATAACATCTTAATATCAAACACGTGTACACTGCGACATGATAAATTTTTGTCGGAAGATCTCACCTGCAGTCACGAGTTACAATATATAAATATAATATATAATAAAATATAAAACAACCATAAAAAAAAATAACGGTTTTTTTTACTAGCGGAAGAGTAAACGACACAGTTTTAACAACAATACTCGATTTTCGAAATAACATCAAATACGATTTATATATATATAGCTATATATATATAGCTACTTAAACAGTTACTTCTGTCAACGTTTCTTTTCTTTTTTTTTAATTTCATTCCGTCGATTAAAAACTGCATATATAAAAGTTATAATATTTTATTTATTCCGAAAATTATTTTAAGCCCCATATAATATATTAGACATTTGACCCTTTATTCACACACAATAATAATATATCTATATATTAATCGTACATCTATATATTATACGTTCATCCGTGTTAAAATCGTTAATTTAAAATATTCGCCGACGTTCCAACGCACATAATAATACTATACATTTTATGAATTCACACGACGTGTAAATGTCTATATATATATATATTATAATGGATTTCGACAACCGTACCCCAAACAGTACCTGCAGGTATTTTAATTGCGACTACATTTTTTCAGTAATTATTACGGTAAAATTTACTTCAGTTAAACGTCATGAATTATAAAAATAAAAAAAACGAAAAAAATCGTAACAACGATGCGTTTTCAAAAACGTACGTTCGATCGTTTTAATACATATTCGCGCGTGCTCGTATATCTTCAGTTAAAGTGCGATCACACTTATCACAGGTGGTCCGCAAGGTGTGTTCACGTGTTTCGCTCGGTCGTATCCCATTTCGCCGCCAAGAATTCCACAAACGTCTACTTTGACACTTACAAATGTCTACTTTTAAAAACGTCTGTTTGGAAAACTGTTTAATTCGTTTAAAAACGTTTCGTTATAATTAATCACGGTGTAATGGCTATGGATGAACATAATGTTATGGGTACTGAATTTCATAGGACGGCATGTAAACCACATCGTGTTCAAACGTTCGACGGTTTCGCGATGAAAGAGACAACAGCGAAAACGGTGTATGGCAACTAGAACGTCACATGTCCGAATTACGGTTCGAAATTACCAATAATGAAATCGATACGAATTTGAGAGGATTGACAACGTAATCGCGTTCAAATTCGCGGACATTCATCACCAAGACGCGTAGACCAAAAAAAGTAGATTTTTCTTACCATTTAGACTTAAATGAAACGTGTAGACGTTTAGATACTGAAACTCGATGTATCGTACACGAACAGCAGCAGACAATATATGTAGTATTTTTTATCGTGTGGCGTTATGGTGTATGCGTAAAACGGTTCCGATCGTAAGTATAAATAACACAGTATAAGTACGCCGATGGTACGATATCCAACAATATATACTGTTTGTTAATACGTACACACGACTTACGAGAAAATAGGCGTGAACCTTACAGCGGAGAGAAAGTTAAAAACAATTGACGCGTTACGCCGACGGAACTTATTTCGTTCACCTTATTGTATTGCAGTGGACCGCGGAACGTTAAACGTTTCCGTTCAAACATTATATATATATCATTAAATTAGGTATATAATTTTGTTGCCGATCGAAGGGGAGCCGTAGAAGATTTTTCTCTAAAACATATATTTTAGTCTCTGTCTGGACCGAGACGTTTGAAGTCGAGATAATACTATCATACTATCATTTAATTCCATTGGAATGATTCGATCGTTTAAACGAACTAATACGTACAGTTTTCGGTCGGTTAAATCGACGCTTGAAATAGTACAAAAATTCAAGGCCGGGCATTAACGAGTTATTAATAATAAGTCGAGTTAATACAAATATTATTTCCATTTACATTAATGTCGACGTTGAACGCGTTGTTTATCATTTATGAAAAGTAAAAAAATTGATGATAATTTATTAACTCGACCGAAAAAAAAATATATATATTTTTCCGGTCTTTTATAATATGTATGACTACTACACCAACTATAAATCTACATATTTTATACACATATTTCTTCGTCGACATAGCTGATTCGAATTTTTTTTTTTCATATTTCCAACATTTATTTACGTGATCGATCGCGACAAAAATCGGCTAATCTCGGCCGCGGGAACATCGCGTCACATCCCTTTCGTCTCCTACTCAACTCGGCGGACACACGGTCCGGTCAGCTATTATCGACCGAAGTGCACGGGTCCGCGAGGGACGTAATTTTCAAACAATAATCAGGCGGACACATGAAACGTGTAGTGCCTACACGCGATTTTCCGGAAAAAAAAAGCAAAGTATTACGGATCACCGTAATACCGGTGTGTTATACCGGACGATCGGCGGCCCTTTTACAGATTGTAGACCAGTTTCGATTTATTCGTTTGTTTTTTTCTTCTCTTCTTTAATTATTGTTTCGCGGTATTGCACATACCTTGCAATTATTCTTACCCTTTCGCGTACACGGCGCGTGTGGAATGTTGTCGCGGAGACGCGCGACGCATCACCATTTATTAAAAACGTCACAGACGTTCGACGGACGGCCTCGCGATCCGGCGGCGGATTCGACGAAAATATTTACTATCGTCGGGGACAGAGAACGTACGCTTTTTCGTACGAATCGTTCGTAAACACGTATTTGTGATGCACAGCGCATAAACCGCACAAAGACCATCGTACGTAATATTATATAAATATAAATAATTACGAAACGTTTGAGTGAATTTCACAACACGTGAACTTATCTCGCGAGACGTCCTGAACAAAATAAAACGTATTAATATGTATATTAATGTCGACCTAGTCGTGAACCAAATCTAACGATTCGCGACCCGTTTAATCTCCGTTTCGATCGCGGACACAAGCGCATAATACTCGTCGTAATATCACGTGTGCGCTTTTCAATACTCGTTAATTAGCGCGAACAACCCTAATGAATCGGACGTGTAACGGGAAATCGCGAGACTCGTCTTGTTTTTTTTTTTTTTTTATGATCTTACGAACAGCCGAACTCTAAACGATTTGCCGTTTAATCGTTATCGTTTTTATACGCGGTTTCCATGCGGTAACTCGTCCGGCAGAACGTTTTTCGTTTAGGAACTCCCCAGATCATTATTGCCGAACCTCGAGCCGTAAACAGTGACAAATCGTTTTCTCGTCCCCGAAAACTCCATCCCTTTGCATTTCCTCAGAACCGGTATTTGACTGAATGTCGCGAAATATATACACATATATTAAAATCCGTCGTGCTTATCCGCTACGCGAGTTTGGCCAAAGTCGAGACTTACAGGCCGAGGCTGACCTGCTTTGCCAAAAACGCCTTTCGCACGTACGGTTTTAATTTTTCAAAGAAACCGCACGTAGCGTACAAATAATAATAATAATAATACGTATTGCGTCGTCACAGTTCTGTACGAAAAATTATTATACACATATCCTTGCACACGTATCACAAACAAAATGATAACGACCAGCGTTGCACAAGACGATTATAAAACGTCGGTCCGTAACACGCGCAGTCCGACCGGACCGATCACCTAAGAGTAATTAACCATTGTTCTTCTTGCGGTGCATTACGCGCCCGAGACGCGCGTCGTCGTACTACTACGCGCACACACACGATACGGCGCATTCCGTGTCGTCGAGTAATTACAAGATCCGTGTGTGTTATATATATATGTATATAATATACGTCGTTATGTATTACACACTGTTGGTTTTCTTTCTCTTTTCTTTTCAAAATGATACGAAATGCATCCCGTAACACGCGCGTTACATCATAACGTAATATATGATTCCGCGGCGCGTCCGATTCTTTCTTCTTAACGGATTCAATCGTAACAATGTTTAATGTTATAATGATAATATATATAATACATTACTCCCCCTCCCCCCCGGTAAAACAATATAACGAGCCGCGTCGTTTCACTTTGACGAACACATCGCGAATTCGTGCGAAACGGAATTTTCGACGACACCGCCAATTCACGTGTTTACGAGTTTAAGGCGAAACTATTGAATGTTTTTCCAAATGTTTTCTCACAAATTCGTTTCAAATATTTCCCTAGAATGTTTTAAAAAAAAAAAAAATTCTACACATTTCATTAACGCTTATTGTTTGACCCCAACTCGACAACGTCTCGGACAGTGGACAGCGTATTTTCAAATTTCTTGTTTTTGTCACACGTTCCAGACGGAAACAGTAAGCGACGATCATACGGATTTCTCTCCGCGCCACCGTCTCGTTAATTTATGTAAATGTACGCACACGCAGAGGGCTGGGTGAGACGGATCGTGTTGCCAGACCTAGCTTTTCCATAGCACTTGCGTGATACGCGCGCGATCGGTAAAGTCACTTTTGGGGTTTTAGAATTCGCGCGGCGTGCCGACGTCAATAATGCGGCGCGTCGGCAAAGTCGACAAAGCAAAACGCACGTGAACCGTAACGCGTCGGCCGGCCCGAGAAAGTTTACGTGTAACGTTACTGCATCTCGACCGGTTCCCCACGACGAGAATTCGTCACGACCAGCCGTACGCGAGTACGTACGAATACATATGAATACGTATATCACGCGTTGGACACGATCGTTTAGATTTCACGTCGATCGTTATCGGAATCGTTACGCCCGTTAGGACGATGAAGACGGCAAGTTATCCGACGGACCCGCTGACTGAAAGGGACGGGCGAACGGCTGTTTCGCAACGACGTCCGCGAACAAACACAATCGCTTACGCGCGAATCACGAACTTTCAGTCGTCACAACGGTAAAAACGCGCGCGTGTACGAAGAAAAAAAAAGTCGAATGGAAATTTCGTCGCGTCGAGTCGTCATCATATTGAATATATGTATAGAATAGTGAGTATATGCGGTCGTCCGAACAAATCCCTTCCTATACGTACGTACGGCCCGAGATGAAAGCCGATTTTCTCGGGTCGAAAAACGTCGTCAACCCACCTCCCGCCACAACGCATTTCGTCAACCTCTCCCTGTTCGTCAGCGTATAGACGGTTGAAAGTACGTGTTTATGTAAGTAAGCTCGAAACAATGGGGTTTTTTTTTTTTTTTTTGCAGATTTATATCGAAAAACGTCGGACGGCCGAGTACACCCCCATAAGGCGCTTCTCCCACGCATACGTTCTGATCTCTTATACAATATGTGTAAATGTGCTCGGTCGACGCTTATCAGAGTAGCCGCGGACTCCACTACGATAACATGTAAAACACATTCCACGTACGAGTGACCAACTCGTACAAGTCGTTTTGTCCGATCCGTGCCGACGCGTTTCGAAATTATAGTACGCGGTGCGTATATTTAAATTTAATTTCATCGGATTAGTACGGAAATTCGTTAGGGTAATATTTAACAGTATAAACACTTTCTTCGGTGATCGCATTAAACGTGCCGCTGATTCGTGGCCCACAAAACGTATACACGTATATAAATATATATATATATACGTACAGATAGATAAAACCATCGCACTCTGCGAGAGACACGCGAACGACATATTCAAATTATAGGCTATAATTATAATAACACGTACGTCATCACTCTCACCTACGCATCGCGTACGTAAATAACAAATGCATATGCACACCGTACCGTAATGTTATTAAACGCGCGTCGCGGCGGTTCCCATACGCGTTTCACCGGCCGCCGCCGAACAACTTTTTCGCGAGTTTATAACACCGCAATGTAAAATAACACAACAATCATTGTAATTTGATAACAGTTTTTACCGCCGCCGCCGCCGTTACTTTTGCTTTTAAACTTTTCGTTTTCAATATTAACTGGGCGTTGCGATGAGAAATCACGAGAAACGGTATTAACCGTTTTCCCCGGCGAACACAATGGCGAATCTCCGGCACAAACACGCGCGTTTAAAAAAATTATAATCGCCCGTTAAGACGGCCCGTGTACGCCAACAATAATAACACCGTGTAATCGTTATTACTAATTGTTACCGTTACCGCGCGTATACCCGTCCAGCATATACATTTAGATATGTATAGGTATATTTATTTATGTATAAACGTTTTGTGTTGTTATTGCCTTATATATATATACATATCGTGTTATCGCGTGGGCGCGGCTCGGGAAACGCACAGAAAACTTTCGCCCGACCAGACACAAAAGGATTTCGCGGACGGTTGTATGTGATACCTGTGCGATCTCCATAATATATACCCCGCGGCCGGTTAGGTTAGGTTAGATGACACGATACAAATTATACAAAATTATACGAATGCGACTAGACGTAACGTCATCTGACACGTGTTTCGTCGATCGGCCCGCGATGATTTATCCGTCTTGGACATATCTGCATAAGGTGATAATCGTTAATCCGAAAGTACTCGAAAACGGATTGTCGGCGACCAGTGATGCATTTTTATTAATAGTGTGGCGTATAACCGACAGATTGCGGTGTACAGGATTTTGACACGAACAAAATGTCGTTTGGCCCGGTTAAAAATTTGCAAAAGCCAATCACGTTTTTTGTGACATTGTATACGACGACATCATCAAAGTTTACGCGTAGTTTTCGCGTTACACTCGTCCGTGTTACCTTTCGACATTGTTTCGTGCATAATTGCACTGGCACACTAATTTCTTATTATTTCGCGCGAAGTCGATAAGTGTTTCACAATTCGAAATCGTTTACGAAGATTAGCGCCGAAACGTATACGCGAATTACGGAAGCGCAAGCACGTCGGGTCGTAATCATACCCAACCCCGTCGGACACCAAAAAAAAAAAAGTGTTACGAAACGTTTCCCAATAGGGAGGAATAGCGTGAGTTTTTTTTTTGTTTACGATAACTTGCCCGGAGTCGGCAAGTGACCGAATAGACCGATTTGCATGTTCGTCGAAACCGGTCCGGTATATATTGCTGTTGGACAGATTATACAAAGACGAAGAAAACGGGTCTTTGTTTCGGTACGGTACAGTTGGTCGTGTTTTAATGCGATTACCGTGAAAAAAATAAAATAAAAATAAATTTAATATTATTGATACGCGCGAACACGCGCCTTCCATAACGACATTAACCTACATCGACTGACGAACACCGTCCGCGTGGTGTACCGTGTAAAATCGCGCAGATAGGATTTCACCGTATTGCTACAGATATAACGGTGTTCGTTCTACTCGGGTACGTGAGACAATTCTTCACGACCGCTTGTATCGCTGCGAGTCCTCCCGTCCCGTGTATTCCGTTGACGAGTTCTCAAAACAAACATGACTTGACGACGACAGAAATTTACCATCGCGAATGTCTACAAAAGTGAACGAACACGTATCTTCTTTGTAATGAAATATATATATAAATATATAGGTATTCACGTTTAGCTATATTAAAATCGGAGTGTTCTCTGATCGTTTTTCCGTGCACTTTAGAAAACCGTTGAAAGACTGACACATTCTCCGCGCTTAGCTCGAGGAATCTAAAACCACTATTTTATTATTATTTTTTTTTTTCCATACACACGTGTATAGACGAGATTCTGTATAGGACAAGTGACGCGACGACATAAATAATATTAATATTGTTTAAATTATACTAAATTACATAAACCGTATACATTATACGCGTATAGCGTGAGATCGAAACGCTCGTTTCGAGTTGTACACACACGAGAGTTTCGCGCGCGTCCGCGATAAAATGCAAATCTACCCACGGTTACGTAAACAGCGTACGGCTAAAAAATTTTTCGTTGGTTTTTTCCTTCTTACGGTGAAACTAAATTCGTCGAAAACGCCGCGTACCTGAACATATATATATATATCATATTTGGTACGTTAAAATTAATTAGTAAAAACATTCCTTGTTAATTATTAACAACAACAAAAAACCCCGATTGTCGTTTAGATTTATAAATTATAATTATTTGTTTTTTTTTTTTTTTGTTTTTTACACACATGTACCTCGTATTCGCCATTTTACTCGATACTTTCAAATCTATAGCGGCATGTCGGCTACTCATATTATATATATATCACACGATAAATATATCGACTGAAATAATTTGATGACATTAATGATAATTTTTTTTTTCTTTTTTTAACCGTGTGATTTCGTAATAGAGATTTCCTCCGAAGTCGTTAATCGAAAACTACGTCGACTATATCATGTCAGCATCTTAATTAATAATACGGATGGATTTTTTTTTAAATAAAACGTACACGCGTATATGTATATATATATATATAATATACTTATTATAAAATACTTGTTTTTCAATTAGCGTAATGGTAATAAAATGCCAATTAAAATTATCGGTACATTAATTTACATTCAATTCACTCGGCAAGTCGTAAAACGTAAAATGCTGTTTAATAAACATTTCGATAACCCACTAAACTTTCCTTAAGATATACAATGTATAATCGTATACACTCTCCGTTGTAGATACGTGGTCGTATGTAGAATACGGTATAATTTGGGTGTGTAGATAAGGTCGGAAGGCTAATTGTTGTAAGTGACAATTCGCACATTTGTCCCATTTGTTTTCTTATAGATTACGTTTTTTTTTTTTTTTTTTTAATCAATTTTACAATCAAATATTTTTAAGCAACACCTCTATATTCAGGAATAACAGCGTTTTAATAGCGTATAAAATATACGAAAATTGTGATAAATAATGAATTTAACGTCGTTTACAACAAAAAATAATTTTTTTTTTTTTTTAATGATAATTAGAACAGAAATTTAAAAAATCGGCGGTAAATCGAAAACGAATCGTACCGATACTCCGAATATAACACAATCGACAGACAGTCATATGCCGCTCACAACGGATTCTAACGTGTCGCACGCCGTATAAAGCGAGCAATAATTTTATATGTTAGTTGGTTTTATTTTCAAAAAGGATTTGCGCGAAATACACAATGTCTTAGACGAAAACGATATTCATACGAGCGTACGACAATACATTAATAGAAAATTATTTTTTTATATTGAATAATTTAATCATTCGAAAGTTTTATTTCGCGTTTACTTTCAGCAATGGCGCACCCAAGATTGTTAATTTTATTATTATTATTATTATTATTATTTTTTTTTTTAATGAACGTGTCAACAACAATGTGGGACACTGACGACGTTACGTTTGATCAACCGAATAAATACATATTTATACCACAGAGAAGAAAACCAATCTTCGTGTTTGCTGACCGATTCCCGTACGTGTTTAGGTGTGTCACGCGACGAATAAACAACTACAAAGTCTCGGTCTCGGCTCGAACAATAATAACGGACCGGAAACGCCGTGCCGTCCTTATCGGATAATTGTTTCGCTGGGAAAATGACGGACGAATGTGAATGTTTTAATTACGACAAGACTAAATATCTCATGATTACCGGCGGGCGAACAAATAATTTATACGGTACACGTCGAAACGACTAAAAGACCACGGGACAGCGCGCTCAAGTGAACGGTGAACAATCAATCAATACTGCTGGCACCGGATCACGCGACGATCTGTTGCCAACGACCACACTGACAAACATACAACTAGTGATCAGAGTGATCGGACGTGACATTTGTTTCCTTCGGGTCTACCGATGCCGCGCACGCAAATATTGCCGTCATTCTCTTCGGCACACGATACGCTGCAAAACGCGTCGAAAAGACCAGTACTTTTTCTTTCGGTTTCGGTAGATCGCACGTGACCCACACGGAGTTCCGAATTGAGTATATTCGTTTTATTCCGTAGACGACGAAAAATAACGGAAACGTGTACTCTAGTCTTTACGCGCCGCGTAAGCCGACGTCGAGTCGCGTCCGAAGAGCGATTTTCCGAACGCGGCTTTCGTTTTTTTAATACGGACAGTTCTTACAGGCACGGCAGAATAATCGTATGTTCCGGCGAAAAATCGCGGGAGGATATCCATCGTTTCCAGGTGTATCCCACGCTTAATTCCGAATTTTGCAATTTTTAACGACAGGTCTTTCGCAACGTTCTTATTAAAGGTCACACGAAAATTTATAGTTTTACATCATATATGTAACCTTATGATTGTCGTTTATAAACAAAATTACGATTTTACACGGCGGGACTGTACGCAATACAGAGGAATATGTTACGAGGTTTATTATTTCCGTCTACCGTGGATTACGAACGTCGGGCGAAGGTCTCTTCATTTCTCACGCCGCTCTATTATTATTACCTACCGCCAAAAATCTCTTCGTCCGCGTTAAGTTATATTTTTCTTTTTTAAAGAAATCGCGAGTGAATTTGTTAGATTTCGCCCGAAAACGGTATTTCAAATCGTATCTGAACGGTGGCGACCGACCGCGACGAATGCGACGAGTCCGCAACACGCGAAGATCGATGTGTGCGCGCGTGCGCACGCCGTTATAACCGCGAGTTTTGAACTCGTCCGCCGCGTAACAATATCAATAATAATAATAATAAAGCGTGTTTTATGGTGGAGGAGAAATGGAAAATTTTTTTTTTTTAAACGGCCGACCAGTTTTGCGCCGAAAGCTTTCGATTTCTTCGACCGTTTATTATTGTAACGGGCGCGCGTCGTTTCGTTTCTCGTGCCGTTTTAGGTTGGGACCGACGGCGCGCGCGAGCGTTCAAACCGTCTTGGGTCGAACCGTTCGGCTTACATAAATGTAACGCGCGTAAATACCGGTTGTACGGTCCGTTTGACCTTTTGACTTGACCGGCTGCACGTCCGACGAACATAACGTTGTGCGCGCGCGCGCGCGCGTCGCTACTTTATAATGTAGTAACGTCGTTACGCGCGTTCTTATGTTTTCGTAAAACCGAACGTACTATTGCGACACGCGACCGCACGCGTGTGTACGTGGTACAATAAGTCCGGTCCGGCCGGACGAAAAATTGGGTAACCGCGCGAAAGGTCAAACGACGGTTTTCGATTATCTCGTTGTGTTACATTGTAGTCTGTCGGAGTCGTCCGACATGGCGATAAAATTTTTATTCTGTTTCGCAAAAACGATCGCGCGCCGGACGTTACCGAGAGAAATATGCGATTCGTAACAATTGTCGCGAATCTCCGTTGACCTTAATGTTAAATTAACAAGGGGAGCGTATCTCGACCGTCCGGTTCAATACCGCGATGGCCGTCGGAAAATTAAAACTTTTTTCCGGGAGAACGGGTCAACGAAAAAACAGACGTTCTCCGTACCGTTGCGCAGTGTTAAATCGAATTTTTTTTTCGAAAAATAAATGTACAGTCGGCAATGCGCGCGCACACACACGATAATTAATAAGAGTCGAAACGTTTCGAACGTCTAACCTACGTTAGATTTAACGTAAAAAAACAAAAAAGACCGTACGGTCTCGAGCTGTTAAAAAAAACAAACAAAACGTGTGTCGGAGTGTTCCTATGCGCACCGCCAGCGACTGGAATTCGTTTTTTCATCATTCCTATTCACACGACGTGATCACGCCGCCGGATACCTAACCCGACCGAATTTATTATTTTCCGAGTCGTCGCGCTTGTGTGTATTTGTCCGTCCGGGAGGAGAGGGGAAAAGCGCGTCAAGACGTGCCGACGTTCGCCGTGACGGCCGCGTGCCTAATACGTACGACGGACGCGTCGCGGTTTCGGGTAAATTACGCTTTCGGACACACGTTAATTGGCCGCGCGAACGAAAAACGCTGACGAAAAATTCCCGAAACGGTCCGCTGCGCAACACGCAGAAACGGACCGACGTCGCGATGGAAGACGACGTAATTCGAAACTCTTCTCTGTCGCGCGCCATCTGCCTCCATCCGGCTTCGGCCGGACGCCGTCCGGTTACACACGATACGCGCGCGCCGTTACACGGTACGCGTACCGTAAGGAAATACGCGGTCATCGATATCTTTGTACGCGCGAGTAGTGGTGTGTAAACACGGAGCGTGTTACCGACATGTGCTCACGATATCGCGTGATAACAAGGATTCGTGCGCCGAGAAATGTCGGCAGCGTGTCCGCGTGGACTCGAAATGAATGGCGGTTTTTCGATTTCCGTTAATATCTGAAAAACAATCGAAATTCCGATCTATACGAGCGAATTTTTATGAACAGCCCGATCGGACCCGTACGCGCTGAGAAAATAAACGGGAATATTATTACAACGCTGACCACCCGAGAATGTTTTTTTTCAGCTAATAAAAAAAAATTAGTTTTTTTCCCCCGTAAAGTAATAAAAAATAATTAAGAAAATTGTAAAATATGAGATTAAAGCCAAAGCGTCTTCAACAAAAAACGATAAACGACTATGACTACACACAGTGTACACGCGTATACTATATAAGTAGATAAGTGCGATTACGGTGTATATTTTCGAATTTTGTTTTTAGTATGATATTATTCAGCTGCTTGTTCCGCGGTTTCGCATATAATTACGCGAAATAATTAAAAACGTTCTACGACGGAAAGTCTCGACGGGGTAGTTTGTAACCTCGAAACCACTCCAAAAGCACAGCGGATACGCCACTGGATATTATATACGCGCGCGTACAATATTGAACGAACGATTCCGTTATGCAAAGTATAGTATTTCGTTCGAAATCTCGCAACTCGAAATAACGGCCCTATCTACGTGTAGACAAGGTTTGACGGGAGGTTTGACACAACAACGTTTCACGACTTCGGTTATTGCACACATATTCCCGTAGTGCGGATTAGGTCGATTACATCGATCGAGTCCCTGCAGAAGCACCGGCGTATCGTACACAACGTACGTTTGGAAATCGACTCATTCAAATGCGAACAGCACAGCGATCTCGACGGTCTCGCGGACTAATCATATTTACGGTATTGAGATCGTTGTGAATCCGTGACATTCCGTACTTTTTTTGTTTTTTTTCATATCCTTTCCGGCGCTCGTTATTATTCTTCCGTTACCGTCGGGCGCGTAATGGCCGTCGTTTCACCGTAATGGCCGAAAATCGGATGTCGTCGGGGCGTTTACGGAAACAATATTATCACTATTATTATTAATCGTTGTTTCTATATACGAGCACGACCCGTCGGTAATTATTGTTTTGTATATTTGTACGCGTGTGGCAATCTCTCGGGCGGCGCCAACGACCGACCACGCGACAAATAAGCGACCCACGGCTGCTGCACGAGGTATATATATATATATATGTTTTTTATATAAACACGGTTACAACCGTGACCCGGTTCGTTTCAACGTCCGTATTTTCGAACACATACTTTAATTATAACGCGCGCGTACGTAATATTCAATTGAGTATAAATAATGATTATTATTGCGCGCGTATACGTACACACATACACATATATATATATAGATACACGTACGACGGGTGGAACTAGGTGGACTTTAGGCTTACAACTAGCATCCCCAAAAACGACGCTAACGAATCAACGAATTACACCACCGTGTACACGTATACAGTACGCCCGCGGGACGTGCAGCGACTTCGACGGACTTTTGAGCTGGCGAAGAAAACAAAAATCGAGAAAAATCGAATCGTACACGATGATATCTGCGCGTCGACCCGGTTCGAGAATTATTATCACCGCCGTTATTATTACTATTATTTTGCTGTTTATCGACAAACGGCGCCGCTCGCGACAATAGATCCTATACACAATACGCGTCTTGCCCCCGCAACATAAATGTATATGCCGTACACGCGTACTTACGACCTAATCGTAACCGACTCGACGTACACGTCATTGTTATTCGCTACCTGTTCTGTGTCCTCATTTGCCGCCGCCACCACCGCCGCCGGTGTTTGTGCGGAGAATATTGTCCGGAGTCGGACGGCACCGTTATCGACGACGCGCTTCGGTCGGATCAATCGGGGAAACCGTCTTTTAGGTGTAGCGGATATCTGTTTGACGCGTGTGCTGTTGCCGGACTGACGTGCCAGGGACAAACAAAACTATTTTACATTCCGATAAAGCAATTAGGAATCAATCGGAAATGTCGACAATACGGGGGAGGTCCATTCAAAAAGTTTCCGATTTTTGTTTGTTTCTTGTATTATGACGCTTATCCACAAGTTATCGAGACTTGTTATCGCCATCGGAGTACTTTCCGATTTATTTTTTCCCACGGCGTTTCCACTTCTGGGAAGACCCGTTCGCGATTTTTTCTTTTATTTCGTCTGTCGTCTTAAATCTCTGCCGAGTCCAAGTGTAGAGAATAAATTGCACTCCATTCGAATATCCACGTCAGAGAATTGTTCTCAAGCTGAACAGACGATATTGTCACACAGTTTTGGTCGTCCAGACAATGTTTCTCCTGTTTATCATCATCGCCGCTCGTACTTCTCAGAATGTTAGCACTACAAGTGATTTTACAACTTTTTCCCAGAGTTTAAATCCGAAAGGACCCACAATACGGTGGCGTGAAAACGTGGGGAGAAAGCCAGTACGCGGCCAGTCCGAAAACTAAAATATAACACGGCGCTATCGTCCAGAAGACAAACAAATCGACGGATTAGTGTGTCTTTCAAATAACAATAATTTGCCCATACACGCGACGTCCGGCGATAGTGGCGGTGCGTGACAACGTGTTATTTAATAAATTATCATACGCTCGGTTTCCTCTTCGATTGCGTGTATCTCCACACACCAGCGGCGAAACCTCTCGAAATCCGGTGTTCACGAACAATCATTTCATTTCAACAAACAATTCATTCCTCATCCGTATCGATTTTCATCCCGTTTTCCCGTCATCGTTTTTTTTTCTATTTATAACACAATTTGTAAAGTCCGAGTCACCTCTCTATCATCACGAGTGTATTTGAATTCATCGATGTCGACTTCCGGAGGCTAATCCGACAAAAATTACCATAAGTGATTTTTAAAATATTTCGTGTTGTCCTGAGTTTGGATTTCGATGTTTAGAAAAAGTCGAGCAACTTGCATCAGACATCGTTGCGCATATCAAAGTTTGTAAACATTATCCACCAAACTGCAAACAATACGAATATATATATATATATACCAGTACGGCCTATTCCGAGTTCGTCGGTGACAACGTGACAAGTCTAAGTTCTAACGGAAACGTTAAGAATAGGTAGAATTATGCTAAACGACATTTGGAATGTATCTCTCAGAAAACCGGCACGCCCACAGTACAAGACGAATACCATCTACAGCTGTGAACTATACAACGGCGGCATACGGCCTATGTAATCACAATACTTCTTTCCGTTATACTCTGTTTTTTTTCAGACTTTTGTTCGCACATAACGTTAACGTACGACAAAATAATAATAATAATAATAATAATGAAAATGAAATGCACGTGTCCGACTTAACGTTCCAATAAAAATGTCCAGTAGAAGGCACGAAATAACGTGCTCGTACGTATATGACATTATAACAGCGCGCGTTATTGCGCGACCGCGATACGTGCGTATTACAAACACGACCCGAAGAGCGTGGAAATAATATTTCCGGTCGAGTTAGGGCCGCGGAACAAATCGCTTAGTCACGTCATGAAGTCGCAGTTGGGGAAGAGAATGGGAGCCGGCATTTATACAAACATATTCCACAACCTTCAGCCGTAAGATTATATTTTTTACCCACTATATTCTACTCTTTGTAATTTTCTCCGAAATCGGTGTTTTTTTCCACGTTGGCAAGTTTTTAAAGTCCGAAACGTTATCGCGTGTGCGCGTAATAAGTCGTTCGTTCGTTTTAGCCATTTCCATAGATTTCGATTTTACTTTTCCTAGATGTATATATACATCTATATAGTTACCATAACGATCGCTGTATGGCTGAGCAATTGATAACAATCAAGTTCGACTTGTGTCGCTTTAATAATATGACCGTAAAGCTAATTGGGCTAATAACGTTCGATCGGCCCATCTCAAGATGTAACATACTGCCCCGCACGTTGTTTCGCATGTTCTATTCGCGAGCGGTTTTCATTTTTTTTTTTACAATTAAAAGATAATAATGTCCGCGTGAAAGTCAGGTACCATGAAACGCGTGTCGTACGACGATATTATCGTTGTGAGAATTATAAAGACGAAAAAAAAAACACACACACACACACACACACATTCGCAAATGCACAATAACGTGACACACACGACATATATAGACGAATTCGTCTCCTTCCCCCAACCGCAAGGTCGTCGCGTCCTTCGAACTGCAGTCCAAAACGGATATCCGCGAACCATTTGGTTTTGTTTCTTTCTTTCTCACTCTCTCTCTCTCTTTCTCTTTATATATATATATATCGTTGCCGTTTCGCATCTCCTGACGAAACGTGTACATTGAAAACGGTGAATTCATCGAAAAACGGTTATATTATTACAAGACGTATGCGCACGAATACGATAGAAAATAATATGATATTGAATTATCGCCCGTCGACACAAAATAAATACGGAACCGTATTGTCCTATGCGGTAAATCATTGGGAGCAACACTTTTTTCAGACCAAAAATTTATTCGAATATTTTATATTATACAATTACTGCGAATTATTAATATATAAATATATCGTATTATTAATCTGAATTTAGAATTGTTTTATCGTAAAATTGATTTTGAAAAACGTACTTATATAACGCGAATAAATCGGGTAAATTTTCGGCTTTCCTGAAAATGTTGTCACCCGTGAATTTTTTAATGTAACCTTTCAAATAGACAATAAAAGATCTATTAAGGACGATAAAAGCGTAGGGAATTAAAATTAAACAAATACATTTTTATATTGTTTATTTCAATAAGCGAGTGAATTTTTCAAAACCTTTACGAACTTGCCTGCACTGTAAATTTTAAAGTTAATTGGAAAAAAAAGAAACGTAACGCGTTAAATGTGACTCGGTTAAAAAACTAACTAAACATTTTAATTCGTTAATGCCAGACCTCGATCATATCCGCGATTGATTAATACCGATAATAATGATAATAACGATATTGTATCATCGAAATCTCACGCGACGTTCGCGCGGTCTATTGAACGGTTTTCCGTGGCCGGCCGGCTTGCACGCGGTACACATAACGGTACATTATGAATGAAAACAAAACGCGTGCGAGCGTACACAATCGGTCGTTTTCGTGAGCCCGAACGTGTTTTTTCAATAATTACGACGACGACGACGACGACGAATGACGCGATTATTATATTATATTATACGTGCAATATACTTGTAAAGTATGCACAGTGGTGTGTGGGCAACTGGCCGATACATTTTTGTTTTTTTGTTTTTGAATATTTGATATAATACGAATTTATTGTGTAATAATAAGATGAAATCGACTACAATTCATTTATAATTTCGACATGAAGACGTATACAGAGGCGTCATCTGAGAAAGCGCTTATATATATGTATGATTAGCATACATAATGTAATTGCGCGAGTATTATTAAATTTGTAATAAGATACAATGACGATTTTTCGATATCGCAGTGAATATAACAAAACTTTGTGTGTCGGAACGTACTTTTTTAACATTTTTTTTTTATCAATTTTAATAATTTAATAAAAAAATATATTCAAACATTTTCCATATAAAAACATACTTTAAATGATTATTTTTGCGCACAAAACGTGTCTTTACGTATATTATAAAGATAATTATTTTGAGATTTTGTACGAATTATCATAGTATTTAATTTGTATTTCATCTAAAAATACGGACGCCATTTATGTCAATCGCATTTACACGTGTTTTAACGTCCGTCCAATTTAATCGTTCTAAACATATCCGTAATGATGCAAACGCAACTCTCCACGACAAAAAAAACACACGAATAGAGGCCTCGGAATATAAATATTGCGTATATAATACGGTACGTTGCCTACTTACACGTATAAAACATACAGTAATTATAACCGATTTTAGTTTAATCTTATAATTAGATTTAAAATTCAATTACATTTTTATAATATATTAATTATACCTTTATGAACACATATATATATATATGTGTGTCGCGTAAAAATTTGTGTACATTTCGTAATAAGGTTATATGTTTATAGTAATTAATTTCTAATTATTTTTGCATTTAGTCTACAAAAAAAAAATGGAAACTACTTATAAATCAATCAAACACTTCTACTCAATTATTTACGTTAAAAATATAACCAGAATACATGTATTTTCTGTAACGTCGGTCAATGAAATTTACAACACTTAGATAAAACGTTTGTTTCTTTTTGTGTGTGAGTGTGTGTGTGTTAAGGTCACGTATTATTATTATATTATATACGTTCAGGTCCAAAAACCGGGTTAAAACATTGGGTTTGCGTGGGATATCTAATTCCATCACGCGCATTATGTTAACTATTTATATATTTGAAAAAAAATATATATATATGTATAAAAAAATTACCGAAAAAAAAATATATATAAAAAACAAACGTTAAAATATGGATTTAGTGCTCTCGATTTGGTTATACGGTTTTCGATCTTTTGATACGTGTACCGGCGGCCGGGGAAAAACTCTTTCGACTCGGAACAGACTGTGTATTTTTACAGTACGACGGCAGAGATAATCGTCGAGAACAATTATTATCGCTGTTCGTAAAACAATATCGATGCCCGCAATTATAGTCGGCGAAACGTAAACATTCCATAAAATATTTCTATTCCGGTGGACAAATCGTGTTACAGAAGAGGCCCTCCGGTCCGGCCCCGTGCATAATGGACGACACGAATAAAAGCACTGCTCTCCCACGATCACTTTCATATCTGTCCTTTCCGATCTCGGGATTTTACTTTCTTCTTCTGTAACACACACACACACACACACACACACACACACACACACACATTTATATATATATTACATGCATATATATACATACAATGTATGTACATTTCGGTTCGTGATTAACTGTACATTCGACGGCGGCGTCCACGATCCCGCGAGATTGATCGATAAGCGATTTACGCAGATATATAAATATTTATGCGCTACACCTAACCTATTATCACGTGCATCTTCTTATTCTTTTTCAACCGTTATTTTTACGGTGTTCTTTATTATTGTTTTCTCGACACGTCTTGTTCCGCGTCGTGACGTATCCACGCTTATAAACGCATGCAAACACGCCGTGAACGAAACCGAAACGAATACACGACTTCAAAATCATCTCCTCGCGCGAATTTTGAAATAGAAGATATACTTATTTCGGAAATATACAATCACGTTGAAAACCGGTTATTTCAAAATCAATTTTAAAACGAGTTTAGCGGTACGACGTACCTCATATAATATCTCTCTGTATTGTAGACAACACGCTTCGAATCGTATTACGATTTTCGGGCATACCGGTTCGACAACTCCGACAATTCCTTTAATCGATATTCTATTTGATAATCGGTCCAAAAATTAATCGATATTTCGCGTGCGGGTGTAATTACAAACTGTATATAACTCGTATTTTCTATGAGTATACGATATCGTAAGGTAAATACGATATTTTCCCATTTCCGAACGAAACATTATGATAATATCGGTACACCAATATTCTTGTCTATGATCGGTAAAACGCGAACCGTTCGCATTTTCCGTAATTACATATATAATTATATAAATATATATATATGTCGTATGTGCTAATAACACACACTCACATACACAATATTATTATTCAAATCGTATATTAATAAAACATAAACAGACGATAACGATATACTTTGTTATTATATACCGTTTCAAAATTACAATTATACAGTAAGTCGATTGCGTGTTATGTATAAATATATAATTTTTTTTTTCGATTTCGGTTTAATCAACTCGGTGAACGATTACAAAAACGTGATCGTTTGTAACACGTGAACGAAGATAATGTATAAATTATATATTTTCTCACCACTTCACGTTTTGGTACCAGAACTGTGCTCACGCAAACCAGTAAAACGAAATGACTACATGTGTACGAGCGGATAATATATGTTAATATACGTATATTAACAATCTGCAAATATTCGCACCGTTCAGCTTCATATTATATTCCTTGAGATTATAAATACCACAATTCGCTATATTAAACTATTAATATTAACTAAATTAATTAACTGTTTAACTTGTGTAAAGTATATGGGGTTTTTTTAAAATTATTATTAAATTCATAATAAATAAACTATGCGAATCGTTTAATATCCGCAAATTACTGTAATAAAAAGTAATACGTTTTTACAATTTCGATTTGTTTTTAAAAGCGTAATAAATGTAAATTATTATATATAAATGTATTATACTTCATATTGAATTACGTTATCGAAAAACTTCCGTCAACGGCGGGCCGTGATAGTTAATGTGCGAATCCGGATAACTAGACGGGATTTTTTTATGATCTGTATTAAATCGTATTTGAAATATACCTATATAAAGTTAACTCTCTATGGTTAAAATATCCTCTTGAACCCGTGCTGATGGATAGTTTAAGGCGATAAAATTTTAAAAATGTTTTAAAAAAATGATAATTTAAAAATAAATAATATCCTTTATATACGTTTATTCTGTATATACGAGTAAAAATATTATTATATAGGACGTACATATTCAATAACAATAAACGTGTACAAATATATATAAATAAATAAAATCTACGGAGAATGTTATACATTATTAACTTGTCATTATGAGACACAGAGTTAAATTTTCTCACATAACAACAATAAATAAACAAGCGCGCTAGACACGTACTATATACGCGTAGTGCGTATATTATACAAGTATGATACTATTTTCTACGACCATTGTACGCATATATATATATATATATAGGTATACAACAAGACTATTTCTTTTTATTTTGGCATTTTTTCAATAAAATCTAGTTGCGGACTACATTTGTTTTTGTTTTCACCGCGGCGTTTCGTTTCAAACCCATACACATACTATAGATACGACGGACGTACGAAATTATTAATGTCACTACGTTGCGACTCTAATGAAAACAATAAAGACAATGTGACCCCTTTTCTAATTATCAATATTACCGTCGAAATTTCGCGACACGAATCATTAAACGTCGTTCGGGGTTTTTGGCACACGCGTATACACTTATTCCCTTCATCGATATATAATATACGCATATGTGTGTACAACCGGAAGGAAATTCGAGTTGAGGTGTGCGACGCGTGCATAAATACTCTTGAAAAAAAAAACAATTATTTTATTATATTAGAAGTGTTTAATTAATTCGATAAAACGCACCCGCGATTTACCGGCAAGGTATTTTATTGTTTAACTCGTGTTTTTCGTGTACGACTACGATAGGTTGTACACATCTTATTCGTGTCTGTATACGTAAAATCAAATGATTAAAAAAAAAAAAAAACTACTACCAAGTTAGTCGGGAGCTCCGATTAAATTAAGTTCTACGACGATTTTTTCGACAATCGTTTTGTACGAAAATATCAATTTTCAACTAGACGACGTTTCAATCGCATTTCGTAACCGAAAACCTGTGTATATCGCGTTCTAGAGAGTGAACACGAAATCCATTAAGATCGACTGGCCGTAATTGCTGTGCACTGCCCGCCCGTGAGTCGTGCGCGATACATACGGATCCCGTTTTATAAACACCGCTTCCGACACGGAAAACTCTTATGACCGAGCGGCAGGCACGTATATATATCACATGTTAAATACACGTATATATATATTACGTATATAACGCGCGCGCGCGCGCGTGACGTTCGCATCGGAATGTACGAATACGCTCTACGGGGACTTTGGAAAACGTTCGAACCGCGAACCAGTTCGAACCAGGCAAATCGGAACCGTAGTTGTGTGTTACGGTCGACCGCAGACGTCTGCAGCTGATGTCGAATAATGTGATAAACGTTTGTTGCGATCGCGCGGATAACCGCGCGATACGTTATCGTGTAATTGTTACTGTTGTAACCGTGCACGTGTTGCGCGCGAGAGATTTCCAATCCGGTGTCGCATACGAATGCGCCGGACGAAAATTTAGACATAATCGTGCGCGAATCGCGTCTTAAAATAATTTATAACGCCTCAGAGTCCTTACAACATACCGTACCGTTTACACGCGTTTACACGCTTCGCGAGACGACAGGCAATTGAGGAAAATCGTATTCTAAAGAAATCACGCGTGTCAATGGAATAAATCCCGCGGAATTACGCGTTATTTATCAATAATTAATCAAATCGTTTACAATACGCGATCGAACATCAGCAACGTTTATTCGCCGAAAACTCACGCAGAACTGGAGACCTACTTTCGTTTTAATTTCATAAGTGGGTGTACGACGTGTATATCATACGTGTGTATACACAAACCTATCCACACATTTACATATAACATATATATATATTTGTACGCGCGGTCGATATTTGTGATGTATACCGCCGTGACTGCAACAATGAAATCGAATAATGAAATGTGTTCGCAATTCAATTGTTATTATAGAACGTATGTTCTGTTTTATTGCACGTAACGCTTTTACAAAAGAACAATTCGTTTTCGTTCCGTTTTTATTTCGCATGCGCACGCCCGCTCTCGAATCGATGGTTATATCGATATACGTACATCCGCAGTGGAAATCCACTGATGATTATTATTTTTTTTTTTTATCGTCTCTCGGGAAACGTAAGTGATTCTCGTTACATTCGTTCAAAATTTTAATATTTTCACCCCGTAACTTATTTGTGGTAATTATATTAGCTTTTAATTTTTAAATGTCGGCCTACGAGTTTCGCTGTACGTTCATAAGAGGATGTGTTGTTATGGGAATTTACATTTATATATTTATTTATGTTGGTTTTTAAAATCCGACGGATATTTGCCAAGCAATAAGCATTTAAATGGAGATGCACTGGTAGTAGACATTTTAAATCCCGTTAGTTAAATGTACTTATTCTAATCTATCAAATATAAATGTGTTATTGTAATAAAGTTACAGGTAGAAACTCCCGCTGAACTACGCACAAAAAAAACCAACTGCTATGACCAAATGTTTAATTAATGATTATTTATGATCGGAGTATTGAAAAAGCATTTTATTTCACTTCTAAAAGACAGTATAAATATAATATAGATTGCCATATAAAAATTAAAAGTTTACGTTTTGTATAAGGAGTGAGAATATAATTTTGAAAATGGCTTATAAATGTTCTTTAAATAATCCAATAATAAATAAAAAAACACCGAAAAAAATTTGTTTAAAATCTTGGCAGACAATCGATGGCTCATGATAAACAAAATCACCCCGAACAGAATACTGCAATATAAATGTTTTTAAATTTTACGATATACGACTGCAATAAAAAGTATATATATTTATAGGACATATAAGCTTAGGTTCGGATTTATATGCTCTAGAAAAAAAAAACGTGAAATTTTGCTCTTAAAAAATTATTATATATATTTATTTTATACGGACAAATCTCAAAATATGCTCAGAAATATTTGTTTTTCGTAAAAATAGAAATAAAATCATATAAAAATTATATTTAGGTGATATACAATTTATTTATAATGTACATAAAAACAAAATAACTACATTTTTATTGTGCCTGAGGATATGATTAATAAATTGTTTCTTTTTATACGTATTAGATAATTTGAAAGTATTCATTTGTCTTAAACAAACGAGAAAACGGCGTAGACGTATATATCATAAACTACCCGACCGAGTCGACTTATAAGCAATAAATAAAATTTACTGTTATGACATTGCAAATTGTTTACATTTAATCAATAAATACGACTTAAACATTTCGAAATGTGCATGTATTAATAAATAAACAAGCAAATCCCCGACTGACGTAGTAAAATAAAAATAAATTCTTTTTTAATCTCCAGTAAAACAGATTTTTATCTCATTTAACTATCTTTTGAACTAACTAAAAGCAATTTCTACAACGTCCTAACTCTATAGGTGAATAAACATTCCGATATACATGTATATCATATACAACACTTAGTTATGATCATTTTATTAAAAGATATCGGTCGAAAAGCTTTGTTTTACTAAAAACATTCTTTAATCCGTACAACCAACATTTCGGTATATAACTATATTTTTATTATTTCGAAAAAAAACTAATAACGACCATAATATACATAAAAATCGCGCAATATGTGTCACCTCGAGTTTTCGAAATTAAAATTTTAAATAAATACATATATATATATATATACAAACACTCGATTTAGACTCGGATCGAATTAAAATCTCGAGGTCAAGTTTACATGTAGGTCATAAATAATATAATTAACTCCAATTGCATTGGACATCTCGTTGAGTATTTTGTTTTTTTTTTTTTTAGTATTTTCAGTGAAATCTATACATTAACCGCGTGCCTCGTTCAGCTTACACACACACACACACACACATATTGCATAAGAAAAAAAATTTGTTCGCAGGAGCAGCAAATAAGCGCCCGTTGAATCATTATTATATTATGCCTCCGCGTATATATCTCATTAAAATCGTACTTGTATAGTTCAGTGTCGACCTTCTGACCCACTCTGAGCAAAACACAGAAGTTTGGACTAATGCGATTGCCTAATTATATATATATATATATATGTGTGTGTGTGTGCAGGAGCACCAGCAACAGTAGGACGCACACACACACACACACAAATAAACATAAAGCCATTATTGAACCATCGAGAAAGCGTATGACACATGTGCAGCGTACATATCAACTACGAGTGAAAAAGATTGAATACCTACGGGTTCGAATAGATATTTTTCCTCTTACTTTTATCGGTTAAACAATTATAAGGCGTTATTATAATCCTTTCCAGACCTTTCTCTCGTCCGGACAGACTCTAGAGGCCTAATAAAGCTTCTCTCTTTCCATTATCGAACGGAAATCTCAACATTTCGCCAAGACGAATGCACTGCGGGCGCTGCGTCTCTCGCGTACATTTTCGCAGCAGCGGTTCAAAGTTCAAAATCGACCATGCCTAACCGAAACCAAGATCTATCTAAACTATATATCAAACGGTCCGGCGAGTCGTCAAAATCAATATTACACACGACATTATTTTTACCGCGTTGCTGTCAAGAACGAGGACGTGTCTGAAAAGTGTACTGTTACTAGGTACGTCGTACATTATAAAACGGCTTATCTTGCAGAATCACACGAAAAATATCGATATTGAACAGTTTTGTGCCCGTACGTACCTAACTATAATATGATATTAAAACGTGTTTTTATTTCTTTATTTCGCGGTCGTGATCCAACCAAACAAGGGAACGCCTACATATTACGGCATTGTGTTAAGCACAGACACGAATGTTATTAAACCGACCTGACGGGCTGCAGACCAGCGGACACTAGGGGACGAAGAGAATGGATCGAGCTTCTTACGATATATATATATATATATATGTGTATACGTGTATAAAGTGTAGTGGGCGAACGCGCTAAAAAAAACTGGTTCCAGATTGCCTTGTATAGACAACAATTCACTTTGTCTCCGTACAGAATTCCATGAAAATCTCAAGTTAAAAAACGCCCGCGATAACGCGTGTTAAAATAAAAAGCAAACGACACGAAAACGATCTATGCCAATTTATACGACCATAATACTCTTAAATCATGATTATTAGACGAAATGAAATATTATTGAAAATTTTAATAGGAATTTGCATTATTCTACCATTCGTCGATTGTTTGTCGTAACGACGACAACCAAAGCTGGGAAGGAACGTGTCACGGAGCGAAGTACCTTAAAATCGTCAACTCGCGATAACTTGATTAGTTACTTTTTTCCTACTAACTTAAATTGAAACTAACTCCTAAATTAACTCGTTACGATTGTGATCTGAAATGTTAATGTTTCTTATCCTAAACAGGATTTTTAGTAAAGAATTGAACTATCAACGAATGCGAGTTGAAAACTAAACAAACGGTAAATACGTGCTGCATCTGAATAGGCGATGAAAGTAACTGCAACGTTTGAATGACTTGCTACTCAACTTTGGCAACTACATTGTTCGGCTATATACTTATTACTTAACAGATTTCGAATTAACTATTATTTTTAAAAGAAACATGTTACGTGCAAAGATCTACGAAGTCATTATAATTATTGTACACTCGTATCTATGTATAACACAATATATTATCGCGGAATTCCAATATGTGATAAACGCTACCAATATAACTTGATCGATCGAGTCGTATTAACCGAGTACCTGTATTATAAATTTTATGTGCAATCATACTAATACATTTTTTTAAATATTTTTAAAGTTCGAGTAAACAGTATTCTCTCTGCTTAAGGTTCTCATTGTGTGCCACCCGACTATGCAACTAAATCTAAACATATTATGACCTCGTCCTACGCGAGGATAGTTGATAATTTATTAAATTATTACAAACATGTCTATACAGACACTTTATACGTTTTCACAAACGTGGACGTATAAATATTATTTATTTATAATGTAAAAATTGCTTTTAATTTCTCGTATATATGCGCATGATATTATGTAGATAATCGTACAATTATAGTTTATATACTTCTTTTGTAAATGTTTTGTACGTTATCATTGCATAAATATAGATATGATACTGTCACGATTCGTTAAATTACATTTCAGTATGTTAAGCGTACACGATACCTACCCGATTTAAATTATTTACCTATATTTTTCGTATGTCGATTCGTTTAAATAAATAAATATCAAAGAAATTATCAACGAACGACATAGATATATAACATTATAGAACATATAACTACGTATTTTCTGCTTTTTTTAATATTAACTATACGTCAAAAAACGTGTATTATTTATATTTTTTAACTTATCTTAATATTTATAGGTTTTTTCAACAGTCATCATTAAATATTTGAAGACAATACAATATTATGATAAAAAAGTGGTCATCTCTCTCTCTCGTTCTCTCTTTGATACGTACTTTGAAAAATAACAAACGCCTACGTTACGACCAACCATTAGAATAAATTAATATTATTATCGTGTGGTCGACGGGTCGACGACATTATTTTATTAAAAACGTTTAATGTTCCTTTACACATACGAAATATCGAAATGTAATGGCCAACCGTGTATTAATAACAGACTTCACGTGCGGTGACTCATTGCGTACCCACACAAAATATACGTCGGCACTGTAATGTACGGTCATTGGCGATGATTTGATGACGGTTTGGAACGTGATCCAATTCGTTATTTCGCGCCCAAAACGAAATCGTACTCGCGTGATATTTATTTAGAAAAATTCGATTAGTTCCGAAATCGGTTATTATTACGTGCTCTCGTAAACGAACCAGAACGATACAAATATTTCTCGAAGTCCGAACGTAAGTCGCGCGCGTACCGTGATAATACATAACAGTATTTATTATTATTATATACACCATATTGTAGGATTTATTTATACTCGTGTGTGTATATATATATATATTTTTTTTCTATCGACACTTCAAATAGCAACATACCTGTACTAAAAAAAAAAAAAAACAGGTGCATGTGCAGGTCCGACCTTGAACCCGATGTGGTCTGCGTACCTCCTACTAGAAGGCGATTCACTTATAGGGATAAACAGTTTATATATATATATAAATACCTGTACTAGGGATCTATAAATCAAAACACGACCGGCTGTATAACAATTACCCCGTGCGTATATCATTATACACGATCTCACAGTTTTGTCCATAATAATTACCCTCACGGTTTCATAATAACGCGCGCCTCGGGCGCGATTCCCTTTTTCCCTTTTCTTTTGTCTTTCGTGCGTCCGGGGTCATAAATATCTCATCGCATAACGAATGTCGGTAGGGTGTATATAAACAGTAGCTTTTGGTCCGAGTCATCCTACCCCGCTGTATGAAACGTGAACTGAATTCCGATTATTACTTTTGGGTTAAATGTGTTTTTTTTTTTTTTATAAAAACAATACCGTTATGAACACGTTCAGTCGCAATCTACCGCAGGCCACTATTTCACAAAGAGACGGGCACGTTAATGAAAAAAATGTACTCGAATTCGTTAATCCAACGGACATTTTCAACTAATTGAGCATGAAGTCAAAACGGACAAAAAAAAAGTTACGGTGTAAAGTTGATACGGTGCGAATCGAGTCGAAATTAGTTAACGACAACATAAATTAACTGTTCAGGTTAAAAATGTGAACGAAAATTATCTTTTCGACCGGTGAATACCTCGTTTATGTCCATTTGCTATTTTCATATCAAATTGAAACGGGTACACAGCACTTGATGTCCGAGACCTACTGACTTAAGGCCGTTGTTTTTTTTCGGCCGCAAAATTTGTGTTTTGTCCGTCTCGTCGCTTGCTGTTGCGTCTGTCGGGCATTCGTTTTTTTACGGTATTTCTCACGTCTCAAGCACGCGCGTGATGATATCACGGGAACGAGTTTACGTTTTGCGGCAATAGTTTCAAAAATTATTACGCGTTACCGGTTATTATTCTAAAACGTATACACGAACGAACGAACGACAGCCGCGTTCCGCGTATTTCAAACGTCCGCGAACGTGACGAACTCAAACGAATTTCCCCGTAAACGAATAAAATTACGTTTATAAATAACTTTGTGTACGTTGCGCGCGTGCGCACGTTATGTATTGTTTTTGTTGTCGGGAAAAGAAAAAGGGAAAAAAAAAGGCCGTCGTTACCCAACCGCGTTCGCCCAACCTTTTAGGGGCCCATCACGGGCCTGCCGTATAAGATCGTACTTTGCGCGCTTTGGTCACTACGAGAACCTTTCCCGCGCCGTATTTTTAACGTTACGTATATATAACCGAAAACAAAATGTTTCGTTTACCACCGACTTGTCAGTGCGCACGCAGCAAAGACGATACGAACGTTCGCGCGTATCCGAAAGCGGACCTATGTTTTTGTTACACACCATATTGCACGGAATTACCGTTCTTACCTTGATCCGCTCCGCGCGGCGGCCGCTCGCGACCGCGACAACAACGATATTTCGGTTTTTTCTCCACTCGGCACCGTGCACGGAAAATACGTATGACGTCGTGCACCCGTGGTTGTCACGTGTACGCGAACCGCTGCGTATTTATTGCGGACAAAGAACGAGAAATCGCGAAAAGCGCACGGTTCACGACGCGGACCTGTCTCGGTCTTACCCGAACCGACGCGTTTTTCTGTACCCGTCGGGGGGAGCGGGGGGGGGATTCCCGTGCGAGCCGATGGCGGACGGACGGACGAACGGACGGAGAGATGCGAACGCGTAGACGAGTTACCGGCGACTGACGCGCGCGTCGTACGGCCGGCGACGGAGAGAGCGCTCGCCCCTCGCGCGCACCTCCTCCTCCGCGCAACGTTCTCGCGGTCTTCCGCCGCCGCCGCCGACGGTCGCCCGCGTCCGGTTTTCCGCGCCCGGCAACGTCCGGCGACCGGGAGAATAATAACGACAAGGAGATCGTACGAATAATAATCGTGGACGTAATCACCGGCCGACGAAAACGGTCGTTCCGGAGCTCGACGGTTTTTCGCGTACGCGGGGGGACCGGTGACGATTTTGCCGTCACGCGTTCGTTTAAAGTTTTTTATTTGTACGAAATCGGTACACGACGGCCGCGTGTTCACGAGAATACGGACGATCAGAAGAACAGCGGTTCCCAAAGCGTGTGTGCGTGTGTGTGTGTGTGTGTCGCGAGGTGTACGATAATATCGAGAAACTATTATTATCTCGTTTTGGAAAAATGAATAATAAAATAATACGATAATTACAAATTATCCGGACTGTCGTGTGTTTTCGTTTACGGATTTGGCGGGGTTCCGTGGAAGACAAACTTTTTTTTTCACCGATCGAATCGGATCGATCCTGTTGGAACAATCGGAGTATCTCGTATTGGAAAGTAATGCACTCGAATTCAAAAGTCTGCGGATAACGCGTGCGTATTTCCTCAGTAAGCTCTGCATAACGGTATCGCGTGAACGAATCGCACGCGTGTGTTAATTAAAAAACCGCGCTCGTAAAAAAAAAAATTATGAATATTACTTGCAATAATAATTGTACGACCATTAAACATCCAATTAACGGACCTAAATACCATAATTATCGAACAAGATCGAGAGAAACAAGGAGTATCTGTAATTAATTATGTACGTACCAAATTTACGTACGTGAAATTTACTTGAACACAATTATAATACGGAAGTTTGCTGACGCAAACCGTGCGTTTAAACGCTTTTTCTTCGAGATGTTTGAAATACTTTCAAAGAGTATTGTTTTCGGCAAGTATGCGCGATTGGATAATGCTCGGATTTCAATGCATTTACCTACCACTATTTCATCGAAACATTCGTTTTGTTGGGTCGTGTTTTAAATGTTCTAAACTTCTAAACTATTCTAAACGTTAACGTTAGTCGAGTGAATGCCGACCTTCCACGCGAACGGGTCTCCGGGACATACACAGACGATAATATTTCTGTTAATCGTACGACGACGACGTATTTCCGACGCCTAAGTATGCATGTAGTATTATTAAGTTGTTTTTTTTCTTTCCTTTTTTTCTTTTCTTTTAGGCTCGCCGCGATGACTCCGAGTCGTTTTACGCGTACTTTGGTTTTTTTCGTTCCATCAAAACGAAATATTTGAACTGCAGTGCGATTAAAACGTTTTCATAATTGCGTTTCGCTCGTCCGGTAATATTACGAGAACAGAATGATCGCCCGGCTCTGTGAGTTGTAAATATTACGAGAAAAAACATTTTAGGACCGTAATTGTTTTACCCCATAAAATAATCACTAGAATAATTCGATTCGAAATCGAAAATTCTCTATAAAACGTTGTCCTTTGTATAATAACGTGTTGACATCTTTTCGTGTCGGTCTTTAGCGTTATATTCCCTTCCCTTCCCGGCAAGCAACGATTTGTATCGCCTTCTTTGATATGTCAATTGTAGTCATAAATTTTTTCTTTCTGTAGTGAACATTCAAAGAGATGGTTTGCATCTTGCACTTCACCTCAGTCGCATTTTTCATCCTTTTATATTCCCCATTTTTCCATATTACCAGCTATTCTTCCTGTTTCCGTTCGTATCCTATTTAGTGTTTTCCATATCGACCATGGTAGCCCAGGTGATAATCTTTCTTTTGGGTCCTTCCATAGTTGTGAATCATTCCCTTTCATTCCCTCCTTCCATATGTATATTCTTATTTCGTCGGGTGTTTTTTGTAAGCTATGTGTTGTCTTTAGGAAGGTTAAGTTAGGGTGCCTTACTTAACACTATCGTACGAAAAATAAATACATACATTGTTGACGCTGTGCGAACGATATATCTTCATACGTAGATTTCGAGTTTAAAACGTAAGCCGACGACCGTCACAAGGCGCGTTTATTAATAAAACGCATAAATAAGTAAGGACTTTCGTGAAGCGCTATTATAGGAAAATAATTTCGAACAATATGAAAACAATAACACGATGTGTTACGAAAATGCGTGTAACCTAACCTTTCCGTTTGTTTTTCGTTTTTTGGACGAAACCGTATGAACATGTATTTATACTGTTATACTTGCGCGAAATTCGTCGAAAGATAATTGTGAACGACAGCTAGAAGGCCGTTAATATTAACTGTACATTATGCGCGACGACGTTTTAAATATTACGAACGTACTGAAACAATATAACGCGATACGACGTTTTATTTTTAAAACCAAACGCAAACAGTGTTGTGTCATCGGAAACCCGTAGATTCTAATGTGTATCGCGAAAGTTATGCATTGTCGGCGACAGTCGCTTAACACTTTCGACAAACGTTTATGAAGCAAGTGAATCTTTTCCCGGTTCGAAATTCGAACATGCAAAATATAACGGGAAATAGAACAACTTCATTTATACATACGTAAATAGTGCCGTTGTTGTTTTGTTTTTTGTTTTCGAAACATCGAATGAACAATGTACGTGTGTTATACAAATGGCGTTTACGGTGTTTAAAATTTATATTTAAATTCGTACCGAACCGGACACTTTCACTCGCGCAGCCAATGTGCGTATGCTCGCGGATAATGGCGGGAAGTCCGTTACGAGTGGAAAACCGTGTTTTCTTACGTCAAAGTGTTTTTATTATTGTAGAGCGTACGACGGCCGTCGTCAAGACCAACTCGTACCTGTTTGCTCGCCGAATAAAATAAAAACCGTTTTAAGGTTTGACGGAACCGTACGAAATTACACCGCGCCGTGGCAACGACGGACTGAGCCATCGGACATGTAGCTTGAGATCGTGACTTTTCTCACCGGGCCCGTTAGATACGTTTCCCTTTTCTGTTCGCTTTTTGTATCCGCTTTGAATCGCCAGAGCGTGCGTAGAATTTTAATTCCTAATACCCTCCTGAATAAAAAACACGTGGTTTGCTGTATCTCTGGCATGCAGCCGTTAGTTTTACGTGGATACGTCTATGCAGAGGAATATGGTAAGTTCCTCCGTTACCCAATTGATAACGTCAACGAGTAGAGAATTTGCTTAGAATGACTCACCCCTAGTACCGAAAACATAGACGCGTCCACGTCGGAAATACATTTTACTCTAGTTGCACTTTCTATAATAAATAACGTACAATTTCTGTTGCGAATGGTTTGTCGGCAAGCGCTCGTGTGTTTATTAAATTTTATTTTTAAGCCGTTTTCAGAGAAAACCGTACGCTGTTGCTTTCGTAATCGTCAAGATCATATTATTGATCAGTAATAACGATACGCAACACCTTCGACGTCGGTGTAAAAAAAAAATCGCGTGCACTCGTTGTCGGGCACTTAATGCGCTGAAATAATATCTCTTTGACTAACCATCGCGTATACGCGACGTCCGTTTTTTTGTAATAAACTAAAAACTTATTAGTGTTCAACCCAATTTTTTTAATCGAACGCACAATCTAATATATTTGTTTGTTAATCTGATATTTTGTAATGTTATTTTTAATTATGAGTATTATACACTTCGTTAACTCTTGTTTATTGAGACGCGTACATACGAACGCACGAATGATAACGAAAATTATCGGCTGACGTATGTAAAAGTCATTTTCTACGGACAAAAATCAAGTAACAAATTAAAGAAGTTCGTTCGAAGATGACAACCTTAAAAAGCATTTGATTATTCTGGCGTTAACAAATATTTTGATTGGTATTTTATATAACATGGAAATTATAATCATGTTATACAACTTTTTAAGCACATATTTTTTTTATTTCAACGCTTAGAGTTTCGAGTCGTGTTAATAAAGTCCTATGTGATTGAAGTTCTTTAATATATTGCTTTAAAATTCAGAGCATAGTTCATATTGCAGTAAGCAAAATCTATTTTATTAAGTGAGAGAAACACAAGTCATATTAGTTTTGAAACACAACGTAGTCATTTAGGTAGTATCTATATTTTCCTATTAAATATTTTTAGCAAATTTCTGTTCAACATTATAATTTTAATTTAGCCACATTATTTAAAATCCGTAATTAGTATTCAGAATTGTATTTATTAATTATTGGCATTCACTTTTTAATTTCATATACGTGTAAGATTGTATATGGATGGTAGTAATTTTGAGTACACTAACAATTATTTGGGCAAAATAACATGTTTTTCTAAATGTGGTTTTGATTCAACAATAGAAAAATTGTACTTTATTTGTTTAGATAAATTAATATCATCAATTTATTAAAATACGAGGAAGAATAAATTAAATGAACAACATTTCACATGTAATTTCCTAAATTCAATCATACAAATTATATGTAAAGTGGTCAGAAAATCTTATTTCATAATTGTCACATGAAACTAAAAATAAATACAATATCATATTTAAATGTTAACTTTGTTTATTAATTTATAACATTTAGAACTTCACACACAAATCAATAATCAATATATTCTTAACTAAATACATATAAAATATGATTTTATTGAAAAGTATAATAAAATATCAATTTAATTTTCAATTTAATTTCACTAAACCCGAAAAAACAATTATTACGAAAAACATAGTGTAGAATACGATCATATGCATTATATACGCAACTCAATAATTGTTATTATTATTTCAACTCTGATCACTGAAGTGATCAGAGTAGTAATGAAAATTTTCAAATGAAATTGACGATGATGATGGTTGAAGAAAATCAAAAACTTGCTCCGGATTTCCTAAACATAAAAAAACAATTACTATTTTTTAATTATTATTGTTATATAACATCATAATTATAGTATAACAGCATACTCTGAAAAATTGTTAAATTGTTCAAGTTATATGCATAAGAAACATATTTTTTCAAATTATTTTTTAATTTACAACCAGATTGAAGACAAAATGTGATACTTACATATACAATAAATACGATAATTCTTTTAAATTTTTTTAAATAATTTAAGATAAAACGAAAGATGTTAAATGAAAAATTATGTCAAAAAATATTTGTTGATTTGTAACGTGCAAGCATGGACATAAGTGCTCACAAACAGTATAATATTAACTATATTTTAAAAGTAGTATTATGATTTATAAAATTGGAGAAAATACAATAATAAAATCATAAATATTAAATTTCATTTCGGTGATACCAAAAATGTACATAGTGTTAGTGACTTCGACGATCATTTATAATTCTCTGAGATCATAACAAGGGTTACAATAATTTCATTGACCGAGTGCAAATATAAATAATGGAGAGGCCTCGTAGTTAACATTAGGAATGTGCTCTAAATTTCAGCTATAAACACGCATATTTAATGTTAGTTCTATCATTATTGTTATAATTGGCTAGTGCTGTAATTAGGAAAGGAAAGCACCCTAAATTATAGTAATCTAAGCACATCTTAATTATTATTAATATAAAAAATTGTTATTAATATTTTCAGAAATAATTTTAATGGAACTGTTAAAGTTATTTTTGTTGTTTTTATTTTTAGAAATGTTATTGTTGTATGATTTTTAAATTATAATTTTCCAGTTTTGCGAATATTTTACGCAGATATTTTAGAGATGTACCTGGATATACTTTATTACAAAAGCCTTCTGGTCCTAACGCTCCGGAACGTGCTAAAAAAAAAAAACAATTAATGTACATTTATTAACAAAGTAGGACTATAGTTAATATTGAATAGTGTTTTCGTTATTTGTTTTGTATATTGAAACATATTTTTATTGCCACGGATGTAAATTAAGTTTCATATTTAATAACATAGGTATAGTATTGCAATAAACAAGAAAATTTCCGTAAATAAATTCGGTGGTATGAAAGAGTTATGCAAAAGCAATAAGATATAACAATGTTCATAATGGATTAAATATTACATAAGGAAGACAATATATTCGTGATATGTATTTCCTTTAAAAATTTCATATTAATTGTATTTTTAATATTTGCATTCAGTAATTATAATACATACGATAAACTTTCTTTATTGATTTAAGCATATAATCGTAATATCCTCTAGCTACACCTAAGGTAGGATATTAATATAAATGTTTTAATATTTTTCCAAATTCAATTATAATAATATTGAGTATTTACAATCGTGGGAAATGCTCTAAATAATTCTACATACTATAAGTGAATTGTCTTATCCATTGTCAATTATCAAATCACGTATTTCTTGTTTTGGTCAACGATCAAATTATAAAATCCTAATAAGAAATATTTTTGATTGATATCAAAACATAATTAACATACCATTCATTTCCCTCGTTCCAACTTTTTTATTTTCAAAAAGAAAAATCAAGTATAAAAATGTATATATTTCATTATGTACACAATGATTTAATAGTTAGGAAATAAGATTGCTGGGAAGTTAAAAATAATAATTTCTAGATTTGAAATCTTTAGTTTTGACAAATAACATATATGAATCAATTTAGATGTAATATGAGATATTAATTCTTCTTTTAAGTATATATTATTTAAATTTATAAAGGAAAATAATTAAATATAATTTACATACTTATATTGTAATATACATATTCCACTGCTGACATAGCATCTGTATTTTCTAAACCAAAATAATATTTGGACATTTTTTAAATATAATCCTTCAACTTAGATAAAAATTCTAGAAATATAGCATGAATTACTTTATATATTTATTAATAACATATATTAATTAATTGAATTGACATCTTAGCATGTTAAAGTACAATAGAATAACTCACCGTTAAAATTAAAAAATTCCAAATTATCTGGTAAATTGTTATATTTTAAAAAATAATTAAAGTAGAATGTCTATTTGCAAATGTGAATTGATTATGCAATACTGTAATGGTCCTTAATCATTTTCCCAATTGAAATATAAGACGATATTAAACTATCAGTATAATTACATTTACAATACGCTTCCTCACTGACGTCGGACATCACAGACGGAGGATGTCTAAATCCTTAAATCATAAATATTTGTATTGTGATTAATTTTCATTATAAACATCGTGTACTTAATATTATATGAAAACATGTTTCATACTACACTTTAAAACAATACGCAATAAATTCGATTTTTTAAATGTTATCTACTGCTGTTGAATATCGTATTTGTGTATCCAGTATTATAGATAAAACGTAGTTTAATGTTGAATATATAATATGACTAAAGTGCATAAACAATTTTATAATGAAAGAATTTATGAATACAACTTTTAAGGTAAACAAATTCTTCGTATTCATTTTTTTAATTGCATGTATACAAGTATTTATTGGTCTCTTACCAGTGGCGTACTTAAACCTTAATTTTAGGGAGGGTTTTAATTTTAGTTTTCCGATATTATTGAGTAAAAATATACATCTCATAAGAAATTAATTCTTTCATAAAAATTTTCGTGGTGTTTTATCTATCACTAACCCCCCCCCCCCCTCACACGGTTAGTACGTAACTGTCACTCACAAATCGTTAACGATTAAATATTCGTAAATGAAAAAATACATTCTGCTATTTGTACTATGCCTAACATTTAATTTATGATTTAGGTATAGTGGAATAGCAATAATAATATTAATCTTTAATTATTTTAATATTAAAATATATCTAAAGAAATCAATGCAAACTTTGTATGTTTGACATGCACCAATCCATTGGTTTATCAATCATGCCATCTTTATAAACTAAAAATTAAAGGATCTCATTTTAAGTAACAAAAATTCTTGAATATGATCATTTCATATCATCAAATTGTTTCTTAGTTTGTAAAAAACTGACAATTATGCTACATACCTTTAATGAATTTGTTATAGAGGTATTCATAATAAAAATATGAAACATCTAAAAAATAAATTCAAAAATATTATTTCAACTGTTTTTTCTCTATATCGATAATATAATAGAAATACACATTTTCTAAATAAAATATCAAATGTGAAAAACGAAAATATACTTATTTTATATTTAATTGTTATTTTTTAAGGTCTTTAATCTTAATGTGTTATTTTATGATTGAACAATTAACCTTTTTCTTTGCCAATTATATTATGCTTTATGACTATAAAAATAAAAAATATTAATATGCTTCTTAAAATAAAGTGATCTTCGACTCTTAATACATATTATATTTTTACATATCGTAACTTAGATAACTTGGAGAATGAACTAATCCTTAACGTACATTTATTGTTTCAATTATGTACATGATTAACGTTAAATAATTTATCGTGACCAGGCTAACGTCATTTTATTTTAAGTTATCACGTTCCCTTTTCAAATTCAAATGCGAAATTCGTACATTTTGTTTTGTTTTCTAATAAGGGTATATTATTTAACAACAATCGATATTTATTATAAACAGTTTCTTTCTTTACTGTCCAGTAAATATCGATAACTACAACGTGGATACAATTTTAAAAATATATCAGAAATCCCTGATGGCGAGAATTTTTAAACAGGTTTTCGTCACCCAGTCCAATGTTAACAAATTTTTAATTGCAATCATTTAACACGATTTAAAATTGATAGTTTAATAGTTAAGTAAAATGAATGAGTCAATTCTTTAACGATGCATTGCGCATTTAATTTGACAAAATAACCTACATTTTATAATGAAAAAATGTATTTAAAATTATTTACGTGAAAAATATGCATGTTCGAATGCTTGATTACCATTGAGTCTTTCTACAAGTTAAAAATAATACATCAATATCAATTATAAAAAAATATGATATGTTGGATGTTGTAAATTAATACAAAATGTGTTCATACGAAAATCTATAATGTAGGCTATTATTTTGAATGTGATATGATGTCATAATTATCATTTTTATAAATTTAATTTAAAAAAAATCTCAATTACAATAATTTTTGCCTGAGGAATCGAATTACTAGTGTATTAAATTCTACATACAACAAATATAAACCGTATAATTAACTATAATTATAATATAATGACAAACAAGCACACATATCGATATTGCAATAATTTTGATGTCTCCATGTACAATACAATACGTAATTATTTTATATTCTCTTTAAATAAAAAACACACTGATAGTTGTTCATTTGGAAACACCGATTATATATCCAAGCAGAATACACGTAATTTTAAATTCATAAGACATGTGTGAAATAATTCTTTCACGGACACTCCGAATATAAACAGAACAACAAATAACCAATACATGCATCGAGGACAAAAAAACAAATCAACTACGGACATAACGACTTTCGAAAAGAATTAAACACAATTAAATAACAAATAAAGGGATTATTCAGTCAAGAATTGCTCGGCTGGATAAATGTCTTTCTTAGAATAATAAATAAAAAAATAACCAGAAGAAACGTGCATATAAAATAAATTTCAAGCTCCGAAAGCAATACACATCAATTGGACTAAATAAAATTTATATATATACATATACAGGTATGTGCATGGAAAACGACCCAAAATTAACAATCATAACGCTGAATATCATGCGTACTGCAACTGTCAGATGCGGTTAATTTAATAACTAGTAGCTTGTTGGACAGCCCGACTACTACCATGCCAAAATTGTCATATAAAACAAACAATCATATCATTGACCCATCGATGATCTCGTCTTCGCGTCAGTGTTCGTACATTCCAGCTACGAGCTGCAACTCGAGAGAAATCGGTCTTCCGAAGTACAACTATAGTTTTGTGCACTATCGCCAACCAGTTTTAGTTCATTTAATTTTGTCAGTGAATTTAATTTATTTTTTCTCCCGTCAGGCAAAACATGGTACAAATGGTATTTGGTATGTGAGCGTACTGCAGTGTGTTAGTTTTTTCCTATCCCATGTGACTGTTAGTTTGTTATTAGCCTGCTTATTTCTTGAATGAAAAGCGCAAAATTTGATCTTGCTGAGATTTAGCTTGAGATGATTGACCCTGTAATTTTACCAAACATTTTAGAAAGTTTCGCTTCTATCGTTTCGGAATTAATCTATGATGGAAAATTCTTTCATGTAATTTTTATGTATATTAGAGAGACTGACCGATAGCTAGGTGGCAATTCGGAATTCTGACCTTGTTCCAGGAGGGCTATTACTTTAAGATTCCCTCAGATTTTAAGGATCTTTGAAGTAACTCTGATATAAAGGAAAATATTTAAAATCCCTCTTTTTGTGATTGTGTCGAAATATTTGATTTGATCTGAGAACATGTTATTCAGTCTGTCTGATTGCCTGTTCATTAATTAATTTATAGCAGCTTCATGTTCCTTACCTAGGATTGTATTTCCAAGTTCGTGCGTCTCATTGTTCTCCGTCTTCGTGTTATCCTCGGATTCCATGGTCTTATGTTGGTCTCCTTATTTTTACCGTTCATTATAATTAAGGAGCTAATCCGTCCTATTTCGTTAATCTTCTCGTGCGTCGTGTTTTTTATTCAGATATCAAAATTCAAGTACGGAAAACAATGTAAGAAAATACAATTCGCCTACATATAATCTATGATAACATGAGGTTTTCATTCATAATTTATTTTTCTACTTGTTTATTTAAATTATTACAATACTTACTACTAAATTTCCCTATATTTATGATTTTTCCTAATTAAAGATTTAACGTTTATATAATAATCATTAATTTAATAGAACGAGATATTACACCGTTCACAGAAATATCATCATAACCCAACCATCGATTTATCTTTACTAACTATAATGAATCTGACTCATTAAGTACCAATAATATATATATAGATGTATGAAAATACGTTAATATATACTCGTAAATATATATACATATGTACAATACTATGAACCAATATTCTTACTTATGCAATCTGGAACATAATGTAAAATATATATTATTATTATTATCATTATTAATTAACGATGCTATTGTTCTCGCGTAATCGTACCAGTAGTGGGATATATGTCAATGTCACAATACTCGAGTGGTCGTTTTGCATAAAAATCTAATACAAAAATATATATATTTTTAGTTAAACATTACATTTTTCCATAGATGTTGAACAATTAATGAAGATTAAGCAATTTAGATAATTGAATATGCAAAAAATATGAATTTCGTTAATAATTAATGTTAATCAACTGAATCAACAGAAGAGTAATTTTGCATTAAAAATATATTGAAGTGATAATCTATAATACAACATTAGAAGAAGTATCCATGTAAACTTGTAATTATTTTATTCGCTTAACGAATATACAGTTTAAAAATCCAAATTTTGCATATTTGTAACATTCTTGCTACATCATGATGATACATACCACGGTTATTTAAAAAGGTTTCCAGAATATAAATATAATATGATTTTGCGATACCTAAAGAATAATACATAAATTACAGTGTTCTTTCTCTTTCACTGTTAATGAATTTTCCATATATATATATATATATATGTATGTTATCCTATTTAACGAATTTCTTATAATGATATGTAATATTATATTGCTAATCAAATAATGTCTATCGTTAATAGAATTTAAATTATATTTATATATATATATACATAAATGATTCAAATCTCGATTTAATCAAAAGATCAGTTATTTTTAATTAGTAACTTCATAAAAAAAGATGTGAAATTCTTAAGGAAATAATTTATAGTTAAGAAATAAGTTGATGTTATGATTAGATTAATTATTGTTAGTTTTCAGTTAAAATTTAGAACAAAATTATCTTACTGTTCATTTTTTGTCCTCCAACTTTTTTATTAATAAACAAAAATTACAAATTTATTAATAAAAATAATTCTATAATTTCACGCTTGGGATTCCATAAGGTTATATAGAATATCATTTGCACACAACATAATATTTATCAAATTCATAATTTATTCACGTCATTTTTATTACATATCAATAATGATAAAACTAAATTAAAATTTGATTTACTATAATTAATATTAATATTATCACTAAATGTATGACATTCATTTCATCCTTATATAAAATCACTTAAGTTGGTAAAAATGATGTTATTAAGCTATTTAAGCATTAAGTTAAAAATTAATATTTATGCCATGCATTTATTTATTGTAATTGAATACGTTTTTCAAAATTCTAAATGAACAAAACCGTGAAAATTTCTCGATTTATATGAATTTTTACACTATGAATTTATTTTGTACAGCAGTAACATTGATTACGCAGTACAATAGTAAATAATTTTTCAAATTGATGATGAATTGTAATTCACTTACACATATTAAAGTATGCATGTCTTAGAGCCGAAAAAGAATCGCTTCCATCTTAAAACCAAATATTATTAAAAATTGTATGTATAATATGGCTGTAAGCAAATATGTTTAATAAATTTCACAGATTTATATTGATCTATTAATATTGCTTTGATTAATATGTATGCATTTAAATAAATACTAAACGTACGTGCAAAACCAGCTTCCTCTATCAAACCTAGAAAATGTATTGTTATAATAAGTGTATTTAGAATATTGTGCTTTCATTTAATTAACAAAAGAAAAAATATTATTTCATTCATGCATAATTTTAATGAGTTAATATAATGTTGTAATTAAAATTGCATACATGGTAAATGGATAAGACAAGTTAGATCGGTGTGAATGTTTTGTGAGGATTTAAATAAATATTATTGTAGTACCGTTCTGATCACAGAGAATTCACGTAAATAAATATCATGCTGTGACGAACATAATTAATTATCGTTGCAATATTATTATTGTTTATTTTTGTTACCTATTTGCACTTTTGTGTCATTGAGATATAGTAATTATATATTGTTGTTTTTCAGTCTCGTCGCAGTTTTTATTATGCTAACTATGTCGTTGTTTTACCTTTGTTAAATTATTATATGTCTCTTTAATTTACTTCAAAAGTTGGTGTTTGGTGTAGGTTTAATTAATTATTTCACCCTCGTATGCCCTTCACCACAGTGCTATTAAATAATGATGTATAAATAAAAAATTTAATATTTTTAAATCATAATTTATAAATAATATTGTATTATTCCAATAATTACCAATGCATACATCTATAAATTGTTTGTCCATCAACTGATGATAATTTGATCCTATAATAATAAATATTAGTATCGATTATTAATATGCAAGTTACTTACCACGAGACAATACATATACGACAATAATTCTCAAATTATTCACAATCAAAATTGTCGGTAGGTTTGTCTTAAGACATTTAGTCTAACCGTATTAAACCATATATTTAATGAAAAAAATCTTTCATATTGGAGTAAAATGACCTTTATTTTAATTTTAGAGCCATCTAGTCGTTCAGCGTTGGATAAATATTATTTATTATTATATTAATTTATTAACTATATAAATTAGTGTAATTTATGTAAATAATTAATGTAAACTTTATACCAATATTATTACGGCAATAAGACAATGGATCACAGATCATATAATAATTGAAATCTAAAAATTAAACAATTCTATTTGTAGGCCTTTAAATTTGTATATTTTAATATAAAAACTATAAAGTAATTTAAAAATGTATTTATAAAATAACAATAACTCTACAGACCCGAAATGGCACTGATAAAGAGATAGTCAACATATCCATGTCCAATAACTAAACAAAGTTATACTTTAAATATTCATCGAACTCAGTATGAGAGGAACTCAAGAGTTATATTACTAAAACATCAAATCTAAAAACATTAAATTACCTACTCATTACTTTTAATATATCGTTTAACGGAAAATGAATATAATTTTGATATAAAATGAAATATAACTGTTGAACTGACAAAAAAATTACCGGTATCTTCTGTTTGCCATTTAGGCGAATTCACTAAACGAATGATAAATAATTATTTTCTTTTTTAATGTTAATAATGTGTTCATTATATATAAGATGATAACATTATTTTATATTCTTTGAATATAAACTACATGATAATTAATAACATAGCACTTCAAATGGTTATAATTTAAGACTTATTACTGGATCCAAAATTTGCAATTCAACCCTTTATAAATTTATCATTTTGTAATTTTGATATATTGAAAACTGTGGACCATCACTTTAATAGATTTTACTGTAAATTATAAATATTTATGTGACGATGGTTTGTCAGTCACGCACGGGGAGTTTCAACATCGGAACTGTGTAAGATACGATTTCTTACTCCACACAATGGCCGACAACCCCTCTGTTTTATCGGAACGATCAGTGGCGTACTAACAGGGGGGACCCCCCCCTCAAAAAAAAAAATGTTTATGGAAGAATTAATTTCTTATGAGATGTATGTTTTAAGTCAATAATATCGGAAAACTAAAATTAAAACCCCCCCAAAATTCAGGTCAAAGTACGCCACTGGGAACGATGATACTGATAAAATATTTGCCTGTGAAAATAAATTCCCCCATTGACAATGAAGGTTTTTGTGAAGGCACAATATCCCGATCAGGGACTGCGACCTTTCATACACCATTGCAGATATATTTTGAGAGTAACAACATCACTTGTATGATGAAATTCCCGTAAAAATAAAATAGTTTCATATTTATTCAAAAATTCCATTGAAAGTAGATCTTTTTTCTACCACAAAATTATTAATTGTCATTAGTTGTATTACGTTGGATATATATTTTTTTTTTTGCCGCACCTTACCTAAATGCCATTACACGCGTATAGATAATAATTGTAACAAATTATTTCCAAGTTATAACAGGTTTCCCGATTCAAAGCGCATTTTCGATATTCATTGTGAACACAAATATTCTGATGCACGTCATCTTTAAAGTTGATTTAATTTATATATTGCGTATTAATTAATTTGTACATAAGAAAACATATGTATTAAAGAGCTAACAGTGATTCAAATTAAAAACTCTCAAATATATATCACGACACGCAATAGCCATCACTTTATTCTATTCAGTCGATTCATGAAAAAAATAATTTTCATAACGTAAAATTTAATGTATTTAATGTATTGGTAGAAATCATTAATTTTGATTACTCACGGTCAATGTGAATATAAACATATTGGAATACATTTATAGCACGGTCGTTTACTGTACGAAGAAATCAATAAAATAATATGAACGTATTCGATTATGTCGTGTTTTATAATACGATTAATTAGATTCCGCATAATTCATACGTGATTTATAACATAAGTACAAATAATGCTTGTGATATATCATAAGTGCGTTAATATCAGTGAGGTCTATTAAAATTTGAAACTATTCATTACAAATATCAAATGTTCTATGTATTTAAAATGTACAACAATGAATATACGATAACCACTAACCGTTAATCCCCATTTTCTTAATGTGATCTGGATAATAATTTGACTTTCGAATTATAATTATTTATATTCCTTAAATGTTTAATTGATTAGAACTATATTAATTTATTACATTTCTGCGTGACGTAAGATTATGCTATGCAATATGTTATTTTATGGACATCAGTTATAAGTGACTTATATATTAAAATACTAATTTGACGTTCGAGTTATAAAAAAAAAAAATCAGCAGTTTTACATCTTCTTCAAATGCAAATATGCCAGAGATTGTACCCTTCACATATTATGGGGGTCAAAGATGGTGCTTGGACAAGCCAAAGATGGACGGGACCAGTGTTTTTTTTCGGACATTTCTCCGGGGGGACTGAGCCCCCCGGAGAAAATTTGAAAAATAGTAAAGAAATATCAAATATTAGAAAAATGTAATTTTGAAATCATGGTAAATGACCTACAATCGTCATATATAATAACACTATGTGTGTATGTTAGACTTATGAAATTTTGTGTATTGTTCACGATCATAATAACAGACAAAGGTAATTATTATCAAAGAAATTGTTTTTCTTGATGTAATATAAATGACCACCCAATTTTTTTCAAATGCCCGAAAACCCCGTGGAACTAATAACGTTTTAAATTACAAAAATAGATAATCAATATTCTTACCGAGACATTCTAAAATATATATAAAAAAAAAATCAATTTTTATTTAAATTTAATTTGTAAATCAATTTCTTTAAATACGCTTAATGTAAATCGTTGGTTGTATCAAAGTATACAGAATACTATGTTTATATAGTTTATGTAATAAATTATTCTGATATTTTGATATTAAATAATTAACTCAATAAAATATGGTCTAGTAAATAGAGGCCACCGCAGTTTTACAAAAGACGTTAAGTGCACATAGAAGTTCAGCATCAGATAATAACCTATTAAGCTACAAAATGACTATATTCTACATCATTTTTGAAATCTCACATATTCTAATTTACATTAAATGTATGATCAAACTTACTATCAGCATCTGGATTACCAAAAGTTAAAATTATTAAAGTTATTGCGATAATGAAAACATTCAAAGATATAGAAAATGTCATGTTTATTTTCTTTTTGTTACACCTATACTGAGACATTATTACAATCCAACATCAGCGTTTAGCGGTAACCGATAAAAAATGGTCTCGAATAAACAAAACCATAGGCAAATCGTATATGATTGTTTGCACAAATGAAAAAATAACTTCAACAAATTAAAACGATTGTAGAATCACAAAAACTCACGAACACGTATGCATTTCCACAAATGCACGAATAACTAATTGTAATTTTTACTTCATAAAACGATTTTGTACTTTTGAAGCACAAAGATTCAAACCAATTTTTATCAAAATTTTGTTTATGGTGTTTTCCTATGTATTTATTGTAACACTTAGGTTTCCAAAAACATCATAAGCAAAAATAGTTTGGTTTTGGGGGATACATTTGAACCTACACTTGAATACATATTACAGTTTGAAATTTTAAAAAAATAGAAAACACGAGAGAACAGTTTACGTGATTGTGTGTACATGTAATTTGCTTCTTTAAGGACCAAGTATCAAACAAACCAAATTCAACGATTTTAAATTTCTCGTGGAATTTTCGTCACTGAAAGGAAAACGTTGATTTGAGGATAACGTTTTTTTTTTCTGGACGTTAATTTACAAAACTGCGATGTTGAAAATCAAGAAGTCTACTCTGATGGCGATTATGAAGACTAACGTCATTAATATAAAATAAAGTAAAATTAAAACTAATAGGACACACAATTCGTACGTGTAATTCGATCTGTATGCTTATTCAAAAGTTGTGAACAAAGTCAGAATGTTTAATTGAAATGAAATAGGTAATTATTGTTTGATGCCCAAGAAGGGCGTTTTCGCGACCGGATATCTCGTTTATTCACAGCTTCGTTCGCGGACACAAAGGAAAACCAAACGAAGGCATAATTATTTTCGCTAAGATCGTTTTTGATCATTCGTCCGACCGACACGAATTCTATAAGCCACGCTCATCAGCACCAAAAGAGTGACACAGATTCGAAACTTTAACTTCGTTCGTCTCAGTCAAAACACGTTTTTAGACAGCCCTCCACGTACGTCGTCTCCGTCGAACGCGTCGAAAATACGTTATTATCATTCAGTCGTTTACGACCGGTCGGTTCGGACAAAAACGGGTGGGTGGGGGGGGGAGGGGGTGGTGCCCACACGGACGAGACGCGCGGCCTGGCCTGGTCGTCGGATTCGAAAGCGAACGTTTTCGGATTCGTACGCGAACACGAACGGTGTACTTTCACTCGTTTTTCTGTTCCGCCGTCTTGGCGGAATCGTTCGGTCTCGTTTTTCGTGATCCGACGTACCCCAAAAAAACCGACCGTCGGTCCCGAAAAACGGAACGATCGAAACGAACGCCGAGAAAGGCAGAAAAGAAAAACGACGTTGTCGCGTTCGAAACGTTCACGTCAACACTCGTATACTTGCGCACACACACACACACACACACTCAATGATTATTTTAATGTCCAACAATGTTCGACGGACGGCGTGTTACCGGCCAGACGCAAAAAAATACACACAATCCGATCAGGTTATATAACCGAGGGCGGACTGAGACCCTGAAGGCTCAGGTGGGAGGCCTTAAACTAACGTAATCAACACGGACAAGCGACTTGATGTTACGATTTTCAATTTTCAATCAAATAAACAACATGATAATGTATAACATAAAAAAATAAAACTGATTTCGAAAGAAAATGCACTGAAAAGTGTGAAATAATTCACAAAAATCTTGATTTTTCCAATTTCGGATTACGATTACAGTGCGATGTGTGGAAGAGATAACAAATATTAAAAATCTTTTAGAACATGGTAATGATTTTTCTATTAGGCATTATATTATTTTGTGTGGGCCAATAGGACATGATAAAAAATATAGCTTGAGGCCCAAGAACAAAATTTCTAGAAGGCCTGGGTTATAACGGTTATCGGGTGAAATCCAATTTTTTTCTTCTTTTTTTACCAAAAAAAGTTTTATTTTTACAATTAAGAATACAAAACATTAGTAGAACAAAATGACGCGACAGAACATTCGTAAACGATTCCACAAGCCTAGTGAATACTACTAATCGGTCTGCTCGGGGCGCGTTCCATCGTTGTGTGTCTCCGGTGTCGTTATTTTCCGATCGCTCTTGGCTCAAACACTCCGACGCGCGTCAGCTGGAGCTCTTTATGACGGACGTTTCCGTTACATCAGTAGCCCCTCAACGCGATCGTTTTCTTCTGTACCTCTCTCTTGCACCGATTTCTAGACCCGGCGAAAGGGCACGCGGCGAGGTTCAAACACTTTTCGTTGCCAAATAATCGATTCGATCGTATCAGACACTGATGATATTATATCGTGTTCACACGGAGTGTTATCGACCTACACGATTGCGATTACTGTACACTGTCAATCAATTATATAGGTCAAATTCAATGTTTTTTTTTTCTTTTAAAGAAGGATTTATTTTTACACTTAAGAATAAAAAATATTAGTAAAATATGCAACATTATACAAAACATTTGTAAATAGATATATTTAAACCAGTAGACGTTACTCAAGCCAAGTAACTGTACGAATCTTTCTGTCCCTCGGTCCTCTCTAGGTATTCTTTTTCGATCAGGATGTCTATACACTTTTTGATCACATTCACTCTGGGCTTGAACCTTGTTGACAACTGGGTCAGCACTTCAGCCGTCAACTGCTGGTGCTTCATCATCTTACGCATTTTCATTATTCGCACAATAGCAGCTTGTATCAACATTTTCCTGTCCTCCTCTATGTGCTTGTGTGTGCTCTCTTGTTCCAATTTGATTTCTTGTTTCATCGGGACGTTGATGTTCACGCGCAACTTTTTATTCTTGTAGCCAATAAATAAGCTCACGACAGAGTTGCCTTGCAATGCCGATTCTTCGTCGACGCACGTTAGGAGTTTAGCCTTTAACAGTATTTGCAACACCTGTACTAAATAGTCAATCTTTAATTGGGTCGATTCGGACAGCTGGGTAATTGTCCACAGCTCTTGTAAATTGTATTGCAACAAAACAGCCATTTGAAACGTTGACGCTTGCAGCGTATATCGATTTTTGAAACAGTTGGTGACCAATTCACCTTTGGACATATTGAACAGCCAATTGAGTTTACGACCCGAATGTTGGGCACTGTAAAACTGGGTGAATCTCTGAACGGATCGTTCCAACTCGGACGGTAGGGAAAATGTGAGGAGATATTGGAAGGGCCACGAACCGGACGACAGCACTTGTATGCTGAAGTCAATGTCATGCGGCATATTTGAGTTGGCTACATGCTTTCTAAAGGCTTCGTTGAGGTCTTTGGACACGCCAATGTCTTGGAACATACGTTGCAACTTAGAAGTGTACTCGAATCCACAGGCCTGTTTCAATTTGGATATCATTGAGGCTTCGGCATCGTCGCTGGCTGACATATGCTGGACTAGACGCTTGGCAAGCATTTTGCTGTAGAACTTTTGGAATACATCTTTATCCTCGATGTACTTGAACATGATCATTACCTGCAAGGTTTACATAATTTTAAATAATCAAAAGCGTTTCAAATTGCTATAATACAACTAATACTCACTTGGTTCAATGTATCCTCGAGTTCAGCTTCCTCTGGATTTTTGCTAGATTTTTTCAATAACAAATCACAAAACTTGGCCAACATCTCGGGGCTTTTGGAACTCGAGTTGTACTGTCTTGTAACTAAATTGTTGTTGATAAATCCTCCGCACGCCTTATCCAAAGCAGCCACGAACCCTGAATCGTTGTTAAACGATACAGCGACCAATGCGTTGTATTTCTTATGAACATCTAGGATAACGCTGACGTAGGTTTTGGGATCGTTGAAAGCAGATTCGCCACATTTCTCAATAGCAGTTTGGCCCTGCGACAGTATATGACATTCGAGTATGTTTTTCAACTCTCCAACACCGTCCTGGATACGTGAAACTAAATGGTACATTCGCCCGAGATCATCGTTTTTTTCAAAATTTAATAGATTTTGGAATTCCGAATGGAAAATTTCCATGTGTTTTCGAATCAACACTCTTTCACACGTATCTGCGAGTCCGATCAACGTTGTTTCGTGCAGATAGTCCCTCACTCGTTTTTGTTCTTCTTGTAAACGTTGTTCTGCTTTTTTCATGTACTCTGTTACCGTATTGTTGGACAAAAATTGATCGCTTTCTTTGATATAAAAACATTTGGTCTCTTCTAAGAACGTTTTCTCAAAAGACTCCTTATAAATGGTCAAACTTTGACCCTTTAAGGTTGGCTCTTCTTCGTTCAAGCCAAGTTCGACATAACAGTTAATCACACCACTAACCAGACGCGTGTTGATCGACTCGCCGTTACGTTCGCGTTCGATTAGTTTCAAGACGGCGTTCGTCACACGTTTATGCAACTGCTGAAACAGACAGTCTCGCCAGGCGACCAACGCCAGCTGATATATCTCATAGATGCCTTTACGTCCCTCCTCGCATTCCCGGCGCACCCAGTGTCGGTTCAGGTACGAACAAACGCCGTTCAACACTTTCGAACTAAACCGATAGTCTTCCCACTCACGCGTGTAGAAGGCCAGCACGTCCTCGTCCATGAAATTGGCGCCGCGGTTGATCAGGTCCACCAAATAGTGGCGCAAGAACTCTTTGATCCTGCGGTACAGCTCGAGGCCGACCAGCTGCGCGCCGCCGACCTGTGCCGTCGAGGTCGACGTTTTCTTCGTGCGGTTGCACGCCAAGGCGGAGTTCTTGGGGTTCAAATGCACGCTGGTACAGTAATTGTACACGTGAGTGTACAACTCCATGTAGCGGGGCTTGGGCATCGACTGGCGGTTGTACACATGTTCGATGCCGTTCTTCAAATCTCCCCATATGGTGTCGAGATCATAGATTTGCTTCGACGACATACCGTCGCGGCGGTTGGACATAATCGTCGGCACAGGTCGCGTCGGCCGTTTTCTTTTTATCGATATGTCACGTTGCTTAACTGAACTAGTGGATGAGAAACAAAAACAAAACACTTTCCGGACTATATATATATATATATATATCGTTACGAACTGGCCGCGGATCGCACCACGTTTAATAAAGACGTTCGACTATGTACAAAACTTTTAAACGATAACAATTGATTTTTTATTTTACAAAAATTACAAAAGAACCGAACACACTAATGGTCATTACAGTTAGTCCCCGAACAATGGGTTCGGGTATTATGATAGGAAATAATGAAATGCGTGTGCGTGCGTGTGCGTGTGTATTTTTTTTCGGAAAGAAACTGATGTAGTCATTCCCAAGGAGATCGTACTCGAAGAAAATGTTTACAAAGAGCTCGTAGAAAACCGAAGACCGTTCCGGCGGATCGACGGACTCCGCCCGTGACGCGAAACGTTCGTCGCGTGCACGAAATTCGTCGGCCGAAAGTCGTCGAGTTTCGCGGCGAGCGGATTCGGACGTTCGCGGACGGCCGATACTGTCCCGGAGGCACGATTGATATCAGTGCGCAAAGAAGTTTCGTTCGTCCGTCGCTGATAACGAAAATGGAAATACAATACTCGCGAGTGATAAGAGAGTTTTTGAATTTCGTACCATCGCGGTGGCGACGGCGGGGGTCAGTCGATCAACCGTTTTGTGTTCGGTCGGGTTTCTCGGACGCGTCGTCGTTTAAGTCGTGTGTCGCCGTTGTCTTGCGTGATCGGAAATGTTGACGGGACGTCAAAATGAAAGAATTGATTTATTCGAAAATAAAAAACTTTTACGTGAAAGACTCGTGGCACAATGAAAAGGTTCCTTTAGACATCATCGTAACGGTCGAACAGACTTACAACAACAATGAAAAAGTGAGATTTCTTATTCTTCTTCTATGACGGCTTAACGGTCAATCGAGCACTTGATCCATACATACTGCTCATTCGTTGCATTCCCGTTCAACTATTCTAATGTTTTTGTCCACCTGATCGTACCGACCGATGGGTTCTTGTTTATTGCTCTCCCACACAATTTCAATCTTTTGGGTCTTCCGTGCGTTACAATAACGTTTAATCGAATAACGTCCATTGTATGGTATACTGTTAATGCACGTTATCTAAACATTTTAAATACCTAGCAAGGTTATATTAAATAATTCAAATATTATCAATTTCAGGCTATATTTATATCTGCTTCCGATGAGAACGATCCGCTTTTCTACATCACATCAAATGTTACTGAGGAAAGCTTTAAAGCCATCAAAGAATCGCAAGACCTGGTTGTCACCTTTGATAATTTTCCAAATCAAGTAATACAACTCTTAAACAATTCCGATGCAATCGGCGATGACGGTCCTAAGTAAGTTGATATATTTACTTTAAATTCAATATTATCTTAAGACAATGTTTAACGCTGTTACCTGTTTCACATTAGATTCAAGCTGTTAATTCAAGACGAATACATGGGTAACAAAATGTGTAAAGGTCCTAAGTATGTTTTGAAAATAATTGAACTCAATGAATTTAAAAATCTCTGTCATTTAGCTATTGAAATGACTAAAGCATCTGATGCTGATGTTGCGAAAAACATATGCAAAAAAATGACTACAATCAAAGTAAATCGAGATTTTTGGTATCTAACAAGTATATCTAATAAAATGATATATTTCTGTTTTAGAATATTATTGTGTTGAAAGATAAAGAAATGGAAAACATGAAACGAGAACTATTGAAACTACAACATGAAGTTGCAAACAAAAACGATGAGTTAGAAAGGTTTCAATCATCTATGAATCATGAAAAAATTAGTTTGACTTCCAAACAAGAAAAAGTCATTGATCAATGGAGGGAAAAATATGAAAAAGTAATTTCATAATTTCATTTTCAATTTTTTCTTTGTGATTTTTACCATTTGAAATTGTATAGTTAGATGCTGAACGAATGAAACAACTGCGTGAAATGCACGAAGAAATGATTGCACAACAAGAACGACTTGAGCACATCTTTGCAAGCAACTATAAAATCACAAAATAAAGAAATACAAAGTCTATTAACACAGTCAGAAAATAAATCTGAACAAATAAGGTGGGTAATTGACCATAAACGAAAATCGTTTGTTTAAATACAAATCAATTGTATTATTTTATCTGAATTTGTTATGTTTATTTAGTGAAATGTCGATTCGCTTGAAAACATTGGAATCTAAGAATAAGACTTTAGCCGAAGAAGTTGCAACACTGATCAATACAAATGAAAATTTATTAAAAGACAAAGACATTAAAAAAAAAATTATTGATAGAATGCAAAATCATATCTTGTCCTTAGAAAATGTATATAATTATTCTAATACTGTGGATTTCAACTAATTTTGAATTTTTTTCCAGGAAATTAAACAAAACACACAGTTGCTTCAGAAACAAAATAATTATTATGAAACGTCTAATAAGTTCCAAGTATGTACAAATATGTATATTTGTATATTGTTCAAATTCTGATCGATCTAGTCAATAAATTAATTAATTAGGTTAAAAATTAAATTTTATGTATCATTCATATAACTTTCTCGAACATTTAAAATCTTTATGTTTCTTATGTATTACTAAAAATCAGCCGTTAACATCTCTTTTTGTGTTATATAACTTGCACAAATCCATCAATATATCTTGATTTTAACTTTTGAATGTGTACAAATATTTTAACTAAATATTAGATATATATTTTATTTATAAAAATATTTGTTTGCATATAATATTTTTTATTTTTAAATAACAACAAAAAGTATTTTATGCAAACAAGTATTTTAATTCAATTATTCAATTATTAATCAATAATAACGATATAAATGAATCTAATTATATGTATAATTGTTTTAATTTAGTAAATTTTGTTGTTGTGTATAATAGAAGTATAAATAAATGTTCAATAAAAATGTTAATTTATTTTTAGGAACAACTAGCAATTGCTTTAAGAGAAAAAGAAGAACTAAAAAAACATAGTGAAGAAAACTTAAAATCGTTGTGCGATGAATTAAAACAAGCAAATAAAATAATAAAAAAATTACATGATTCTAATCACGATCAAACTCAAAAGGTATTTTAATTACTTGTTGTCTGCGTTGAGTTACATATTTGCTGTTTTGTAAAAAATTACTTCTTGTTTTCAGCTTATGTTGAGTAAAGACATTGCATTAAAGCAAAAGGAAGACATTTATAAGTATCAGACTGAAAACACACAGTTATCTAAATCGCTTGAAGAAAAGATCTCTAGTATCACAAGTATGAATATACAATTGCTGGAGACTAAGAATCGACTGGCGTCTGTAGAACAGAGTTTAAAAGAAAAAGAAGAACGTTTAGCCAGTAACGACAAAGGTAATTTTATAGTATAAATTGTACTGTTTAAGACCGCACCTGTATTTATTGTCTCCTTCTATCTAATGGACAATTTAGCAAAATCCCACTAACTGTAGCATTTGCATTAAATTATTTTTACATCTCTTTCATATTTTATTATACATTATATTGTCTGACTAAAACGTTATGGCTTTTTGAATTTTTATTTTTTAAAATGGTCATAACAATAATAATAGATTTAAACAGATTAATAATAGGTTTAAACCTAAACACTACAGTTTAAATTCTATTTAGTTTCTAATTCTAAATTTTGTCCATTAGACAGACAGGTAACAAGTGCGGATGCGAAGTTCTCTAAATAATAATTATGATCCAATAAGACAAAATAAAACCATAAAAATAACATTCTTGTGACTAGTGATCCATTGGTTAAACAGCAAGTTGAACAATTGTGAGATCACGGCAAAGTCGTCTAGTAACTGTGGCGTGTTATCAGAAATAACTGGTGGAACAAAAGATGTGAACGCCAACAAATGTATGGGGAAATTTTCCACATCGACTCCTGCCACCGCTGAATCAGTACGACTTCAAAAAGTTATTTTGAAAATTATCTATTAGATTTTTTTTTTCTAGGACGATTCAAAGTCTCAATCTAATGGTCGAAAATTGAAAACCTTGAGTTCTAATGTCAGGTAATTTTTCAAACCTCAATATTGGTCGAGTACGATTATTTGTATTGACAATTAGTGCTTGTAATTGATTTGTTGTTAGCGAAACGTTTACGAACAACACAAAGAGAAGTGCTCCGATTCGCCGTGTTATGTACAGACCTACGAGTTCTGCTGCATACTTTGCAGCTTGAGTGTTTTTTTTTTTTTCATTTAGAGTGTTATTTTTGTAAATGTATTTTTTTTTTACTGCATTTAAACATGACTATGTAATTTTTATAATATTTATACTATCAAAATGTAATTATAAAATAATATATATTTTATACTGTATAATAAAATAAAACTGTTTTTATCAAAACTTTAAAAAACACCGATTTTATATTACGTTGTTAATGCTGTTATTGATGTTGCGTTCATGATTATTGTTGCGTTGTAAAACGTTCAAATGGATGTTTAAACGAGATTAGCGTTCAATCGTATTTAATATAGGGAGACATTTTTTTTTTTTTGACGTGGACACGATTTTCGATACTAGGGGATCAGTCAATTTAAGTAAATTCCTTACATGTTGAATTATTTCATGCACTGTACTATACTCAATAAAACTATTTTGTTGCAATAGAGATAAGTAAAATCCAAATATTAGACTTTGCATATGACCTCAGCATCGTAAGCAATACCAGAGATGAGACATAGAAAAGACGAAAATCGTGGAACTATTAAATACTGAAGAAGGCACAACTAACCAAGAAGAATGGAACGTACGAGAAAGTTAATGAATTCCAATACCTTGGTGTATGCCTAAATACGAAAAATGACTGGTCGAGGGAGGTTAGAGTGCGGAGAGGGCATCCTTTGCACTATCAACATTTTTTAAATCAAAAATACTATCAAAGAAAACAAAACGTAGACTTCACGCGACGACAGTGAGAGCTACACTGACATATGGGTGCGAAGCGTGGACGACTACGAGCGTAACGGAACGAAGACTTACTACGTTTGAAAACAAAATTTGGCGGCTGATATGCGAACATACAATCAGACGCAAACACTGATGCATGGAGGAGAAAGTTCAACATAGAACCGTTTGGAGGAAACGGGAATGTCTCCGATCAAAAGTTACGTACGAGGTCAGAGGACTTGGGCACGTAATGCGTGCAAATGACGATGACACGACCAAAGTTGTGATGTCCTTGGAGACCGCGAGGGCGTCCAAGGAAAAGGTGGATAGAGACGTGGTTGAGGAACGATAGGAGAAACACGATCCGTGATCGAGAGAAGTGGCGTGAAGTTGTGATGGCGGCCAAAACTCTTACAGAGCAGATGAAACAAGAAGAATAAGAATTTGTCGGCATAGACGTGTCCACGTAAAACTAACGGCAGTATCAGTGATACGGCCGACCCCACATTTTTTTCCCGAACGAAATACAATCGGATGGTTTACCACCGTGAAGGATCAAATTTGGATTGAACGCACTTTGGGAACCGCTTGGGTTAGGTTAGGTGCCGTCCCACGGCACCAACGTCGATAAGCGTTATCGTCGTCGCGTTACAGACGAAACGAGACGTTGTTGTCCACGAGCGTCCGAAGGCGGATAGTTCGGCGTGCCGTATTTGTTTGACGACGAGAGATGGACGATCCGCACGTGTTGTGTCTGTCGCGGTTGTTCGACGAGAACGGTTTGGCGACCGGGCCGGTAAGGAAAACCGTGTTGGTCGTGGTGGACGGCTCGGCGGCCGGCCCCGGGCTGGACGACGCGAAACGGTATTTCGCCGACGACGAGGGGCCCGCCGTGGAATTCGCGACCGTCGCGGACGTCGTCAAAAACGGTATGGATAATGTTTTTCGCGTTCGCCCTCCTGGCGGCGTGAAGCCAGCCATTACGGCTTTTGTTTTTTTTCACAGAAACCCAAACGTCCGAGTACGACGCCATCGTGTCCGGCGTGATCGGCAACGGCGTGCCGTGCGACTTTGACCTGTTCTCCGCGTACACCGGACTGCTGCGCGCTAAGGGCGGCGGCGCCGCGTTGATCGTGAAAACCGACGAAGCGTCCGACGCCTCGGAGAAGACGGTCGTGAAACGTTTGAAAATTTGCGGTTTCGTGAACGTCGCCCCGTCCGCCACGTCCGGAACGGTCGTCGGCTACACGCCCGCGTACCAGGTACGCGATACGCGGTTTTTTTTTTATTATTATTTTCATTTTGTTTGTTACGAATGGCTCCGTTGACCCGTAGCGTTTTTCACGTCATCAATCACCAGGTCGGCTCGAGTGACAAAGTAGCGTTGCATCCAGAAACAAAAGATAACGTCATTTCAGCGTGGAAGTCTGACGATTACAACGGCGAGACCATATCGGAAGATGATTTACTAGAAGCTGACGATTTGATAAGACCGGTTTCGTCGTCGCTCAGAGGTAGGCCCCCCACTTGAAAACGATAATATTGTTATTTAATATTGATTGTTTCGCTTTAACGATTAGTGTGCGCTACGACCAAAAAGGCCAAGGCTTGCAAAGACTGTAGCTGTGGACTGGCAGAAGAGCTCGAAGCGAATCGTCTTCAAGATGGGCCGAAAGCACCAGCACCGGACACTTCCAACGCCAAATCGTCTTGCGGGAGCGTGAGTGAATTTGTCATTTACATTTGTTGTCTGACAATCTACCGCACGCACAAGACAGCGAAATAACATTGCATAGAACTTGAATCGTTAAAAGTGTTTAAACACGTGTTGTCTAATTCAATGAAAATAATATTTTAATCGTCTTGCAGCAAAGCCTTTTTGTTGTGAAACATTGTCAAAAATAAAATTCGCAGCAATTTACACAAATCAAAATATTGAAACACTTACTAGCTTGTGGGTCACGCAATATTACTATATTGTTGTCGGATTGAAACTAAAATCTCAATATTTAACAAACCCGATTATACGTGTATATATATATATATATGTTTTTTATTTGTTTCCAGTGTTATCTCGGCGACGCGTTCCGTTGTGCCAGTTGTCCATACCTAGGCATGCCGGCTTTCAAACCGGGCGAGAAAGTTCAACTTGCCGGAAATTTGTTACAAGACGATTTTTAATCGTATGAACTAGTCTTGTGAACAATATTGCAGTTTTCTTTTGTCTGTATCTACATATTACTAATTATTCAATAATAATAAATGTGGTTACAGTAAAATATTAAAGGATTTTTTTTTTTTTTTATTCAAATGTATTTTTATTTTTTTCTTGTTTCCCTTAAACCAAAAACACGTTAAGGGTGTATTTATTTATTACAATGGTTACAAATGAAAAAAAATGTACCTTTTTTTTTAATAAAAGATTATAACATTGAAAATTTATTAACTAATTATATTTAATATAATTTATAACTCAGTAGTCGAAACTACTAAGCTATTGGCAGTCTGTCGAATGTTTTACAACAAGTAAACACATAAAACGCTGTTTGTAATAATTTTTTAAATCATTCCAGTTCAGCGATCCCGTGTAACGGTTAAATTAAATTTTTTTTTTTTCCAGAGCGTTCTGCAATATAAATAAAATTTAAAACAAAAAATATCTTCATCCCTTATCATCTAAATGTACACAAACTAATTTGATCTTAAACATTAAATGAATTTTTCGTTGACTTAACCTAAAAAAAAAAAAACCAATATAGCAAATAAATTATTATTATTACTATTATTTTTTTAATCTAGACGCATTAAGAAGGAGAGGTTCTTGTGATTACGGCGCTAAATATTTCGGTTATTTGTTGGCGAATAAATCAATTTGGACGAAACGATGTATGTGGGACGAGGGGCGGGGTTCTTCCTCTTTTAGATGTTCGCTTTTTGTTTGTTGAGTGCGAAACTTTCCAGGTACGTGTGTTGAGTGGGTTTGTGTAAACGTAGCATGTTCAACGCGTCTTCCAATTTGAACCATTTGCGCTTGCGACCTAAAACACAAGAGAGAACACAATGTATGAACACGGCGGTGTTACGCGCATATAGGTTTAAATAGCTGATGACTAGGGTTCGGATTTTGAGGCAATATAAATGATGAAAAAAGTACTTCAAATGTGAAAAAAGGCATTTAAAAGTTGTAAAAAGCAAAAAAAAGATGTATTGTTTAAAAATTAAAAACTTATTATTAAAAAAAAATCAACAACCATGTAAGTATTAAAAATAAAATAAGGCATTTAAAAAATATCGATTATTAAATATATAATGTATAAAAAAATTATTGTGTTAAAAAAATAATTGACAACCATATATTTTGATAAACTGTCTTCCGTAAATTTTTGACGGTTCGGACTTAAAATATTTTTGTATATTGAAAACAATGATATGTGGAAACTTTATAGCCATTATCGGATAAGGTCTTATCAATTTGTACCATAGAATTATTAATAATTATTAAAATAATAATTGTAATAAATTGATAATTTAACAAAAAATATAAAAAAGGCAAAAATAAGGTTTATCTATTAGCATAGAAATTAAATGAAACACATTTTTATATAAGAACTGTCTTTCTATCACTTCCCAAAAAAAAAAAAAAAGGATTTGCCACAAAATCCGAACCCTACTGATGACAAATACATATTTTTTACATATGGCGAGTATTGGATTTTTTCTTTTTTCGACGAATTTTCAAAATTAAAAAAAAAAAAAATGTACAAATACGTTTCTCACGTTGTATCGATATTTATTTATAAATCGAAATTTCGAGGTTGGTTTGCCGGGACGGGTGCCAGGTGATAAATCTAAATAATAATAATCGAACGAGAGTGTCTGTCGAGAAAACGACGAAATTCGTAAATAACTCGAAAAACGTTTGCGTGGCACGATAAAAACAAAACAAACAAAAAAAATCGCCCGACAAAACACTCGAACGGAAGGAAGTCGTACGGAAAATAATCGTGACGGATTCGTGTCACATTTCACAGCGCGCGCGTCGAACGTACGGGCCGGCCGTGCGTCAGGGGCGTCATTTGGGGGGGGGGGGGGCGGCAGGATGGGCATTTGCCCCCCCCACCCCTTGTTAACAGTGGGCCGGTATGTTATACGTTATAACGTTTCTTTGTTAAACAACAATATTTTATAAAAAGGATATGACATTCCCTAGAAAATGGCATCGGAACGTGAAAACTTATATAAGTACACACACACATATATATATACGTATATCAAAAAATATTGCACCCCCCCTAGGCAAAGAACTAAAGCCGCCATCGAAAATCGCGGTTTGATCGCGAAAAACGAAAACAACAACAACAACCGTGTCTTACGTCGTGGACAGATACGATCGTACGATGGTTTTGTAACGTTGCGCGCGATTGAACGTATCGAATTTCCGATAAAAGGTTATCGCGCGTTTCGAAACAATCGTCCGAAGCGTACGATTTCACGGAACGGTGTAAACGACGGCCAGTCGTTATTACAACGTGAGTATAATACACACGGCACACGTATTACGAAAAACGTGCAACGACGACGAAACGTAATATTACGTTTAACGGACATAAGTAAAAAAAATTCTCTCCGGTCCGATACTTATCGGCAGACCGCAAATATAATAACATTCGACCCGTCCCCGAGGTCCTGTTCGCGACCACAACTCGACGCGTTTCTTTTTTCATACATACATATATATATACACGTTTTATATTGTCTATCGGATATTGGTTTGCGACCGGGTCAGTTCAACGTTCTCGTCAAACCACTTGAAAACCTACAGCCGATTACCGCCGGAAAGGCGGAAATTAATGGTGCTGTTGTTTTTTTTATCTCTTTTTTAATCGCGACTTTTACGTCCATTGAACGTTATGAACACCACGTGTCATCGCAATCGCGCGCGCGCGCGGCGGTCGATCAAGAAAGAGCTGTAACACGAATCAATTATTTTGTTATTTTCGTTTATGTTTGAAGTCGAATCGATAACGATGGAAACGAATTTGTCCAAAATCGTTTTCATTCTATAGAACTAAAAACAATATACACGATCGGTTTTTAATGTAGAACATTCGTTTTATTATTTCCTACAATTTTTCCAAACAAAAATAAATACATCGCGTATGTTATTTAATTTTTTTTTTTTTTTTGTACCGGTAACCTAAAACCGTATAGTATATTTTTAACTTTTAATAGTCCTGGGCACAAAATATTTTTACATTTTTTATAGACAATTTCTTATTCAGTAAACTTTGATATTTTTTAAAATTAAAAAAAAAAAAATTCATGAACACAATTCACTAACTACCCTACATAATTAATTGTTAACATCATATGAGCACAATATTTCAATTTCTCTAGAGCAAACTGTATGCCATTTTCCTCAATTTATTTTAATTTTCATTAATATGTATAATTCATTTGGTAGTTTAAAATCTATAAATATAAATATATTTAAATAACTAATGTTACATTATATTCACTTTTATCTAATAATAAAATGAAAAAAAATAATATTGTAAACAACTTTATTATTTCAAGGTGTGTTTATTCTTAAAATTAATTTTAATTAGATAAACACCATGAAATCAGTTAAAGTAATAGTTGTAATCTTTAACAGAAATGAAAACAATAAGAAACTATGACACATTATGTTATTACTGTTATTTTTAGCATATTGTAATTTTATGTGCAATTATCTAGATGTCAATTGTCAATCTCTCTCTTTCTCTCTCTCTCTCTTCCTCTAGTAGACATATAAAGAAATAATAAATTATTAAATTAATTAATCAAATATATTTAAGACAATGGAATCTAATGGGAAAATATGCTTATTTATCAAATCAATTATGGTAATAGAGAATAATAAATAATAACATATTATTTAGCTTCAAAACTTAAATAAATGTTCACTCATTAAATGGTTTAGAGTTTGTTTAACTTAAAATTGAATGTTCAATAATTTTGGTTAAAATTAAAAACCCAAAAGTATATATATCTTATCAAGTTTGTAAAAATAATAATTTAATTTAAAACATAGGAAAATGTTCTTTAGATTAAATTATATATTATTAGACATCTCACCTATACCCAGAGAGTCTTCCCACTCTGGTAGTTCTTCAGTCACAATCATGACAAACACATCTGTTCTATGCCGTCTAATATGGGTCTAAAAAAGAACAAATTAACAAGATATTATTATAAAATACAGATGAAATAATATTGTATATTTTAAAATAATAATACTAACTCTATCTTCAAATGTACCCAATCTTCTGTGCAATTGACCCACAACACCAGCTTCTTCAACTACTTCTCTGACAGCAGTAGCACTCGGTTCTTCTTCCGGTTCAATTCCACCACCAGGTACGATCCATTGTTCAGGTCTACTAGATGAAGTCACCAACAGCACCTTCAAAAAGTATCATATACCTATATAATGTGCACAATAGTCTATTATCATTATTCATTATTTAAATATATTTTGTATAAAATACGAAACACGAATAAAATAGTATAATTTAATATAGTATTACTTAAGTTTACCTTGAACTAGTTATTTATATCATATATCATAATTAGATATTTAAATATCAAATATGAGTTTCATACCCACAATGAGTAAGTAAGTACCTATATACAATATATATGAGTTATTTCATTTTCAGTTCTTTATTTTTTTTTTTTTTTTTTTTTTTTGGCACACAATCCATGACCTAAAATATAACTAACCACCCAGTTGTCATACCAACAATGTATATATTATAATATGTATAGTCCAACAATCAACTAATATACACTAATGTTTATGTTCTGCACAACTAAGTCACATTTTAAATTGTGTGTTTAAAGCATTCGAAATTATATATAGATTTGATGGTGTGATGATAAGGCTATTAGATAAATAACATTTGTATACAAAAACATGTATTACTAAATGTTTATAACAAATGAACAAGTCATGACTTATTCAACTAATCATAAATACAAGTTATTATTAATTAATTAAATAAATAAATATTATGATTATTATTAATATCAGTACTTGAAAAATAATAACATTTTTTTTTTGTTTTTTGATGAATAATTTTATTCATAACAAATAGTTGTTACTTTTAGAAATAATTATTTTAACAACTATTAAAAAAGTTAGTTACCTATTAAGAATTTGATTATGTTTTTACCATCATAAAATCTATATGGTGCCATTAATTATTGCATATCTACTATAGTACTTAAATAGATAGTTCACAAATATGTAAATTGTTAATGCTATATATGTACAAGGAATTTCGATTTTGGTATGTTCAGTATTTATTTATCTGTATAGTAGTTTCAATAAAAACTTTTTACTCACAACTCATAAAAAATTATACTTTACCTATTATTATATTCACGATGTGAATAATTTTTATAAATATAAGTATCATTAATAACAATAATTCAATTGCTTAAAAAATAATAATTTTGTAAAATTAACAAATTAAAATACATTTTTGAAATATAATTTAGGTAAGTGTTAGTTACATTCTAGTTACATTTGAATTTAAAAATTATCATTGTTTTATAAGATGCAAATACATATGTCAACGTAGTCATGTAGATAACTCTAGTTCCTGAATTCATAACCTTGGAACAAATCCAAAATGAACGGAAATTATCACTCAAGTTTCGACAGAAAACTTAAAACTGAATAATGAAAACCAACGAAAATCAGAAGGTATCTTATTTTAATAACTATTTTTACTTTAAAACGCTCGTTTAATTTTGATGTTTTACTGGGTCTAATCAAATTACATTTTAAAATATAAAATAGCTAATATACTACCTATAAATTTTCATTTTTATTCACAAAAAAGCAATAACTGACTTTAAATTAAACAAAAAATAAGCAACTTTACCAAAATACCAACTCTCATTAACATGAATTCATTTGTATAAAATAAACTGATAAATAGGTTAAATTGAAAGATGCAACTTATGAAAGGTTACTTATATTATCTATAATATAATATAACTTGTATAGTAATTTTACTTTGTAACACATCACTAAGAATTTTTATTATTGCAAAAATGTTTCAAGCACTTGAAATATAATAATGGTTATGTTTTGGCATTACATCATAAAACATGAATAAAGATCAACAGTTATCCAAAAGACATGTCCTATATTTTTACCTACTAATTATTCATACTTGGCTTCTAAGCGTTTACTTTGACCCAAATGAAAATATGATTTATAAAATATATACACCAAGGGCACAGGTACCTTGTAATAGAGTACAATAAGAACTTACTGTAAAAATCAATAAGCCAAATGATAAATTCTTTACTTGTATTATTCATTTACTTTTACTAGATATTTATAATTCAATTTCACATTTTAATAATATTTTTTAAAATTATGTTTAGTCATGCTTTTTATATTTTATACATGTTCTGAAAGAAAGAGATATAAAACGAATGGGCAGATGACTATTTTTAATAATTTAATACCATTTTCACTATCAACAATATTGATTACCTACTATAATCCAATTAATCTGCATCTTGAATCAATTACATTAACATTAGAATTGCATAGTAAGTACGTAGTTAAACATTATCTTAAAAAATTAGAGATAATGTATTACACAATATAATTTATTATAATTAATAATATATTAATATTACTCAATGAAAATGAATATTCAATTTTATTTTATAGCCGGTTTTAAACACACGTATTGTACAAAATACTTTACAAGTCATGAAACAAACCACTGAATAATTAAAAATAAAATATATATATATATTTATAAACCCTATATAGTTAAGTTAGGTTAGGAGAAAGCGAAGTAGAAGATAAATATTTACCCTATTTATAATAGTTATAATTACATAGGTTAGATATCAACCTATTTTGAAAGGAAGTCACTTACATATAAAGTGATGTTATAAATCTACATAAAAATTAGAATTTAGTATGCAACATAAATAATAATATGCAAACAATAATTGGATTAAGTAATATTAATTGTTGCAATTTTAGAAGAAAATAATTTTAATCTAAGATAATTTTTAGTCTTTGACTATCACTATTTACCTATTTTACAAACAAACTTTTAAAATCTATAAAAACAAAAGTGGCAACTTAATCAAAAATTAATTGGATACTTAAGACAAAACAAAAAATTACTAAAATACTTTATACATCGATATTATATCATATTTAGAGAAAAAATATCTAAATAAACGTATAAAGCTATTGAAAAAAAAAACATAGTCCATAAACATAGAAAACAAATTCAACTATTATATATAGCAGGTAAGTTACTTTAAATGGTTTGTTTATGTATAGTAAATAAATTATATAATGTGTGGGCTGTTGATATGTAACAGCATATGTAATGGATTTAAAAACAATAAGTTGCCCACCTTAAATATTTGAATAGCTTGCAAATATTATTTTTAGTTTGTTGTTCTAAGAACTAAAATTAACCTCTGTGATAATCAAATAATTAATAGTTATCTAATCTAAATAACTAATAAGACTGAAAAAAATTTATTAACTACACGTTTGTAAAATCTTTTCAATAAGAGTAACAATCCTATCCCATTCTTTTCATTATTTAAAAGAACATTGTATTAAAACCTATAGTAATATATTAAATACATTACCTAATAATGGCTAACCTTACTTAAAGAAAACAAGCTCCTGTTAAACAAGTAATACATTGTTACTGTGTCAACCCTATTGCATTAATACAGAATTAATCCTACATATTTTTTAATTATAAACACAATTATTCATTCTTCCACTTGTAGAAAATATTTTAAATTTTTGTTGACTTTTATGATACACTTTTGATTTTATCAATAATTATTTATTACATTTTAAAGTGTACATTTTGACGTAAATATTATTTTGCAAATTTTTTAATAATAAATCATCTAATTTAATCATATTTTAAGAATTTACACAATTTTATTGATTGACAAATATATTTTTAAATAACAATAATAATAAATACATTATGCATGTACTAGAATTTCTAACATGTAATGAAATACCTTATATTAAATTTGTATCTTTATCTGACGAAGAACACTCATTTGCTTTGAACCTATAAAATATGTTACCTATCTTCAAACAGAAGATTGTACCAACTTACACACTTACACACTGGAATATTTTTAAAGAAATCCCGATTGCACTTGTGGAATAATTTTGAGTAAAATTAGTTATTCAAATATTTGAGTGCCCAATTGTTGTAAACATTCTATCTGACCTAAGGATACTCTTAATGTAAAATGGAAATGAATGAATTTTAGTTGACACATTACTATAGTTCATGAAGCAACAATGCAAAATGACAGTGCAATTCAATGCATTAACGACTTGTGCACAGGCCGTTGCCAAAAAAGCTGTTTGACGTGATAATTACCTCATCGGAATCCTTGCGCACGCAAATACAAGCAGCACGTCTGCGAAATCCGTCCTCGTCATAGATGCGAGTAGAATTCGGTTTGTCTTTCATGTTTACTGATTAGGTATCTGTCCACGAAAAGATGGGGTTGAAATCCCACGAATCTTCCGGACGCTTCTTTATTCGGGCGAAAATTTCAGGTATTAACACTACGGATATCAACAAGGGTTGACATATTTTTTGTTTTGACATTTATGTTATACAAAGAACAAACGAGTGGGTTGGCTATTCCTCCGTCTTCGTCTTTGAAATCGAAATAGTTACGACCACACGCGTACAACAACTGAACACCTATATATATATATATATATTATATATACTATAATGTGTAAACGTAACGATAACTATACGCGAAAGGAGTTTAAAAAGCGAAAAAAAAAACCGTTTGAACGAAATAATAATAATAAAAGAAAAATAAAACGCCGGTTAATTACGGTTATAAACAAAAGGCGCACGACGACCAACGAAACGGATTTAAAAACTTACGAATAACAACAATAACGTGCGCGCGTGTACGTTGTTGTATAATAATGTGTAGGACGTTGTGTTGCGTATAAAAAAAAACTTCAGTGTATAAAATATCGTTTCTAAGGAAAAATGAAAATAAGTACGATTAAATAATAATAATAATAATAAAAACCGAAAGAAAAATTACGACAAATAAATAATGAACGGGGGAAAATAAAAACGAATATTAAGAATTAAACAATAAGAGGAGATACATTAGTCGAATGTCACTTAGAGACATTGTTGTAATCGAAACATCGGACCGTCGGCGGACGATTGTGTTAAAATAACATTAACGTTGTTGTTCATGTCGTGGACGACCATATTCGAAATCGCGACGACGACGGCGACGACCAGAATGGGTGTCCGGAGTACGCCGAGAGAATCGGACGCCGTGAACTCGCGCGGGCCCGACGGACGACGGCGGCGGCGGCGGCGGCGGCGACGGGTAACGACGACGACGACGACGCGAAAAACCTATAGCCAATAGCCGGGCGCACGCGCGCGCGCGCACACACACACACACCGACCGCACGACGGAAGCGGCGGACGGGGCCGCGGGGGTGGGCGGGGGGACGCGCGTTCGCCAAAATGCTACGCCGCGGCGTGCGCGTGCGCGAGCATACGCCGGCGTGACACGTGCGCGTGCGTGCGCTCGAATCGCGGTAACACCGGTACGGCGGCCGGGCCGACGGTGCGCAACGTACGTACACGTTTTACACAATACGCATACGCGTGTCGGCCCCGTACAGGGCGTTTGTTTTGCGCGCGGGCCGTTGCCGGTCGTCTTACGGATTTCCGCGGCCGCGAATCGACCGGGCGACGAAACGTTCGGACCCGACCGCGGAAAAACCGCGCCGCGGTCGAGGGCGGTCGTTTTCATGTCGCACGTCGGTTGACCGAAACGCCGGTATTTCACAAAACGCGCGTCGTCGCCGCCCCGTGTCGGACAGGCGAACGCTCTGTATGACGCGTTAGGTTGGGTTGACGCACGCGCGGCGGACACGCAACACCGCGTGCGGCCAGTACACTTGCGCACCGGCGGGGGCGGACGATCGAAACGCGGCGCCCGCCCGAACCGTCTCCGTCCGCCCGTCGGGCGCTGTTGCCGTCGCCGCCGCCGTCACGCTCAGGCGCGGCCGAACGGGCGCCAGCGTGTTTAACGGTACGAACGGTTCGAATCAGGCGCGGATCCAAGTGGGGCCAAGGGGCGATCGCCCCCCCCCCGTAGACTCTTGTTACTCTTTATAATTCTAACTCTTATCTATGATACTATAGAAAGACAATTTAAAATGAAGTTGTAGCTATGGGATTTTTCGGTTTTAACGTTTTTGATAACCAGTAAAGATAAATACCTCTTTTTACCAAAGTACATATAATTGTTTTCATATATGTATTGCAGTTTAATTATTGAACGATACGTGAACCTTAAAAATTGATGGGTAATATAATATACCTACAGTATGGATCTTAAATATCTCGACAGCAGCCGCAACCGCCACGCGATTCGACATTTGATAAAGATTACGAAGACGGACTTTATAGTTTTATTTCGGTGTATCGCAAACGATTTCCAAGAAAACGTTTTGGAAAATATTTCAGTTAAAGTTGTTTTGATTAAAATGCTCCCCCCCCCCGCGTAAATAAGTTCTGGATCCGCGCCTGCGTCAGATACATGACCTATACGCAGTTCGGAAACCGGAAGACAAATATACCAAACGGAATCAACCCGTACGACGCGGTGACGGATTTAACGGCATCGATTTCTGGTCGGTGACTGCCGAAAACTCTTTACAAAAACAGTTCGACGTGAGAAAATGACATTGCGCGTGAATGCTTAAGGGTTAGGGCACTGCGCTTTTTTTTGTCGCGTCCGGACGGACGTAAACGCGCGTGACTACGGGCGACGCGACCGCTAAACACAATGTGCTCGCCGTTTTCAAACGTCACGGCAGTTGAGTTAGGTTGGGGACCCGAGAGACGTTGTCGTTCCACCGCCGTGTTGTTGTGCGCGCAGTGGCGTGCCCAGGAATTTTTAATGGGGGGGGGGGTGGATGTTATAAGTAAATAGTAATAATACGTTTTTTAACGAACTGTCATGGTAATACCAAAAACTCGAATGTTTATGTTTCAAGCTGTCCGAAATCGTTTCTAGCTCATAATCGTGTACACTCGTATAGATTGTTCTATAATCAAAATGAATTTAAATTATAACACACTAATACCGAGTTGTTCAATTAACATAACACCATTAAATTGAAAAAAATTGTATTGCATGTTTAAAAATATAATCAAAATACATGGAAAGTAGATTGCTTGTTCCAAACGGAATTTCAACCGCGCCTAGCTTTTGTACTTTTTTACCATTAACCAATACAAAGTATTAAGTAATTACTCTAAAACAGCTCTTATGACTAATAAGTCGTTTTCTGTAGATCAAAAGAAATAGACAACGGAGGGGGGGGATATAACCCCTAACCTCCCCCCCCCTGAGCACGCCACTGTGTGCGCGTATTTACCATAACGCGTTAACGTCGTGACCAAACGCGCGCGGCTGTACACGATGTTGTGGACGCGACGGTACAACACTGTTTGTGGTTTCGCACGCCGACCGGACGAAAACGTACGAGACCGCGGCCGCGTTCGGCGCGAGTAACTAACAAATCGTTTTAGAAAAGAGAATAAACCTTCGAACGTTTACTTTCTCGACGTCGACATCGTCGTGTCGTACGCACTTGGTACGCGTACGGTTTTTCTTTTCTCTTTTCGGACGGGACGTCGTGTTATCGCCGCGTCGGGGCGTTAACGGTTTGGGGGGGGGACAGGCAGGCGCATATCGTTTCGGGTTTCAAACGGTTTGAAATTGTTCTCGTATCGAACGGCTTCGAGACGGCGTGTAGTAACCACTATTTCACGTGTATTTAGAGTCCGTGTACCCCGTGTGACGTTTATTCAAAGTCCACGCACCCTGATCGGTGGTGGGTCTAAGGATGAGACACAGAGGCGTGTGCTCTACCGATTGTTGTGTTTAAAGAAATAATATGTAATATTAATTTTGTTTTTTAAATCGGAAACCTTTTTTTTTTTTTAAAAAATTGATTAACGTGTATTAAAAGCGTTAATTAATCACATTAACTCAACATAAGAATACCACGGAAATTTTATAGTACACGACAGAGTCACACGGTAATATTCCTAAATTTTTTCAAAAAAAAAAAAACACGATACAAACTTCTGGAACATTACGAACACTTGTAATTAAATACCACCGGTATGAGCGTATACATTTTACGATTTAACGAACGGACCACGCGTACACGCGTACCAAAACCGAGAGCTCCTTAAGTAACCACGGCACACGAGTCGCCACGCACTAAAATAATTTCCGCGTGCAAAACGACTCTTGACTTGGTCGACGACTCTGTTCTAAAACCAAGTGCGAGTTCGTTAGTTATATCCAATTGACGGATGCGAACGTACGGTGGCGGGGCGGGCCATTAAACACGTCGGCCGCACGTTACACAATAATTTGTGTTGTTATCGTCGTTGACTGTTTTTCGGCTTCGGTTCTCGGTGCGCGAACAAACCGAGAACCGTCGCTGGCAAACAGCCCCCGGGCGCCGCTATTTTTTCATCGCGAACGAAAACGAAAACGTGCGCGATATGATCTACGTTCGAAACGTACACGGTATGTAACGCTACGTCGGGCAGGCGAAGCCGAGAATTTTCCGCGAAAATAATATGCCAACACATATACTTGGACGTGAGAGTCTCCGCGACTCTTAAGATACAGGCCGAATAAAAAAATAAATCCGTCCTACAGGTACTGTTCACACGAAAAACGTGCGTTAACCTTTAAACACTAAAACAGGACGCTGCACGATTTTGAAAAGACAAGTTCGTGTTAAAAAAAAAAAAAAAAAAACAATTTCCTCCTACGGATTGTTGATTCGTACGCGTTCAAAGATTTCGAACAAACGGCCAGCGATTTTCAACCATCGCCTCACGTTTTATGTTATGCTCGTGTCGAATAGATTGCATATATTTTCGATTTCGCATTCGGTTGTTTTAACGAAAATTATGCAAAAACGAATGGATAAAAATAATTATCATGATTATATGGTAATAAAATAATATGAGAAAAGAGAAAAAAAAATGCTAAACTTCGAACGAAAGTGATGTGTTTTCTCCGGCGTTTAATCCCGTCTTATTTATTCTACTAAATATTACTTAATATGTATAAAAGCAATTGGTGATTCTTACCGTCTTAGCAGCTGTACATGTGTACGATAGTTGAAAGCGTAGCGAGCACTCTGTATTATATATTGGTTTCGGAGACCGTGATGGAATGGCGATAACAATATCCAGTAGTCTGCTGACCTGTAATGTATTATCGATAAGTGTTGGATCTTTGTGGTTAATTTCTAGAGAAAAAAAAAATGTTAAAACTTATTTAATGACTTGAGATTGTTCTAGATGGGCTTCTTAACCTTCAACTCGGGACATATTTCGTTTATCGTGCTGCACAATGACAATTGTATTTTTAATTTTTGTCATCTCGAATAATACTTGGACGACGAACTAAACAATAATAACAGAAGTGCTCGGTTATTATTATATATTTCACTCATACCTTTGTCGTTTTAAAACATGGTATACATTTGAAAATACAACGTGTTGTAAAAAAAATAAAAATTCTCGTGTCTACTTATTAGCGTTTATACTGTTTTTATTCATTGTAAAACTCTTTTCGGCACGGTGCGGCAAATCAAAATAGTACCTTAGTTAAATGAAATTTTTTTTTTGCCAAAACACTTAATATATATATGTACCACACATATAAATATAGCATTAAAATATTTTTAAGTTAATTTTTAACCTTGAAATTTACAATAAATAGATGGTTAACGTACTATGCATGTCATATCCACTTTTTCAACAAATAAATACCTATTATTTTTAACTATGACTATTACATAAAATGAATATAATAATCATACAATTTTACTATTTATTATAACAAATAAAATTATAAATAAGTACATATATGTATATTGTAATATTACATTTTTATTTTATGAAACTCTTGAAAGCAATTGGATTCTTTCGTTATTACATTCGTCTGAATTGCGATCATCACTATCGGAATACAAATCAAAATCAGGGTCTTTTATCATCAGAAAAATCTAACTCTGACTTTGAAGGTATATCGTCAAATATCAAACATTTTGCAATATCTCTTTTATTCAAACTTCTAGTTCAACGGGACATTTCTAAAAGAATTAAATAATATTTGTTTCTATACAATCTATATAATTAACAAATTATACTAAACTATTTATTAGAATAGTAAATTGGAGAAAATATTAAAGAAAATGAATAGTTACTGATAATAAGATATGATTCAAATAAATATTAATGTGTAAAGTGTAATATAATTATATAAAAGCAGACATCAACTGCGTGGTGGTCAATTGTAGATGGCTACCAAAATGACGATATTACACACGATGTAAAACGACTAAGACATTGAAAACGAAAAAAATATGTTAAATGTTTGATAAGTAAAGATAACAATAATATACCGATTATATAATTGTGAATGTTTTAAGAAACCCTATTCAATTAAAATTCGCACAATATATTTTTAGAAAATTCAATAGTATTAAATATTGATATATCGAATGCTATCTGGTAATACGTGAACTAACTAATAACGGTGGTCAGGAACGCTAACCCCTAATTGAGTAAAAAAGAAAAAACATTTTGTAGGTGGTTAGCACCACTAACCATCATGCAATAAGTGAAAAAGTTAAGTGGTTGACAGTACTAACCACCATGCCGGAAAAAATAAGACTGTTAAGACGACTAAAATAAATGTAAACTATAAACAAACAAAAACATTTATAATAATTAATATGGGTATTAGGTATATTGCAATAACACTATGTGTCTATATTTCATTATAGACAGACATATTATAGTTTACTATTTAAAAAACAACACAACACCTAGCAATATCAGCAAAACAAAAAAAATGCTTAATCTCATTAGTCTGACCGCATTCAATACGTACACTTAACAAAAAAAAAAAAATTGCATAGTGCGTTACACGTAAGCATACATTTCGATATAAAAAAAATATCAAAAACGATCCACTGTATATAAAAGAGAGTACAACGACGTACATTTTCTACGAACAAATATAACGTGGTATAGTAGCCGGTAAGTATACCTTCTAGCGGCTATTGTAAAGGGGTAATAACACTGTTACAAATCGAGATACTACTCTATAAGGCTATTATATACGTGTTTGTACATCATTATAACGATGTCGATCATCTGTCTAGCTTAGCACCTTCTATCGCAACGTATATCGAAATGACGCATTTGAGATGTTGGCGTCGCGACGGGTAATGCAGATAACATGTATTATAATATACGTCTTCCACATTATTATTATTATTATTATTATTATTATTATTATTATTATTATTATTATTATCATTAATCATCTCCCCGGGACGTGAACACGGTTGTTTTGATTTCGTGTTCGGCATAATAATATATTATAACTCATAGGTACACGCCTCTACGTATCTATCTGGCTATTTTTTTTATAACATTCATAAAAAAACAAAAATAAGTGCCCAACACACCAGTTAATATTATGATATGACGCAGTTATTCAAATTCATAAGTATTAGTGTTTACAGTATACACGTTATGTGTATATATATATATGTTGTACTCGTCGATACGACACAACTGGTGGTCCACCGAATAAATTTATCTTGTTTGAGTTTTGACTCGTATAGCGCAAACATAATTCGTATTATACCTATACGCTTCTTACAGCATCAACAAACACGATGCTAAAATACAATAATAACATTTATATAATATCTACCATGGTTTTTTTTTTTATTATTATTAATACCGTTCAATATCACACTATTTTTTTTCCAAATGAAAGTTTTTTTTAGCAATTTTTGGAGCGTTAAAACAATATTAGATAAGGTACATGTTAGTATAGTCGTAAATATAAAACAATACTTTGGTCTTGTATTAAATACCTATCATTTTCTATAAGTGGAGCATTCGATTATTAATAAATATCATAAAAATATTAAGGTCAATACAATCAATGGTTATAAAGTTAATTGATGAAGCTCTTGTTTTTACTGAAACTAGGAAAATGATATTGGATTGCGTTATTGTTGTTTATTGAATACTCAATCATATTTTATATTTTAAGTGTCTAATGTCAATGTAGCATAATATACTATATATATATATATATATATATTAGTAGGTAATAACAATAATAAAAATACATTTTTAAATTAAGTTATATTTATAACTAATACTATAATTAGAAAATTACAGTTTTTGAAAATAATGTTGCGCAATTTCCAATAGCCACAAATTGAAAACGATTAAATTTTAATTCGATATGGTTCTATAATCTATACGATTCTATAATTTATACGATTATTGGACTATTATTACGTATTTATAAAAATAGCCGTCGGGTAAGGGATTGCAATGAATAATACGAGTTATTACAATGATTTAATTCATTTTAAAACAATAGAACATACATTATGTATGATATTAAATCATTATAATTCGAAGGCGTGTGCAGTTTCGAGTACAGCACAAGTTCATACCGGCCCATTATAGTCCGACTCAGTATAAAGGTAAACAGGTAACAAAGATATACTTCCCTTTTTTTACAATAAACAAATAAAAAAAAACCAGATTCTTTGTACGTATCCAACACAATGTCAAAAGTAAAATGTATGCGTATTATACTTGTATTACTATATAATAATCCAATATTGATTTAAGTATTTTACTATGGATAAATTCAATATTGTTCGATGTGGAATTGACTTGAGAACAATTCAAGTTCGATTATAACGATATGAACATCATCCATTAAGATAGTCAACTGTTGAAGTGAAAAATGTAGGAGACGTTTTTAAAAAAGTCCATTTTTAAGACACTACCGCGATTTAAAGGTATTCTCTACTACAATGCTTTTGTTATCGAACATGAATGCGTGAGATTCGTCGAATTATAAAATAACGGAAAAAACAAATTCGTAGAAATAAAATGATTACGAAAAAAGTAAACTCATTTAAACTTATACAGTAACAACTGTCTGACTGTCTTCGATCATATTTTAATTCGTTTCGGGCTAATCTGTAAAAAGGTTTAAAAAATAACTTATAAGAACTCGGTAGAAGAACTTGGCATTTGAGTCTATTTGTGCGTGAAAGTGACTTACATTTACTTATAAATTTACTTAGTGAACCTTTGAACATTTTTTGTGCAGCATATGCCCGCGCACGTCTATAAATGCAGTATTTTTGGGTTACGAGTGTGACATGTGACCGTAATCTTCTAGCCTGAACACTTACTAGAAATACAAATATTTTGTACGGATATCCCGATAATTACAGCTCTGTCTTTCTTATAAACAATAATAATAATAATTATTTATTATCATGTTTATTTGTTAGACCTTGGAATACAAATTACGAACACATAATAGTAAAACTAGTGTAAAATAAAGTATGATGTAATCGCTATATTAATAGAAACTGAAAATTTGTATTTATTTTTAAATATTTAATCAGATAACTATTTAAGTGCATAGTTATGTAACCATAAATGGGCACGCAGCATTCCTGCACAGCAAGCAGGTAGTACAGGTAAGTAAAGCAAACCACCCAGAGGCCCAGTAATGTTTCTCTGCATAAGGTTCAGATTAGGGAGTTATTTTACAACAGTATATTCAATGTTGATGTATATATATATATTATTTATGCCTTTAAACTAAAGAAATTACGTACCCTTTACGTATTTCGACATAACACTACCAGATCCTAATTCATAATTTTCTGGCTCAAAGCAAAGAAAAAAAAATCGTGTTACACTTCGTATTACACTATAATAAACATTATTTATAGTTTTTTTAGTACTATAAAAAAATATATATTTCGATTTAAATGAGTAAACAATTCACACAGCCATTTCGAAAGTAATAACGGTATCATAATGTAATCCATAGATAAGTACCGTATAATCAATAATTACGTAAACAATATTGAATATAGTACAAAAAGTTACGAGTACTTATAGGAATTGGATAACCCGTGTAAAATGTAAGTACATAGCTAATGCCCTTCATATGGTACTTAATGTACATAAATATATATTATGTATATAAAATAATTAAATAATCTATCTGGCCACTTATAGGTGTAATCGTACAGATAGGTTTACCATTTATGGCTGGCAAAAAAAAAAAAGGACAGTTTTCCCAATAGGGCAAAATCTATTGATTATACATTTTTTTAATTAGTACACAATTTCTTCATAATTATAATTTATATAATTTCTTTATATTCACATATTCACAAGGCGCACGCAATGTAATTATACAAATTATTCGTACATTAGTCGATACAAATACATTTATAGCCCAAAAAACTATTTAAATTTTTGTCGAGTCATTATTAAAAACGATAAAATATTTTTACCATTTACGCCGGATGTTTTTATTTAAGTTCAAAAGAGGCCACGTCCGGAGACGATATTTAAAAAAATATATAACCACTAGTGTTATATATAATTATTAGTGGTGTTAGGTTGGTCTCCGGTACCCAATTTTTGTTATAACACAAAACAATTCGATTTTAAATACTAAATACCTATATTATTTATTTTATGAATTGATAATGAATTATTTAGTTTAACCAGATTTTGAATCATACGAGTACTTAGATGTTTTGAATTCATTTAAATCCTTTGAACTTTTTATGTAGTTCTGGTTCGGGTTCGACATTTAAATCGAATAGTTCGATACGGTTTGTGTTCGACCTCAAACATCTATGTTCATAACATCGCTAATAATTTTAATAATAAATAATATTTACATAATCTTAGCAGAGTTATGTATGACAGGACGATATACGCACATGCAGTTGCTACTTAACATATTTTGTTATGCTTAAGCGTTGAATTCAAAATTAATTCAAATATGTTATCTCCGAGATATTCATATAGTTATGTGCACAACAATTATGAATGCTATTATTTAATAATTTATAAGTTTACAGGTAACTTAGATAAGGCAATTAAATGTAAATGCAAATGAATAATGGATTAGGTACCATTTAAAACACGATAACTAAATTATTATTGTACTAAAATCATTCGAAAACGATATGATTTATCATTGTAAACTAATGATTGACGGTGTTGTGAAAAAAATGTATCGATCAAAAAATATATTTATACGATTATCTACATCTAAATTCTATACACTGGATGGTACTTACGGGAAGAATTTTCGAGTTAACCTACACCCCCCCAACTGGTAACCAAAATGAAAAATCAGATTATAACTTTTGGATCGAGTAAACAAACAGTATAAAAATTAATAAAGTTGATCCACTCGACATCGTCATCAAAGTCGTTGAACACGTCAAATTTGTTGGTATTTGATATTGCATTATCTATATAATGAACACAATGTACATACAAGTAGAAAGTAAATAAGGAAAATTAAAATATAAGCCGAGTCAACACTCCAATAACGTACGGCCTTCGATTCCTACACGGTCAATAAGACAATGGTCATTTATTGTTGACCGCGACAAACATAGATAATCATGTATGTATAGATAACCCGTGTTTAGAGAAAAGCAAAATAACGAGAAACTAAACAAATCAAAATATGTTTTTAGTATTTCCCAAATGCATCGAAATTGGATTTTTTTCTCTCGATAAAATACAATTTGCCAAACATAATTGTTTTTGTTTAAGTTCGTCGCCATATTAAACAAATTGTGTCTTGTCTAAGATATTTGCTATACAAATTCCAAAAAATTACAATGGCGATTAATACTGAATTTAAAAATATTTGTCTGTTCTAGTAAATACCCAAAGTTAAAAATCATGGCTTACAAAATTATACACGATTATGTAAGTTCATTATAAAAAAAATCTCAACAAATCAATGACAATAACACGGGACTATTCATATAATATTTCGTTAATTATTTGTAATGCTTAAATTGTTAAATTAAACGTAACAAATTAATAAATTAAACGGTTTTACATTTTTAGTGATGAATTTTCGTGTTTTTTTCGTGTACACAGGCACCAACGTTTAAATGCCAATCGGTAATATTATATCGGTTTATAACTATAACCAAAAGAGAAGAAATATTCTCAACAATTACGATAACACTGTATCGCGTCGTTTTTGATTCGTAACGGTATACAGTTAATAACATAGACAAGTTTAGATTTTTAGTAGTACTCACCGACGACTTATTCCGAAACCGGTTTACTATTTTCGTGCTCGAAAAAATTCGACGAGTGAAAAAAATAACAACACTAAAACGACATTTTATTTATTAGTTTACGAACGACGAAAAAAAAAAAAAAACCGTCGAAATCGAGAAAAACGAAACGAAAAAAGTGGACAAAGCGAGAAAGCGCGAAAGGGCCACGGATGGTGCGAAACGATTTCCTTCTGCTGGTGCTCCGTCGCAGTGTCACCAACATCGCTTGATCTCGACTTGATCGGTACGAGGTAAAAAAAAAACCCGACGGTAGTTTAATAATAAATTATTTCGATAATACAATGATGAAAACTGTAGATTTATACCTGGTACAACGGTTAGTGGGATGGGGTGGTGAGCGGTTAGGGGGTTGTGACCTCTCCTCCTCACGCGAAAATTGTTGCTAAACGGTCAAATAATTTTGTTAACGTCGAATATGTACAAACAAAATAAATATTAAAAACCGACGAGTAATAACTGAATTGGTACGTGTTTAGGTTTAATCGAATAAAATCATTTTCAGATAATAAAAAATGTGCCTCGTTACCCGTTTAGATTAAATTTAAAATCGGTCGGTGCGGCGACCGGCGATAACCATTACACGTCAAAAATAGAACTCTTATCTCCTGATTTTATTTTTAGTGCATTTTCGATAGCGTTTTTCATAACAATATTGTCCGTGTTGAAACGTCAATGCCGTCGGTCTGTAGTGATTACGCCGAAAGCAAAACAACGATTTAATTTGTTGTATTTTATTTAACTGCCCCCCCCCCTCAAAAAAAAAAAAAAAAAATTCCGGATACGTCACTGTTATGGTTTATACCTAACCTACCACTATACCAGGTAGGTTTAACAAAAAAGAAAACGATCAATTCGGTTCGACAGATTTGCAAAAATTGCGATCGCCGACAACGTCACAACGTTCACAACGATATTAATGTGTCGAAACGAATTCGACGTGAACGTGGTTTTTAACGAAAATTAATAACTATATACAAACGATGCTCGCTGTTTTGAAACGTTAAAGGTATCGAATTTGTATAAAAACCAAAATAAACTTACTATATATTATTAAACAATAAGCATACACGATAACTCCGGTATTCAGTTAAGAAAAAATGCTCAGAATACGATCTGGTCTGTAATAAACAATCGCGCGTAAGAATGGAGTACGTTCAAATATCGGTTTTGACGTACATAAACGTAACTGTTGATCATTTAATTGTAATTTACGTTAACACATACAATGCGTTTGATTTTTAGTCGAAATGATCGAATTACAGGCATTCGGACAATACATATACAACTAGGTCAACGTTTCATACTCGAGTAAACTGAATACGTCATTTTTGTCATCGTTAACGGCGGTCGTCTACGTCGTAATAACAATTGCTATACGCGACATACGATACCCACAATATAAGAAGCCTTATAAATTTCTAAATTTATTTGTTTACATTTAATTGCCGGGTACATTGGAGATATTGGCACTATAATATTATATCGTATTAAATTGCACTAGAAAAACGAATGTCGATGTTATAGCAAAAACGTATATCTGCAGTCGCCGAACTATAAAATTAGTATAGACACTTACAACGTAAGACTCGGCTGTAGACGCTCTTGAAAACCGAGGAAAATTCTATTTTTAAAATGCATTAATCAGATAAAAAATAAAATACCTGAAAAATTCAAAAACAGAAAGCTCGACGAAAACGAATTTTAATACGCATATTTGATAAAGTCTGGGGCTTACACGAAAATACGATGTGGATTAATAAGGTTCAATTCTATACTGAAGTATAGATATTAGATTAAGTATAGCATGTAGACGTATAATATTAACGTTCGAATTTACGATTTTCGATGGCACTTTTGTTTTCTACTTTTATTTTTATATTAATAGATTCCATACGTGCCTATTATCAATATTATAAGAGGCAAAACCATTGTTCGTCCATTACAGCGTGTACGATTTCCTATTATTTCTATACATGTGATGTGTATAAAATTACTTAAAAATATCGAAACTCACCAATAAATTCGATATATTTTGTTATGATGAAATCATCGTGTCGCTTTCCTAGTGGCTTTCAAATCCCCTTCCCGTTCTGTCCCGTTATTGTTTTCTTCTTTTTTCCCGCTTTTCAAGTTTCATATATATATATACATATAATAGTTTGTTTTTTCACTAATTTTCAATCTCGTTTTTGCTGTTTCAACGCGTACCTTAATACGTTAGAATTAAATTTCTCCACGGTGTACATCGAAGATTAAATCTCCGCGATTAGTACGGGTCTGCGCTCGTTTTGGAAGAGAAATCATCAGACCTTGGAGAGTTTATTTCAAATATGAAATAGTTCATAAGATTACAACAGTATCAAGTTCACGAACTATTTCAATTTTTTTTTTTAAATCAATTTTAACTAAAAAAAAAAAAATATTATTTTAATCGACTTCGCGAAGTTTCGAAGATTCCAATTCCAGAAACTGGCGTGTCATATATTACATGATAATAATTTCAATTTAAAAGAACATTCGCGCTAAATCAATAGACATAACGAGATAAAAACGCAACAAATCGCTGATAAACATATATATTGGACAATAGAACGTATTGTGCAATATGTGTATAATATTGTGCGATATTAATTTTTCTATCGTGACATTTAAACCGCGAAAAAACAACTATACCGTATATTGTGCGTACGGAGTAATATCGGAAACGCACGAAATAATTTGTTTCGAAAAAAGTCGATTCGAACTAGTCAATATGACATACGCGTGCAATGCAATATGTCGGCGTGACGTACGAGCGGTTTCGAAACGGGATATTGATCGATTGATTTTGTTGGTCGGTCGGGGTGGATGGACGACGTCTCGTGTATTTCGAGTGCCCGTTTTGTCCGTCGATCGGGTTTTTCAATCAAATTCGTGGTGTGTTGTACGGACGACGAAAACGATACGCGCGCCTGTTCGTCGTACGGAAACGTGTAAATCAGTTTATAACTATAAAGTTGTTGTGTGAGACGATCACCGACGGCCACGATAACTCGCGGCGGTCACCGACCACAGTACCAGTGAACCAGAACGCATACCGACCGCCGTCAACTATGTATTTTTCGTCCGCCCTAACCCGATTTATAGACACCGATCGTTACGCCGTCCTCGGCACTTGTCCTACACAGTTCGCCGCCGGGCTGTTTAACGAAAAAACACAGTAATAAATCGTAATCGTGTCCGGATTTTTAATGACTTTTGTATTTTTACCGAAAATGCGTTTTTGATTTATTGAGAACGCGGTCTCGTCCAAAAAAAAAAAATGTTAAGTGTATTTTCTACAAAAATACCGTAACGCTCCTCCTTGTATTCTCTAGATCATAAATGTATTTGATGCACGAGTTCTTTTTCTTCTTCGGGTATCCTCAATACCCCGATAATAACAATTTGTTGGGTTTTTTTCTTACGGTATACACATTATTATTATTATTTTTTTAAATATAATATATGCCTACTGTTCGTCTCTTTAATAAATTGACCGTGTTCAAAGTATTAATACTGTGCTCCCTCAAATGTAAAAATGAAAAAATAGTTTTAAACTGGTTCAATTATAATTTCATATATTCTATTTTTATGATATTCGTTTTTCAAAGAGGGGCCAGTGCTCTATATTATTATTCGAATAAATAAGTATATATATATATATATATATATATATAAACTAATAGCTTAATACTATTGGAAAATACTATTTTACGAATTTCATAATATAACCCACTTATAAGACATTTTTTTTTTAAACATCAGTTACACAATGAGCATACACTAAGGCAAGCCATCAACACTAGTTTTGCCAAGTACACATGTATTTATACTGCATACATGGACTTGTTTCCCAACATAACAGATATTTACAAAATCTATCTAATTATATATTTAATTTTTTTTTTGGCATAAATAAAGTAAATATTTATTTCCCCACATGAATAATAAAAGAAAAAAAATATAATTAGTATTTATGAACAATAATAATAACAATAATAAACAAGTTACAAATAATAAATTCTTGTTTAGATTATTGAAATTTGATTATCCTTGATTGGTTCTGTAAATATAAATTGTATAATTATAGATTTAATAAAAACTAGTTATTTATTATTTAATGTTAACAATTTAATGTTTTTATGTTAACAAATTATTCAACAGGTATCATTTTATAACTTACATTTATTTAGTGTGTTTTTTGGTTTTACTTTTAATAGATTTTACAAGATTAAATAGTTCTGGATTACTAATTGATGAAGATTGCTTGAATTTCTTCATAGGAGGTAAATTAACCTGAAAGTAGAAAAATAATTAATAATATAAACTTATACATGATATTGCTTTAATTATGTAGTTATTAGTTATTTATTTTCCAATGTCTGTGAATATGCTTTTGGATAGAAAAGTTAAAATTCATTTTAAAAAAATAATGATAATCGTAGACATTTTTAAATGTTATTGAATATTTACATTTTAAATAATATTCTATATAACATCATCAGACCTTTTTCTTATACTAAAACAAATTACAATTATAGTCATGAAAACTTAACATTTGATGTTATACATTAATCTAACTATACTAAATCTTAAAATGAATTAGTTTTTAGAAGTGTTATCAGAAACTCAGACAAAATAAGTTTTGCTCAGAATTTGTTAATGAGTGTTAATTATTGCTTTAAAATGTATAGGTAAAAAATAATTAATAACAGCAGGTACAAGATTGTTTTGCACCGAAATTAGCAAAATGAGATAAATATCCTACATGGTCTCTATTAGTTAATCTAATAATTTGTAATTAATATTAAATAAATTCTAACTTTTTCAGTATCATACTGTTGCCTTCTAGACGTCTTTTCAGAAATAATTGCTTCGATACCTTTTGTTCTTTTAAACTTTGGATCAGCAGGATCAATATTAAATAGATGAGAAGTATACAGTGCAGAAAATCGATCATCTTTTACATCAACCTAAAATCATTTAAATTAGAATGAATGAATAATAATCGACCAATTTTGTAAAGCAATTCCAAAACTTACTGCAAATGTATCATTAGACTTTTCGTTTTTATTTTTATTCCTATTCTTCTTTTTTTTTGACATTTTTGTTTCTTCTTCTTCAATTTTTTTCATATTAAAATGTCTTTTCCCATCAAGTTCTTCATCCATTAATAACAATTCTAATTCAGCTTGTTTTTTACTTTCATTCTCTGAGTCTGCTTCTTCATCATCTTTTTTCTCATTCATTTCTTTTTTTAATTTTTGTTTTTCCCTCATTTTTTCTTTCTTTTTTTCCATCATTTTTTGAAAAGGTGTTAAATTTTTCTTAGATTTTTCATCAACAGCTTTTTGAACCTTTTCTTGTAAACCAATACCCCATGAAATTTCTAATTCCATATCTTTACTTGCTTTTTCTTCTTCTTGTTCTTGTATATTTTGTAACAATTCTTTATATTTATCGATAGAATTTTTTTTACAACCACTATCTATATTGTTCTCATCATCTGACGATGATTTATTTTTGTCTTCACTATTCTCTTCATCCGAACTAAAAGCCACATATTTCTGTAAATCACAGTCATCAAGTTCAATTTTTGGATTTGTCTTAAGCTTGTTAACTAATTCATTACGTCTCGGATCCGTCTCGTCCCATGTAAGATTTACTTTAGCTTGCTGTAAAGCAGTAGTAGTAAATAAATGAGGTTTGTATTTAGTCAAATCTGGTAATTTATCACAGATCTCTTTTGGTTCCTGTAAAATTATACAACATTATTATCAAATATTTTTTTTAGGTATGTTATTGTATTAGGGTTCAAAATATAATTTATAAAAGTAAATGTATTAATGAGTCCACATAAAGTACAGAATATAGTGTGTATTTCATATTTAAGTACAAAGTCTTTCAGTTGACAAATTTAGAAATATTAAAATCTGTTTTTATTTTATGGTTATTTATAAAAACAATGACATAATTTATTTGTTTGTGTATATACATTTATTTATTTAATAGTTATCAAACTAAACATGGCTTTAGTATTTAATTAAAAATTCAATTTATTATACACAATAACATTTTAAAATTTATCAAGTTACATAAGTTAAACTATATTTATGCAATCTAACATTTGTTTATAGTTTTTACTTTATAATTATTATTAGTTTTTAGATTTAGTCTCATTTAATAAGCTAACTAAGTTAAATAAGTTAATTCTCCTGAATTAATGTATTAATTAATTTATGTAAAGTGTTTATCTTTTCACATTTATTTATTTCATTTGTATTTAAGACAGATTTTGCACAAATTCATATTTCAAACAAGTTCAAACATATTCATGCTTTTGGTATCTTATTAATTTATTTAGATTTTCAGTATGACATTGCAACATGGTTTTTAATTGCAACACTTTTTAAATTATAAAATATTTAATACAATTGTATTAGTTACAGATACAGATTAAATAACAAATTTAAAAAAAAAGTATAGACCAATAGAATTCCATGATTCATATATTACATATAGCTAATAATAATATTATTGAACATATAATTACTTGATCAAATTCAGTGTCATCGGGCACAAATCGTAAATCTAAACGAGTGGCACTACTTTCGTATTCTAAGCCGTCACAATCTGTATATATTTTATTAGCAGTTTCTGGAGAGTCACACACAATAATCGCGTAGTAATATTTGAGTCGTGTTAATTGATATTTACGCAGCTTTTCCATGTGGTATTTACTACCATCTTCTTCATCCTAAAAATAAATATAAAAAAATTAAATGTTATAATATTAAATTTGTAAGGATAACAAAATATAACTAAACTTTACTTGGTCACTTTCATCAGATGAATCAATTGGCTTAGGGTTACTAGAAATAAGTTCAGGAGGTCCTTTAACTTCTTCTTCTTGCATTCGTTTCATGCCAAATTCTGATGGATAAATCTATACAAATTTAATGTATAATATTTGTATGTTTTAAATAAAGATGTATCTTTATATACTTACAGTAACAGATTTAATGAAACCGTCCGTTGGTGAAAACGAATTAAAGAGTATCATCAAGTCAGCTGCCTGTATTCTATCCCAATCCATATTACACAATGCTAACCTTGATGTAGCTTCATTTACATTATCAGCGTCTTTATCTAGTTCTCCCCAATTATGTTCTACGTTTTCTGTACAAATATTATTTGAAAATACCTTAAATAAATAAAACAATATATTTATATTTACTAATAAGAATTACCTTCCTTTTCTTCGTCAGAAGACGTATCATCATCTGATGAGCTATCAGACATTAATTCACCAATGCCTCTAGCATAATCAATTGTTTTGTCTTTTAGACGGTCTTTGTTATTTTTCTTAATTTTGTGAATCTTTACATCATTGTCTTCATCAATTAGTGTTTGCTCATCATCTGATTCTTGATTAACATCATCATTTGAATCTTGCTCAGAATTCAAGTCACTATTTTTGTCTTTTTCTTCTTCATCATCATCATAATCATCATCATCATCAGATATATGATAAAATTTCTTAAAGTCTTCAGTTGTAGAACCTTGTAGAGGTCTACCTCTTTTGTCAATAGTATACTTTACTTTGAATCGCTTGTCCTTAAATATAGATTGAAATCTTTTATCAATTTTAACTCTGCGTTCATTTTTAGGCACACGTTTAAATTTGGGATCAATACCGATTTTTGAAAATCGTTTATCATTTGAATCCATGGTTATTTGAAATGGCGAAAAACTATACATATAACAAAATTACAATTATAACGAGATATAACTGTTACAATCAAATCAAATCAAAAACTACTTATAAGAGAATAAAAGTTACTTACTGGTAAATTAAAAAGTAAAAAATACAGATAACTTTTTAACTTCACGGTAGTAAATGCAATTTCTGCTTCTTAGTGCTATGTTATTTTTCAAATCGAAAACAAATAATAACAAATCAGTATATTATAATAAATCTGTAATATAAGTATTACTATTTTTACAAATAAATATTAAATTTGATAACAACAATTAGTGTTGAATAGCAGCACATGTTTTTTATCAAACAAATCATTATCATATTTTTCTTATCTATAGTGTTATCACAATCATAGTCAAGGAATATTAGTCATTGACATATTGACAAGTTGTCTGAGGTAGACCATTGACACAATACTAAAGAAGTCAACTCCCAGACTGTCTCACATAATAAAGTTGACTTCAACGTTATCATACACGTATCGATTGTAATACATGGTCTATATGTACTAATATTAATTCAGTCCTGTGAAGTATCAACTATAATAACCACTGAATCTAAATTAAAATATCCTAGAAACATGTATTAAACTCAATTTTGCATTTATTTTGTTTCGTGCGTGAATATTGAACTTTTCTTCAAATTAACAATTTGGAAAAACTTCAATATAATTAAACTCACATGTATAACAGCAATACTTGTATTAACGTGCAATGAAAAATAAATACAAAAATGATTTATTTCAAAATAATGATAATTTCAGTTTTGACATTAAACTCTTATTTGTATAGCTTTCCTTAGATTTTCTAAATCGCCCATTGATACATTCATAATAAAATGATTATTGACTGTAAACGAGCAGTCTGTAAATGTAATCGTCAAACTTTAAAAAAATCGATTTAAAATCCATATTTTAAATGTTATTTTTTCCTGCCAATATACAAAATTGAACAGTTTATTCAATTTCAGTAACTGAATCAGTAATTACTTATTGCTTAAATTAAGTAAATTAGTTAAGTTACAAGTTAAAATCCCTTTTTAAAATTGTTTTTTGTCGTTTTATCATTACGACCATTTATAAATAAAATAAAATAATGTATGTATTTCAAACGATTATTACTAAAAATAAAAATAATTATTACTAATACAGTAAACAGCAGAACATTTTATTTTAATATAAAACCGACATATAGGTGTTGTTCTTTACATGGATGTTTTAAGTTTGTTTTAGAACAGTATGTATATACATTATTTCTTGCCAGACTTTTTAATTCCGCCGCCAACCATTGGACCTTTTTGCGCAGCTTTTGTTTTCAGATCACTCAACGCTTTTGTTGTTCCTTTAATTTTTGCTTCATCTTTAAATCATCTTCGTCCAGTTCTTTGTTCTCTTTCTTAGGGGTTTTTAAGGGCTTCTTCTTTCCTCCTTCGCGTCCTGACATTCTGCTGTTATAACATAAAATTATAATCAATTATGCAGTTATATAAAGAAATATAAGAGACATCATTACTTATGTGTTACTTGGTGGTCAACTGTAATATACCTACCAATCTAAAATCCACTATCACAAGTTAAGCCGTTAAGTTTAGGTGGCACGCAGTTAAGAATTTATGAATGGGGACGACCGTCTGCTGTCCACATGCCTGTATGCTTACAGCATACAAAATGTTACGTTAGAAAATACTTTGCAGGAAAACAAGACCATATACAATACAAGTATATACCGTTCTTGATGAAAATATGAATTAATATTACATAAATTACACCTGAAAGTTTGTTGTAGAAAACAGTTAAAACATTAAACCATGACAAATTTATTGGTATAATTAGACTGCGGTTTCATTTACTTTATACCCGACAACAAGAAAGTATTGCATGATTTATATAACAAACAAAAACAATGGGTAGTACTTACAAATATCTTGCACGGATTTCCTGTAGTAAACTATTAAAATATCAGTTTTACTCGAGTGTTTCGAAAGTGCGATTATCGTTTTTACTGTTTATAATACAGCTCGTCAATAAAACAACATGTAATTTATTGTTACAGATTCAATTTATATGTTAACAAAATATGGGAGCAGCAAGTTTGGTTTAGTTTTTGGTTAGGATGTTATTATAAATGCAACGTGTGTTTGAAGTTAGACACGATTTGGTGCAATCAGAGAAGTCATTTTTGGCGGGAAGTAACGAGTTTTATGTGTAATTCCGCGGTTGTTGAAACACCAACGTGTTCGTTAATCTTTATTGTAATGCGATGGAGTGGATACCGGTCGTTTTTCTTTTTTCCTTTTACCAAAACATACTGTTTACTTTGGTCACGTACGTGCAACTCGCTTCAACAATACGTACCTAATGAATTTCCACCGTCAAATATCTCATCATCAAACAACATATTAATCAACAATGTAATTACATGTTAAAACGTTTTCGCTATAATTTCAGTACTATTTTCAATTCGGTCGGAACTGAAATGTTATTTAATAACTGGTAGCAGTAGCTCATGAATCCGGACGGGCCAGCCTGCGGCCAATGATTTTTAGGATGGACAAAACGTTCGATTATCTGACCGCCAACGTGTCTGAACGTTATTAACGTGTATGTCAAATACGACTTACGGACGGACTTGGTTTGACCGGCAACTCGAATACTACAGAACAATACCGACGCAATGGAATACACTACAGTGGCGTATCCGGTTAGAGATATTTCTATGGAGGGAGGAGGCCTTGAAGATAAGATTAAACAAACAAATAAACGTAAAACCGCGTCGAAACCCGATTGAAAGTAATTAATGTTTACAAGTTCAACTGTTTCTTGGCTACGCATTAGTCGAAAGTGTCTTCTCCGAATAAGTGTTTTATTGATTTGTGATCCATTACGTGAAGAGTTGTTAAAACGTAGAAAAAAAAAAAGAGAATCGTTCGTGGACTCGACAATGGCTTTTGAGAAGGAACGCTTTTAAAGTGCACCGTTTCCAAACGGCGTGATTCATAGATCGACAGTTCACGCACGACTATTGCGCTTTTCCGTTTAGCCACGATTGACCGCGAGAAACACAATATGCAAGACACGCCACCACGAGCGGCTAAAAAACAATAGCTCCGTGTAAACTATCGGCCGTGCAAGTCGAGCAGCAGTCGTGAGACGCGCGCAGAACGAGAAGTGTTCCACGACACGACTCCGTGTGAACGCGGCTTGACAATTTCGTCGAATGCCTACGGTTTCATGCAATCCAAAATTTATTTAAGTTTTATTAATGACGAAATAAGAACAATGAATATAGAAACAAAATAAATTACGTATAAAAAAATAACTTATAACATAATATTATTCGTACTTAAATTATGTATATATATATTAAACCTATATTAATCGTGACGAAACGCGAACATTACACTCATATTGAATAATGTATAATTTCTCGCGTAAACATTTCCACGCGAACGAAGAAGAAAACCAAACGTATTGGTACGGCGGTGTTGAACTTTAATTAAGAATCTCGACGTTCGTCCGATCGACTTTCGGTTTTGAACGTTTGAACGTTAAGGAAACTGAATTCTCGACGCGCCGTTACGTCTTTCCACGGTCAGTGTGATCTTGTCCCCGGCGGACGCCACCAACGGCACCGTCAGACAACAATCCGAATCGTCCGTCCTGGTGTTGTTCACCTGAAAGTCCAGAACGTCTCGTCGTTAACGCGTTCCGATCATTCCGAAGCGGTTTTTAATAGTCGAACGCGTGCCCAATACGAACCCATCATAGACACGTAACGTTTCAACAGTGTTAAAGAGAAAAACAAATATGATGTCAAAAACCGTTACGTGGGCGTTGGAAGTTTTAGAATTTCGAATAACGACAAAGAGATGTATAATCGTCGACAACCGAGACGTGGCCGTTGTTTGATATTTTGTTTTGTGATGGCGATATTCGATGATGCCTGGTGTACTTGTTATCTTTTAAATGGCTATTTTACTTGTATGATACGGTCGTAACGTTTCAACATGCCGCTCAGGTCAGCCGGGCCGCCTTTTCGGATGTTGTTGACAAACACTCCTTTCTCGTACAGACCGTCAGATATGCTGAAACCGAAATCTTCGTACACCGCGTCTTTGAACAGAGTGACCTGAAAAAATTGGAGACGAGCACGGGAAGGTAAGCGTACGCTATATACACACATATATATATATATATTATAGGTCGATTTGATTTTTATGCGAATTTTGTTCGTTTGGGTTTTTTTTATCGGCAATTCATAATTTTCCAAGGTATCAAGGTATCGAATTCTCGACATGTTTAGAGTTTAGAAATGAATACGATTTTACTCTTGACGAAACGATACCGTTCTCCGGTTAATCGCGAACGTTTCGACATGTCGAAAACGGCGTTTGTTATCTCTAAAATACAAAACAGCAAATGCGTTCATAAAATGTTTACGATCCGACACATCGGGATTTTACTCGGCCTATAAGATCGTGATCGTAACACAACGACGACGATACGTTTTTTGATTGCATGGGCAACGGTGGCCGCCGTACTTGGAACAGGTCGAAGTCGAGCAGCCCGTCCCGGTCCTGGCACTCGGCTATTTTGAATATGCTGTCCACGTCGTAGTCGGCGTGCTCGCGTATGTAGTACGGCCTGAGCGTGCCGCCGAAATAGTCGCTGTCGAACTCCGGCACCTTCCGCTGCGCGCTCTTGGACCGGTGCCGCAGCACGATCCTCTCGGGCGTCGGCTCGTGCAGGTTGGGCGCGGACCGGGTGGTGTCCGACTCGATGGCCGAATCGTCCGCGGTGGTGGACAGCAGCCCGGCGCTGGTGTAGAACGACCGGCGTCGCGGCCGGGACACGGTGATCACCACCCGGTCGTCCGTGTTCTGCAGCTGCGCGATAGCCGTGGACAACGGCGCCTCGGACAGGTCGGCGCCGTTGATGGCCAACAGCCGGTCGCCCACGTGTATGGCGCCCGTCCGGTCCGCCAGTCCGCCTGCGGCGCAAAGACGGGATACGGTGAGCTTAAAACACCGGATTCGGTCTTTGACGAAAAATCGTCTGTCGTACTGTTTCGGGGCCGCGAACAATTTCGACACGCGTTGCTCTATAAGCCGCTGTACCGATCCTAAGACCCAACTAAACCGTTCGACGTGCGCGAAATCATAACGCGCTGATCTAGAAATCAGGTCGGCGTCTACAGGTTACATTATTATGTTAAATATACCGTGTATTCAAATTCGGTGAAATCGAACGATACGTGTTCAATAATATTTGGTTTTAATATTTTAACGTCACGCGTTCCCAAACAAAACGATTAATTTGATACGATCGAAAAAGTACTATTATAATTTGTATTTTTTGTTATTATCGTGATCGTGTTAGCGTGCACTTAATAAGTAGTGTCGAATACGTTACTGAAATCTAGCGGTTGACGTGTACACAGGATTATTATCTATAGAAATATATATATACGTACAATGTATAACGTTACGCTTTTTGCACGCAACGTGTTGTGACGATATGTCGTGTAAAATAAAATAATGTCGTATACACAACACATCTATTGTTTGTGCGTGTGCGTGTATATATATGAAGAAAAATGAAATAATTCGAAATTTCTCGCCCTGATTTGGAATTTAAGAATACGGTTCAGAAATCATTATTAAACAGTAGATAAACGTCGTTTAAACAAACGTGTTTCAATACCTGGCGACAGTTCCCGTATGGAAATCGGTAACCGGGAATCTTCCGATCCGGTGATGGTAATGCCCAGAGGTTCTCCTTTCTTGTACAATTCCACCGTGTACTGGACCAGATCGTCTTCGTTCTCGTAATCGTCTGACAAAACAACAAAGGCATCGAATCGATGATTAACAACGACCGCGTTGTATTTTTATCCGTTCACGCGGCGGCGAAAACGTCAAACGATTAAAAGCCCAAAGCCGTAAATGATTAAATTTTTGAAATAGACACGTTCGCGCGCGTATCTGAAATCCGAAACGCGTCGTAGGCGCGCGTGAATACTGTTATCATACCCGTCGCGGCATTTGAAGTTCGCACCCGCAACGTCACCACGTCACCGGCGTCCTGAAGTATGTCGCTCGCTTCCTGTCTAGAACAGTCGCTCAGCGATTTGTTGTTCACGGCCAATAACGTGTCGCCGATTTTTAGAGTGCCCGACCGGTGAGCAATGGAACCCGGTACAATCTCGGAAATGCACACTTGCCCGTTTCCATCGTCTGCATATTTTACAACATTTGACGGCGTTTAAACACCGGAATCGACATTTCGCGTCACGTGTTTAAAAGTCGTGCGTAGCGTAATAACGTCCCGGCACTCCGACCAAAGAGTCGAAAAGATAATACGTAACATAAACGTTAAGTAAACGGATCAATAGCGAACGTAATACGAAGCATGAACCACGGACCACATAAAATCTTCTGTTTACTCGTCAATTACCCTCGCGCTCGTATATTTCCGTTAGCGTTCCTTTTCGATTTACTTTATCACGTATTTTTCGTTAGCATATTACGTTAATAGAATTACGCGACCCAGTGATGTGTAGTGGAGGGTACGCGCCGCATGGGTTAAGTTTTAAGAATTGCGTATATCGAAGAAAAAAAACTCAAGACCGCGGGTATGCGGTAGAAAACGTGCGTGTTCGATAAATAGTGTGTTGATGAAAAATTGATAATAAATCAATGTTTATATTCGGTACAATAAATTAACGGTAATGCGAGTCTTATGTTTAATGAAATTACACCCGAATATTCCTGAGAATCACGGTGAAATCATTTGGCGTACTGATATTGCTGTTGAATCATTGTTATTTATCGACAGCCATCTATTTTTAGAACAACTGTTATGGGAATTTAAAACTGAGTAATAACAAGTTATAATAATGATATCATGGTTATGGCTGTCGTATTTTACGTTTGATTTTTTTTATTTAATTCTGTATTTAAATATTGAACAATTTTCAATTATTATAATATTCAATACAATAAATGATAATACGTATTTCAATACGATTTATCGTATTGAATATGATAATAATTGAAAATTGTTCAATATTTAAAACGTTAGAAACAAATGAATACATTTGTCATACGAAGAATACGATCTGAAAAGGTAAGTCAATAATATACTTTATTATTTGTTAGATAGGTAATTATTTGAAAGTAAAAATATTAAAATATATAGATAAATAATTATGCGTTTGAATTATAACTTTGGTTTTAAATTATAGAAATATGTTGACATAAATCATCGAAACTTAATTGTTTTTGTGTGTTGTGTATTAAATTAAAGTATAATTCCTAAGCGTTTATATATATTTAAAATTTATTTTTAATTTTACAGGATTAAAAACTACTTAATGATATACCAGTTTCAGACGAGACATCAAATCCTGATAATCCAGTTTCTATGTCAATATTAATCAAGACACAGGCTAAAAAAGTTAAATTGGTAAGTTTTAATTTAAAAAAAAAAATTCCAATGTAGATACCTAAATACTTGGATAAACAATTAACTTATTTTAATAAGTCGAAGCCTCCTACCTTATATATATTTTAGTATTTCCATAAATTATTTTAGGACTACATCACCGATTCCGACTGATGTCGGAGAAACGAGCGAAGTATTCGTGTTGATATTAAAATGATATTTCACTATAAAAGCTTAGTAATTTATTGACATTAGACTTATAACGTTGGTAAGTTCACCTGTGATTGTGATGCCTAGACTTCGGTAATCGTTTTTCACCAATTTCACGGTGAACTCTCCTGACGTGGGCACCACAAAGTCGGTTATATCGAACTCTACCTTGATGCACGCGTTTTTCACTTCGGGTCCTAAGAGTTCGTGAAGGGGTTGCTGGAATAAAGGTACGAAACTGGTGCTTTTGCACCCGTTTACAGACAATATACGGTCGCCGACTTGTACACAGCCAGTTCTATATATATATAAACAAAAAAAAAAAATAGCGTGTTTTGTTTGATGATTTAAAAAGACAAAAAACCTGTCGGTGGGCCCTCCGGGTTCGACGAAACAAACGACGAGCGCCAAGTTGTTCGACCGGATGTCCATTCCGAACTGGCCGTCGTCGTCGGCCACCAGTGTCAATATTGTGTGATTCACCCGTACCACGTTGTCTGCGCACGAACGAACCGCGTGAGTGATCAATAAATACGCGTTAAGGTCGAGTCGTGTCTTACGCGTTTCCACGGGTTCCTCCCAGACCGGCGGTTCGACGGCCGCGCCAGGATCTTCGTAAACGGAGTATGAATGTTGGCGCGAATCGTACGACGAACAGTCTGCACACCGTACAAACAAATATTTTGTAAACGTCTCCGGGACCATAGGCGTACTCACGGGGGGGGGGGGGGGTTAAAAGAAAAAATTACAACCAATTCGTATTATATTTGTAAAGAATGTGAATATTCATTGTTTTATCGTATAATTTACTAATTTTTTGTACCAAAACACTATTGATAAATTATAATTTACCAATTATATATAGTGGTAACTCATTATTAATTATCATTATGTTTAGGTCTTAAAAGACTCAAAAGTTATTTGCGTAGTACAATGACCGAGGTACCTCTTTTGAATTTGATTTACAAACAGAAAATATAGTTAAATTTGTTAGTAAAGTGTATCCTGTTCATTTGTTTTAGACCCGGTTTAATGGACTTACTATACGGTAAGTAATACGGTAAGTATCAACTCACAGTCGGCGTGTACGAAGTCCGTGCCGACGAACGCCGGTATTATCTCCAGCCGGAGCGCGGACTGAGCGACGCCGCCGCACGTCCGCAGCAGCTTGTACACGTCGCTGGCCGCCGTCCGCAAGCCAGCCACCCTCGTCTCGTTGACGGCCACGATCTGGTCGCCCGGGAATATAGCGCCGCACCTACGGGCAGTCACACGGTTTCGGGGCGGCCGAGAGAAAAACCCACGGGCGTTCTATAGGAGCGCTCTCTGACCAGAGACGGTTGACAAAATACAAAAAAAAATTGATCCGTCGTACGAACGGGGACGTTGGATCTTACGAGTCGACGATATAACGACGCGTTTTACTTACGTCAGCGAGCGCGTATAGTGTTTAAGATTTAGTTTTACAGACCTGGAGAATAAAAAAAAAATCGCGCGTGTTACACGAGTACGCGCGCGCACGAAGTGAAACTCCTTTCGGAATCATTCAATACCGATAGTGTATTGGAATAAAATAAACAAAAAAAACGTACATTTCTTCCGCCGGGTTAATAAATATAGTAGCGGAAGTCCGTTTATCGAAATAAAATGCTTACTCGGTCACTTTGAAACGGGTCGTTTGGTTTACCGATCCCGAGTCCGGCCAGCCCGAGTGTATGCAGGTAATGTAAATCAAGCGAAGAAAAAAATATAACGCACAAAACGTGGTCGACACAAATAAGACGGCCGTGGTAAATTAGTGTTCACGTCGTTTGGCGCGTACGTGTGCGTGTGTATACAAAACGGCAAATGACGAGTTCCCGGCGTGCGGACGGATAAAATCGTCACGTCTTACCGTTCGGCGATACTGCCGGGCTTGACGTGGTCGACCACGACGGCGCTGTTGTTGATCGTGTTCGTCAAACTCAAACCCAACTGATGGGGTCTAGGACTGTCGACTTCCACCAGCATCGGACAAGTCGCGTTGCCGACCCGGTCCGCCGCGGACACCTGGTACCGCACGGTCAACCGACACGCGCCGTCCGACTGTCTGAGTATCGCGTCGGCGTCCGCCAATATCAAACCGTTCAGCGATACACCGTCCACGGCCAGTACGTGATCGCCGACTTTGATCGTACCTTCTCTATATACACGTATTACGAATAAATATAAATACTAAAACGTTTTGTAATCGACCCGGTCGGTTTATTTCTGACGTTATTGAACCATTGTTTTCAAGTAGACACTGGAATTTCGGTCTACCGTTTTTCCAATAACGTATACGGACCAAGAGCGCACCCTCCGGTTGACCTCCTAAATATTTTTTTTTAACGTTGCCCGTTTCGACTGGCACAACAGATAGATCATTTTCCACTTTAAGAAGACAAAAACATACTTAAGGAATACAACGAGCCAGAATCGACTGAATGGACGCTTCACAGAGCAATTGATGTTGAAACATCAGGAGTATTGTCATTATCGGAGCAAAAAGGATCAAGAATCGATTTAGAAAAAAAAAAATCGCCATATTCATGAATTAATAAATCGATAATAATCTTTTACAGGTATTATGACTACGCCGTGACTAGATCAAAACCTAAAGTGCAAAAATTAATATTAGAATATATGTACGTATTAAATAAATATTACTAATATCTCAAGATAATTTTATTTAGCCTCCCCCCCACCTAAAAAAATCTTGGTGCGCCCTTGATACGGACGACGTCGAGTCGACTACGCTTGGTTTTTTTAGTAGTACGAGCCGACGGTATTGATCGTTCTACGGACGAGTCAGGCGTTCGTTTCACTCCGCGGGAATACGGTTTAATTACGAACCGAATTTCACCAACCTGTCGGCAGGTCCGTCGGGTCTGACGTGCGTCACGGTCAACGGCTTACACATGTCCGGATCCGGATGTGCGCCGCCGCGCAACACTATGCCGAGACTGCCGTCTTCCCGTTCGATGAACACGTCGATGACCTTGTGCTTCACGTGTTGATCTGCGAACAAAAACCGTACAAAGTGCGGACAACCGCGATCGTTTTCAGTTGATCGTCGACAATCCGGACGCGTGTAAAATACAAAACGGACGTGACGCAAAACCTGAAACCGTACATCGATCCGCGTGCCGGCTGCACGGCTCGTGGACCTTGCGTTCGGACACCATTCGTTTGTCGTTCTTCTCGTTCTTCTGCGTCGAGCACACCTTGTCCAGCAACCCTGCGGTAAAAAAACGGAACCCGTGGGTGGGTGGGTGGGTGGTCACGTCAGCCGCCGCGTGACGTCCAGGTCCGTGCTGTTACTCACATCTGCTCGTGGACCTGCGGCGCTGCTGCGCGTTGTGCTTCGGACGGGAGGACGCGTGTTTCTTGGACCGCGACGGGGCGGACTTTAGCGACGAGAACATTGCGCCGCGGTCGTCATGCCGATTGGACGGCGGCCGTCAACACCACCGGGAAACGAGACGACGGCGCGGCGTACGATGCTGCACTGCACCGACCTGTCCGGCGGATTCGTTCGGCTGAAGTTTAATTTTGGAACGCACACGACCGCGCTGTCGCCAAGACGCGGTGAAAACGATTACTTACGGGAACGCGCGAAACGACGCGGGCAAAGCGGTAAACAAGTTCGGTGTAAGAAGGAACCGAAACAATTCTATATTCGTTTTTGATGCGTCCGGATGGTTTGCGCCGGCGTCAAGCGCGTTTTGCGGTGGGGGAGTCCGTCTAATTATAGACGGGGAGACGGCAACAATAATAACGCGAGCGAACCCAACCCGTTTTTTTATTATTATTACGTTACGTGCGACGCGGCGTTAATAATAATAATAATACGTCCGGGGACTTGGGCGGTTTCCGACAGCGTCCTCTCCGAGGACACGTTTCGTTCGGGCCGCGGATCACGGCGAGACGCCCGAAAACGTGAACGATCGTTTATCCCGAAAACCGATAAATCGAAAAACAACAACAGTTTACGTGCGACCGAGTTCGACTCGGATCGATGTGGTCGGGGGGGGACGTATTGAAATGAAAAAATAACGATAATGATAATAATTGATAACGATCGTCGCTCAGTCGACACACACACACGTGCGCGCGCGTGCACTCGATTTCCCGAAAGCGATAATTTCGTGTGCGTGTCCACAGATCGACACGAGATTAATAAACGCGCTTTTTTTTCCAATAAATCACGCACGCCGACCCGTGTGTCGTTCGTCGACGGACGTCATTACGTGACAGGCCGCGGCGACGTCGCAATGTTCGACGGTCTGAACGACGTGGACCGCCGTCGCGTCTCGTCCAGGTCGAAGCTGCTGAAGACCAGCGTGCGTCACCAGTTCAACGAGTTTTTCAACCACAGCTCGTTGCACGGCGTCAGATACATAGCGCAGAGCGATCGGCCGCTCCACGAACGGTACGTGGGGGGGGTCGTCTTAACGTCCAACGGGTGTTTTTTTCGTCGTCCGACGGCGCGTGTTCGTGTTCGTGGGGGGTGTTTCCCTTGCGCACACGAAACGCGGCAAAACGGACATTTCCAACGTATCGATCTGACCAGAAGCGCGATAAGACGTTTGAAAACGGATCTAATCAAAGTCTACTTTAGATCGATTTTTTCGCGTTTTTAATTTTGTAAAACCCAACGAATTAATTGAATAAATTTGAAACGAAAAATTGCTAACGTTGTCCGGACGGCACGTTTACGTCTCGAACTCGTTTGACTTAAGATGCTCGTTGTCGTCGTTTTTAACGTGACGACGTTCGAACAAAACCGTATGAATTGTTTCGCGTTAAATGCGCGTAAAAAGACGTGACGCGACGTGCACGTCGTTTAAAACGGTATTTAGCGTGAGGAATGTCGCGCTCAGAAGCCAAGCCGATTAACTCCGTTTCGTTCAAATTGTGAATGAATAACGTGGGTGTTGGATTGGCAAATTATGTGTTGAATAAAGCGTTGAAACACATACCCGTAATTGTAGGAAAGCTTTTTTTTGTAGATAAATATCTTCGACTGTGTCAGTTGCCGAGAGATTTCATTTGATGGAGTCAATCGGCTCGGCTTCTGAGCGCCACGTGTACGCGTGTGTGTTTTTGACTTACAGATTCATGTGGTTCAGTTTTTTGTCCATCGGCCTCGTGATCAATTCCATCATTATAATATCGCTGTGGGAAAAGTTTCAGACAAGTCCGACAATCACCGGCTTGGACACGGACTTTCACAACTGGGACGTACAGTTCCCGGCCATAACCGTTTGTCCTAAGCGTCCGACGTCGGACGAAAAGATATGGGAATACGTATCGAGGTGAACGGATCATTGTATTATTTCCAGCGGTGTTTCGCGCGCGCGGTTAGGGTTAGGTTAGGCTAACCTAACCTTCTACGCATCACGTCCAGCCGATCATCCCCCCCCCCCGACCCGTTGTCACTTTCGATTTCGGCACACTGAATTCTCAAAGTCTGAGACATATCATACCGTTGTTAATTATCCTATTAAGATAGCTACCGGATACAAAATTGTTTCCGATAAAACGTTCTCCACGACTAATCGTACGATACGAATCGTTTTCTTGTGCAGCGTATACGACAACGACACGGATAACGAACGTCACGGAATGTTTTCGACGTTTATGAACGAGTTGGCGTTGTTCTCGTACAACAACATCAATACGTTCGCGAACTTTTCCGATTACGATTGGCTGCCGAAGGACGTGTCGTTTAAGGAATTGGCCTACGAAGTAGGATTTCGTTTCACGACGGCACCGATCGATATAAAAACATATAAAAAATGTTTAAAAAAAAAATTGGTCAGGTGATTTACCATTGCGAAGATCTGCTGTACGACTGTACGTTCAAAGGCGAACCGTTCAACTGTTGCGCCGGATTCGAACCGGTGTTCACGGAATACGGATTTTGTTACAGTTTCAATTCCAGACACGTCGTATTGGACTGGCCGTGGTAATTACACGTGCACGCGCAAACAGCCGGCCCGCGGTCTTGTGCACGTCTTGAGAAACGTCATTGACAAATACAAATTTCATAACATTTGAAAATTCGTCAATGATCGTCTCGGTTTACATTAGTGATGGCGTAAAATAACGGTAGCAGTGATTTTTCACAGGTGATTTCAAAGTAACGATCACAGTCCGCTACTCCAGTATGAGAATAACAGTGACTGCTACTATTTTCTGTGTTATTTCAACGTGTGATTTGAAATGTCGAGTGTGTTTATATTATTAATTACTGCTTTAGTATTTTATTTTTTTTATAATAATTGTTATATGATGAATTTTGTGAGATATGAAGTTTAAAATGGTAAAACATTTTTTTTCATTCTAATGATTTTATCTGTTACCTACAAAATTTTTGTACTTTTCTCGATAGATCAATAAACACTATAATAATTACTTATTGAACAGTTAATTATATTTATTTAACATGGTAATAAAAATAAAACATTTAAGACAATTAATAGTAAAAAATTAGATAAATAAATTATGAATTTTGATTTGAAAATAACAACATTTGAATTTTTTTTAAATTTAAACAATAATTGCTACTGAAAAAAAATCACAGTTTACCATCACTAGTTTCAATACATAAAGTAGCAGTCACTGCTATTTTCACTGCTACTGGAAAAAAAATCACGGTTTACCATCACTATAGTTTTCATGCTCGGGCGCGTGTAGCCACGTCAACTTTTCAACCACGAACGGGACGATAACCTAATAATATCGTATACGGCCTTTGTGTCGTCGTGGCCACACTGCGCACAACTAGAAAACGTATTTTCAAATGTTACGCGCTCGCACGGTTATCTGTAGGCCAGGTTAATAAATACGATTTGATTGATCCGTTGTCACGATTGCGCAGGATGCCTGACAATTATACGTCGCCCGATACGCAATACGTCTACGAAACGGACAACAAACTGACCATCGCGTTTAACATGGTCAACACAACGAAAAACCCGTTGAAGGTAACGTCGAAGAAATAATGAAAAAAAAAAAAGCACCTAATAATTATTTTCGGGAAGAGTCGTAGCGACCGGGTTGCGCTTGAAAATGATTCGAAAAACGTTTTTATCGACAATTTAGTATAGATTTCGTTCGGTTATCGGACACACAGACATTTCGATATTATCGTTTCGATAAAAAGATAAACGATACGTGGGCCGTCCCATAAATAGGCTGAAAAAATCTACTGAATAATGGAATATGAATTTATTGCCTCAAAACCTTAACACGATAAATTAGACGTATTTTTCTATTTTCCCACATAGTCACCGTTCAAATGTACGCATTTTCCTAACGTCGGAGTAATTTGAAAAGTAACCGCGTTCATGAGCTCCTCTCGAGTTTTTCCTCCCGTTACATCGAAACGTCAGACAAACTGAAAGAAAAAATGCTATTCGAGTGGACGATTACGCTCAGAAAATGTGAAACCGTTGCACGACCACTACAACTCCACATTCAACCAAGGCTTGGCTGGAAAAATACAAACGGGAAATATGTTGCAACGTTCACCACACACAGTTTTGTTCGGTCCAGTAAAACCGAACTTTGGACGAATTGTCATTTTAAAAATAAGGAGGAGGTCACGAACGCGATTACCGAGTACTTGGACGGAAAACGTGCTGCGCGTTTATTATCAAGTTACTGCATCGCTGGGAAAAACGTCTAAACTTGAGTGGCGATCGCGTGAAAAAATAGAAAAACACGTCTGATTCATAACGTGTTTAATGTTTTAACGCGCGCGCGTGTGTGTGTGGGCGAACAACGTGTATCACGGTAATGTTGGTGACAACCCGCGACACGTAATTCGAGAAACCGCTGATATCGTAGTTTCCAATGCGATTTCAACGTCGATCCGTGTCGATAACTAAAAAACGGTCGGTAGTGTGTGGTCGGCGGATGACTCTTCCCACGTCGTTGTGCGCGCGACTAAACATTCGGTTTTTTTCCCCGTCCGTCCGACTTTCACGTGCACGCCGCCGCGCAGATATTCATACACAGCACGGACGACATGATAATCGCGGACACGTTGCCGCAACACCTGTGGACCCGGCGGATAGCGAAGATATTTTTCAACAGCAAACAGACGTACACGACCGAAGGCGCCCGTCAGCTGACCATACGGCAGAGGAAATGCGTTTATCCGGACGAGATAGAGCTGCGCACCGACCGGATGTACACGTTCACGGCTTGCATGACACAGTGTCGGATGGACACCAGCAGGAAGCTGTGCGGATGCGTCCCGTGGTTTTACAAGAAGACCGGTAAACGTGGCGCGCGTGACACGCCGAAAGTCGATCGGTCGTACGCACGTGCCCCCCGACCGTGAGACAATGTCCGTCGCGTGACTCCGATAGAACAACCGTTTCCGTTAAAACAGTTAAAACGTCGGTCGAGAAATCTGCGCGAGCGCGGAAAATGATCGAATGCGATTTGAAAAATAACTGTCAAAACGTTATCGACAATTTCCGATTGTCACGTGCCAATAACATCAGTTTCGTCACGTTTTAACAGTTATAATATATGAAAGTCGAAAGACGAGATTTTCAAATATTGCAACGCGAACGTGTATTTTTTTCAACACAAAATAATTGTCCGTAGCTTTAATAACGTCCATTTCGAAAAGAAAAAACGCTTTACAACAATTATACGCACTCGGTTTGTTTACGACACAACGAACAACGCTGAAATATAAAATACACGGTTGTAGATTTTTAATCGGAGAAAAGTTTAAACAAATTTATCTATACGATAACCATTCGGCGGTTGGGACTTTATCGGAATTCGTTGACCGTTAATAACCGTCACTGTTTAATACGTCAGTTTCGATTTAAAACGATTACCTGAAAAAGCGTTTTCCGTCACACGTTAAAAAAAACACGCATCACGAAATCGAAACCAACACCAATTGCTGTTTTTCGCCAAAACCGACAGACAAATTAGACGTTTGATATCGTTTTCAGATGGTTATGAAAATTGCAACTTGGACGGACTTGCTTGTATAGCGAAACATCTCAGTACGTATGTGAAAACCAGCACCCCAATAAAATAACCGTTTGCATCTTAAACACTGTTTTTAATAAACTATGTATTATTAAATTAAATTATAAACGCGCTCAACATTTTCAGAACAAATTTTAAACGGACTCGCATGTTCGTGCGAATTAGGATGTATGAACACGGTTTACGAAGTGGAAAAACTCCAAGACGCTCCGTACGACAATATTTTTAGCATGTTTAACTGGAAATAATCAACGATAATCAGACACATATAGTTATAAATTAATTAACTGGATTTGATAATTATTTGTTGTAATGTGTTAAGGGCCGATCTCATTGAGGAGCCATTGGAAATCAGTTTCGTGTCGTGGCCAATGGTGAGGTATAGAAGAGAAGTGTTGTTTGGCTGGGTAGAGTTACTCGGTAGGTCATGTTAAATACTGTCGATTATGTACATATTTACCGTTGTTTCGCAGTCGCTTTCGGCGGCATAGCGGGTCTATTTTTAGGTTTTAGTTTATTGAGCGGAGTGGAAATCATATATTACTTCACGTTGAGAGCGTTTTGTATGGTGACTAATAATCCTCAAGTATTGGAAGAACTGAGTCGAGAATACGAACACCAGGATAAACCAGTCATAGACCTCGGATTAAAACCGTTGTGGTCAGACGATAAGCAGACAGCATCTGTAGCAACGACTAAAAACAATGGGAAAAATGAACCGTTTGTTTTACCATTTTTGCATTAAATATTATTAATTGTATAATGAGTAACTAACAAAACCATAATTCAATAAGATTTCGCTTTAGAGTTAAACATAACATTGTGTAACACATATATATGAATTATTATAACAAAAAAAAAAAAACAAGTCATTGCACAACATGAATAATTTGACTAAAAACATAAAAAAAAATTACATTTTCTAGTTTCGACTAGATAATTTCAGATAGAAACATTTGTGTAACAACTAACATTTAAGTATTGTAGACAGTAAAAACAATTGTAGTAAATAAATAATATTGAAAATTGAATACATTTTCTTTATCTATGAACCTCTTTGAATGAGACTGTTGATTTGTTCATATACACAATTCGGACAAGCCGAATTACTGATGTCTTGCAGAGCCAATTGTACAGCTGCAGAAGTATTGGGTAAATGATCGAAACGATCAATCACCCGTTTAGAATCTTGATTGAACTGCTCATTTGATAAATAACGATGGCCACAAGAATATGCCAATAATGTATTTTCTAAAGTTTCCGTGTCCTGTCCCAAAACATGGTTTGATTCATTAAATACGGTATAAAGCGAGAAATCAACTAATAGCTTTTACTTGAAATTCCAAGTGCATGAACGGTTGCTGTTGGCTGGTAGTAAGTGTTTGTATTGAACGTTTTAATAAGTCTTCAGTCTGAGTTTCCGACACTGGTTCTATCCATGCGGAACCGGGCGAATTAGTCACAGTAGCCAATAACTGTACAAAGTCTCTTTGATTCTCAGCTATAGAAATAAATCATACTGTAATATTTATTTTATTTATTCAAGTAATCATTAATGGCTAATGAACAACACTGGTTAAACAAACATTTGTTTTGTATGTTTTTCGAAACGGATGAACACAGTTGCATACAAAAATTTACAGAAAAACATCTGAGAATGGTTTTTGGTTCCATAATTGTCATGTTTAATTCGTTAAGGTCACACGCTTTGGACACATTATTACTGTAATCAACAAAAAACAATTTGATTTTAAAAGAAATTAAACGTCTACAGTAAGATATATAATAATCCAATCAATACCATAATAACAAAGTTCCTAATGGGTAATACAGTTTGTCCCAACGATCCATTAATAACTGTTCCAATGCATCAACTGGAAACGACTTAGTCAACCAATACGTAAGATACTGAAAAAAAAATTTGTTTATGATGATTGTTAATATAATGTACGGAACTGTAATTTATATATTTAAATACACACTTCATGTAAAAACGAAATTAAAGTGTCCTTTGGTATAAACTCAAAATAATAATCAAACATCTGAGCAAGTTTAGTGATCCCAGGCCATTCTTTTACATTTTCTTCGGTGGCCATATGCGACACAAAACATTCTGGCAGAGAAGTGAATAGCTCCCCTTCTTCAAGGTTAATAGTGAAGTTCTCGGATGGTGTGAGAGGAGCTGCAGCTGGTTCTTCATGGCCACCTTCTATGTTGAAACCAAACATGTCTCCATAGTTTCTCGTTTCTACAAACGCTTCTAGTTGATGAAAAAACGCTAAAGATGGCTCACTGTTAATCAATCGAATTTTGCTAATTGCTTGATGATTTTTCTTCTCCAAACACTAAAAATAAAATGGTCGAAGTAATTTATATATTTTTATTTAACAAACCAATCATTTACCATTGAAACAACAGCAGAAATATTGTAGTAAGGATGAAACCATTCAATTGCATAATGTAGTAAATAATTTATACCATAAACATTATATAAACTATTAAGATTTTCAAGAAAGCATTCCATTGAAGGTAAACTAGGAAAATGTATTAACCGTTTAACCTATAAAATTAAATAAGGGTACAATAGCCAATCATTAAACATATCATATGAACAATGAATGATTAAATGACTCACTTGAATTGAAAGTATATCTTTGATGTTTGAAAATGAAAACCTTAACTGTGGCAATAGGATTTCAATTGGAGAGTCTAACTTATTTACAGCCCCGTGCTGGATTTTAATAACTTTATGAGTCGATTTTATCATCACCATTTTGCCATCTAACAATGTTTTTGCCAAATCTTCTTCTGGAATTTTACCCAACTAAAAAAAAAAAAAATTATAAATTATAAACGAATATTAAATACACCGATTTAATGAACTTACTTGTCCTTCATGATTGCTACCCCAACCCCAAAGTTTGTAGGCCGCATCTAAAGCTAATGTAAAATCAGCTCCACACCTAACTTCTTTTATTGGCAAGCCACTAGTCGATGATGAATCGACTATAACTGATGGTGGACCAACTAATGTTAGGGTCGGAACAAATCTCTCACGGGTACCTGACACCCCTAACTGTCCATCTAAATTAAGTCCCCAAGTATACAATTGTCCTGTTGTACTAATAACAGCTGAATGGTGGCAACCACAGCACATCTTAACATAAGACATGACAGAATTATAATTATATATTTTTTTATTTATAAAAAATGTAAAGTCAATTATTTTGTACTTGAACAATGTCTCCTGAAATATGAGAAGTGTCAACAAGTGTTGGACTTAAATGTAATAAACCATCGTCAGCAGTCAAAGCATCGATTTCTGCTTCGTCCGTCTGAACACCAAATATTAATGGACAAATTAGTAACACGAGAAGAATTAACAAGAATTAATAAACTTACTTGATCACCTTCATTCAATACAAGTTGATTTCTAGCACGTTTTTGTGATTGTGCATGAAACCGAAGTACTTGTGGACTACTGCCCCAAGTGTATAAATGACCAACATCACTTAAAGCTAACTAAATGATTTGAATGGAAAAAACTGTTAATCGTCTATAATTATACATAATTTTATGAATATGATGAATATACTAATAGGTATTACTTTTAAATAAAGTTATTAAAACTTATTTTATAATGATTTAAAGCAATATTTTACTTAAAAATGAATCCAACTTAAATACATTCAATAATAATTAAAAATAAAAATATAATATTTAATTTACAACCCAATTTAATTTTTTTTTTTTGCAAAATATTAATTTTTTAATACAAAAAGTGAATGAGTTTGGTATTATGACGTGTTTCTATTTTTTTTCAAAAATTGAATTTCAGAAAAATAAAATTAAGAAAATACTCAAAAAGTTGTATAATTCATAATTAGTTACTGATGGTATTTATCTAGCTCTAATGTGTTATATATCATTTTAAATCAATTAATAATTTGTCATTGTTTTTATAGAGAAATTGATTTTAAAATAATATTATTATAACTATTATTTATTATAAGTTATACTTACATTATGAAAATAAGCAGTATAAATACACTTAATTGGTTCAGAAAGCCCATACACTGGAACTGGACTAGTAATTTTTGTTGTGCTACCATTACCTAACTGACCAAATGAACCAGAACCAAAAGTAAAAACTTTGCCGTTACTTGTGAGAATAATACTATGTGAATAACCTCCATAAGCACTAATTATACTCTGAAAATGTTTAACCATTAATCACTATAGTTCATAGTTTTTTGAAATTTTAGAGTTATTAAAATTACTTCATTTTCTAGAATTCTCAGCAGTTTTGGTTTTTCACAGTCGTCTATTGCTCCATGGCCTAGTTGTCCATAAACACCCCAACCCCAAGTCCATAATTTCCCTTTTGTGGAAATGGCTAAAGAATGATATTGGCCAGCAGAAACACTAGTTAGCAACTCATTTGATAAACTCTCCACTAACATTGGATACGGAGCTTGACCACGGCGGCCTGTTCCCAGTTGTCCATAGCGATTTGATCCCCAAGAATAGACCTATAAAAAAATTTAAATATAGTTGAAAGATTTTACAGTTAAAAACTGTACTTACTCCATTTGACGTGAGCGCTATTGAATGATTACGACCACATGCTATTTGAATTACTTCAACACGTATGTAAACAAACCAAGAAACTGGATTTGGTGTTGATGTTTTAGTCATATGAGGCCCAACACCCAAACAACCATAAGATGAATGTCCCCACGTATAAAGTTTATGGTTACGTATGTGAGCTGCATGAGCCCAACCTGCTCCGAGACTAGATTTGTGTTCTATTTCATTTTCAGTGCAGGATAAATTAGAAATCGGTTGGTGAGAATATGATATTGATTCCATAAAATTATCTGAATATTCATTTGAAGACAGTTTTGATATTATCATCAGATAAGTAGTTAACCATTCTTTAATACAACAATTGAGCTGAAAAATGTATACAACCATATACTTTTAATATATATCAAATTATCAATGATAAATTTATTGTATTAGTATAAGACATAAAAAAAGACAATGCTTTTAAATAAAACACAAAATATATTAATATAACATTTAATAAGTAATAAATAAATTAGTAATACATTTTAATTAGTTATACAATTTTCTACACATTTTTTTTTCATTATTTGAAAGTTTAAGAGCTGGAAAATACTAAAATACCTTACAAACTCCACTTTGGATTTATTTAGTTATATTATACTTACATTATTATCTTGCTCAGTTATGGGTTCTGTTTCATTTTTAATTTGAAACACCTTGTGTAATATTGGCCGTAAGGCTGGACTGGTTGGATCATAAAGAACTTTAAGTTTCTAAAAAATAAACCATTATATTTAATACTAAATTCAAATTATGTGTTTCATTATGCTGTGTGTATTGATATATTTTCGTGCTATAACTTACCAAAAGAATATCTCTAGATACATTTTGTAAATTTGCTTGTACAAACTTACAATGTAAAGTTGTAAACTTATTACAGGCAACCAATACTTCTGTGAAAATTGACTCGGATACCAAATCCCAAAATCCTTCAGTCACTAAAATAACACAATATAAATGTATAATTACATGTATATTACTTGTTTATTTATCATGTATAAAAAATTAAATACATTAATACGAGTTTTATTTAGAGTTGAAATATTTAATTGAATTTAATGGGTGCAATTCATATAATTTGTGACAAAACAATGATAAATTGTCTTTTATTTATTTTTATAATACTTATATATGTGTTATATAAAAACCAAGATTGGGCAAACTCTACATCTAGAAAACAATACATTTATCAAGTATAAGACAAACAAAATTTTAAATAAACAGTAACTTACAGTGCAAGTATCGACTATCAGTCGATTGTTGACTCATTAGACTGACTAAAATTGTTATAACTTCATTGTGCAACCCTCTTTCAACAGCTAAAAATTTTAACACATTGCATAAACGACTTTGACCAACAATATTGACACATAAAACTTCATCGTAATGATTGTTCTCTGATAATAAACGCCTAAACCATAAAAGTAATGTATTAAAAGCATAATAATTAAGTTTAAAGTGTGTTATTTACAAAAATTTTGATTCTAATCTTGACTTTTCTCGGCTAGTAGCACGTAATAATTGCTCTGTATAACTCATTACTGCTAAATTTGAAATATGTAATCTTTCCAGGGCAGTGAGATCTCTTGGATGTGCTTGTTCTAAAAGTGTACTAACAAAAAGAACAACTTTGTCTGTATTTCCAGAAGAAGCTAATCTAAGAACACGTTTTAATGGATTTGTCTGTAATATAAGTAAAACAATTAAATAAACATTTTTGTTACTGTAATAAATGGTTCAAATGTTATATATTAATGATATAAAATTATAACTATAATAGTCATTGATTTACCTTAGATAATTTATACAGAAGAGTAGCATCTTCAAATTTTCTTGCACTTAGCTGTTGGTCCGCTGCTTTTTCTAATATAGGTCGTATATCGACATCAAAAGCTTCAGACAAATTATTTGCATGATTCAATGCACCGTTCATAATATTCATAAATATTATTTCTTCCGGTTTAATACTAAAACAATAAAATTAAAAATTCTATCAAATAATAAAAAAAGATGTTGTATTCACCCTATGAAGGGGTCGTATCCACATTTATTGTCTCCGACTATTTAATGGAAAATATAGCGAAATCATATTACATAGAATTTAAATTGTGGTGTTTAACTTTAGAGTATAATCACCTATTGCCAAATCTGAAGAATAGAATATTATGGAGAAATTGACACATCTTTTTGTAAAATATTGTTTAAAATAAAGTTATGGCTACTCAAAAAAAGAAAACTTAAAACACAGTAACTTCTGCTTAGAAAAAATACAAAATACATATTTGCAAAAGGGATGTGTCAATCCCTTGAAAATATTCTTTTCTTCACATTTGGTAATAAATGACACTAACTGTATTATAATATAACTATATTATACTAACAGTATAATATACATGTAGTGTGATTTTGATTTGTTGTCCATAAGATAGGTGAGGACAATAAATGAGGGAACGACATCCTTTTATGAAATCATATTCACCTTAAATGTAAAAAATATAATGTACAATTTGTAACAACTGCACATAATTCAGATACAGTATTATCTTTTCGGCTATGTTGTCGATCGCATTTTTTATTTTTATTAATTGTGGATCGGCTTTTATTTTTGGGAGAAGCACTTTGAGTTATATCTAAGCTTTCTTTTGGCTAAAAAAAAAAGTTAATATTACAACTAAACAAATATTATAACCATAATTAATCATACCTTTCTTCCAACTACTCTGAACATATCCAAAATGAACTCTCCATTGTTAAAATCAAAAGTACCTAACAGGCTTTTTCCTTTGTCATCTTCCTGTAAAATCATGTTAAACATCATTTGCATATAAAGTTTATTGTAGAGTGTTATAGTAAATTACCACATCACTTTTACGTTGGCAAAGATTAGAAGAATACACACTCAATTTGGTACCATTATTTTCAGAAATGTATATAAATTGGTCTGTATATAAAAACTTTTCAACATCTCCTTTAAATAATTTGTACACTAAAGGTTGGTTACAGTTAAATCCAGAAGCATGTACCTAAGTATAGGGCATAATATTAAATTTGTAACAGTTGATAAGAACATATGAAAAATTAGGTTGGTTTATATGACTATATATAAAAAGAAAAAAAAATGTATCAATGTGTATAAATTATTCAGGAAATAAGTTAGCTTACCAAAATATGATTTGAACAAAAGCTTACAATGGTTTGTTTACCACGATGACTTTGTACACTAGACTTCATGCCTACAACGCTAGCTAATGGTTCAGGTGATGGGCCCGTGCTAGGACAAGAACATCCAGAAGTAATTGTATCAGATGAAAAACTTCGCTTTGGATGTTTTACTTCACTAGGCACTAAATAATAATAAAACGTATCATAATATAAAATGTATGATTTTTTGATAAAAACTTATATTAAATAAATACCATTTTGAACACAATTTACTACTGATCTTTGTTTTTTTGGTGCTGATAATTTTTCTATGAATAGTTGTCGTAGCCCAAGTAATCGAGCGCGTGTTGAAGGAAAATTTGATATTACAGGAACAATAGAGTCAATATTTAATGAATTTGTAGGTCTAAAATGTGAAAGAAATATATTGAAGTAAATGTAACTGGACTTAAATTTTTATCAAACAACAAATAATAAAACGAAATAACAGTATATCATACTTTGTGTTTTTATCATGCGCACTGTGTGGTTTAGGATTTAGCCAGCAATATCCAACGTCTAAACTTTCAAGCAAAAGTTTCCACCGATCTCCATTAGTACTGATTATCTAAATGCAAAAATATATATAAATTATATAATTAAATGTAATAGATAATTTACTTACAATTAACCAAACTGTATTAGAACAAGACTCGTTTAATATTTCAAGAGATTTTATAGAACATTTGACACAAGTAGACCCAAGACAAGCTCCAGTACGAAGATTAACAAAAACAATTTCTCCAATATTTCCTCCGACAATACCAACATCACTGGAAATTAATATTTAACAACTTATATAATATTGTTAAAATATGTATCAAAAATAAAAAATAATTTTACCTAGAATATGTAGGAACTATAGGTGTCCACCAAGTAATTGCTGTTGGGTTAAGAGAACTGGTAGGTTCTCCAGGAGCTGGTCGAATAATTTTGACTTTATTTCTTCTGTCACCATCTCTTGGTTCAAAAATCTCACGAACAAACACCAAATACAACGTACAGTCAAAACCTATAAGTAAACAGGTTTAAAATATTTATTATTTGGATGAGTTTTAGTCAGCACCATGGCTTTAACAATGTTAACATTGAATTGAAATATGACATATGCACTATCAAGCTACATCTTTTGGATGTTATGTCATGTTATACAGTTATGCATTCCTGCTAACGATCGATTGTAGTCGATATGAAATCAATAAATCATTTTAGTTAGAAAACCAACAGACAACTGTTGACCACACACCATATTACAATATATACTCACCGCACACAAGAAGTTTCTCACTGGTAGATTTGAACGCTAATGAGACAATTTTCTTTTCATCATCTTTAGGCCAAGGCAACCATTTAAGCGACGGAGGAACGTGGTCACAATACAGTACAAGATCGTTGCTACTATAACGTTTAAAACAATAAAACGATACGGTTATTGGACAAAATTGAATCAAATCGCAATGGTCGCGATTCGAAAGAGTCTGAAATGTTTACCCGAGTACTAGTGCAAATATGTTATTACTGCTTGTTTGAAAACTGACGGCATTTACAATGTTCTCGACACTCAACAGCTGCTTCAGACCTAATACGTCGCCGTACAGACTAGACATGTTTAGAAAACGGATTTTTACTTCTTCATCGTTTATCGCGTTCCCTATTAAGTCTCAACCTAACTAGCAAGAACGTTAGACATTTTGCAATTTAGCTTTTTTTTTTTCAAATTTGTTGTTTTTTTAAAAATACAATACAATATACGATCAATGTTATCAACGTGCGAAATACGACTCGTGATACGTCTTATCAGTCATCGATATTTAACGTTGACGGATAAAACGGGTTTTCAAATCTCGTACGCTTTCTGTGGGCACGGCCACAATATCTTTTATTACTTGCAAATGTCTAGTCACGGGTTAGTAATCATCAAATATACTTTCCGACGAACGACGGTGGATTCAATAACGGAGCGGGGAGAAAAAATAAAATAAAAATTACGTTTGCATGTAATGCGTTATAGACTTTTTGAGAACACACGGTTGAAAGTTGTAAGTAAAGCCCTATTCACACTTGTCACACACGTACCGACAGACACCGTACCGTACCGTTCCGCAAAATATTTTAATATGTGTTTAAATATAGGTAATTCACATTTGAACGTTCCGTTCCGTTCATACACGTACCGATCCGACAGCGTCCGTTCGACATTCCGCGCGAGAATGTTTTGTCGGATCGGCCCGTGTCTGAACAGGTCGGAACACGTCTGACTGATAAGTGTGAATGAACAACAGACAAATGTTATCCGTCATTCGCTGGCACACCATTCGTAAACACTGTACATATTTTCTTACTATTTATTTAAATTTTTCAATTAAATTAATATTTCCATGGACTTAGAGTTATTAATTGAACTCGTTAGAGGACGAGAGAATGCCTCTATGCATTGTCACACAAAAAATGTAGTGACCATGTGTATAAAGAATCTTGCTGGAATCTATAGGCATGCCTGGTAATATTAACTAATTGTTGTTATTATTATTACTAATGTTCTTCGTCGTATATTTTTTTGTTCCTTTCGTCTAGAGCAATAGCAATCATTGCCAAATCACAGTTCGTAAATTGTTTAAACATATTTCAAATAGTACAAGGTAAAGTTGTTGAAAACGAAACGATGTTGGATCGAAAGTGTGAGTACAGTATGTCTGTGTTGGAACGGTGTCTGTCGGTACGTGTCTGATAAGTGTGAATAGGGCTTAAATATCCGTTTTGTTATAATTTAAAAAAAAAGCATTTTCTATGGAACATAGCAATATGTATGATACAATTGCATAAGTTTACATCGTATATTTGCAGTTCTCGTTTTCCAACCTCTTGGCAAACATCAAATGCCAGATTATTTTAATTAAATATTCAATTCAAATTGCTGCCATAGGTAAAAATGAAAACATTTAAGTTCTAATTTTTATTTCAAAAATATTTCACTATTTAACATAAACGTTTATCATTCAATAATTATTAAAAAGATTTAATTTTATAAAAATTACATTAAAACATAAGAAAAATTATATATATATATATATTTAAATATATATAAACAGTCTTTATACAACTAGTATATTAAGTAGTCTTAATTTAATACTTTTTCTTCTTTAAGTGTATAGTTATTGTATTCAATATTTTTATATTAATAAATTTCATCTTCATTCACAGTTATTGGTAGAAAATATAAATAAAATAGATTGCTTACAATTATTATTCAGCAAACTATAAATTTGGCATATAAATATATAAAAAAATCCAAAATTCACATTATAAAAATAGTAAGAAAATAAATACTATAATAAAATACATACTTAAATTGATTTCAAACAATATGTCATAACATACAAGTTATATAATAATCATCATAATTTTTTTTCTAGAACATTCAACAAACAATAATAATGATAAAATGTTTAATATTTAAAAAAAATAAGTGATAATAATAAAATAATTAATATGATTAAAAAACCATAAACATAATGTCTATAAAAAAACACAACGAAAATTACTATAATAAACATATATATATATATTTATAGAAATATAACAACGAAAATGTAATATAACTTTATATTAGCTATCACAAAATGATATTAAACAAATAATGATTTGTTTCCGTTAATGTAAATGTGGTTTGAGTTACCATTGTGCCAGAATTTAGAATTGTTTGTGTGTTGATACGTCATTGGCAATATGATCCGTTTTTGATCTGTTCGTTTGGCGTCGTATTTCGCCTATATAAAAGAAATCAATTTTTTTTAGATTTCAATTTTTTAAGTCATTTGATGACCGATAATAATTGTGGAGTGTACGTACCTTATTATACGCAATAACACCGAATAAAGCTAATGCCATACCGCAAACATTATTGATGGTAACCGGATTTCCAATTACGAATAAAGATGCGGCGACAACAAATATTCGTTTCGATGAACTAGCAACGGCGTACGTTAAAGAAGTGACCATTGACATTACACTAAATGCCAATATGTTTTGTAACCAGCTTAATATTCCGTCGGCAAACAGCAAACCCAACACTTTATATGAATCATTGTTCATCTGAAAACATTCGAATAAATGTATTAATGAAACGATCGAGAATGTCCGTTATTATAATGTGAAAGATGTAATGAATTACATTGAAATTCGAAACCGTTGCTAGATGCCAAAAATCAAAATAAAGCCACACTGGTAGGAACATGAACAGTGCGAGACGGCCGAGCATGTGCAACAGTCGTAAATGATGGATGCCGGTGTCGTGAAGTACCTTCTTTGAAAATATGTTCTGTAATGTGTGTTGCAGAGTAGCAGCCAAAGCGCTCATCAAGCCTATGACATCAAATGAAATTTCTGTGAAAGACGCGATGGCCACTCCAGTAATTATCGGCACTAAAGACAAATATACCTGTGAAGAAAACAATGACGACGGGTTATCATATACTGTTTTCCGCGACGTACGAAATTGCTTACTTTGACTGACTGTTTTTCGCCGAGTATTATGCGCGACAAAACCACACTGAACAACGGCATCGTAGCTTTCACTGAAACGAACGGAGAAAAAAAGAAAATGAAACCTCATTAAAAACGTGCCGGAACTAAGTGTTTTGACGTGGCACGCGATTACCCGTATGCGTGTAGGAAACGGGCACTTTCCACAGGCTGACGTGCGTGAACACGGACCCGACAAACTTTCCGAGGGCGAGCGGCACGATCAGTTTGAAATAGTACGGCCAGCTGATGTCGACGAACCGTCTGACGCCGCACAGGTTGAAGAACGGGCCCGAATACACGGCTATGGACAACAGCTGTACCATCGTCACCGTCATCGGATACGGGAATTGGTTCAGCAGCGTCTTGCCCACGACGTTGCTACCGGAACTGACCACGTACCACACGCAGCACAACAACGCCACGGTGGCCACTTCCTTGGACATCACCGACACCATGACGACGAAACGGACGTGTGCCGCCGCGATGGATCCCGCCGTCGCCTCTGCCTTTCACGCGTCCATGCTTGTTGTCGACCGACGGACGAGAAAACCGGGGGTGCGCGTACGCCGAACGATAAAACAACGACACCGTGCTCTGCACGCGAAACGCCGTCAACGGGACGACGACAGACTCGGCTTTTCAAATGCCGAAAGCCGACGTCGACGCATCACTGCCACAATTGCGAAAACGTAATCGGAGAAACGGACTCGGCGGCGGCAACAGTTCCGATACCGTAATAATTCGTTTCGTGTTCGCACCACCAGATAAGATAATAGATGACTGGACGGTTGATAACATTTCAGTCGGCCATGTGGCAAAATCGATGGAAGAAAAAACTCATGTCGGCGGGCGCGAACCGTTCAAATTTCTACGCACGAAACATAAAAAATACGTGAAAATACACGCGGTGTCGTCGACCGGTTTTCTGTTCTTTTCTACACGATTGATTAATCGACGAACCGTTATTAATTTTTATAATTATTTAATTGATGAATTACAGTTAATTGCAAGTTCGATAAGATTTATTATTCACATTGAACAGCATCAGAAACAATAATGATTTTCGAAACGACTTGATTATTATTAAGTATATTGTTTATTGAATGAAATAAGTGGAAAATTATCACGCCACCCGTAGGAAAAGAGAGAAATATGTTCTCTGTTGCAAGTTTCGGTGTTTAGATAAAGACCTCAATCAAAATATAGTATAAAACAAAACAATTTTCATAATTTAAATAATTAAAATTGTTGACCAATAAATGATCATGAACTTGTTTTATGCTAAAAGAACAGTACAATATAATTGTACAGCAGGTATAATTTACATATAAATATCACAAGATATTGTTAGATGATTAAATAATTATTTTACAGTGTATAATAATTCAATATATGTATTTTTTTTGAATACTTTGGGAAGAAAAATACGAATAAAATATTTAAAATAGGCATGACAGAAATATGTTTAATACTATGTTACAATAATAAACTTAATGTCTAAATACCTAAATATTTACAAAAAAAAATACACCTATGTAACAATAGTCAGCTTCTGGTATAAAATAGTTTAGTATGTAATTATTATTATAATAAATATTATTAGAAGCAAATAGTATGTACTTCACATTAATACGTTACATATATATATATATGTAAATATTATATATATATGTATAAATAATAAAATAATATGGATAATATATCAATTTTGAATTATAATGAAATGGATAAAAATAATAACTTAAATTAAACATTTTAAAATTGTTGTATAATAATAGCATACAACATTATTTTTATAAAACAGAAAACAGAAGTATTATAAGTTAAAACCCACATAAATAAATATAAGTAAATGTTTGACATATTTGAGTATTGATCCCAAAAAATATATATATACGATTTCTACAATAATTTCAAACTAGTATAGTTTTGTAGCTGTATTGTAATTAAACGTGCACTGATAAAAACAATTGATTAATTCCTGTTGGGTTAAGGAAAATTATAAAGGTGGATCAGCCTTGAAAAAAAATTAAATCTAAAGATTCAATATTATATTTTCGGCACGGACAGTGCTAGATATGAAATGTCGCAACAATAACTTTACGTTGATGACTGGCGATTAGATTTCGAATGGCTAATCAACCACTGTAAAGTAATATCGATATTTTCTTGTTCTTTGCAAGATATTGAATAGCAACAAATTTCTCGGTCTTGAATGGCATTCAAATTCCTGGACGAAGCAAATAAAAACAATTAATACACACACATAATGCTTATCTGTATAAATGTAAAACTAAAGTTTTACTAACATCCTGTCAATCAGTTCGACTTCGTCTAAGGCGTTTGGCAAATCCCTCTTGTTTCCCAAAACCAACACGGGTATTCCAGCCAACTGTGGTTTATCTATTAAATTGTGAAGCTCATTTCGAGAAGCTTCTAGTTTGTCTGTGTCTGCTGCATCTACCATGTAACTACGAGTATTTAAAACAAATTAATTCTCGTCATTCATGTACAAACGTATAATTTTTATGTATACATACACAATAGCATTAACTCCTCGGCAATACCTCTCCCACATAGATCTGAAACGTGGTTGACCACCAATATCCCATATTTTAATAGTGACATTATTTTTCGTCACTTTTCGCATATTGAAGCCAACTGTCGGTATCATGTCTTGATTAAACTGACCAGACTACAAATGTAATTTAGTTGCATTATAACCACAATTCAAATTAGATAAAAATCAAATATATTATACACTGGAGACTTCCGGTTGTAACAACGATCAAGATTATTGATATATATATAAATGTATTATAACATAATTCCTAAATATATACAAAGTTAGTAAATATATTATTAATTTGTCACAAAATACAATTCGAGTCTGTTTTGTTAGAGTTATTCACTTGTTGTAAGCAACATATATAAACTGAAATTTATGATTTAATGATGTAGCAAATATTTAAGCAGACAATAAACTGTAATCTATAAAATATTTCCCATAACATGTCTGTATACAGAAGGTATAATGTAAGTCACCATTGTTTGAAAAACTTACTAATTCTTTGATAGGGACAATAAAGAATACTCAATAATGGGTTGCCTTTTACGACTTACTTCCCAGCAAGTCATAAAATCCGATTAATGAGAGGCCATAGGGATTGGTATCGTCCAAAGTCTTACCAGTGAGGCTCGACTGTTAGGCGGAGACATTTGGTGGTAAGCGGACTTTAGGCGGTAGTGAAATTCGTCGACTGTATTTATGTATAATATAAATTTGATTCGTACATATTTTTATGACGTCCAACCAACAACAATTAGTTTTTCACTTATATGGCACAATGAAACACATTGATCATTCATACAGTCATTTAAAAACAATTATAAAATCGTTGTACCTACTAAATTTCTTTATTTTATGTTAATTTAGAAAAAAATGTATTGTACAAATGAAATATCGAGAGCTCCATGAAAATTATGATGATAAGTATTTTATCTTTAAATACTACTTTACTTTATGATCGACTACATAAATATATATTTACCGTGTCATAATTGTAAAATGTAAACATAATATATAAACCAAAGTGGAATGTTTATATTAGAATATGTTGGAAAAAGACCAAAACATATCACGGTTTTGACTGATTAGCCAAAATATAATAGGAAAACCGTTGCTGATAATAGGTGAAACGAGTAATTTCAGTACATACTTTAAGAGTGGGCCACAACTGCGAAACGAGGCAGTGCAAACATTACGAAATACATATAGACCGCTCCCATATTACAATAGGAAATTCAATAAACACACAATTTGACGTGTGTTCAACTCACTACTAGGCCGCAGTACGAAAAAACGATTAAGGAAACGACAAAAAGAAACCAACAACAACGACGTTTTCGAAACGTCCAATTTATACAAACAGCTGTAGACATCACACGTTGGTAAGAATATTGTACGGAGCATAGGCGTCGGGTAACGACGTGGACACAGTACGAATAAGAGACACGGTTTTACTTACGGCGATCACATGTACGAACGTAGTTTTGCCAGAACACTGTAGCCCGACCAGGGTGAGTTCCATTTCTTCAGACCAAAATTTACTTTTGATCCAATCGAATATCCGATTGATCAGCGCCAACATTTTTAATCCGGTCTATATCTATATTTTATTTCGACAAAACGTTTGGCCGGATCGTACGAACGCCGCGCCCGCGACCACCACCAAACCGAACAGACGACGCGTTCACAAATCGGAAACAGTCAGCTAACGCGCGACATTAGACGTGTGACAACACCACGGTCGTTCTTGAACGATGAACAACAACAGATACGGGCGCCCCCCACAAAGGCATTCGGTAAGTGATTCAGCAGCCTCTCGTCTCTTATCAGCGTTCGACAAACAGCTGTTTTTGATAACGAATAACTGGTGGTCTTTGGAATGGTCTTTGAAACGGTCTTTGACGTCTCGGCCGGCGGTACTCGGCGACAAACGAATACGATTCGTTGACGGCTCGCGTGGTCGTCGTTTCCGAGTAATCGAACGGACCGATTAAAAACCAGATCTTTATTTGGCGACCGGCCGCGGGAACGTTTTCGGAATTCCCGTCGGCCGAGACCGATCGAATATCCGATCAGTTTACCGCGGCGCTTCCGACCCTACGCGTTCCCCCCCCGAGCGTCCGTCCGTCGACCACGACGCTTGAGTTCGGATGAAAATCGTTTAAAAACCGTGAAACAAATGCGCATTGCCGACGAATCGACTACGTGTTCGGCGTCCCGTCACGAAAACCAGAACGGGTACGTTAAAAAATAAGAGATACCAATTTAAATAATTCAAGCACCGGCGTTTCCGAACGAAACGCGAGAAACGCCGTTACCGCGATTGTGACCAAAAAGTTCGGTTAAAGAATACGAAAACGTCATTTCGACGAACGTCGAGATCGCGGGCCCGACCGGATCGTTGGAAATCAATTGGCCGACTGGATGTGATTCAAAACTTCCTCGTGGGAAATCCATTCGTGATACAAACGCCATTGCGTCGACAGACGATCGCGCGACGGACGGTGTACCTAACTTAACGCGCACTTTTTCGGCGTTGTAAATCGAAACGCACCAAGTCACGAAGACGATTTCGACGAGCCAAGAGGCAGAGAACAAACGCGCGGATTACGTTATTAGATTGTTTGTCGCGTGAGTACACGTTCATTTTTACTCGGTTATCGTTAACAGTGGACATTTTAAATCCAATCAAACTCGATTGGTTTCGGTATTTTTGTAGTTCTAAATTGGTCGTGTGACATACGGCACACAAGTACTATACCGCCGGGGCCGGCGATGTGAGAGGTGTGATACCCGCCCCAAACTCGGTGATCGGACTTCTCAGTCGGCAGTTTGACATCGGAACACGTTTTTTGAAGTCGGCAAATTTTTTATCACACCCCTCAATTGGTTTTCGGCAACGCCGGCCTTGCGTTAGTACGACGATCTGGTTTTAAATTAAAGCATTAAACGCTTTCTACGTCACGAATCCAAAGTGAGAACAATCAAACTCGTGTAATTCTATAGGCGTATTCGGTGTGTATTACAGCACATACGTGAACAAAATACTAATGTACGCATTGTTCGAGACTTCAAAATTGAACTTATGCTTGGGAGTGGTTTTCGAAAACTTATTTGCGTTTTGTAAATTGAGACTTTTAAGCTTACTTACGACAATAGCGTTCTTATTCAATCTGAAACGGTTCTCCCCAAACCTCTATTTTGATATGTCACACGATTTTCGGGAGTTTGTATGCACAAACAAACAAAAATAGTATATACTATTTATACGTATAAATATCAATTATTTCATGTGATTGTTGTACTTACAACTGAAAAAAGGAGCTCGCCTCTTGCGCACTGACTTTAAAGCGAAATGGTATGTGAATTAGAGCGCGTCCGTCGATACGTAATTTAAATAACTTTGGTATTTAGTGATGACTGAATAAAACAATTTATCTTCGTCGTAGATTGAATCTTTTGTCTTTGACTTCGAACCCGGCTTGATTTCCTCTTCCTTTCATTTTCAGTTACAGCGATTCTGACGTAAAAGATACCTTTATCGAAATCGTTAATATTACATTCTGTGTTTCGTATTCATCATTCGTCCTTTTGGACTTGGCATTAGCTTAAAATTTATGTCTGCAACAGACATCTGATCGTTAGTCATAACCGAATAAAACAGTTATTCGTTGTCGTACTTCGAATTTGTCGTCTTTGACCTTGGACCAGGCTTGTATTTTATTTTACTACCGTCCTTCATTACTAACCTAACCTATCCATTTCGCAAGCTGCCACGAGTCATAAGGCATACGTTTTACCGTTTATAGAACACAATTCTGTATCCACATACAAATCTTTTGTAAAATTTTGATTAGGAATTTCCGAATGAATTGGTTTTAAATTAATAATATTTTAATCGAACAAGTACTTATGAAAGTCAATCTCTTAAAGGTCGTCGGTTCCGTTACGGACTCGTTTTAGAGACCGCGGTATTTAATTAAAAAGAAACTGTGTTCAGCGACTTTACTCTATGATTTATTGATGGAAATAAAAAAAACTAATACAATATCATTTAATGGAGGCTCTATCTAATACAACGTTTCACACAACACTGACCGGTCGTCCGTGTTGGTCGAGCAGGCGTCCGGTCGAAAGGGCTGCACCAACAATTCCTTTCGACTGGCGAGGCTTACGATGTCCTGTCATAATATACAGGGTTCTGTTTAACATTTACAATTAAAACTGTGGGTTCTTAACAGTTCAAACAGACGAAATAGATAATATTTCCCAGTGGCGTAGCCAGGATTTTGAAGTGGAGGGGGAGGAGGTGCAAAACCAAAAAAAAAAAAAACACTCAATAATTTACAATAATAATTAATTTTTTAATTTTGTTTAGACATAAATATTTTAATTTAATAACATTCATTTTGACAAGTTACTATCAAACAGATTGATAAGAATTAAGAACACTAATCCGCAGCACATTTTTCAAATGTATAATATAAACGATATAAATACGTAAATACGTTGATATGGTCAAAGGTGGGGGGGGCATGGCCCACTGGCCCCTTTCATTGTTACGCCATTGATATTTCCTGTACATAAATAATGTAGATTTTCATGTTAAGACTGTAAAATAATATAGGAACTTTCGTATAGTCTTATCTCAGTTTATTAAATGATGAACTATTGGATTAATATGATGTATTAATGGATTGTATTTTTATTCGTCGACGATAAAAAAAGTGACGAAAACTAAATTCATTTTTTTCTCTCTTGGTTACATAGGTATAAAGTCTGTCATTCGATTATTTTATTACGGTATGTATAACTGAAAATATTAAAATATCAAACTAGAAATTAAACGAGAATATTATGTTTGGTCGATCAAATCTCCAATTGATATAAACCATATATATATATATATATATCAACGTCGTATACATAATTCAGGAGTACGATTCCGTGCCGGTCGCAGAATGCGCGGAGTGTCCGATTTTGCTCATCCTCTCCCGGCCACCAACTTCTCTAGTATCCGGTACTGGAAAATACAATTAAAACCCAAAGTCTATTTATACTACGCATTTACATAAAATAGTACAAATGCTGGTACTGTTCAATTGTATATCGCACATGGAAATATTGAACACGCGGTACACATATATCCAAAAGAGTTATGAAGGACGTTTAGAAATTATACGCGAAGGAAATAATTATAATATATAACGAGGGAATAATTATTATGTAGGTACACTTTTAATAACTGTACGAGTATGTTACGCAATTTATACATTTGCACGTAATAACGTGTACAAATATAATAATTATCGAAACAACGATGTTTTATACACGTACGTTATTTATTCACGAGTGTACACACATATAAATATACATTACAATATATATTCAGGACCGGAGATTAGACTTCTGAGTCAGCAGTTTAACGATTGTAATTCTGAAATTGGCAATTTCGGTATTTGGTGTCGACAAATTTTTGTGACCACACTCCATTGATTTTCGGTAGCGCCGGCCCTGTATACCGCGAGTAATAGTATAAGTTTTTGCTCAATTGTCCGATCTGTGTTGGCACGTTGTTCATATGTGGTCTCAGTTATCAGTCTGGAAAACTTGAGTTTCGGACAAATCAGATAACATTTCATTTTCCTTTTCAAAGCGTTGAACGGACTCTTCTAGAATGTTCAAGTCGATTGTTATTTCTAGTACCAGCATTATGTCAAAACCAACACACTACTAGAGAGACTACACGTATAAGATTTGAATGGCGACCACTTCGTCTACTATTTTTATTGGTCCTCTTGCTTTTTTTTTTACAGATTTTGTCCGAATTCTAAATGTGATAACTAGAGAGGTTCTCTTGTGATAACCATAACACATGTTATAAATTTACATTCATAGATTTGAAAAAATTTATTGCGTTTACGTTATTTTGTAGTGAATTGTGGTTTTTGATTTATATACTAACCAACGCTAGTATTTGTTTTCATATCGTATATATGAATCATATATAATATATATAAAATCAAAAATTTTAAAGGGACACAATTATATTTTTTTTTTATCAAACATTGATGAATAAACGTTACAATCTTCTTTTAGTGATTTGGACTATTTAATAAAGAACATTTTATGTTTTAAAAATTACAGTTTATGAAAATTTACTTCACTTTTTTTCTGATTGGATTGACATTTTGACATTGTTTTATTACATCGAAATCCGTAACGCAAGCAACTCTTGATGCAAAAAAGAAAAAGGAAAGTAAAATTGTCTCGCGTTTTCTTTTTCTCAATACTCAGGCAACTCACCTCCCGAAACGTCACTGATTGTATCGTTTATAATAAAAAAAAAAAACTGTTTGTTTTTTCAACAAGTACAACGTACAAACTTGATATGGTTCTTTTTGTATTGTGCACATGTTTAATGTCATAATAATATATTAGTATAGTCGGTGCTTGAATTGAGAAAAGACGCCATTTCTTGTCGCCATAGTCACTCACGTAGTCAATAAGACATTTAATTCTTCAGGACCGCACATTTTTTACCCTTTAGCATCCACCTTAAAAATTGTTTTCTAATTCAAACACTGAGTATAGTATTATATATGTATAGAAAGTAGTGTGGTGGAGTATAATATCAATAATAATAATTATATACATACACCTTTGTGTTTCGACGAGTTTCAAAGGCAAAAACATGAGTTCGTTTTTTAATGAAGATTCCTACAACGAAATTCCTTGCTTTTTTTACCGAAATACCTGCGAACCAGAACAATCTATTTTTGTTAGAATTTCAATATGGTTATACGTAATTTCGATTGTTTTTTTTCTTCAATTTCTCAATTTTTATTTCAGAGTTTTGTACAAGAAAAATTGTATTATTTCAATCAACTGTGTTTACAGACAAGATTGTGTTTTTAAAAAATCAACCTATTTTATTTACACACGTTTCTAGTTTTGAAAAAACGATTAATTAAAAATAAAAACGAAATTAAAACGGTTCGTCAACGAAAAACGTTTTTTGATGAAACGAGGAATTGGAAACTATTTAGATCCAGTCTTCAAAAGCGAGGAACGTGAATACAAAAACTTTTTTTTTTTTTTTAACTTGAGGGACGTGAATAAATTCATTTTTAAAAAAAAGTCCGCGAGCACTGTGTATGTGATAGATATGGGTACTAACCTAACGAGTGTAATTATTATTATTATTATTGTTATACCATACAGTTTATAAATATAAAATATAAAACAACCAAGAAAAATTTAAATTAGGAAATATAGACAAAAAGCGCACTTTATTCAGCTTAAATATAATATATATATATACATATATATATATATATGGATGATAAAGCATTATTGTTGATTTCATTTATCTTTACAAATCAAATACATAATAATAACAATATATGACATACATCCTTTAGGTACTCATTTTGAATGAAATCAAAAATAATAATATCAAGTATAAGACTATAATATTATATATATATATATATATATATATAATAGAGGAGCGTAGACAATAGTTAATACACATTTCATATATAGATACCGTTTGGAAATACACCGAAATTTTGTTATGGGCAGTAAACATATAATATATATATATAATATATATATAATATAGAGGTTCAGTTCTAACAATAATAATGTTATTGTATTGTCTTGAGGTTTTTTTACATTTTTTTTTATATAGAAACCGATTATTGTATATATTATATATTAGAAAAAAAATGTTAAAAAATCATTATAAGTGCATAATTACAATAAAATATTAATATAAAAACAACACATTGCTTAATACGTTTACCCTGGTTAATCATAATAATGATAATAATAATAATAATAATAATAATAGTAATAATAATAATAATAAAATAATAATAATAATAATAATAATAATAATAATAATAATAGTAATAATAGTAATAATAAAAGTAATAATAATAATAGTAATAGTAATGATAGTAATAATGTTAATAATAATATATAGTAATATGTTTGTATTATAATAACAATCTCTAAAAAACCGAAGTTTTACAGATTTGACTAAAACATTCAACGTCTAGGTATTATATTATTATTATTATTATTATTATTCTTATTATTCTTATTATTATTATTGTTATAATATATATTTGTATATATATATATTATACAAAAAATAAAGGCCCCTATACTTGAACTTATACAAACATGATTATATAGCAGTAATATTATTATTAATAATATATATATTATATAACTATAATATATAGATAAATTAATCGTCAGCACAATTCATATAATATACTAGTAATAATAATATTTTAGCAACATGTATATTTAAATACATAATATTATTTATTTAAGAAGAAACGGTCGATCGATATGTATGGTAAGGTGTATATTGGAATTGGAAGGGACGGGAGAGGGAAATTAGATCAATTCTTTGTCAGGAAATCAACAAAGTAAACATAACAAGTGGTTTTCATTTGTTGGATTGGAAACAACAAGGTGACTTTTGAAAAAGGATATCTAAAGTTTTCAATGTATTAACAGCCACCCGCACATTCCATATACAATTATGATTATATGTAGTTTACAATGGTTTTGTTTTATTTGTGTTTGCTATTTTAAATAATTAATTCAACCTATCATTGTTGTTTATAGGTGTATATATATATATAATACACGTATTATTTTTATTAATTTTATATTATTAATAAATATATTTTTTTTAAACATATGTATTAATTTACAGTACAATATATAATAATATTATTGATAAAAATAATTTTCAAATATCGATGTTTTATCACATTTTGTGTCATTTATTTATTTTTTTTTTTTGTTGTAAATAATATTCAACAATTTTTTCATTACTTATAATAAACGAATAAATTATTGCTGCGAAAAAAAACAATTATATACGTGACGCGAAACCCTTTTGACCAATGTATAAATTGGGTATTAGGACGGATATAATATTATAAATTATGACCTATATAATATATTATATTGAATATAATAATATAATAATAATAATAATAATAATAATAATAATAATAATAGTAAATAAAAACGTTGAATATTAGTATCGCTGGTAAATCGTGCGAATATACAGAATAATAATGTCATTGATTTTAAATATAAGATATAACGAGGCCTAATATTTTTCATCCGACACAAATGGTTTTGTTTTGTTTTATAATATTATATCAGTTCCTATATATATATATATATAGTATAATCGTGAATAGAATATTCGAAATAGCATTGAAAATCGATCAAGAATGATATTTATATATTATTATTACTAGAGAAAAAGATATTGGTTTGGCCAGAGTTATATATAGGAAAACGAGATTTAATATGACGCTACGTATAACAATATCGTATACATATATATAAAAGAAATGTACGAAAATTACGAGAAAAGTAAATATATATATGCATAGAAAGAATGACGAACAGTATACGTTAAGTCGACACACTATACTACTATGTACAGCACGAAATCGATATAGATGTGTAAATATTAATACGATAATATTATTATTATGTATAGTTTAGAAGAAAAGAAAATCATGTAGATATAATGGAAGACGTTATTAGTCAATATATTGTAACACGCGTATTTCTAGTTGTTTGCACAGGGTGATTTGTTCTATGACGTGCTAGGCTGTAGGTATATTATATTTACTTGGAGAAATAGAAATCGTTTTTGTTTAGAAAGTTTTAGATACTTTATTCTCTTTCATAATTCCAATATTCCCCCCTCCTATTCATTATACTTTGTTATAATTCTGGTTATCGACTTTTTATTTCGAAACGGCGACCTACGATTTTTAATTGTAGCAGAATCGAAGTTGATTTCTTCAAAAATCCAACGAACGTTTCGCCAGTAATACAAATTCGAATTCGAGACACGACGGAGTAGTAGACATTGGACAATTACACTCTTCGGAGATGCTTTGTCAGAAGTTTATACGATTTGAATGTACGACTTATGTATTTATAATCTGTATCCACCGAATAACGACTAAAATAAGTAGTGTTATAAAATTAATCATAAACTTTAAAATCAAAAGTTCGCATTCGTTTAAGGTATTTAAAGGAGTGGTGGACATAGTTTTTTGAAATTGGTCTATAAACAATCATTAAATGATTTGGTTAATGAATAAAAAACAACGAAACTCAATTCGGTTTTAATGTTGGCGGATAAACGCTGACGATGGCTCGTGATAAAAAAAAGTCACTCTGTATATCGCAGTACGTCTGTTAATACTAATAGTTGCGATTAGTTTAAGGCGTTCAAAATGGGCATGTGTAATGATGGATTTTAACGTAACCTATATTTAACATAAATAAGCGTTTCACAATAAAATGACCGATGTTTCGTGTGTATATATATATGCGTATTACATAAACCTACGACTAATAGTGTTATAAAGTCCTAGCAAAAAAAAAAAAATTTACGGATTATAATATTTCAGTTGTGTTATACTTGAGTCGCAGTATATTTATATCAGAATAGCTGGTACGATTAGATTATGTAGGATTAACGCGTAGAGGGGCCCAAACGCAGGAAAAAAATTCGTCGAGTTTTTTGATAAAAAAAATGTATTAATTGTTAGCAATTGTTTAAAGTCGAGTTTTACGGTCATCATATATAGGTGTAGTGTAGGCGTAAATAAGGTGGTTCTTAGTTACAAAAAAATGAGACGTAAATTCATATTTTCGATTCAAAGAATCCTCTCCCTTCAAATTGTTTCACTATCATAAGAAAGCAATTTATAAAACCTCATCTCCAGCCCATGTCGCACGAGGGTTGAAAAACGTTCAAACCGGGTAGTTTAATTAAAATACTTGTTAGGCACGCAGAGTTTTTTCGCAGTAGTTCGTAAGTCACAAATACATTTGTTTTAGGGAAATTTATTATTATTTTTTATTTAGAGCGTTAAATCCGGACCTTATAACTATTACGAACTACTAAGGATATATATGAAATTGTTTTGAAATTTGAGAAGCGAATATTATACACTCTTCACGATACCATTACTCCCGAGTACGTATCTATCTTATGGTGTATTTTTCTCTCGTCCACGTGTCGTACGTAATTTATGCATCTATATAAAAAGTGATTTATTTTTTGTTTTGCTTATCCCAGTGGCGTATCTGAGGCTCAATCATGGGGATGAGGTGATTTAAAAATTTTAATGTACCTAGCTCAATATATAGAGATAAGGCCTACCCCCCCACAAAAAAAAAAAAGTAATTTTTTTTTATTATAATTCTCATTTTGAATTTAATATAGTTTATTATTTTCAAAATAATAAATAACAATAATAATTATCAATACACTCCTTAATAATAAATTATCTATAAAATAGTGGAGCTCAATCAAGGGGGAAAGCGGCGGTTAGACCCGAAAAAAAATAAGCAAAAAAAAAGGTCAACAATTCAAAAATACAGAAAAACTATGTTTTCTCAATCCCAAGGGGGGGCGATCCACCTATCGACCCCCTCATATACGCCACTGGTTTATCCTAATATTTCGGGGAAAGCGGTTGAACTCTTACCTTCTCTCTTGCGTTCGTCTCGAGTGCAATTATATTATTATGAAAGTGAGAAAAGAGAGAGAAAGTGATATAGAGATAGAGAGATGATAAAGACTGTAGTAATAGAGAATAAAGTACGACAATCAATACTGGGCGAATAAGAGTTAAACATTGTATTCAAGTTAATTAACGCGCTACTTTTTATACGTATACAAATTAAGTTGAATTTCGTTTCGTTGCACTGTGTGGTGCAAATTTTCTGAACGCGGGATGGTTAAGAAGATATTTGGAGAATAATTCACATGGGGCGACGAGATTTCGACCGTGCCTGGGAGGGCCGTCCAAAAGTTTAATCCGGCACCGGGATGGAAGGAAGTTGTATAATTCAGTCCCAGAAAAGGAATTACATCGATGACCGAATTCAGTATGATAATACGTCCAATTGAGTCCGGATTTTTCCTATTGTTATATTATTGTCTTTATTACCTTCAGCATCGTGAAGTATTTAAATACTTTTACTTAAGTTATCAATATTGTATTTATTTAAAACACATTTTGTTGGTATTGAATACAACAGTCAACAACTATGGAATATTTAAATTTTTTTAAATCTTTTTTTTTAGAAGTAATATTATCACAGTTTGTACAACGCTATTCACTCTTATGTATAGCTAAACAATATATGAAGTTATCTTAAACTTTTTATCCTATAATTACCAGTGTAATGTACTTCACCGACCACCAAAGATTCCAAACGTAGCGATGTATATTGGTTAAACAGTAATCGAATATTTAAAACAATTGTCTTGAAAATTATTAGGATTAAATACTTAGAAATTATTTTTCACCATGTTGTCTACTTCGGTAGTATACTATTTTGGTTTACATACAATATGCGAGTAATTTCAAAGTCCAACCACGCAAAGTATTCGACTACCGAAAATACATAATACTTTCTGCGTTTGCTCGATGAAAATGTGGACCCGATTATTATTTTATTATTTTTTCAACTCCCGTTGTAGTTTTTTAATACTACAACACCGTCAGATTCCAATAGTCTGTAGAACGTCGTATTTTTTTTTATGGTTGTTAAAAACCTGAATTATTAATTCGGACTCAATTAGACATAAATTCGGGTGATGGACAGCAACTGTAATATGTCCGGGAAAAAAGTCAGAACAGTCGTTTAAAAATAGAAAAAAAACCAACTGAAAATTACGCCCATTAATTACATATATATATAATGTAACGATAATATTATAGCAGGATACAATATAGATTTCGCGGTATTATACATTATATATAGAATGGCACACTTGGACGTCCAACGTACAGCACTGAAATAATAATATCGCGCAAACTGCGAGTTCAGAACATTTAAAATGTTTATAAATATTTAAAACGTTTACTCGTCTCCGCATGCCGTAGCCTTAAGACAGTCGCGCGTCGTTCGCCATGATAACATAATATTTTCTGATCTTCATTCGATAATATATACGCGCCGACGGACGGCGGCTTCGGAATTCGTTGACGAGTGCGCATACAATACGTGTACAGTGTGTTTTTTTCTTATCGCGAACCAGGCTATAACTCGGGTAATATGAACATTAAGAGAATTCCTTTTCGCGCGACGTTTTCACACGCCATACACTCGTATTTTTGTTACGACTGTATGAACTATTGATTTTTAAACCACTCCGGGAGATTACTTTTTTAGTGACGTGGTATCCGAGACGTAAGCACGGCATTGGAATAGACGAGGTCGGGACACTTCTTACACCTCCGGCTGCTATGCTATGATCGTTTAGAGAGTACATTTTTATTCAAACTGCTTAGGTTAGTAGGAGCGCCATAAGTCAAATTGCTACGCTCCGTTGCGTTAAGTTACAACGTTTATACATTTATTCATCTAACTTCGAAAAAAATACGTCGTGTCTGGCGGATAAAACGAGTAGTAAACAGTCCTCTCCGAGCGGACGCATCGAGACCTTATTTTCCGAGGCGGCGGATTTGGGTATGCGACATACCGACTATATAGGTATCCTAATGTTATTAATATTGTCACTATGATACAAGATATCGGTGTACTACCGTTTCCGCTGATCTAAGCGAAACGTGACTTCTGCGACTGATGAGTATTCAAGTGATATTAGTTCTGTAAGACGGCGAAGCGAAAATATTGGTCGCCAATTAAAAGCTAAAAGTTTACGTTCGTTTAAGAGGAAGTGGTCGTTTATTAAGAGGTATTTAAATTTTGAATTGGTTTTTGAAGAGATTTTTGAGAGAGAAAAAAATCAAAAACGAAAGGAAAGTCGATCACAAGTAGACGAATTCGAGTCTCTATTCAGATTTATTATCGCGCCACTATAGATCGGTCGGTACTTTGGAAACGAGAAACGTCACGTGTGCGTTGGACAAAGACAGAGAAAATATCCACTTCTATTTCGGTTAATGTATAGTTTTGAAAACGGCGTCTTTACGTATTACCCAAACGAAAAATAAAGACATCGAAATGACGTTTGTTTAAAATCTTGGCCGATAAATAAAACACCACGTATATTTTTTAGGGATAATATCTGTTAACTGTATACGCTAAGATTATTTTTATATTCGTACCTACCTACATACATATACACCGACGCAACGTAAATTTTATAACTTGAATAATTCATTTTTTAATTATTTGCTGAGAAATGGTCCCGTTAATTTGTTTTGAAAACCGAAACGCGTATAGTCAATTTTTTGTTTTTTTTTTTGTAGGGGGGGAAGGTTAGATTTGTGTTATACGTTTACACATGTGATTTTTTCGGTTTTCGCGTATTTCGATTTACGAAAAAAATAAAAACAACGTAATATTAAAAAATTGTTTCGCGATTATCCCCTCCCCTCCCAACGACGAATTAAACGATTTCTACTTTATACGTATGTATTCACAACTCTTACTTGATCGATTTTCGTATTGTTTTTTGTTTTTCGCAATACAGTTACATTATTGTTTTCGTTAATTAATTATAATATATATATATATATTATATATTTTGTAAACTATAGTCTCGTTTCGTTTTCCAATGGAAGACTGTAGCAACTGTGGTCGGCGGCCGTTCACGATCCCTGCACGGACGATTGGTCTTCCTGTCTGGTTTCCGACTTGAGCTTCACGAATTCTTTGGCCACGTCGTCGTTGTACCGTTGCGACAGTATCCGCAAAATCGTCCAACCGGTCTCGTTCATCTGTATCCGCCTGCCGAGTCCTAACCATTCGCCGGTGCGGACCTGTAACGTAACGATATAGTATACATTAACGTAACGCGTGTGTACATTGTCATGACAATAACGGTGAAAACGGCAAAACAAAAAAGTAAAGAAGAAAACGTCGTTCGTTACCATTATGGGAATGTGTCGCAGCTGTAATACCGCTACGCCCACGAGCCGATCGTCCCTCGCGAAACAATAGTCTTTGACGCAAAAATGCAATTCGTAACATTCCAGGTCTTCAATGGCGCTGATCGAACTGTGAACGAAAGAAAAAAAAAATCGTCTTCGTACAAACTATTTATTGCGTCGTGGTGCCGAGAGCAGGAAAACAATTCGGAGAGGACTCGATTTTACTACAATCGAGTCGGACGTCGAACTACGTACGCCGCTAAAGTTAAGGAAAGGTCGCATGTTTTTAGCCGTCGAATCGCGGACGTACTACCGTCAAACACCGAACACGCACGGGACGTTACACATTTTGCGAAAAAAAATACTCACAACACGAACGCTTCGTTGTACCTAGGACTCCAACTGCCCGACTTGCTCTTCGTCGACTGTTTTCGTTTCTTGTCCGCGAGTCTCGGTCCGATCAGGTTGACCTCGACGAACGGACGGAACATGCCGGTCGTCGGCCACACCAACGTGTTCGCAGCGACCACTGTCGGTACACAGTAACGGCGTTATTATTATTGTTCCCGTGAACCCGGACGGTGTTGTACAAACGATTTTTTTTTTAATAACCGGCGACATTTTGATTTCGCGCAACGTTTCCCGACGTATGCCGGTATACCGGTGACGTTACCCTCGCGCGGAATCCGCCGTCATCGGGACGCCGCAGACAATCGGTGTCGCGGAAACAACGTTCGAAATACGGACATTTCTCGATCGATCGTAACGACGGCGGAAACGTGCGAGACACTACACGCGCGGGTTGAACGTTAGCGTCAGTAGTGTCAAAACCGTTCGGATGATGATCATGATACCAGCACACACGCCGTCTCGCTTTCGACGTGCCAAGTACCGACCCCGGTCCGGTAATGCGATAAGGATTTCGAACACACAGGATGCGTCGTCGTCGTCGTCGCCCCTGTTGTAAAACGACGAAGTTTTTTCGTTGTTTCACGCCTCCGGGTCGTCGACGACGATTTAGTGTTGACGACGATTCGTCGAATGGATTTCGGAGGGCTTAAACGGTCGGAGAAAATTCGTCCGTTCGTTACTACCGTGTTTCGGACGAAGACGGAAAATCCCGTTTCCAGTCCGTTTCGACACTACGCGTTATCCGACCCGCGGGATACGGTCGTTTTTCACACACTAAACGAAGACGCCGGGGGGATTTTTTTGTTTATTCGACAGGAAAAAACGATTTTCGGTTTTATTAAAAGAGATCTCGTACACGCGCGAAATAACAATCGACAACGTTTTAATGCGGCGTTAACGACAAAATAATTATGACACGCGTGTGTATGAAATTCTGGTTAAAAAGTTTCTTTTTGCGTTCGAGGTCGTGTAATATGCGCGTATTGATTACAGATTCAGCGCGCGGCGTGCTGGAGAGCGCGTTATACGCCCAATCCGGGTTTTCGAAAATTTTCAAGTTTTATTTCAGTATACAGGGCGTCTAAGAGAATCAACTGTGAAATACAATTTTGGTTTCAGGCAATATTTTATTATATTTTAATCGTATTTCAAAAACACAAAATAATTCGTTCGAAAAATATGAATATCCAACATTTACGATTTAGTAAGCGTATGAAAACGACAATTCGTTAGATTTTAAGCCGACGACACGATGAGCCCCGGGTACTCACTCGACCTACTGTCTCTCCCTCAATCAAGGATTGGAGATTATCAGAGAGAATCCTAATGATAAATATGTACGGTAAAACGATTCCGTCCGTGTATTTGAGAACTGGGTTGGATTTACGGGTCGGGTCTACATATTTCATTAGTATTGTAATTATTATTCGACGCGTGTGCGTGCCACTATAATGTTAGAGCGACGACAGCAAAACGTATCGTTTTAAAATGTATATCGTTACGATTATTATTCCGTTGTCTATATATAAAATATTTAGTTTAGTCTAGTTTCACCCGACCTTTCGACACGAAAAACAAAACAAAAATAAATAATTATGATAATAACGGACGTACCACATAAACAAGGGTTTCGAATAAACAGGGCCTAGAATCACACGTCACAACCTCTTCCCCTATCCAATAAAAATACAGCGGTTGTTTACCGAAAGAATCGATACGAAAGTCATTAGCAAATATATCGTGAGTCCGGCTTTATCGATAAATAAATAACAACACGACTATGTTTGAATTTAGCAACATGGATTTGTTTTTGTTTTCTAAGTCTACATTGAAAAAATATTTGAATCCAATCCGTATAAAAAAAAACATTATAACACCCCGACGTAAACATAAATTATTTTTCATTTTCTACGCGTATTTTATTCAATATTTTACAATAAAATGATGTACAATTAACGAAAAAAAAAAACAGAAATTACAGCATCATAAAATTTACGTACCTGTGACGGTGAGCTTAAATTCGTTATTCGTAGGATGCGTTTCTATGTAAACGTTAATGGAAATTTCTCCGTAAGGTTCTTCGTACACGTAATTTTCTAATATTATAAATGCAAGGGAAAAAAACAAACATATCAATAATCGCAAAAATTACAATTTAATATTACACTCCCCCCATTCACTTTAAGAAGTGGCCAGTTTTCGGATGACGTCAAATGTCCCCCCTCAGCGACAGGTTGCAGGATTACCACGCCCCGTGCGCACAAGTCGGTGCTCGGATCGTTTTTTAAAGTGAACGGGGAGGCAGAAATTTTATTATTATTCGTTTTTCTCGTGTACATACAAAATTTATACGCACGTGTCAATAAAAAAAATTTGTGTACACAGATACGATGTCTAAACGCGTATTAATATTTTATGTATACAGAATACGAATAAAATACAAATCCTAACGTAAACACCGCATGTAAATACAGCTTTTTTGGCGTAATAAAATATATAGAACGTATAATATACATCGATATAGTGTGTGTCTACGACCTTTGACGTTTTATGTTTTATTTAAATCAATGTCGTGTCGTTATTTAGTATTCAGGTTATTTCAAAGGTTTCTTAAAGTATAATATTATTATTCAATTAGTAATGACGTGAATCAAACAATAACACATACCTTGTAAAGGTCTCCTGGAAATTTCGAACAGTTTTTCCATTCGACTGCCCATCGATTTCACGTCTTCTTCCGCCTCGTCTAACGCTTCTTCCTCTTCGGTTTCGTCGTCCTCGTCGTAGTCCATTTCGTCCATTTCGTCCTTGACCTCGGTGCCGCTCATGAGCGACGGTTGTCGGGGCAAGGGATCGTTTTTTTGCGGCACTTAATGGAAGAAACAAACACATACCGACATGTTCGTAATATCGTAATACATAGAACAGCCGAAAACCTAAAGCCGTTTCCGTATGTTGCGTAAGAAAAAAAACAAACGATTTACCTTGGTGTAATTGCGACAATACGAACGTCTTGATCAGCTCGTCCGTGGATCTCGTGTAAAGCGATAGAGCGTAACACAGTGACAAAAGGTCGGAACTCTTGTCCAAATACTTCTTCTTCAGCCCGTTCCCGCCGGCGTGGAAATAAGTCTTGATGGTTTTCAGCGCTGCCTCCAAGACTCTGCACTGTTTGGTATTTAAATTTTTCTCCATGTCCTGGCGACGGTGAAAAAACAAATCCCTTTAGACGGATTAAGTTACAAAAAATATTTTTACACGTTTACCATGACTCCGGTCAGAGCGTTTTTCACGTCCTGTTTTCCAGCCATATGGTTTCTAATCAACCTGGACATATCTTCGATCCTAGCGTTGGCTGCCAGCGATCTGGCGTTTTCGCTTAGGTTCTTCAATATCATCTGAACGGGAAATAATACGAGTGAGTGAAAATCGTCGGCGAAAACTGGCGGATAAAAATCTTACCGTCTTGTCCATCATCGGCGGCAGGACTACCGATCTCTCTAATATCCGTATGACGAGCTTCCATAGTTCCCGTAAGATTCGTTTCAGTACGGGTTTCTCGCAAGTTTGAGCAAACAATGATAATGAACCGTCCATTAGATCCATCAGCGGTCGTAGTATTTCGTCCACTTCCATCATGGACACTTGTTGCGGGTTTTGGCTTCCCCCTTTGATGCTCTGCAACAACTCGCCTAGTTCTTTTACGCTCTTCTTGATTTGAAGTTCCAGACTGAAAAATAAAGTAAAGTTATTTAAACGCGTTTCTATTACGCACGTTTCAATAGGCGTGACCCATTTCGCCGAAATAACGAATTTTTGGTTATTTAAAATTGAAAATGATTATAAAACAGAATATTTGAATTTCGTAATTTAATATTTCAGTTTTTTTTATATAGTTCAACAAGAACTTAAAGTTGTGTTTCGAAATATGACTAACATTTTTAAAAAGACAATATATATATATAATTCGATTAAAAATTTGTACTTCCTAAATTTTGTTAAAAAGACAATAGTAATACAATTTCTTTTTTCCTAAAAACGATTTAAAAACAGTTATTGCACAAAACAATTATTTAAGGAATTCATAAGATATTACACGTTTATACGTCATTATAAGCGTATAGACAGTAACAAATAAATAATTCACTTCGAGACAATAATCGTTGAAGTAATCGAGAAGTAATCGAAACGGATTAATATACTACGGGCACTTACATAGTGTAATATTATACTTAAATATTTATACCCAACGGGTTACGGACTGTAACAACGAATCTAGTTAAGTTTCGGTGTCGAGACACGAGTCTAAATTCTTATTGAACTATGTAAAAGGCGTTTTATAATAATAATAAAAAAAAACTGAAAATAATTTTAGATTTTATATATTCTATCTTATAACCATATGATTTTAAATAACCGAAAACGGGTCCCGCCCGTTCCTACGTACCTTTTTCCGAATTTCCCGGATAGCTCGTCTAACGCTTTTAACAATTGTGTTTGTAAGTCGTTTAGGATGTCCGTGGCGTCTTCTTCCAATTGTTTCCCGCCCATCGACTCGAACATTTTCGTCAACTGTACCCGAAGTTGTTGGATATTGTTCATCAGTATACAAGCCTATATACATCGGAAATGGTTAGCGTTAATAATACTATAAAATATCCAGTTGTCCTGTGCAATGCACGCGTTGAAACTTACAGGTTCTCTCGTCCAGCTCCTTGGCGTCGAATTCTTTTTGGACTATGTCTACGTACGCCAACAGCACTTTGACAATCGTTTTAGCCAGTCTTTTCATGTACCGATTGGATATCTCGGGATCGGGACATTCCAGTTTGGATATGACCCCGAAACACTGCGTGAGCTGAGTGAACACGTCCACCACCGAGTTGGAGAATAACGCGTGTTCCGAACTCCGTTGAAACTGTAACGGTCATAAAAAGGCAAGGGTTTTTTTTTAAGGACTTTAAAGTTTACGAAAATCTAGACGTCCCGCTCACCCCGTCCTTTTTGTCGCGGTTAAATGCCCCGTGCAAGTATTCCAGAGACACGTCGTCGTTTTCGTTCAGCCACTGCATCACGAACGGCTCGAACCACGACGGGTACTCGGGTATCGCGTCTTTGTACGGCGGCGCGTCTTTCACATAGTTGGTGAACAACCATTTCACTTTGAAATGAAGGTTCATGTACGCCGACGTTTTGCAGAGCCTATGCGTTTCGTGCTCTTCCAGCGCATACTTCATGTCCACGGCAAAGAAGCTCCACATTGTTGCCGCGGACAACTGTATTCGAGGTATTTCGAATTACGGGAATAGTTATAAAACGTACACTATATTATAACACTACAGATCATTTGTTTAGATAGTTTACCTGTCCTATATTGAGTTCCGCCGGGAATTGACTTAGGACGGGCGCATAACTATTTCTGTCTTCCTCGATTACGGAGGCGACGAGTGCCACGAGTTTATCCCAAAAACCTAAATCGTCTAATTTCGGCCCTGTGTCCTCGTCTCTTTTTTCGTTTGGATCAGTCTTAAAAAAAAAAAAAAAAACAATATATTAAAAAACCGGAATCTACGCGAAGACCCGAGGCGTTTACCTGATATTCTCTGCCGTATAAATCGTAACAGTTGGCGAATAGAAATTGATAGGTCGACCGCAGACACGCTTTGACGCAGTCTTTGACGACAGTACTAGCCCTGGGCGGGCTCGACAGCTCTTGTACCTGAGTGCAAATCGTGAGATGATTTTCGTGTTCGCGTTAACAACAGTTATGTGCATTTACCTTCATCCTGAAAAACGTGATACTGGTCAGCAGGTCTACGGTGGACTTGAGATCCATCAATTTCTCTTGACTGGACGCCGGGAAGTTGTTTCGGTACATCGATAAATCTATTCTGAGCGAGTTGTGCAGTTGATCGAGCAGCTTGACAAATTTTTCTTTCTGTAAAACATTCGCACGCGGTCGAGTACGCGTGTACAACGACATGACGACGATTTTAATAAACGAAAACAGTTCAGTTATGCTGTTTTGTCGACGACGAAAAAATTACCCCAAAATTCGACGCTGCGAAACGGTCGCTGGCGCTGACCGCGGAACTGGACGTCGTGTGCGCGTAGTACGCGTTGATGTTCGCCAACAGGGTGCTCATCACGGCCGGCACGCCGGGACACAAGTACTTCGTGGAAAGACAATGGAAGTGGCTATATTGTTACACAGAACGGTGTACGGGATCAGTATCGCGGTCCCGAGACCTCCCCCCCCCCCGCAGGCGGTTAACCACCGTACGGGGACGGATTGACGCTGTGGGATTACTCACGTCATCGCCTGGTAGATGGACTCGATGCCGTATCTCATGGCGAACTCGTCGACAATGTCCTGGGCGGGGGACTCGAAATACAATTTCCATCCGTCCTCTCCTTTGGCCTGCGGCAGGTGGACAATGCCGGCGTTGTTCTCGCACAACGAGTGGAATAGGTTTTCGTGAAGACACGTGTATTGGATATGGTAAGGAGCGACTTTTTCCTCTCCTTTGATTTCTACATTGATATGTAATCGAATAGCACCAGACACCGCTGATTTATCAGTCCTTTTTTCTAGATTGTACCAAACGTCCATTTCTCCCGACAACGTCCGCACCTGAAGAACACGTCACGCGCGCAATGCAGTTGTCGCACACGTGCTACGAATTATAACACGTGCCCTGTCGAGGCCCAACAACAACCGTTCGGCAATTTTCGTCACACTGCGACGTACATTTTTTGACGGATTACTTTTTTTTTTCGGGGATTTTTCTATGATTTCAGAGTAGACTCAGACTTTCAAAAAACCGTTAAAACCCATTTATCTACAAATTTTATATACTGATTGTGTAAATTAGTATTTCTTTATTTTTTTTTCATTTTCGCATAAGCTAAAAAAAAATATTGCTTTTAAAACTTCCCACCCAAAATAATACTTGGCTTTTTATCGTTTTATTTATATATTTTTCTCTCGGTCGAGTCTTAAGAGGTTAATACGTTCGCGTCCGTATAACGCTATAAAAGTTAAAACGAAGTTCGACGCTAATGAAATTTTCGATAATATTGTCTGTTGCAACGGATGTTTGGACCTCGAAATGCATGTATCGCGTATAACGTATTAACGTGTGTGTGAGTGTGTGTATACCTCGATAATGGTTTGTCCTAAAAAATCGTCCGACTCTCTGGTCAGTTTTTGCCTGAGTCTCGATTTCAGGTCGTTGTCTTCGTCCCATACCCTGACTTTGATTCGATCCGAAGAATTGTGACACTCGCTGTCGACGTTACGTGATGAAGCAAAAAAAAAAAAAAAATGTACGCACGTTAAGAAAATGTTAAATAATAATAACGATATTGTTCGCAGGGAGACTTACAAATAAAACTTTTCGTTCCAAACAGGATTGAGCTCTTGGGGCATAGTGCGCGTTCTCTTTTTCACTTTACCCACTTGAACGGTTACGTACGGGTCCGACGTGCCACTCTTGTCTTTCGCGATGAGCCCTTGAGCGCATTTTACTAAAATACAAATTAAACGTCATAATCGATATCCACGAAATGTAGGTTACGCGAGTCCAAAGCGCACGTTCGTTCTGAAGCCGTGTTGTTTATATAAATTTCAGCACGTCATGCAAAACACTAAGATATAAAAACTTCAACAAACCAAATGACAAAAGCATGCAAACATAAAAACATAAGCGTCGATTTTCGTCGGAACACGCGTCGGTTTTTTAAGTTACTGTTCTGCTTTACAATCCGTATCGACGAATAATGATCGTCGCAACACCGTAAAAATATAACGTAATACGTGTTATGTGTTTTGCTCGATTTGAAATCTAAAATTAGCGAATACAATTGTCCGCTCGGCTCCGGTTAGTCTAAGCTGCGCGAGCGAGCGAGTGAACCCTACGTGTGCCTAAGCCTGATCAGCTGACCTGTTATTTCGATTTTGCACGACCATTTAGAAGTGCCTTCGAGAACGATAGCTTCCGCTTGCTCCAAGGAATCGATATGCATATCAGGTTCCACGGAAAACATGGTTCTTCGAATGCGCAAAATCCAAAACAACAAAAACAAATATTTACACACAAATTGAACGGCGACAAATGATAACACCAAAAAACAGTGAAAAAAAAACAAACAAAATGATAATAATAATAAGGGTTATTGGATAAATGAAAATTCTTTCTAAAAAAAAAAAAAAAAAATAAATGAATAATGTTCGTATGGAATATATTTGTTTAAGCAAGTAAAAATAAAAAAAAACTACGTAACAGTTTTTAAACACGTTTCAAATATTTGTATATCGGCGGATACAAAACAATTCATGCATATTATTACAGTGGCGCGGCGAAACTCGAAGATTATCATTCGTTCGTATCCGACCCACCCGCTTCCCATGATTTTCAGTAAAATAGACGTAATTCTGAAGTTGCCATCGTCTTGAGAACTTAAATTTCAATCGGCTACTACGACTACTTATTACTACTACTACTACAAAAAAAAAGGAAGTTTAAATGATTTCTTTTGACTTGCACCTGTCGAAAACTATTTTCGAGTAACGACTAGTATATTTTAAGTTTTCGACCATAACATAGGACATTGTATATAACTTGGGTCAAATAAATCGAATTCGATGCATGTAAAAAAAAAAGAAAGAAACTTTGATAATATCTTATCCAGCTCAGAACCTATAGAAAACATATCGACCTTCCTTTACTTCTTTTACTTCTACAATCAAAGTTTTATTAATTTCAAACATAAACAAAAAAGCAGGAAATCGATGGAATTTTCAAATGCTAGCCAAAAATTATTATTATTTTGGAATTGTTTATGGTGGTTTTCCTCACACTAAAGAGAACTACCATTGAAAATCGAAAAACGTGTCAAGTAAAATATAGACCAAATGCAATATGTTGCTCCCCGGAAATAGTGTCGTGCGAAAAGGGTTTCAAAATACATATAAAATATCGAAATACAGTAACTACGCGCTTTTGTGGAAGGAAACGGAAATATATATTTTTTTCGGGGCGAAATGGCTACAGGTTTCACATAACTACCCGTGAACACACTCACGAGCACTTATAAAACTCAGAAACCCGGTCGTAATTAGATTTGGGTACACCTTCGCCACGCCACTGGACAATATAGATTGCAACACGGTTAATCGAAAAATAAAACATTTCCTTATCGTATACAATTGACCGAAAGAATTTTCATTAAAAAAAAAAAAAAAATCTCGTGCTTATAAATAATGTACACACGAGGGGGTTAACAACACGTCACAAAACAGTAAAACACCAATTCCATAAAATCCAACACCAAGCACAATGAAGGTTTATATATATATATATATGTAATGTATAACACAAATGTATAGCCACACAAAGCTCTTTGAAGTCGTCTCGCTGCGAATTCGTTTTTGTTTTGTTTTCAACAAACCTGTGATGGCAATTTTTGCTGACCACTTGCAAGTGCCATCCAAAACCGATTGTTTCACCGCTTTTATATGACCCTGGTGGCTTTTCTCCTCCACGCCGAATACCGATCTGCGTATATAATTGAAAACAAAAAACCCTTAACAACCATGTTTTTTCTTTTTCTTTTAATTTTTATAATCCCAAAACATTCGTCGTATGTCCTCTCATCGTAAATGATTAAACTTCTTCTCGTCCCGCAGACAATCCGTGCGAGTAATCATCGTATTTCGATCATAAAACACGCATCGGCAGCCGCTGTATTTTCGCGTAGTCGTCGTAATACGATTCGATACGGATCTCGTCCATTTGATGAAATCCGTCGCGTATCGACTTACGTCCAAAACTCGCGTCGACCACTTTTCGACCGGCCGGGTCCGACAACCGATATTATATGTTGTCGTCGGCGCACGTCGATTTGTGTGAATTCGGTTTGTATATATATATTATATACGCCGACAAACGGATCGAATTCAATACGACGCCGTTCGTATCTTAAAAAACGATGATCTAAGAGCTATATAACATTATATTATGCGTTTCCTATTCTGATCCAATTTTCACTCTTTCGTTGATAAAATTAAAAAAAAACTTGCTTTCTGATCATGTACATAGATACCGTATAATCAACGCGATATCGAAATCGAATATAACAATTCGTTGACGGATTTAACGGAAAAGGCGACAAACGTTTCAGTATTTCTGATTTCGGAATATTATTTTGACGAAAACCACCGAATTTATGTGTTCGTCGTTCGTGTATTGACATTTTATTATAGTAACGTCGTTAAAGAAAAAAATCAATAGTTGTTCTACTTGAAATTTGAAACGATAGGTGTTTTCAAAATGTTTTCATTGTGAACGACTTGTCGCGACGAAGCAAAAGTTACTTGAGGAGTTATGATCAATAAATACGATGAATACACGTACTGCGAGTCGGAAATTCATAGTTTCGATTATATAAAGTAAACTTTAGTTTAATTTTTCTTTATGTACGTGGAAATAATTATTTTCCGATATTATAACTGCTTTATAGTTAATTCGTAATGTGACGTGCTCGGCTCAATTTCCGCGTTCCATACAAAATCGATCAAAATAATATGTTGAGAAGGCGTCTACGGATAAGAGCGCGATTACGTCCATTTCCCTCCCGTTGTGAATGTCGATCGGTTTAACGTCACCGATCCGGGGAAATTATTTTTACTCTATCCCGTCCGTCTAGGTACGAATGGTTAAGACGTGACGTCACCGTTTTTACCGTATTTATATGGGTATATGAATTGTCAGAAACTGATAATAATATCTGAAACTCGTACAACCCCTGCTGCGGAACGTTTACGCCTATACAATTATATTTTGTACGTGGTGTGTGACGTGTTCGTTCACATCGTATCAGTGTGATGACAAATAATAATGTTATGTAATCGGTCGATAATAAAAATCGAAAAACCCTCGACTAACCTGATAAGCTCGAAAATCTCTGGATGATCCCGTTCGCGTTGTAACATTCTGTCCTTCATCGCCTGAATGATCGATATCGCTTTGTCTTCCGCGCCGTGTTTGGAACTCTTTTCGGCCGCTCCTTATTATTGGGTATGTGCGATAAAATGAGCAAATAAATAAAAAAACGATTACATTTTTCAAAATCAAATATACCGATATATATATATGTATACACATTTTTTACTCAAAACCATAACTACATCACAATAAAACGACTGGTCGACATTTCACGTGGTTTTCATTAACGGTTTTGGAATCACGAAAACGATTTTTGAACATTTTCAATACCTAATGTGTCAGTGAGCCACGTATAGAATTCTCCGAAAATTTCGAACTGTTGAAACTATCGTAAAAAAAGAAAACCAACCGGGAATCATCGTAATTTTCAAAACGGTTCAGTCAAAAAAAAAAAAAATACCCGTTGTATATTACGGTTTCGTTTAAATACGTACGATTCGTTGGCGCGTATCAAAATAATTATTATACTCGCGCGACATTTTTTTTTAATAATTCAAACAATGTAAACGATTTTTTTTTTTTTTAAGAAAAAAACGAAAAAAAAAATTACGACTCACTTTGCAAACAGTCGGCGTTTAAGAGCTCTTTACATTTCTCGTGGCACTTGACCCCGCACTCGGTACATCGTACCCCTTGCCGGGCGATACCCCACAGCAGCCCTTCGCACTCGTAACAATACGTCGGCGAAGTCGCCGTCCACGAGACGAAGTTATGCGGCGTGGTCGACGATATCGGATAGATTAGTGCTTGTAGGGCTTTTTTATACACGTGCATTTTCTGAGGAAAAAGATACATGTATAGTGACTTGCTAGTATATACGCGTAGAGGGGTTCTCGAAATGAAAAATGTCGGCCGTCCAAAAAAATTAAAAAACAAAAAACAAAAATCGCGTACCCCGTCCAGATATGTTTTGGACATTATTATAATGTTAAAACCAACCGTATATGTACACGTTGTATACGTGTCAAGGCTGTGCAAGTAAAACGGATTTTCAGCGCGTTAAGTATCGACATCAGAAATATACTTATGTATATTACGGGCTGTAGAATGCGAATAGTCGTGTAAACGGAGAATTCGGAAATTGTCCAGGAAAGCCGCAAAAACCGCTAGTTACTTACGCTTAATAATAACACGCGTCGATTTTATGCGCCGTAAGTTCGAAAAAGGGTAAGATGTCATAGCCAGATGATTTTCTAAAATAAAAATAGAAACGTTGAAAATTATTCGCTTATGACGTTATCCGTGTGTCGTTAATCGATCGTAAATATGAACGTGATTCGGATACTTGTGCAGCGTGAAGTCACCGAAAGTTCGAGAGTAACGCGCGTTGGTCGACCGAATTTGAAATCGATTTTAACACGTTCGACTCGTACGCGAGTAAGTCTCGCAGCCTCGTACGCGTCACGGGGGTCAACGTTTGTGGTGTACGTACATTCGGCCCGTCGCGCGTATCGATTTATCAGTTAAATATTTTATCGTAATGCACGTGAAATACCGTAGTCGTTTGTTAAAAACGATGGCGTCGGGACGAAACTCCCGCGGAGCGCAGTATATAAGTACGTATATATATATATGTACGTATAGTTTATAAAACTATAAATATAACGAGCGCGCGCCGAGAAACAAACGAAAAAAGACGAGAAATCTTCGTACGACGGAACGTCGGAAAAGTCTGCGGACGGAATGTTCACACGCGCGAGCTCGACAAACTATTTTTTAATAACGAATACGCGTACACTTACGCGATTGCACCAAAACGCGCGTTATAAATATATAAATAATAATAATGATAATAACTACGATAGACTGTGTATAAATATATATATATATATATATCGTACTAACCAGCTCTTCGTCGTTGAGTGTGGGACGCGGTACTCCGGAAGCCAGTCCTGCGTTTCGTTTCGTGGCGGCCATTGTCTACAAAATAATACACCCGCAAGAATTCCAATAATAAATATATTAAATAACGTGAGGAACAACGGGAAAACGGCTGTTTTCGGCCGTATAAATTTTATTACGACGTCGTCTGCCTAATAACACAATGTGATTGTGTAATATATTTAAATAAATAAATATATATATATATACATATACATATAAGCGCGTACGAAATATTTTAAGCGTTTATGCGTTAATCAATAATATGTATATATATATATGTATGTATAAATTTGCTTATAAACAATCGCGTTTAATTATTCAAATAATTAAACGCACAAAACAGACCGACTATGTGACTCACCGAAATACTTACGCGTGACTTTCTACGATTTACACGGGCCGTTTTATTATTATTATTTATCGACGACCGTCCGTCGAACGTTGACAAAAACAAATCTAAGGAATATCTATAGACCGTTTTCAACAATCATAATGTACACCGAACGTTATACGTTTGATTTGCAAACGGTAATCCGGTTTTGGTTTTCCGCACACTGACATAATTGGACGGAAACGTTTTTTGTGTATATATTTTTTTCGTTTTATTTTTCGTTGATTCCGTGTCACCGAGCGGACAGACAAAAGGCCATAAGTAAACCGCGCCGTTTTTAACCCCGTTATAATGGTGCGCCGCAAAAAAAAAAAATTGTATTTTTTTTTATATCGCTGCAGAATTATACGATCTAGTCTCTCTAGATATTTTTTTTTTACATTTAGACCACTTTTGAAATGATAATAATGTTTGCGCCGGACTGATACAGTATATGTATAAGTAAATATGATAAAAGTGGCGATAAGGTGGGTCGCGCGTGCCGTGGATGTCGATTTCACTTTGTGTTGTTGTTGGAGTCGTTCGAATTATTTTAAATTTAAAAGCGGCGATAAATCATTGTATTAAAAAAAAAAAAAAAAAAAAAAACGGTTCTCAGCGATACGCTAGTAATTTATTATAATAAATTGATGTAATAAATATTGTTCGAATATTATTATACGTCTACCGCTTTACGTATTACGTTTTGAGCTGTATAAAATCGAAAACTGAAACAATTTTTCAATAGATTTTCTTTCGCTAACGCTAGCACGCTCGAACCGTATGCATTTCTTGATAAAACGTCTCAAAAATAAACACGTGTAAATTCCCATAGAAAGCATGTTCGTTGAGAATTTATAATCGAAATCGGAGATGGAAAAGCGGAGGCTGCGAAAATCGAAAGATTATTTTGCTTAAGGCGGCGTACCAGTTTGAAAACGGTCGATAAATAAATGTTCCTTAAATGGAATAAAATTCGTTGAGCATTTCGGTTGATAATCGCTAGTAGTTCATTGTCAAAAAACATCCTGTACTTCGTTGATGTATTATTATTATTATTATTATTATTACGATGTCATACATTATTCATGAATTATAGTATATGTTACGCTCCAGTTGTAAAATCGTTTAATTCGTGAATCGTTTCGATATAAATAATATATTTATTAATTAAAAACGAAAATCATAATATTTTGTACATTTGAAATATATTTTCAGTTATATTGTAATGTTAAATTAATTATCTGGTCCAATTTAAAAAAAAAAGTGTTAGTATGTAAAAAATCGGAATTAACAATCTTTATAGTTTTATCGTGTTGAGTTTTTAGAGTTTTGTTCTTAAAACGTATAGAAAAAATCGGATTTGATGAAATTTAGTCCGAATTCGACGGAAAACGTGTTTCCTATGTCGTGTGCATTCGAAAGCGTAGACTTTCGCGGATCGTTTCGCAATATGAATGTCGCTTTGTCTCTCTTTTACTTTTCAACGGTCGGCGTCGGACACGGATCGCGTTTAAACGGACAATCCAACGGTCTGAGATCGGACCGATTCACGAACTCGACTAGAAATCGTCGCCCGTTTTTTATGTCGAGCGATTTCTCAACCGTGGGCGGCGCGACACACACGTGTGTTACAACACAACGTACTGACGCGGGACGAGAACGTTGTACGTATCGAGGAACCCGACGGAAGAGTAGGGGTCGTACGAATGGAAACTGTGTTATTATGGATATTGCGTACTTATCGTCCACGCTGTGTACTACAACACGTTTTGTCGGGCTCGATGTCACGGAAAACAACGCCGATAAAAAAAAAAACTCCGAGCAAACGTGGCGTTTTGTTTTGTTTTGCTTTTTACGAGACAAGATATTACGATGTATTGCCCGCACGTTTTTGTTGTTGTTTTTGATCATTAGATTTCGGACCGAACCGTCGAGCAAGGAACAATATATAGATTATACACTTTGCAGGCGTCGTGCGAAGCATTTCATTTCCGAAACAGCGCAGTCGTAAGAAAAAGTCTTTCGCGTTGAACTGCGCGCGACAAACTCGTGTTGTGTTTAATAAATACATTTTTTTTCCACGAGACACAACCCGTTTTGTTCTCGTCACGATCGTTACGTCGAAAAAAGTCGACTGCGCGTATGTTTTTGGCAGCGGAGCCGTATCGTTGGAGCCGCGACGACGGAAGGAGTTGGCCGTTGTGTATGGACGTGTTAAGATGAAATTTGTTCCTCGTCGAAAGTGAAAGAATTTTTTCCGCCCCCGAAATCATTCGAATAAGATATTATTTTAAATACTTGAAATGCCCGAAACACGTAAATATATATATACGCGTTTGAAATACCGTCCCCGTAATGACAATAACAACGTGCGAGGCGGTTGTGCATTTGTGTGCGAAAATCGTCCGAGTGTTTTTTGTTTTCGAAATATCGTATATATCATTAAGTTAACGCGAAAACACGTATTTCCAGAGCGTACCGATTTAACATATTAATCACTATCCTAAACGTATCTAATATAAAACTAAAGTCAACACAACAACGGATCAGACCTCTGAAACGTCAAGTGTCCGACAACAAACACGTGCATAAGCGTATATACATTTTTTTCTATCTCGATCGTGTCGACCGTGTTACGATAGTACGTAATACATACACGTATGCACGTGTTCATTCCATCGATCGTACAATTATCGAAAGTGTAATATTGCGTATTCGTTGTGTTTGCAGCCACCTACATTTTTTTTGAATCGGACTAAAGTCGTAGAAAAAAACAAAACAAAAACAAACGAACGCATAAATTAGCCTAACCGCTAATTGTCTATAACTCTACGAAATAACCGTTCGTAAATAATACGTATCGATTGCGACTGACTTCTATAAATATATATATATATGTGTATGGACATATAAATGTTACTGAAACGTGCGTAAACACGTATATAATAACAACGCATGCAGTATAATATACACAGTGTGCCGTGTTAATGATATTGACGTTATGAATCGAATTGTGTAGCGCGTATTATTGTCGCGGTCGACGGTTTGATGATAAAAATAAGAAATCAACGAAACGCGAGATGCGATGGTAGGAAATCAACGCGTATAACATAATATGTTGTAATGTTGTAATATATTTTATTACACTCGGACGTATGCGATGTATTGGGGCGTTCTCGCGTACAAGTCCAATAAATTACGAGGGTCTGAGCAGCACTCGGTGACCGAGTTCGTTACGACCGGGGCTGTGAATTCGCGGTGGACGCAATTTCTTTTCACTGTGTCTTAGTTTTGTTTTCTTAGCGGAGCGAATTCGGAACTTTTATTTTTTCACGTTTTTCGGTTTTCAGGTCATTTCCACGTTTTTCGTTGCGTTTTATGATGTTGTTTACATCATCGAATGTTTCGTCCATCTGTTGAAATATACTCGACGTCCATTGAGATTTGTTTGTTTCAATTAAAGTTTTGAAATTTTAGTGCACTTTTTGTTGAGGAGTGAGGTTTAAATGAATTTTCTAAGGGGGTTTTTTTTTTTTAGTATACCACAGCCCTAATCATAATAACATTACGCCGATGATTGTGTATTGTGCAAACCGATGTGATACAATGGATCGATGGTTAAACATTTTAAATGCTTTATGTTATTTAAAACCACGATTTTATTAAACAAGGGTTGATAATCAAACATGCCGATGTTTTATCGTAAGTCTGTATTGTAAAAACAATATATACATATATATATATAGATATATAATATATTAATGTATATATGGTCAGGTTAGGGTTAGATTGTGTTAAATTTCAAAACGTATTCAATAATATTACTAATTCTAAACAAAGCGATAATATTGAAAACGTTGCAAAGTGAAAATGCTGAAACCCGTACAACATACAAATAAATAAATATATATATATATAAATAACTATTAGAATAATAATCTAATGTATAATAGTATCAAAATATATATACAAAATATGTCAACAAAGCTAATAAAGAAAAAAAACTAAGCAAAAGTGTGTATATATATATTTATAATATATGTATAAGTACTAATTATTTTTCAGCTAGTTTTTTTTATTGCTATTTTACTACCTCTAAAATAAATAAATAAATTTAAGATTTGGAATTTCTAGAATTAAATAAAAAAAGAACAAAACAATACAACTAAATCGTAATATATTTTATGGTGTTATGATAATATATATATATATATATAATAAATGATTAAACGGTTCGGTGCTAAAGCGATGTGTGTAGTATATGTGTTAGTGTGTGTGTGTATGTGTAGGTTTGTGTGTGTGTGTGTATGTGTGTGTTACAGTGAATGTGTATTTTCGTTGACGAAAAACCACGTCACCAGATCTAAATAGCGTGCTCTATATATTATATTTTTCTCTAAATAAAACGGTAAAAAAATAAAAAATAAAAGAAAGAACGCTATACCTTGAGAACCTGGATCGATGCGTGAAGATCACAAACAACAGACAACATAACACAAATTAGTTAGTTTACATGTTTATGTAAAAAAAAATTTTGTTTTTTAAAAAATAATATTATAATATGATATTCCTATAATACTTTTCGACGAGCGTATTATTATATTTCGTTTACACCTATTTATTCGTCGAATATAAATATGAAAACGATGTTTAAATATAGATTATATATAATTATGATTGAAGGTAAAAAAAAAAAAATTATATATGTATGTATATAAATAATAAAACGAGATTGTAGCGTTTGAAATGAAGAAATGGTGTTTAGAAAAAACGGGAAAACGAACAAAACCAAATATCTATGAAGGAACAGTCATATATATATATATATATAAGAACATATAATATTTTACACGGGAAACATGATAGTATGAGAACACGTGGAATAGCAGCAAAAAATAAATAAATAAATAAAAATAAAACATTCAAATATATATAGTATATAATAGGTACACATAAAAAACCACATAAAACATTAGGATGAGAAAAACCGGTTCACATATATGAAAAAAATGGTATATTATTATATGTATGTAGGTTTCGGGGTAGGTATACATTTAGAAGCGAAAATTTGTACAAAAACTAAAAAATAAACATTCTCTCCCGCGAAATCACAAAATATTTCTTTTTCTCTTTTGTTAAAATTATAATATTTGTATCTCACAAAAGTAAAACAACAAAATTACTATTAAACATTTCGGGTTTTTATGGTTCCGATGAGTTTTAACGAGTGACAGCGGGTGGTTGGATTACGGTAAGATGAGAGAGTAAAATGAATTCAGATTACCTATTATTATTATTATTATTATTATTATTATTGTTAAAATAATTCGTGCTTACCAATTCCGAGACGAGAGGGATTGATTTTCTCCTGGGTCGAATATCCGGCATGCTGTCGATGTTGCTATAAAACGGATTGTCTCCGGGGTGTCTAAAACGTACATGGAAAAATACAAACTGTGAGTTAGTTGTACGTGCGTTTTATTATTTCTGACATGGTTTTTTTGTTAAAAAAAAAAAAAATACCGATGGCAAAAAAATACACCTTTTCGAATAATATTATTTATTTGTTATACTCTATATGGTCGAGTGCTCGAGTTACTACTATACAGTACAAACATACAATAATTCGTTCAGTTGGTCGTTTTTCAAGATTGTTTTGCTCAATCGAACAAACAAAAATGATTAAAAATTGGCCGAGGTAAAACAGATTAAGTTTTCGATTTTCGTTACGTCGACGAAAAACAAAAATAGCCGATTATTTAATAAATCTAATTCAATTTCGAATGAGGACATATTGGTTCACGATAAAAATACATATTATTGTAGCTTTAAGTACGATTCGAGTTCAATTTTCGAAAACCAGCAATCAACGAAATATCATATAGTTTTAAAAACGAATCGGTTTGGTGGTCGATTGAAATTTTTTTCTAAACCGAGTTGGGTAAAAAACATGCAGTTAAAAACATGTCAAAAATTAAAACAATACACGTTTGTTGTAGAAATTCGGGGCGACGAATACCACAAAAGTCGAGTACATATCGGCGAGGGTTGTCCGAAAAGTAAGGTTACAAAGTCTCTGCGAGCCATAGGGAATTTTTTCACCGATATCGTTGCGGTCACGTGGATCGGTCCGATTATCGCATCCGTTACAACGTCATTACGCAACGCACGTCTGTTGCTTACAACATCCTCGACGTTATCCGTCTTTTGACTTTTGCGTGACCAAACTGCAACGGGGGGTATTCATCGGACATTTGTGGAAACTTTACGGAAATGAAGCGATTCAAGTCATTTAGAGAACGCCGGATCGAAATATGGACGGATGAAATAAGCACGGCCCGTAGTCCCCACAGCCTCCCTTAGCTACGCCACCACTTGGAAATATATGCACTTTTTCGATTTTTCGAGAACGTCGTGAGCTTACTTCGTACACGTTGATCGGTCGGGTGCAGAGGCAGCTTGTTTAGCACTTTCTAAAAACAAAATTTACCTACTGTTGCCTAAGTTATCTACTGTTCAATGTTACCATATTGATAATAAAATTTTGACTGTTCACCGGCGAAGCTGGGTAATTCAGCTGGTTTAGCGATAAATGTTGAACGTTTTAATGTTTAAGCGAATCGAGAAAATTCTTTTTGGGATAGGTAGGTGGTTTTATTTAGTTTGCCCCGGTAAGAAGTAAATGTTCAAACCGCCTCTGGTCGGGTGTATACACATATATTGTATTTACATTTTTATCGCGTTCCGCCAAAAGGCCGGACGCAGACGTCTTATTCGTGTTGCACTCGATAAATAAACACGGACCTGACGGTATCCGCCCTACGGCGGCGTTCGTTATCAGACGGGTCGTCGTCGACCGCCGTCCATCTCTCACTGCCGCGATCCCGCCGAACACGGTGATTTGTTATCACGGTCCGCCGCCCGAGATTCCGGACAAATTTCGTTTCGTCCGCTTTATTAGATCGTTTGAGGAACGTACGCAGAGCGTTTGACCCGTGTTGAATTAACTTACACCATCACCATGGTCCCCAAAAAGGGGAGGGGGTCAGTAAGTACTATGGCCCGGGGAAAAAAAACATAATAAATACATATTATTGATTTAAATTAGAAAAATAAAACGAGTCGTGCCACCATAAATATAAATAATTTGATTGGTATATTATTTTTATTTTTTAAGATCGGGCTACTAGGCGTAATTTTTTAAAAATATTATTCTTAAATACTTTTGAAAAAAAATGTTGATTTTCATATTGAACTGCAGTGAATCAGTGTAATTATTGTGTTTTGAACTTATTTTAGGGCAGCCAAAGGAGCTGTGCACCCAATATTTTTGGTGCCTTTTGTAAAAATAAAAAATAAAATACCGATACACAACGAGGGCCCGGATTTATTTACAGTACCGTAGTTGAAAAATTCATGTCGCTCCGCTTACGCCTTTGGACGCGAACGCGAGACGTCGTATACGTGTCACGCGTGGAGGTACGTCGTCTTCGACGTCGAACACGTCCGGGACATGCTGTCGGATTCGTTTGATGGCCCGGGCGCGTTTTGAAGTCGTTATCGCGAGGACGAAAATTTTAGAAACCACGCGAGGAAACGAACACTTTCCGAGGGGTGGGGGGAGAGGAGAGAAAAATCGTTTGTGTTCGCCGAGCTATTAACCGGGAAAAAAATTGTCGCCCCGTTTTGAGCGGATCGCGCGCGTGAAGACACACGGGAAACGCACGGTTTTGACCGCCGGCGAGGCGACCGAACGAGACGGACGTTTGTATTTATAAACGCGGAAGGGTTGTCGACGCGTGCAAAGTATCGGATGACGGTTTGGTGAACAATTTACATTACGGGTGTTATTTTATGATATCACGTGCACGCATAAAATATACGCGCGGGAGTACACGGAAATCGCATTAGTATTAAATTATACGGAACGCGATTTATTGTTGGTCGAAATTTCCCCTCTTTTCGGCATTCGTACACGATTTGTAGGTTAGGCGCTATGTTTCGGAACGGATTTGACGCCACTACGAGGCAAGACTGATAATAAAATCTATGGCGAAATATTCATTTCGTTCCACGTCGAACTAAACTATAATTAAGCATATATATATATATAGTAAAGACTGAGCAAGTCGACTCGTTATTTTAACTTAAGAATGTAAATCAAGTTAAAAGTTATTTATATATTTTTTTTTTTTTTGGTCACGTGTTAAAAAGTTAAACATTATCAATTTGTATTAAAAAAATGAGATAACACCAATTGTCCAACACTATGAACCAGTGGCGTAGTAAGACAAATAAATAAATAAAATTATAAATAATATTTTCTACGCTTCTCAGCAAATGTGTTGATTATTACTTCTTCAGCCGTAATATGAATTTCTCTGGGGATATTTAAAAAAGCACTACAGTTGAGCCGTTCTTCTCCAATTACATTTCTTCGCCAATCCTTTAAAAGTTTTTTTTAAAATCCAATTTCGTCTAAACACGTGAATGTTTCGAGCGGATAGGGAGGAGGTCTACTCCTTGTCAATACGCCACCACAGCTATGAACAACACTAAAACAGTACTTGACGTTGCCGGCATCGCTATTTTAATTTGATTTAATTTGAATACCTTTGTGTAAGCCATAAAGTCGACTCGACGTTAACAACGTGAAAAAGTAACGTGTTAAGTGACTTGATTAAAATTAACTTATCAAAACCATTTATACGTAATTATTTATTGTCTTCCACACGTTTTCGTTTTACTTACCCATTTGCTCTGTTAATGTTGTCTCCGCTACCTCTTCCGTTCTGCAAACAGAATAAAAACGAAAACGATATAACAAACACGTATAGTATATATATATATATATATAATGTCATTTTGGTTTTTTTTCTTTCGTTTGTTTGTTCTACGTAGCTCACGTTTTACCATGCACATGACAACAACGACTCGTACGCAGCGGTCTCACGACGGAGGTCGAAACGGACGATACAACGGACTGTGTACGTCGGGCTTTTGTGATAAATAATCGACTGCGGGAGATTCTCCGACCGTAAGTAGAAAACAAATAAATAAAAAAAAGAAAACAGAGACAGGATAACAATTCGCCGCTGCACCGATACGCGAGAATAATATATATATATATGTGTGTGTGTGTGTGTGTGTGTGTGTGTGAGAGTGCATAGACGTTTACGTGTACGTGTGTTTTATGGGCGAATTGCATTTGACAGAAAATCATTATCGAGCCATCTGTTATTTTTATATTTTACGCGCCTGCAGTCTCGAATGTCTGCGGAGAGTCGAAGAAAATATAAGTTTTGGGGTTCCGTAAAAAAAACAAAACAAACTGTTGCCGATCGCCGTTCGCGTCTAACGTAACAGCGTTTGAATCCATCTTTTTTTTTGTTTTGAACAATTAACGTTTAACGATACCGATTATTGTTTTTTCGTTTGGTCCGTACCGATCCTCTCACGCCTGCCTACGCCGTTATAATGCCGCGTACGTTCATTATTACCGTCGTCATTATGACGCGCACGTTTGATTTTCGCGCGAATGGGATTATTTCCGTCGCGACCCCCCCCCCCGTTGTTGTGTACACGGATACGACGTCGTCGATTTTCGTTCGGATTGTTATACGTGATTTCCATCGCGCTCGCGAAATTCTCCAAAATTAAAACCATCACGCCACACGGTTCCCCGAAAAACCGCGTTGTACGTACGCACGCGACCGTTTTTTTTTTTATAAATTTATCGTCCGAACTATTTTACGATCGATCGAGCCCCCCTCCCCCCTCCCCCCAAAAAAAACAACGTTTCCCTTCGCTTTTCCACGCGACTATTATTTTATTACGTTGCACGAAACCGCAGCGGAGTGCGTCGCTAAAATTCAACTCCGATTCGAAAATCCGTTTTGGCCGGGTAATAGACAACACACAGATGCATTTTACAGCGCAGTGCACCGTATAGATACTAAGAAATCTATGTTTTTTAAACTTCTTCATCCGGTAAATGTAAAATACTATGCGGGTCGCGGTCCTAAAACGATTGAGAATCATTGGCGTAGTGTGTCCGAATCGTATTAATTGTACTGATTTTTCAAAACGAAAAGACACGATAATATTGTTGAAGTGTTTTGGATTAATTAGAAAATTGATATGTAAAAAAAAAATATCAGTTTTGAAACGGTCGGAAGCGTTGACGTTGATTTTTTAGTGGTTTTTTGAAATGGTTGAAATATTATTGTGATAACGTATGATAGACCTTATTATGCCATACGCACGAGTTGTACAAAGACAAATAAAATATTTGTTTTTCGACGATTGTGAATCGAAGAGATACGAAGATAGACAGAGGCCGTAGTGACGACGAAACCGGAGTAATTGCGCTGGTTTTCTTATACCGTTTCATTTTATATGTAACATAGAACGTATATCCAGAACAGACGGCTGTTAGGTTAGAGTAAAAAAATTTATTTTAACGGAAAATGCTTTTTTTTTAAATTTGCAAACGTACGTCGTCCCGCGGTGTAGAATTTTTCTCGCCGACGATAAGATCATTATTATTATTATTATCATAACTATTATTATTATATCGTCGTTTCGACTCTCGAGTGTATTGTTGCCGCAGAATGAACGCGTCGAGGACGACCGTCGGGCTGTTTGAGATTCTGATCCCGTAGTCGTAGTGAGCCGAGTAAAAAAAAAAAAAAAAGTAAATAAGGAATAAGAAGACAAAATAAAGGAATAATAATATAAAAGGAAAAAACAGCGCTAAAAGATCCGAAGGTTCTGAAGAAAAAGAAAAAAATTCCTCGGCGTCGTTAAGGGAGACACCAGACTCTGTCGTTTTTCCCGCCCTTAGTTTTTTTTTTTTTTAACGGATCGAGCTGGCAAATCTCTATGGGACGTTTGGCCCGTTGTTCGTATTTGTTTTATTATACATATATATACTTATATAAAACGACTTACTACCGTTTGTTGTACATATATATATATGATGAATTTTAGTTAACTAGAGAGTCTGTGTCGTCGTCGTCGTCGTGATATATATGTATAGTTCATTTTTTTTTATTTTCCAGCTATCTTAATATTCCATTATTAATCTTTTATCCGCGTGCGAAACTCTGATGGGAAACTCGCATTGTTTCCCACTTCCTCCTCCGGTCACGTTAAATCCATTACTTATCCGCACGACGGAAAATACGCTGTTTTCGGACGTTTTGTATCGAGAAAAAGTCACTTACGAATAAATGGGGCGAAAGGGTGGAAAAAATGGGGCGGAGGAATGAGAGAGAGAGAGAGAGAGAGAGAGAAATAGGAAAAGAAAAGAGACTTAATTGAAAACGCGAAACTAACGCGTGTATATTGTATACGAACGCGCACGCTATGTATATTATATATATATATTGTGTGTGTGTGTGTACGTAATGGAGTGTTGGTCGAATTGTTTATAACAATCGACTCGTAGACTTTGTAATGGATTTCATTATCCGCGGAAAATACCGCCGCGTACACGTTATGTACAGGGTGATTATTTACTATTTTTTTTTATTTTTATTGCGAGAGTCGGACTGTATCTCGGCGCGAACATAAATCGTTTTCAGAAAGTTTTTTTCGCGCTTCCGTACTTATACGCGATCTCAATATCACCGCCTTCGTCCCTTATTCGTATTATTGTATCGACTGTTGGTTTTGGAAACGGTTACCCCCCCCTTCCACCAGCCTACGGTTTTAATGTCGGAAATTCTCAATGAACACGTTTCTACGGTAATTCTCAAGCGCGTTGGATTTTAAAACGCGTTTAATATTTACTGTTTGGCGACAAACGTTTGAACTCTTTATCGGAAATCCGTGTACATATCGATATCTGTTATCATTGTTATTAACAGATGGCCGAGTGATTTCAATCATTTTAATATAAAAATACGAATACTACTGTTTTTGTTGAACCACGCAAAAAAAAACCCCCCGTTTCCTATTGTTCGAGTAATAGTTATTCACGAACGGGATACCGGAGAAAAGAAAATAACCAAAAATGCTATTTTCGTTCGTTCGCCGTGTAAGAAAAGAAAATATAGGTCACGGACATCGTTTGAAAATCAAAAGTTAACATTTGTTTGAACGGGTATCATTTGGAAAACGGTCGTCTACGAATATAACTATATTAATATTTTGTGAACATAAACAGAATCCGTTTATGATCTCGGCGGAAAACCGTCCGGCTAGTGTCGACGGAATCGCACTGGTATTCGACGAATCGACATTTATCGGTTTTCAGATAGTCGCCCATTAATTTCTTTCCTTTTTATTTACTTTTTACCGTACGACATATATTGTACAGCCAATCGAAACACAACAGTATAGCATTATTATTATACGGTTTCAATTTACGAATAATTGGCTGTAAAACAAGTATATAATAAAAACTCGGAACTTTGTATTGTATACACGAGTCTACAAGAGCAATCGATAATACTTGGTTGTTTAATTTTTGATGGGTCGCACGTTTTACAGTATATATATATATGTATGCATCACATTCAGCGCCGCGTATAATATTCGTCGTCTCCAATTAAATTACAGTTATCGTGTTTCACGAGATCCGCAGTTTATGCACAAAAGGGAAACGTATTATTGCTTTGATGTTTATATTCAGACGGAGAGTACGATAGCGGATTATTGAACGAACTGTCTCCGAATGGTAAAAACCATCAAAAGAATACGTTTTTGAATACAAAATGTTATCACGCGATCGCAAATAATTATCGTCGGATACTCGTATCGTATACGTATAGTTATATCGTTTTCTCGATGACTTTGAATAGTTATTTGTTTCGAAAAATGAATGGTATAGAAACGTACGCGAGTGTTGTAACGTTATGTGACCGTAAAATATGATGAGAATCGGTTAACGTCGAGTAACGGCTAGCTAACGACCGACGACCACGACCAAATCGGTTGTGTATCGTAATTGATTCCCAAAGACCAATAATGTGACGGCGAAACCGACACAGATGTATTGTTTCATTGCGTATCCATATACGAAATATGTGTTTTTAATCGTACAACAACTCGCACAATATTCACACGGTAGGGGGCGAAACTTCGTGAATTCTCATAGAACTACAAATTCTCAGCGCGATCGATATCGTCCCGTCTCGGGTTCGTTTAAAATCGTTTCAGCAGCCCCGACGAAATGTCTCGGAACGGCAAACGGAATGTCGGATTACACACACAATCCGGAGACGACGCTCAACGTGCAGATTGTTATGTGTTATATATAACCCCCCCCCCCCCCCCGATAGGTAACATCAAACCATTTATCTAAAACGTGGTCTAAAACGTGCGACACGTAAACGATCGTGTTGGTCGTTATTCGATAATTCCCCCATCGTGTTTTTCCAGTTACGTTGTGGACAGGACGTACAGCCTGTACGGGAAACGTCCTAATTTCCTGTATAATCGTATTATTATTTCCCGGTGACGTTTACGCGTACCACCACGGAAATCATGTCGCTCTACAATTTATTTGGTGGCGATTTTATTATTCGCGAATTTAGTTTACGTCCCCGTGCATTTACAAATGTATGTACACGTCTGCTAACGAACACGTGCTAAAAACGACAGCAGCGCGAGAGTCCTTTGTTATCATACCCGGAAAAAATGAACATAAACACCGTCGTACTCGGGAATTCAGCTCAATTGATATTGAGCGCGGCCTTTCCGCCAAAACGTCAGTGTGCAGCACGATTGAAATCGATTTCAAGGATCGTTCGGGAAAATCACTACAATTAGTATACGTGTCGACTGTTTAACGAACGGGCGTGTCGGTTAGAATAGAGTTTAAGCGTGTTCGAAAAACGACGATTCAAAACGCATCAAAACGCGATCTCGGCAAAACGGCGTTGGTTTTTATTGTGTCCGCAGTGACCGCGCGGACATTCCCGACGAACGCGGACCAACAAGTGACGGAAATACGATCGGAACATTCCGAAGTCGTTTCGATTTCCAAAGTGTGCAAATTATAACAAACGTCATACTCAACAATCACCATCCGGCACGCCGCAATATAAAACACGAATCGGTCGTCGACGACCTCTTGTGGAGGTCAGTGTGTGTGTGCGTGTGCGTGCGTTTAATTATTTACAACCGACCGAAACGGGAACGTAATAATAATGCGAAACTTTAAACACGTGAAACGGTTAACAAGAAAACGCTCCGGTCGGTCGGGTATATACCACCGATCGTGTGTGTGTGTGCGCGTGTGTGTGTGTGTGTGCGTGTGTATCGTGTACGCCCAAAGACCGTTTTGACGGGCAAAATCGATCGTTCAGACGCGTGACTAAGAATAATGTGTTGCGGCGTTATTGGAGGCGAAATGAAATTTATCGAGTATAAACTATCGGTTTCGAGCCGTAGACGAGAACAACGATAATAGAAACAGACACCGAAATATAATTACAACCGAGTACTGGTCATCGGTCCGAGAACGCAGAAAACAAAATTTGACAGGGTTTTGAGAAAAATATCAATGCGTGTAAATGATATTCATCCGGATTCGAAAGTTTCATTAATGATCGTGGTTTAGCCGTTATATATCGATATAACTTCGTCGCACGTAACCTCAACGTCTCCGTACGAGTTTAATGATAAAGAAATTGAAGTCGGTCAATGTATTTTTCGATTTAAAGAACTTTAAAACCGAACCGGAACTCGTTTCGACAAAACATTCCGAACGTGTTTTAATAATTCACGTGTATATCATGCCGTCCTAATCGCAATGATTGAACGACGATTGAACGATATTCAATGACAGAAAAAAAAAATTCCAAATTCCCAACGTTAAATTGTAATAAGTTGGTCGTATTAATTCTCATGTAAAGTAGTTCAAAATTACGTACAAATTTGATTATATATCATCTAAAATTTCGGGGGGGGGGGTCGTCGTATTGCGTATTATGGCGGGTTTTCCGAACTGAACAAATACAACAAACGCTTCGATTGTTTGGCGCGTGTGTTATTATTGTTGGCGATTTCGATACGGATTTATGTGCGAGTTTCGAGAAGAAAACGCAGTCGAAAGATCCGCTCGGTAGTAATCATTTGTTTTATTTATATGTTTAATATCGTGAATTGTTCCCGTAGATTTATAATTGTCCAATGAGAAATTAATATAATAATAATTAAAAGCCCGTAAAAATATATCGATTGCAAAACGGGGTTTGAAAAATAACCCGTAGGAATTATCTATGGGTTTTCGGGCGTATCCAACGGGATATTCGAACGTTTTCGGCGCGCGGTTCACAGTTTCCCAACATAAACCCGAACTATAATTTACTAAAGAGCGGGCCGGCGATGCAGTCGCGTGTTTTTCTCCTTAGGCAATCAAAGCCGTAGAGAGTTGGACAGAAACGCATTCGGTATCATTTACAAAACAAATGTAAAATCATATTATCCGGCGTATTAGTAGGGCGTATATTATTAGTTAAGCATATTTCAACACTTTACAGAGCACGCGTCGACGGTTTTTAGTGCGTTAAAAGTCCGTTTTTGTGCACTCGTTTGTAGATGAACGTCGCGGTTTTCGTATTATTCTTTGTGTTCCGCTTTTGTTGGCCATTCGAAGTAAAAACGAAAAATCTTCGCCCGTCTCGTAAGATTCCCGGTTTATCGATTGAAAACGATTTACGGTTAGTAAATGCATAACTGACATTATTCCCGTATTAAAAACGTACGATAAGACATTATTAAACCCGCCGAGTAAGTTATTCGGGCGTATGAAAAAATATTCTCGTACGTTTTATTTTTCCGCATTTCGGCAGGGGTACCTAATCCCGAATAAATCGAGCGCGCCCACGGTGAAGCGTATAGTTTTTTTTTTTTTTTTTTAAGAATTTAAACGCCATTATTTTCATACTCCAGCGCGTCCGTACGGTCGTGCGGGTGGGGGGGGGGTGGTGAGTGTAGTTTTTCAAGACGAAGAAAAGAAGGAAAACGTTAAAACGGACTTCGAGTTCCGCTCATACACGTAGTTAGTAATCCCGCAGCAGCAAGACCACACAAAAGACCCGTTCCGACGTCATTAATTAGAATCAAGACGACTCTGTTGCGTTATATTATGGTTTCCGTTTTATCGTCCTCAAATGACGCACATAACGACAATCATGCACGAGACGTAACACCGCGATTAATTTCCGAAATTATTGTTCGTTCGGCCAGCTGCTTTTTACGAACGTCGTGTCGGGTCGGCGGCGGTCCGTTACACTCCTTCGGTCGGAAAATTCAATTACGCACACGCGCGATTGTAATTTCGGATAACGCCCGATCCGAGCCGGTTAGAACGAGCGCAGCCGGAAACGTTTCTTTTTTCCCCTTCCCGGCCAACTATGAATCGGAAAATATGAGATCGCAATCGCCGCAAGTACATTATACGAATGTCGCCGAACGACCGTGTGGAGATATAACTGTGAAAATGACTCGGATAAAAGTTTTGGTGCGCATTCGAAAACCGTATTAAATCCCTTACGGATAAAACACAGAGAAAAAACGAACGAACGGTTCTCGGTCAAAAGGGTTTACAATGTGCCCGATACACGTTAATGTGTGTGCGAGCTTGGAATGTTTTTGCGCGACAAATTGTTTTCCGGGACGTTCGTTTTCCACCCTAGCGGACGATAAAAACGTATTATCTTGGATCCGCGACGATCGTTACGTTTAAAACGCGACGAAAACGACGACTTTGACGGGCGAGCGTTAACAGATATCGCGAGCCGTGACGATATGACGTGACCGAGACGACCGCGAACCCAACGTGCGCATTAAACGTTTTATCGGTTTTCAACAGACCGTAAATTACTGTTTGCTCGCGCGAAAAATTAATAGTCGGGTCGACCTAACAACACAGTTAGCTACATTTGTATAACGTCGTTGGGTCTCAAAAAAAACGAAAGAAAACGAAACACCCCCGTTATATATGTAACATTATCGACACGCATATGTGCGCAGAGTTGTAAAGTCTTTGAATATTGGTTTATCAAACACGAAAATGTTACATCTCGCAAATTGTACAAGATCGGTAGATAATGAAATTAGTCAATATTTAAAAACTTCACCCGACAAAATACTTGGACTGTTTGCGATCGTTGCTGTCGAAAGGATGTTTAATGTAGGGGCGCTACGTTAACAAAAAAGAGATAAAAAATAACCGTCAAGCATTTCGAACAAATTATGTCATTTGTAAATTATAACTATGAATAAATTAAACATATTTTTTTTTAAATACTTTTTAAATGTATATTTGAGTGTTTACTCAAATACATCGGATAAAGAATTAGTTGAGTATTACTCTAAATACGTTTTTTAACAATATTTTTTTTATTTACTCGAATACTTTTTTAAAGATATTCTTTACAGTTCTGTGTACATACGTGTACGAACTAAAAACGGGCGGATACGAAAAAACACGTTTGATAAAATCATTTTGTCGCTGCCGTGGCAGCGATTCTCGCGATGTTTCAATACGGTAAACGCGATTAATTCAAAAATAAAAATATCCTATTTGGTTTCGTGGCGGCGAGTGTACAACGAAAAGCATATGTACAATGTTTTTTCGGCAAAGTGGAAAATTCGGTGAAGAAAAAAAAAACCCTAGAAGAAAAATTATTATTACTTCCGTAGCACTCTCTCGTTATGAATATAAGTCCCATCAACTTTCACCCCCGTCGAACGCGTGCGCGTGCAGAATTTTCAAGTATAGTACGCGCGCGAGTATATATTTTCTCGTCACAAGCCGTGTTTGAATAATAAATAATAATAATAATAATAATAAAGAAAAAAAAGCCGATCCGCCGCGATAAAATTCGAATCTCGCGATTGAAATACAGAAGAAGACGAAAAAAATAGTTTTGACCGCAACCGCCGTGTTAAGAAAACGCATTTGTACGCACGTCGGAAACGCGGCAGTGACGGGATGTTTTCGTGCCTAAAAAAACGGCCGAAAACCTATTTGAGAGATAACTACGATTGAACGAAACGCTTAAACTTTAAGCTGGAAAAATTAATTTAATCAACCGTTTAAACATAAAACGTTACGTTGTTTGATATAAACAACATCAACACATTAACGTTTATCGGTTGTGTAATAATTATGTTATTTCGGAGTCGTATTTAAATAACGGCTTGGCCACAATGGCTGTTCGGTTATATGAATATATAAAACCCCAGATGAATTGGCGGGAAAAAAAAATGTGTCGTATCGGTTTGCCGATTTTGACCGTCCGACGGACACAAATAATACGAGTCCATTATTGCGCCGACGGGTTTGATACGCGCGCGTACAACACCACGAAACAAAACCGAACCTACTCGCATTGTTTATACACTCTTATGATCGATCCGGTGCCAAATTTTTACAATTTTTTTTCGTACTTGGACAGCCACCAAGTCGTCGTCGTCGTATCGTTCGTATCCCGTAGACAAAAAACAAAAAACAATAAGAGGCGTCGTACTACATAAAAACGCGCCCGTCTGCGTACGTTTTATATTATTGATGGTAATCGTTAAAACGAACGGTTTGTTTTATTGTCGTTGTCCGTGTACCGTCGGTTCGTTTAAAATTACGTGGAAGATTTCTTTTCGTTTTTGGTTTTTTTCTGCTAATAACGACTATCGCAAATATAGACGTTATGTCATCAAAACACGTGCGCGCGCGTCAGTCGTCACGAACGACAACAACCCCGGTCGTTCGCCGTCGGTATTATTATCAATAAAAAAACAAATCAAAAAAAAAATCGCGCAATACGTCGTGCACACGCCATTACAACAGGACGATGGTTTCGTCGCGAACAAACACCACCAGTTTGTTTTTGCTCCACGCATTTGTGCAGTCTCGTTTTCGAATCCGACGGTACGTTTCCCGACCGACGAGCGTTTTCGATTCAAGACATTCGGAACGTCGCGACGCGAATTATTAACGCACGTCACGCCAGCCCCCCTCGCATATTGGAAATTTACATTTTTTTTTTTTGCACAGACATTTAGTATGGAATTCATATGACTATTTACAGAATTTCTATGTGATTATTTTAACCGGAATAACTAAAAAACATTTGGGAGGCTGGCGGCGTATGACACGATAACCCCCAAATGTTTTTTAATTATTCAATAATATTTAATTTCAATCCTTAAACCCCACTAGTTATCTAGAAAATATTGTTAGCGTTATGTATGTATCGAATGTGTTCAATTCATTATTATATTCAGTATAGGTTCGTCACGTCAGTCCCCCAAATTTTTTTAAAATTATTCCGGTTGAAATAATCGCATACGAATTCTGTAAATGGTCATATATAAATTCCATACTAAATATCTGTGCAAAAAAAAAATTACCGAAATTCAAAAATGAGGGGACTGGTTTGACGTCACGCTAGCCTCCAAATGTTTTTTTAGTTATTCCGGTTGAAATAATCGCATACGAATTCCATACTGAATATCTGTGCAAAAAAAATGTAAATTTCCAATATTGGGTGGGTGGGGGGGGAGGGGAGGGCTGACGTGACGTACGTGAATTATTATGACGTCGGAAACGATAAATACGAGAGTCGCGCGCGATTTAAACGCGCACGACCAAAGCGTTGTCGTTGTTTAACATCAAGCAGGCGTGTGCGTGTGCGTGCAAACGAAAAAGTCAAAAATCTTGGCGGACTGATTGACAAATAATATCGAATCGTTTCCTAACGATTCCGAATGAGAAAACCGGACGCAGTCCACTCGTCCGATCACCGCGGCCTCGCCCGCCGTCCCAGACTACAACAACAGTATAAACGCGTAAAGTCGGATTTTATTCATTTTTTTTTTCCCCCGTTGCGGGCACCACCGGGTATGATAAATTGCGGTTAGTTAGGAGGACGTTTATACGATTTCGCGCGTGGTTTTTATTCATTTTTTTATTATATACGTTCGTTTCGATGGAAATGCCTCGTAATTCAGTCCGCGTTATAAAAATTTTAACGTTTTATTTTCCAACGATAAACGTTAAATATTTACTCGGTCCTACGCCCCCCCCCCCCCCCCGCTCCGAAGGCCAAACACACTGTTAACATCCGATTCCGTTTGTTCGGTCCAAACAAAAGTTTATTTACACGTTGAATTTTTGTTTTTGTTTTCGATTCGAGAGAGAAAATTTACCAGTCGTCCAACGTAAGAACAGTCGTTGGCGTGTAAGACGAACACGACGTCGATCCGCGTTCCCCTAAACTACGGTCTTACCCGGCGCTAGAGTTGGTGGGGTTGTGGGGGGGGACGCAAGGGGACGGAGCTCTTCTACTACATTTGAAAAAAATTAGCGTCTCTTTACTACGATTTTCACAGAAACGCGGATGAGTGCTTGCATACTTAGGGTCCATAGATAAAAAAAAATCATGAAAAAATTTTGTATTCGATTTGATTTTTAATATTTTCATTATCGATAATCCGTTATTGCTATATCATCTATCACAGAATATTATTCATGTATTATACGTCTGTGGCAGTACAAATTCTATTGTATGTAATGATGATCATACGTGTCGATGTATAACGTGAATACATTATAATTTTTTTTTGATAAGTCATGAAAGCATATTATCGTATAATTGATTTTTCGCACATTATTATTCTTATACTTAAATGGGTTCGTTAGTCGTTTATTTATATAAAATGTTGTATCAGATTAGTTGTAAACAGGTGGAGTGTGTGTGTGTGTGTGGGACACCCACGGTTTTGTGGTAGAGAATATTTCATTTGGACCGCTTATTTTTTAATTTCCAATTCGAGCGCACTGGTTTCACCCGACGAATTCCAACGGTCGTAACCGATTTCGGATACAATAACCACTTGATTTTGAAAACGAGACGACGACGACGACGCCGCGTTCGGATAAAAACAAAAAAACAACATCGTTATTCATTTCGACGTTTTTACATATATATATGTATATGTGCAGGCGCGGATCCAGAACTTATTTACGGGGAGGGGGGGGGCATCTTCATCAAAACAACTTTAATCCTCATTTTGTCGCATCGAATAATAAAATATTTTCCAAAACGTTTTATTTGGAAATCGTTTGCGATACACCGAAAAATCCCATAGCTACAACTTCATTTTAAATTGTCTTTCTATAGTATCATAGATAAGAGTGGGGTACATTGGTAGATCGCTTCCCCGTAGTGTACCCTGGGCAACGTCTTTGACGGCTAAAGATCTACCACCACCGACTGCTGAACTCTTTTTTCCTTTTTCTTAAACCTCCCAGCAACCATGAGCAACACCGATTTGTCTTACCCTGAAAACAGCCCTTCTAAGGGCTATTTGACTCGAGATCTGGGTCCTCAGCTCCGAATCTTACAACTTAATGTGGAGGGAATTAGTATGGAAAAAAGTAGTTATCTTGAACGACTATTACAAGAACGAGAAATCGATGTAGTCATGCTCCAGGAAACCCATGTGCCAGACGAACAACAGATGAAACGAAGAGCGAGAATCACTGGCTTTACGCTAGTCTCAGCTATATATCATAGAAGCTATGGTTCTGCTACCTACATCAGAAATGACATACACAACTGGAACCACCTATATTCTACAGCTGCCGACTCTATATTTGTTATTGCTATGCGTATAGCGGACGTAACCCTACTTAATATATATAAGCCACCAAATGTTGTTTGGCCTACCCCACCACTACCAACTCCCCCTCAACCATCAGTCCTAACCGGCGATTTCAATAGTCATCATACCAATTGGGGTTATGAGTCAATCGACGAGAATGGTGCTATTTTGAACGACTGGTTAGAAAACGAAAATATGCAACTCGTATTTAATGCTAAAGATAGAAAAACTTTCCACTCGGGTAGATGGAATCGAGGATATAACCCAGACTTGTGTGTAGTTTCGAAGGATACAAACCACGTAGCAATACAAGCCCATAGGACAGTTCTAAATAAGTTTCCTAGGAGCCAACATAGACCGATACTTATAAATGTGGAATCCAAATACCTATTGTGAAAACCTTCCAAAAACCAAGATGGAATTTCAGAAAAGCAGATTGGAATAATTTTAAGAAATCTCTTGATTCAAATATCAGATGGATCCAACCAACGATGAATAATTATGATCGTTTCGTCGGAGTTGTAACGGGAGCTGCAAAGCGCCATATACCCCGTGGCTATAGACGAGAATACATACCCTGATGGAACGACGAAAGTGATAGGCTTTATGTCGAATATCAGAAAAACAGCAGAACTGAGATTGCAGACAAACTTTTGCTGTCATTAGCTAAATCACGTAAGGACAGATGGGCGGAAACTATGGAAAAGCTAGACTTTAAACGATCCAGCAGAGAAGCATGGAACCTCCTTCGAAAACTGGAACCAAATCCAACAAGAGCTAAAGGGACACCAAAAATTAAGCCCAATACTTTTGCGAACCGAATAGTGGAAATGAGCAGAGCTCCGATAGATAAGAAATCAGCTAGAGAAGTAACTATTAACCTAAAGACTAAGAAATCGAATGCAGAAGAAAGGTCCAGGTGGGCAGAGAAGGTTAGTATTGAGGATGTGGAAACTGCGATAAAAAGCGTGAAACTCGGTAAAGCGGCAGGATTAGATAGCATTTACCCGGAGTTTCTCAAACACTGTGGTCCAAATACAAGAAAATGGCTCTCAAACTTCTTCACTGACATCCTCCACACAGGACGATTACCAAATATTTTTAAACAGACCAAAGTATTAGCAGTCCTAAAACCAGGAAAACCTGATGACGATGCGAAGAGCTATAGACCTATATCACTCCTAAGCGTATGTTTTAAGCTTCTAGAGAGAATAATCTATAATCGTATCTCAGAAGAAATTGACAAGATTATTCCACAAGAACAGGCAGGCTTTCGCCCACATAGAAATTGCTGCGACCAAGTAATGGCACTCACAACCCATATTGAAAACGGATACAATAACAAGCAAAAAACTGCCGTGGCCTTCATTGACCTATCATCCGCGTATGATACGGTGTGGCGGAAAGGCCTATTGTCAAAATTTCTTGATGTGTTCCCATGTAAGACGTTATATGCGTTGCTTAACAATATGCTTAGTAATAGGAAAATAATAGTGTACATAGGAAAGAAAAAAGCAAGTCGAGATTACTTAACAATGGACTACCACAAGGCTCAGTTTTGGCCCCATTATTATTCAATTTGTATACAAAGGATCTCCCTTTAACAAGTTCGAGAAAATTTATCTATGCAGATGACATTGCATTAGCCAATCAGAGTAGTGTGTTTGAGGATTTGGAAAATACATTAACTTATGACCTTGGACAACTAAACTCATATTTCAAACGCTGGAGACTTAAACCAAATCCGTTAAAAACTGAAGTGACTGTGTTTCATTTGAATAATAGAATGGCGAACTACAAAATAAATGTCCATTTTGGTGAACAGAAAATAAAAAATAGTCAGCACCCTAGATACTTAGGCGTAGTATTAGATAGGACTCTTACGTATAAAGAACACCTGGACAGATTATCAGCAAAAGTGAAGACACGTCAGAACATTATAGCCAAGTTGGCTGGCTCAACATGGGGAGCAGATGCAAATACATTGCGAATTAGTGCTCTATCTCTTGTCTACTCTACAGCAGAATACTGTTCACCTATCTGGATCAATAGCGCACACACAGACAAAATAGATAAACAACTCAATATAACAATGAGGACAATAGGCGGATTGACAAAATCAACACCATTAAAATGGTTACCGGTTATCAGTAATATTGCTCCCCCAAGATTACGAAGAGAGAACAATCTCTTACGCGAGTGGAACAAATACACCAGTAATCCAAACCTCCCAATACATAAGGATCTACCTATACCAGAAGAAATCCAACGGCTCAAGTCCCGAAAACCACCGTGGAAAACCGCAAGGAAGCTCATCCAAGAAAAATTCAATATAAATAACAGATGGGAAGAAGATTGGATATCCGAAAACCCAGATGTGCATAAACTAGTGACACACCCCACTGCCAGACAACCAGGATTTGAGCTAACAAGGAAAATCTGGACTACAATAAATCGAATTAGAACAGGACATGGCAGAAGCGGTCATATGATGTTTAAATGGAAACTGCGTGATTCTGAAGTATGCGATTGTGGACACAAATCACAGACGACTAACCACATCATTAACGAATGCCCACTGCGAGCATTTCCTGGTACCATACATGATATTCATCAAGCGAAAAAAGAAGCGATTAAGTGGATGGAGAACTTGGACATTACATTATAACTACAATTGACAGAATACCAACTTTTCTTTATTATTAAAAATTATTAAAAAAAAAAAAAAAAAAAAAAATAATTTGTATTTATTAGCTAGTAAGATAAAATGTGTTGCCCATATAATGTCATACGAAATAAATAAATAAATAGATAAGAGTTAGAATTATAAAACGATACTAATAAAAAAATTTAACAAGAGTCTACCGTGGGGGGAGGGGGGCGATCGCCCCTTGGCCCTCCCCCCCTTGGATCCGCGCCTGTATATGTGTACACACGTGTATTTGTGCGTAAAGAACGGATAAAAAGAAATTGACGACGGCGCGATGGTGTGTAGGACACCAGGGTCAGGTGTATTGTTGTTGTTGCGAGATATCGTCGTGTATCGATCGACGTCGCGGCGGCGGCGGTCGTCCGACTGTAAAAACGATATTCGCGAATTACCCAACTCGCGAGCATTCGCGGGTCGATAATCAAAAAAAAAAAAAAATACGTACGTGTAGGACGGGTAAAGGTCGTTTTTCGTTTTTCGAAGCGTGGCGGCGTATCAACTCGTATCATCATTATTACTATTATTTAACTCAATAAACTGCTTAAGCATGCTTTTAAAATGGGGTTAAACGACAGTCCGGCCTGCATTTTTTCTAATTGTTTGTGCTATTCATGCGACTTCGACCGTCTTCTCTCGCACTGTCCGGCTATTATCAATGAAAGGGAGGCTTTACGTGATACTTGTGCATCCTCCCATAATGTATTACTATCTAACAATACTAGCATCATTAAAGCCGTAATAAATTTTATTTCATACTCTGGGCTTCAGATATAATCTTGAATTTTGTATGTATATATATATACTATGTGTTTTATCTATTTACTATATCTATACAACTTAGTTGTGTATAAATTGTTCAAGCCTTAGATCCGTAATTGTAGAAACGTATAACTTATTGTTAAAATTTCAATTTTTTTTATTCTTCAATAATAAAAAAAAAAAAATTATTTAACTCTTACTGTGTTCGAGAGCGCGTTCCCCGACGATCTCTATTCGATTATGTATATAATATACTCGTATCGGTAGTTGTGTTCGACGAAGATAAATAATAGATATTGAAAATTTACTAGCGATGAATAACCGAACTGGTTGTTGACTATTACGATTATCGAACGAAGATTGTTACCCTGAACGCGAAACAACGATTTCGTTTTTTATAGTTTGTATTTAAAACGCGCTTCCGACAAAAAAAAAAATAGAAATACGCCACCGCATTGCTATGTACACACTCGCACGAGCCGCCGGCTAAAAATACTTCACGTGTTTTTACACGACGTTCTTCCCGACTACCGAGACTACTTTTTTTTTCCGTTTTCAATCGTGTCTGCGCGTGATCGAGTTTTGCATTTCCCTCGCCCCCCACCAAATCCGTTCGATATAGATCACGATTTCGATATTGGTATTGATTCCGACGTTTCACCGGTTTTCTGTTGCAATCGATTTCAAGCGACGGACTTACGAATGTTATTCACGCGTTTACTAACGCCCGTCGAGTATTATTATCGCACGCGACATACGGTGTCCCCCGATGGCCATAATACGTACGGAGACGAGACTGATCGATTTTCGTAGTAGTAGTAGTAAACTGCCGCGTCTCGACGAAACGCGAGATTCGATAGACCGGAAAACGTCGATTCGGCCGTTCCGCCGTCCGGACCGGGACACATTAACTTGTCGTTAAAACCGCTAAAACCTACGGAGGAAAGTCTTTATTTCTAAAAAAAAAAATCATTTGTACGTAGATGACGTTGTATTTATCGATCGAAAAAAATAAGTTCGGATTTCAAAACTGAAGGAGAATAATGAACGTAAAAAAAAAAAAAACGGAGTAGACGGATTACATACATTTTTCATTCGTAAATAGAAATCGGTCAGCGAATTTTTTTCGCCTTGGGCGTCGCAAATTCTCAACGACGTCTCCCCCGGCGGTCCAACGCGCTCGAGAGCTCGAGTCGACGAGAGCACGGTTGTTGTCCGTATTATAGGAGAATTATTGGTCTCGTTTACGAACGAGACGTTTTACTACTACGTGAATCCCCCGTCCGGGAGGCAAACGACACCGATCCGTTTCGGCGAAAACGTTCCTTAAAAAACGTCGAAAAAACACTCAAACACGACGACGTCGTCGGGGTTGAAAACGAAACGTAAGCTCTCCTCGATGGGTACACGTACGAAACACGACGTGTGTGCACGTCGCAAAGATATACCGGGAAGGACTTTCCCCGAAAGTATACGCGACTTCCCGTCTTCCGGAGGGGACGGACGGACGGACGGGGGGGGGGGAACGGCGATCGTTTATTATTCTCGCATCGCACGACTCGGGAACGTACACAAACGTACTCAAAAACGGTCGCCAACAACAACCTGTTCGGGCTAAAACACTGCGTTCACGTAGTTATAATTATATCTCACCGTATACACCACCTAATGTTTTGGACGAAAGATGTATTAGATATTATTATTATCACGTAAACTGGACGGAACCGTTACAACCGAAAACACTGGTAAATAAAAAAAAAAAATGCAAACAATCTTTAATGTTTTGTCCGCGAGCGATACGAGCAAGGTTTTCGTGAATTGTTTCACACTCTTTAGCGCCGTTCGGTTTCGAAGTCGGTTTAATTTTTTCTCACGTTACGCCGCACGTCGTCAAGTTATTTATTTAGCTCGGAACTGAACGCCGTAACACCGAGTCCGCCCGTCCGTGTCGGTGTAACGCCTCCCGGGCCTTCAGGGTCTCGGTCGTGCGTCGTAAGAACACGATCGGCAAGCAGGTGTCTCCTGATAATAATAAATTTGTTTTCCCAACGCGGCGCGGTGGTGGGGAAACGTTCTCGGACACGTACGCGCGTTGAGCAATACGTTTAATATCGTTTTCCAAACGTGGACGGGCCGGAGAACGCGGTCTCGGCATCACGGCAGAGCACCACCCCCGCCGCCATCACCGACCCCGCCGTCGCCGGGAACGGAACGCAACCGCGTGGTTTTCGCGGATATTGCGAATTTCGTCGAGTCGTAAATCTCGAAAACGATGACAACACACAACACGCACACGACAACGCGACGTGCATTATATACGACGACGACGACGACGGCTTGTGCGCGTTACAAAAGTGCCGCGTACGATCTTAAACAGGCGGGGGCGGGGGACGTACGTGAATACGTTTCTCGTTCGGCCCTCGACACGCCAGAACAATACTGTTGTTGTTATCATTGTTATCATTATTGTTTACGTGCATAGGCGTGCGCGCGCGCGTACAAAAGGGGGTCGCAGAGACGACACGACGTTAACAACGTACGCGGACGAGCGGACAAATCGCGTATCCCTATCTCGTTTTTTCGCTCGGAGTTCAACGGTGTTTTATGGACGTTTGTGCGCACGTTAATCGATAACTTCCCGTGGTACGTGGTCGGCAGGCAGCGATTACCAGGGTCAAATGGTCAAATAAAAGAAGAGGTTTTTTTTGTTGTTTTGAAGCGAACAAAAAATCAACACGATCGGCCCGTCACGACACTTTTTCTTGAGATTGGTCGCGCATGCGCGTCGTAATGTTCCTGTTGCGGCCAACGGACCCGCTCGACCGTTTACACCATAACGCGCGCACACAGGGGCCAAATAATGTAAACAAAAGTGCCACTTTTTGTACGTTCTGTTCTTTACATTGCTGCGTACAACACGGGCTCGGTAAACCAAGTAAACCCATTTCAAAGTATCTCTAAGCGCTGGTGACCGAGTAACGATTTTATTGATAAACGCCCGTACATTTCATTACCCGGCGGAATAGAGAATGTTCGGTGACTTCCATATACATTTCCGAAGATCAAAAAGATCGAACGTTATCGGGGGGAATACAGAAACAACAACAACAAACACGTCAAGGTGCGTCTACACGTCGAATCACGGCGTCAATGGAAACGATTCCAACACAAGCCTAATAATTATTGTTCCGCCGGTCGAATGACTCACGAATAATTTCATTTTGTTCTCTCGGTTTTCGCGGGACGGTCGTTTTTTGACGTTTTCCCCCCGTCGTCGTCGTTTCGCAAACGTTCGTCACGGCCGACGTCCCTTATTATTATTTATATTATTCGACGATTCATTCTTTTTCCTGTTATTTGCGCGGGTCGTCCGACTACGTTTCGTAAAGTAGAGACGAGACAAAATAATAAATAAAATACCGGGCGAGTCGTCGCATAACAACGGTACGTATATAACAGGAGGATTAACCGACGCGCGCTATTCGTATATTACTCGTGGCGGCGGACAGTGGATTTATTTTTCCAACAAACTCGAATTAATAAAAACGATTATAAAACGTCGGCCGTGTGTCGGTTAGTAACACCGTTTGGTCGGTTTTCCGACGACGAAATTGCTTTTCTTCGCGCCCCCCCATTTTCTTTTGTTTCCGCCAAACGCGCGTATACGTACAAATAACGCGCCCGCGTGTCAACGGTAGAAAAAATGAAAACCTCTTTCTAGTAATGTTTTCTTCTTCTCTAAACGGGAACAACGCGGGGGACGACGGCATTCGTTTTTCTCCACGGCCGACGAACCGTCGAATATAATAATGCATTTAACGAACATCGTTTTCCCACCGTTTGTCGGTCCGCCCATAAAAACTACCCGTACTCGTGGTTTACATTATTCGTCTGGACCCGGACAGACTTCACGGCGTTTCAGCCTGACTATACTCGTTTGTCCGTATTGTCCGCGGCCGCAATTGTCGGCAGACGTGACGAACCTCTAACAACCCAACAACACACGCGGCGTTCGAACGAAGTCAAGTCGCGGGCAACGCACAAACGATCCTCGTGAACGTCACGCGATCGCCCGGACTTGCCCGGGCCACCGGCGAAGACAAGCGAACCACGCGAACCGGTCAGGTCGATCACGTTTACGCCGAAGCTAATTAAGTTATGAAAAAAAAAATTCAACGTTTGAACTGTTCTGACGCGTGTGCGCAACGTTTTAAAACGAGACGAAATCGAAGAACCAAACCACTATTCCGTTACGGTATTGCGCGCGTGCAATCCCAATCGAACGACATACGACACGGGCATCTGCAGTTTTTTTGGTCGCACAACATATAATATGTGTTTTCCGCGATATAGTCTTGCGGATATTCGGTTACAGGTTTTCCAACACGACTTGTCGATAATTAAACTATTTTATCGACGTATTGAAAATTCCAAATAGTTTGCTCCCCGTCCCGAAAAAAAAAATGTTTAACGTCACGCGACGACGTATACTTGCACGTCATAATACTCACAAAACCATTGTACGCGCGGGAAAGTCGCCGAAAACTACTGCGCGCCGTAATGAGAGGCGACGTACGGGCAGCCGTTGCGGCGCATTTCCGAACGGATAGGTTTAATAACCTTCCAGGGGGGATAACGACCGGCAGTGTTGTTCTCGCGAAAGTTTTTCCGTTTAAAAACTTGTTAGCTCCGTTTTCGTTACGTTGTACGCACACACACACACACACATATACGTAGAGGCGAACGCAGAAAGGGGGGTGTTTTTTTTTGGATAATATAAAAAAATATGTACATAATTTTGAATTACTTTACACGGAAATTCGGGATTTTTTTTTCTGTTATTGAATATCATTCAATTGTCGTTCAATCGATGCGATTAGGACGGCATAATATATCGGAACGAGTCCCCGGTTCGATGTTGAAGTTCTTTAAACCGAAAAATACATTGACCGACTTCAAGTTCTTTATTATTAAACTCGTATGGAGACGTTGATGTGTTACGTGCGATGAAACTTCCGAATTCGGATGAATACCATGTACTCGTATTGATATTTTTGTCAAAACCGCTCAAATTTTTTTTTCTGCATCAGTCCGGTCGCGTCGTGTGTACGAAATTCTCGTCTTCTTTGTTTTCTACCCGAAAATTTACAATCGATTTTCGTCGCGGTGGCGTGTTTACGGAGGGTTGTAATAGACACACACCGAGATTAGTTACGGACATAAAACAACGTGGGTGTGTGTGTGTGTGTGCGGTAAACACTCGTATTATTTTTGAAACATTTTTGGAAAAAAAAAAATTTCGACCGAACACACGGCAATTGTTTCGTCGTGTTCAATATTCGGCTGGCAGGTTCACTCCGGGGTACTTAGGCGTAAAAAGCCGGCGGTCTCGCATGACACTCGACCGCAAGCGAAAAGTCGTTACGGGGTTTTCGCGCACGGAAACGAGTACTCTGTCATCGGTACGGTCGGCCGCGATAACGCCAAGTCGGGTGTGCATACGTACGTACGTACACCAAATAAAAGCGATTATATTCACGTACAACGGTCGCCGTCCCCCTCCCGACTAGCGAAAATGCCTGTCGTGGCGACGTCGGGTCGGCCGGTTCGAATCCGAGTCGTTCGTGTTCCACACCCCGTCGGGAGAATCATTCGCGACGTTTTTTTCCATCGTGGACATGAGCGTACCAATTTTATTCGCGTGTGCAGTAGCTGGCAAGTCATCGTGGTCCGGTCATCAGAACAGACGCAGCTTTAGTGTAACGGGCCCTTCTCCTTTTCCTTCTCGAACGGTGGTACCGTTTGATTATTTTGTATGTTTATATATATATATATTTATAGTATTTAGTAAAGAAACGAGAACGAATATTAATTATTTTATCACGTACGGAATTGTTTTTATTTAACATCCAACGTTAGACCTCGTACCGACGGAGACACTAGACTAAGTCGTAATTCGAATTAAACACAACGACTTGGCCGATTAATAATAATAATAATACCTAACGTAGCGACCGAGCGATTTACCACGAACAACCTGCAGATGTTTACTTCGAGGAGGAGAACTGAGACTGGCGTTCGGTCCAACGTTCCCGGGGCGCTGGTCTGTTTTTACGAACCCGACGACATTTGGTCGACGACGAACAGAAGCCAACAGACGGACTCCGTCGGTTCGGAGTCGAGTATTTCACGCGGGAAAGGGTCCGTCGGGTCCTCATTACAACGGCAAATATGACAGTCGTGTGACGATACCGAAAGTCGCGCTATGATAATTGTTATCTAAACTATACACGTATAAATATATCATATCGCACGTGCACCAGACGCATTCAAAACGCGCGATTATTTTACGATCTTCTGATAACCCCGGATATCACGGTCGATGACGGTAGAAAATCGAGTTGCGCGCACTGAAAAATCGCAGTTGCTCCGTTTTTTCGAAACGCCAAACGTATGATCTATCGGTCGGGCGCGTGTGCCGCTCGACGACACGGTTTTAAAACAAAAGTTTGAAGTAAAAATGTATTTAAGCTCGTCTAAGGCGCGCGTACATAAATACATACACGAAGGGCGCGCTAAATTTAATTATTATTTTAAGTTTTCGAGTGGGTACTTAGTGTAATAAGGTTTTTTTGTTATTTGTTGTTGTTTAATATCGTTTTAAAACCATTGCCGTTTTCGGCTTTAATGAGAAATTTTTTTCCATTTGCAAGCGTAATAAATATTTTTCTACGTACACTTTGAGCGCGTATTATTTTATATCGCACGAATAGCTTTGACGTAAACGCGTTAATAATGAAAATAACGTAAAAATAAAACACGCGTACCTGTATATATATATGTGTGTGTGTGTGTAGAAATGCGAATTCATGTTTGATAAGTATAATAATTATGTCAAATTTAATTGAACGTTCACATTTTTTATGTTCCGTTAAAATTAAACGCAAAGCCAATTACTGCATGTACGCATGGACCGCACGGGCGTGGGCTAACCTCTGAACGCGTCGCCTCGAGTAAATATTTCGGTTTTACCGCGTACGTAGTAACAAACGGATCCGGCCGGACGCAGACACACACACACACACACACGGATCATTTCAGTAATACGAAAAACGATACGAAAATTAAAAAACAAAGACCTAATCCGCGACGATATCGATAACCGTATCTGCGGGATGGAAGGACGTCGGTTTTCGTTTTCGGTTTTTTTTATTGAATTGTTTGTCGGATTTCACAAATTTTGCGATCGACGATCGGGAGGTAGGGGAAAATACTAAGGTTAGGCGCGAAAAACGACGAAACTCTCGCATATCGTTTTTTTTTAAAAAAAACCGAACGAAGCGTCCGAACGAAAACATAAATCGTTTACGCGAACTCGGTAGAAACGTGGACGTTGACCAGAAGTGTTCTCGTGTTCGCAACGCTGCGGCGTTTTTCGTATTTCGATCGGCCCGGCGAAAGATATGGTAAACACGCGTGCACGAGTCGAACGGGGCAAGTGGTAGTTCCATACGTGGTGGACCGGAAACGACAATACACGTCTCGTGAACCCAATCCGACCCGATCAAGTGAAACTTCTTCCGGAGCCGACGGAGAGTAAGTTAGAGTCGGAGTGTCGAACGAACAAAAAAATGTGCATGGAAGTCACGAAATATTCTGTATTCAAATGCTGTACGGGCGGAGTGGGGGGGTTCATCGACGAAACGCTTGCTCGGCGTCACCACCACATTGCACAGACACTTTGAGATCGGTCGGGGACGAGTCGAGCGGGTTTTCTCGCACGCTATTTCGGGCCGCGACGTAAACGAGACGACGCGCGTGCGCAACCGATCTCAAGAAAAAGTGTCGTGATGGGTCGATTGTGAGGCGCAAAATCGTTTTTCTTTGTTCCCTCGAAAAAATCAGAGTGGTTTCGAATCGAACGAATATTTCTCATCGACGTGTGTTGATCACAAATCCAAACAATCGTTATTGTTCCCCCGTCGTCGTCATTTACAAAATCGACAACAAACCGCGAGATATGAATGAAATTCTCCGTGACGTGACGGAAACCCCCCGCGTTACGTAAACACCGACACTTGTACGGATCGGGTCGCCGAGCCGAATTACCGTCGTTAAGTTTCCCCGTTCGGAATATTCATTCGTTCCGTCGCGCGCGGTGATGGGGTCTCGTGTTTCGTGTTTCGCGACGACGTTATCATTTCGTTTTCTACCTCGTTCTCCTCTCGTATCACATATATCTTTGCTGTTCGCCGTATCGATTCGGCTTTTTCTCGACCGGCGACGCGGGCCTCGTGTTGTATCGTCGTGTTTCGGCCCGCCCGGTATTTCGGGTACCCAACGCGATCTCGGACGACCAAAACACGACTAACCCCACGTGCGTTTGTTATCGTTGGCCCAATACACGATCTCGACGATAAATTCGCCCCGTCCGTTTTTCGACCCTCGGTCGTCGTCGAGAAATTCTTTGCCGGTTACACGAGAAACGCCGCGTGGAGACGGCGATTTCACACGCCCGACCGGCCGTAAATTTATCGACGTTACCGTGAAATTTACAAACGTGAACGGGACCACCACCACTCGTTGTACGCTTATGTGATTTCCGCGCCCGGTCGGCGGCGTTACGATTGAACGGACCGTCTGTTTTGACTTTAGATTATTCTATTCGAGGAAGTTTAGACGCGTTGTCGGTAAGGTCCGAAAACGTTGTTCCCGTCGACTAGGCATGTACGTGTCAGGCCTAACCTTAATACCGGACACGTTGGAGCGGTCCTTCGTGAAGCGGTTCAGCGAAGTACTAGCATTTTTTTCGCCACGCCGCAGCAAACAGACAGCTAGTTATGTTTGTAGGTACCACAAAAAAAATAGCCACCCCTCGCTTCTCACGACGTCGCGACGATAAATATGTATATAAAAATTTTTTTTTCAATCGCATTCGTTCTCTAACAACACAAATCAAATATACAAACGTTAAAATAATTACATTTTTTTCGTTCGGTTTTTAGATAACGAATTTAATGTTTTTTCTTTTCTTCTTCTTTCGTTCGCATTGAAATCCGAACCCTCTCTGCTCGTTACGTTAATAAGACGTCCCGTTTCTAATTATCGTCGCGAAACGAAAACACGGACTACCGCGAATATTAACGCGGTAGTGACTCGGGACGCCGAATGATCGCACGCCGCGTAGACGTTCGCTCGTTTACGTTACGTCACGCGGACGGACAGGCGCGACGTTGCTCGGCGGGCGGGCAAGTTGCGCGGGTGAGCGACGCCGAAATGTTTATCTCCGCGCGTGGGCTCTTTTAACGCGACCTACGGCGGGAGACCTCCCCACCCACCCGTCGGAGGCGTCCGTATTAAAATCGAACCGAACGCGGACGTCCAAAGGCAACAAACGTACGTTTCCAACGACAACGTGTAATCGGAAATCTTTTTAAAAATATCTTGCCACAAGAACGCGAAACGAAGTAATTTTCGAACAAGGACAGAAATAATTGTCGTCAGACGGTAAAACACAACAAACAAACGTCACGCCCGCCGGCCGGTTCACTAATTCACGGCGGTGTCCGAAAACAGATCGGCGAAGTCTGCCCGACATTTTCCGTCGTCGCTCCGAAAACGGATCGAATCGGCGACAAATATAATACTCGCGGCGACGCAGCGCGTTCCCCATTATAATAACCGTGCGGACATTCGGATTTTTGATACGACTTATCAATCAATACATATGATTTGATCAAGTCGGCATTAAAAACAATGGTTACGATCGCGTTTGAACGTTATCAATAACTATTTCGTCGACGTGTTCAAACAATCGTTCGAGACAGTTACTATTATTATCCATTGCCGTTGAACTCTTTTTACGTTTTAAAGATTCTAAAGTGAGGCATTTAATGTTTTGCCCGAGAAAGAGGGTACGCCAATGCGACAACGGACACGCGACACGAGTCTATCGGAAAAACACGTTGGCGAGACGATTTCGTACGGTCATCGTTACTTCATGAAAATTTGAACTCCGACAAACTACCAGTTAATATCATAATATTTGGAATGATCGCTCAAAATCGTTTTTCCAAAGCGACGATCCATCCCCGTTTCAAATTACAGATATTAATTACAACTCTAACACGACACTCGATCGAATGACCCCCCTCCCACCACTCGAACCCGTTCGGTATCGGTTTTTTTTTTTTTTATTTATAATTCCGTTATTTTAAATATCCAACGACAATCGGCGGTTAAGACTTATTCAATGAGTTTTTCGAAATTTCATACGTATTTCGTTTTCGGGATTTTCAAAAACCATTCATCGTGTTGTTCTAGCGTTTCGAGAGTTCACAATTGAAATACGCGTAACCTAAACCGCGCGGGATATCGCGAAACGCAGATTATAAATTATAATAACGATAATACATTCCCCCCCTCCCCCATTGAATAATAAAAAGAAATAACACTTCGAATGAAAAACCTTATACATTTCGTTGATTATCATCGCAAGAAAACGATTGTTTTATTATTATTATTATTTTCTTACGCTTTTATTACAACGTAGTGATGAACGGATATACACGTAAAGCGACTTAATATACTACAAAAAAAATAAAATAAATAAAAAAATCCAATAGTGGTATATACCAGTAGTGTTTACTAGCAGCCCGAGGGACATTTTATTAGTTTCGTTACACACGGAATATTTGATATTTCCGTTTGATTAAATTCGTGCGCGCGCGTGCCACTGTGCTTGCGTTTGAAACGATAACGTTACACGTTGTGCTTGTGTGGTGGGGGGGGGGGCTTTTTTACACCGACCGACACGCATCGCGTAAGTCAGACGCGATGCGTTTCCGGACGGGGTATTCCACGCGAATTTGAAATCCGGGACCGAAGAAAACGCAACCGGCCAATGTTTTCACGGGAAACGTGTAACGTACGAGTCATATCGTATTCGGACGGTGTACAAATATTGATAACAAACAAAAGAAAAACGATCGGGGTTGGTATCCGCGCGGCACTCGGTACGAACCGGCGAGTTTAGTCGACGATCGATATAAAAAATCTCAAAAAATATACATATACATTCCTGTCGATTCGATTTCGAAATTTCTAATATACGTGTATTTTTACGATCGCGGCGCCGATCATACTTATTGTGTACTTGGGGGTACTTAGAATGAAAAAATTATCGGGTCGACGCGTCTCCGTACCGGTTGTTTTAATCGTGACGGATTCAATGTTTTTTTCCCGTTACACGAACCGTACCGATATCGCGGTCAAGGTTGGAACGTCGTGACGGAAAAATCCGATTTTAACTATGCTCGTACGTTTTAGTTTTTTCATTCTATCCGTTTCCGTCACGATGCATTAGGTCATGAACGTTTTTTACGATAAATATTTAAGTTTTTTTTTATTCATATTCATGTCTCGTTATTATCACGAGACGAGTCAAACGCATCTTCCGGAAGCCTAATATAACCTTGCTGTAATGGATATCAGTATCATTTGCGATTGAAATCGTTATCGAATAATACAGGACTTAAACGTTGCGGCGTAGAATACGGTCAGGTACGTAAAAACAACATACGTTTTCAAAAGTCGATGGTGGGGGGGGGTTGAACCCAACACGTGGTTTTGGACACGAAATGGTGCACGTGTGACGGTATCAATTTACGTCGACTCTCGTGCTTGATAAACACGACAAAACACCACGACGACAATAACGCATTTCGATTACGACTCGTCGTCTACGCGTGCGCGTTAGGCATATATATATATTTATGCGACGTATCGAATGCCGTACGTAAGTGTGGTGACCGCGGTAATCGCGAACGTCCGTCCGAAACACATTTTACCTCGGTGATCGGCGTGGGCGGAGGTCCTATGTCCTGGTTTGTCTCGTCGGGTTTCTTCTCCTTGAGGGCTTTCACGATTTTCCATTTGCTGCGGCCGCCGTCCTCTTTGTCGTCCGCCAGATCGGTTTTGTCGAACTTGAACCGGGGCAACGACGGCGTGCCGGGCCCGTCGTAGTCCTCTTCGGCGACCGTCTCCGGTTCCCGGGCCGCGTCCGTGTCCGGTTCCCGGTCTTGTGCCGCGACGTCCCTGCGGCCGCCGGGAGTGTCGGGCACTTTCATTTTCTCGAACCTGACGAGACCGCCGCCGTCGTCTCGCGGCAACGGCGGCGGCGGCGGCGACACGACGACGGCGGCTGCTCCTCGACCACCGTGTCCAACGACGGCTGGTCGAACGGCTCCGCGAAGGCGTTCTCGTCGCACGGCTCGTCCGTCGACCGTTTACGCATGTCTTCTACCGTCCGGGACATCATCTCCTTGAAGTCGCACTTGGACCCGAGCACGGACGACTCGGCGCGCGGCGCCGCGGCCGGCGGACCCGTAGCCGGCGGCCCGAACACGCGCTCGAAGTGCGTTCTCTTCTCCAGCTCTTCCAGCTGTTTCAGCTCGTAACAGTACCATTCGTCGTCGCTGTCGATGCTCTCCTCGGTGCTCTGTCTCCGGGACGATATCCGGGACGTGCTCCTCCACGAGTGGTTACTCCTGCTGTCGTCCTCGGTGTCCGCCGAGCCTTTTCCCGACCACGGCACCTCCAGGCTCGCCTGTCTGGACGACGACATTTTGAGATTCCTCGACGTCGGCTGAGTGGCGGCGGCGGCGGACTCTTCGTGGCCGCACCTGGCGGCCGCCGGTTCCTCCGACGGTCTGTTCCGTTTTTCCTGCGGAGGAGGCTCGCCTTCGCCCGACGGCTGGCCGTCGGACAGCTTGCAGCGTTCCCTGTACTTGTTCAGCTTCCTGGACACGGCGAACTCCTTGGACGGCCCGTTGAACAGCGCGGCCGGCAGCTGGATCTCGTCGACCGGCTCTTGCGGCTGCGCGTCCTCGTGCCGTCGCTGTTGCTGCCGGACAGGGACGGGCGGTTGTTGCGGCGGTGGCGGAGGCGGTGGCGGAGACGGCGGCGGGGACGGCGGCGGCGGCGGCGGCGGCTGCTGCTGCTGCGGCGCCGCGGGCCCGTCCCCGGGTTTCGGCCGCGGCCATTCGTTCTCCGCGAATCCCGGGTCGGATATCGAGTACGAACTGTGGAACGGGACCGGCTGTCTGGCCACGGTCTTGTGCAACAGCCCGGACACGGTCGACACTATGGACGATTTTTTCTTCTTGCGGCTGCCGTGCCGCTGCTGCGCGTTCCAGCCGCGCGGCTTGGACGCGGTCTCGCTGCGCACCGACACCTGGTCCGGGTCCCTCTCCAGGCCGCCCGGCAGCGAGTGGGAACGGTGCCGCGGCGGCAGGTGCACGTCCGGGAACCAGCTGCTCACCGAACTGCTCACCGAGCTCATCGCCGACCTGATGATGTTGCGCCGCGGCTTTTTCGCCTTTGGGCGGTCCTCGTCCCGGCGCGGGTCGCCCGCCGTCGCCGCGCTCGGATAGTACGCGAGCGCGTCCGTTATGCCGGGGAACGGTTGCCCGCCGTACGACGGTTGTTCCCTGTACGACATCACGTCCAACAGGTCCGGCACGTTCGATATGGACGGCGGCGGCCGGCGCGGGCCCGCCGCCGTCTGGTAGCCGTGCGGCGGCTGGCGCGCGCCGGTCGCGTACACGCCGGTCGACCGGTCGTAGTACGGGTAGTCCGCCGCGGTCGCGTCCCGATAGTCGTACGGCGGCGGTCCGGACGCGGCCGGACCGGACGGCGGCGGTGGCGGCGGCGGCGGTTCGGACGCGGTCGCGCCGTCCGCGGCCGCGGGCTCGCGGAACTGCGGCCGGCGGCAGTGGTCGCGGTGCGACGGGAACGGCCGGTGATGGTGTTGGAACAGCAGCAGCTGCTGTTGGTGCTGGTGGTGACGCGCGGCGTCGTGCAGGTCCTTGGACGAGCTGTGGAACCGGCGGCGGCGCAGCGACTGGCGTTCGGCCAGCTGGTCCGCGTCGTGAAAGTGACGCAGGCTCAGCGACAGCGCGGACGACAGCGGCGACCTGGGGAACACGGGGTCGTCGGGCGCGGGCGGCGGCGGACTGCCGGGCGGCGACGACGGGGCGCAGCAGCGCGCGGCCATCGCGTCCGCGGCGTACAGCGACGACAACGCCGGGGCGCCGAACGCCGGCGGCTCGTCGCGCTTGGGCACGGCGGGCAGCGACCGGGCCGTCGTGGTCGGGCCGTACGGCGGGTACGCGGCGCTGCGCGCCGCCGCGGCCGCCCGCTCCGTCTCGTCGTTCCAGCTGTCCAGCTGCGCCTCGGCGTACAGCCGTCGCATGTTCCGTTCCATCTGTTCGATGTTCTCGAACAGCTCTTTGGCCGACTCCGCGGGGTCCAGCCCGCGGCGTTCCGGCGCGCCGTCCGACGACGACGACCGGTCCTCGTCGTCGTCGACGTCGTACGGCCCCGGCGCCGCGCCCCCGTTACCTTCAGCCTCTTCCCATATCATGCTGAGCCCGGGACGGTCGCCGCCGCCGACCGCCTCCTGAAGTCGACCGTCGACGGCGGCCACGGGATCGCCGCTCGGCTCCGCGCACAGTTCGACCATCTGGCCGATGACCGACTGTTGGTCGTGCACGATCGTCTCCAACTTCTCGATCCGTTCCCACATCTTCACGTACTCGTCCGACAACAGGTCGAGCGCGCGCCACGCGTACATCACCTCGTTCTCCAGCACGTTGACGCGCGGCGTCATCTTGTCGACGAACTCGCCGAGCGCCTCCTCCACGGCCAGTCGACGGTCGCCGTGGCCGTCCGCGATCGCCGCGACCACGGCCGCGGCGTCGTCCGCGAAGGCCGGCGGCCGCGCGCCGCCGCCGCCGTTACGGTCTTGTTCCGCCGGTTCCATGCGGCCGCCCGGTGGTTAGGTTCCCGTCCGGCGGTCGGCCGCGCGAACGTTATTACCGCGACGGTCGCCGACGTTATTGGCTGGACCTAAACGAAACGCCAACGCGAAATTAAACGGTCGGACGGGGCGTAGCGGACGACGTGGCACGAGAACGTTCTTCTTCTTCTTTCCGCGAAGAAACGGTTTTTTTTTTTTGGACGAGACCACGTGGTGCCGACGGAGAACGTTCTCGCCCGCAAATGTCGTCAGAACCGCTCTTACCTGCCGCCGGGGTCGGACGTGCCGTCGTCATGGCGTGTCCGGAGGAAGAACGTCGGACCCGCGATAACGCGTGGTCGTCGTGTCCGGAGGACGTGGCGCGTCCGACGGTCCGCCGCGTCCTTCTTCTCGCATGCCCGTCGCGCGCACGGCATTCAAACGGACATTTTCGAACGCGTAAAACGAATGGCTGTAAGAGGTCCGACCGGCCTTCGGGCCGAAATCGGGGTTTTCTCAAAAGCCTCGCGAGAACGTCGTGATAACGCGGCCGAGGGAGATTTCGAGCAGAGAAAATACAATTTAAACCAAAAAACCGTCCCCCCCCTCCACGTAAAATACGATTCGCGGCGACGTGAAGCGGACGCGAGGAGATAGGGCGGCGAACGCGCACACGGGCCCGCTGGCGATCCGGCACTGGTGGCGCACCGGTACGGCGTGGTCGCGGGCCCGCCGCGCGTACACGATCGGGCGCGGCGGCGGCGGCGGTTTTCCCCGGTATCGTGCGAGCAAAGCGCACCCCTTCGGCGGCGGGCGGCGATTGCTTACTCGCGACGACGACGTCAGGCGTAGACGCGGCGGCGCGCGCGGTGACCGTAGGAGGTGACCGTAGGAGGTGTGCGCGCGGGGGCAAAACGGAGCAGCACGGCAGCTCGCCGTCGCGTCTGCGGGGACGTGCGCCCCTTCCTGCCGCGCGCCCCTCGCCGCGGCTATTGATTTGTCCGAAGACCTTCCCGCGTGTGTTTGCCGACCGGCACCACGCCGGGCTGGTTTTGGGAGACCGGGCGGCGGCGCGGGAGTCGCGTCGACGATTCCCGTTCCCGACAAGGTACGCGAACGTTCGGCACGGGACTCTCGTCAGGGACGCGTGTCCCAACGTCACGGGCCGATTGAACACGATCGGCGCGCGCCGCCCGGTAATAACCCCGTTTGATACCGATATATAACCGTTTCCGCCGATAAGGTATAATTTTTTTACGCCCTCCCCTCCGCGAGTCGAACGAACACGACGAGACGGAATAACGTCACCGCGGTCGGTCGGAATCGTTTTTGTTTCCCGAACACCACGTACACACGCTTTCGTAACGCTTTCGTAACCGAACGTGAGTCGATCCCGAAGCCGCGACTTTCAACAAGTTGGCACGGCAATATTATCATCGCTCGAGCCGCCCCGCTACGCGTCTTCTAACCACCACCACCACTCGCGTTCGCCGTATACACCTCACGCACACGGATCCGGATCGCCCGCGTGCGATCGGGGACGTCGAGGAGCTGGTCGAAAACCGACCACGTGCGTGGATATAGATTATTCACGGGGTGTGACTTACGATTGTTAGTAATGGGCTGACATGGACAAAAAATGTCGAGCAGACTTTAGTATTTATTTACCGATTGGTAGTTTTGAAATTTGGGTTAGACCCCGTCACCTCGTTAGTACTCATATCGTCTCACAGTAATCGAGCGACCGCGTGACCCGTCCGTCCGTACTACCGTTTGGCAACTACGAGATTCAACAGGTTCGACATTTCGCGAACGGGGCCTTCGACGGTCCATATATTTCCCGTCTCTAGGCATCGCCTAAACAACATCCAAAATCCGTATCAATCGTGTTCGTATACGCCGGGGAGGGGGGGTAAAGACTCCGAGATGAACTTCACGGCGACGTATTTCGCGAAACGATTTTTTTGGCGTGCGTTTTGTGAAAACCGATCGCCCCGTACCATTCGGAATCCGCCGTAGATGGAACAAAACGGAACAACAACGGCAACTGCCGACGAACCTGAGGGCCGTTTCGCACTACACGGTTTTGACCGTACGGTAATAATACACGCTCAGTATACATTTGTACAGGTCGAGTTTTATAAGAACACTCGTCGCGTCGTTATCACGAGAACCACAAACGAATTAAACGTTTTTCGGGTACTTCCTATTGATGTTAGGAGAGAGGAAGCGGGGATTATTTTATCCTATCGTTGTAGGAATCTGAACGTTATTTGTCACTGGTCTGTATCGCACGAGGGCGATCGAAAATTCGACATCGAATTTTGTCATTATTTAAACGATACACGAATGGACTCAACGTTCACAGGTTAATTATCGCGCCGCGAAGTGACCGATCGAATTCGATGTCGTACGAATACACAGAATCGTATAATGTGAAAAACGCGCGTTCGCTCTACTTCGCGCGCCTCTACTAAGACAACATCGCGGCCGTCCGGTCGAAACCGTGTAGCGTAATCGACGGCCCTAACGCGGCTCGTAACCTAACCTAACGACGAACGGGAGAGAAACGTTTGGAAGACGGAACGCGTACGGTGACGTGACGGCGTGTGACAACAGCGCGTAAGGTGTAAATAAAAATACGCGTCGCCGACGCTATCGAAAATTCGACCGCCCGAAAAAAATTCGGCGCGAATCTCGGAGGCGATTCGAACACGTGTGATACTATTCAAAATCATCTCGTCTCACAACGCGCGTCGCGGTGTATGCACGTAAATATATCTGGAGTTTTTTTCGTTTTCATTTTTTTATCACGCGGCGTTGTAACGAGATTTTAATCGGATTGATTTATCACGGCGCGAAACGAACGACGACACGTATTTAGGTGGGGGGGGGAGGTTACTGGTACGTAAAAAATAGGACGTACCGAAACAACACGAAAAGTTGCGATGAGCCGGAAAAATCACGTCATGTCTATTGCCCGGGTTGGGGGGGGGGGGGAATGGAAAGACGGATTTGAAATTTTCGTCGTGACATCGTTACCCCCGGAAACGGCGAATCGATTACGGGGGTCGGAAGGCAAATTACGTTTTTCGAGACCGTTCGCGGGCACGCGCGCTTCGTCGATCGTATTTTACGATAAAACACTTCGGTCCGAACGGAGTGAATATTCTAACCTCGAACGACAGAACAAAATACCTGGTGGCGAGATAAGCCGCGAGCAGTTTTTTTTTTTTTGAATCGAAAAAACTCGCGTCTATGTTTCGAACGTATTTCGGCGATCGACAGAACGCGATTGTCGCGCGACGAAAAGAATAAACGCGATTTTCGACGACGACAAAAGGCGTCGGTCTACAACAACGATCGATAAACCCCGCGTCTTGCGGCGGCCCGTTTTGGACGATGAATTTTCTTTTTTTCCGGTCCATGTAAAATCGTCGGCCGGCTGGAAATTCGTCCCCCCGAGCGAAATATCCCAAACGTTACGTGGCCATTTCCGTTTGTACGAAATTCGACCGCCTGTAACTTTCGGACGCCGTATCCATTCCAAGTATCCCCGCCGCCCGTGCGTATAAAACACGCGGAAAACAACGACGTTGGGTTCTCGAAATATATTAAGCCGCTAAAAACACGTCACATTTTTGTTTTAAACGAATCGTCGAAACAGGCTCTGTTTTCGGGTAGATACGCTTCATCACGATGACTGTTTGATAACGCGATGTCGTGAATTCGACGTTGGTTTTATAAATAACATCGTGACGCGATCAACTCGCACTCACGTGTGTATCCGAAGTGGTTTTGTTTTTTTTGCGCGCGCGCAATTAATAAAACGATTTAATTTCCACAAGACGACGCAGTGTTTGTTAATTTTTAATATATATATATTGTTTTTGTTACGTACAGTCTATTGAACAACAGACAATCGATCTGACCAGAAGAATTGGAATAAAATCGGCTTTTAAAACCGTTTTTTTTTTTTTTTTAACGTCTGTTCAAAACGATTAAACAATAGGAATGTTCGCATTAACGTTTTCCATCGCGTCGATCGTTCATGTCGTTCTGTGATCGTTTAAAAAAATAAAAAAATCAACATCGTCATGTTAATTTATTGTATTCGTAATAATATTTGTAGCGAAATCGTATTTAGTTTCAGTATTACTCGCGCGGTATTAAAAATTTAAATGTCATTTCAGAGCATGATTTATGGGACGGCCAAGTTAAAAACCGTTTTAATTTTACTATATATTTTTTTTTCGCCTCTCGTATTTTTTTTCCCCCGTACTTAAAGTCATTTTTTTCTCCGTCTCGGGTCGGTACAAAAAAAAATCGAAAAACGAAAAACTTAAACCGTCCGGTCGCAGGTACACATACCACTCGTAGTATGTATATACCCGGTCGGATTATCCACGGAAAGGGGCGAGCACGTTTTTACGATTTTTTCTAATCATATTTAACGAGTTATTCGTCCACGTCCCCCCTACGCCTTCGACACGTAAAAAAAAAACCCCCGACGACCGTCGCCGGCCTGGAAACGAGCCGCGTTCTTCTACTCCTTTTGGCAGTAGCTACTCACCGAGAGTTTTGGCCGCCACCCATCTCCTCTATCTTGTACCGGATCGTTTCGACTGTCCGCACCGGGTTAGCGGCCAACAGGTCGATCGCGACACGATTTCGTATTTATTTTTTTACGAAAACATTTTATTATTAAAAAAAAAAAGTTTCATAATGTTATTTTTTATCTGATTAATCCGCGAACATAATAATTCAAATTACAATTACGCCGTTCGATTTGTAGATAAATAAATAATGTTCTTTATATTTCTGTTTCGCTACAAACAACTATTTAAACCCCCGTCTTCGTTATCGACCCTGTCCGTATCGACTGCTGCTCTTATCGTAATCGTCAATACCACCGGTCTGCGGCAACAACGGCCATTGTCATATATATATATACAAAATCATTTTATCTAATAGTATCGGGAGGGTTTTTTTTTCTTCTTTTGGTCATTTAATAAATGTCGATCTCAAAGTCTATTAAAGTAGGCCACCATCACCAGTCTCAGATCTTCGTCCGCCCATCTCTCTCCGAGCCTGCCGCGTGGCCATTGACGTATCCATCGTCGGCAGTGCTCGAGATGGATGGAGAAGGGACGCAAGGGGGACAGAACTACATTCAAAAAAAAAAAAAAATACATCGTCTTTTTACTACGACTTTCAAAGGAACGCTTATGACCCCGACGTACCTGGCTGGGGACCATAGATAAAAAAAATTGTATATTTGATATTATTGTTTTTAATATTTTTATCATCAACAATACTTCGTTGCTGTATCAAGTACCTGCTCGATAACGGCGATTAAATTATTATCTTGTATACATCACTTGTCGCGGAATATCGTCCAAACATTATTCGGCAGTTATTTTTGGATTTGTTCACGGGCATACCGTAAAACCGTCATAACCCTGTGGCCGTACAAAATTGTCGGACCGTTTAGAAAATTCTAGTCTGTCGGTGATGCCGGGGGGGTCTACGCGTGACGTGCGCCGAGCACCGACTTATTCCCGTTCCGGTGGAGAGTTCAAACGAATTCCGGAATATCGACAAACTCGTCCCGACCACACGGATATAGAGTGGTAGTCACCATCACCGCCCACGGGATTCTACGGCCGGCCGACCGAACCGAATAATATTTGTTGGAATATTCATGTGTCCAGCAGCACGTGTTGTCGAACGACACGTGCTGCTCGGCACGCGATAATTGCTATGACCCCGCGCGCGCATAAAAAATAAAAGCACACGGCGTGGCCCCCGTCGACCGTCAAAAGCGAATTTTCGCCCTCGCCCGGCAGAGAGTACAATGCGCCGACGTTATAAATATAGTTCAAACCGTTCCCCGGACACGATTTACATTCCTTCGCGTTTTCCCCCACAGGCGCCGTCGTCAGAGAATGCGCGCGCGCGCTTTAATTAACTTAACAGCAGCAGCAGCAACAACAACAACAACAACAACAACGATAACGATAAAACCAATAATAAATATTAATATTAATAATAATAATAATGGTGTTATTAAATAGCGATTTGCCGGCGGGTTTTGCGCGTTTACAAATCGCACATTTTCTTCTTTGAATAATAAAAGTCGAAGAAAACAGAATAGAAATGTATTTCGTGACCTTCACAAAACAAAGATAACATTTTCACGTCGCGTGTACTTGAATTACTTTACTTCAAAAGCATATTTACGCTATATTAATGTACACAATAGGTACAGCCGTTACGGGTAATGAGTACCCAGCACTATCAGTCTACCAGTAGTGTACCATTCTTTTTTTGTCAGTTTAAATTAGCGGTTCCCAACCTATGGTCCGCGAGGCATACCTATAAAATTTTAAAATATTTCAATTTTCCTTTGGGCGTGTTACAAATATTGCGTACCGACAATCGTTACCTAAATTCTGATATCTGTGAAAAAATTGATTCTTATTTATGAGAAAAAATAATGTCTAAAAATGATGGTGGTCCGTGACGTATTGAAAGTCATCTAAGTGGTCCGTAGTGTCAAAAAGGTTGGGAACCACTGGTTTAAATCGACTAAAAATAAAAGCAGAGAGCACATTTCACGTAATTTATAATCATCCGATTTTTAATACACATGATATTCATATATTATATTTTATTTTAATGTTTTCGTTTATTTGAAGTTTTTAAAAACACTATTTTGATATATTAAAGATTTTTAGTGCATTAGTATATTGTGCGCATTACGATCGCTGACGGTTTTACACCGTTTGCCGTTTTTACCGTTTTGCGATAAATACCAAACATGTCACGTGAAGACATCAAAACAAACAACAATACGAAAATATGATTCTTTTCCTTTTTGTCGACAGACCTCGAAAAACGCACTATGCTTCTCGAGTGTAATCGAACGAAACGCATATATATATATATTTGTATTCAATTATTAAAACGGTTAAATAAAATAAAATAAGACAGGATAAGGGCGAAGAGAAATAAACTCTCGTATTGTAAACTCTACGGTAAAACAAACAAAAGAAAACGTCCAACTCGTATGCTTTCGAAACCGAATACAAGAAATATATTTGTGCACGGGTAGGTGCACCATAGCGTTTCCACCACTTCAGTTACCGTACCGAACACGCGGTATATTATAACCGCGTCAACGGCAAACAATTACGTATTATATTGCCGTCGGCATTCGACGCGAATTCCAATTCGACGTCGCCGCCGTGTGTATGTTTTGCATTATTAAAACCGATCGATGATATTGTTCGTCGGGCATTCGGAATTTCGCGGCGGTCAAAGCGGTTTCGCGCCCGAAAAAATATCGCGATTTCCATTGCCGTACGGACAATAACGTTCGGAGTTGTTAAACGACGCGAACGATTGTTTCGCCGCGTCAAACCTATTTTTCGCGTCGTGACGTGTCGACAAAAAGTCATACATTTTTCTGCGCGACCCGTTTTCGATCTTGATCGATTGTTTACCGCGTTCGTTTTTGTAATTGACAACGACAACAAATAAGAAAATAAAATAAAAGCGAGCGCGTTGCGAAATACAACTCGACGGTCAACTAATGTGTGCAGAAATTGTATAAAAGGATACTCATTGCTCTCCGTAATTTATGTCGGTACATTTATACGCTATCTGTTTTCTTTATAAATCGGTGTAATTCGACGCGGTGGGCGTAACCACCAGCCGTGTAATATAACGTAGGTCGACTTAAATATATATATTTTTTTTTTTCAATTTAAAAACGACTTCTGCAAGAGGTCGAAAAAATAATCGAAATAAATCTTGAACACTGTTGTGTAGAACACAAAAAAAAAAATTAATGCCCCGAAAAATTATCGAAAAAATAATTACCTACAGGCGACAGCGGCGTAGAAAAATATAGCGGCCGGGTATTTACCCCCGATTTTCCTCTTTTTTTTCTCTTTTTTTTTAACGCGTCAACAAGTAAAATGTCCATGTCCGTAGACGGCGGCGAACGACGAGAATCGATACATTTATTTTGAAGCGTTTGCCCGTTTGACGTGTACGTGGTGTTGTCTTTTCGCGACGCGTTCAATGACGTTTGGACGACAATTCGACACGACGTCCGACGTGAGAAATCGCGTCGTATCGAAAACGGACGGTTATTACCGACAGAATCGAGCTCCGTGTTGTTCGCAGACCGGGAGGAGATCGTGCGCGTCAAAGTCCGATGGGACCGTGCTCGGCTTTGCTAAAACCAAATCCTACGGACACGTTTATTTTTTTTTTAGGGTTAGACTCGATTTTCAAAATTTGTCTGACTACACACGAAAACCAATAGTTAAATGGTTTTCTGACATCGAATATCCATCGCAACGTCATAAGATTAAAATATTATTACTGTACCGTACATGGCAGATGACATGATGTAAACGGTCGGTCTCGTTACAATAATTCGCGGTTACGAGCCCGTTATCTAAGCTCCACACAGCCGGGGCCTGTCAAGATTAATTTTTTTTTTTTTTTTTTTGTAGGCTCGGGCCCCGGACATATGACCCGAGAAAACCGGTCTGAATACGGCCTTTTGGGGGTTAGGTCAGGAAAAACAATACGGCGATCGATCGAGAGAATTCGCTCGCGACGTAAGCGAAAAAAAAACCGATTTTCAAAAAAGAAAAACGATCGTGTCGCTGCTCGACTTTTTGACGAATTATTACAATTTATACTGAAGACGTGTGCATTTCGTTATTGCTGTTCTCTATGCGGTGGTAAAAATGTTGGGAAACACTGTCTTAGTGTAAACGCGTAAATTCCTATTGTCGGTTTGACTAATCAGTCTAAGCCATCGCGTCGCGAGCACCTGTGAAGTCGCTCTGCATTCGTATGATTATATATAACTCGACTAAGGCTTTCTCTCGTGATCCTCTGTTTCCTCCGCCACTAACGAAATCGACCGCGAGAACTTAAAAAAAAAAAAATCGTCTTTTTTTCCCACCTCTAGTGTATTTTTGCAGCCGTCGAACAAAACGCACACAGCTCGTATTTAATGGTTCTCCCGTTTTGTTCGGCGGGGGGGACGGGACGGGATTCCTACAAAAAGTTAAACCTCGACTTTAATTATATACGTACAGGGTGGTTCCGTTCACAAGTCGTTATCTATACGTTGTCACGATTTTCGTAGTTTTCAATTCCGAAAAGCGAGTCGCACAATACCGGTCGAATATTTTTGAATAGTTGAACTGTTCGTCATGAACGGAACACCGAAAACACAGAGGTCGAATGCCGACGGTTTACGTTTTTTGCACAAGGCGAAAGTGGATGATATCATTTAAAAAATATATTCCCCGGACGACGAAAAATAAAATAAAAAGTCACCCTGTAGACGCGAAGAGAGACTGAAGAAAAAAACGAGCGCCCGAACAGACCAAACGCGTAAGCGTTTCGAATTCGAAATGCGCACGTCGTCGTAAAACCGATAAGACGGATCGGCGGAGAGAAGAGGGGGCGAGACCCGATTTGCATTCTCCTCCCCCGGCGCAGGTAAGATTATCGGCCGTAATTAGCTTTTCAGTCCACGTTTCCGCGTTTGATTAATTACGACGGGGGGCCGCCGCGCGCTCGCTACGCTGGCTCGGTTCGTTCGACAAACCCCCGCGAACAGACCCCGTCGGTCACGGCGTGTGAGCTGCTGCTCAACGTAACGTCATAAACGTATCAGAGGGCGGCGATTGTTTTTGGTTTTTTGCCGTCGTCGAATCGTCCAAATGAACAATTTATGGCCCCCGTTTACGTCCGCCGATTTTTCGTATGCCGTTCGAAACACGTTTGACTGGCAAACGACGAAATTCGCTAGAAAAATGTCGTTCGATTTTTTATTTTTATTTATCCGAATCACATTCAAACCGTTTTAGAGAAATCAAATTAAACGTTGTAAAAAAAAAAAAACGATTCGCCGACGTATAGTCAGGGCTCGCTACAAAAAAGTATATATATATCGACGACGATACTATATTATTATCGTCCTACGAAATCACATAATATTATAAGTATACCCCGTACACAAACTTTTCGAGACTTTGTTCACAATTTACGTCGTGTATTGTCTAAACGTCGAAGTGATTTAACGACCGCAATCAACGTGACAAATTCAAACGTCAAATTCGTTATGCACGCTCATCGATATCCGGTAGTAAAATACGTTATAATTTGTTTCGCGAATTTTTTCCGTTTTTTTACGTCGTTGCCAATTTTCGATCTGATTAACGATAACCGACCTTTGATGACGGGTTTTTAGACTTTTCCGTCGGTATTTGTATTTTTCGCGTTTCGCGTTCCGTATACACGCACGTTAGCGTTTTTAATATAAAAAAATAAAAATACGATTTTCGATCAAACGGATTTGAAATAGTTCGAACGTATTTTTTTTGAAAAAAAAAACCCCCCCACCGTCCTACGTAAACGTTGAACGCGTTTGGACGATCCAGTTTGGTGACGTAAATAAAAACAAATCCCGCGAGGACGTCCGTTTATACATCGTTTTATTGTACCGGTTTCTTGTCACCCGAAAAAAAAAATCACCATTTTTACACGATTCCAACAGGTTAGGTTTTCCGGCACGAAAATTAAACGAAACGAGGTTTTTTGGTAATATTTCAACGTTTTCGACCCGTTTGTTGAATCGCGCTGTTTGCATTTCGTCCTGGAAACAGAGTTTCCACGGACCCCTAGCTATTGTCACCAAACGCGAGGCAAACCAACGACGACGTTCAATGACCGTCGGGGAACCCGTTTCGTCTGGCCCACGAATCCAAATTAAATCATTACACAATATATACCGGGCGAGACGGCCTTAGAAACGCTTGGTACATTCGTCATTTCGGCGAGGCCGTGATGACTAACGAGACCCGCCGCGTGACGGGAGCGCGGTCAACGATTTTCGCACGGTTCGTCGAGAATCAAACGGGTTTTTATCGGTTTTCCGTCAAACAACACCGGACCGAAGACGTCCCGGCCCAGCCGTGGCTTTTTTTTTTCATATTTGACGGTCGCCAAGACGCCAACAGATCGTCTTGTCGGAAACGGCACGTTTTCCAACGAGTTCGCGGCTCGGATCGACCGGGACCGCGATTTCGCACCGACAAAACAATATCACGCGCGCCGACGGGCACCGACGGACTTATCCCCGGGAACGACGAAAAGCGTGAGAAACATACCGCGTGTCGCCCACGCGCTTTGTATCTGGCGTGTACATCATCACACTCCGTACAATACGCTTTTGCACGGTTTTTTCGTGTATTTTTTATTGCGAGTAGTGATTTTTTTTTTTTTGTTACGACTAGTTATTTCGTCGTCCCCCGACGTCTTTTTATCGCGTATACGTGTATATTCGAAAAAACGCCAGTGCGGTTATCACCCAAAGCACACACGACCGACGCGATCACGTACGCGCGTACGACGACAATAATAATAATAATAATAATAATAATAATAATAATAATTTAGCGTATGATTATTGTTATTGTTATAGAGGTCGTATTTTGCCGAGCGTTCCGCTGTGCGCAGGGCTGGCCAAACGGTACCGGCGTATCCGGCACAGATCGTTGGAACGTCGTTCTCGTGCATTTGTATTCGTCACGACGTGATCCACACGTTTATTGCGCCGAACCAACGTTACGATCGGTTTATTACTCGACGTCGACAATGAGTTACTTTAAGCGGCTTCAGTACTCGGTCTTTTCAACGGGATCGGGTAACTTCGATAAATCGCGATATAAGGTTCTCGTTATGTGATTGCCGTGTCGTTCGTTCACCCGTTACTATTCACACTACTTGATTGCACGGTAATTAATCGCTACGAAATCGAACACACGTATAATCGGTTTCGAGATATTCGAAACACGCAGCCGGTTTTCTTGTCTTTTCCTGTTCCAGACTAAAATACTGATTGATACCACCTCGAAAATAGGATTCTATGTGATAATCAAAACTGAGATTTTCACAAGAAAAAAAATAATTTCTAAAGGTTAGTGTTTTGGTGGGATTTCTTTTTACTGTCATTACGCGTTCATATTTCGATCACGATTTTATGTGAAACACGTCATCGTGTTCTCTCCTCCTACAGAAACTATTAAATCCAAGCGACTAGTTTTCACTCGACACACGACAATCACACGTGTGGATTTTCATTATTACCTAACATATTTATCATTATTCGTGAGCATAAGCTAACGTGCATACGATTCATTTCGTGTTTATTGCTGATATGGGCGCGCGTGCGCACACGTCATTGAACGCTCGCTCGGAAATAAATCCGTAACTGCGTCAAGTGCAAAAAGCGGACCGAAAAATCAACAGACTTCCTGCAATATCGGTTTCGAAAATCGGTTCGGATTTTTCGACATCTACTCTACGTACAACAAGTTATGTAAAAATTGGATATCGAATTGCGTATTCGATTATTTATGCGGTGCAATCCATTATTATTATTAGTATTAGTATTATTATTTGCCGTACGACGAAACGCACATTAAAGTGTCGAAAAAATAAAATAAAAATAGATTTCTTACACACGATTGAAAATGGACGTTGAATACGAATACGAGTTAGTTACAAATACGGCCACTTTCGGTCCCTTCGATTCGACCGTGTTATACAGGGGAAGTACGTTTTCCGAACACGTAAAAGAGTTTGGCCACTCCTGGGATATAAATCGTATAGATAACGTACACGTGTTGTTATTATTATAGTACGTTGGTCGCCGGCGGCGAACGCGCGTGGCGGAGGCAAATAGACTACTACCGTGCGAGAAAAATCGTACACCAGAAAAAGGAATCGCGCTCGTTCTGTGAACCACACGCACGCATTTATTGTGTACTGCTCGTAATGTGCAAGATTTTATATTTATAAACGTGTATCGGCGACAGACCCATAAAAACAAACGGCACACGGCGGTAAATGAAACGGCGAATCATACGTTATATCACGCAGGTACGTGTTACCGATAACGTTAACGTGCGTGTGCCGTATGAATAAAATGAAGACATCGTGCGGGTACGCCTGTTCCGTAATCTCGGACGTGTCCGGAACACTTTAAACGTGTGTAAGGCGTTGGACGTGTGAAGGCCGCCCGGAAACCGTCTCCGCCGTTTCCCGTGTCCACGTCACAAATATCGTTTCGAACCGTTTTGGCAAGTGTTTTTTTTTTTTTTTTTTTTTTTTTTGGAAGGGAGGGGGTGATTTAAATCAAAAGGGATGATTCTCGCTCGGAATAGGCACCGGACTAGACGTATTATATTAAAATCAAATAGGCACCGCATTTATAACGTATGTATATGTTTCTCAGGCTTTCTTGGGAAACGTTAGCCCGAGAAATTCGCGAAAATTCCATTGAAACTCCATTTTCTTGTGGTTATTTAACAAACAAACAAATAAATAGAAATTTAATTCCGACGTCGAAGATAAAATAGTAAAAATAGTAAATTTACTCTACAAAAATGTAGTAAAACATCAAATCAATACAAGTATTTTGAAAACATATTAAGAAATGTTCGCTAGACACATGACAAAGATAGTCGATTAAAACGAAATCGGATAATACGTAAATGGTCGTCGTCAAAACGATCACTAAAAGTAATACATTAAATGTATAAAAAAAATAAGAATATGTATTTTAAAATGTTCGTCTCGGCGTGTTAAACTGGACGTAATCGTTATGATAATTAACCGCGAAAAGTATATCAACGCAATTTTTTTTCGCTTAAGGATTCGCTTGTACGTTGCGTTTCATTTTTTATCGTTTTCGATCACGTAATACGATCCAAACAACAACATTTAAAGAAATCGACGGAAAGCGAACGATCGCACGGCGCACCGGACAGGCAATTTTGGTACATGCGCGCGTTGCGAAGTCAGTCGACGATTCACGGTGTACAAAACAACGAATAATATAATAACACTATGGAAACGGGTAGTACTGACGACTGACGAAAAAAAAAAAAAAAAAAACGCTTGTTTACTTCACCAAATCACAATAGCCAAAAATAATGAAAACCGCAGTAAAAGTGCGTCGCGGGTGGGTTTTTATTTTTATTTTTTTTTTTTTTTTATCTGAAAAACGATAATCGAAAAATACTTCACAACGATAAGTGTCGTTCGCCGCGTGAAAATTTCGATCTATACGAGTACACGGGCGCGGACCCAAGGCTAAACATGATATGTACGCGCGTTTTCGAGTGTCGTTCTCGCCGAAAAATGTGAACGGCGGAAAAAACAAAAACCACTTGGGCTGTAAAATAATACCAGCCGTCCGCCTCGTTACTCTGCGTTCCGCGCAGATAACCAAAAACACATTTTTCTTCCTCCTCTCGTCCAGCGACCGTTACCACGCGATTGTCCGACGTTTTTTCGAGGGTGCTCAGAGACGTGCAGAGCGTCCATACACGCGGGCTCCGTCAATTATTTTCACGCGTCCCGTCCCCGTCCCGTTTCGTCGTCACCGCCGGAATAAATACGATTGATACGCGTTATACAATACTACACGACGGTAAAGATGACCTCTGTCCTTGGCCGACACCGAAAACGCCAGTTGAATTGCGAACTCGCGATCACAACGACGTTATTCTACCCGTAATACGAATACAATTATAAGGCGGGGGACGAGAGTCGACTAGAATCGGGCGACCGGCCGGCCGTTCTCGCCATTCGTTCGGCGGTCTATTCAGAGGGTATACACAGACTTTCGACGAAGAAACATTTTTCCCGGACGCGCCGACGCGTTCCCTCGGGATAAAATTAAACGACTGAGAAAAATATTACGCCAATCTCCTTAATTGTCGTGTATATATAACTAATCATCAACGTTTTTTTTTTTTTTTTAAAAGTTTTAAACACAAATAAGAAAATGTCTCAATTAGTCTGAGTATTTCGAGAGCGTTATGCGTTCAAAGTCGGTTCGTGTCCGCCGATCGTTATGATCATGTTGCTCGAGACAATCGCCGTCAAAGAAATTCGTTTTTCGAACGCAACGATTGCTTTCGAATAAATCCTGACGTTTATACGCGTACGCATTTTTCTACGCCCAGCGGAAAAATTACAGAAAAAAAACCCCTTCTTTTTTACACGATATCCAATCAATCACGTCTTAAAACGTTATATTATACATTTTCAATCGCCGTCTAATGAGTTCGAATTATATTATGGTTTGAGAACGTGTTCTCGATGACTTTGAGTCTAAGAGCACCGATTGTTAATCAAAACGCCGGTTTATACAGAAAAAATTGGTAAACAAAAAAGAAAAACCTACGTTTGCAAAAAAAAAAAATATATATTAATTTAAAATAATTTATATTACTTTATTAGCCGAGTTCCAAACCATTCTTTTCGATAAACTTTTTAACAATATCTTTACTACAACCGCAAATGCGTCGAACGGCGACTCGAGAAAGTTTTCGATCGTATATCGAACTCAACGCCACTCCAGTATACTTCAAGTATGAAAATACTATACACACACACATATATATATATATATAAACACGAGTTGTCGCGTGACTTTCCGACAGCGTTCCGAAAAAAGCGTGTCAAACACACTAGTCGGCGACGCGTCTTCCGGGGTCGTTAAGTGTGCCATCGACGAATGTCGTTCGCAAAATCATCGTCGTTACAATCATACTTATAACAGAATATATATATATATTACGTGGTACTTATGGGTACAACGTGTGAAACGCATTAATGTTATTGCTCGCCTTTGATATTCGTATACGTTGTTTGTACTATTTACACACTTGCGAATGACACGCAAAACACTGTTTGTCAGACTAGTATGTCGAACAAAAATCAACAAATGGAGTTCGAGTCGGTGCGCTCTATGAGAGAGTCGAGAACTCGCGGGAACAGACTAGCGTCAGGTCTAGAAGCGTAACGACGTAAACCGACGGACGAATCATCAATTGTATTTGATTCATAAAATGTTGTTTTCAGGGTTAGACCAGCTCTCTGTTGTGACCCGGGGAAAAATATTTTTAGAGGCCTCTGTGAGACTAATATTCATCAATAGTCAATGCAATAAAAATATTAGTTTATACAATATTCAGTTTCTCTTTATACTAATAATGCATTTTTTTTAAACACAATACTTTGCTGTACCACTTCACGAAGGATTTCTTCAAATGTAAGAAATTTCAAAATATCTAATGCTTAAATTCATATATCTATATTTTACACGTTATAAACGCAATCAAATATGTATCCGTACCTACATGTATCGTCGACGTTCCCAAATGGTAAAACGACAATAAAACCATTGTTTTCAGATACTGACAAAATATCAAACTTCCTTAAGTAAACCAATTCAAAATTAAAATAAACCATTTATTTAACCGTAACGCTGACTGGGTACGATGCATAGAAAGCAGAAAAATGTGCGGATAACGTCGACCTGTACAATATATAATATATAAACGTCTATGGTTCACATTCGTCATCTTGATAATCTTAATAATCGCATATTCCGTCACTATGGGGTTCTCGTGTAACCGATAAGGATTTCAACAATTTACTCTGTTTTTAAAGTACAATAACGGCAGACTCCCTTCCACCCGTCGTATCGAAATGAACTGTTTGGATTTAATCCCGAGGCCGCCCGCAATTATATTCACAGTAGCCACGTTTAGGCGAAATGTTCGCAAGGCCTTCTTCCCCCGATGGCCACCTAGTCCTGGTCGTTTTGTGTTCGCGCGTGCGCTCGCCCCGTCTGGTGGTCGTCTTGTAGCGATCCGTCCGCGAATACATATTTTCATTGTTCGGCCAAAACAAATATCTTCGCCGTCGATCCGTTTCGTTTCCGATATCGATCTGCGCTTGTTTTCCGGGCTCGGAAAACCAGGGGGGGGTCTCGTTGGCAACTTGAATTTTGTGTTCGACCATTTGCGTCGAGTCGTTTAATATGCAACAGAATGTAAGTCGGTGGTATAACCGACCGGACTTGTCGTCAGACGACGTGGAATCTTACCATCTCAGTTCGATTTTCGATCCGCCGTCGATACACAACACCAGAAACGTTTTTATAGCCACGTTAAAAATAGCGTTCGAATAGAAATATTCAAATACGTTTTATTATTCTAAAACCCATAGAAAAGTGTTCTCCGCGAGACCGGCAGTGTGGCATTTCTTAACGTGTTTTTTTAACGATATGTTTTTATTTTTTATATATCAATTTAAACATTAAGTCAGACCTTTATACGGCGCCGGTATAAACATTTTTTTATTATTATTTCTAAAATGTATTCTTTACAAGACTGATTTCTTAATATTAATATCGTAAAAAACAACTATGATAACGTCTTATTTCAATGTTTCGAATCGGGATTGTTTCTTGATACGGATTATTGTTATTATCAATTTATTTTTCCGGAATGAATTATATTAAATGTATATTTCGCATTTTTCTTCGTTTTCGATCGGCGAATTATACTTTACGTACGAGAACGCAATACAGACGCGAATCGAAAATGCATTTCGAAACAACGCCGAAATTTTTCGCGCGCGCTACCCCGTATGTTGTCGTGCGTTTCTCCGTCTTTCTCGCTCGCGATGCGGTCTTTGCGTATACAAAGACATACGGTACATCGTCTACGCGCAAAAAGTAATATTTTATTATCTCACGATTTCAATTAGCGCGCGCGGCCCCGTCGACCGGCGGCCGCCGCCGCGTAATCTGATTACCGTTCAGATTATGTTATTACCGTCGTCCACCAGTGCAGTTAACCCGTTTTGCATCCGTTCAGCCGGGATCGTTATATTGCGCGCACGTGTATGCGAGACTGTGGTCCTCCCACGTCGGTACGATGTATTGTGCACGGGAGAAGGAACAGGAACGTTTTTCCTCGACGCGCACAGCAAGAAGCAGCACGAAGAACTGTGCCGAGATTTTATTCTATTTTATTTGTTTTCAATTACGACGAAAAGAGAAAGGTTGAATTCGGACGCGCCCCGATCGATCGGACGAAAAAAGTATGAAGAAAATAACATTTTGTTTATTCGGTAAAATAGATTTTTTTTTTGTTTCCGGTTATTTAAACGTGTTTGACGGACCGGTCGATACAAATGATAAGTAAGGTATGAATTAAATCGACGGGGTATTATTGTCGCCGTCGGATTTGTACAATTTTAGGCGAAAAACGGCACATACGCGGAGATCTACACAGAAAACGGACAGGTTTTAACCGTGCGCGACTTTCCCCGACGAACGGATACAGTATATTTTTCATTTTGGGTTCGGATCCGTGTGAATTTCCATATTTTTCTGGTTTACCGAACTGTATGCTGGCTAAGTATAAATTGCGCTTCACGATGGTCCGTATAAAAACGCAAAACAGTTTAATGCATATTTTTGCATAATTTGTTGGACTTTTTATTTTTCGCATTTCGAATTATCACAACATTTCAATAAATATTTTTCAACAAATTTCTTGGAGAAAGAAAAATAATAATAAACACAAAACCACAATTAGAATATCGAGGACATATATTATTATAATCTCGTTACGAATGTGAAAAGTTAAACTAAACAACAACATAAGACTGGGTACGTACGGAAATTATAATTGAATTAAAATATCATTTCTGTACGGCGACTCAAAACAAAAAGGTTTTTGTGGAATGTTGTTTTGAAAATTTTTAAACGCGCATAACTACTATATTATTGTACGTTCCTAAAACAATAAGCTTTTGATTTATTTGCTGCTATTAAAATCATTATTACATTTTCTATGGCGTGAATAGACGATAGTCAAACTATTGTGTTATGATTATAATCGTGAAAGACAGAGAGACTTTACGTATAATGACGAGAATAAACTGGAGATTTTCTAGTTAAAACACTGTGTATAATAAATAACGGTTCTAATTACATATATATATATTTTGTATACAGCACACAGCATTTTCATTAAAAACTAAACAATATAAATCTTTTAAATTATTATCTAACAAACGAGAACGGGGGTTTTTTTTTCGAAAGAGCAAACTCAAAAACAAAACTATTTAACCTATATTTATACACGTACGACGACGTATTCTAATGCGTAATACGGTACGAACCCGGGAATCAGTCGGAACTGGAATCTACTTGCGAAAACTTTTTGCATTCGTGTTCGCGTGGAACACTTTATGAGTTCCAATTTTTTATGTTTACGTTCAGTTTTTAAAGCTAATATTGTATCAGTCGGTGTTAGTATATTAGTCGGTTTTCACACTTCGAGCGCATATTTTACGACGCACAGAAATTCGAAAGACGATTCGTTTTTTTATAAATGTATTGACGACCAACCCAATAAACGTATTCGACGAGAAATAAAATAATGATTTAAGTGTGTGTAATATAATAGCGTTCGTTACGTTAAAAAAAAATCGTACTGATAATTGAAAACAACGTCAAGGCGAAAATAAGTAACGTCGTAATAAACTGCGTGTGCGGGAATAGAATAATTCGGATTTACAGCGTAATATCGGTAAAGACGGCGCGCTTATTAGTTGAAACGCATTCTCTCACGTTAAAAGGACGTCTTCGGATTATACACCGCGACTGTACGACCCACTGCAGACGCGCGCAAGGCGGGTTCGCGCGATTACGGACGATACAATAATCTATACGAACACATTTTAGCGAAAAACATGTTTCCGATTTTGTTCTGACCACATTAAAATATGTTCGGGAGGGGGAAAACAGCAAAAACTCATCGCGCGCATATATACTCGGGTCGACTGGACGCAAAATCGAAAATTTGTTTCTCTTCTACACACGAACCCGCAGAAACTGGACGATCGATAACGGGTTTTCCTTGCACCCTTCCTCGTCGTCCGTGTGGCCACGAAAATCTGTCACGCACCGGCACGAGTGATACTTGTACATGCGTCGTGCGCGCACAATAACAAGTCGTATACATTATTTGTAAGAGAGAAAAACAAAATGTTCGGTCGGAATACGCGGACTTTCATCAGTCCTTCATATACATATACACACACACACACACACACACGACCGGAGAAGCGGTCTCCGAGAACTAAATTCGAGTTTTCAAATTGGAATTTATCCAGATCGTATTGTGCGTTCGTTCTTTATTTAAAAGGGCGGGGAAAGCTCTTCGCGTACATGTATAAACCGTGCACGCTTCTGCGGCGAAAACACAACACAATGTCCGACAGGGGCGCACCCAGATTTTTTTTTTGGGAGGGGCTAAATAAAATTTTTTTGTGATATTTGTGATATTTAATAAGATTTATTTAATATGTACAAAAATAAAAGCACACTTATAATGAAATAAACTTATATTCTAATATATCTTAATATTAATTTTTGTATTTTACGGTGAAGTTATACCTGTAAAAGATTTTTATTATTTTATTAATTTATGAATATGGTGATTTTTTTTTTAGATCTTACATTTTAAATAATAAAGTTAAGCCGCCTTGATCCTTTTCTCCCTAATAGTGTCAACACTTCTGATGTTTCAACATCAATTTCTCTGTGAATATTAAGCATAGCTAATCCATTCAGCCGATTCTGGCTCATTGTATTTCTTAAATATGTTTTTATTCTTCTTAAAGTAGAAAATGATCTTTCTGTTGTACTGTTTGAAACAGGCAATGTTGAAAATATTTTTAAAAGTATAAAAATAGTTTCAAATAGATTGACATTACACAAGTTTAATGCATCGACTGCATTATGTGGTAATACATGATTTTGACAACGAAATTTTTGGTACCACAAGTCCAACTCAGCTCCTGCAGCATTAACACCATTTTGTGGTATATCATTTTTGTAAAATTCTAATAAATTTAAATACTGTGATTTTTCTGTTTGATTAGGAGAATTTCCAGTTGGTAGGAGGCATTTAAAGCTTTTAATAACATTTTTGTGTTTTAAAAAACGTTCGGTTATTTTATTTACAAAAGAATCTAGCCATGGAATAAAAATGGCACGTCTATAATATTCTTCTTCATTTTTTGCGAATACATTGCACCGTTTGGTTTGATTTTTAGTTAGCCTAGGCATAATTATAGTTATTTCTAAAGCATTAGCAATTTCGTTTGCTTCGTTGAAAATAATTTTAAATTCATTTTCAATATTAGTTCGTATGTCATGAAGAATAGATACTACACTATCAACATTATTTAAAGCCTCCAAAATATCCAAATCACTCGATTGAAGAATTTTACTGATTGGTAAAGTATAACTTAACAGCTTTTCTAAACATAACAGTGCAATTATAAAACTTGACTGTCGAATCCCACTTAATAGTAAAAACGCATTAGATGATGACTCTTTACAACTCCATGACTGTATTTCTTCTAATGCTGCAACTATAGGTAACAACATTTGTTTCATTATTATAACAGAATCATGGCGTTCAACCCATCTGGTAGGACAAAGTTGCTTTAATTTCGTTTTATTTGAACCATGAATTGATGTTTCAATATTATGTTGAAGAATATTTTGACGCTTCGGAGTATTAAAAAATGTATATATTTTTTCGATAATTCCTAAAGCATTTCTAATTGGAACTACTTCAGCTGCATTTGATAAAGCTAAATTTAAACTATGCGAAACGCAATGCACGTATATTGCTGTTGGGTATTTATTAGCAATAAGCGCATGCACACCTTTAAATTGGCCACTCATAGAAGAAGCACCATCATACCCTTGTCCACGTAAAAAGTTTAAATCAATCCCACAGTTGTTTAATGTTTTTAAAAGAACGTCTGCCAAGTTTTCACCTGTTGTAGATTGCACAGGAACAAACTTTATAAATTGTTCAACAATTCTGTACTCATTATTACACATTAATTCAACAAATCGCACACATAAAGAAAATTGTTCTATGGTTGAAACGTCTGTAGTTTCATCAGCCAAGACAGAAAAAAATTTAGCTTTATTAATTTTAGTAACTAATTTTTGAATAATAATTTCATCGCATGCTTCAATAATTTGATTTTGAATATTCCAGCTTATATAAGTAGCATTTTTACCACAAGTTTCAAAATGCTTCTTTAAACTTTCATCGCCTGATTCTATTCTAGCCCTCAATAATGCACGAAAATTTCCTTCGTTTTTCTCGGGCTCTTTTTTTGTATCAAAAACTCCATAATCTCGATGCGATCTTAAAGACAAATTTTGACGTCCACATAAAATCACCGTTTTTATAATTGGTTTAAGTTTTTCCTGGTTCTCTAAGGCTTGTTTTTCTGAATCTTTATCAATTTGTTTATCGATTGGTAACAATTTTCCACCCATAATGTCAATAAATGTATCATATTTTAAAGAAGCATCTTTATGATAATTTAAAAGTAAATGTTTTTCAAATCGTTCTAAAGCGTTTTTCCAATTATTAAAACCCGTCTTTACTAATTGATTAAGTGCCTGTGAAGAACAGTGACCGGCATATGAAGGAGCAAATAAAACACACGTCTTACAATAGACACTATTTTCTAATTTAGAATACGCCAACCATTTATATTTTGTTAACCAAAATCGATTAAATTTTCTGTTTTGTGTACCTATTTGTTGAGCTTTAAAAATATAACTATTATCTGGAACCCACATATTTTGAATAATGTTAATTTTTTCATGATCACTTATATTTTTGTTTACATACAAAGAAATATCATATTTCGGTACAAAGTTATTACCGTCATTCAGTTGGACATTAGGTTTATTTGATGTAGCTGATGAAGTTGTTGATGTCGTTGATGAAGAGGAATTTTCTAAGGCGATTGGTTTGTTTGAGGTTTCTGACAGTTCCACATTTGTTGTAGTGTTTGACTGAATTTTAAAGTAATTTAATAATGAACCACAACGAGTACGTTTCTGATTCATTGTATTTAATACCACTTATGAAAAATTATAATAATGAAATAACAAACTCGCGGACAATCAATGACGCCAACTTTTACAGTTCCACGACAATACTGGACGATTATTCAATACAGTGGCGTATCCACAGGGGAATTTTGGAGATAACCCCCCCCCCGCCACATGGACCTATGATAAGTAGATGAACTTTTATATGAAACATAGGTTTTTCTTAAATATTTTTATATTATTAGAATTTCGACTTGAAAATCATAATTCACTTGTATACATTTATAATAAAAACATAATAATCATATAATATTGATAATATTTAAGTCGAAACATATTCGGGTTTCCCCAGGATCTCATTATAATCAGATAGCATTATGACGATTTCTAATGCGTTCATCGAATTGGTCAAGCGATAATAGTGGCGATATTCCGTTTAAATAATTAAAAGAAAATAATTTTTCGATCGACTGATATCTGAGAGATTATCAATAAATAGTCATTAAATAATATACAATATATAATATGCTAACACCACATGTTGTTCCGTACCCGAGCGTATTGCGATATTATTTATCGTGGCAATTGAATTATAATATTAAGAAAATAAGAATAAAGGACAAGGGTCACCGGTATGCCCGTTATAAATATATATTATATTATTATATATTTAATATTTAATATTATACAGTTTCAATAGTTAATAATTATTTTAATATCAAAATTTAAAGTGGTACCTTATATAATTACAAAAATTTTAGGTCAACTATTTTGGGGGGGGCTTAAGCCCGTTAGCCCCCCCCTTGAGTGCGCCCTTGATGTCCGATTCGAGAAATGTTCGGCAAAACAAAAATCTATTTCTCGAAACAAAGATAGAATAATAATACGCCGCCAACGTGAACTTACACTGTGGCGTGTTCAGAAGACGATTAGTCCAAAACGGTAATGTCTCCGTGGTCGCTGACATGAAACTTATTCAACTTCAACCCCGCCCGATCGTCGAAAAAACCTCGACTCGACACGTTGTTTAGCCAGAAGTGTCCGCTAGACGAGACGACTAGTAATGATAAATTCAAACGATTTTTTTTTTCGTAGTGTCCGTCGCATTTAACGCGTCCGCTGTCCGCGTCGACATACGAATGACGCGAATCGATATCATTCGAAACCGTAATTGCGATCGACAGACAGTGTTCGACGGACGTAGGGCAAGTCTAGATTACATTCAGACTTCATGTCGGATCGCTGTGAGAATCAGACGTTCGACGACTCCGAATCGGTCGGTGTTGTAAACGATCGGAAACAAACTACGTCGGTCGGCGCGGGCTTCTCTCGCAACTTGACGGGTACCGGTGTTCGTGAAGTTAGCGGCGCAATGTTAATATTTTTCAATAAAACCTTTCCAACACATTTGTTGGTCATTTGTTGGACCTTAGTTTTTTTTATATACATTTTTTTAAATGCGCCGCCAACTTCACGCTACCGGCGCAACATAAAAAAACACTTACACGTCCTAAAACTTCCTAAAACGACATGAAAATCATCCAACATTGTTGTACTCGATTTGTTGGTCGTTGTTGGAAAGGTCCCGACATTTGTTGGACCTTAGTTTTTTTTATATTAATTTTTTTAAATGCACCGCTAGCGTGAAGTTGGAAGACGGTCAGACAGGCTCTGTAGAACGCAGCCGACGACCCCGATTGTGTTCACGCGAATCATTTTTTATTGTTGTTTTTGTTCATCGCGCGCTTTGACGCGTCGACGACGTTATTTCGTGGACGTTTGATTACAGCGATCCGTCGTTTCGTCGATAATCCGATTTCATCGCCATATTTCCGGCCAGACAATACGAACGTTTTCTCGTACATGTCCCGTTGTAATCGGATTAATATGTTCGCGCGCACGACGCAGACGACAACATTTACTCCGTTCTTGTTTGAAAACGAAATTAAAAATCCCATCCGAACGTATGCGCACACGGACGCCGAGACAAATATTTATTGTTGTTTCCGTACAAAAGATTACCATCGGACGATTAAAATCACGTGAAAAAATGCTTTTAAAAAACTATTGTACAACAACAACGGGTACGTATCTCGCAGGTCGAAGTCGACGGGAAATTCGTACACGGTACACGATATATTTTCGGAGTACTTTAGAATCCTATAAATCATAGAGGTTATTAGTTCCCGTTTGAATCGAATCGGTTACCGTTTCGTTGACTTTACCATAATTTATTAAACAGTTCAGTCGTTTCGAAAATATTTCTAAGAAAGTTTTCTTCAACCTCCGAAATGAACACGCCGTTGGATTTTCCATCACAAAATACGAAAACACGTTCAGACGCTATGTTTTCGAACATACATTTGTTTTGTTTGTCACAATAAAAAGGAAAACAATTATTTCAATTATGAGAAATTTAATATTTCATTAAAATGCGCTAGTCGTAAATACAGAAAAAAAGTCATCTTTTTCACATAAATATGTTTGGGCATTTGAAATAATGTTTTGTAAACATTTAAACATTGCTGTTGGATTACTGAATTAAAGACTTCGTAATTTCGCAATCTTCCGGAACGTCCTTAATATTTTCCGTTTGAAAAATTCGAACTCATCTCAGCGGTAGGGGACCTGGTGTCTCGATGTGAAGGAAAACGTGGAGTTGTTGTTTGTAATAAACGTATCGTCATAAAAATATTTGGAAAACTTACGAAGGTCAACGGGAACCGTTTCGACGTCGACCTAATCACATTAATGTAGACATCACTTCGCGTAACTTTCGATGTCGAGGACAACAACGGCGCGATCAGAATTTTTCGGTCGGAGTACTTCGACTACTCGAAATGTATTCGCGACGAAGCCGGCGGACAGCGGTTTTCGTTCCGACATTACCATGTTCGATACTTTTTACGAACATTCGAATTTCGTCTTCTCCAAACCGGTTTAAGGTTATAGACCCGTCCAGAACGCCCCGACGATGTTACGCGCTTGCGCGATCCCAATACTTGTTGTTTCCAATCTCGCACGGCTCGCGGCGTAAATCGACGAATGAAAATATATTTTTGCGCGTACACGAAGAATATTCGGTGACAAGCGAACTCGTAAGCAGGCGATGGCGGAAAACGATTTCCTTTTTCAAACAAATAATAACGTTAAGGCGACTGACTACTGCGTGTTTGAAGATGTACGTAGTTATCGCAGTTATTTTGTATTCCGATCGTCGCCGTGGAAAGTTCGTTTTCTCTCACGTCCTCCTATCGTCGACCGTCCGAGATAACGATGGCGGCGGCAGCGGAGGCGGGATAAGGGGCCGAGAGAGAGAGAGAGAGAAGTGAAAAATATAAAATATATTTACTCTTTCGACATTTTTTTTTTTTCGTATTTTTTTCCCTCGACAAAAACGATTATTATATACGATTATTTATTGTGTCTTTTATACACTGTACAAACTCGACTATACTTACGGCTCTGTGCATAGCGATAATATATTATAAAACGCTATTAAATATATTTATCACTGTATTCTCGAAATAAAAAAAAAATATATATATATATATACACAAAATCGTTCTTAACGACTTCTATATTTAATATCAGTCATTATTCGCGCGATCGCTCTCTCGAGTGAACGCGCGCAAAGCAGTCAACACGGATAAAGGTAAACAACATTATCATCAATTACATCAAAATTAAATTTTCAAAAGTATACTAATATTATTATTGGTCATCAGTCAAAAATCGTTTTCGTCGGTCATCGTTCTGATACGAGATGGTACAAGCCAGTGCCGTAATTTCGGATGGGGGAGGGAGAGAGAGCGACTCGTGTATTTGTCCCAGTCTCAAGTCAACGCTCTTGAAAAATATTAATTGTCGATACGTTATTTGTTATTAATATATGTTTGGCACATCCACGAAATGTCCGGCGCGGTCTAGAAAAAAAAAAATGATTAACGCATACGAGTCCGCGTTAAGTGAGACATTTTATGTCTTATGTGTGAAAATTTTTTTTTCAAATTCAAATTTAAATTTTTTCAAAACCGAAACAATGGTTGCCATGGAAACAAACCATAAGGGAGATTTAGGTTTTTTTTTTCTGTAACGCTTTTTCGTGACAGTCCCCAGTGGGTATCTTAATTTAGGTAACGCTTTTCGAGGACACTTTTTGGTGGACGGTTTTTTATTTTAATGTGCCAAAGTAAAGACATAAAATGTCAAAACTGAAATGACGCCACTGGTACAACCGCATAAATTCGATATCCACACGAGCGGCTCAATCAATTCGGGTTGGGAACTTTCGACAGACTCCACGTTTTGGCAGAGGTTTTCTTTAAACGCTAACGGGACGCATATTTTGTCTATAAGTATTCAATAATAACACACGATAACACACAATCGATCGTTCACTTTTCCTAAAACAAACTCGCCATTTTAAAATAATGTAAAATCGATCGTCGTGCGTGTTCATTTGTCTAAGACACTAGCCCGGAAGTATGCGCAATAGCGAGTTAATTTTCGCCGATTTGGTGTATATCAAGTAGCATATGTGAATTTATAATTTATTAGTGTACAATAGTATGTATGTATTCGACGCGTAAAATAACTTCGACGTTTCAAACTCGATATTAATCTCGGTAAATTGGCGTGTTAAACGACTGCACGCGCGGGGTCTTGTAGACATATTTTCAACAAGTTTTTAGAGCGTATCGCCGTATAAAATATACGCGGAAACAGCAAATAATTAATGTAACGCGCGATATTTTGACTCGCGAGGAAAAGGGGAGCGATGGCTTATCATATACTCGATAAAACGCGTAAGAATGTAGACATTGTTTTTTAAAAACACGAATTTCGTCAAAATGTCGTTAAGTCTTTCGAGTATTACATTTTAACGTAACGCCGCGTGTAACGGATTCACAGTAGCTGATCGGGAACGTCACGTTTTTCGACGATAAATTCAATCTATATATATACAGTTAAACGGGGATAGGGATTCGTTTTTTTTGTTCGTTTCACAACTTCGGGGCAATCTAAGTAGGTTATAGTTTAGTTACATTCGTTTAATGAAGTGCACGTGCGTGTAAGCAATAGGCGCGGGAGGAACGACGACACGTATATAGCGCACTAAAACGCAGGCGTTCATTAAATTGTCGGTACACAACTCGTTAGAAACAATCCGCTTCCGTTCCGCCTCGTCCAAATATCTTTAACACGCGGAAAACGCGAAAATCGAACCCGATCGCGAACCTCTGGCATACGCGGCGTACAACATAACAACAACACGTGTGCGTGGCAAGGAGCGGAAAAACGATAAGGATTTAAAAACGCAGAAACCTAACGCGGAAAACATATATTACATCGCCCGCCTGGCTGCGTTACCGTTACCGCGGGGTCCAGGTGTTCACCGAATTTCCCGGGGAACGGTAAATTTCACGTTTCGTACACACGGGAAATGAATGATTGAGAGAACGACGGCACCGTCCGATTTGAATCGATTACGCCCGAAGTGGACGACGAGTGGCTCGCGCGCGCGTTAGGAACGACGAAGAGATCGGCAGACGATACAAATCGTGTGCTGAAAAAAGGCCGCCGCGCGCCACTGTCCACCGGAAACAATCGACGTTGTTCCACGAGACGCGTAATAATAACGCGGTGGAAAAACTTTTGATTTCGTTTTTCGTAGCGGACAAAGTGTGCGTTCCCGCCGTCGTTGTGATGCAACGTGTTTTCAGTGATATATTATCCGTTGGAACGTCGCGGTTTAAACGTCGGCGATTTACGCGGCTTTGTTGTCGAAAAAAATAACGAATTCGCTAAAAAGACTCGTACAACGCCCATGATTACGGTGGTTCCCTTCGAAATCGCGCGGACGCGGACTTAGCGTAGCCTTTACGCGAGCACACTTAAAACACGAATATTTCATTTCAACGTTGTGCAAATATGTCACATCCACTTGATGCAACGAGATGTTTCACTGATCATGTCTGTCCACGAGACTTCAGAGAAAAAATCACATCAACTAGATTATTATTTTGTCAATTACTTCACGTGTGGTGTATTCAGCTTTATTTACAAGCGCGTACCCGTCTGCGCCAACAGTAATAACTAATAAACAATAATAACAGTATTTCGAGCACGAACGCGTAGTTTCTAGAGAGCGTCGTCTGTCGGTGTTCAAGAATTTATTAATTGTCGCGATTCGTGTCGTTGCTTCGGCCTATATACCTACGTCTTTGTTCTGACCTATTCGAACGAAATCGTGACCTCTTCACGAGTCGGTTGGGGAAAAAAAAAAACGTTATCGAAATAATTAAAATATATATATATATATAGTAAGTACTCGAAACCGACGTCGAGCAGTTCGGACATGATATCTATACAACGGTCGGAAATAATTACATCGCGGAACTACGACGTGCACTCGTAGAACGTATGTCTGCGTTAAGATTGTTTTCTATTATATCCGAACGCGTTCATTTTAATTAATTTCTATCGACTCGGGCCGTACGAACAAGCGGAAACCGAGTGTGGCGTAATAAATAAATACACACACACACACATAAGTATGTCGACGAGTAGATGCGTATATATATTTGCGAGTGCGAACAATTAAAACGATTCGTTAAACATTTATACGTTTAATTGTTTTTGCATATATAATTGTTGTTATAACGAGAGGTATGTTCAGGACAGGGCACACGCATCGCAGTCATTAAAATCATAATATGAACAATTGAAAACGCGTATGACGTGTACGAGTTTGTTAACGTACGAAAACGGAACACGGCGTGTTTTCCCCGGGGCCGTATATCAAGTACGATTTCCGATTTCCGTGTCTTAACGAGTAAAACAATTTCTGGATTGATAGTCGTTTAGGTTTTCGGGAACAACGTCGGGATTAGTTGGCGTGAAAGGCGGTCGAAGCGGACTGTCCGCGAGGATAGTTTGCGAATACTGCGGTGATCGAAGGGAAGACGTCAGAGTCGTGTGTCGTTCCATGTCGACGTGGCACGTGGTCATAGCCGCCGCGGAGCGGCGGCTCGACCACTGCGGGACGAGACACGAAACAATTTGCGTGGTGTTTTGTTCTCGAGGATTCGGGACGTATAACCTGTCCTTACCGTACGAATCGTGTAAAAGCCTCGCAAGCCAGACATCGGGCATGCAAGACGGTCGGCGAACAGCTCGGAGAGGCATGGAATGGCGTGGCACGGCCATGCTATCATCGATCACGCTCGCCCGTACCACAGAGAAACTTGGAAATTATCCCCGTGTGCCCCTGTCGCCATACCGGAGGACAGGTGTACTTCATACATCGGCAACGATAGTGCCGGCCCTCGCCGCGGGGGGTATGATAACCGCGCGTGATAGCGGTCGTCTAAGCGGTACGAGTAGAGCACGCCGATTCCCCTCGGGCTCGTGGCTCGGTCGACGACGCGTTCAGTGAGAAACTTCCCGAAGGCAAATAAAAACTACGAATCGGTCGATGTGTGAACTAGGGTCTCAAAATCCAGATAACGCGGATATGCTCACTGTACACAGATCGTGCGAGTTTTCTTTTGAAGATGACAGTCGTCATACAAGTATTGCGAAAGCTGTCCTAAGGTGCCGGGTTAGGTTTGGTGAAGACACTAGAAGGTAATGACCAATAAAGTAACGGGCGAAGGAAAACCCCGTATAAATCGAATTAGAAACAATCAATTGAAATTGAGGCTAGGAAATGAAGAAAACGATAACATCAATATTACATTTGCAAAAAAATAATAATAATAAGAGTTAAACATCGAGACCGATGGAACAAGTGTGATTTTGATTGTTTGAACCGAGTATAAGGCGAATTCAAACGGGAAATACGTCGAAGAAATCTGGTGCGAACTGCGAATAGAGGCGAATCGTCGACGTCTGATATATACAGCGCGAGGAAGTCATTGTGTATAGCGGGCGAGTTAATTGATGTTTATATTGCGCGGAGGCTGTTTAAGGACACGGGGGATGCGATTTCGCCGTATTCAGAGGCGTGAGAACGGGGTACGTACGTCAGCCTTTTTCGCCGCAGAATTTCACGTCGACGTGAAATATACAAAAATCAAAACGTATCGCACAATGAAACCGGGTTGGCGTTGTCGAGTGCACGCATTCGAGTGCGAGGGTGCTTGAATCGCAACAATAGTATCGACAACTCTTATTTTTCGAACACAGAACTACTAAATTTTACAATATGATTATTAACTGTACAGAGTAACGTGCAAGTGTGAATGATACGGTGTACGCGAAACTGCTGTCGTCATGATAAAATACCGTCCCGACGTAAAACGTTAGTGTTTTTTGTCGACGCGTTAGATACGAAACGATTAATTCGTACGGCGATAGCGAACACAATACGTTTATAGTTCATAGACCGCGTAAACGAATATTAAACAACGAATTAATTACACGGTCGCCTCGTCATCGTGATTATAATAAATACGATAACAGTAACAATTAATAACTGTAGACGGTGTACGTGTTTCGAACGTTTTATTAACCGTCCAAGTCGACGGGAAAGGGCGTTGAAATGTCTCCGGGAGGAAGCCGAACGGCCGATTTGAAAATCCGTTTTCGAAACTATCGCGTTTTACGGCGTTATCGTTTATATTTACGTTCCGCTTTGAAAACGATTATATACATATGTATACCTTGTAAAAAACACTTTTCCAAAAATGTGTTAAGAATATTTCACAATTTTTTTTTTTTTTTTTGAGATAGAAAAAAATGTTATAAATAAAGTTTGACTTAAATATATATAAACACACATACATACACAGTAAAAAGTGAATTTTTTTTTTTTTAATACCGAAATCGTACCTTACTATACGTAGTCCTTCATAATATAACGATAACAGCACGATTACGGTCGGTATTTGGTTAGGTTGTCATCAATATAATACGTGTTCTTGGTTTTTCGACCAATCTCTAGTTTACATGAATTACGGACAAATTATTGACAAATAATTTACATTTTGCAAAAAAGAATTTTGCGAGAAGAAGAAAAAAATGAATTATTCGAATTTATGTAAATATTTTCATTTGAATAAAAGTGGTGGCGCGGCGACAGTGAAAATGAAATACGTCATTTCATTTGTAACAATTGCGCGTGTACGCAATATACACACGTCTAATATTCTATCGAATAAATATAAACTTTGCGCATAAATCTTGTTAAGTAAAATACAAATGTATCGTTAAAGTTTTCGCCACGTGATTGTTATCTGTTTTACATGTAATATATATGTGTGTGTGTGTGTGTATAGGGTGTACGCGGCGATTTTTAATGATTACGCAATGATAAAATGGAATTAAAACGAAACGCGAGGTTTTTTATTTTTTACTGACAATTTTTTACGATAATTAATTTTTTAACAAACTTGCAGTTTTTTTTATTTTAAAAAAAATGAAACCTACAGAAATAATGTTATTTTTTTGATTCGTCCGCGTGTTGAAGTTCCATTTTATATTTACGTTAAAAAAAACATTGACATAAGAAACACCCTGTATACACATATATAATTATATATATATGTGTGTGTGTGTGTGTGTTTGTACACGAATAGCTCGTTCGCGACAATATTACTTTCGGCGTTATTTATGGCCGTATACGGTTTCCTGTCTAGAAAGAGAGAGAGAGAGAGTGAGAGAGAGAAATCGTCGGTTGACCGCTGGTAAGTTATCATTTTCGACGTGACATTCGAAACGTTAAGCGCGTTTCAGGTGCTCCTTGGTTTTCCATTTTTTCGTGTGTCGAGGTCACCACACTTCGGCGGTGTTAATAAAATACTATAAAAACGCTGATAAATGTTTAAGCGAAAAATGATAGAATATTTATCCGGTTGAATTTATTTAATATTTGCGAGATTTACAAAATCACGTAAGTCACGCTGCACGCACGACCAGCATATGTCACGGTGTTGTCGAGTCACTCTATATATCGTATCGCCAAAACTTCTAGAACGTTCTACTCTTTTTCCATTGTTGTGTGAATAGAACGATCTAGAGAACCTCCGTGCAATTCCGATCAATCCTCGATCAGTTCCGCGGTCACATCGGGTCACACGTAAAAACACGTACGCTATTTAAATGTTGTCGATCGACACGGTCAAAAGCGATTCCGTGCTGTCGTCGTGAGTAGAGCGTAACTCATCAACGGCGATCGCGGGGCTTGGTGGAAATCCCACGGCGTGTTACGAACGGCCGTTGGAACGCAGAGAAAACGTATCGACCGACTGCGGCCTCACCAAACGTGCAGTTTGGTTTCCGTTCGTTGCCGATAAACGACCGAATGCGAATATTCTAGTTGGAAACTATACGTCCGGCGTGCGTACGTCGGAGGCTCGGTTTAAGTGCGACTTTCCCCCCCCCCCGGTACGAGTCGATTTGATTCGCGGGAATGGTAAAAAAGAGAGTTTCGTCTTCGATTCGAAACACGATCAAAAAAAAAAGACGTTCGCTACGCGACATTTCGCGCTTGAAATTTGTTTTCGGTCAACGTAAAAAAACGAGAGCCTTTCGTTTCCGTCGGGACAACGCGTTCGTTCGTTCCGGAAACACGCGACCGGTATTTGGGATTCGGATTTATCGTGGCACGCGATTTCCAGCGCGAACGGCTTCCGAAACAAATCGATCGGTGCGGGCGAACACTGCGAGAGGTCGTCGTGCAAACGCATAACGCACTGGCGAATAATAACACGCGACCCGAACGTTACGTGCGGACCACATACACACACACACAAGGGCGATAAATAATCTTCAACCGTCACGGTGTTGTACTTCGGCCGCCGGCAGACCGCGGGGCCAGACAGCGTCCGGGTTCGTCGGGTCCCGAAGCGTGCGGTCCGTCTCGCGGACCACAACGCGCCGAAGGCCGTTTTTTCTTCTTCTTTTTCTACGGGAAATAATGTTCGAAATCTCGTAAGTTTTATTGAAAAACGCGTTTTCAAAAACGTTTTCCGCAGCGGTGCACGTCGGATCGTCATTTCGTCTTTTTATACGGTCGTACGCGGTCAAGATCAAAGTCGGGTTTAAATTTAAAAAATCTCCAAGAAAAACCAAAAAAAAAAAAACGTTTCGTCTCGGCTGAAAATCCTATTTTTACCAATTTACTACTATTTTTATTGACGATTAAATTAGTGACGAGCGCGACTGAAAACGACCAGTGGCTTTGCAAAGGGTAGTGGGTTAGCGCTATTGATTTACTTCGGACCCCCTCAAAATACAAAAACCAACAAAAACACGATAAAACATCGTTGATGCGCACACATCGTTCGGCCCGATGCAAAAAAACCGAGCACGTTCGATCGCAACTGCCGGCGTCCGGGTTGAATTCGGATCGGTCGAGACGATATTTTACAAGACGACTTGTGCGACGTACCCGATCGTATCGTATTTGTTTAAACTCTGAATCCGACCAGAAACGCCCGAAGAAATGTTCGAATCCTGCGTAACGTCGTTCACACGATCGGAGAGACGGCGGACAACACGAAACGCGTCGGTGCGACGTCCTCTCCTCGTAGCGGGTCAGATTCGCGCGTCACGGCCGTTTCCCTTCGAGCATTCACACCCTCGAACGCTCAGTTCCTCGTGCAGGAGAAAGCAGGAGAAAAGTACTTGTCCCGTCCGTCTTTTGAATCCGAAAAGTATGCACGCGAAACGGATTGTTTTGTCTTCTTATTTGCACGTGCTCGACGTTTATAAATTATTTACACGATTTCAGACTCCGAGTGAAGCGTGCGGTTTCACTACGACGTGTTGTTTATTATACTCGTACGTAAACTGTACAGTTTTTCTATTTTTTGCCCTCGTACATATACCAGCAGTGTCTTCTTTCTAAACGACGTGCATTGTTGTCCCGCGATGTTTTCTGTTATTCCGATTTATTATTATTTTTCTATTTATTTTTTGAGAGGCCTGCGGTGTTTTGCGCATAAACTCCGACTAACGGGGTCAACGAAATCGTGTGCGGTTTGCATTTCACGGCGTCGTGTTTAAGCCTCTAAATTAAATAATAAGTTCTCTCGCCCCGTAGTGGAACGTTAAAATTTATTTACACACCGTAGTCGCGGGAATGTAAATCGTTACCAACGCGCGGCAGTCCGAGTAATAACGGCCGTAGTAACACCACCGCCTCCGCGCCGACGTACACGGGGGTATAGTCCAAACGGCGGAAGAGTATGTGAGCAGAAAATGTTTTTGGTTTTCGGATGAATAATTTCGTACAGCGCCACGACGTAGGTTTGTGTATTTCCATCCGGAACTGTAATATTTCGCGCGAAATCGTCTGGTTGACAATCCGATACACAACAATGAAGTCGAAAACGTCTCCTCGTCGATAATCCAATTAATTGGCGCACACGTTGTTATTCGTCCGCGCGTCCCACGAAGGAAACCCCGAATCCATTGCAGTATATTCGTATAGAGCACGTCCGTATAGCTAAATAACGAGCGCGGCGCAAAGATTTTTCAGACGGTCCGCGAATACGTTTCCGGTACCGACGGGAATGTGGAAAAAATTAGAAATCTCGTGATCGTCTCGTCGTTGAGACCATCAAATCGAGCAGCGACGTGAATCCGAACCGTTTTACGGTGCGCGGGGGAATTTCGTGCACGCCGAAAAATCGTACGTTCGATCGGAAAGAAAACGCCAGCTGTTGCGCGCACGCGAGTGACTACTTTTTTCCTTTTCCGCCGGGTTATAAGAATTCACCCGGAAAAGGTCGCCGTTTCGGACCTTCGGACAACGCCTAAAAAAACCGTAACCAAAGCGGATTCCGGTCAAGAAAAAAAAAACCGACCCTTTTGCTTTGCTGGCACGCCTCCTATTCGTGTGTGCGTGTGCATAATAATATTGTATGAAAGGACGTACTGCCGTTTTCGGCGGTACGACGTGACATTCCGAGTAATTTAATGATTGAAACGTTGTCAATGCGACCCGGTCCGACATCGCGCCTCCCAACCTAACCTAACCTCTAAACCTCCACAGCTACGACATCCTCTATCGACGTTCTACAATAATGCGCTTCCGTAAATCAACTATCATATTCCGCGCACCGGCGGCGACGTCGATCGATTCTGACGCGAGATGTACTCTAAAAAACCTGTGTAATGTGGAACCGGAATAACGCGGAAACCTGTCTTTTATGGAAAAATTTTACGGTCCCGGCGAGTCTAATGTATTTTTAAACACATCGTTCTCCGAATGGGACGGAACCTGTTTAACGTGGAAATGGAAACGATATTTTGCCATACACCCGTGTGTAATGCAAATATCTATTTTAAAATTATCAGTCAATGAATATAATCTATATGAATTGTATAGATTATTTCGTTGAAATACGTTTATTTTATTCTATGACGCGTATATTCAATATGACGTCCAAATATAAATGTTTAACTCTGAATGAAAATATTTAACTAATTGAGTCAAGCGAAAAACTAACCTAAACTTAACTATAAAAATAAATGTAAAATTCAAAATTCTATATATATGTATAATTTACGTTTCAGGAAATGGGCGAATGAAAAGAGAACCAAAATCCAACGCGAACGAAGAAATTAATAATTTGACTTGGGAGTGGTTTGTAAGTGCTAGAGCAAAAAATATTCCAATTTCCCGACCAATTATACAGTCAAAAGCACGTCGAATCGCAGAACAAATGTCAAACACCGAATTTAAAGCATCAAATGGCTGGTTGGAAAGTTTTAAAGGCTGACATAATATTGTTTGACATAAAATTTACGGCGAGTCAAATAGTGTCGACGTAAAAAGTGTTAATGAATGGAAGGTGAAATTAAAATTAATTACTGAAGTATATGAACCTAAAAACATTCATGATGGTGATGAGTAATCTGATGATGTAATAATAAATATGTGATATGTAAGTAAAAAATACACGTGATAATGATGTGTCGGTTAAATTTTTTTTCATACAACCCGTATTAAACCTGTCTAAAATGGAAAAAATATCCGGTCCCGACTGTTTCCATGTTACACAGGTTCACTAGACACACACGATCGTGGACTTCTTTCGGGGTATAGTTTCACAAACACGTTTGTATAAGAGCGTGGTAAATTTGATATATTTACCGGGGCACGTTTTATCACATCGCTTGTTCGCGAGTATATTTCGACGCGACTGGGTTTATTTGCAGCCGGAAACGTCACGGGGTGTAAATTCGATTCAAGTTTAGCGCGCGTTCAACATAATTTTCAATTTCGGTTCATCAGTTATCGCGATATGAATATTAAAAAAACAAAAAAGACTATTTGCTAATTAATTTAAGAGCCGCTTTTTATGACGGTTAACGCGTTACGTTTACTACTAAAGACGCGTACAATTTTTTCGAAATAATTAATGGCCAAAAACGAAACTGTTGTTACTTCCAAAAAAAAAAAAAAAAACAAAAACAAAATTCGCCGATCCGTTAAAACGTGGCGTTCGAAATACGGAAGACGATAAGGAAAATAATAATAATATTGATATTATATTTTGTGCATACAGTATAAAGATACGAATATACGATATAAGTATACGAGTACAATGCACGGTATAAGATCATCGAATTAATCCCTTTGATACGCACGCAATCCATTAGCACATGAATAACGAATCGTCTTCGTCGCGTCATAAAGTTTTGCGGAAGAGACGAGAGTTGAATGGCCGTCAAAGAAAGTTGTCCAACTATAAAGGTTTTCGAAAGTTCGAAAGCGCGGCGGCGGCGGCGACGACGGCCGTATCACTCGCGAGCTGCAAAGAGAAAACTTAATTCCGAAACTTCATGTTTTACTGAATGCTGTGGGCTTATCAATGTTGTACAATACGACATACATTTATAAATGTACAAGTACGTACGAACGCCATACGTTACTTATTACACGTACAGCCAGCGCGCGAACCGAAATAACGTTATCTTTTTAAAGGCTTCAAAGCAAATTTAATACAATGAGGTCCGAATGAGAATATATATATATATTATCAATTGCAAAGTTATTTATTCGATGAATAAACGAAAATACGCGCGTACGCGACGACGGTATTACATAATACGAGTATGTCTGGAAGGTGAATCGTCGTTTTAAGCGATTTCATCGAGAACGTTTTTATTTGAGAAAAAAACACGAAAAACGTTTTTAAAAAAATGCATCTTAACTGTCTTAAGATAGATATTATACAACGACAACGTACCGCTGTTATGACTAGAAGAAACCGAATCGTTCATAGTATCAACACATTTATATCGAAATATATAAAATATTACAATATTATTACTTGTTATCAAGAAAATCGCAAAACTGCAAAAGTAACGAAATTCGTAATTTTCTAAATTTCTCCTCGCACAGCGATAAGGATGACATGTCGGAAACGAACAAGGAGGTTCGGTCGTACTCAATGTCAAAATTGAATTTGGACGACGTTCAGTTCATTTCGAAGCTTGTCTCAACCGCGAACAACGTTGAAGAGGATCCACACAATTTCGCAACTCAAGCATATCGTTCAAATTAAACATTAGAATTCAAATTTGCTGCGGCTATCACTAAACGGATAATATCGCTCGTGGCAGTCAGTTCACAGACGACGACGACGCTAAACGGAAATCCAACGTATCGAATGGTATCGAACATATCCGACAATCGCGTACGCTCGTAATAAACACTTGGTCGATTGCCACGCGAAACGGCTATCAGACATATCGAATCGGAAACATGACCTCGGAAAAAACGGATAAACAGCACCGCCGTCGCAGTGTTGTTTTTCAAACGGTACGTAACGGTGCACGTCGAAGAACAAAAGCGATAGTTCGAACGTCGACAGACAAAACGGAAATATTAAAAAGAAAAAAAACCCGAAACGTGTTTTCATTCCGTCGCGAGACGTGCCATCGTCGTCGTCGTCGGTGTTCGAAAACGACGTTGTTACTTTATTGGGTCTCGTTAAACCCCGTCGCCTCTCGGACGGTTTCAACGCGGGAACCCATAATCGTCGTTATACGGTTTTTCGAGACCGTCGTCACGCGCGATCCGCCTTATTTATCGCAATCGGGTTAGGTTAGGTTAGATCATACCTAACCTAACCTTATTTATCGCAATCGGCCGTCCGCGTTCCAAACAACGATTCAACGCGTTTCAAGAAGTTTCCCGTTATCGACGAACGCGGAATATGAACGGGTACGTCGTGAGCGCACGGCGACGTTACGCGAAAAATATTATGAACGCACATTGTCGTGAATTTCGTTTCGTATTCGTGACGCGACGTAATTACGTTTTTTTTTTTTTTTTAATCGGCCGATCAAAAATACGGCCGGTAAGTTTAAGCAAGTCGTACGATATTTTATACGTTTTTACCGCGTTGAAAAAACCTCAACGCTTTCCCCTCACCCAACACCCCACCACGACTGCTGTGTAACAGTATATAAATAAACGTCTTACACGTTTTCTGGGCAATAACGTTCATGAAAAATATAAAACGCACATCTGCGCCGGTATTTATACGGGGCATGTGAACGTATAAAACAAAATATCCTCGTTCTACCACGTGAATATATTATAATATTGTTATGCTATTTTTTTTCAAGTTGGTAATTACAAAAACGGAAGAAAAATCGATGGTTTTAAAAATTTTTCCTAAACGGCGCGTGTTCGAGTAATTCTATTTTTTCCACTTCAAAAGCATTAACCGTTCGGCGATTTAAAAACGAAAACGTTGAAATTCGAAGGGCTTGCCCGAGAATCTATCGGAAACTCATCGGCGCATCCAGAGAACAGGGAAAAATAATAACCTGCGATCGACGTACTCATAAAACTTAAACACTCAAGTATCGAAATTGTATGCATTTTAAACAGGGCAATAAAATCACGCGAAAATCGTCGGCTTCGTCCAACGTTTGGACTTTTAAACGGTATAAAAAAAAGGCGTTGAAACAGATAACCGGTAAAAACGTCGAGCGTTTCTCGTTGAAACGGAATATTCCCGCTTTTGAATTGTCATCGGTCTTATTGTTTGTCGACGGGAACCAATACGTTATTTTTTCTAATAATACTCGTCGAATTCCTAGTATTTCGTATTTGGAAATAATAATAATAATAATATACGGTTTGTGAAAAACCGGAAAATATTCGTCCGGAAATCGTCATCCGGCAAGCGGGTACGAGTAAAAAATAATCGTTTACTATTCGCATGGGCGAACGCAGGAAAATAATTTTTGGAGGGTTTTGAAAAAAAAATATCAATACGAGCAAATAATATTCATCCAAATTTGAAAGTTTTATCAATGATTATTAAATAAAAATATCCATTCTTCGAGAGGTAACCTCTCAACTTCTCTATACAAGTTTAATTTAATTTTTCGGCTTAAAGAACTTTAAAACCGAGCCAAAACTCATTTTGACAAAACATTCCGAATGTGTATAATCCGCAATAGTCGATGATTAAATACATCGCAACGGTTAAACAACAACGATTGGAATACGATATCCGTAATGGAATAAACGTGTATTGTATACAAAGCGAATAATATTCAATAACGGATAACAAAATATTTCCGAAAATTCCGAATTTCCGACGTTAACAGTCGACACGGTAAATAATAATAAATTGGTCGTATTACTCTTTCATGAAAAGTAATTCAAAACTACGTACAAATTCAATATATATAATCCTAAATTTCGGGGGAGTGATCCCTCCTGCGTTCGCCCCTGACTATTCGTCTCGCCGCGCGACGTGACGAACATTGTGGTCGGACGCGAATCGAAATGTCCGCCACAACCCGTTGTGTTGAAACGTTGTTTCCCTCGGAAAGTATGTGTCTCGCGGAGCGCCCGAAACCGACACGATCGGCTTCACGGCGATGTTGTGACACGTTTTCTTCGCGTGTTGACGTGCGCGTCGTTTACAGCGGTTTCGTTTCTCGTATTGGTAACGAATTACGTTTCGAATTTTGAATGTTTTCCAAGAGCGCCACACTTGAGCCAAACACCAGACCGGCGCGCGGTTCGCGGGAAGACCGGACGATGAACGCAGTTGGGTTTGGAAAACGTGTGCACACCAACACACCAACACACCTGTGACCACCCGTAAGCAAAGATCGATTTTCGGCCCGTCATGACGGACGGTTTTCGTTTCGAATCGGTTGCACGCGAGTTGTGTCGTTTCGTCCGGGGACTGGTTAAAGGCTTTCGGGCGTTGAAAAACGTTTCTCTAAACGTTTCGTCAAACGTATCGCGGGGGGGTTTTATTACATTTTTGTTTACGTTTAAAACGAAGTTTTTCGTCGCTTACAATACGGAAATCGACCAACAGCTAAAATAACGTGATCGATTTGTACTTTTTAGCTTTTCGGTTATGATTTTATACAATATTCACGCGTAAACTCCCTTACGCTCTCTGTGTCACGGTCCGAGTTTGTTTCGAAGGACGAGTCGACGGCGACGACTGACTACGGACGCGACTGAGACGATAACGAACAGGTATTTTCCACAATTCGCACGCGTATATAATCACGGTTCGTAACGGTCGTCGGTTTTTTTAATAGGCGCGTCGCGTGCCCAGCGTACACGTGTACACGCGCACTCGTACAAAGGACGACGACGCGTAGCACTTGTACGGACGCGTTAACTAACACTTCGTTTACTCTCGGAGAACACGCGTCACGTCTCCCTTCATCCGCGCGTTTGTGTGCACACGGTAAAATATACATTATGGCCGGCGCCCGCTCGAGTGTCTCGTACAAAAGTGGAAACGCCGTCGCCGTAAACAACGCGGGGTACGCGACGGTACGTTTTCGTGAGTACCCGCGGCGGTCGAGATCGCTCGGACGAGGGTCTGGACACGTTTCTTGCCCGTTCGAATTGTCCCTCTTCACCGTTCCGTTTACGTATTTCTCTTCTCGACGTTCTTGTCACGTCGTCAGTTACCGTGTTAGATAATTATTGTCACCCGTTTAAAAAAAAAAGAAACGATCATTGATCACGGTTTTTAACGTTTCAAATAAACGTCAAAAATTATTTCGTACGGTACCAACGCATTGAAAAACGTAATTACAACGTATTATGAACGCGAGTCGATTTTCGGGTTTTCTAAAATAAACCACGAGCACGTGCTAAACTGAAAATGCGTACCGGTTTCAACGGCCACGGATCCCGTCAGTACTGATGAATTCGAATCACGAATAAAAAAAATGAATCATAGCAAAACTCGAGGAAAACCAATAGTGAATGATTTTTTTAAGATAAACTCGTACGCGCGACAATGACAGCACCGATTACTTTGTGATGATAAACAATAAAAACAACGTATTCTGTGATTTTTGGATTCATGTAATGAAAAAAAGCCGCTATACGTGTTTCTAGCATCTCGAAAATGTTTCGTCCGATAATTTGAAGTCTGAAATAAACCCTGACTTCGTATGGACCAGACAGAAGGTATGGTAAGAGGCTATGATTTTCAAACGCCTTAATACGCATAATACGTGTCAAAGTATCTAAAATTTTAACAATTTTGCTAGAAATCTTTATCAATGAGTAACGCGGACATTTTTTCTACGTTTTTAAGTTGAAAGAAAAGCGCCCGTTCGCATTTATCATCCCAGTCGTGTTTTACACAGTAAAACATGTTTATAGATAAAAATCGATTGATCTTTGTCTAGACGAATTTTTTGCTTTTGGTTATCTCGACACTGCGAACGCAGTTTTCGACGCTTTTTATTGTGTTGTGTTTAAACGTTCGAATGAAACTACAAAGAGTTTTTTATTCGCCACTTAATTCTAGTTCGTTAGAAAAAAAAAAAAAAAAAAAAACAATAATAAAAAAAAGCAATAAAACAGAAAATAGTCATACGTCTTTTTAGTTTTGTTATTGTAAGTTGAACGTATTCGTAAAAAGTTTCTATTGTATATGTGTGCGAAAACGAGCGTTTATGGCCAACGGACGGGGTTGAAATATACGTTTTATGTATTTTTGATTAGGTGTATTCGTTTGGTATATATATATGTGTGTGTGTGTGTGTGTATGTTTACCTACTCGCACTTATACAGTTTTTCGGAGATCGCGAGAAAAATTACAAAAAAACAAAAGACAAAAAAAGAAAACAGGTAATCGTCGGGGGAAATTGAACACGTGTTTACGGACGTTGGGCTCATAAAAATGGCTGCGTTTCATTTCGCGAACGTTTTTACGACGTTAAAATGCGTTTACAATCGTTATTATAGTATTACTGTTTTACCTACTATCTTTTTTTTCTCTTTTTTTCCCCGTTGTTTTTACATACCGTTACCATATTTTAGTGTTCCGTGTTAATACGGCCGTTTTCGTGAGCGATAAGCCGAGCGAGTGAACTAATTTTTTTTTTTAAACTCTTAATGTTAAGTTAATATAAAAAAATGTACACGAACGACGGTTAGAACAGTGTTTGTAGGTAGTAAAAAAATTAACTGCTTTACAGCTGTTATTTAATAACATCGAAATAACATTATGAAAGAATAATATATATATATACTACGTATTACTACGATTGGTCTCATTGTAAATGCGTGTTATATTTGACAATTTTAACTTTTCTAGCAAGTAAAATTACTATTGTTTTCATTTTAAATTAACTTTTAACTTTTGAAGTCAACGAAAAAAAAACATACAAAACTCTTAACTTGTATTTGTTTATACGAATTTAAAAAAATGTGCTCAGCGTTGGTCTTACCTATTGTGTTAATGTCAAGCACTATAAATAAAAAGGCCGAGCTAATTGACTAATTTTTTTAGACCAGTCGATTTACGTTAGAAGTTAAATATACTTTTTTTTTGTGTTGACTTAAAAATTTAACAGCTAATTACAAAAAAAAAAAAAAAAAAAAAAAAGTAACGCGTAAGTACAATTTCCGTGACCCGATCGGTCCCAATTGGATTTTATCAACGATAAAAATCTGTCGATTTGATGATTTTAAAATGTAACGTGACTTCATCGATAGATGTTGACAAGGACTTACAAACGTACGATAAACGGGGCCCTGAACAACTTCTCAGACATTTTTGACCTAACATTTCTTTCCCTCCGTTGGCGGTCGATGCGGTACCGATCAATTTCGACTATGTAAATGATTGTTTTAATCGCATCATCAATCGCCGCGAGAGGATTGAAAAAACCAAAATATTAAAAAATAAATAAATAAACTAGGATAATATTGCGCCAGAGACGATATCGCGTATATAAATATCATATTCTTGGCGTTAATGTACTGTACGAGAACATAAAAAAAAAAAAAATATATATATATATAGTGATTCAACGACAGACGACCAGACGCGTTTACAGAAGTGTCGACGACGCGTTTTACTGCAGAGAGACGCGCGTATATAGAGACCGTGTTGGTCTTTCTTATTTATTTATCTTCCTTATTCTTTTTCGTCGTACGCAGAGCCTGTCGTATGTGTGTTATCATATAAATCGTCTCGGCGCGTATATTATCTAAACGTTCTATCTCGCCGAACTTAGATTCGCGAAATTATCTTGATAAAATAAAACGCATTTTAACATAATGTTATTATTAAGTCATAAAAAAATAGTCATTTATTTTTCATACGCACACTCTTTATGCCGAACCGTGGCCTGTAAAAATACCTAATATTCATACACATACACATTTGTATAAAAATATATATATACATACACAGTGATCTCAATATTTTTACACCTTAGGGATATGCATGATTTATTCGTGACAGGGCGGACGGCCTGTTATGCGTTGTTTTTAGAATAATATTCTAATCTAACGTACGACGTGATACGCGATAGGTGAGTTTATCGAGAAAAACCGAGACGCGTTTAAATTAGTTAAATGTTCGGGTTTATCTCGTACATGATATAGTACCATGTCGTAAGTCGGTGGAAAAAAATAGTTAAGTGTTGAGTTTAGAATTAAAACAGAATAATAAAATAATAGCGCGATTTTCGTATCGTTAATTGCGTAGACGTGCCCGTCTCGTCATATTGTGGAAGGCCCGTTTTTTTCTAAAAAATTCGATATAAATAATTTGAGATGTTGTTCCATAGTTTTGTCGCTAGGAACGTTCAACAATTTCCATCAGAACTTACGAAGAGTCATTGCGATAACGAGCGAGAAAACGACAGACGGACAATAGTTTCAAATTTTTCGAAAATGTCTGACGATTCCCGTTGATGGGTTGAATGGCTTTTCCTAAAGCAACCAATGTGAAATCTAAGCTATAGGCGTTTGAATTCTATTACGCCGAATTTGTTGAATAAAAAATACAAATAGCGCATAACTTGAACGTGAAATGTGCCTATTATTTACGACAAAAATTTTACTTTTAAACACATTAGACACCCGTTCGATTATAAATTCTCAATAATTCGCTAGACGCAGAGTTACCAGTTATCGACTTTTTTTATATTACTTATGATTTTAAATGTTTATTAATTAATTATTCGAAAAAAATATAGTAAATGTCTGATTTAGAAATTCGCTGAAAGACATTATAGCTTCTCTCTGTTAAAAATAATAATTGAAATATAACAAAAACAGAATATTTAAAACACGGAACGCGAATTTTGCAATATTTTATAAGTATATAGTGAAAATCACAAATATATATATATATATAAACGTCGTCGAAAATCATGTTTCTATCAAATCAACAATTCAATTCAACGAATTGCGAAATCTTCGATAAAAGTATACATTCGTCTCCATCGCGTTCATTAAAACGAACAATTATTATAGAAAATTAACCGTCAAACGTTAAGTTGATACGATGCGAGTTTCAACTAGTTAACGCCCACTTTTATATGGTACATACGTTATATAAGTATTATCCAATGCTGTGCGAGACGAATAATTTGTTTCGATCTGAGTTGAGTTAACTTTAAAAAGTTTAAAAAGTTAAGAGTAACTTAAAGTTACTTGTAGTTTTCTCGTTATACTTAAAAAGTCCAAAACTAACCTCTCAAGAGGAAAGTATGACCAATTGACTCGGTCAAAAATAAAAATGTTCCAATCGGCACGACAAACCTTTAATAAACGTTTTCAAACTATAAGTCATGATTTTTCGCGTAACCTATTTCGTATAACACAAACATCGGAAGACGTGTTGCAGAAAATACAAAAAATAAAACGTCATAGCATTTACATATTTATATTTCGTATATGGAAATTAGCGCCTATAAGTTTTAACTCGATTGAAACACCCTTTGAGTAAAGTTATTTTACGTACACGTCAAGTTTCGCAAAAAACCCGTTATTTATTTATCGAGTTATATAAATTAATTAACGAACGAAAATAAAACGCAACGCGTCAAGCGTTTAAAGATTTAATATTAAATCGACTCAAATTTTAAACTTTTAGCTCGTTAATGTCCAGCCTTTGTATAAGCGTGTAATCAATCAGGTGTAAAACGTATATATTTTTATTCCATTTATGTACTGATCTCATGCCGATGCTCAACAATTTACGTAATAATTCATTACATTTTTTTTCCGTTCAATATATTATATAATAATATACTCCGGGCATGTTTGTACTTAATTCAGCGTACGGATATAAACGAAACGCGTATATAACGTTTTTACGTCGAAAAAAAAAATATATATATGACATAAATAAATTGGAGTTTACCGAGAAATAAATGAATACAAAGTACAAAACGTACGGTTTATAAAAATATATACGCCGACTGCAGCGGCGTAGAGTGCAATATATTAAATTAAAAATAATAAAACCGGCTTTTAGTAACGAATTATTTTTTTCGAAATTATTATGTGTACACAATCGTTTTAAACCGAAAAAATATTACGTTTTTTTTCTTTTTTTTTTTTTTTTTGTTACAAACGGTATACGGTTTTTCATAATACGTTGAAAAGTATTTAGAGTTTAATATCTACACACAACACACACACACACACACACACACACACGGCGTATGTCCATTTAATAAAACGCGATAGCGAATTTTTTATATTTGAAACTCTATTCTCGTTGTCTTCGAATGGAAATAACGCATTTACACCGCGAAAACACGTCATATTTTAATTCGTAATGACAACGGTAAAAAAAAAAACAGCGTACACCGGGTGCCGTGAATTTCGGCTCAAGTGAATTACTTAGACGGGGATTTTAGAGTTTAATTATCATTTCGAATTTGAAAGCAACGATAAATCACTGTGTTCGAAAGACGATTCTGAGCTACGCTCCGTAGCTTATTATAATTAATGAATATGATACGCATTGTTAAAATATTATACAGAGTGTATCTTGTGTCGTTTTACGCGGTGCGTTTTTTTTTTTTTTATGAATGCGTAACGATCAAATGGAATTTTGTTGAAAAACACTTTCTAAAAAAAATTCGAATTTAGTTAATAAAATAATTATAACGTATCTGCTTTACTAGAACTATTTTTATTTTATTGTCCTTGCGTCTATTAGTTTTATTCTTTTTAACAAACTGAAAACGATTAGATTATATTGAATCCGGTTATTTTCGTTGAAACAATTATTACTTTAATCACTAAATTTTAAACTTTTAATGAATCACGGTTAGTAAAGCAGTGAGCTGACATTTATATTTCGATCGCCAAAACTGTGCAGGAAAACAAACACTACAGACTATGTAAAAAAAAAAAAACTAGTGGTTTACATTGTTTTTTTTCTATTTATTTGCTTACGCGATTAAGAAATTTTCAATAAAAAAAAAAAAAATTACCGTCAAAACTAAAAAGAAACACGAGGGTATTTCAATGACATAATGCATTATATTTTTAAATAATACGAAAATTGTCCTCGTCCAAAATGAGTATATCGACAATTTTGCCGGGTTTTTCGACTGCGATTTTCCGATTGTATTCAATTACGTCAAAGACACCATTGGGAGAAAATCGAAAAACGCGTCGAACAAAAAATAACCGCCGATTAGATACGATTTGCTACGGAAACGTAACGTAAGTCGGATATCGTCCGAGTCCCACGTCGTCCACACGAAAAAACGTTCACGGGACAAGATACCGGAAAAAAAAAACGTTATCGCCGTCGAAACGATACACTGTTGTTCGCTTCGCACAGAATCTAATAACATTAATCATAATACACATTGATAAAAGTCGCATTTGTTAGCGAATGTGTATACATAATAACATATAAAAACCGTATTTATTTACTTTTCCCGTTCGTCTCGATACCGTGCTAACCCGCATACGGTTCAACACCACGTCGTGTATTCCCTTTCCAATCCATTTGATGTTCGCACGCGAAATGAAATTTACAAAATTTTTGATCTGACGCTTTGCGTATTTACAATATTCCACAAGAGCTACGCTACACGTGCAAACGTTTCGTGAAAACACGTCGTCGTTGTAGAAGACCAATACGTACACGTTTTTCGCTCCGCTGCGTGCTATCTATTCTCAAAACGTACGAATTCACGTCGTCTTATAATAACCGTTTAAGAATCTCGATACGGCCGATGAAGCGTTCAAATCGATCAATCACAAAACACTCTGATCCGCTGCGGCTGGGCGAGAGGGGGGTTTTTTTATTCGCTTATTTTTTTCGAAAAGACGAGTTTTAAAAAAAAAGAAAAAATCTAATTTATTTAGTAAACTAAAAGCGAACGGTTCGCTCTTGGTCGTTCGCTTTACGCGACACGACAGCGTGAATTACTTATCGTATATGTCGTGCGTGAGCTCGTACGTGATAATAATGAACTCGGATATCTTGGCACGAAAAAACCACCGGATCTCCTGCGCTGTTACCGCGTAACGATATGTGATGTCGCGTTCATCGTTTTTCGAGACGAACGATAATAAACACGCGATGTTTCGCGTGCGCGCCGCACTCACGCGCGCGAAAATACGACGACGATCTCGTGCAAATTCGAAATCCGTCAGAAGCGTAATGCGGCGTGGTCGACATTTCCACGCGCGTCTGTCGTACCATTATAATCGGTGGTTTTCGTCGCCGACCCTTGCAATCGAAATCGGACCTAACCTAACCTCCGACTGAAAGCGATTCGCGTCTTATCCGCCGGTCGGACCGCGCCGCGGCAGTACCACCGCCCGAACAATGACGTGGTTTAATCACATTCGTCTGTTCGTCCAATAAAACAAAGTCACGTCGGCAAACGCGTTAGCCGTCCGTAATGTTATTATACGGCTTTCGGGAGTAATGATAACGCGGGTCCAAAGGTTTAGTAGTCGATTTCGGTTATGTGACGATATTCCGAGACGTTTGTCTACGCCGTTCGGAGACTTGACACGAGGTACCCCCCTCCTCCCTTCCTAACGTCTCGGTATCGTGTATGCGCGATTAGCGGAGTCTGGAAATTCGGCGTAAGCCTAAGTTTAAGTCGATATATAATAATATACTCGTGCGTTTCGAAAACAGTGGTAAAAATCATCAATCGACGTCGGACGGGCGCGACGAAAACACGTCGTTTGACGGACACCGAAATATTTATATTACACAAAATCGATAACAATAATGTGTGCGCTATCAAGGAAAAATGTTTAAAAAACATAAAACCCCCGTTTCGATAACGTGGATCGAGCGGGTTATTGTCGTGGCGAAGAAATCGCGAAACGTCGTCTAACGGTATTGTTTGTAAAAAACTTTAATTACAAACGCAGGACAAAGTCACGACATACGACTTTTTTCAATGTCTATTGTTACTAGTTTTCGGGGAATAACTTGAATAGCGAAAATTTCACACATCCAAAATGGACACGACGACAATTGTTTCAATCTTCGCTGGTTTAAAAAATAATCGCCGACTAGATTTACTACCGAAAAACGGTGCTTACTTCACTTCGTTCAGAATGTACGAGTTATAAAATAAAAGTTTCCGTTCGTTACGAAAATTCGATGATTCTTTTCCGACCAACGTTCGCCGTGATCATAAGTTTTCCGTTAACTTTTTGAATATTTTTTTTTTTTAACACGACTTAGATTTACTAGATAAATACACACACACACACACACACACACACATCTTCTTTTTCTTCTCAGCTTATCGGTCTGTTAAGGACTATTGCTGCCTTCAAGTGATTTCTCCATCTTTCTCTATTGTAGATCGACTCAAAGATCCTGTTCTGGTCTATCGCTTTCAAGTCTAGCGATTACATCGATCCACCGGGTCCTGGGTCTTCTTATAAGCCTTGTTTCGTTTATTTTTTCCACGAGTAATCTTGTTATTAGATGACCATCTGTGTGTCCAAACATTGTCTCCTTAAGTTGTAATAACGCTCATAGCCATGTTGTTTGTATAACGTATTATTACGACGGGAAAAGGACGACAAGGTCGAGGGATTAACAATGTGCTTGACACTGTATGTTTATCCGGAGAACGCGGCTATCGTCGATAAGTTAAATAGTTAACAAAATATCAATTTGACCGATTAATTTGGCGTGCTGTTAACGTATAAACGAGTAAACATCGTCTGGTTGATTTGTTTCATACAAAGTTTTTTTTTTTTTTTTGAAAATGTTAACGATACATTTAAAGTCAGATTGGATTGTTTCTTTCGTAATCCTAACCCGAAAACTATATAAATTGAATTTCGCATTACCCGCTCACGTATTTTAAAATACACACGACGAAAATAATCGGAATGATCCAATACAAACATTAAAACGATATCGAAAGCCAACTGTCATGATTTCATATGTTGTTTTAGCCGATGCGGAATTAATCAGTCGCGGTGCACGGATAAAAAGTATAACTGTGTGTCGTGTATACGGTTCCCCAGTCGAAATCTACGGAAACCCGTGACTCGGCTTTTCAATAAGACGATCGCGAAATCCCGTCTGTCAAGTCTATGCGGAAACGATTTACGCGCTCGGGGGGAGAGAGGCAGTCCGGCGTTAAGGACCCCCTCAGCTCCCCTCGAACCGTGCGCCCGCTCGCGACCGTCCTGCACCGGCACGTCGTGTATGTGTTTGTTTTCGCGATCGAATCGGTTTTTCTCGCCGGTCTCAAACCGGATAATAAATAACGTTCTACGGTTTATACAATACGTTTCGATACAATATAATTTCGTCGTTTTTATTTATTTTTCATCACTTTTACGCCGTTCCTTCCGACAACGTCCTGTAACAAAGTAATAGAATATAACCCCGGGATCGGTCGGCAAACAACAAAAATTCAAAACATATTCCGGTCCGACTGACTCTATAATCGTAATACATAATAACGCGTGTTTGTACCAGAAACGGTTATCCATCGATTCCGTGACGTCGAGATTACTTTTTACTTGCTTGTATAAATATAATTCGAATAAAAGTGTATGAAAAACACACGTTTGTTATATACGTATTATAAATACCGGAGGATTTTTTTTTTTTTGTTGAAATTTTACTCTTGTCACAAATTATTTTTGGTAAAAACATATGCGAGAAAATCACGGTTTGACGGTATATTTCATTTCTTATGCACGTCGTACACTTTGGGTCGAAAAGTTACCAACACGTTTATTTCGAAAGTGAAAAGTCAAATAGCTCCGGAAATAAAAATGTGTTTGAAACAAATAAAAATGTGCCAGGTATATGAAATAAACGTGTGGAAAAGTATTCTTTGCACGAGTCACTGGAAAACTATGAAACTCCGTGTCGAATCAACGATCGCAAAAAAGAGAAGAGCGAAGCGGAAATATTTCGGTTTTGAATACGGTTTCGATTTAACGTTTACGGTTTTTACTATATCGGTGTATTTGAAATCGATTTCGAAATTCGGTTTTGAAAAACGATAATAATACGGCGCGGAATTTGTAAACATCGTTTTTCCACCCTAAATAATACGAAATGTCATCTTTCAAACGGTTATCCGAACGGATTTTCGTCGGTCAAATAGAAATACGAGACGACGGCACACATCAGGATTCGATTTTATTTCGTATAGAAATTAGAAGACGCGATCGCTCGACCGAAGTCTTTCTTAATCGAATATTTCGCGACCCGCGTTACGAATCGATCGGAAGTGCACATTTTCATACACTCGTGTATGTGAAGCACGCAAAATAAAGGCAAACGGCGGTGCATCGGTGACACGATCTCGCGAGCCGCGTGTGTCGATGTCGACGACGTCGGATTTCCGAACCGAAAACAATTCGACGGCGGTCGCGATATGACCGCGAGTTATTATGAAACGCGTGGAGAAATATAGACGTGATCCGGTAGGAGTACGACTGGTATCGCGACGGGGAAACATTTCGAAAATGGACATTTTCGAGAGCATCAGGAATAAAAGCGTTTTCAAATATCAAACGAATCCGACGTAGTCGAGAAACGCTCTTGAAAAACGTACGAAACCCGTCGGCCGTGTCCAGAGTAGTACCCTCCGTGTGCGTTTAAGACGGTCCAATGTCTTTGGCGCGGTTAGGTCCGAGGCGAGAACGTCCACCGACCGTTCCAGCGTGTTATTCTCGATATTTTTATAGTTCGGACGACGACCGCGTATTTGCGATTTTCGCATCGTTTCCTACGGATTGTAGTAGTCGTCGGTTTTAATTGACTGAAAAACCGCAGTCGCGGCGTACCGAAAACGAATAGGTCAATTTGTGTATTTCGTCTACCTGTGCGTTTCGGGCCTCGTTCGAACAACACCCCCGTACCTCGCCCGCGGACGACCGATCGACGTGCGGTAACCGCGCCCGCGGCGGTACGCGCGCCAGTGCGCTTGCGGGACGGGTTATTGTATATGTACGTGTACTATGAAAATATAATTTAGTCGACGGAAAACCGCCGTAACAACCGACCACCACCACCACCCCGACCATCACCACCACCACGACCACCACTCACTCACACCAGCTCTGTCACCACGGCCCGCGCACAGCGCCGCTCCGGGGGAATCGATAATAACGATACGCGTACACGTTACCTACGCGTTGTATTGTAAATCGTAACGTACGGTCCCCGCTGAAACGGTGGTCGTCGATGACATTCGGCCCGTGTGACAATAATACTCGACGGGGAAGTTCGAGAATCGGGAAATATTGACGAATGAGAGAAATTTCAAAGAAAAACACACTCGCAAATCGTCTACAGAGAGATCAATGTTCAACAAAAAAAAAAATCAAAAAAACAATAGCAGTGTCGATATAAAAACATAAATAATTTAAAACACAGATCGTACGATTCGGAACTCTTCGACGTGTCAAACAACAGCGATCTCGTGACGAAGCACGGAGTATCGTGTTGTCACGTGTTCGATTGTACATGTGAATTCCGGTTCGGGTACGGGTGGTTTTAACGATCCGGACCGACACGAGCAGTCATCGATGCACTACGAGAGTTAGAAACTTGACAATCCCGGCGATTATAAATTTTGCATTTCGGTTATCACGAACGTATGCCCGCCAGCATTTGCCACCACCGAACAGGGTTCTCACACACGACGAGTCTTTCTTTATTGTTCGCGTGGAATTTTTTATGATTTCCGTTTCGTCTCCGGTTGATGCCCGACTTCTTCACACGTTTATACGCATAACTGTTTACATTTACTATTATTTTTCACGATTATTTCGAATTTTCGGGACCACTGCCGCCGCGTCGTCTTGTACACATCATTACGAATACATTTTTTTCCTGATTGATGACCTCTGCCGCCATCGTTGTTGTTGTTGTTGCACCGCGTGTTACACTATACTGTCGTAAATGATGTCTGTCGGGGTAAATCCTCTCCCCCGGTCACCCCTCAAGAAAAAAAAACGAACGAACGAACGAACCAGAGAGAGAGAGAGAGAGAGAGATGGGCGAGGGACGAGAATATCGACAGCGTCGTCGGTGACGGGACGAGGGAAGGGTAATTGATCAGACGTCGGTCCCTTTTACGCGCGTCGCATTGTGCGTAACGCCGCAGTCGGAATACTCGGACGAGACAAGATTAATGGTCGTTACGTACACAGAGAGGCGTCGGCGGGGAAGTACGCGCACGCGGTACCCCTTCGACGGGGAGCCGGTCACGGGGTGCGCGCGCGCGTATTAATCGTACGTATTATATTCGGTGTCGGCTCGCGGTCGCTGACGGGGTGCGCGGGTGGAGCACGAATTAAAATATGAAATAATAGTCCTCTCGTCGAATTAAACAAACAACAAAAAAACCACCGAAACGGCTAATCGCTCAACGGCCTAATCATTTGATATCGACAATATATATTATGATTTTATTATTTGTAGACCACGACGACGACCCTATACGACAACACTCTACACTTTTATGCGTATTCCTAGCACTTTTCCGTGTAAAAATAAATACTTGGATTTTAATGTTTAAAAAGCAAATACTTGGTGATTTGGCTCGTAATTCGTTTTGAAATCGTAAAATCTGTAGTCACTAATTTTATAAATCTTAAATTGTAATGTAAAAATGTTTCTTAATAATCGTTCCACTTATTACCGTGCCGTATATTTAGACGGTCCGTCTGACCACAATACACATTCAAAGATAGTAGTATTTCGAACAACAGTTTATTTAAAAGCAATAAAGTATGATTCATACTACTACTATACGATATCATCACAGGAACATTTGGTGGAGCTAATTTCAAAATTAGTATCTTAAACCCGCCACCAAAATTGGCGTCGTTGTTGCGAGTCAACAGTCTGAGATGGACACTGCACAATTAATATAAATACGCGTACTATTAAATTGAAAAAAATAAATATATATATATATTAGCTACAATATAACACGTTACTAGAGAAATATTTTACTAAAAACACGAGGTGCAAAACGAAAAATAATTCAATATTGTATGAGACGTTGATGCGATTAACAGTCCCATAATTGTTTATCATTTTGGATTCGAATATATATTGTGTTTAATTAAAACGAACACGATATTTAATTATTCAACACGGAGCGGAGCTACGGAAATTAATTGTCATAGATCAGCAGACTTGAACGTGATCGAAAGACCGAACGAGCATAAAAATATGTTTGGGTAAGTCGTTGTAATTAGTAATAGACAGCATCACATATCGAGATATTACACACTTGCCCCGCACGTTACACCCAGCAATCCTCTAAATAATAGACGGCAATAACCGCTTACGGTCAACAACACGGCAAACGTCGTACGATTCAGAACATTTTGACAATACGTCAAGACGAGTGAGACAAAAACGCGAGCACAACATTATATTCGATATAATATTCTGTCGTGTCGTATTGCGTCCGGGCGAACTGGGTCATCCCCGGCGCGTGATAAAACGAAATCGACAAATGAATCGTGTGTTACGCGCGTCGTTTTCAGAACGCCGACGATCCCGAGCAACTACGACGGCGGTGCGGGTCGGTGCCCGTTCGTCAGCCCGAGATGCCCGTGGCCGTGTCCGCCGAACTGCCGGTGTCCGGGCGAGTGTCCGATGGACGTCACGGAGTCGGAAGACACAATGATGGAGTTTGTCGAAACGGTCGACGCGATCGTTTACAGTTACCCGTTCGCACAACCACGCCCGGGAGGAGAATGCGCGATGGACGTCGACGAGTTCGACGCGGGCCAGCATTTCAACGTGACAAACGGTGTACACGAGGAACAGACCTATTTCGCGGCCTCGTACGGCGACAATCAGTTCGCGTCCGCTGGCCAACAGTGCTATTGGCCGGAAAACTTGAAAGTCGCTGCGTACGTGGAACAGTGGACGACCGATTTCACGGTCACGAACGCGGCGTACAGCGGAATGTTGAACATACCGGGCGACGACGAGTTCGCGTCCATCGACCAACAGTTCTCGTCGTGGTCGTACAGCGTGATAAGCAACGTACACCAAGCGCAGATTTCGGACCATGATCTGCACTTGGTTGGTGTCACGGCGGACGACATTTTCGGGAGTCATTCGGATTTAAGCGATTCGGACTGAATAATCGAGAATGATAGAAAAAGAGAAATGGAAAAAAGTTTCCGGCGGGGATCTTTTTTTTAAGTTTTAAATATTTTTTTATCTTTAGAAACTTTTTCGTAAACAACAGCAATCTCGTATAATTTCGTTTGCCTCAGTATTTAGTATTTTACATATTCTATGCTTATTGTTTTTACCCTTTTTGACACTTTAGGGGTCAAATTTAAAAAAAATCCTTTCTTATCGGATGCCTACGTCTTATAATAACTATCCGTGTGTCAAATTTCAACCCGATCGGTCCAGCAGTTTGAGCTGTACGTCGATAGATCAGTCAGTGAGGTTTCCCTTTTCTAGATACATAACGATAATCGTATTTCGTAAACGCGCAAAATGGCGTGTTTACGGGTAAAACGAGTTCATTATGGGGCACAATGGTTTCGGTAAAAGAGACCGCGACGCGTTTCGGAACCTGCGCGCCGAACGGACATACGTTGTTCGCACGGCGCTTCGAGTAGGCAACCGCGATTACAGTCGACTGACGCGTGGTGACACGTGCACGTACGTCGGCTTTTATCGTACGTCGTGAAGTCCATACAATTGCCCACACATTTTAACGTTTCTCGTAAGTCACCACTAGCACGAATCAATTGAAAATTTATGAATCGTCGGCGGTTGATATTCGATGATCCGAAAATGCCAAACAAGAGCTAGAAGAGTGGGAAAGTCGATCCGAAATGGAATTCACAACGAGTTCAAAACGTATTTTTACAATCTAAGGTCATACTAGACAGTAGGTCAAAGTGAACAAGGTTACTCATGCCGTTAGTAATTAAAACGTTTAAAACAATTAATGACGTTTTAGACAAAATCGTGTGAATATTTAAAAAAAAAAAAATTTAAAACCCTTTTGAATTATCGACCGTCTACGGGAGCGAAAAGAATGTGTTACTTTTCAAAAGCATCTTTGACACGACTGATAGTTTACATTATATGAAAATCACTCTGTATTCAATATATAATATTACGACTAGCGTATTTGCTAATATTATGTTTTCAATTTTTTTTTTTTAATATATAAATCATATTAGTAGTAGTAGTGAAAATTCGCTATATACTGAATTCCTTCACGTTTTCACCCGTATCAAAAGACTGTCTATGGTTTTTTTTTCTGTATGGATAATATAACAAAGAATATTATAAAGTTTTCTTTTATACAATATATATTTATCGTCGTTTTGTCCACGTCCTTCGAGTGCGTGTATACCCACCAATGACTATGTAACATGATAAAATATATATTACGTACGCACAGCACTCGGCGTTACAAAATTCGTTGTCTTCTCTCTCACTCTCTATATTTATTCGAAACGACGTTTTCCTCTCGTATTCGACGATTTTTACAAATATCGCGACATCCACCGCCCTCGCTACCACTGACACTCGTATCAACGAGACGAAAACGTTAAAACTGGTATTATATTCGTAGACGAGTGCGGAGAGAGTGAGAGAGAGGAGCGAAAATCTCGGCACAAGACTTGACTTTTGATTAGTTTCCTCTCTTCCCTCCGTAACTTACTCCCGATACGGACAAACATAAGACTTACTCATCACACCACCACAACAATCCTTCAGGTAATATACGACTATGTATTAAGCATACATTATTTTTTTTAAGCACGACACGTTAAAGACGCTGATTTCGTCCTTCCCCTGTTCTGGAAGGAATAGTTCGTATACAATTTGTTAACGCTTAATAAGCAAATATAGCGACTAACGGTTTTCGGTATCACTGGAAAGTCACATGACTCCGACCTTGTATGCCATTTTCAAGCGTTTGGTATTAGTTTTTATTAATCTTTTAAACGCGGAAAAATCCAAAAAAAATATATATATTGACGTTTTCCAAATATAAATAACCGGCGGAAAGTTTAAATGTTATTGTTTTTGGAATTATAAAAAGAATAACGAAATTAGGTTTTGTAAACATTCCCGTGGGTGAAACTTGAGCGTAAGGAAACAAAACAAATTGCACTTGCACAAAATGCACAACCGTCAATTGATTACACTACACGTATACAAAGACGCAACACGTCATTTGAATTAAATAAACAATTTTCATTTAAATTAGGCGTTTTACGTGAAATACTTAAAAAAAAACAAATAAATACGGCACGAGAAACTCCAAATTAAATTTAATAAGACTTAAATTACACTTTTATACAACGTATATTTTACAACTAAACTGACGGGCGGGAACAATAAATATTGGTTTTACAACCGTATACGCGGCAGATCGTTTTTCTTGTTTTTTATTTTATTTCTTTACTTATACGTATCGGAAAAACCTTTTAAGCGTTGTTACTTGTTTTCTCTTATATCATTTTGTATATGTATATTTGTCGATACCTTTTTTTTTTACAACCCGTCAGACGACATTATATTTAATTATAATGCATACACATTTATGCATACAATAAATATAACGATGTTGTAAAAACAATAATTTAAAATTCAACCTGAATAGGTTTTGAAAAAAATAAAAAATACTACTATCGAATAGTTTTCTAATAAACGTATTTTATTAATACTCAGACATTTATTATGTACGACAATTGTGATATCCCCCCCTCCCCAATCAATGTCGTTTCTGCAATCATTTATTCAGTTAACTATTTAGAAAACCGTATTATTCCGCACGTAAATTATTGATGAAATCGGTTTTGTTATTGTTATTTTTTTTTATTTTTATATAATTCAGAAGAAAACAATTCTAAAAACTTAAAACCTAACCTAATCATTAAAATGATCAGTCATTTTTTCCAAATTTGATGTTTAAACACTATGGGAGAGAAAATGATCACCAGACTTTGTCCTAAAACTTCAAATGATATGATTGTAAATTTTAAAAAAAACCACCGGAACTTTTCGAAATTTAGCTCGAAATTGATTTATTTAATTATTATATCATACGTTCGTATACGGTAGTAAAGTAATTTCCGTAAATGTGATTTTTCATAATCGACAACTGTTTTTCTAATTCAATGTAAATAGTACAGTTTTTGCGTAACAGCTTAAAATACAATCAACGACCCCAAAACCATTGTAAAGAATACAGTCGAAAACGTTCAAAATTCGTCCAATTCAATAAGAAAGTAATACCCATATCGACCCTAACGACCCGACTACGGCACTGCCAAAAAGACAGATAATGCGTAAATACGCGCAATGAAATTTTAGATTTGAATTCTTGACGTCGTCAAGTAATAATAACGTTCTAACATGGCGCTTCCGCATTGTTAAACGGATGATATGTCTGGAATACGATTTGATCGGCTTCCAAACGGTAGAGAGAATGACCGGGAAAACCGAAGAATACAAAACGAGAAATGACGGGGCCGGCGAACGGCGTCCGTTTATATCGAACGGAACTCGTATAAAACTATAACGATCGTAAACAAAAAAAACTTCCGAAATTAAAACACGAAGAAAAAACAACGACTACGAAATTAATAATATAGTTATTGATAATGCTTCGAAAACAATCACGACCATATATCGCGTATTATGTGGATAAATGGATTTAGGGCGTAACTATATAGGCCATCGCATAGTACAGGGTGCTCCGCGATAATCGGACAATAGGCATATTTTTTCCTTTCGTTCTGTTCAATATTTGTATATTTCTTATTGTTACTATCAATAGAACTCTGCGCTACAATTATTTTATTTTTAAATTTGATTTGTTTACAACTGAATCCAAAACAGCCGTGACGGCGTTAATTGCTTTTAGCGAAATGAAAACTTCAATAAACTGTAGAGAATCGACGATCAATCTTTAATAAAAATGTCCAACACCAAACGAGAGGATTTTATTTTTAAATAACTTCACAAAACGATTATTTTTGGGTTTGCGGAAATTAAATTGGTTTTAAACCCGCGCTTACGTTACGTTACGTAAATCACGACGTTCCGACGGTTTGTGACGAAAAAGTTTCGAAATATCGAATTTCGACGCGCGTGCGACGGGAACCCAAGACATCGGTTAATAATTTACTCGAAGTGAATATACGTATATACATATTTTTTTTCCTCAATATTTTGTCGTCGAAAATCTAATTCACGACATAAATACACCCGACGATATATCAGACTGAAATATATATATATATATGTTGTATTCAAAGTATTCCGGTAGTAAATTATATATTATTAATAATTTAATCGTGTGCCCGCGACAGACGCGGAAAGTTTTACCGTCGAAACTTCGACCTGAGATTATATATATATATATATAAAATATAAAGTACAGGTATGATAAATATTTTTTTCCAGATCACGACTTTTTACGAAACTCGAAAACGATATAAACGGCCGCGTCGTACACAACGCTGAGAATATAACGCGGTTCAAAGTACATACACGACACGTTTAATTGAACGGAAAACCCGACGCGATTTTTCGTTTAGAAACCATACGCAATACGTGCGAGTTGGCGTATCACGCGCGTATAATATACTTCGATATACTTGAACAGTTGCCGGAAACGTTGTCAAGTGCGTGTTTTTCGCTTCTGGGTCGACTATTACCGGGAGGCCGTGCGCGTCGGCAGACATATCATTTCGCGAGATATCGTTTGAGAGCCGCTTAGCTTCAGCGCGCAGCCGGCCCGAAATATTCCGCCGCGGGTTAACGGTGGTGATTAATGACTCGTGTCGTCAGCGTCGTCGTGCGTCGTGCGTCGTGTCCAACGACGACAAAAGGCTGTTTTTTTAACACAACTCGTCCGTGGCGATCTCGCGCGTACGATTTCACGACGACGATAACGACGACGGTATCGAATCGTACCGTGTTTGCGATTCTCCGCAGTGTACAGATCACAGATTACGACGAGACCGAAGACATAGTTTCACGTACACCATTTCTGGCCGTAGGACCGTGTACGAAAACTGATTATTATTTTTTTTTTTTATTTTTTATTCTTTCGATCGCAATGAATAATCGAATCGAATTTCGAGGTATTTGTGAAACAATATTTCGTTACGAGAGATTTCTCCACCGACAAAAAATAAATAATAATAGTATTGACGATAAAAATAAAACTAGTATTTTCCCGGAGCGAGAAATGTGCAGAGACAAGTTTTTACCAAAAGTTTCTAATAAAAGCGATTACTACGGGCATTTGTGAAAACTACCTAGTAAAAATCGCGTTCTCGCAAATAACTTGTATTTTAACTAGAACAATTTCAACCGATTTCAGATAATTACTGCAATATATATATATGTACGTGACGTCATAATAACAACTCGTTGTCCGCCACACTTTATATTACGTTTTTACGAGACATAAAATAACAAGAGAAAACGACAAATTTCATACAAAATTGCTTCGCGAAATGGATTTGCGTCATCTTTATATATATACATATAGCGTATAGCAGTAAAAAATATCGTCCATTTGTACGATAAACTAAATGTGGTGTTTTGTTTTGTCGGCGCAGCGTATAATATATATATATATATATGCACGCAAATAATATGTTTATAGGACTTTCTTGTTGTTTCGTTATTGTATCGACGACGAACTTTCATTCGAATTATTACAAGTAATGCGATTCCGCAGTGAATATTTCGTTTGTAAAAATCTTTTCGTCACGTCTTTACGAATTATAATCTCTCGACGGAACGATTGGATTTAGACGGATTTTTTAAAGGGAAAAAATTCCGTAGAAACGTTCGTCTCCTATATACGATACACATAGCGTACATTATAGAGTGAAAAATAAACGAGCGGTGGTATACATGTCGCAGCAATCGCCCGAAATCGGCCAGAACTCGAATTCGCTAGTGACAAACTAATTAGGTTTTACTAAACTTTTCGTAAAATCTAGTTTGGATTTTATTTATCGTGTACAATGTTATTAATTACAAGTCGGTCTCAAAGAACGCAATCACACGGTTGGAAAACGATTTACTTTTACGTACACATTCTCAAGACAAACTCCTAACGTATTGAAACGAAATTAGTGATCAGTGTTTGATTTTGTTTTGGTGCATTAAATAATTAGAGAAAAGTTTTCAGAATGATCTATCTAACCTCAGCATTCCGTCCATATAATATAGTCGAACGAATTTTCCGAATCCGGCACAAGCCGATTTCCGCGAGACGTTCGTACCCCGGCACGTTTTCGCCGAGAACTATCGGATGATGATTTTTATGTTTTTATACGCGCGGAACGTACGATTTTGGTCATTGATTTTATACGATCTACGATATTTTCGATACGCGTTCGCCGAAAACGAAATGATGAACGGTTCGCGTTTCGATCGAACAGGTATGCGCGTAAATAGTAAATAAACGCTGTACACTTCGCTGCGACGAATGCCGACGAAATCCGTCGACGTGTCAATTATAATATGACGTTTGTTTGTAAGCGAATGATTCGAGGTAAAAAGTTCCGTGACGTCGGCGGCGCGAACCGTGACGTGAAGTTTCACGAGTATTATTCTCGCGTACAGCAGTTGGTCGCGGAAATCACGGCTGAGAAGTGATCATTCGCGTACCGATTCGAACGTATATATACACACACACACACACACACACATACATACATACATACATATATATACACGGATGTTTGTCGGTTTCCAATTTGAAGCCATTAAAAGTTCATCGCACCCGTACACACACACACACACACACACACACACACACATTGTTTTCAAACGCTTGTCTCTCGCGGGATTCGCACGAAAAATGTCTTGAATCTCTAACCGCGAAGACGGAAAATATTTTTCACAAAAGCTCCTCTGTTTTGCCGACTGAAGAGACAGCTGGTAAAAACACGTATTTTTTAGACGTTTTTTGAGAAAGTTAATGAACACACACACACATAAATTTCAAAAGCATTTTCCGCGAAACCCGTCGTGACGAGTGACGGAATTCTTGTTTATATATGTATATATATATACTAACGACGATTCACCTTCGGGACGATTGTACCAAATTTCGTTGGGTATAATGTGAGCGAGTTCACTTGAATAACCGACAAACAAACAAACGACTGTGCGTGACGCTAGTATTGTATTCTAATCAATGAAAATAATATATATTGACGAAATATAATTTTCAGCTTTTAAGCATAAAAATTGACCACGTCCAACTGAATTTTCGTCATTTTTGGATAGTTTTTCCTCGTCTTGAAGGAAATTACTGGAAAAATCGAAAAACGTGTCAAAAAAATCACGTCGTTGTAAAACCAATATAATCATGACCGAATGATTGAAATTAATGTTGAAAGAAGATGAGGAAGTGGAAGACCGAAGAAGTGGTTGGATGCAAATGGATGCAATACGAGGACTGCTGGTGTGCGCGTAGATGTCGTGAGAGATCGTGCCAAGTGGAGCTTTAAGACACAGGTGGCCGACCCCAAACACCTGGGATAGAGACGAGGACGAAGAAGAAGACGAGAATAATTATGACCGAATGGAAATGATGAATAGGTTATAGATATTATATTACGGGCGTATAAATTTCAACAAAATAAAAATGACATCATTCCGTATTCCGGTCAAATGACCGATTCAGCGTCAAACTAAATAACGAAATAAAAACGTAACGAATTAAAACGCAGTAAGCAGACGTAACATTATTTGTAAGATGTTTTTGTTATGTTGTCATGTGTATGAACATAACTGAGACATAGTATCTACGCAAGAATAAACAAAACGGTAAGAAAATTATTAATTATGAAAAATAAATTTTCAAACTTATTTAAGATTCTTATTATCAATAATAATAATTTTGGACACGAAAACGAGGCGATAAAGTCGCATTCGTCGTGTTGTTTAACTCGAAACCGCACGTAATGCTGTTGGTCTCTTCGGCGAATGAAATACGATTGCAGAAAAGGGCGTGTGATTTAACAACGTCATATCGCGTAATTAAACCGAAACAACGCGTGTTAGATTATTTCGACCGATATACAACAGTTGACTACCTCTACCACTCACGTTCGTCGAAACACTAACTTTTTACGTATTTATATGGCCGCTATATACGATTAAAAATCGCGTTTTTGTTCAACTCGTAAATGCGTAACGTTGTACAATTGTACACGCGGGCAGTCTAGTAAGGCGGCAGTCGAATAAAAGTGTTCGTGTACATTGTTGTTCGTATTGTGTTGCTCGTCCGAGAACACGTTTTGTGAAACGTAAAAATAAAAACGTTTATTATTTATACAAATCAAAAACTTGTTGAACTATGAAAACTATAAAACGCACTGCTGAATACATATTCGGAAAAGTGTTCGTTTTCTCAACACGGTTTTCAGAAACATTATTTCAACAAGACTTCTGTTCTTCACTTCCAAACCTAATGGTCTGAAGATGGTCTTCTCGCCTAGTTTTATAATACGTAGAGAACGCAAACAGCTTGAATTGACTTGTTTGTACATTTCCAACTGCTTGGTAGACGACGAAGATAAATCATTGTCGATTCCAAAAGATTCTTGTCGCGTGCAATTGAATTAATCACACGTTTGAAAAACATTCGATAACGTGATTATGACATTAGCGACAACACGGAAATTATCGATTTAAATGAATAAAGCGTCTTCGATTATTGAAAATTGAATACAATATTTTACTGGTAACAGGATTTATGAATATTGCTTTTATCTTTTATCCAATAGAACTCACAACGTTTTTAATTATGATTGTTACACTTGTCCGAAATTGACTGAATGTTTGTAATTTGTACGTTTAAACGCGCGCATTATCGAAATTCCACTGAAAATGCTACTGAACACTGTGAATAACGATTTGCAATGTATAAATTGTGATAATTAAAATACGAATACGAAACAATTATACGAGTGCCTGCGGTGGTATAAAAAGAAAATGCTTTTGAAATATTACTCGATTTGATTTCAAAAAATATTTATTTAAAAACATTTCAAATACCGAAATGGAAGATTTACGTCGCCCGCGATCGGACGAGTTGTTAAAGTAAATAATATTCGAACTCGTAAGATAAAAAATTTAAGACGAACTAATTTATCGTGGAAAGTAATTGCTAACGGAATTCACATAAATGCGATGAATATCATTGTCTGCAGTCGACGGTAAGTTCGTATAAGCGACTTCTACAAAGAAAAAATATACACAAGTACGTGTAAATAAGTAACGAAAAACTGACTAACCGACACCCGAATCGTATACGTTTTGATCAAATTGTTATTGTTTTTTACCATAGAAAAATAAAACCGCTATCCGTCGATTATCTAGCACTTATCGCGCACGTCAATTTGTTGTTTTTCCTGTCCGAGTGACCTACGGACAAATTTCCAATATTGTTTTCGCGTCGTTTATAACGTCTTGACGATACAATAATAACGAAAAAAACGTTTTCCCTCCGTGAAAAATTACGTTCCTTAATTTGCGAGAAAAATCGATTTGTTAAACGATTCTCGCCGACTGTATAATGAACAAATGTCACTATCCATCATGAAAAAAAAAAAACTTGTCGACGGGAAACCGTACGTTTTAGTCTTTTTTTTTTTCATTACGTTTTCTCCGATATATTATATTAAAAAAACGAGCTATAAAATATTTCAAAGAAAACGAAAGAAAGAAAGGAAAAAAAGGCAATTAAAAACAGTCGTCGTGACGACGGTATTTCATAAAAGAAAACACGTGAAAGGGCGAAAACCCGTTTGGGAGTTAACGTCAAGACTCCCGCCGTCCGAAACGACAAGTGAATAACATTCCTACCGTCTCTCTTCCGACACGTATTGTCAAACTTCTGTCGTCGAATATACAAACGTATGTATGTGAACACAGTGGCGAAATAACCAGAGGAGACGACCCTCTCCCCCACCCGAAATATTTAAGTGTTTATAAAAAAAATTTAATTAAAAAAAAATATATATATCAACTCTGAGACGTTTAAGGGATTGATTAATGAGAAATGCGATTGGAGAGAGCTCTTTTGAATATCCACGGGGAAATTGATATTACGGTTGAAGAAGTAATGAAAAAATTTGCCGAGAAATGTAAAAAATGTTATTCGTAATTTTGTTTATGTTTCAAACGATTTCATCATAAACGTGATATCATAAATAAACCTATAATTCGCTGAAGCGCATTTTCGTATCTTATCTTTATTTAACTTTAATAAAAAATGATTGAAATGTTAAAAAATAATTCAACTGGATAATTTTTTTTAACCCCCTCTAAAAAAAATTTTTTCCACGCCGTTACGAACTCGTTTTTGCACGGTATTACCGACGTCGGGTCCGGTCGAAGAGAGTTTTTATTATATTTTATTCGTAGCAAACGCTGTGGACGCCAAACGGCTGTGCCGGGAAAGTCGATTCGCGTACACATCCTTTCCCGACGTAGTGTGTCCGCGCGCACGTGCGTTTTAGGCTCCGACGGTATAAAAACGTTCAACTTTCGATAAAGTCTTGACTGCGCGTACACAATGTGCGTTCTTCGACGCCTCACATTAAATTCTAGTCGTGAACTCGGCTTCAAGGATTAATCTTTAAATTGCCGGCTCGCGATATACATTTATGCGCGCGTAATGTTTGGTGAAAATGCCCGTCGTGTTTGGCCGCGTAACAGTTGGACTGCATAGAATCGATGTGCACGGACGACAAACGCACATAAGCGTTTACGCGATTCATACGTTTTGATATTTTGATGTAAAATAAAGACGTAGGCCTACTTTTTAACGAAAATACGTAAATATTTTGAACAGCCTGATTGCGTTTTTAAGAGTGTTTTTGAAAATCCGAAGTACATTTTGTGAATATATTGTTTTTAAAAACATCATAAGTTTTTTTTAGGGATTTGTCCATTATAATAACAATGAACCTAGCCGCAGGGTAAAGCGGATTCGTTTCGCGTGTTTTTCCTTTTTTCCCCTCCTTCCAAAAGCCATGCCAATCTATCCAGCGAGTAGGAAACTACCAGAGTTAAGCGCGCAGCAGTCCGCGAATTTTCGACAGTCGTTAAATTTTATTCCAACTACCGCCGGTAATCTTAGACGTATACATTTGTGAATCTCGTATCTACTAAATATTTTATTTAATACGCGTGGTGTCTGTTGTAATTTTTTTAATTTAAAAATACGTCGTTCTTCGACACGGTTTATTTGTTCGTTTAGTCGTGTCTTTCTGTATGTGCAAATAATACTTTTGGCAAACTAAATTGTTAATTATTTGAACTATTTTTCTACAACAAACGATATTCAACGATAAACCGGACGATTCTCTAGGGATTCCCTAAATTATGTAAATTGCATACAGCTCTGGCTGTTTCTTTGACATAAATATAAAACCGCGACGACATCCGTATTGCATATCTATTGTTTTTATTGGATATCGCCTAATACGAGCACCACGAGCCGTCGCAACCGTTTAGACGAGTACGAACAGATCATTGTCTCACGCAAGTCTAACAACAGCGAAATGAACGTGTTTTGATAGTTTTCCCCGACCGGAAAAACGATAAAAACACGCCCGCTGTAGATACACGTTCCTTTCCGGTAAGTCGTCGCCCGTCACTGACTTATTCCGTTGACAATAATATACGAGTACGAGTGTACGTGTAAAATCAAAATGGCAACGACCGCGTTTCTCCATACGCGTATACTATGCACACGACAATTCTACGACCGTGTTTTATTCAATTCTTATGTACATATATATGTATATGTCGGAACATTCGTCTTTTCGGGAAACGCGATTTTCGAAAAACGAGGTGTAAAACAATATATAACGAACCCGCGAGACGCAAAAGTGCTTTTCTTCACCCTCCCCGTCCCGTCAGCTCGGCGGAAACGTGTCCGTTTTGATTAAGACCGATACGAGGTAAAGGATACGGTCTTGTTCTCAAGAGTTGTTCGCAACGACGACGACGACGACGACGACGAAACATTACGCGCACCGCCATAATACGACCGATAAACTTGTGAAAAATCACGTCGTTTCCGAACTTCGGGTTCCGTTGTACGTGACGCCGCGACCGTTTTACGCGTATATTACGCGAACGCGAACGACGCCGTATTGACGTTTTAGATATTTCATCGCGATCCCGTAAAGTTTGTTGACCGCGCACGAACTTGACGGGATGAAATCGAAAGAAGTTATTAGACGTTCTACGTCTAACCTGTAAAATTACGCGTGTTGAAACCGAGCCAAATGTGTGTTATATACGAATTGAAACGGTGTTAAATGGATCGGCAGAGACGCTTTCCCCGAATAAAACGAATAAAACGGAACGAAATGGCACAAAACAATTGATCGGGCACGGACGCCGAAAAGACTTTCGAAAATATTTACGGCGCTTGTTTAGTGATAATAGGTGCGCAATAAATCCAAGCGAGATAATAATCTCGAGGCGAACAACGAGGAAATCGAAAAACTCGATTTTCGGCGATATATTATATTCTTCCGGATTGTTTGACAGCCTTCATTTTCGGCGGCGCGTGTAAGTCGAACGAAAACCGAACGACAGAAAACATTTATTTGAACGTTCCGTGCGTATTTTTCGAACACTCTGTATGTTCACGTTCACGTTATACGTCGTACAAAAAATAGGTATCTGCGCGTACCTGCGACCTGTGGCGGTGGCCACGTGGTGGACGGGCGGGCGTTAGGGGACGACTCGATCCATAAAGTAAGTTCACGTGTGTTACGCGTTCGCGTGTTTGTAAGTTCGTGTGTGTTTATTTTGCTGCCGTGACTATAAATATAAATATATATACGTTATAAACGCGATCTCGACCTCTTGACAAGCACTGCACGATCCGAACACACACGTAAATTATATTACTACGTGTGTACGATTTTCGATCATTTAATTTTCTAGTTCTATATAATAATCATTGTTCCGGTTATAAATCGTTATCATTATTATTTAAATTAAATATCGTTTACAATAAAACTCGATTTTATATTATATAAATAAATATATTTGTCGACAAACGACAACGTATTAATTGAATTTTAACAATCCGTCTTTTAGAAAACTTTTTTGGCGATAAATATCATGATTTTTTTTTTTTAATAACGTCATTATGGTAAATTTATATATATATATAGAATATAAAGACGGATCTAAAGTGGTTAGGTTAGGGTATGGGTTAAAACCCATTTAGTAACAATTCGCTCTGACAAAATCGTTGTGAGACTGGCCGGTTTAGTACTGAAAATATTTGTAGTAATACCTCTTCCAAAGAGGTAAGTTTTCGAATTACAAATTTCCGACGTAGGTTAGGTTAGATCGATGGAAATTTCCTCATTCCGAACATTTTTCCGCCTATGGCTAACTTATCTGTCACGCGTCTATACACGGTAAATTTTAATTTCAAAAAACGCCGTCTCCATTATTCATGGACATATGAGGTGAATGATTTAAATCGCAATCAAATAAATATAAGCCTTTATCAAAATGTCACTATGTAGGTTAGTGGAAAAGCTTGCACGTGCCAATAGTAATTGAAATATTTTGACAATTAACAAAACTGTGAGAATTTTGTGAATAAGTACAATCGTTAAATTCAAAAAATGTCGAAGCAATTCGACATAAATAAATGATCGTTTTTCGTTTATTGCCTTCTAGCCATCGATGATACGATAATATAATACAACGATGTTTATTATGAAATTACACATAAAAATATCTTGAAAATAAATATTATAATACGTTTTCGATTTTAGAAAAATCCGTTTCCGGTAAGCGAATAACAAAATAACTCAATTGAGTTTTATTCTTTTTATCCCTAACAAGATTTGTGTTGCGAATCGAATATAGTCTTATTACGAAACTCAATAAAAAATGCATTTAAAATTAAGCGTAAATGTATATATATCGTATCACGTAACGATTAAAAGAATTTGTTTTAACATTTTTCCGCGCGGAAACAATGAATTTCGTCGTTTTTTTACTCGTTCCAGCTAGAGATAACCGCGAGATATTTAAACACCGTTTAAAATTTATGTACGTCATCGTTTACGTGAAAATGTAATTTTTGTATTTATTTATCTCAGTATTTAATTATATTTTATCGACCGAATTCAAGACGACCCAAGATCCAACCTTAACACTGAGTATTTTTAAACAACGACTTTTAATTCCATTGCCCAAGTAAATTTCGAAACGTAATAAGTTCTCGTTGTGCGTGCGTATACACGGCATACTTGCGCCGACACGGTCTCTCGTATAAAATAATCATAACAATTAATTTAATCGAGTTATTTCGGCTAAAAATGATTTTTTTTTTTTTTGTAGATTCTCGTTTAATAACCGCGCTATATATATATATATATATATATATATATACTTATATATACGTTATCTGCCCACGCCGAGAAGTATAAATTTCGAGTGATTTTATTACGCTTACGTGCCCCCTTACTTTCTTTATTTTGTTCGACGTAAAAAAAAAAAAACAAACGAAAATCTTAAACTTGTAAAAAGATTTAAAGCGTTATTTTTTCCAGAGGAAAAAACATGGTTTCGCTTAGCCTTATTTCCACCGACGAAACAACGATAAAAAATTCCGCCCGAACTCCGTATACTCACGGGACGATCACGTGAAGTCACGCGAGACACCGGTATACGAGAATTCATAATCCGCTGGTAACGCGTCGAATACATACATACATACATACATACATACATACGTATACGTGTATACAAATAGGGGAAACGTGCGTGCTCGTGACAGAAGAACGCGCAAATGCCGAGCGAAAAGGCGGACGGAAAAACGAGCGATTTCCGAACGGGACGAGTGCGTTTCTCCCGGACGAACAACCGACGATGGGCCGTAGTACGTTTTTACATCTTTTGTGCACCGTTCACGACAGCCGAACGAACGGGACGAAACGTACAATAATTTACATATTGCGCGCGCACGGGATAGCAGCGCGACGATAATCAACAGCGGTAAATAATACGAGCGTCCGTCGGTGTATGTGTGTGTGTGTGTGTGTGTGTGTAAAACGAGAAACTCGAAACGTTTATTCGTACGAACGACGAACTAACACTTAGCGTATAAATTATTCAACGAAACGGGCCGAACGGACAGGTGAAATAATTATGGAGAAGCGCACATATATATATATATATGTTGTATTCGCAGACGTATTTCAAACGCGCCGTTTTCAAACCGCGTTGTAAATACATTTACGTTCGACCGAAATGAACACTTTTTCGCGGTGCGGACGATCATCACTGTTATCGCGTTTCGGTTCTCCGTTGCGCCGGCAGTGTCCTCGACGGGTATGATGGCGAACGCGACGAAAAATAAAAATAATAATATCAGTTTTCGCACGATTTCCGTGCGTTTCGGAACGAGCTCCTCGGACGTATACGGCGATATTTTTTTCAGTGTCCGTCGACCTAGTAACAACGACCTGTTCGGAATCGTTTTCTTTTCGTCGTCGTTTTCGAATTCGAAACGATCATTAAGCTTTATACAAAGGCGTTTAAATTTAAATCGAATGTCGTCCGAAGAGCGACGCGTATTATTTTTTTCCGATTTTATTTTTTAGATTTTCATAGACCGTCCATCAGGTTTGAAACGTCGATGAAGATTTTAACGATTAATATTCGATTTGATTTGCCTGCGATTTTAAATAACAGCGGTCTTGCATTATTCAATTAGGAAAATACAACTGATTAAGACATTTGTTTTACTGCTAGTTGAAAAACTTTTGATCTTTCACTACGTCACGTTACTGAAAGTTAATTTTTAACTTGACTTATATTTCTTAGGTCAAATTTAATTCAAAACATAAAGAGTTAAAAAAAAAAAATTGTCGTCTTGGCCGGCCTTGAACATGTGTATTTCAACGCTCCTCCGAGCAAAATAGAAAACAAAATTTAAAAAATCGACTATAATAATAATATACGGGTCGGCCTAATAAACATAAATATGTTATAAGTATACATTTCCTCCGCGCGCGAGGGCACCCGTCTAGGCAGATATGTATATTAAATTAGAAACGTGTAAAAATGAACATAATTTTTTAACGCAGTTTTAATTGAATCGTCAAAAATCAATTTCCACAATAATCTAGATAAAAGTCTAACTGGTTCGAATTTTCGCCTAGCTTGTAGATTTAAAAATTGTACAACAAACACACCGAAACCTACTTTAAATGTTTTTCACCAGCGACATCCGAATTTCAGAATTGCATTGTGTTATTGTAATTTTTTTTGTTTTTACATATGTTTTCGAATCTCCGTTGCAAATCGAAAAACTTTTTTCAACACCAATAAAAACAACGAATTATTCCATGTATATCGGTCCGGTGTCAACCTTCGTCGAGTCGAGGTTTATATTCTCGTGAATTTATTCGATATTCACCTCGTAATATCGCAGCCAACGGTTCCAAACGTCGACCGTCGCACACGTGGCGAAGAACACCCTTCCAGCGTTTCAAATTAGAAAAAGACCGAAAAATGCCAAAGAAAATGTCACGTAATACGAATCGAAATCATAGCCGATATAGCTTCTTCGAACGCGACCAACAGGGGAAACGAATATGCAACGTCCAAACTCTAACGACGTGTCCAAAAAAAAAAAACCCCCCCCCGCTTCCCGATACGAAAACATACGCACACGTCGTTCAACGGACGTGGCGTTTCGCCGAGCAATCATAAATTCGAGCGCGAGTGAATACTAATACTTGGCTACGTGAATAATATAATTCCGTTGAAAAGTTTACGGCTCGACTTGTGCCCTTACCGACTACGTTTCCGCTCGTACGCCTAACGCGTACATGTCGTCGTGTACTATATATATATATATATATACATACATCGTCTGTCGTCTTATGATATCACTGTTTATTTATAAACGTTTTACAATAATTGTTTACGAGTTCCGAATTCGCGGCGGCACCCAATTGCGGTTAATCACCCAACACGGCGATCGATTAAAACACGCCGTTCCCATTAACGCGCGTGAACCAACTGTTGATGTCGCCGAACGTTTATAATAACCGTGTCTTTTGTTTGCTCGTCGTCGGCGTGTTATTTTTTTATTTCTCGACGATTTTCATCTCAAAAATGTTTAACTTTATCTCTATTTGCGATGGTCCTGCGACAGCGTACGTATTTTACACGATATGTGTTAGCAACACGGGTTTCGTTAAAACTCGTGGGAGATTCGCCGAATGATTCGCGGCACTTCAGCAGTCGGTTTTAGCAACCGTCGTTCCGGTCACAACTTCGACGGCTATAAATTTACAGCGATAACCATCTCTGACTCGCGCGTTAAAAACAAAACGCTCCGAGTGAACAAGTTTATACACTGTGTGTGTACGTGTATGTAGTGATGCGCGTCGCACACACTTTAACGACGTCTTAAAGTACATGGAATTGTGCACAACGAAACCGAAACAATAGACGACTGGGATTGTCATCGTTTCCAGTATGTAATGCTGCTCGAGAATATTTTTATCACTTAACCTACTCTCGACTCCATCTCATCGAATGAAGACGAGATCGCAGGATCGGGGAAAAAATGACTTGCAAATTAGGATTAGGTCGGAACGGGTACTAAAATGACGAGCTGAAAGAACTGTTTAACGGAGAACGTATTGTCGAGTACAACCTCAAAGGACAAACTGGTCGGGACGTGTACTAAGATCAGAAAATTTCGCGATAAAAACGCCGTTAGAATTCAAACCAGACCTGAGCAAGACAAGAAAAACAGGGCATGCGAGTGCTGGGACGGTTAATAAACCGGAATTAGTTTTGGGAAACCAAGTGGGACGGATTAGCCCTTGACGGCCTCCAAAAGCTAAAGACGAGATTTTGACGAGACCTAATCAATCAATTCGCCAATTCAACGTCGATGTTCGCGAACGACTTTTGACTAGTGTCCGCACGCGAAAACAAACAAAGCGCGTACATAGACGATGACTTACTAGCGTCGTGGCGTGTCGGAACCGGACCATCTGCTCGGTACGCTGGTTCTGTTGTTTCATTATTCTGGACATGCGTTCGATGCGCTGCTGACTAGTCATGTCCACCCGGCGCTGGTGCTGTTGCTGCTGTTGCGTGCGCTGTCGGACCGTCGGCAGTTCGGACGCGTACCGGCGGCACTGTTGTTGCTGCTGTTGTTGTTGTTTCTGCTGCAGCTGCTGTTGCTGTTGCTGTTGCTGTTGTTGCTGTTGCTGCGAGTCGATCCTGGCCCGGTGGTGGTACGGGCCGGCGGTCATCGACTCTTCAGAACCGCCGGCAGCGTGGTGTTGCCTGCAGAACACGGTGGACAACGGCACGGCCCGGGCCACCAGGTTCTCGGCCGAACCGACGGACGAGTCGTCGTAGAACCGTTTCAGGTTCATCAGGTCGCCGAAACTGCCGGTCGAACCTTTGGGGGCACACAACACGCGTCTCTTACAACCGAACCGGCTTTTTCCCGCAGATTTTTCGCACCCCCCCCCCCCTCCACAGGTCGTTTATTGTAACCGCAATTATTTTGATCACTATGCTTCCGTACACGAATGTTTTCTCTTGGAACGTCTTTCGCGTCGACCTCGCGACGGGGAACCCCTCGCTTTACTCTCCAAGTAAGACTAATCGTGTCTTAGGATATCGTTAAAATTATTCTGGAACGTAACCATGAACGAAGCCGGCTGTGTAAATATTAATTTTTTTCCTCACATTTTCTCGAGATAGGCATATTTGCACACCGCATGAACGTAACGTGTTTCGAGTGCCGTTCGGTAGAATATTTAGTCGCTTGAAAACGACATTCAGAAAAACACCGTCTATTGGAGGTGACGAATCGCGGGCACGGAAATTCAAAAGTTTTAAAAACTATAACGTTAGTAAGTATTTACGAATTAATAATAACGGTAAAAATTAAGTAAATTTAAATTAAACACGCGGAAAAATCGTACGAGAAAAGACGTTACACGTGTTCGTCGCCACGCGCTCTTTTTTAAACTGTTTTCAACGAAATGATTAAAAACTATACTCCGAACACCCACGAAACCGTGTCGCGCGGACGAGACGAATAAAATTTAATTAAAAAGAAAAGAAAAGAAAAGAAAAAATATTTTCATGTTTTTGCCGGTTTTACAAGCGTTTCGAAACGGCGAATCTTCTTAACGCGCACGAGGATTACACATTTTGTTTTTTTAAGCTGCTGCAGGCCAATTTTACCGTGTTGTTCTTTCCCATTAACGTTGTTTTTTTAATATTTCTATCGTAATATACGTGTGTATGTATATACGTTGTCGTTCCAAGGTGTATTATTATTTTATTTTTGTTAACGATTATTTTTGTTTTTTCAACACACGTTAAATTCTCGAAGTGATTACACGTGCGAGGAACAACTTCAGACAATTCAACGAACAGTTTTCGAAAACAACAACGTGTTTCCGGATTTTCATATTTTCGGGACGAACGAAATGAAAAAAAAAACGTATCGAAGGTACTCTCATAGGAATTGGTGGATGGGGGGAGGGGGGGAGGGTGCAAGGGACGAGGGACAGAACGTTACCGTACCCGACACCGTCCGACCACCTAAGCCGCTACCGTCGCGCTCGGAAGCGTGTACGATGTGGACTTGGCTCGCGGCGAAACGAGGCGTGGTGCGCGTTTTCGGGGCGGCGGAACGCAATCGATAACGCAAGAACGCCGCCGTCGTTGTCGTTGTCGTTGTCGTCGTCGTCGGCGGACTTGTTCGCTTTGCGCGCGGAGTTTTCGGCGAATGAAATTCTGATTAAAAAATTGTCCCATCCCCCCCCTCCCATCCTCTTCCCGTCGCATCCCTTTTATGGTCTACCGCGTCGGGACCGGGAAAGTTTTCCCGTTCGTATAAATAACCGTCGCCCGAACGTGTATCGCGTAAACGGTTTCCACGCTAATCGGTCCGCGACTGCCACCATCGGATTAAATTTATACGACAGTTGTCGGCGGAACGCAAGCGAAAATATATCTATATATATATCCGAAATCGGTTACGACCGACCGATTACCGGAACAGTGTTGGGGGAAAGGACGACGTCCGTAGACGTTCGTTCAACGTTAACCGTTCAAATACGTTTCCTACCTCTTCGGCCCGATCTAGAGGGATCGGAAAAACCGACTCGTCTACGTCGAAAACCATTCGAAAATTTCAAGACGTGCGATCCAAACAAGTAGACGGCCGAATTCGAACACGTTCGAAGTGGGATTTCGCGTGTCCGCACACTGTTACGACGCACTATCATTCACGTTTCGCGTAAACGCGCCGCGACGAAAAACACGGCTTTACCTAACGTACGACCCACCCATTAATAAACCGCAACACGTTTCGCTAATGGCCATAAATCCGAATTATTTCGTTCGCGCGTGGTTCGTGGTGGACATTAAGCAAAAACTAGTTTCGAGGAACAAACCGAATATTCGATTAACTCGTTAAGAATTACAACGTTTCGAAATATAATCCGATTGGACTGTTTGTTAGGTACTACAATCACGGTGAAATATAATCGTTATTTACTGTACGCGTTGACCGCTGTTAGGCGATTCGAAAGATTTAAACGTCCATTACGACGTCAAAAACAATTATCAATTGGTTTCTTCCCCCAATGCTGTGCGGACAGTATGGGGGTTAGGTTCACGTACATCAGGACATCACTGGAACGTATACATTTTCACAGTCGCGTTCATATTTTGAATTTTAAATGAAAAAAATGATGAATCATTGTATTCGAAAACGATTCTGAGCGACTTTTATAGATTATGGCACTTATTACAAATGATATTGAAGAATTTTCGGAATATATATATTTAATCTTATATTACATTTTCAGCGCTCGAATGCCATTTACGAACTTCAAATCCGAATAAACGAAACGTTCCGAAAATTGTTGTGTAACGGATTAAATGTTATGGCTGTGTACAACGTTGAGTTACATTAGCTTTATTGAAATCTCCGATCACACAGTCAGCAATTATACACATTTTTCTAAATCAATAAGTTTTTCCGTTTAAAATGTTAAAATAAATACGATTTGAAAAAATAAAATAAAAAATTGTTTCCTACTACAGTTGTATACAGTACAACACGATTATATATATTGAATTGGTCCGTTTGAAAAATGGTTTTCATGGCGTGTATTGTATTTACCAATGCACTAGCGCGTTACTCGACGCACGATCAGAAATTCTCGTTCCGTCGATGACGTGACGTGGCACATTCGACAGACGATAAATTGTTAACAGCACGCGCGACCGTCGGCGCGTGTGGATTGTTGCGAGCCGGAAAAGAAGACGAAAATTAAAAACGATTGTGCGTTTTCCGAAAGAAAGTTTCGAATTTCGAACGCACGCACTAACAGTGCCATAATATAAGTCCAATAGTCAGCGGTTAAATCGTCGGCCATTTATGACTGCGAGTTTAGTTTTAGAAAACAAATGCAAATTTGAGGACTGATAAAAATAAATAATCGATTTGAAAGACGTCCGAATACAATTAGATCGTAGAGATTTGTTTCTATTTTAAGTGAAATCTATTTATTTAGCAGACAGAAAGACATGTATGCGAGTAATTTCCTGCAGCAAAGTCCCGATCGTTTTTGACGAGAATAATTTTAATCATGACGAATTCTCATCGAATATCTCGGAACGTTTATCGTTGAAAAACAGAGTGGACCAACACGTGTATTTGTACACTCGTACTATGTATACTAGTTTTTGTCGACGAAATTTGTCGTAACGTTTAAATGAAAATCGCGAGTCCGTTTACGAGTATCCGCTCATCCCTAAGCCCCTCTCGCGACTGTTTAACAGTCGATATATTTTATAGACGTGCGCGAGGCCACATTAAACGGAATATTCTGCTGGCGGTACGCATAAAACGTCATAATTAAAGAAAAAAATACTTTCGAGTCGACTTAACATATTATATATATATAGTTTTGCGCGGCAGAAGTTCGTGGCCGCCGTTTGGATAAATATTCATTAAAAGTTTACGAAAACAGTGCGCATATACATCATATTTATCTCGCGCGTAAAAACAATTTGGTTTTTCGAAAATAAAAATAATATTAAACGAACTCGTTAAACCGTTAAGGCGGTTCGTAATAAATTCGTACTACGCGTCCGCGGCAACTGAGTGTGGGAGAAACGCGCGTTGTAGTATTATTACGCTAACGAACCGAAAACCGAACTTTAAGCGGCGTGTACGGTAATAACGTTTACAAAGCCTGCGATAATATTTCGCTCGGGAAACTCGGTCGTCGAAATCATTGAAAGCCGGCCAAGGTTAAAACCGGCGCCGGCGAGGGGTGTAATTCTTGTCGGAACACAAAACTCGCCGAGAAATCCTGACCTGACGTTTATCGCGACGTCGTGTACGACGCCTCCGTCTGGGAGCCCGACGAGTATAATTTAAACGGGTACGTTTTCGGTGAAATATCTGAGAAAATAAACGCTTTTCGAACGTGTCCTCTGCATGACCGAACCACTAGTAACGTGTCTCGATGACGTCTACGCAATGTTGCCGCGCGCGTACGGAATTCACGGCCTCCGCGAGTGCTCCGGGGCGCACAGGACGTCCGAGTTTTATCCTCGCGCCAGAAGACTTAACCGAAATATTCACGTTTCAACGTACCTTAAGGTGCGCGGATAGACAAGACCGGTCGACTGAATATACGTCGGAAAACCCACTCGGCCCTCCCAGCCGTTCGTGTGACGGGTCGACGTAAAAATAAAATAAAGACGGGAAATTGCGGATTTTCATTTCCTCGATACGGGTCTCTATTCGAAACGGAAAACGCGTTGTAAAGACTCGTTACGGATGTTTAACGACAAGAAAAAAACGTTTAAAATTCTGAAAAAACGTCCAATACAAATACAGGTTAGGGTTTCACACGGTTTTATACGGAACCAGTAAAGATTCTCGAAGTACTGGTTGAATTCAACTCGTTACGAACAAGCAGATAGCGGACACATTTTCTACGGGCCCTGACGGTCACGTAATTATGGTTTTACATTTTTATACAATGATAAAAAACAATGTTCTCCGTTCCAGTACACGTGACGGGTTTGTACGACGCATAAAGATCGATTGACAAAAATACACGTTTAAAAAAACCATGTATTTGTCAATGCGCGAAAGAAGTGATTAGAAGTGTTTCGGACCGCGGGAAGTTTCGAAACGAGCCCCCCATTGAAGTTAGCTTGGTAATCGCCATGGTATGATTTTTAAACACGAGCAGCAGGAATTTAGTGAAGACGAATCTATTCTAGCTCGAGCCGCGCCTCGTCCTGTTCCTGCAGGACGACGCGGCGTACTGTCCCAAGGACGGGCGTGTTATCCTCGTGCGCGTCTCTGGAAAACGACGTTCCCTGCCCTCCCCAGACGTTCCTGTTCCGATCGGGCGGCGACGTGGAAACGACACAACACGGTAAAATGGACGGGACAGACGCGCGTCAGCCGTTTACCTTTGATAAATAATTTCCAATCCTAACGTTTTACTTGCATACGGTCGGTGTAAAAAGGAAGCCGAGAAACGGACGAGAAATTGCGGATTCTCGCAACCCGACACGGTTTTGAATTCGAAACGGAAAACGCGTTGCAAAGACTCGTTATAATTGTTACGATAAGAAAAACAAACGTCCGATACGATATGGGTTAGGGTTTCACACGGTGTCATACGGTAACAGAAAAGATTCCCGAAGCGCTAGTGGTTTTTGGTGAACATTTAACGTGGTCTCCAAGTACAATCGCGTGCTTACGAAACAATCCAACTCGTACACGACATTCAAAAATACGAACGGTGGAAGTTCAGTGAAAACTAATGGCGACGTCGGAGATTCTAGCGGTTCGCCGATTTCGGGTGTTCGTGACGCGCGCGCGCGCACACACACACACATATATGTGTACCTGCTAACGAGTCGGATCTGTTCAGGTCCGTCAGGCTCGAGCCGCGCCTCATCCGGTTCCTGCAGGACGACGCGGCGTGCTGTCGCAAGGACGGGCGTTCGACGGTCGGCGACGGTGCCGACGACTTGGGCACGTCGGCAGCGGCGACGCGCCGTCCACCGCCGACGATCATCGGGAACACCGACGTCAACTTGATCCTGCGGCTGGACAAAAAACCGCCGCCGCCGCCGCCGCCCGTCGGCGAGTCCATGAGACCGGAACGCGGTCGTCGTCGTCGTCGTCGGCCCGTAACGCGGCACACACGTTCGCCGGGGCTTCGCACGTCGCACTCGGAACGCGGAACGGTATCGTTTGACGTGCGGTTTGTACGGAAATAATAAATAATCTATGCCGCCCGTGTGCGGAACGACGACTATCGGTTGCCGGCGTGCGACGATCGTGCGCGACTCGGACGAGGAAGGAAGACAGAGTGACCGAGAGAGGGAGAGAGAGGAAAAAAAAACCGAAATAAATACGAAACAAGACCGGACGCGACGGGAGGTCGTATTATCGCACACGCTGTGCCGGCGCGCGCGGACATGGCCTTTCGATTATCTCGTGTTTTATAAATACGTACCGCACGCTGCGGATGATAACGCGTCGTCGTCGTCGCCGCCGCCGAGGTCTGCGCGCTTTTACGGTCCGCGACACGCCGCCGTCCGTGGATATCGATCGAGAAACGGGGAAAAAAAACGACCACGGAGAATTCGCGTCCGGCACTTGTTGTTAGGTTAGTCTTGCAGTTTTTCGTTTTCGTTGCCAGACGGGCGCCGGGCCTGTGACTTTCACACGAAAACCCGTGTACCTGTGCGTATGTGTGTGTGTGTGTGTACGTTCGGCGCCCGATTCGATTCGAACGGAATAGACCCCTTAATTTCGTCGAGACGTTCCACTCGACGCGTTTTATATTGCCGGACACAGACGCTATGTAGAGCGCGACGACAATGGCTTGTCCGCGACAATCGAATCACGACGCGGACGGAATAAGAGAAAAATTACGTTCTAAACGGAAACCATGTATCTGGCGGACGTACGTAATGACGTTTATTCTATTGATTTGAAACAATACGAACGAATTTTATTCGCTGAAACGGCATACGTCTGGTTATTATTTACGTTAACTCATATCGCGACTGCCATATATATATATATATAATTCGAAAATTGGCCATAACCGATATATCGTTAATTAATTGGTACGGAAGAACGTGTATGTCGAGCAAGTAATAACGACCGTATCGACTCAACGCTGGAAAAGACGTACGCAGAGATTTCAACAAGTCTAACTTTTTAAAAAAATTACAAAAATATAAAACTCCGAAAAAATGTGATACGACGTTAACTCCGACAAAACCAACATTTCGTCGTGTTATTATATCGTATAATATAATACGATCGTGTTTTCACGTTTTTCCTGTTTTTATAGTACTTCTCGCGCCGTTCGGTTTTTTTCAACCCTATAGAAATGTGCTCGCCCGACCGCATTCTGAATTCATATTTATTATATTAACACTAATTACAAACGCGCGCGGGCCTTTATTGCGAAATGTTTTACTTGAAAAGCCGCCACGCACGAAACGACCACAATAATATACCGAAACGCGACAATTGTATACCACGTTATACACTACAGAATGCGTTCTAACGATAGAATTTTGTATTTAAATAATGTAAGTTTCGCAATTCTAACCGTGATGACAATAATCGGGATCACTATCGTTCGGAGATTACATATAAATGTCACGGGCCAACAGTTGTCCGCCGCATTTAATTCCGGTAACTTTTGGTTTTCCAAACGTCGACCAGTTTTGTTTTTCCACACAATCTGATGAAATCGAAATAGACAAAAATTGTATTCGATAGATATAGGATAGCTGGTCATAACTACTTCGATCAGAAGTGACATTCAACTGCCGGACTTCAAAATATTTGATTCCTCCGAGAGAGTACGTTTCCAATATCACAACTCACAGAGGTCTACACAACCTCTTCTGTTCAACGCGTATTGATGGTAAACACGCTTGTTTTTACTCGGTAAATATTCGTTGGATTTTCAAAATCAGCACGTGTACATTCCCATAGCGTTCTTTAAACATTTCTAATAAAAATCGTAGATTGCCGTTTTAAAATCGAAAGTTTGAAAGTCTACACATAATTCGGATAACGAGTTTTGTTCCGCATGTTTTTACTCGATTTACGGTGTGCCTTTAATAATATATATATATATATTGTATACTGAAATATAAACAGAGCGAATCGACAGGAAATACCCGTGCAAGTAAGTACACGCAAAACTGTGTTGTTTGAAAGTTCCACGTCGTTCTTATATATATATATATATATATGTGTGTGTGTGTGGGTGTGTGTGTGATTAATAGTTTTTAATACATCTGTCTGCGAAAAATACGTGTTTCAAAACCGTATGTAAACTCAGCGTCAATGTTTTCGAAAACACGGGAACCGGACAGAAAATAATAATATGTATACATATAATTCTTCTTTTTACTAGACGTTCTCTTCGGAAGCAGCGTCCACGTCTTTCGCGAGGCGGTGTGTCTCCAATAGTGTCCGTCGTTACGTGTCTAAATTCGGCGACGAAGTGTTTTTTTTGACCGACTGTATCGGCTAATATACTGTCAAATGACACCACGAAGCGCTTAATCGTTTTTCAAATAATATACCAGACAATAAATCGGGATTGTGATTGCATTACGAAAAGGCCGTGCAGACGAAATTCAAGACGGAAACTTGAACAAACTTAGAAACGCTGTCATTGACAAAAAATGTCGTCCACTACAACGACCAACAAACACGTGCACGCAAAATAATATTAATAGTTTTAAACGTCCGTCGAATAATTTGATGAACTGATTCCGTTCGATTTTGCCATCCGTTTCGTGAAAACCACGAGACAGTTGAACTCCGTATTTAGTATTCACATTTACCCAAGTGAAATATTGTTTTATGTGTATTATTGAAATGAAGAATAGGAGGTTAGGTTAGAAGAGGGAGAATAAGCGAATACACGGTACAGCGTATATAATACACAACAGAATGCAACGTTTTTTGTATTCTTATTGTTCGTGTCTCGCCCATATGCGCACAGACCTGACCGCGGCCTTGCGCTACTCGACTCGACTCGTCATGACATGTTACCGCGTCGCAATTCACAGAATAAATACACAATAGTATTATGCGCTCGGTACACGAAACGCATTCAGAAAATGAATTTTCCTTCTCTTCGCGACCATTTTTCCTCCCTGCCACCCAGTCACAAAAACCAAAAAAATAATAATATGTATAGAAGGAAAACACAGTACGACGACCGAAAAACCGAAAACGAATATTATCGAATCAACGTATTTGGACATTTTATCAAAAATAAACGAGTGTAAAAAAAATGTTGAATTTACGTTAAAAATTAAAACAATATACACTAAAATTTTCATCATGAAAGCCCGAAAAAAGTTTTCTTCTTTAACTGAACGTGAAATGGGTAAATCATGGAGTTTACTATGGTCTGACTGCCGATTGGGGCTTTTACGCATAACACTATAAATATTTAGTTTTGTATTTTAAAAACAATCACCGCCGACTGTATTGTAAATAATAAAATAGTTTGGGCGATTTCACTCAGTCCCCGTACCCCGTAATTCTGTTAAGTCATATGATGAGAAAGTCATTTACACGAAATTTGAATACGTTTAGTTAAAATGTTTTTTTCTTCTAAAAACCTAATTCGAAATTGTTCGTTTCCGTTTGAACGCAACACGAATCGCGAAAAGTTTCCGTTTTGTGTGTATATATACTAATAAGATATATTTGGATTGCAGTGAATATACATATAGTCGTAGGCATACGAGTATTATAACGAGCGTATACGTGCACTCGACCTACATAACGTTAAACACTGATAACTATATTACAAAGCAATTAACCGTACACATAATACATCAACAGAAATGAACTATACAATCGAATTAATTACGAAGCTCAGACCGCTTTGATCGGCTATGGTACGTACAAGATTTTAATAAAATAAAATAATAAAATTAGTATACGCGCGCGCGATTTCTGTTACGATCTAATTTCAAAAAAATTACTTATTTATTGAAAACTAGATAAATTCGATTAAGGATTTTAAAAAGAGATAAATTACGCATATAACTATTAGCCTTTAGCATGTAATTGTGTACGAGTACGACGCAGTAAATACCCGAAATCAGCTACAACTGGAACTTACTGATTACGCCCAAGAGTCTTTATAAGAACACGTGTTCGCTGGGTACGTCTAGTTCGTATTAATGGCCATTAAACAATGTGACAATGTTAAGGAACAATCAAATACTTGAAAAATTTGTTTCGCGTAAATATAAATTTTAAGAATAAAAAGATATTTAAAAAATAAATAAATAGGTTAGTGCGCGTTCGTTAAGCACCACATTAAATGAAAATAAAATATTATTATTTATTATGGTACACGGCAAAAGTCTTTAAATATTTAAAATCATTTCTAAACGACAACAATTTTTTTTTTTTTTTAATACATTTTAATAATTCTTAAATATTCGTTCGTTCTTTAAAACTGTTTAATAATTAATGATTATATTAACGATAACAACAAGACTAGTATCTCCCGTGAGACTGTGTGTAAATTTTAATTTTAATTTTAAACTAAAAGGTTTAACTACGATCTAGACGCGAATAAGATAATTCGGATTTAATAAACCGCAGCTGTAAAATTAAGAACTTACGTGCGCGCGGTAAAAACGCGTTTTTACAAACACTCTTAGACGCGACTAGTTTTAACCGATGAATTTTATTTTTGATAATTATGTTAAAATCTTAAAAAAAAACCTGCAACTTCTTCAATAAGTATATTCTAATCGTATACAGACCCGCGGCAAGAGATAAAATATCGAATACAACAAACACAATGTTACCAAGACTTGGGGTTTAACGGCCAAAGAGAAACGCGCTCGTATGATTCGATATTTGAACGTTTTTTGACGAATTAAAAACAAAATAATTTAATTTAAGAAATACCCAACAAACAACAATAACGTTTAAAATTTAAATGCCACAGGATTTAAAAAACAAAAATACATTATTTACAGTTGTCGAGGAATGAACACGATTCAAGATATACATACACGTTTTTATAATATTTAAATCCAGAACGTTCTTTTTTTTTTTAACATTTATGGAAATCGGTAAAAACAATAAGGACGTTAGAAAACGAAAAAATGCCTAATCGAAAATGTAAACACGTGGTTCGGAAAGAAACTGGCTGAACGGACAAAAAAAAATGCAGTATTTTTTTCATAAATTTCCGTTATATATTATCATACGAGTATTGTGCGTAGACGAGTGTGTACGAACGAACCAGCTCGAAAATCGAAATCGTTACTAATACGATAAAAACGAACGACGTTTCGAAAGATACGCGCGTTTTGCCGTTCTTTCTCCGCGAAAAAATATTTCGTTTTCACACGATGACGGTTGGTGCGTATATTATGTTACGATATAATATACGATGTCGTTCAACATAATATCACCTGAGGCACATTTATTTATTTATTTTTTGTACATATATATATATATACTTTTGAAAACTTCAAATCGTCATCGTAATGACTGAAAAGGCTTATGGTTAAGACTTATTACAGCTCTAAAAGACGTAAGAAAAGACAACCGAATATATTATACGTGCACGAACATCATATTACATGCGACGTACGTAATAAATATAATTTTACTATTGCCATTGTTTTCATTGTTTTTTTTTTTTTTTTATTCGTGAATTAGTATACGACAGGAAAAAATGGATCCTAATGAATATTTTAATAAAAATTAGCGTTAATTAAGTTACATTATCTTTCGACGTTGGGTATTATGATTTGAGTTAACGCATAACTGACGTGTGCGACCTAACGTAACGTCGAGACTCGCGAAAAAAACAAATGTCTAAAACTCGACGGACGTGGCTTAAATCACGTGACGAGACACCGTCTATACGATACCAGAGAGTGTATATAATACGTATATAGTGAAATATCGTAATACGTTATTATGTACAAATGTACACAATTGATATTTGACATACGATTTTCGGACGCTCGCGTATTTAACGGCGGTATTGTCTCGTGTAATTTCGGACCTCTCGACGACGGTTGTACATTGTTATTATTGTTATTAGGATTTCACTTGTTATTACACAACGACCGCGAAACAATTGTCGCCGACCGGGACTGCGAAATATTTTGCTTTGTTCCGGTTTGTCTAACCTAACGCGTAATCGTTGTCCCGCGAATCTAAGTTTTCCGACGTTCGCGCATACTGTTGTTAACAACGAGTGTTACGATTCTACGCGTATACATGCGCTTTCCGAACTCTATATACGCGTAGAAACCCGAATCACGTTACGCGCTGTTGGAAAAACAAATCGGGTAAAAACACGTATATAAAATGTACGTGCGTCTCCGATCCCGAATCGAGAAGAAGTGTTATAACAGATACTACAAAAAAGGATATGACATCTAAGAAAATTGTTGTCTTTTTAAACAGATTTAAAATGTCTTGGTCTTACGCTAATTTCTCGAAGACTATATTGCAGAAAAATTTTGAAGTCAAAAATCTCCTAACAAAAAAAAAAATTGATCATGGCGTGTCATCTGAAAGATAAATATGACAATTATTGATTTGATCGGATTTTGTTACGTAAATATCGATTGAAAATGTTAATAAAAAATTAAGTTTATCAAAATGTAGGGATAAACGTGATTGGTCGATCAGTCAATGGTGGAAGAGAACACATATTTGTAGTTAATTTTTGTATACAAACAAACTATATAAAAACAACGTCGAAATAATTTTAATTTACACCACGTACAAGTTGTTATGCGATATATATTTGTTTATCGATGAAATATTCCGGTATAATGTATCACGTCCAGATTGTACTTTTCCTAAAACGATAAGAGCGAATAAAACCCGTAAAGCTGATGAGTGCTGTGTACTCCCGTTCGTAACAACTGTGAAACATATACGACGATGGGTTTAATTTCGAAAAGTCGAAAAAACGGATTTCGCGCCGAAACGTTTTATATATATATTCTTAGGATTCGTTCGGAGACGTATCTAAAAACGAAAGGCTATTCATTTTGCGACTTGCGCTCTTATCGACTTCATAAGAATAGCGTCGTGCGCACGAGAAAATGTCCTACCGAAATAAATAAATACAACGGTACGGTCCCGTCGAAGAACAAACAGAAAGAATCCGAAACGAGAACGACGAACGGCGACGGACCGCGAGACGCCGAAATGCGTGTGCGTTATTAAAATTATTGCCCCGAGGATAGGCGACGATACCGATGTTTGGTAAAAAAAAAAAGACCACTCTCCGCGGGCTATACGCGACCATTTTATACCAGTTATAACTCGAGTTTATTTTTGTTTTCAATATTAATATTATCTTTTGTTTTATACATATTTGCTCAAAAATTGAAAAACAAAAAAAAAAATCTTCGTTATCAGTATATACATTATATATGAATACGCTCGCGGAAATCGTTTTATACTACGTCGACGCGATATCCTATCATTGTCGTATTCTTCGAAATTTAATGTTCGTGTTTGAAAATTTAAAACAACAACTGTTTATTTCGACAACTCAATATACACGAGTCGTAGTGTTGTCGAAATCGAAAAACGTTCAAATGAATTATAGTTGTCCAAATAAAAGTACTCGAAATGGAAAATATATTAAAAACAATTGTCCAAGCGGATATATTTAATGATATTATATAGAGCCCCATCGATATTAATTGGTTAAATTTGACAACTATAATTATAAATTATTATTATCTCGTGTGTGTTCGTATGTGTCACTAAGATAAAAAAAATAACGGTGACACATGAGTATTTTTCTTTTTCGTTATTGACGTATATATATATAACGAATAACAATCAATTAATAATTAGGGTTCTATTAGATAGTTTTCTCAATGAAACAATCGCGTATTATTTATCGTCCGAGACCAATTTAATTTCGTAGAAAACCGCAAAAAACCTTCGTCCTACAGACGAGAGTTGTCACGAGCAAGTATACTAAAGTATATTCAATTATATCGAATTGATAAAAAACAAAAAAATAATATATATATATACGCGAAATAATAATAAAAACCAACAGACGAAACATGAACTTTACGTGCGGGTATTGTACGAAAGTCCTTCGTTTTAACTTGATTATGTTAATTATTTCACTCCGGAGATTACGACAGGCGTATGGTATAATTATTACGTCGAAAACACTGATAAAGACGACGGACGAGCGCAAGTGTACATATTATTATATACGTACTTGTGTTTTCACGGACTGCAAACAAACTAGCCTACAAAACATCGCGTAATAAGGGGCCGTCTCCGAGTCCTTCAAATCGAAAATACAAAAGACGTGTACGATTTTCGTTTAAAATTTACCAAAGTTTTCGTTGTACAATTTACTGTTTTCGGATATATATTTAGCGGGTTATACGATGTTTTTCGCGTCGCGTTACAGTACAATACTCGTTAACGAGATGTCACTCCAGTTTTTCACGACATTTCGAAAACAGTATAAAGTCAAGTCAACATTGGCTGTTATCATTATTGCCTTATACGAATATGTAGGCCTTTCGTATGACGTCTGTGAACAAATGGTATTTCTCTCGTTTTATAATTGGACGCGCGAAAATGCGAGATTGTGTACGAGATCGAAGAACGAAACGATTCGCCATTAACCGAACAGAACACTAAGGGTCAGTTTTACAATAATGGTTTAAACCTGGTTTAAATCGAAAAGTGCGTATAACGATTCATTAAACCTAGTTTAAACAGAGTTCAAAGATGCTCAGCAATTTGATTGGTTGTTCATTAATGTTGATAACGGACACTTATGTTATGATAAACGATAATTTGGAGATCTCAAATATAAAAGCTATGTCAATTCCACGAAATCGTCATCGTCAGTTAAATTTTCAGACATCATACTACGAAATAAATAAATGAAATAACGTTGTATAAATTAAATTTAACGTGGGAATAAAAAAAAACGAAAACGACATCATTAATCAACACTATTATTATCGACGTGTTATTGTTCACTGTTGTCGTATGACGACGGCTATTCCTATTATCACGGATAATTTGCTCAAACCACGGTCCAAAACCACAGCGTGTGACTCTGCGATCGTAATACCGACGACAAAGTCGAACCGGGATCAGCCGACGAACCCGGTGGTTGAACCAATAGTTGTAACACCGAACGCCTTGGAACGGAACTCGGAGTCGATTCCCGTCGTTCCCCGGGAATCGCGTTTTCCCCCGGGCGCCCCCGCGGGGACCAGTACGCGCGCGGTCGAGGATTCACGCGGCCGTGGCGTGTAGTTGTGCCGCCGAATATCGGCGATGGTCGCGACAACACGCGTCTCGAAAGCGTCTACTCGTCGACGAAACGCGACGACGAGAGGACCGGTCGAAACCGATACGTTATGTGTTTGAAACCGACGACGAGGAAGGTCGTCGACGACGCCCGGGCCCCGCATTCACCGCGTAATATACGTACCAGGCGGTGGGTACACACGATACACGCGGGCCGTGTACACACAATACCGACAACAACGATTGCGCCGTTTCCACGTCCCAAGCGATATTCTTCCGTATTTTTCGTTTATTCGTTTTTTCGTTTTGTTCGTTGTTGTTTTTTTTTAACCGATTCCGCGTCTAAACGATACGCCGGACGTGACGGACGGTTGGTTTTGTTTTCAATAATAATTTCCGCGCGCTACGACGTTCGGCGTGAGAAAACGCGTTCGTCCCCGTTCGAATGGCCATTTCGTCCAGTCAGTCGCGTTAGTCGATTCTGTAAGCGACTCGACGACGGACGCTCGATTCGTGTATAAATATCATATACATATTTGTTTATCTCGTTTTGGATATGTTCCGTTCGACAAATGTACCGCTTTCTCAATTAGCCGGACACGCTGTACGTATGTTATAGCAGACGAATGTTTACACATTTTTCGGGAAAACTATTTGAACTTTAATTACGTTTTCCAAATAGCATTCTTCTATAGACGTAATTACGTGGAATAATTGAATAATTTTAACTATTCAAATGGGCTTTTGTAGTTTGAAAAAAAAACACAAACATTTCTTCAGACAGTGGCGTTTCTCACAACAAAACTACAGTCAACCGTTTTTAATTCAATTCTTCTATAAATAACATTTCTATTACGGCAACAATTAGGTCGAGTACATAAAAAAAAAAACCGGCGACACAGTAATATATTATATAATATCAGGTGCCGTTACACGAACAGACCTGTGTATTAAACCTCTCCGCGTCTAAAATAGTGAAAAATATTATATTATTGTAAATCACTCGTTTACGAAAAAAAAAAAATCAATTTCGTATTGTGCAAACAATGTAATTGGATAGGTACTTGTTTATGTTCATATAATAATAAAATTATTCGTCAGCAGTCGAGTGGTAAGGGCTTGCTTATTTTTTTCAACCATTCTTACGTTATACGAATTTTCCTCTCTGTTCTCCAAGTGCGCCGTCTTTGTAAAATATATACGAACGAGTACATATTGTATTATTATACGAGCACGTACGTCTCGAGAAGTGTTTTCAACGGCTCGGTTTTATTTTCATTGTATTAATACCGTGCAAATAATACGAAATTTATTATCGCGCTGCAGTCTCCCGACGGTAACCGTATCGATCATCCCCGGTCGGATCGATATTGTCGTACTACATTGATAACAACGGAAACGACGAAAAAACACGATGATTGCTTTTAGCCGACGAGACGACACGGCCTCCATTAAGTTATAATTTCAAGCCGCAACGACGAGACGCTCTGATATTATGTAAATCAATGGTCTCCGCCATAACGCGTCGTCAAATAAAATGTATTTCGTTATAAGAACGTTCTTTTTCATCGATTTATATAATACGGTTTCTCGTTAAACGCCGGACAAAACGCATAAACTTACAAACGCGCACGCTTGAAAAATGGATTATCGCTTCTTGCCGACGGCAAAAGAAAAATAACGAAACGTAAAACATGGAACTACTATTATTATTATATTATTGTCGTTCGAAACACACTTTCTGGTAGAAAAATATAAATTCTCGAGAACTACGACAATCGTGTTAATATTAAATAGGTGCTAATACTTACAATTTCAAGTAGAGTTATATTATACATAAAAAAGAAATATAAATATTCGTAAACAGAGATTTACGAAACACCTACGTATACTCGAAATTTGAAATAAAAATATTTGAAAACAGTTTTGTGTGTTGGATTGCAAACGACATTATACATTTTCAAATTATTACATCACTAACGTTTTATTAATTTCTTATTTCAAAAAGACGAAGTTTACTCGACAACGGTACATCCAAATTGCTATTTATAGAAAAACAGCGTTAAAAGTTTAAAACCAACAAAAATCTAAAATCTCGAAACAAATACTTGAAAATCCAAAAAAGAATAGTGTATATAGATAAAGTTTGTAAGTGAAAGTCGTTGGAATTCATAAATGGCCTACAAAACTTCGAAATTCGATCAGGTGGAAAAGTCTTTAAGAAGGATGGACATTATTTATGTACCGCATATATCTGTCTCTCTATATATATAGATGTGGGCACTCGCCCGAAAACATAAATCTACAAAGCCTGTTTGACTATATTTTCAAGTTTATGTAAAATAAATATAAAAAATAATGTAAGGAAAGCAAAGCGAAAACTCCTATTCCCCGCAAAAAAAAAACAAAAAGAATACGTGATAAATAATTCAAAAACTCTCTGGCTAATAATTGTATATTTCCGCTTTATACATATGTATATCAATCCGCAATGTTCGTACTGCATGTAGATTATACAGCGCAGAAATCCGTGTTTTCTGTAGATAAAAATCGAGAATGAAACGAAAAAGTCGACCGGTCATGATAAATTACGCGTACAACTGTTGGTAGAGACGGCCAGACGTGCCCGAACGAGACGACTCGCGAGGAAAAACAGCGTGTGAAAAAAAACCGGTAAAAAGAAACCGCACGAGGGGGGGGGGGGACTCGCCGTAAATGATGATAGAATGTGGCCGTGGATCGATTAGATCAAATCAGATAAATTAGTCGTGGAAACGTCTAAACATTCGGGCGTTCGGGAGCAATATTGGACGACCGGAATACGCTATCCGATTACCGCGCGATGTATTTTCCAGTGGATGACGAAAACGAAAACCGATCTGATACCGGGGATTGCGCACGGAATGAACCAGTTGTCACGCAGCAATATCCATATCCGAAACAAAAGAAATGACGGTCGATCGGAACTCGTCGGACTAAACCCGTTTCAACAATGTACACAATTTAAACGCGTCTGGACGGAATAGTCTTTGCCGACAGAAACCCAAGTGCAGTCACGTCGCCGTCGACCATTCCGCGCGGTGTACTTGAGATAATACTAGAGGATGCTCTCGCTGAGCGATGTCGTAGCCGAAAATGCGTTTACATACATATTTTTCTTTCTCTGTTGCCTGTCCGACGCCGTTTTTCACGACGAATCGCACACGATTCGGTGTGATCGATCTCGCCGTCACAGTTAGTTTATACTCATATCCGTCGCATGCACGCTGCGCAATTTTTACAACTATAATAGAAATGCACTATATACCGATACATATCGGACGTGATAAAAATGATCGGGAAGAGCAACGTTGCAGCCGATCGTGTTGTTCTTCGGCAATTCTCTGATCCGTCGACGATCATACGCGAATAAACAAATCGCAATAATAATAATATCTCGCGATAGCGAATCTAACGTTCTACAGGACTACTACGGTAAGTATGGTATATAACGACGACTTTCGGGTATCAAATATTTTTTTTTTTTTTAAGTCGCGCATTTCCTATTATTGTCACATTGTTTTCGTCTCGGTGTCGTAGGATTCAAATACCTTCTAATAATATACATCTGTATACATTTTAATCACCTGTAAAATTGTAATCGTAAATTGTACTTTGTAAACGCAACTCTAAACGCAATCGAATAGATACAGAATCTAGATATCAACCTTTGATTATGATTACAGTGTTCTATTCACAATTTATAATGTGTACTCTAATATGTCTATTCTACTATCTTAAATATGTATTAACTTTTATTTTCTGGCCATACGAATAAACAAATAAAACCTATAAAATTACAGAGGGTTCGGCGTTTTATTACGTTTACAAGATAAATGGCGTTATAAAACGGGTTTTACGAATTAATAATTCCTTTGGTAAACACGGAAATCAATTAAATTCGTATATGTCGCCCTGACAGGCGTTGTTCACGAACAATTCCGGCACAAACAACATTGGTAAACTCTTGTTTTTTTTTCGACACTAGAATCGATCTCTAAACGAGAACACGTTTCGACGTTTTCGAGACCACCAAAACGTCACGTCGCATTTACAACAGTTCGCTTCTGCGTAAATGCGTCCATACGGTCACGACGAAAACGCGTTTATTATTATACGAAATTCGCAAAAAACGAATTTTAAGTGGGGGGGGGGCGGAGAAATCCGTTGCGATCCTTTTTTACGCAGATCTCTTCGTGTGCTTACAAATACTACAAAAGCGGAAAACAATAATACGAATAAGCGTATAAACAGCAATGGGTACTCACGTTCAGTTGATGGACGATCTTGTTGTACGCCTTGTGCCATCGCATTCTCGCGAGATTGCTCTTCTCCTCCGGAGCCGTCGGTCCCGTCCGGACGACAGCGTCGACGGCTAACAACGATTCCTCCTTCTCGTCGTCGTGCAGGTCCAGTCGGTCCTCGTCATCGGGTTCTTCGACGCTGTCCTGCTGCAGTTGTTGTTGCAGCAACTGCTGCTGCTGCTGCTGCTGCTGCTGTTGTTGCAGTTGCAGTTGTTGCGTCGACGACATGGACGGCGGCGGGAAGAGTTGTTTCGACGGGACGGAGTACGGGTCGACGGGGCCGACGGAGTTCGGCACTTCCGGCAATACCCTGGGTGATTCCGGCTCGTCGTGCAGGTCGTCCGCCGGAAGTAAGTCGTCCTGATAGCTTTCCGTGGAGTCCTGCAGCCTCAGCCCGTAACCGCCGGACGACGACGGCGTGTCCTCTTTGTTGGGCTGCTTGTACTGTTCGTAACTGTTCGTCTTCAACAGGGACATGTCCTGCATCCACCGTCGGTTGGACGTGCTCACCGACGACACGGCCGTCTCGAAAGACTCCTGCGAGAATCAAATAAACCGGTAAAATATTTTCGAAAATGCCTCGTCGATAATGAATCCAAACAAAGTTTGCAATATTTTTCTGATTTCCAATTCATAGAGAACTGTACGATGAGTTAATATCGGTTTTACTGTACTTGGTTTCTCGGAGTAACTGTTTCCCATTTTAAAACGCAGTAACCCGAGTTACGACCGTATTCAAAATGAAAATTTTATATTTATAAAACCGTAACTCAAACATTACTTTTTATTATACAGTGACTTTTCTTTAATATTATTACAATTTTTAATAAAAATAAAAATATAATATATTACGGCGAATGAACATTATAACTAATTTATGAGTGAATATTTTATATGCGTTTTGTATTCAAAATATATTAAACCACAGAAAAAAGAAAATAACTAATTATATACTATTCTTTGTACGTTGGAATATTTCGATAAAAACGAAATTCGAGTTACTCTTTCGTTGGATTTACGAAATTTCAAATAATATTAAAAATTATTTTTAGTCGCTGCTGTTTTTGCAGCAGGTTACGATAATTAACATTTTTCTATATAGATACAGCTTTTTTTTCTACTTATTGCCTTATTCATTATGGGTTATAATATATATATATGGTTCGTTAATAATACCCTAACCATAGTACATCTTAAAGTACTTACGACATTCTTTTTTTTTTTTTGGATTATGGTAACTCCTATTCGGAATTCCACGTTTGGAAACGAAATATGTGTTTTCCGTATACGTCGACGTGAAAATATATCAAATATCGATCCAATAGTTTATTATTTATAAACATTTCAAGTGTAGACGAATAGTGCATTTGGTACAGCGTAGAAATTGAAGAAATATTCCCCTCACCTATGTTCACTCCCGTGAAGTTGAAATGCTTATGAATAATAAATAAACGGTTCAATATTTAATACGTGTGCACGTCGAAATGTTCCGAAAAATATCATATTTTCGATTAAAAGATTCGAATTATCGAGTTACCGTTTCAAATGATGACAAAAAATCACTCGGCGAAAAGATAGTCGAAATTTAATTTAATTTTCTATACTTGTATGATATAGTGTATTATATGTTATATTAAATATCTGAAATCAATTATGAAATCTAAAAGTTAAATGTACGTGATAAATGATTATAAGAACGTATTTGTACGAAATAGGTACACCCAGTTTTTACACACGACTTCACTATAAATATTAGTTTTATTGTTATCGTTAACGTTATAATTAATCATTAACAATGTTGTAAAAAATATTTTTATTAAATTATTCAAAATACTGCTTAAACAATATTAAAAAAAAATACTTCTAAAATAGTAGTATTTAAATACTTTTTTAAAATACAAATATATAAGTGATCTTAAAATAGTTTCGAAAAGTATTTTCAGTATTAGGGTTCATTGAAGTAAATGATACCTGTACCCGCGGGATTGAAAATTTAGGACAACTTAAGTTACGTAAAGAGTAATCAACGAAACTTAGACTAATATGATGATATATATTTCGGTTGACAGCGTAGGCACACAACTAGTATTATAAATTTGGTACGCTAACACTTTCACAGTAATCAAATTGGGTTCCCTTTCCCTTCAAGCTGTTTTTAAACCATTGTATTCGTTTCTGATATTACATTATCAATTAAACGTTTAAAAAATCCTGGAAAAAGATCGAAAGTCTTACTAATCTTAATTATTATTTGCTAAGATAAATTAATTATTTTCATTCGATGTATGGTTTATATAATATAGGTAAGTTACCTAATCAACGAAATTTAATGAATTTCCGAAATCCATTACAGTCAACCGAATATGCTGATTTGATATACCAAGTATGACAGATTTTACATAAATAGTACTAATTTGCATAATACATTTGTAACATATGATACCCGATTGAATTTTAAATGAATAAATTTAGCAAAACTCGGTGAAAGGTTGTGGATTTAACATTTGGAAAGCTAAGGTCTTTCCAAGCCTCCACCTACGTAGTTGCGCATATGGTTAACAGCCAATTTATGCAAGTGATAATATTAATTCTAAAAAAAAAAATTTACAAAATTTATATAATGAAATAGCCTCGTTGTATTCAATACCAATTAATTGTATTATATTGTAAATACTGAGTATTTACATATTTGAATATGTGAGAGTTAAATTTTAAAAAGTCCTTAAATGCTTGTAATGAAATTGTCAAAAACTCTATTACTCAAAAAAATTATTATTATTATTATTATTATTAGATTTATATCAAATAAATCGTTAAATATTTGTTTGCTTATTAGTTGTTGTTTTTTTTTTTCAATTTACATATGGTTTGTTATAATAATAACAATCGAAATCAAAACTATAGTATTCATCGAGAAGTCGTATATGCAAAAACTTACTAAAAGTCAAACATAAACTAGGTGTACTTAAAACACATCGTACAAATGGTTAAGAATTTACTAAAACGAAACGTTTACAAGACGAAACACAATAAGTAGACGTATGATTTGAGAGTGTGCTTTATGTTTCGTCTCCGACATACCGCATGCGTTAGGTAGTAAGTTCACACAGATCGTTGGTAAACGGCCATAGAGCAATTTTGAAAAAGACAAGTACACACTCGCATGTCCATTGCATAGAACACTATCAGACCCAAGTCTTTAGACCCATGACGCACAACCATTACAAAAATATTCGTGACCATAACGTTTGTAGTTAATGTACATTTACATTTGAATATCAAAAGTGACGTACAAGCCATGCTGCAATTATAAACGATTTCTTGAATCAAGGTACGTCGAGCATTGGACCCGATTCGTATATCTATGAATAATTTTAGAGGACCGCTTTATTAATTTGTTGCGTTACGCTTCCAAGTCGACCAAAACGAATGTTATTATATCAGTTTTAAATTGTGACTATTTGTACCCAAATTTTTCTAATTTGTAAGCCTTTGGCCTTTTTCGAATAATATAATGGATTGATTTTCACAAACTAGTATTTCGCCATAACATACAATTTTGCAAATGCTCTAAAAATCAATTTACAAATGATTTTTGATGGTCAGATTATTGAAGTATTCAAATTACAAAATGCTTTGAGTCGACGTGTTAACATTAAGAGATGCTTGAAGCACGTTGAGAAATCGTCCATATTAGTCAAAAACGTCGTGATCACAAGTATTTCAGTAGCGATTAATTGAAAACAACAACGGGGACGGACATACATCGTATGCGTACGAGAATCGTTTTCAATCGCGTCTCCGACTATTATTATACGTTGCACGGTGTCTCGCGGCTGAAGTATCGTCACCTGTTTCTGTTCCTCTTGTGATTCCGCCGAGTCGGTAAGCTGCTGTTGGAAGAAACCTCGCGGGTTTTCCAGATGCTTCACGGTCTTCTGGTAGAACTTCATGAACGTGTCCCTGCGGTTGAATCCGCCGCTGCCGGCGGCCCCGTTCTCGTCCTTTTTGTCGTCCGCGTCCCTCTGCCGCGGCGGCGCGTCGTACTCGCCGCCGCGGTTCACGTCCGCCGCGCCCATCGAGTTGCTGCGCGCGTACGACTGCTGTCTGTCCTGCCGCCGGTGCACCGACAGACCACCGCCGCCCAAGTCAGCGCGGTCGTCGACGCCGTAGTACGAGCCGTCGTCGTCTTCAACTTCGTCGTCGTCGTCGTCGTCGTACTCTCCGGCGAACGGTCGCGACGGTCCCGTGACCACGACCGCGGCGCCGGTCCGGAAATACTCGTAGTCGTCCTCGTCCTTGTGGTCCAACGAGCTGGACCGCTGTTGGTCCACGCTGCCCCGGCGCTGCGCCTTCGGATAGGTCTGCGGTAACGACGGCGACGGCCTGATCCGGCAATGCGGTATCTGAGGCGGTATCTGAGGCAGCATCTTTTTCGCGCCGGCCGCGCACGCCGGTTGCTGTTGCAATTGCTGCTGTTGCAGTTGCTGCGGCGACGGCGGCTCGCCGTTGTTGTAATACGGACCGACTGTCGAATAATAGTCCATGTACGGCATCTTCTTCGTCGGTATTTCCGGCAGCTGCTTGTGCCGTTGGGCCGGCGGCGACGCTTCGTACGGCGTCTCGTGGTAATGCCGGTCCTCGTAGCTTTGGTTCGGCGAGAAATACACCTGCAACACGTCCGCGCGGATTAGCTACGACGATTTAACACGTTACATCGTTTCACATCACTACGTTTACATGATGACGTCAAAACGGTTTAAAATTAAATCGGTTTGGAGTCGTTTAAAACGTTTTACCTCAAACCGTTTTCAGACGTTTATAACGTGCACATACTAAATCGGTTAGGCAAATATTTTACTTGGACCGTTTTCAAATTAATATATTCCATGACTTTAAACGTTTGTTCCAAGAGAACACATGATAACGGATACGATTCAATAAGACAAACGCGAAACGTTTCGATCGAAACACAATCCACGCTTTATTATACGTACGTTTGACAAACCGTTTTGAGCATATGAAATTCTTAAACTACATAGCGCGAGCGATTTAACTTTTAAACCGTTTCAACGCCATCATATAAACGTCGTACTAAAATAGAACCCTATCGGACGTACTGACAGACGTATTGCGAACATTGTTCGTATTCCAGTACAGTACGCGTATTTAAACATTTATACGTTAGACGCGCGTAACAATTGTAATAAACATTACCGTCTAGTACGAATCGTGTTCACGACAAGTCAGACAAATATTTAACGTCCGTTTAACTACTATACGGTTTGGATGCATGTTTTCGTAAAACCAGAAGTTTTTAGAGTTTGTACAACGTTGCGTTATTTGAGAACCGTGAAAAAAATCGAAAATTGTAAATTCATCTACTTTTAGAACGATACGTACGCTCACGTTACGATCGTGTCGACGCATACAAAACGTTTCCACGAAGTTGCGTGTTGTGTGCAATACGTTTGAAAAGAGACATTTTACTGGCGTATTCGAAATACAAATATTTCTAAAACACGTTCACCGTCCAAACGCACACCCGCAGACCTGCTGTTCCCGTGCGAAACCTATTTTCAAACATATATTTAACTCGAAACCTGCGTTGAACAGGTCGACGGGTGATCGTGCAACGCTCTCGTTCGGCCGAGATGTGAATTATTGTTGCGCCGTCGGAAACAATAATGGAAAAATTCGCGCGGATCACGTGAAACGCCTTACGGGGTCGTTCGACCGACAGAGTATTGGGTTTGTATCGGAATAAAACGAACAACAATGTACGACGGGGAGGAATTCACTGAATATTCTCTATTCCGCCGAGTAAATAAATATGTAGGGCGTTCATCGACGAAATGCTTACCCGGTCATCACTGCTGGATACTTTGAAACGGGTTACTCGGTTTACCGACCAGCCCGAGTGTACGCGTTGTACAATTGCGAATTGGGCGAAGAAAAGAAAAGAACGCACAAAAAATGGTTCACTCCCGTACACTCTCGTTCACAATATTTGGCGCGAAACGCGTACGCGCGCGTACGAACGGCAAATGACGCGTGCGCGGGTGCACGGACGCTAGAGATGCGGTGAAACTGGTGGGGCGGCGGGTCTGTTCGCGGCGCTATTGGCCGCAACTAAAATGAGACAACGCGCATGCGCAACTAATCTCGAGAAAAACCGTCGTGACAGCCGGTTCCCCCCCCGCCCCCCAGTGACGCGCGAAAATCTTTGTTTTCGTAACCTCGACTAAACGAGTTTCCCTCCAGCAAGTCCTATTTCGGTCCCGTAAACCGTCATGAGAGACGACCAAACGCGGAACGTCGTTTGAAGAATATTTCCGCCGTCGCGTCGTCGATATGCCGAAATGTCGTTTGCGCAGTATTTTAATATCACCCGGCCAAACCAGTCGTTCGAACACAACACTTCGATTTCATTCGAAACCGCCATCGGTCGGACGACCCGCGTGGCCCACAAGCAATTGAGTGATTTTTTTCAAAATGTTGAAAAAAAACAAAAACGTTTGTATACTAAACAATAACGTATATATTTTATAGCGACTATACTTTTATAATCTGTCGCGAATTCATGTACAGTATACAGTAATAACATTTAACGTCTACGATGAAAATACTAATGACCGTCTGCGATAACGTGAACTCCTGAGAAACGACCGTCGATAACGACAATAGGTACTATATAACGGTTTAGTTTCAATACGACAGTCTACCGTGTCTCGATATACCGTGCGTCGTGTACGTGCGCGATAATATGAAATAATTATAATTTTTATTGCAAATAATCCTAAAAAAAAAAGCTAAAAAAAAGTAGGGGTTCCACGGATGAAAAAGTTTAAGAAACGCTGCCCTACACCGTTTACGAAACTGTATCGAGGACGCGACCCCGGTAGGTAGGTGGATACGCTTAATTATAAAATTGTCGGGTAAATGTTTAGATATGTATTTTTTTTAAGTACGGATTGTGCACTATAGATAGCGAAATCGACACGCGTTGCAGCGATAATGTTTGTTTGGGCGAACAAAATGAAAATAATAATAATAAATACGCCCGGGGCCGTGTTTTTACTGGGGATACCACCTACTGAAAAGTCAACAATAACGAAATTCGCGACCACTAAAATCGTTTTTTGCCGCCGTCAAAAATCAACAACGAAAAAACACAATACACGTACAGAGTGGAATATAAACAATTATCGTCGTCGTATACATCGCGACACGACTAAACATTGACTTTTAAAACGGAAACTTACGATCAAACGCGAGAACGTTCACACGCTTTTCCCCCGTCGAGACGAACGCTGCCGATTAGCCGTCGACCGTCGAGGTTATGACGCAAACGTGCTAATAGTAATTTACATTTCAGAAGCAAACCGTCGAGCAGGTGAACGATAAAACGATACAATTAATCAGACGATTTCATCGACTGTCGGCCGCCGGAATTCGTCGATCGGCGAAAATTATTATTTTCATAACCTCAAAACATGTCTAACGTCTTTGACACGAGGATACCGTGATTGGAGATGCTTACGCCGCGGGGAAAAGTCGTCTGACCATATTTAGCCAAGACCTACTGTTATTTTGTTCACTCCGTCAGTCTAAACGGGCTATCGCCGATAATCGCCACACACGTGCGATTAAATATCGTCACCGTGTTGTCAACACTTCTCCAGTTAAAGACAAGAATCCAAGAAGAAATTGTATCGATTCACATGGGGAATGTTACAGAGAGTCCTGCAAAACCTCCACGCGAGATTCCATAAATGGACAACGTTTTACTGACATTATTTTCCAAACTTGAGATTTTAGTTTTTTCGAACCTTTAATGGCAATTGTTATTTACTTTATGTTTTCCACAAAAAAGACTTGAAAATAATTTTTTTAAACGTTTGTAAGAGCCATTTCAAATTTTCCCGTTTCCCTGGTCCACCGTGTGTACGTATATAGTTAATACCTCTTCGTTGTCTTCGTCGACTTCTTGCTGAACGGGATAAGTGGTTTTTAGCTGTTGAATGTCACTACTCGACCCGGGCGAATAGTAGTACTCTCCGACACCCCCTCCGTCCCATTGACTGTCTTCCTCCTTTTGGTCCGCGTAACTATAACTGCACAAAACGTACACGAGTCAATAATAACATAATAATAGCATTAGGGTTAGGATGTTTATGGTTTTGTGCGGCTTACGTTAATGGCAATCAAATCATACGTATGAAAAATATCAACATTTCCCGTATTTTTTATTGATTGAATTTATTTTGATAAAAGCGTATACACTCGACGAAGTAGTGAGAAACGTCAAGTGTCTGGTGCGATTAGAGGATCTCAGTTAAGCTAAAATGTGAATTTTATAAGACAGTAGTGGGGCCGACCTACAATGATGTACGGATCGGAATGTTGGTCATCAGATAGGAAGACAGAACAGAGGATGAGTGTAGCTGTGATGAGAATATTAAGGGCGGACGAGTGGAGTGACTAGAGAAGACAAAATAAAAAACCGAGTATATGAGTGGCTCCGACGGTAGACAAAATGCGCGAGAATAGATCAAGATAGCTCCGGGCGTGTTTTAAAGAGAGAAGAGACAGAGACAGAGCGATCGGTAAAGGGAATGTATATAGAAGGAAAGAGAGGAAACCCGGAAAACACGTGGTTGGACGTGATTGATATGAAAAGGTCCGGTGTACGTGTTGAGCACGAGGCAGATCGAGTGGAAGTCGAGGGCTAGGGTGGCCGAGAGAGAGAGAAAGGGCGAGAAAAAAATAAGAAGATATATGTACTCATTTGTTTGTTTCAAGAGGATTCGTGTCTAACGCACACGAAACATAGGACTTTATCAGACGTTTACTGCTCGATGTGGCTGTGGGGGCAAATGATCTGAAAACCGACTTGGATTCGTGCTGAAGTCCTACCCCGGACGGCCTGTCCCGTATTTTCAATATGTATTTTGCTTTCTGCCGCAAATCCCTCGAAAGTTAATTGATCGAATCGACAATTTCAACACGTTCAACGTTAAATTGTCGAGGTATTCAATAGGTAAATGAAATGGAAAACAAAAAACACCCCCGTAAGAGTATACCAAAAGTAAAATTCAAATCCATTTGACAGAATTCTCGTCGCGTCACTATTGTGTAGAATATTACGTCGGGAATCGATATATCGCGTTGTACCATCCGAAACGTTTGTCACGAACGCTGACACGTGCGTGAACGCGTACGAAACGAGCGATTCATTCCAAAAATCAAACGAACGCATTTAATCCGCTTTGAGATTGTTATATTTGACGATTACGGTACTCATTACGTGATAAATACTCGATTTCGTTTTACGACGCTGACGTTAGCTGACTTAAACGACAATCTGTTTGCATGACAATTTCTTTTTCCTTTACTGCGTGGAAATTTATGTAGTAATTCTAAGTCGGTTCTATACCGACACGGAATCCGATTCATCGATTTTCAATATGGTTTTTTTTTTTTTTTTTAGCGCCGAGTGCATACAAACATCCTAACTCTAAATCGATATATATAAATGCGTGTCTATATCATTTAAGTGTGACGGACCGCACTGGTCGTTTAACCTGTTATCGTAGTTATAGATTTCTTCGCTGGGTCCGCCGTCGTAATATTTCACCGGTCCGCCGTACGGAATCACTTGTTCGCGATTTCTGGAATAGATAATAATAAAAGCCGAGTCAAACGTCAACTATTGTAACAATCGTAAAGTCATTGGTGTTTCCTATTCCAAAATGTCGATCGGGGGTAATTTTTTTTTTTTTGAAATTCCGTCGGATTCAGCGTACACTGTAGTTCGGCTTTCCGCGACGAACGATAAGACATCAAAAAAAAAAAAAAAATCGTTTACCAACGAATCGAGGTCAAATTAGTTTTAGACACTGTTGTTCCCTCCGTCGATACTACGGGACAACGTACATGAAAATGCGTTTCGTGTCGTTTTACGCAATTATTTTTTGACCTACATAAAAACGTACTTTATACTGGGATCCTAAATCCGTACAATCCTTGTTTGATCATCGTACGACGTCCTAATGTTCCGACGGGTTCCGTATGGGTGATTTCAGGACAATTGCAACCTTGGGTCCTGCATTAGAAAAGTTGTGAACATTTTATCGACAGGGGCCGTACCGGAGTCTCGCTATATTAAAACTGGCCGGGAAAAAACGTTTGACCACAGCGTGGATGACCGAAAAACGTATTATTTTATGAAAACCCACGAAAATTCACTCGATTCAATGACGACTTGTTGACTTAAGAGAAGCGATTGCGCCATTTTCCAATCGGCGGAAGATATCTATTTCCGGTATTCCGATGTTGGCGTTTTTACTAGATTTCACTAGAAAACAGTAAACGTGTTGAAGAATACGTTTTCTAAACTGAAAATGGATGACATTTTCTTCCTAGTGTGATATTCGACAATTACCAACAATCACAAAATATACGAAGAAACAACAATGAAACGTCGAATCGATTTTCAACATCGTCAAGACGAATTACATCTCGTTTTGTTTTTGCAGTCTGATATACACATATATATTCGTGTTGTTTTTAATACGACGTGTCAATTGAAAATGATATGCTTAAGGATAATGTGTTGTAATAGCTGATGCTCTTAGTGAAATATAATTACAACTCATGAAATTCGATCGGACGTATTAGAAACGCTATGAACTCGAACACAATGTGTTTACACGCTTTTCATAAGCATACGTGTATTTACGGTACACGCGATTTGAATTTCGCAAATAATTGTGTTTCGTTTTGTTATTATGACTAACCAAATTGAGGTTAAGAACAATATCCTTTTTAGTTATGCGCATAATGCCGAACGTTAAATTCACTCGTTCTGGGAACGCCTACGCACGCCAAATTTGTATATTTTGTGCGGTCAAATTTAATACATTTACGGCTAACAAAACCGTAATCATTTCATGTAATTACAATATTATATACATTACGGCGATGTTCCGATTGACCTATTTTATCGGATTTAAATACGAGAAATATATATTATATATATATACCATATTGTTCACGTCGGGTTTTAGACGTTTAAACAGAAATGTCAAAAACTATTACAATTGCAAAACCTTGTCGAAACTATCGCCTGTGCGAAGGCCTTAAACTGGCGCCGAGCACTGGATACGCTTAGTAAAACGATACTCACTGTTTATTGTCATAAGGTTCGAATTGGTCCCCGTTATCGTAATATTCTTCATAGTAAGCCGGTCGGTACACGGACGTTTGCCTTTCCAGACTCGACCTCCGATCTGAAAACGCGTAGACGAAATAAAATGATAACGACATCATTAGTCGACGAAGGTCAGAAGGCGATGATTATCGTAAGTGACGGTTTACGGATTTCTCGGGAAAGCCGAAAAACTTGACATCCGTTAATGAAATACATGTTAGTTTAAAAAATGTATTTAAATTTAAAAAAAAAAAAAAAAAATATCTCACGACCGTACGCCAGTTCCGACCGTCGCTACGCCACGCCGACAGAGGTTTTAATACACGTCATAAACTTAAGCGATATTCGAACGTACTTTTATTCGACTTGCGTTGGTGGTATTTGGAAATGTGCTTTTTACAGGAATGTCTGGAAGAAGTGGCGGGAAATCGATCTCTGTCCTGGAATGTGGTGGTCGAAGACCTCTCGTCGTACCATTCGCCGGTTCCCATTTTATAATCGTTTTTCCGTCTGTGTACAACACGTCACGTCCGTTTAATGCATTACATCATATCGTATTACGACGCAGTAGTTTTCGTCCTTTTCATTTACAACTCGATATCTTACACTTACCTTTTGTGATCTTTATAATTATTCGGTCTACTGTTGTAGAACAGATCGTCTTCCGGAACCCTCCGTTCCTCGTACCTCTGAGAGTCGTACAGCTGTTGACTTCCCACCGAGTTTTCTAAAATCATATTGACTAACGTATACATTTACACTGAAATCCTAATATTCATAATAGAAACGTCAACGTTTTACTATCTTCGACTCGTTAACGCTTTCGTTTTCTTCTGTCGACTGTTCTAACTTCTAACCGTATGCTGTTAATTCAACTTTTTTCCCTTCTCCCCATTAGTCTTCGTCAAATCGAAATTCTCAACACGACGCGTAGATGATTATTATAATAACATTAAACCAACTGTCGGGTGGAACAAAAAAAAACACACAAGCACAAAATGAAATTGATAAAAAAAACTGTTTAAGGACGAAATTCGACGTCGTTAAAAAAAAAAAAAAAAAAAACAAAAATATCTACAACGAAAATACGTCTATAGACGCGAAAGTTTTTGATTCGAAATTTAACGAAGCAAACGACATGAACGAAAGATAATTAGATTTTTTTCTCGTTCTGCCCGAGAAATAATTTAAACGAAAAATACTCTCACAATTTGAAAAACTATAACGAAATTTAAATATACTACGAATAAATATGCGAAAAACCGGACGTGTACACAATAATACATTTACGTTTGAAACGTGTACTTTTTTAAACTGTACACACAATTATTTACTAGGAACACGGTCTTTTGATAAAATAATATAATGTTTCACTCGAAGGGCAGAACGAAAGAAAACGAGTATGAAAAGCGAGTGCGTACACGAAAAATAAGAAAACAATAAATACGAAATACAAAAAACAAGTTCACAGAAAAATATCATGCCCTCGCGAACGAATGATTAATTTCGCACCGAGTTTTATAATTTCCCCGTTTTTTTATTTCCGATTTCCTTTCAATTGTTATTATTTATTTTTATTTTTTTACTTTATAACCGTTTCGGAAGATTATTTTTCAGCGACCGATCGCGGAGCCGTCTACAAGAACTCGCCAATTATTTTCCTGTGGAACCAGCGTAGTTGTAGAAAATAAATTGTATTTAAAAATTCTATCAATTAAAATTTTTTAAAAAAAAAAACGTTCTTTAATAAATAAATTTACGAAGGCGACTAATTAAATGAGTTTTTATATTTAAAGATAATTGGAAAGACGTTTTCGATGAATTCGCAACAACGTAAAAGCAAAACGAAAATATCGGAAACATAAAAATAATATTTCAAATTAAGTTCAAACTATTTGAATTTCAAATAAAAAATGTAAAGCATTTGGAATGAACTTTTTCGAGCAAAGATATAAAAATACTTTTATTCTCGACGTATTCGACAGAGTGTTTGGAATCGATTTCTCGACATTGAATACTTTTCGAAATTTTTTAAAGATGTACATAATTGTCGATTGTCAAAGGTAAAAAAAAAAAGGTTGGACGCATATTTTTTGGAGATGAAATTCCATAGATTGGATTCGACGCTAAACACCAAAGAAATCGGAAAGGTACGGATTTATAGCCGGAGCAAAATTAAAAACCAATAATTTTTGAAAAAATTCGTTTTAACGTTAATTCGACGACGTGAGAACGCGGTAAAAAAACAACCCACACGAAACGTTCACGAAATGCCGAAGAGAAAACGAAGAAGTCGACGATGTGGGAATTAAAACTAGACAAAAACGATTGAGTGCGATGCGCACGGCTCGTTCCGGCCGGACATTCCGAACAGGATAAACCCGTACACGATAGAGTGAAACGCGCGTGGACTTTACATGTGACTTCTACGTTGGCGATTTCGAATGGGTCCAAATGGGTTCGTAGAAGAAATGTCGGACGAAACGTTTCGTCGTTGTCTTGTATGACAAGTTTTGTTTTGATAATTCAACAACGCGCGCGCGGTACGCGAGTTCAATAACGCCACGTCTGTGCCAACGCGGAACACGTTTTTCGACAAACAATGAAACACGGACGCCAAGGCGTACCGACTGGCATACCAGAGTTGGTCGGTCGGCCGGTGTCAGACGACAACGCCGCGTCTCGTCGGGACACGCGGACATTGCGAATTGGAACCCAACGCGAAATTAAAGCGCTGGCCGTCCGTTCGGATCGACATTGCGAGAAAACGCCGCGCGAGTGCTACGTCGTTTTGAAACACATTCGATATTTTATCGATTTTCGCTTTGTGCCTGACTCTCGATCGAAACCGACAAATACGTTTTATACGACTTTGTTTTAACACACACACACACATATAAATATATATATATATGTGTGTGTGTGTGTGCGCGCGCGCGTGTATATATATTATATCATACGAAATATACTCGTGTTCGGATGTTCCGGGCTGCTGCACGGACTCGTCTCCAATTGATCGGCGAGGTTTCTGAACTGCGACGCCGAGGAATTGGCTTGTTGCTGACATATCGGATAATTGAAATCGCTCGTGTAATCGCTGTCCTCGGAGTTGCCTGCCGCTGAAAGAACGTCAAGAAAACCGCATGATGCGTGCGCTCGCAGAGCACGTCGACAACTTACACTGTCCGTAGTATTGGAAATGCGCGGACACGTCCTCCGACCGCGAGTCCTGTTCGAAAGTGTTGAGGATTTCGAATTTCTTCTGATAGTCCACAATGTCGCCGATCTCGTCATTGTCTGCGGCACACAACAACAAGGCTTTACAATGGTGTCGTATTATTTTCCCCTGTCCCGCCGCAGGACGTCCCCGAGCCGTTGTCCGTTGTTAGCGTTATTCGTCGGCCATAGCCCGCCCGGCTACAAAACTTTATAGCGTTTTTCCCCTCGCCCCTCGCCGACCGCCGGTCACTCATGGCCACAATGTGCGTGTGTGTGCGTGCGTGTGTGTGTTTAGTGTTACGTGTGTACGCGAAACCACGCAAAAAAAGGAGAAAAAACGGTTTTCCGGTTTGGCGCGCACGGTTCTCCTTTTTGATCCCGGGGAAATCGTCTGAAATTGTTTTGAAACGATATTCGAACAATTCCGTTCAAACGTCTAACGTAACGAAAAAATTGGCGTTCGACTAGGCGGAGTATTACAAATCGATTGAACAACGCTACCTCGCATTAACGCGGCGTTTTCACAATTTGTTCACGCTTTCCGGCGCCATCGTACGGTATTTATAACGGAACGGCGTCGGCGTCGAATGACGGTGAAAAATCGAGTTACATAATGCGATACGTCGCGGTCAAAGAGGGAATAAAAAAAAATCGTCGTCTTTGACCGGAATAAGCCGTGTTGTCGCGCGCGAAATACGGCCGGATCATAAATCGCTATACGGTTTTCGTGTCTTCGGCCACCGTCGGCGATTATGCCGTTCCCTCCAGATTTGCAGGCATTAAGACGATCAATAACGTTTATTAAATCACCGAGACCGGTGGCGGTTATATCAAAGGCTTTTGGGGTTGGGGGGAGGGAGCGAACTCAAACTCAATGGCGAGCTAACCACCTCCCCCCGTCTCGATCATGGAGTTCAACCTCCATTAACTCTGTCCATTATCGGTATTACAAGTCTATCGCTCAAATTAATCACGGACAATACGGATATTTTGGAGATTTTAATTGAAAAACAAGATCCCCATCAACCCCTCCCATTAAACGCTTCGCGAGCAGGCCTGTATTCAAAGCAATACGAAACGGATCAATATTTGATAGATCATTATTACGTTTTACCTTGTACACGTATTTATTTTTTCATTGTTGATAGCACTAAAAAATAAATCCGAGTCGTCTTATCGCGTGTCTCCGTGATATCTCGTGACCCGTGTGAAAAATACGTTAATAAATAGATTTCGCAGTGATGACGATCGTTTTCGTCCGTTTCGAAAATCGAACGTTTTTACTAGGACGAGAATAATTTTTTTTTTTTTGCTTTTTTTTAAAACGTAATGTAACTACAAATTACAATCCTACATTTACATTTTACAGCCATTGCCTAACTAAGTTGATAATAATTATTTTATTTATTTTTAATTTTTTCAAAATATTTATATCCCAATCTCCTCGCGTGCTCTTGCACGCATCTAAACTGTGGTATCGTACGGATTTCGCGGACCCGAATCCTCGCCGGGGACAGTGTTTGCCTTGCCGGCACGTACCGTCGAGTTGACAGCAGCAACTGCAGTCGCGAACGTTATTTATCGAATGATTATTACGAAAGCGGACGGGGAGAGAAAAAATCTAAATACACACGCACACACGTGTTATAATATATGTTATTGTTTTTTTTTTCCGCCGCGGCGTGTTCCGCGTCGTTCGCAAATCACGTTTTTAACGTTATTGCCACCGTGCACCAACGTATTAAACGCCGTTTGCCCGTAATCGTACGTTATTCACGTTTTCGGCAAACGCTACGATGCCATCACGTGAAATGGTTTCGTCGTCTGCGCCAAACGCACGGTCGTTTCGTTTCGAATTTCACGAGCAAAACGTTAAGAAGGTCGCGAAAACAAACGAAAAAACCGCGTCTGAAAATCGCCGGTGCGATAATGCGCGACGCGTCTGGTGGTAGTCGTGGTTTTCCGTAAAACGTCGAACCCGTTTCGCGCAAAACACGTGCACGAGTCGATCCGGGAACATCTCCGCCGAACGGTTGTGTACGTGTATACGTAACGATAACGACTTCCCGTTTCGAAATCGAGCCCCAAACGCGTCGCCGGGTCCGGGGGCAATGGTCGTTCCCGTCGGGCACACGACGAGCACGTTTTACGATTGACGCGAACGGCGTAACGCCCGTAACGCGGCCATTACCGATCCGGTGACGTGCCGAGGACGATAAAACGGAATCCACGAAACGAGTAGCGATTTACAGCAAACGTTTCGGTCGGTGTACGTGTACAGATTTTTATTTTCCTTCGCTGAACAGTCGCGTGAACCTGACCGCGCGGTACGAAATCTCATCACCGCCGCCCGCGGCAACGTCGATCCGCGTGGGTTGTTATTTTGGCGGAGATCGCATTTACGTATCGTATAATGTCTGTGCGTTCACAGTAGTCAGATTGTCTAAAACGGCGATCGCCGTTACGACTCCAACGAAAACCACTACTACCACTACTACCGCCGGCCTTGTGTTGTTGATGAGTTTTTACGAAAACCAAACGTTCCCGAACACGTCAATCGCGACCGCCCGGGGCGGCCGTGATATCAAATGGTTGGGCACACGAGTTTCAGACTGTCCGCTATTCATTCGAATCATAAATATAAAATGGCAAAAAATTATAATTACTTATTGTACCGTTCGTGAATATTATTTTTTTTTTCGCAATGATTAAAAAAATATGTATATAATATACAAACAATTTTTTTTTAATTTTTATAAAATGTCATTACGTGACGTAATAAAAAACGTATACGTTTTCGTTTAATCTACACTGCCCACGAACGAAATGCATTTAGAATTTTCTGCTTTGCCCGTGACATCTGCCCATGAAAAAAATTAACTCAAATAAGTTAAGTCGTATTAATCATATTGACCATAATTAGAAGTTAATAGTAAAAAAAAAAATAATAATAATAAGACTTTAATCCATATTTCGCTTTTCATCATCAAAGTAAACTTTTAGTCATAAATGTTGAACATTTTACTTGAAATGGAATATGAACACATAGTAATGTTCGTATTCAGTGTGTTAACTAAATTACACAATCACGACGAGTAATTATAAAAAGTCGAGTTTACTAAATGAAAATCTATCACTAGTCAAGTCAAAAAGTTTAAACAAAATTAACTTTCTAACTAATTAATTACCACGTTTGATATTTTCAAAAACTATCCAGAAACAAACATCAACTCCGATTCGTCGTTGAAACCGTCTCGGGTGGATACCAGGGAATTAGTGTATAAATGCACTTCGAGTACTCAAGCATAATCCGCGCGATCGGCATTCGAAGAATGGAATCACAAAATAAATATTGTTTTTGCGGTGATTTTCAATCGCCAATATTATATTAAAATGCCAATATAATTTGTAATTTTTATTATCTGAATATATGGATAAAAAAATTAACGCTCCAATTCGTATTTCATACATAATTCAAAACCACATTCGAATACGTGTTTAAATATTATTATCACATCGTACGAGGAGATGTCAAAAAGTGAGAATGCAAAAGGCAGTTAGCGTAGTTTAAAAAAAACCCGATGTTTACAGGAATGTTAACTCGACTAAATAACTACTTTTCCGCGTAGTCGCCGTTCGAATCCAAACATTTTGCGTACCGAGAAAGAATCTCGGTAATTGATGTGTAGCGTTTTCCACTCGAAAATTCATTCAACTGGCCGAACAAATAAAAGTCGCAAAGTGCAACGTCTGGGCTTTAAGGGGGGGGGGGGGCGAAGTAGATTTGGAGGAAACGCAAACGAATTCAAGACTGGCTGTATTTTTCGGGCGGAGTGGAGTGTGGCGATTGTCGTGCGACACGGAGTTAGATTCCTCTTTTGTCGACATGACGCACTTTTTGTTTTTAATCGAACGTCGCAATTGTTTCAAGGTTTCACAGTGAGCATCGGGCGTTAGTCGTGGTCCCTTTAACTGTGCAGAAGGGCTTTTGTGTTAAAAACAAAACCCTGTTGCCATCATTTTTTCCTCCAAAAACGTCACTTTAAATTTTTTTTTTTTTAATGGTGAATCGGATGTGTTGTGACAAATTCAAGTCTCGTCTCCAGTGACGATCGAGTCAAGAACAGTCTGTCTCTCGTTATGAAATCGTCTCGAAAAGTCTGTGAAAGCCAAGTTGTTCTGAGATCATGTCTTGCACAGACCCATGGGACAGTTCGGGAAAGGTTTCATTAATGTCAGAAATTCGAATTCGGCGATTTTCACGAATCAAATGTTCAATTTTGTCGACAATCGCAGGAGTTACTACAGACGGACGGTCGGTTCTTTCTCCATCGAAGACGTCAGTTCTTCCGTTTTTAAATTCACCATACACCGGTTGACGATGAATTTCAGCTAGCCTCTCGCCATTAAGTTAGATCGACGGATGCACCCGTTTCCAAGCACGTATCTTGAACGAGCCCCAGCAATATGTACTAAGTTGTGGTACCGAGTGTTTTGTTCAGGACGAACTCGCCCACAACACAATGATGCCAAATTCGAGAAAACGGCTTTGCATTCTTACTTTTTGACATCCCCTCGTATTGGATTTTGCGAATAATGTTTATTTAGTAAAAACGTATATAATCTCCTAGGGGTAAAATTACGGGAACTTTAGTGGCATAAACGATGCATGTGGTCAAAATTAGAAATTTCCCGAGCAGGCCAGCTACCGTTTCGTCCCCCTCCTTCCTCGTCTATAAGAATAGCTGAAGTCGGGAGGAGGGCTATAGCACAGACATGCTAAAACGAAAAAAAGAGAAATGATGTGATAGAATAATACGTGATATGTGTGTATGTGTGTGTGTAATAATATGACACATTAGAATATATAAATATATAATAAAAGCAACATTAATTTAAAATAACACAATTATTCGATATATGATTAAAGTTCAAACGACAGAACGAAAATGTGTGTGTATGTGTGTGTTTTATTACACATAATATATACATGTATATGTAATTAGAGTTATACAAGTATGTAATTAGTTATAACATGTTATAAAATGTATTATTATATTTATAATATACATTTGAATAGTTTTTATTATTATTATTATTTTTTTTTTTTGTTACCCAATTTCATAAAAAGCATATATATTATACTTATTTTAGGCAAAGCTGAGCAGTGTAACCGTTACGAAATTACAAATAAGTTATAAAATCATGGATACAGCGTATTAATATTGCTCAGAAAATTGCATTAAAAACATATGAAATAATAAAAAAAACGCAAAAGAATGTTTATAAAAGTGATTTTTAATATGTATTCAAAAGTCACTTAATTTATAGGTAAACAGCTGTAACATACTGAGTTACTGTAGAGTTGAGTGACTAGCCCAGCTTTGATTTCAATATATTATCGTACAGTGTTAGTATATCGTTAAAAAAGCATTCGATCGTCTCGATGAAACGGCAAAGGATGGGCGGTGAAGTTAAGAGCGGAAACGGGTTATATAATAATCGTAAATGGTCCAAAAACCAAAAAAAAAAAACAAAAAACAAAAAACAAATGCAAGGAGATATGACAAAATTCGATAACGTGTAATGTTATGAAATACGGGGCAGGATGGGACGGACAAATAATATTTTTCAAAGCGACGTTACACCGCGGTAACGTTTTGTGAATTAAAACCAAAATATATCGTCATAAACAGGTGTGGTATTTTTGGCGTATAATGAATCATACTTGGCGTACGATTATGTCTAGATGGTATGTGTGAGTATTAACAACATGATGGCGCAGTATATTTACAATGTGATTTTGACGGTATAAAAAAAGGACCGTCCGCAAGAACACACAATATATAGAAATGTTATAGTACAAAACAACAGCAAAACATCAAAAATCAACCGAAGAAATAGGCGTTTTGAAAGGGGTTCGAGAAGAATGAAAGATTCGAAAAGAAAAGAAAAGTAAATTTCGTGCAAAATCAAATGCGCGCGTCGCCACTACTAATGCCATATGATATACGTGTATATAGTAACACATTAATCTGAAGAGTTGACAACAATAACGTTTCGTTATAAAATAATTGAAAATATGTTCCCTGCCAAAACGTTTTTACCTTACCGCTGAACGATACGATGCATACAAAACCCAAAAGTTTTCTTCTATCATTTTAAAACGTATATTAAGTTATCGTTAGCCTTTCGGAGCATTTTATTTTAAAGATAATAAACTATCGGCCAATTAATGAATAATTATATATATATATGATAAGTGAATAATCATGTGTATTATTGTAACTGTCTCTCAAACCGATCATCAATGGTGAAAACCGTTATCACACACAAAATACTTTTTTTTTGTTAATGATGGAAATTATGTGTTGCCACATTAAATTTCGACAATTGCAATAAAATACTTGAAAACGTCCAAAAGTATTGACTGAATGCGCGAAAGACATACATTTTTCTCAAACAGGTCACACTCAATGTATGTTCTTTTCACCACTTCGATTTACTATAAAGTCCAGCATACGATATATAAATGGATTGACTTCAGTTCGTACGTCCGCTCTCCGTGCCTTAGAATTCGCCTTCATAATCGTCTTATTTTTTTCTCGAAAACCGTCTCCTCCGTGCATCTGTTTCGTCGGGTAATAATCTCCGCGACTTTTTCAAATTCTTTTCGTTTATTATTATATGTTAATTCAAATGCGATTTATTCGGAAAGAGGAAAATGTTGTTTATATTTTTAATTAAATAATACTGTTTGGCGACAAAAAGAAAAAGAAGAAAAAATTGCTTTTAGTATAATAAATACGCGAGAACGGACGCGTTTAAGTCGATTCGTTTTATTACTGCATGCTTAAACAATATATTAATCCCTCTGTGTAGTGTGCAATATACGCTCTGCGAATCGTTAATAACCCATCCACGTAAATATATATATATATATATTTTAATAAAACGTTCGAAACATATTTCCAAATATTTCATAACGAAACGCATAAAAATAATCGATTGTTTGAATTTTTTAACATTAATTTTCTCGGTACGAATGTTACAAAATTATAACGTATTTCTAATAAAATTTAATTTCGACACGTAGTACAAAAATGCATTATATACGTAATAAATATTGGTTTTCGCGTTAAACGGAGTTATACACATATACGTATGTATGAAACGGCGGGAACGCGCGTTTGATTTTACACTGAAATTTTATACATTTATATATATATATATATTACTAAATCGATGTAGAATAAAAATATAAGGTGTATAGTATAGTGTTATAATAAAAAAAGATAGAGAAGAACCGCATGCTTTCGACAAAGCCCATAGACAAACGTGCGAAACGTTTAAGTGATGGTACAATATATATATATATATATATATATATATATTGTACGAGTATATTTCAGACATAGTGTAATTGTACCTCCTGATGCACTGGCGCTCGGCGGAGCCGTGTTGGAATTATTCAGCTCTCCTAAGATCTCTTTCCAACCAGTCGGTGGATCGTAAGGGCCTAAAATTTGAAAATCCATCGTGATTCAAATTTTTTTTTTCAATTTTTTTGGCTTAAAAAAAAAAAAAAAAAAAAAAACGAAAAACCATTCCTCGTGCGTCTCTTCTGTGCCGGCGCAGGCTTAAAACAAAGCGACTCGTCGATTGTAGACAACGTTATTAATATTGTTTCTCGCCGTTGCATTATGCACGCGTATAAGTGTTTAATTAACTTAACGAGTGTTTCATTGAACGGCGTACGTTCGCGATGGGGCGCGCGCGACACGCGGACAAAAAAAAAAAAGAACAAAAACGAAATAACGTCGCACAGACACTTACCGAAAGGTAGCTCGAACCTAGCGTCGATCAACAGGTAATGTCCCGTGGGACATCTGGTGCCGGTCACCACGCCGTCGCTCATTTCGAGTTCGGCGTCCAACGACACCCATTCACCTTCGCCGTCCTAGAACATTTTCGCACGCGTTTGAACGCCATTCGTTCCGAATGGAAATACGGCCGCGTGCACGAGTGTTACTGTAATCGAATCGACAGTCGGCGGCCGTGACGCAAGTTTACAAACGACATTTATCGGCGCGCGTTACTTTAGGAGAACCGTGGTAGACGTACGGTGTTCGCGTCGGAGCGCGCACGACGACGTCACGAGCGCGAGATATATCGGCACGCGTTCGTCGATTAGGTTAATAATAAACTATGCGATTCCAAAGCGGTGAAAAATGAATGGAACGGGAATTATTTGCCGCGTTCCTCATCGACAAGTCGACGAAACTACGGGTCTTGGATAGCAACGAGAGTAACGCGTCGCAATGCCGGAATCACTTTTTTTGTAAGTCGCGAAGTATTTTTTTTTTTTTTTTGAAAATTAGGCCCGGATGGTTTTTTTGCAATGTCACTGCAAGTGTAACTTGATCACGAACTGTTAGCGATTTCATTACCTGTGTCTGCCGTACATGTCACGAATAGGGTTTACCGTATCCGATGATTCGAATGAACGTCGTACCAGAAACACTGCGTGCGCGGATATACACGGTATATGCATAAACATTACGCGATGACCGATTACCTCGTTGGAGTAGCGCACCGTCGGTAGACTGACCATGTGATAGCCTATCGCGTAGTCCAACAGAAACCCTCTGCGCCACACTTCCACCAACAGGCCCGTGTTCACGTCGTTCGTCTCGCTACACATATAAACAAGTATCGTTACATTATATATATATATAAAACGGTTATGAATATTAATCGAAAAAAAGATAAAATATTAGCCATCCCCCTACTCCTCCACGACAAGTACGAGTGATTAGGCGGTATCCGGTGAACGAGAAATGTTACGCAAAGAAAACAGAACGTTCCGAAGCTGAATCCCGTGTAATAAACACACTTGAACTATGATCATCGGATAATAATTCATTCGATGATGGAAGGCGAAAAGAGCCAGACAAGCGACAGCTACATTACATTTCGGCGGAACAAAAACCACGTGTTGTATTTTCCATTCAATGTGTCATTGTGATTTTAACATGACCCGAGACTGATATCATTGAAATTTCGTGTGCATTACTAATGATAACGAATTCAACGAAAACTCGCCATTTTTTTTTTTTTTGCGGACGATTAATGTTAATTTTTTTTTACCCGTCATTTTAGGAGTTTGCGTTCGTTATTAAATCATCATCGAAATAATGTTTATAAAATGTACTCGCATTAACTGTATAAACATCATAAAAGGTGATAACCGATGAATCATGACGCTCTGACGGTAGGGTCGCCGGCCTGTTCAAATGTTTCCGCTAAATGAGACAAAAACATTTCCAATCTCGACTACTTTTTGTTAACCCGTTTACCATTTTTTTTTTTTTTTTTGTGTTAGGAAACTAATGGCATTAACGAAATTATTATTCGACTACTCAACAGTCAGTTTTTAACGTTTAAATAACAGTATAATCCCATAACATCGAAAAAATGACGGCCATACGGTGATATGATTAAGTTATCTTTCAAGACAGTGGTAAACGCCAAACGTCACGTGTTTGTCGGTTAGCGCAGGTAATTATCGTTAAAGTCGTGCTTAAAGCCTGAAAATGACGCTTGACTCGTACTTTTTTCGCCTTCCCGTAAACTAATGGCGCTCGTAAATGTAAAACTAATATTAATATCTCGTCGTTAATAACGGTCAGGGGAAACGCTGACGCTCGAAAGCGTAAACTAATCCTGTATAGTACTAAGTTGGTACTACCAACTAATACCGTAATGTTGTGTCACTCAGCACCTATCGCCTTGGCCGGCCGATGTTATCGAAGAAGAAAAACCTCTCTGAAAAACATTTGCTTGCAACAGACCCATAACAATGCATACGAGTACATAATACTCATGCTTTCTACGAATTCAAAATTCAGATAGTGTCTATTCGTTTTAAATCGCCGACTTAACGCGTGTAAGTCCATGATAAGTGTTTTGAATAAGTAACATACTACGATATATATATATACAGAGAGATTTTTTTCCGTCACGAGCCAGCGATTATCGGGCAACATTCAAACCATTACCGTGTTTTATATTCGTCGTTAAATCATTTTACTGTTTAAGAAATATTTACAGTTCGTTTTCGCAATTATATCGCCCACTTCTGTTATGCATGGTAAACTTTTAATTTTTGAATGACAACCTACGTTTTTCCATATTTCGTCATAGCAGTCGCTTTTCGTGTAGTTCAATAGAAACGATTAACACTCGTACTTGTAAGTTTCTGTTGAAGCATCGATAATTTTCAATAAGTACTACAGTACCTATTTACTTCATCGCTCCTCAAATCACACGAAAAATATTCATCGGATTTTCAAAACCAACCCGAGTAAATTCGCATAAAAATAATATATTATTTGATATTTGTAATTGAAATCAGCGTGTATTTTAAAGATCGAAAGACGATAAAGCATTATAACCAATAAGGCGTGGAGTGGAAAACTATTAAAATAATGAAAAAACATAATCTATTGAACGGAATGTGCAAAATATTTTGTTAAAAAAAAACAAATATATAAAACAAAAATCATTTCTACTTCCCAAGATACAAACTGGATCGTGATAAAAAAAAAAGTCACCCTATACAAACAGTATACACATCGGATTTGTTAGAAAAGTCTGGCGGAAAGAAAACAAAAAACTACATCGTTCGTTCGAAAATGTATATGTATACGAGTATATACACACGAGTATAATATTATGTAATTCAACAAATAAACCATTTAAACCGGAAACTCTATAATATATATATATAAGTAAAACTTCCACCTTTAAACGCACCCTCTGTAGCAAATACGCGACTATTATATTAGCAATACAATTGATCGGGTTTAACATATCGAAGCGCTTAAAAAACATTATATAATATCGATTACAATAACCCATAGTGTATTGTTGTACTCGTTGTTCAAAAATCTTTAACAAAACGATAAATTCACGGTGGGGTGGGTGAATTATTATTGTTATAGTTATTATTATTATTATTATTATTATTATTAATCTCACAATAGAAAGTCTTGTTGCCAACACGGGTTTGCTCCTTTCACCGTGACCGTTGTACACTTGACGTTTTGTAGTTTTAACGTGGCGTACGTGCTGAATTGCGGCGCTAAAACAGACCAAATTCATATTTTCATTCGTTCGACAAAACGCATGACATAAAATTATATATTTATATATAAGTAAATTTCATAAAATAAATATGTTAAGGGTGCGAGCAACACGCCCATGACGTACCAAAATTGCCTATACAAGACGCCGTGTTATCGACGATATTCATTATTCATCAACACTTTGTTACACAATTATAATATAGCCCAAATTATTTTTCAAGTTTTTAAATGATTCATATACGAATAAATGAGAGAAATAAATCACAGTACGATTATGACGTAAAGCCTAAATATACTAACAATAGTTGATGTTAACTGTATAGTTAAAAGGTTAAAATTATGAAGTTACAAAGTTGATATATATATATATATTTTTTTTTTAATCAACTAATTAATTACATTTGTTACGTCAACTTAACTAAAGTTTACGTTTGCGTTGTATTGACTTTAATGTTTGCAATTGAATATCATAATCATCCGGTTTAGTTTATTGACGTAAAATGTATGTATTATTCCGACTTAAAACTTCAGAGTCGTAAGTATGATATCCGTATCGCGTAACAAAATGTTTTCATTTCGAATTAAAAACCTGATTCCGAAAACATTAAGAAAACTATTTATTGTTAAAAACGCCTATAAAATGTACGATATTTATATTTATAGCATACCGTTTTTATCGTTTTAATTTATCATTTTTCTGTGTTTCCCGCGCGGACGTAGCAGAATATTCGTTTTACAGCCGTGTATACATATATATATATGCATATTTACGACGATATCGAAGGCGGGCGGGAGGGCGAGATAAAAAACGAAACAAAATGTTTACACGAATCGTAACTGAACGACAAAGTTTTAAGCCGGTGTATGGGTAATTTGGCGAAATAATGGCGAACCGTATAAAACGTGATGTTACGCAAAGTAGACGGGTGTATGTGGAAGGCAGGGATGCGAGTTACGACCGTAAAACTGAACTTCTAAATTTTCGAACTTCTAAAGTTTTCCCGGACGAGGATGGGATGGCACGGTCATCAATCTATTTTGCGTACGCGAAAAACAAGCAAAAAATATCCTGTGTATAACGCGATGGCCACGACATTACATAATACAAATAATAAATAAAACTGTGACTTGTGTCAAAAAAAAAAAATTGTACTCTAAGTGCTCTCACCTTGGTCCCCGGCGTAACGAGCCATTTTCACTGAAAACAAACAAAAAACACGTTTTATTAATATAATATGTTATCATTATTATTCATTAAATATATATATATATTTTATGATCCTTAGACTCGGTCTTTTAATGTATTCGAAAGAAAAATTATATAATTTTATTATTATTATTATTCTCATCGCAGAGTACTTTGTGTAAAATATGACAAATCTGATAAGATAGTCGTTGTCCTATTATCATATTTAGTGAATTCGAAAACGATTGAAAACCTTAACATATTCGTCGATAGTTGGTTGGATAAAAGACAGTTTTGGTTTTACAATATTTTCCATATATATATTATATGAAAGAGATCCAACATTTATCTTGTAAAATTTTCTTTTGGTAGAGTTTGGATAATATTATGTAGAGGTGCACATCATTATATAATCTGACAGTAAATATCGCGACGAATATTTAATAAAATACAATAAAAATTTTTATTCGCAATTTAGATGTAACATGTAATGTAACGATGTAACACAAAAGTTATATCATGAAAACAAATATTTGGATAATTAACACCGCAGTTAAGTTGCTATTAATTTTTATTAAACGATGTTATTGTTAAATTACCACAAATAAAAGTAATCCGAACCAATTAGTTTGTAATTTTGATCAACCGTTGAATTTATTATAAAATCGATGGTTAAACGATGTGAAATTATTTATAATCATATAACCGCAAAGTGGACTTCTTATTTTGTAATTTGAAGGATTGTCTGACCTCATGCATTATATTCAATCGCGTTATGGGAGCTGATAACAGTGTGATGCCGAGTGATTGTACTATATTGTCACTATAATGCGTATTTATACTAATGCATATAAAGATAAGGGCACTAACCGTTTCGATCGAATTACGCGAAAAGCAACTCCTAGGTAAAAAATATTTAAGTTGTTCGTATTATTCATGAGCGGAATATCGAAAATAAAAAAAGCGTTTTCGTTTATTTATTTTAGTTCTAGAAGGTATAGTCGAAAAAAACATAGATTGCCTTTGTTAAAGGTAATATATAAAAATGAGATGGTGAGATCTAATTTTCAAAATGGTCTACAAATATATTACGCGAACGGTATTCAGTAATGAGTAAAAAACCATCGAAATCAAATTTATTTATAATCGTAGCAAGCTCGTGATCTAAAAAAATCACCCTGTATGTCATCGTTACATTTATATTGACATGAATATGGCGAAGCTAGACAAGGGTTACCTATGCGGTTTAATTGGCCCGGCCGGAATGAAGTGTATATATGTGTGTGCGTTTGGAAAACGTATTTCTGATACACGTACATTATATAATGTTATGTTAAATACGTTACCTTTAACGTTGAGCAAGGACATTTTCGCGTGTGTGTCAGCTACGATATTTTCCGGTTATGCGCGAGAATGACCTGAAAAACATAATAAAAACGAATTGTATTTTTTATTTTCATATAAGAAAAAAAATAATACGTAAAACATTGTTCTCCTACCGTCCCCGTCCTCGCGAAAAGTTCTTATGACTATATATATATATATATATATATATATATACGTAAGTATATAGGTAAACAGAAACGATGAAAATAAAAATGAATCTCCTTGTCATTAAAAATACACGAAAAATACGAGGAGTTCGTGTTGCTGTAAGATTCTCCAAACCCCCTTCTCGCCATTAAAACTTTCAAACACATTTAAAAGAAGTTTAACTACGTATACGGGTGAGAGTAAAACCCCGATTGACTTCGCTTTTTTAAGCCTTATGCGCGTGGATAAGACCTGTCGGCTTCGAACGACGAGAATTGTTTTTTACCCGTCCCCTCGTCCCTTCTTCGTTTTCTTTCATCATTTAATTTTTCATGAAACGAAAATAACAAAATTAATTATTGTTTCCGAAAACGTTTAACTCCGACAACCTGCTGCAGTATATTAACAGTTCGCGGAGTTTCTGTATCAAATATCTATAATAACGTACATCCGAATTTTAATTTTCCTCGCCTATAACCGTCATATTACTACGTCATATTTACCGATATTTACAAACATTGCAGGCGTTCGTCATCTCTATACACAAATCCTTCAACCACGCGTCATTTTAGAGACCTCAGCTCTTAAATTCAAGAAAAATAATAAAATATGTCCTTTATTCATATCTGTATTCTTTTTCTTTTTATCGTCTCGCATACGTATATTTTATGTAAAGAAATTTATAAAATATTTTAAATTTTCTAAAAAAAAAAAAGTTAAACAAATAATAATGATTTAAACGCGTACTCGCACAGGTCGAGTTTATATAACTCACTTAGCGACGATACGTGCGAGCACTAAATGATTGCAGCGATTTCACTCAAAGCGATTACTATGTTTTTTTTATAACACAAAAACGATTTCTCTCTCGACGTTAGAAATAATTATGACTGTACACGTAATAATGTGTATTTTAATTTACCGCGTGCCGTAAGTATAATGAACATTATGGATTATATTATACGAGATATACGCGCAGTGTATATATATACATATACATCGTTTTCAAAGTTTACAAAGAAAAACGAAACATGCTAATTTTAAATTATACAAAGTTATATGAAGATACTATGTAAAAAGTTTTTGTTGCGTTATTACTTATATATATACACACACACACGCTTAAAACGAAGAAAATTCAACACTCGAAAACATCGAAAATACCTCGAGTTTTCGGTCGAGTACAGTAGAAACAAACAAAAAGGTCGACTAATTGATATAACGTTTGTTCGTTCGACGCGATACGTAACACGAGGAGAAAGAGATGGCCGGCCGCCGCCGAACGAACTCGCACGCGTGAGTGGGCGTCAATTCGTTTTCAATGTCGTTTTCGAACATTTGTATTATATATCGAAAACAACAGCACAACGTCTTCGTAATAATATTACTCGAGCGTACCGATAATGAAATAACGAGACGACCACTTTAGCGGAAATAATTAGTGAAAAAAAAAAGTGGAGAGAAAAAACCCGCTTAAATATTTCAATAGAATGCTTGGATTAAGGAGAGATGGAATAATATGAAAGAAAACGATTTTAACGACATTTATCGTATAAAATCAAACCCGTAAATAATATTTTTTTTTTTTTTTTTTAGTGTATTTTTAGATTATTTCAAATTAATCAAATAGTAATTTACTGAATATACTTGAACGGACTTGTAATAAACGGTATTATTATTTGTTCTTGATGAGGAGCACATAATCGGATTATACGGCCATACTAACAATATAGTTATTTGTCGTATTCTTTATTAAAACGCTATGACAGCGAAAATCAGAAAGTCATTTCACATCAAATATTATACGTAAAACCGTATAAAATCATTAAAGAAAAATACTGTTTTCGATCAGTGTCTATAATTCTTGACATAGATCCTAAATTAAACCAATTCCGGTCGAACACGACACTTCTAAAATTCATACTTATGGTTTCGGTCGAATATAAATGTCCGTACACGTTATATATGAATACTCATAATGAACACCAATGTAAAAATGTCTACTTACATGCATCGTGTGTCGCAAATCTTTTGGACTTAAATCGTATAACTTATGAATACCAAAAAAAAAATGTTAAATACATAAAATGCCAAAAATTAAAGTAGAAGAACAACATATTCCTACCAGGATTGGACTCTATATTCAGCAGAATCGTAAAAACACACAGATTATATTATTTTTATTTAAATTGGACATATCACATGTTCCGAGCCTTCAGCCATCGACGTGTATTCTACGTGGTCAATCGAATCGTGTTCAACCGCCCACCATAAACAGTAATACGGTTTAAATCGCCGAAAACACATGTAGAGTAATACGTTTCTCTTGAATTCCAGGGAATTGCTTAAATTTAAAAATCGCGTGTTTTTATCGCATCAGTTAATTAATGCACACCACTCGTCAAAATTATTTATACTTTGAACGAAAATGTCCAGCAGACCTATATATTTGTACACGTCCGTGTATACGTTTATTGTTTCAAACTAAATGTATCCGTTGTCATAGAGGTGGTATTAAATACGAAACACTATAAATCCGTCTCGCGCTCGTCGTATACATTATATACATATTACGGTGGCGGTCTGGTTTTAATGATGTCGCAGCCGCTAAAGAGGAGAGAGACGCGATTTACTGTATAATGTATTTGCTTTTCGCGCTGTATACGAACCCCGTGGAAGTAATCGCATAACAATATATATTTATATTAATAGTGAGACGATATATACTATACATTTGTTACATGAGATCAAACGCTTTCCGATTTAGTCCAAATGAATAGCGCACACGTCTACGTCATACGTATACATCGATCGTAAACATTCTGTAAAAAGAAAAACCGTTTGTTACAAAAGAAAAACAAAAATGATCGTTACCGGTTAGGTTAGGTCAAATTTCCGGCACAGAGGCTTACGTATTTTGATGAAGATGAAATTGGGCAAATTATTTCCCAACGAACGTGTTCACTTCACGATCCGCACACTTAAAATAACCTAATCACTTAAGATTTAACAGATATTCCTATAGGACATCATATCGTCGGCTAGCTAATTCACAATGACAGTTTTTTTTTCTAAAAACGAAAGCGTTTAATAAATTCATATCATACGCTATATTTTATATTCCTAACATATATATTTTTTTTTTAATTGAAAAAAAATAACGTTTTAAACATTGATAATTACCCAAAAAATTTAAAACGTTTTCCATCCGGGCAAAAATACGAAACAAAAAGACCGTTTTTCTAGTACAATAATTAATAATACGGATAATTTAGACTGACTCGAAGACCGCCTCTGTATAGCTGAACACGTGTAGTTGCTCGGTACAGTTTGCAGACGCATAAATCTTAGGAAACGTGAAGATACCGCGGTGGAAAACGATTTCGAAATTTCGGAAATGCTCACGCGAACCGTTACGAATTTCCAGAAAACTCGACCGTATAATTATTATTATAATGTACTGTATACTATTATTATATATTACAGCAGACGAGCATTTTTATTTAACGTTTCGTGCGGTTTTCAACGACCGATCGGGATAAGAGCCGTCGCGGTACGCCCTCCCTCATCTCACCTAACCACAGCACAACGCCGACCGCCGACCGTTAACCATACACCGGGTATATATAATACGCGCACTTAGAATAAAACTCGTATATACGGTCTTCTTGTCGGGAAAATGTATATATCAAATATATATATATATATATATACGATGAGTTTAACGTGTGTGCACCGTCAAAATAATATTAAAACTTATCCGACTAATAGCTATTTCCAACGTGGAAAAAATTTTAAAACCAAAAGTTCTTAATAAAAAAAAACTAAAAAACTAAATTGATCGTCCGTTTTCTTTTCGACGTTTTACCTACGGACACGTGCGTCGAACATATATATATATAATATATACGCGGCGATAAATCGAATTTCCGATAAAATTATACTTTTAACATTTATTCTGATATATTTAAAAACATTTGAAACATTTTTTCTCGATAAATATTTCAATGTTACTAAACGCTTCTAGTCGAGAAACGTGTGAGAGTTATGATTCTAATTTTCATTCTACATCCCCAGTCGCCTGTAATTATTATATAAACATCCTCTCTTTACTTTTCTCCCTGCGAAACATCGAGTTTAAATATCTATATTTTGTAAATCTCGTTGCTTCAATGTTAAACTGCATAAAACATGACGAAAAGTTTTGTTATTTACACTTAATTAATAATTATGAAAGTATTATAATTCTTACATATTTATTACGTCTAAAACATTAGTTTACAGTCGGGTCATCAATCTATATAGAATATTAAAATGTATAAGTTTACAGTATATATATAAAACTTCTTAACTGTAACTTTTTCTTTGCAACTCTTTTTGTTAAAATTAATTGTACCGTCAGTTGAAAATTATATAACCACAATATAAATAATCGAATTGCGCGCGAGACATTTATACGTGTGACTTTGTGCGCCCAACAACCCTGTAAATATAAAACGGAACTCTTCGAAAAAAAAAAATAAGAGAGAAAAAAGTAAGTTCTAGTTATCACGAGTTTCCGTTTTGTCGGGAAGTGAAAAATACACGCATACAATTTTAAAATGTTCAGAGACCGACAATGACTGTTTCCGGTTGTTTTATAACTCAATATTTCTATTCTATCGAGCCGGGTCCACGCCGTGTCTTAGACGTACACTTACGCGTTTGCTTTTATGTAATTTTTGTAAAGAAGAAAAAAATTGTTTTATTTAAATTTTATCATCCAATAGTTTTTTTTAACATACCAGTTAAATGATACTCGTGTGTACAAGGTACATTCAAAAAGCTGCCGAATTTTTCATTTTATTTATGAGGCTTATTTACAAGTTATTGGCATTTAACCCCTCCCGAAGTATTGCCTTGCTTGGCTTATAATACACCCGTATAAACGCGTAGCTCCGTTAGCGAACTGTCTTTTATTTCATCTACCGTCGGAAATCGATGTTCTTTCAACGGAGATTCCGGTCTTATCGTCGAGGGACGAATTCCGCTGCGACGCGGTGCATTTCAAGCTTTTCTGCCACCATCTCATTGACACGGAACGACCGAGACGTCGCGACCTTTCGTGATTTCTCGAACGGTCGAACGTCTTTTAGAGCGCACGATTTCATTCGTTGACATTTTGCCACGTGAGCATCGTCATCCGTATGTTGACGTCGACGGGCGTCCTGAACAACATCGACCGACCGTTTGGAAAACGTCCACTGGGCACGTTTTCGCGTTATTTTACGAGCGTCAGTAATAGATTTACCGAGTTCCACGCGAAATGCAATGATGTCGCCACTTTCGGTACGCGAACGTCAGTCGAAATCGCAAGACACTCTCGTCTACATTAGACGGCCGGCGCCATAGACGATCCCGGTTTATTTCAAAACGCGTTGAATCTATTTCGTCGTGTTCATATAATAACATTGACGCGATATTGACCATTTTCGGAAACGATAGTCCCGGGGAACTTTTTGAACGGACGCCGTACGTACACCACGCCCCCGTGGAGTATGTTACCCGGTATCGAATAAATAAAAAAAAACACCGTAACCTAACCTAAACCGAGACTCGCGCGACGTAGTCATCATAATCACGTTCGTAGTGCGCGGCCCCGCCGTAAACGGTTTTTGCGTGTCGCGCGACACCGAAGACATCAGCCGTGGGGTCAGGACTTTGGACGCGGTGGCGGCGGCGGGGAGGGATGGCGAGCGAAACGCGACGAAGTCCGATGTGCACACGCGACGAAGTGCACACGCGCTATTATTATGCGTTGTCGTGCCCGTCACGAACATGAAAGTATAATACGTTCGGCGAAACAAATACTGAGCGAACGAGCGCAATGAAATCATTGACTATCGTTACGGAGCGAATTCTCGCGATTTTTTCGTCGTCGTTATCAGCGCAGCTGGTGGTATATGCGGAACTGGTCGCGAATTTATTTTCGACCAAATCCTTTTGACGTTCGTTCTCTCCCTCCCCCCCCCCCCCCCCCTAGCTAATAATAATTATGAAACCGTACGATTTTATATCGTGCGAGTGGTCCGTCCGTTTTTATTCGAATCAATGTCGAAATTCCGCCGCTACGTTCGAAACGAAGGACGCGCAATTAATTTTGGCGAGACGGTCTAAAAATCGGTTTTCGGACGAAGAAAAAAAAGCCGTAAATCGTTCGGGCGCGAGAACACTGTGGACGACGATCGTTAGGACGAATTTATACACCCGCGTACATTATATACCTGGCGCGAGTAGCTCGCGGGGCCTGGGACAATAATAATAATAATAATAATAATGTGTCCGAAATCGGTTTATACTTAAAACTCGTACGAAATAACCAGCAGCGCCGTTCGACGTTTTTCCGAAAACTATAAAGTATACGTGTTATAATAAATTGTGAAATTTATTAACGTGATATATACGCGCGTTCCCGTTGACTACACTCGTGTATATATATGTGTGTGTGTGTACACTGTATATTACTATATGTGACGACGTTAACCGTACGTACTCTGCCACGCATCGCAAAATCCCCGCTAGGTTCTTATGATATTTTTAATATTAGTGTCTAATGGAGTTAAAATAGTAAAAATAATAAAAAGTTCGGAGTCCGATTTTAGTTCTGTAGTACTAATACATACGTTATACATAGTATCGTATCGAAAGAAAATCTTTTTTTTTAACGAAATCGAGTTACGATACAGTTTTCCTCTTACAATAATATCTATAAGTTATGACGCGATAAAAAAAAATGAACGAACGTTGACTTCGTACATAAAATTATTTATTATTCGATCATAGTAAATTGTATTAGCACAACGCATTTCCGTACGGTTCTATCAAAGTAAGCAACCTTCGTTTTATTGTTCTTTCTACGAATCGAATCGCACTTATAAACGGGCGTGTACTTATAAATGTTCGATCCTGGCCAAGTTTCTGGCCAAGCGTATAGAAATTTCCGTAAGTTATCGACCGACTCGAGATCGCAGTGCGAAAACTTCCAAAAATATTGCTCCACATATATACGTGTATAAGTATTATGACTTCCGAGCCTCGCTCGTCTGACACGTATCTAGTAAATAATAATCAACCAGTTGTACACGTCCGCCCGACCGATCGATTGAACACACTCGGCGTGATGTACGCCGGACGAGAGATGTCTCGACAAAAGTCGAAAAGAGAAATAAAATCAAAACGTTTCTTTTGCTGCGTTTCGGTGACGCCGATTGCCGATCGCTTTTTAGTCGTCGGCCCGGAGGTGTTCGAACTAATGCTTTACGATCACCAGTCGTTGTCGGTTATCAATCTATTGCTAATCACCGTACTCGCGCGTTTGTCATATACGTAACATCAGACGGAACACGTGTCCACACGATCGATTCACCACCACTTTCGACGTTCTCGATTTTTAATCGCGACGTGCGTTCGATATTAGACTAGTAGAGTACCGGCAGACGACGCGTTTAGGAATGTTCGCGTTTTCGGGATTCGATGGACGGGAACGCGAAACGCGTTTGCGGCAGCCGGTCGGCACGCGGTGCACCGGCTTGCAACGACCGCGTCCGCGAAGTGCACTGCAGCGTGCGTGCACACGTAACGGGAACGTTATCCGCGCGAATCGATCGTCTGGCGGCGGCGGCGGCGACGGCCACCACATACACGCCGGTGACGTCGTATCCACCGACGCCCGCACACGCGTTTTATAATATTATGACGACGTACACGTACACGTAGTCTCACTCTCTCTCTCTATTACCGCTCGTTTCGGACACTAACCGCCCCCTCACCCCTCCACCCCCCCTCGCGTTGATCTCGTACGGTCTCTGGTCGCGTCGGACAATTTACGACCGCCGATGTAACGCGCAAAAGTCAGGTGGTTTTTTTTTTCATTTTTCCTTTGAACGAAAAAAATTGTATAGAAAAATTTTTATAATGTTCAGCCTAAAAACACGAAAAAAAACACACGATAGTAGCGGGGGAGGGGAATAAAAGGCCCGTATACGATCGAACGTTTTTTTTTTTTATCTAAATCTATGTGTGTTTTACGGATACTAATGAACAGTCGGTAGAACTCGAATCATTTAATTGATTAAAAACGAATTTTGTTCAATTTGAATGCGTTCAAACGCGTTGATTTGGTGCGTGCTTCGCAAATGATCATTAGAGCGTGGGTGATTTTCCTCCCGTACCTATTACGGATACGGACTATGCACGTGTCGCCGAACATTCGATCGAAAATATAGCGAACGATTTTGATAAGCGGATACGGCAAAACGAATACGATATGTGTAGTAGTTGGTTCGCGCTGAGGATGACTACGTAGTTGTCGAAATACGTACACGCAGTTTAAGTGTATTATTATTTTTGTGACCTTAGGTGCATAGTACAAACCAGTCACAAGTTGTCAAACATATTTTAGTATAAAATGAATACGCGCGGACGGTAATGCAGTCTAAATTTTGAAAACTAACTATTCCAAAGTTATGTAATAAGTGAATTTCGAATTTCGTTTATTATTTATTTAATGTCAACCTCCGTTGTGGTTTCGCTATTTATTTTTTTTTTTTTTTTTATTTTTTTTATTCTAAAAACGAAAAACACACCACCATACGTTAAAGGGTCACAGAATGACAAAAATAAAAATACATTTCCAACATGAACTGGACGTGACACTGACGAATCAAAATTTTTATTCAGAGTTAATATTGTACTGCTACGATTGTGTTAGTCAGCTTATTTCAGGTCTAAAATGCATTTAAATAAAAAAAACACTCTTTTCCTATTGTTTTTGAAGACACTTCGTGTCCTACAATCGAAATTATATAAATAGTATGATGCAACCTACCTACGTGTTGTAGGCGCAAAAACGCAACGGTTAATCCCAACACAAAAAGTTCTTAAATAATATATTATTTAAAAAAAAAAAAAAAAATGATTTTTAATCGAATAAAAGTGCACATTATAATACGATATTTGATACCAGTGATGTTTTGGTTAAAAAAAAAAACTGCCGGTATCGAATTCTCGCGAGCCGACTGTACAATATATTGAAATAATCGTTCTACGTACAAAGTTTGAAAAAACCGTTCGGGATAAGTTATAGAGGCTTCACCCCCTTCCCTCTCGTATATCTGACTGTTTTTATTTTTTTCGAAATTTCAAATTCGTTCAACCTCGCTCCCGTGTTATAAATTAAAATTGTGCCTACGCTAGGAAAACGTGGGGACTTGTATATGTTGTAAAGTACTTTGTAAAAACGTACTTAAACCGCGGCCATTGTTCGACTTTCGTATATCGTCAAAATCGCCTATATATACATGCATATATTATATACACATGTAAATATTATATATATATATATATATATACATTAAAAATCGTTACTGTTGTGGCCTCTTAAATGAGGCCGTATAGGTAGGGCACAGCGAGGGAGGGGAGGAGAGAAAAAGACGTGAGCCGTATACTCGTTCGAAAAAAAAATAGGACGACGGTCGTTTGGACATGAGTGGTCCCTGCAAACATATATTACATATACGTGTACAGTACGTTTGTGAGAGTCGTTCGGGCACCGAAAACATGAGAGAGAGAGAGAGATCGTCACTCATAGTCATACTTATATACACGACGTTACGTGCAATTTTTCGGGATTGTACAAGAGTAAGAACTGTTGTTATTAAATTACGTAGTCATTCAATTATATATTCTATATAATATCTGTACGAATCACAAATTACCTAGTCCATGTCGTATTCGTATTGCCGGAACAGTTATTAAACAATATTTGAATGCCTATATACGGAATACGTTATGAACTCGATGACAATTCGTATTATTTAATATAAACATAAAATACAACGTGATTGGTAAAACATATGAACATGTATAAAAATGAGTTCGCTCAATATCGTGCATCGTACAAGTCAATACACTGCGATTTTTCATACGCAATTAACCATGGACACGACTTTAATCGTCTAGTGGTCGGTCGATCGGGGGTGACAAGTGGTAAACGCGATAGATGCACGTGCATTATATATGAACCATACGTTCAATAGTTCGTACTGACATAAAATACATAACTGAATAATTCGGTTTCAATAATAACGGCTCTTACTCTGTACTATCCGCGAACATAATTGTACGTAGACGCATAACGTTACAAAATTTGCTGTCACGATATCGCGAAATGTTTTCGACTTTGCACGTAACATAATACATATACGAAAAACGGTTGGTAACCGAATGTGTTAATTTTTACCCGAAATGCAATGCGATTAAAAACGTTTTCGGGTTGACACGTTAAGCCCGCATATGTAATATAATGTAATGTATTCCATACGTATTAGGTGCGGTCTAAAAGATAATAATTTTTTTCTGTCTGTATCGTGTCGCGTGTACTTAAACGGTTTTCCTAAACGTTCGAAAAATATGTTTTCATTCCGCGTCATATGCATGCGCCTAACCACCCTACCGAACCTGTTCAGTGACTTGCCGGAACTCATGAAATTTCAGTTTAAATAATTAATGATGTTGAACAGACATTTGTTCCGAGTGCTGTCTCGGGCGAGATGAGAAAAATATATCGATTCTAAAACACGACTTTTTTCAACAATCTCTTGATTTTTAAAAATAAGGCCAGGCCGCGATCTAACGAACACAATAGAACGGTGGTAATTCTAAGAGGGAAAATATACTTTTTTCGAATTATAAAATACCCACATTTTGTTTAAAATGTATTGAATAAGACGAACAAACTATACAAATCATTCTGCAAACATAACCGTCGTTAAAATGCCACAATAGTTCACAATAAAAAAAATGTATTGAATTTATATGTACGTGTACAGTATGGCTCATATAACAGTTGGCCGACGATGGGTTTTTTAGTAATTATTATAATTTCGACAGTAAGTATTACGAAATGATTACGATATAGAAATATGTCGTTCGATTTTCAATACGCAATTTTTTTTTAAACGCAAATACTACGATAACAGATATTCGGATATTCCTAAGAAAGAAAATATATTTTTGAAATATGGCTTTTTTTTGTTTGTTAATTAGCAATAACTTAAGAGTGAACTTTAATGCACTAAAGATCTTTAATTTATACTCCATAAAGTGTTGAAATATGCTTAATATATCAAATACATATTATTACATTTTCAAAAACTTCAAATAGACAAAATAAAAATGTGTAAATAATAAAACTAAAAATAAATAGCTGTTTATACTATGTATTAAAAATTAAATAATCATAAATTACCTAAAACGCGCTCTCCTTTTAATTTTAGTTGATTTAAGCGGGAAAAAATGACTTAGTGCTAGTACTTATTACATGTACCTACATATTGAAAAACGATCGATAACGTTTCAATTTAATTTTATCAATAAAGATAAAAAAATTTTAATAGCCATTGTAATAAATATCCTAATAATTCATCGTCAAAATGTTACAAAAACAAACAAAAAAAAAGGCGAAATATATTGAATTAACACATTAACATAGCATAAACACGCTCTTAATGTAAAATAGTAAAATACGCAAGTATATAAAAAATTTTACCTTTGTTTTATAAAGGTTACAAGATATTTACTCTGGAACTTTTATTATTCAAGAAAAAAAAATATGCAATTGCATTGACGTTCGCCCTTTAGCAATAACAACGTTGAGTATGAGTGAACTAGACGAAATTTTCTTAAGAACTTTACTATGCATTGGTTTTGCAAAAACAAAATTAAAATATTAATAAAAAAAACATAAAACACTAAAAAACAGTGTTTTCGACTTTTTCGGCGCGCAGTACTTCACGAAAAAAATCTACTAACAAAAACCTGTACGAGGTGGGGAGGGGGAGGGGAATCGACCATCAGCAGACGTATACCGCGTATTGTTCGCTCGCGCGACACCTGAACCAACACAAATGACGTGTTTGTGAAAAAAAAACACAACCAAAACAACTTTGAAAAAACCGTGTGCGCAAAAAACGCGTGCAACATTCTACAGTCGGATTAACGACGAATTTCCGTTCGTCGTTAACTATTCGGTTTTAGGCTTGAACGGCGCGTTTCTGATTCGGAGATGACGGTTTCTCCGCGAGACATTAAAAACGTTTGTAATCTCGTTTTTATCGACACCGGTGTACATTAATCACGTCGTCCTCGGATGCACGCTATTGTCGTATTCGGTGTCGTCACGAAAACAGTGAATTTTCCGTACGGTATATTCGTTTTTAAACGACGTTGTTAAATCCGTTGTTTTCCGGTTGTACGTACAACGAGTATACGCGTATGTCGACGCAGGAAAAATAAAACGAATCAATCGAAAGAAATATTACACCGAGGATGCGAAAATCGATGGAATGATTTACAATTTTTTTTTTTTTTTTACGAATTTTTTTTTAGGCTTTTCCGAATACGTTTTTAATCGGTGCTCACGCCGTTTTTGGCTCGTACCCCGTCGATATTGTGCAGTACGTGGAAAATCGACAATTTTCGGCCCTACACACATATATTCACACGCGTTATTTACAACGCAAAAAAACATCCGTCAGTAAATATCGTCCCCGGGGGAAAAATTCATACAACATATTGAACATATGTACACAGACGCGTAAATACGGACGAAAAAGACAGACTATCCCGACGTATACACAATATACGTTACGGGGGTTGAATAATACGAATAAATAAATTTGTTTTAAACACGACGAACGCCGTTTTCCGGGGGGGGGGGGGGGGGGTAGTGTGACGCAGGACCGAAAAACGTTCGGACAGCTTGTGTGCACAACGTTTTTTTTTTTAAACGTTGTAATTGTCATCGACACGCGTAAACGTTTCTAACGTCCTACAGTCGGCCGCCTTACTTGGGGGAGCGGTACAAATCGTGAGACCGGCCGCTCCGGACGGATTGGGTTACGAATATCGTCCGTTCCGCCGGGTGAATAAATATGTGGGTAGGGAGACCCCGTACGGGCGGAGGGCGTTTATCAACAAAATGCTTACCCGGTCATCGACTGCTGGACACTTTGAAACGGGTTACTTGGTTTACCGATCAGCCCGAGTCCGAGCGTACGCGTGTAGTAATGCGAATTGGACAGTGACGGGAACGCACAAGACGCGGTCGACGCAGAATGGAACGGCCGCGGGGCACTTTCGGTGCTCGTACGCGCGCGTACGAACGGCAAATGACGTGAACACGGATGCGGCGAAACCGGTGGGGGACGGCCGAGCCGGATCTGCTCGCGCGCTATTGGCCGCGACTTGTTAGTGACATTTGTTAATGAGACGACGCGCGTGCGCAACTAGTCTCGAGTCGCGTGAGGTGACGCGCGAAAATCTTTCTGTTTTTCTTTTTTCTCCTTCTTCGTACCCTCTATATAAAGAAGTTTTACTTCAAAAAAAAAAAAAAAAAAGAGAGAAATGTCCACTCGCTAAAACCAAATACGCGCGAACGGTCGAACCAAAACAAGAAGAGGCAGTGGTTTTGAACGTTAAACCGAGTAAAGTCATTATTTCCCCCCACCCCCCCGACCAATAATAACGTTTCACGGAAGAGACACGAGCCTGCTTAATTGCCGGTTGCATGTTTTCGGATCGACCTCACCGACATCGCGTCCGTCGGTCGATTTCAAACATTGATCGGAACGGTCCTCACGCGTTCGGTCCCGTCCGTCCAGATAATACAATGTTCACTTGCGAACGGGCGGAAGTGATCGCGACATCGTTCGGTCCGCTGCGCACAAACGAGAGAGAGTGCCGTTTTCTCTCGGCTTGTCAGGTCACGCCGTTCCGACCGTGTTCTTGGACCGTCATGTGTCGCGAACACCGGGAACGGTCGATCGTCGTCGCGCCGAGCGGGTGTAGCGGTTAGGACCACAAATCGGGAAGCGGTCAGCGGTTACGCGGTATCGTCGGTACACGGATCGTCTATGTTTTGTACCATGACGTCGAGGTTTGTTTCGCCGACAACATTTGGTTTATTCCGCGATATTGTAATCATTATTAATTTACCTGTATGCATTTATTTTAGTAGGTTGCGGGGGCGCCGCCGCCGCCCGCACAATTGTCCGTGTGAAATATCGTTTTATTGTCTTATTTGGTTATTGTTTTAAGTTGAATTCTCGAACGTGGTTTTTTGTTCATTTTCCCCTTACCGTTTGTTATAATAACGCGACAAACAATAACATTCAGTTTTGGTTTTTCATTGTCGATCGTAACAGCCTCGAATAGAAATGAAATGCCTACACGTTCACATTTTATAGATTATTTAATGTGCCTGACGCGTAAAAACACGTAAGTACACATATTTTTTCCTGTCGTGAAACGCTTTTTCACTTTTTGTATAATATAGAAAAAAAAATCCATGAAAATAACCGTTTGTCAGATCATAATTTATATAAACTATAAAATCTAATCTAACATAACCTGTGACCTAACCTACTTTCATTGTTGTTAAGTATTTGAGTAAAAATAGACGGATCATTTTATTTAAAACTTTCAACGTCAAATATTTTTACGGTATTTTAATTTATTTTATTCTTTTTTTTTTTACATTGAACGCTAAATTTATTTTGAGTTTTTTTTTTTAGCAAAAATTAAATTTGAATTGTACGCCATGTGGTCCGAAACTATTTTTGATGCAAATATGATTATTGTTAATTTCGAGTGTATCACGCTCCATAAACAAACGAATAATAATATAAATACATTTTTCATAATTAAGTACAATTAAGTACAAAGAAAAATTCAAATAGTAATTGAAAAATATTCCAAACACTTTCTCAGAGTATTTACAAAAATATTCGTACATTACGCGTGAACACTGTGACTGCCTAAAAATGTTGACGGACATGCGATTATGTCTTCTTCTTTTTCTTCTCCCTCGCCTCTGTCCCAGCTATTTTGAGGTCGGCCACCCGTGTCATAAACCTCCACTCGACACGATCACTCACATCGTCTACGCACATTCCAGCAATCCTCAAATCACACCCAATCCCATCCAACCACTTCTTCTCCGGTCTTCCCCTCTTTCTCTTCTTCCTTCAACGTTCGTTTCCATAACCGTTCTTACAGCTTCCGAATTTTCTCTCCTCATAACATGACCGAACCGTCTAAAGTCTATTCTCTCTCGTCTTATCCACGTTCGACGCTACTCCTATGCTTGCTCCACATATTCAATCCTTATCCCATCTTCTCTTGTTACTCCACTCGTCCATCTAAGCATTCTCGTCCATGCTACACTCATTCTCTGCTCTATTCTTTTTTTTTTGTCCACAGCCCAACACTGTGAACCACACAACATAGTTGGTCTCACTACACTCTTACAGTACTTACCCTTCAGCCTCATTGGAATTCTCTTATCGCACAAAACACCAGACGCTCCTCTCCATTTGATCCACCCGCACTTAATCCTATGTTTCACATCCTCGTCAAAACGACATGCGATCAGGTCGATAAATGTATAAAATATTCGCATAACAAAGTTATGCAAATCATTTCAAATTAAAAAAAAAAAAATGTATTTATCCAAATAGGTATGCGTAATGAAAAAAGCGTTCTTTACAACACCACACTTAATTCGAAACGCTTTAGTTTTGTGCGGTTTACCAGCTTTATGTATAAGTATCTTCATAAATGTACAAGTCGCGGTATTGTCAATGCCGGCAGGAAAGGACGGACGCGCGAGTGACAGACGAACGAGAGGGAGATTTATTGTACTCGGTTTTTGTTTTCGATATATAACATACGAATTTTATTCTATAATTATATTGAATACGCGATGAGTAACGACGAACCACCACGTGGACACATTCATATAACGATGAAATATAATAAGTGAGCAGGTAGCAGAGCGTTTTAAAATGAACGTTTTTTATTTAAAAAGCATTTTATCATACCCAAAACTACAACGCCGTGTATTGTGCTCTCGTGTAAAATTTTTGTTTCTAATCTAAATCATGCCATGTGCAATATCATATATTACATATTATATTCGTCGTCGATGTTACGTCATGTATACAAGGTGACTTTTTCTTATCACGAGCCACAGCCAAGCTATACGTCTCAGGAAATATAAATGATAATTTGTTATAATATTATAATATATATTTGTTTCCAGAAAATTTTCAGCAAAATTCCGTTAAATATTATATTCGTTCAGAATTTCAATAATTTTACTCTCGTCCGATATTTGTTCTATCAACTTTAGGTTTAAAAATGGCGAGCTATGGTTTTTGAATTATAATCCTTAGAAGGTATATAATTTTTGTGAGAAATTTACACATGTCGATTTTGAAAATCCGACGAATGTTGCCCGCGTAACAAAAATTTAAATATATGTGTAGCGGTGGAATGGAAAATAACTGCGTAGTAGACAAACAAAATATTTACCCTCTTGAAAACGCTCTGCCAGAATTGTATACGATTTGAGTATAAGCGACATAATACCTATTATTATTATTATCATTATTATTATTATTATTATTGTTGTTGTTATTGTTACTATTTACGTATTTAGATTACAGTTTAAATATAAATATGATTTAATAAATATATTTACATAAATAATAATATTTTGTCAATAGAACTTTCTAAAAAAAAATATATAAAATTATTGTACCTATGAAATTACTATGCGAGTGAACTACTGGCCTTGGTTTCAACTTGGTTTCAACTAATTATAAGCGTCTTTCGTAAATATTATATTGTTTGTTTTGTTAACAAACTGCATTTTTCTCTGTAAATTATTTAAAACGTTCAGAGGAAATTGTACGATATACAATAAAAACCGAAAAGATCTTAAAAATATTCATTTATGGAATGAAAGAAAACTCAAAACGTGATTATGATTTCATTTCAAATCCACACAAATAAATCCATATCGAATTAGAATCGTTCCATTTGCTTACCGAACAAATATGCATGAAGACCCGAACCCTGTTATTATTAGTAATACATACATATGTGTGTCTTATCGTCGATAGTTTGAAAATGAAAAGTAACGCATTGTTTGTAATACGAGTGTATCTATATTCCTTGTCAATAATTCATCCGAGAGAATCTTATATCAGATACTGTACAAATCAAAATTAGCAGATGTCTACATTTTAAAACAACGAATACTCTATTTTTGCGGATAATTAATCCATCCATAATGGTTATAGAAATATTTCATGATTTACATTGTACGTATGTGCAAATTCGTTTTTAATTTATTAACAAAAATAACTTCCATACAAATCGAGGTAAAAAAATACATATACATTCAATTTATTGCGCACACGTGAAAAAGAATACAAAACGTGAACTGAATGTTTCGTTAGTAAGCCGATTTCTTTCTTTGGACAAAATGTGTGTTTTAATAGGTATTTGAAAACGTACCATCACAAATATAATAAGCGGTCCAAAGCATATAAGCGAAAAATGTTCAACGAAACAATCTCGGTAAAAGTGTCTGATTTTTGTTAGGTAAAATATTCCAAAACGACATGTCGATTTCCTTTGTTAACGAAAACGGATATACTCGTAATTCGTAAGGTTCTAGTTATTTTTTTTAAATTTTCAATCTCAAAGCTCATAGGAACTATATTTACAACGAATTCAGTTGTGAATATATGATGATATAAAAACGAGTATATAATGAGTCATTCGAATTCCAAAGTCAACATGAACATTCGGAATACGCATTAAATTAAAATCATACAATTTCTTTTTATTTATATATATATTTCGAATAAACGTATATGGATAATATAATACGTGTAGGACAGAAAAAAAAGATAGGCTGAACGGATGCTATCAAATCTAACCTAACCGCCGGTTACCCATCCCCGTCTTATATATTCTACACGTTTATATCTATATCTATATATATATAAATCTGTCTATTTTCTTTTTTTACTGTAATTATTTTTGCCCGCGGACGTATCCGTCCGTTGACCTAAAAACGAAATTCCTGCATTATCACACGTGAATTTTAGACAAACATAAAGTATATATATATATATACTACAACAACTCGTCTTATAAAACTTCCGTCTAATACACAATACACTGCATGTGTGTGGGGCGCCCCGGAGGGTTATAAATATATAAATAAATATGTGTGTATGTGGACGTGCGAGCCCACAAATTAACCGATCGATCAATCAAAATCGTTTATTATTTTTTTTTACCCTTTTTTACGCCGTTTTTTGATGCGTGTGTGTGTGTGTGTGTGTTAAAAACATTTTTTTCCCTACTATTTTATTGTTATAATTTATTTATTTTTTTAACAACGTGAAAACACTATACCGTTCTTTATATTATTATTATATATTACATGATGTTCGTTCATCGTTCAAACAAGCGGTGATAGCGCTGCGCACATTGTTGCACAAAATCAAAATCATGACGTCACGTCATATATATATACGATATATTGTTATACAGGGTGATTTTTTTTTTATCACGAGCAAAGTTCGTATATGTCGTGAAATATAAATAATTATTATTCGCACGTTTCCGTTATATATTTTGTCTCGTGATTGTAATATGTTTACCCTCGTTCCTTATTTTCAACAAGTTATAACCACGTTGGACTTTTGACTTTTGAAATAGTGATCCTATGATTTTAATTGTTAATGATACGTTTTTACCAGCAAGTGAAACGTATCGATTTTTTACAAATCCAAAATGAATGTTTCTCGAATAATAACAGCGTTTAAACGGCATACCACGATAAAGTCGAGACATGACAACACTGTATGACAGATATTGAAACCCTGTTGCGGACACTTTATCAGAAATATATACGATTTGACATACCGATAATATTCTATTATTGTTTTCTGACGACGTGTCAGGTGATTTTAATTTATAATACAGATACGGGGGCACTGCCGTTCCCATCGACCTGCGCCTTTTCGCGTAGTCAACGACTTATTCACGACCGAATATTGCAGTAACAATATTATTGGTAAATATTGAAAATAAACTATGAGAAAACTTTTCCATTTATATGTCATTCGCTTCAGTGAGACAATAAATATGAGTTGGAAAATCAATAGTTTACATTCGTTTAAGGACTATAAGGGAAATGAGGTCTCGAGAACGGTCGATAAATATCCCTTAAATGATATTTTTTAATAACAAATAAAAAACAATCGCCGGTTCGTGATAAAACAATATCACCATATATATAGGCGGATGGCCTGAGGACGAAATACGATGGCAAAAACGTTTTTTAAATCGTGCACTGTTAGAGGAAAGATAAAAGGGACAAAACATCCTCGCCGCAGTCATCGTTGTCATCGTCGTCCGGCGGTAGTTCAAAGTTTACACGACGGTCGTATAATATTTAAAATTGATTTTTCTTTTCTTTCTTTCTTTTTTAGTTTTTAGAAAATTGCTAAGATAAATGTCCTCAATAAAAAAAAAAAAAATATGGTTTCGTCATCGCCGCCACTGTTCGCTAGGAGAGCGAGCGAAATTTGGATTTGTTTGGCCATGACGACACCGCCGCGTCGATTTCACCGTGTACCCGATAATTATGTACACGACGAGTGTAGAAATGATCGACGCGGAATTCTTCACACAGAGTTATATTGAAAATATGACTCCGTCGACCATTACGCGCGTTACATTCCGGTAGCGAATTTTATCTAGTCCGTACATTATTCGACACGTTTTCCGACTTTCCCAGCAGTTTCGTGCGGCGTACAGAAAAACTGCGTGTTCGTTGATGGACGATTTTCCCGTTTAAAAGCTCAGCGCGTAACGCGAGACGTACGTCGTTCGTTTTCACCGATCTCAAATTGAAAGCAATAGTAAGACTTGATTTGTTCTATGGACAAAACTGCAATCGAATGCGAAGGTTAGGTTATTATGGAACTCGGTCTACGGTGTTCCGAATTGGTCGGGGAAAAAAGTAACCCGTCGAAAGTTTCAAGTGACCGGTCATCAACTCTATGCGTAAAATGTGACTTTCCAGCTTTGGGTTTCCTTCTGGAGCTGGTGGTGGGGGACCCCGGGAATGTCGGCAATCGGGTACCGACCGGAGGGACATACAGACACGTGGTTTGTTGTCGTTGAACGTCTTTTTACGGGATCGTCGACGGCACGGTGACCTCGTGTTTCGACGAGAACGCGGACGGCTCGACATGTTTTATACGCGTACACGTGGTGAATGTATACGCGCGCGCCGGTGTTGCTCGTGTGGATACCCCGATAAACCGCGTTTATAATAACCCTTTTCCAAATCAAACACGAAAATTTCATTATCTTATTAAATTGAAACGCGACCGTACGACGTGTATGCGTATATACGTATTTAGCTGTACGTGTTAAATATTGATTTAATGGAGTTTCCAACTGTCGGGCGCCGCGGAGTATGTCCTCCGCGGGGAGAACAACATTTATACATTGTATCATACGAAAAATGTATTCTATCGTCACTGTTGTGAGCAAACGTATAACGATAACGGTTACTGTACGTACTGTAGTACGTACCGACATATTTGTCTATTTCGTTTTCGTTTTGTTTTTTTTTTTTTTTCATGAAATATATTATTATTATTTAATAATTCTTTAATATTTAATAAAACATTTGTTTGTTCTTGAAAATGCATATATCTGCTAACAATAACAACGATAAAAATACATCTATTGAATACTGTGAAAAACCCCTAGTTTTTATTAAAATTAATCTAGAAAAACTAGACGCGTCCAATAATATTCAATTATTATTGTTTTCGGGTGCGACATAAATTATATAATATATATTTTTGAAGTCGAAAGTCAAGTACAAAGGCGGTACAATAGAAAAAAAAACCGAAGTTTTCGACATTTCTTCATCAAAAGTTTGAATATTTTTCACAAACACTTTTTGTACAATAGTTTTCAAATCAAATATGTCGAATAAATTTTTGTAAAAATATCCCTTGCAAGACTGCGTACGTATAAACGTAAACACGATTCGGTTAGTTAGGTATACAGGCACGCTTTCACCGTCCCTCACACAGTTAACTTTATTCAACCTGACTACGATTTCAAAGACGTACCCCGACCATTCAGAACACACAATATAATTATTTCGATGATTTCGATCGGTCACAGTTTTTCCGTAAATATATTTGTCGAACAAATGTCGAGAAAAATTATACGATTTGAATCGATCGAGAGAGTTATACGCGCCACGTGGATAGTGCGTGTTTATCACAAATATGCCACCGAAAACATTACACTGCTCGCGACGCGTATCATCGTTTAAACACGACAGTAAAAATGATTAACACAACACTAGAAACATAATGTCAAATATTCGCTCTCTTTCGAAAGCAAATAAAACCGTCGATAATAATCGTTTGGTATAGATATCGCGTGTATACACCTGTCCTGCTTATAATTATTAATTATTCGTGTATTCGAGTTAATGTCAACGTCGTATGTAAACGATAATACATATGTACAAATCGAAATCCATTAAAACCACTCCACTGATTATATAACAAAACAATAATATTGATCAATCGTTGTGCACGAGCGATAGTTTTTTGTTCGAAATTGCCTTTTTTCGTTTTAGAACGTCAATACGATTATTTTTCAATTTACTACCGATTTTCGGCATTTTACACAATTAACTAAACGATAAAAAATATTTTATTTCGTTGTGTATACAGTTTGCAGTATTTGTTATAAACACTAATTCGTATACAGCATTGCAAAACGTGTCGTATATGATAATAATTGGATGTTATCGCCGCGATTAGGTGAACTTGTGGTAAATACTTGTTTTTCATTGTCGTCGTAAGACAAATTATAATCTTACAAAGTTGCGAATTATGCGCATAAAAGAAATCATTTTTCATTTTTTGTTTATTGACGTATTCAGTTTTTTATGTCGTCTATGCCTTTTTTAAATTGAATTCACAATTAATGTGTTATTTTATTTAACACTTCCCCGATTTTTTCAGTGGTTTTTTTAAGCGAAAGGAAAAACTACCAAAACATTGCAAAAAAAAAAAAAAACGGTAAAATCGCGTCGAAACATTCGATTTTTGATATAATTCCAAAAGTAATCACACCAAACAGTTGACATTTTTACCTGTTATTTCTTACATAACACTAAACTTATATTACATTTAGTCAATCAGTTCTTAGCTTTTTTTATGTTCATAAATGAATATAATTTTAAATCTTAAGACCTAAAAGTTACCTTTACCTATGGTGTCCATCATATATATATCATATATTTTCCAATAATGGTGAGCATATTTCGAACAAATCGTTAATCACAATTTTTTGTCGGATGGTCGGATCGCTTACAATTAAAATTTACGTTTCGTGTGAAATGAATGACTACTAATATTATCTACTTTAGAAAATTTTTGTTTTCGATTTTATTATATGTTTAATAAAATTATGTATGGTTTTATTGTGTTTATATATTCGTATTAAATAATATTAACGATCAACAGCGATAACTGTTATTTGTTTACTGTCAAATAAAAAATAAAAAAAATAAATGTGGCTAAATTAGTCTAAATTCCACGAGAAACCAATAAATTATACGATAAAACGGTTGAATAAAACGGTTATCTAGAACACACAAAAAATACGAACTTTAGGACGGGAGGGGACCACTCTGTTACCCCTACACCCATCAGGCTGTCATTACAGATAACATATAGTGAAAAGTAAACAACATTATTAAACTATATATCGTACACGATCAGAATACAAATACATAACTTCCGTGGTTTAACAATGAACGTAAGCCATTGCATTATTTATCCGATGTACATAACAAAAAAAATGTTTATAACACTAAAAATATTATAACATATTAGCAGTTATGTTGAGTTGGGTTGAGTTACCAAGCCGATTATTTTGATAGAATAATTCAATGCCGTGAAGTATTGATGACTTTACAATAGCATCATTCATCGATCGACAAATACTGGACTATTTTCTTGGGCACAGTTAAGTAAATAACAAACACGGCACGATTGCACGGAAGATGAAAATGGAAAAATGAACTATTTATTAGTTGAAAGTATCTATTGGACGAAACAGTGAATGATTATTTAAAGAAATATATGTTCAGTCGGCAGTCGACTTTATTGGTAATATAGAATATGATCGAAAGATAGCGTCGCGTGGTCAATATTTGGATTTTACCGCTTAATCTTCCCGGAACAGAATGTGGCTTGATCGTATGTTTGGAACCTATAGAGATACCAGTGGTCGCGATTTATCGATGCGACATTGATCACAATCAATCAGGTATTCGGAGAGATAACAACGAACGAATAAAAAGCGGACTAGGACGAGGGACTTGGACATTCAAATCTCAACCAAATACATCTAATCAAAAAAGAGTAAAAACCTGTGTGTAACAATGAAACATAACACAATTAAATTGCCTAGAATAATTCAACTACAGGAATATCTCAAATCGTCCACGTACAATGGAAGAAGTACTTTAGGAAATGGACATCTACCACGGCGACGAATCATTCAAGAATATACAAGCATCGGAATTTATCTATTTATAGAACAAAAGTTTTGTTTGAAATGTATCTTTCCGTTAATGTTATTACGAGATTAATTTATTTATAGGCTAATGACTTGGTTGATGTCGAAACCATTATTATTCATAAAAAAATAAAATAAAAAGACAATACCACTTGTATAATAAAGACAATAATAGATATAAAGATAATTATAAGGACACGTTAAATATGTTTTATACGTATAAATATTGAAACAACAATGTCAACGTCATTATAATGATTGTAATCGACACATCGATTTTACACGTGTCAAGCGAACTATTAAATACGTTCACTATAATATACAAATATACTATTCGACTTGCCGCAATCGACTTGATTCTATTTTAATTAAAGAACAATCTGACAAAAAACAGAAAAAGACAACTCTTTCTTTAAGCCCGGGATGAATCTCTAAGAAGAATACTTGTTTTTATATACAGTGAAACCTCTAAATCTCGGTCGCTGAAATTTTGTCCGTTATTGGGAGGTGTCTGGTATTCACAGGGAGAAAAAAAATTGTTTATCAATTAATAACTACGTGTGTACATATAAAATTCATTCAATGTAATAATGATATATGTTAAATTATTGTATTATTTATATGTATTTTTATTAAAAAAATTTGTATATAAATTATTTAAAAATAATTTTAAAATAAAAACTAATAGTTCAATAAAAAAAAATCAGTTACTTTAGCTTGTTTAAGACTTTAACACGAAGTCATTTCGTATGTCAAGGCATTTTCTAATTCGACTGTTCTGGAGAACAATGAAGTACAATTCAGTATCTCAAAAGAAGAAGAAATATATTTGTGTATACCCTTTAACGTTGCCAATACCTCCCGTAGACTTCCAATTTGTGGGGTTTCTTGATCTTCGGGCTCATCCTTTTCTTCATTTCTTGATTTTAAGATCAAAATTTAAAATGCCATAAAAGTGTCCGTTATTTAGAGTGTCTCGTATTTAGAGGGTTTCCTATAGATAAGTAGTGAAAATGTCCCCGTTCCTGACAAAATGTCCGCTGTTTGGAGGTGTCCGCTATTTACAGGTGTTCGTTAAGTGAGGTTTCACTGTATACATATATATATATATATACACACGACATAATCAAATATCAAACGATTCGTTTTTTAACATCACTCTGCTTATTCGCTCGTTATGGTTTATTTCACTTTTTTCAAAGAAAAAACAATTTCTAGAAAATCCAGTCATTTTAACCTAACCCACGACATACAAACACATTTATACATATTCATAACGCATATATATTACATAAATACGTTTCTTGGACCTTGCCGGTATGCATGACTAATTACGTTCTCTGCGCAAATATTTAAACGCTGCTACTACCCACTGTGCAACGCGATATCGCATTGATATCGTTGTGATGTTTTATTGGAACATGTAATATTACATTTCATATTACTGTAACGTAAATGCGATATGTGTGCAACTGCGAAAGCTTGTCGTTGTGATAACACATCCCTACAACAATATTATTACACATCGGTGCGATGTTGCATAATTGACATTGCATTGTGATATTCGTGCAACATTTAGTCAACGTTTCAATTTACTGCAGATACATAAAATTCAATACAAATATTTGTAAAATAATGCAAAAAAGACGCGTGGTTATTCGGGTTGCGAACCATGACCGCTATGTTCCTATAGTCTTTGGGAACCTAACAAAGGGACGCCTTACCTACCTAGCCTACACCTACAGATGATTTGTATTTGAAAAACAAAGGTATATAAATATTTAAATGAACACAAACTTATATTAATTTAAAATCGATTTAAACCCTCTGAATATTTATATACAATTTTAATTACATAATAAATATAATTAATAAATAATAATTGTTATAATTTTATATCAATGATCGTCATATAATAATAATAGCAATGATATGAAATTAACAATTTTTTTATCTAAACTCTAAATCAATTTTCCATGAAAATCCATTAAAATAGATCAGTATTTGTTAATAGAGCAATATTATAGTACAATTTATTTTTGTTTTTTACTAATATAAAGAAAATCAAATACTTAACTTGCTTTCACTTGGTTAATTTTTACTTAGGTAATTTGAATACTTTTTAAAAAAAATTAATACTATACAAATTTTAATATTTATATCAACAAATTAAATTTTTTTATAATATAGATTACTGTCATAAAAACTACATTAAAAAATATTGGTTTTCTACTAAATACTTGGGGACGTATGGGATATTATATTGTAGGATACTTTTTTTAATAGGGGAAGGAGGAATTGTAATATTTTTATCTTAACCACACCTTGAAAACAATTTCTGCGTGCGTTTCTAGAAATTAGTATATTTAATATTAACATTTGTAATTACTTTTTTTAACGATGACATGATCGATGTTCTAATCGTGTCGCGAAGTCTGTTGTTTGTTCAACGTTCGGGATGAAAGTGACGTGTGATCGCGGTATGGAAGAGCTTGTTTGTGGTATTCAACAGTTGAACTTGTTTTTCAAATTTTGAGAAAAGTTATTACTTAGATTACGCGAATTAAAACGCAATATCCCGCTCTGGTCATCGGTTATGACAAGTGCGGCTTATCGCGGTCCACTGATATATTTAACGATTTCAAATGAATTATTTTCACGTCGTTACGTTAATTCTTAGTAGAGTCGCAAGAGATAAGGAAAGGGTTGGACGATTTACGTGGTATTATTACAAATACTAGAATCTATTTGAAAACTGGCACGTGTATACACACGTGCCATCTTTTTGGTTCTTGTATAATTCCAAAAACAAAATAATTAAAATCTTTTATTTTTGTAATTTGTTTCAATATTTATTTCCTGTATATTTATTGCAACCATATAAACTAATAATACACATTAATGCACACTAAAATTCAACGTCCTGTTATGAACCACTGTTGTTTGAGAATATTCTAATGCTAACTAAGCATTTTGGGACTGCCGTCGCACGACCGAATCGGACTGTGCATCGTCAGTCGTGTTTCGATGTGCCAACATACATATTGTTAATTTCATTAGAAATTTAAGATAATCTATTGATATTATAATAACCGACTCAATAAATCAGTAAACATATTCTCACTTCCGGAGTTACGTATTATTTCGCCAGAACCCAAAACACTACCAATTCCTCGTCCGAACGGCTCAACCGTCTAAGACAGGATCAATCGACCTACCCGGCTCAACTGGATCGGTCATAGCAACGAGCAACGGGAATACTAACTCGGGCTCACAACAGTGCCTATATAATATATAGAAAAATTACATTATAATATATGATAACATAACTATCATATTGAGGAAACTTAAAATATGACATTGCTGGTTTGTACATTTTGAATCTTTGTAGGGACAACTCTTAATGTAATATACTCGGAATAACTAAACAAACTCGTATTTTGCATTATAAAAGAAAAAAAGAACGTTTATTTATTTAAGCCTCATATTTGGTTTTTACTAACACGCATGCAAAAAACCTCAATCACAAAAACGTGCACCTTATCAATTGGGAAAAGATATCTAATTGTAACAGTACAATAATACAGTGTTGCCAGTATAATATATAACACTTAATGATAATGTTTCAATAATACGTTTCTACAACATCATATAGACATCACAGTGGGATGTTACATTTGCAATACAAATTATATGTTCCTGGGATGTCTTGTAACATAAATTGCACAGTAGGTACTAGAGTATACCACATCCACTGACCTGAGCCGAAATGTTTTCTGAACGATTTCGTCGAAACTCAATTACATCATGAAAATCCGCTCGACACAACCCACGTATATGTTTACAGCCAGAGACGCGTGTACAAATTATAGCAATGCCGCCGCCGCCGCCATCATTTTGGCCACAGGGAAAAGCGCCTAAAATCACGTGAATTTTTTTTCAGCTTTTAAACGCCGAAATTTCCAATTTTAATAGGAAAAAAAATCGTCATTTTACACAAAAATCTTCCGTTTCGCCAAACTATAGAACTTTAAATATTTAAAAACAGAAAATTGTCACTATCAAGTTTTTAAATATTTCAAAAATTGTTCAACTATCGTGTGACTGATATCGTTTCGGCCTTCGATGCTGAAATTTCAAATTTGTTTAATTTATTAACATAAAAAAAAATCCCCCAGAAATTATTGAAACAATTATTATAAAAATATGCTATATTTAGCTGAAAATTGGTAGAATTTTTTCAAAAATGTATAATATTTAATAACTAGTAAACATTTAAAATGTCTTACGTGATTATTTTTGAAATTACAAAAATGAACTTCGATTTTGTGAATGTCGGACAGTGTTAAAACGGTATTTTTGCATTTTTCGGGTAAATTTTTTTTCATACACTCAAGAAATCCACTAGACGATCGAAAAACGAAAAACGATTAGATCGAATTTGCTACCGAAAAATTCGCTTCACTCATAACTGTTAAAGCGTTCCTATACACGAAACTTTGGAATACGTAGATACGCGAATATACTTAAAAACAATCGCCGCCACGCGGTCCATCTCACTCGAGTCGAAATCATTTATGAATCGATTTTTCATAACTCTTTTATTCCGCTGTATTCGGCCAGTGTACTTCATAAATATTCAATTTTCTCTCAATATGTGAAACACGCGTATAAACATTGTTTTCGACGATATAACAAATATATACGTTTTTCTATAACATAAAACAGGGGAGAGAGAGAAATACGCCGTAGACGATATTATAATATTATATATTTATATATATCCATATACGTATAGGTACGTTCAATATTTTAGTAAAGATATTGTTATATATAAAAAAAAACAATTTCGAAATATGTGAAGTATCAAATAAAGAAATTTCCGCACACTTGAGTCACGTTAAACTATACATATATATAAAACAAACTTTGTACGAGAAACTATACTTCAACAGAATAAAACGAAAATATATATCTTTCCAGAAATGAAATACCAACAATGTATATAGAACACGAAATTAAATATAGCTTTTTGATGCACATCTTTCTTTTTCGAGAAAAAAAATTATGAAACGTCCAATATTTTCCAACCTAACCAAAAAAAGAAAGTTTTTTTTTTAAAGGATTAAACGTTCGATTCCTTGACTACAAATATTATGTCACGTAGTTCAACAAATCGATTAAAAAAACATACGTTTTTCTATATTCGATTTTTTTTTTTTTTAATTTCTTCAGCACGTATAAGAAACATATTATTCATAAAATATGATTTCAATGTAAAAATAAGAAAATATAAAACATGTTTACGTATCGAAAGTTTATATTAATCGAAAAACAAGTGACTTATCTGTGGCACGTTTATAGAGCAAAATTTAATTTCGAACAAAATCCATCCGTTTTTCTTTAGGACACATATCGAGGAAAGTTAAAGTTTTACCAAATTAAAATCGGACCAGAGACAAAGTCACACAATATTTTGTCAAAGCGAAAGGTTTAAATCGGAATTACTACTACGCCATGCCCATTCCCCTCCCCATTTATCTCCAATCACAGCAGTTGTCGGTGGAAAAGGTTACATTATATGCCAATATAATAACAAAAATATTTTTGACAAATTTCGAAATCGGAGACATTTTCTATAAGCGTTTAACAGCCTTTTTAGAAAAATTATAATCGTCCGTTTGTCTGTTGGCGTATTTTTGATAAAATATACATTGTAATCATCTGCTCAATTGATTTTGAACTATTAGCGGCTTATATTACGCTTATATATTTTAACGTCGAGTATGTATTCAATACTTCTAATAATGAATACGATCGGGCGCACCATTACGTTTGAACACATAATATTACATTTACCTGCTTAAGTAGATAAAACAAATGTAATTTTCAAATGATTACAAAATAAAAAAAGGCTTTATTTGATAAAGCCTGTATACGATGTAGAAACAGTTTTACTTATATATATATATATAACAGTCTTGTAAAGTATTCAGAATATATATTCGAACGCATAATGAATACAAAGAAAACGTGTGCGAACTATGTAAAAAGGATTCTAAAAGTATTCGAACACTTCACGGTTTTTCTTACTTTTCGATAAATAATGTCGACAGATTCGTTTTTTACATTGGATTTGTTCAACTTCCGACGTCCGAATTTAGAGTAGCGGCGAACGAAAAATATATATACATAATGAAATATATTGTAAAAACAAAATCGACCCTTTAGCGATATACACCTTAACCATAACATGTGTCCAACGACGAACGATTAACGGGGACAACTGTCAAATGTCGTCTGTCGATATGCACTATCACTCCTGCAGTTTTTCAACCAGTTTTTTAAAAGAAATTTTTTTAGAAAATTAACTCAAATTGTCTTACGATAATTATAAAACAATAAAAAATAATAACGATTGTTACAAAAATAATAACACATCTAAATAAGTTTTACATTAGGAATACACAGTACCAAATTACTAACAAACTTTTAAATTCATTTCATGACATTTGAATGATTTAGGCAGTTATCTATAAATCGTTTAAATTTAAAATGTTCAGATATTGTTAATTTTTTACGAATCATTTGAAGCGTGCATCTATTTTTTTTTTATGTTTTTAATTGAGAGGAAACCCCAAATTCTCAAAAATGAGATGGAAATCCGTATTTAATAATAATTTTACATCTTATTCGATTAATCGCTCGTTTTATGGTTTACGGGAATGTTACAAAATATATTAATGAATTTCCCTCCACTGTATGTAGGTATATTACAACATACATATTTAGTTTCGACAAACTTTGATCGGAGTTATCCGAAGCGATTATTACGCACGCGATATCAGGAAGGATTCGATGATAAATTTTATTCGCAATCTGGTACATCCAGAAATGTATTACGAACGCGTGTTAATTTAATCGAGAAGTCGGTCTTCGATATTAAACGACTATTATTATACTCCGAGTGTCGCGCGTCCAGAGAAATAGTCCGAAAATACAATGCCCTGCTCAAGCTTACATTTGTATAGATGCTGTCTGACAATGTCTACATCTTGTCGACCGAAGACGTTTAGACCTCTCGGTGTTTCTTATTATCGAGAACCTCGAATCTTGGATCTCCCTGTTTATTAACCGTGTTACATAAGTCCCGTCCACCAAGGTTAACAAAACTCCCCTTATTTCTATCTTTTTTCTTTCTTTTTTCGTCTTCCTCGGCTCTAACTCTACCGTTTCTCGTCTTAAACAATCTTCCATCGTGGAATCGTCTTTCGAAGATTCTTACCAGTACATTGTGTTGGTCGCTAAGTTTAATAAATTCCACACACCAACGTAACTATATGTATATTTATGTAGTTTACTTCTATGTACTCTTGACCATTAAATATATATAAAATACAAAAAATAAATATATGTACACAAGTATACTTTTGCTTTCGTATACGTGCACATACGTATACACCGAACGAAGAAATTAATTTCACGAAAAAGCGCGTTATATAAATATTCCATCAAAGACGATTTTTTAAGTACGAATATAAATAATTGACAAGACGTGAACTCGTGGGGAACGTTCGGCTCAGGTATTTTTTTACCGTCGAAAAATAAAACCACTCACATTAATGATTTTACTATACTGCTACAGTGTATAGCGTTGTTCCGACGACGAGGATAATATATATGATATACAGAGTGATTTTTTTTTTATCGTGAGTCAGGGAATTGCGACTATCTGCCCATGACCAATTTCATTTTCGGTGTTTTTTATTCATCATTAAACCGCTTAATATACACAACGTTTTCAAAATTATATCCACTCTTTATACTTTAAACAAATGTAATTTGTTTTTTGATTTTCAAATAGCAACTAGCTTTATAAATAAATAATTGAAAATGCTCTTTTACATTCAATATTTTGTGACTATACATATGAATAATATTATTATTGGACTACTTACTCATATGAGTAGCCTTTCGCATGATCCTGTGAAAACGACAAAACTCGTATTTGTACATCATACCGACAATATTAATGATTAAAATCACTCGACATTACACTTTTATCAATCCGCAACACATAATAATAATAATAAGTATCGACATGTCATATATACACTTCGTATACGTTTTTAAAAAGATTCTTTAAGAGAACAAATTGTCGATTTCTATTACAGTACCTCTCCACTTCGCTGTGTCGTGAATTTAAGACGCTTATAAACTCGGTGAATATTCGTCGAATTGTCGAATACGACACGTGTAAATTCTCATAAAAGTATGTTGTTTTTTCAAATTCATATCAATCGTAGATAGCGTGACCAGTGACAGAAAAATAGCACCCTGTATAACATACGCGCGCGGTTAAATGATTGTTTCTACTCGTATTTATTTGACTTCCTTTACGGCGCGCTCGGCGTTTTGCGCTGCAAGGTACACATTAGGAAAATAAATAATAGCAATTCTTTAATCGTAAAGTGTAGACAAACGTAGGAGTCCGTTTCAAAACGTGACTAAATCTAAAAATATACGATTCCTCCTAGCGTGATCTAACCGATAATCGGCAACGGATGCCTACATTCGACCGTGGAAGAAAACAAAACGCAAACGGTTACAATACGGAATGTCCAACGGAGATATGACAAATGCAATAATTTTTCTCCTATTCAACGTTTAAAAGTTTTGTTTTTTTTTTCCAAATAACATTCATACTTCTACGTCATAATAAAAAATGAAGCTCACGCTTTATTTTTTAAATCAAGATAGCCGTTTCATAAATATAATGTTTAGAAAAATATCAGCGTATAAAACTTTTAATTAGGTTACGTTGTTTTAAAGTTTGTTTAAATCCAAATATTTTTCAAATAAATTGAAGTTATTCAGTTGAGAGAACAAGCAAAACGATACGGACTAGTGACTCACTTTTCCGGCCGTCCGGATTCTCTCGTAAATCGACAATTTTATGAACTTTGAAAAATTGTAAAAAAAAAAAACAACGACTTATCTTTAATAAAAAATTTTTACGCCAGTTTTTTTTTCAAGTAGAACCGTAAAATGGCTATTTTGGACTTTGTAATCCAAAACACTAAAATAATTGTAGCGTTCTAGTAATTATTAAGAATATAAAAAAGACGTATACGCGTTGAACAGAATAAAAGTCGCATTACATTTGTTAGATCTCCGTGAACACCCTGTATAGTAAATTTACGCGTGCGTGCCCACCACCCATAAATATATACGCGTGGTTTATATTATATTGTTTGCAAAAACAAATCCTCATCGCTATAATAATAATAAGAACATTACTAATAACAATAATAAGCCGATACATACGGAGAGAAACGATATATTTGTTTTATACGAGACGACACGAATTTGTCTTATAGTTTTGGAATTAGAAATAATATCCGGCGAAACTATATATATACACACGAATTTCCGAACTTTTGCGGACATGCGCGTGGTGAGAGGAAAATACATGTCATCAAACCGTATTACTCGGGTTTGTTAAATGCTATTCATACGACGTCGAATCTCGCGGAATATTGGTCATAACAAATCTATAGGCCAGTAATTTATAACACGTGTGTATAAATATGAACGACGTTCTTTGAATATAGCGATACTGCAACGACGAGTTTCATGTACTAAAAACACGATTCGCGGTTGTACGTACGTGTACCAGACGATATTTAGGTGTACCGGGCGCACCAGTTACTTGGACACGACTGAGTGTTATTGTTTATCGATCGTGTTTTAAGTTCGAGAACAAAACGTACGTATCCGATAGACGGTTATCTCAGGTACGCTATAGTATGTATAACGTAGTTCGTTCGGTACATCATAATTATCAATAAATATGAGAACAATTTTTATCAATTTTGGAACGCGTGCGTATAAAAATATATTTTTTATCATGTACAAACAAATGTCAGTTCTTCGATACGTAAATTGCCCCCGTTATAAAAAAAATCGTCAATTACGCTTGAAAAGAAAAAAAATTGTGACTTACGTACGACGTATAGGTTAATAATATCCGAAAGTCAAGCTTCGAACACTCAAAAAATAGTAACTGGAAATAACGATTTTTGAATTTTTGCAAAATTTAAAAATTTCTCAAACCGAATGCCTGGAGGCATTCGGTACTATGTTCAATAAACGAATCAAATAAAACACCGACTGTAGACGACAGAGTTTTCACACGCTTGTGCTGTACGAAAAATTGTTCGCAAACACAGAAGAAAAAAAAACACACGACTGTGAAACCATAAACGAGAAAATAAAATTATTACATGGACATAAGTCGATAGTATCGATCAGCCGTGCCACAAAGCGTCGATACGAACAGGACAAACGCCAACGTATCACAATATATATATATATATATATATTTAGCAAATGGTCTTAAGTACGCGATATGCAATAATAGTTGTATTTACAAGTGGTAGAACCCGCAGCTGTTGTTACGAACAACAATTTTAGACGTATATACGTACAGTGTATATTTCGGACAAATTATAATTATTACGAGAACTTAAGCACACATACGATGTATTAACACACATCGCGCTATGTTAAATCTTTCTAAATTTGTGCTCGTTAAGCTCAGCGTTATTTATACACGTACGATTTCCGATCTCGACTTATATTAAAGATATATACATATATACATATAATATACATATATATATCCCCGTTTCGAGTACACACGCCGTTCTAATAACAATATTTTGTTTTAGGAATATTAATAAGAAAAGAAATTGCTGACCGTCCAAAATCCAACACTTACATAATAATTCTATCTCTTTACAATTATTTTCATATATTTTTAGATTATTTTTTAACATTTTTGTAATCATAAATGATTTTATTGTTTGGACGGTTTTGTTCACTTCAATGTTTTATTAAAATAATTCAATTATTCTACTTTTACGTGTTCGTCAAAAATAAAAACGAAATTATTTTAGAGCCATTCAAATCTAGTTATCACATTTTTATATGTTTTACATGTTACGTACTATATTTTCTCGTCTAGATATCACGAAATACGACCGATTTAATATTATGCGTATAACTAGTTATTCATATATAATATACGCACACGTGTATAAGCTGACTTAAACCGATTTTTTTTTCATTCAGTATAGTATTTCCCTCCGACTTATTTTTTCGAAAATATTTCTTCGGCCACACGTCCATTTCTCCGCGCGTACAATACATAATAAATATTTTTAGCACAATAGAAACGTTTTTTTTGCCTTCTTTATTTCACACATATATTGTATCAATCCCGTGCGTTTCACATATCATCGTCCCTCACGCGCGATACCGTCTTCTCTCCGAAACGCTCGCCGCTTCGTTAATATTTTTAAAAAAAAATAAAATATTTCCCGTACCCACAGGAACGTTTCTTGAGCGAGAAACTTTTCATTTTCAGCTATTATTCATACACCATACTACGGCCCTACGAATTCCAAATGAGGTATACATACAAGGGATTTTTTTTACGTCACCCGATGACTTTCGGTTCTCTACCGATAAATTTACCCTCAATCACAACAGATTTTTCTCGCAACGAACGACCGCGTCATCTCGACACTCGAAATTAATTTACCTATAAATCACTTCTCTACAACAACAAAAATAAGGTAACGCGTGAGTGTCGGTTCGAACGCTGCATGCCAGTCACTTAGACAGAGATTTTAGAGTGTTGTTATTATTTTATATTCGGAAAACGATTCTGAGCGAGTAAGTATAGTTTGTTATGACTGATCGATAAGATGAATAAAACATTTCTAGATTATGGTATCACAGCTGGATAGTATTTCACGAAAAATTTGATGAAAAACAATACAGCTTACAATTTTGCTGTAATCACCAACAGCTATAATTTTGCTTTTGTTGTATACGTCACGAAATGTGCCCGCACACAACAATACTTGGAAATCATCATCCTTTTAAAAGCAGTTTTATATCACGAATCTTTCTTTAAGTGTTGCTTTAAAACAGACATTTATATTCGCTAAAAATGTAATACACAATATTATTATATTAGTAGCTCAAAACTGTTTTATCGCAAAATTGAAATTTGACAGACGTACGCTATAGTTAACGTAAATATAAATACTACTTTGGCTTTTCTTTTAATTTTAAAAAATGGTAAATATTGTCGCTTACCTTGTTGTAGTTAAGCGACAATATTTACCATATATAGGCCGCACTACCATATTTTTCAATGTGTCAATCTCAATTAAAATATATAATAATATATAATTTTTATTCGCTCTATCTTATATGTGGAGGTGCTCAGTGGCGTGGCCTAACCTAACCTATTGGCCTGGTAAGTCCGGACCTACCCTCTTTTTAAAATCCGAATAATTATGATTAGTATTTTCGGTAAACTCGTGAAACATAAAATACTTATTAACAACAATACAAAATGAAATATTTTCGTAACGAAGTTCTCACAACGTACAAATTTAAACAGAACGATTTAATTTACTACATAAATATATTTCACTCGATATCAGAAAAATACTTTATTATTAAATTGTAACCATTTTTATCGGTATGCCACTTTCGAAGCATTGCTTTTTTTTATCGACACCAATTGAAAATTTTTTTTAAACTCAAAATGTCAGTTACAAACGGAAATGTTCTAAAAGTCGTTTCCGGTCGCCAGCACAACCACAAACGACCGTTCAACGTATTCTACGCCCGAACAGCGATGCCGTCGTTTTGTCTTCGTGCGTTTGTCGTCAAAAACAAAAAACAAAACAAAAACCAAAACAAAAACCCCGTCCGAATGCCGCGCCCACCTCAAATGTAAGCGATAATTAATAAAATGTTATATTTATCGCGAAACAAAAGTAATTGTCCGGAGATTATATTGGCGTAAAATGAAGCTCGCCAGAACTTTTTGCAAAGTTAAATCCCGAAACTTTTTTTCTATACGCTTTGATAGCCCATACTAGGTCACACGGTGGGTGTTACACAATTAGATACCGTAAATCTAATTGTTTACCACGAAACTTGGGCAATAAACATCGCGCGAGTCGCCAGTTAAACACGTATATATATATATATATATGAAATGAAACGTGGTTTTAACAAGTAGGTATATGACTATACTGCGTATAAAACTATACAGGAACTGTATGACACGTTCGTTTGAAACATGATAGACATGAAAAATATCGATGCGAAATGATGACAATTTACACGTTTCTCAGGAAAGCCAAACAAAAAACTATTTAGTAATTACGTCGGTTTTTCGAAATAAAAGTTACGTCATCGGTTGCATTCACGACAAAAATGAAGTATTTACAGTAATTACATAACAATAATGATTTTAAAAGTCGATAGAAAATTGAAAAAAAATCGTATCGATATTCTAATTATAGCAATCGATAGAAAATCACGTCGCTTCCGACATAAAACGTAATTTAATTTAAGTCTTATCAAAATGTAGTTTTAGTTCTGATCATTTTGACACTTTGAAAAGAAAGCGATTGGTTGTTAACCAAAACGTCCTAAAAATCGTACGAAATATCCGGTGGTATTATAAACCGTAAAAATGCGGTTAAAATACTAATCATATCATATGCAGGGCAAAAACAATTTAGTTACGGTGAAACGGTCAGCGAGAAGACTTGAAGTCGCAGAGGGTACGGGGGAGACAACCACGTCGTCAAATTTTTAAACCGTGTGCTGAATGAAGATAATCTACGGATTTTTCGTATTATCTACGGAGTCGAAATAGCTCGACGGATGATATAACAAGAATGTATCAAAATTAAAGGTATATACAAATAACATCTTTAAAAAAAATGTTTAAAACGTTCATTAAAAACGATATTTCGAACATTGATAAACCAGAAAAAAAATCATATACGTTTTTCGTCCCTGAATACATAACAAGACCAGACAATAAATATGTCTGCAATGTTTTACGATTTATCCGCCGCAACCGCGTCAATCGTAAGACTCATGATGACACTATACACGGTGTGTCTGAAAAGTTCCCGAACTAAATGTTGTCTGCGGTCAATACGAACAGCGTTATCCACTGATACAACTAAGACTTCGTGTAGTACAAAGTCTAACTTGTGCGTACACGAATTTAGCATACGGCATGTGTTCAAGCTACGAACTTGCAACACAGAACGAACAAGTTGTGTTCGACTTTTGTAGTAACGTATCATACGATACAGCAGGCGTTCGGTTAATAAACTGCATCTCGCGTTACAACAAACATCAGCACGGTGGAAGCGGTTTATGATGGACGGTTGATAGTTAGGCCGTCGGCAGCTGTTGCGTTGTCGTGATCAATTTAAATGATAATATAATATAGCTTTTATTTAAAATATTAGGTATTATTTTATTTTGTGTAGACTAATAAGCCATAATAAAAAATATAGCTACAAAATAAATACAACATTTCTAGAGGATCTGGGCGGATATAGCCTCCTACCCGTCTTGCCAGTCCACCCCTGACCGTACCCGATAACTCGAGTGGACCAAACGTACAAAACTTGAGCACACATACTCGTTAGACTTTGTACTACACGTAGCGGATAGCGCGTTATTCGTATTGACCACAGACAACATTCAGTTCGGGAACTTTCCAGACATACTGCGTATGTTAATCAATAAAAATTACCGTAGTTTTATCAATACAATTTGCTCGAAATCCGTCTTCAATAATAATCGTACGTCTTATTTGATTAATCATTCGTTTACGAGAATATTAACGAATCTCTCTCCACTACGGTATATATTATAATTTATAACATATATATATACAGGTTTCGACAAAATTTGATCGGAGTTATCCAAAACGGTTATTAAGCGCGTAATATCAGGAAGGATTCGATGATAATTTTTATGCACAATCTACATACATCCAGAAATCTATTACGAACGTGTATTAATTTAATCGAAAAGTCGGTCCTTACTAACGTATTTTCAATATTCTCTTTACGTCGTCGTACCTACACAGCGAGTACTTACGGACAATTATATATATATATATATATATCGCATAAACGAGTTAAAAGTTCAAATCAAATCGAAAATTCGAATACACTTTCAACGGAATTACTATACTATCGGCGGTTTTACAGTAGAAAGTGGGTGACTGGTACATGACATTTTATTCTTCTACACACTTTCGTATTCAGAACAATTGGCAAAGCTTATTTCAGTCATGAATAAAATTAGAAGACAAATTTAAACATGTGGTTCGCCTAAGAACGACTGAAATTTCTAAAATTGTCTTGAATACGGTTCTAACTTTAACTAGTATCTATGACTTAACTCACGTAGAATAAAAATCACGGTTGAGATCTCGTCGGATTTAGTTGGGTTTAGTCGTTACAAATTCCGAATTTTGACCGGAATCGGAACGGGACGGATGTTGTTACAACGCGCGAACGATTTTCGAAAGGCTAAAGTACCGGCGAATACAGTCGACCTGTTAATAACGTATGGCGATTTTATTGTTCGGACTTGTCGTCCGAACACGTCACCGGACGCGCGTTACCCGTCAAAAAACAAATCGTGTTATCAGATTCCAATAACATTTGAATGACCACGTTATAAAGTTCGTACGTTTAAAGACGAAATCACGATGTTTCCATTCCTTTGATTTTCAAACAGATCGTCCCGCCGCCGCATAATAATAATAATACGCGCTGGAAATCGGCGAATCGATGCCGCGCGCCTTGTAACAAAAACGGTCGAGAGACGATTGACGCGTTTCCGTTCGGTCGGTCGGCGCGCGCGTCGTACACGGTAAAAAGGTACATACAAGGCTTTTTGGAGGTTCAAACACCCCCCTCCCACGGAATCTTTTTAACAGTTATAATAAACTGAATTCATTAAACTAAATCATTAAGGCGGAGACACACTATTCACACGCCACGTGTTAACCCGCATTTACACACAATATTATCGTACACAAAATAATCTAGTATTTAAATCTAGTAGTTGAAAATATATGATTCAGTTTTAAAACCACCTCCCCTCAGAAAATGTGTTCCTGCTACGGCCTTGGGTACATATGATACGAGATATACCTGTTCGGTGATATACATCAGATCAAACAGTCCTGTTTAAATACATATATATATATATATACACGCACGTATAGCGAAGAAAACTTTATGCGTTCGTATCACTACCGTGCGGTTTTCACCGCACGATCTCTTCGGAGACGATAAAACGTGTATGCACATAACACGTATTTAAACCGGTGCTCGATATCGGATTTCGTTTTTTTACCTCGCGAAAACTATCGGCACAGAACACTTGAAAAAATTCAGTACGATACACGCGTTTTTTTTTTTAATTATTCCGTCGATTTTGAAGGCTAGACGTTTTGTAAACGATTTCCGGGTTTTTTTTTTTTTAATTTTTAAAATGTCAAGTTCCAAGACCGAAGGGACATCTCGGAATTAATTTCGTTTTTTCGTTGTAATCCCAGAAGTAATAAACGCGAAACGCGTGAAATTTTTACAAACAAATTGGCTTTAATAAATATACAGAACATTTTTTTTTTTTTAAAGAATTCGATCGTTTTGGCTACAAATGTTGTTCAAGCATAATTTAAGTTTTTTTAAAAATCGTTTATCAACATTTTTTTAAGTGTCTGACTCACGAAAAACTACAAAGGAAATGTCAACACGTCCCGGGATTAATTTCAGAAAACGTTTAGAATAGAAAATGTATAATAGCGATATTATTTTCATGACGTGACCGACAATTTCGGTGTTTAACAGCTGAAAATTCAATACGAACATAAAACGCCCCGACATAAATACGTGTTCGTAAAATTGGTGGTCAACTACGTTTTATACGCGTTTTAAACATATACCGCGAACGTGGTACATCTCGAATAAATGGTACACGTCCGTAGTCTCTGTTTAAAATTACCGCGACGCCTCGACGGGCTGATTGTTTAGTTATTATGTTTAATACGTGGGGCTAAAATAACTGAAATTCCGTCCGAAGAAAACTTTAGACGTGTACAATTCGTGTCGAATCGCGTATTATTTTGTGTATGACCGCGGCGCGTTCGTCATCAGCGCGTGCGCGCCAAACAATGTTTCGAAACCACGTCGTACAATTAACAATTAAAGTATATAAATTAACATAATATATATATATAGTTTCATAAAAATATTGAACAACACGTGATCGATAACGTTTTATCGGTTATGTTTTTCGGACGCGCGCTTCGGGCCCGCAAAACGACAAGGAGACGACGACAAATCTAGTTCGTCCCGAACTCAGTCCCGAACATATTACAATAGCGTGACGAGGAAAAAACAACGAACATAACAGTGTCACGTATTTCGTCCCTCGCCGTGAACCAGCGATTATTATCGTTGAGATTTTAATCAGGAGTGTTTTTTAATTCGCGACCCCAATCGTTTAAGGAATATTTGTACGCGTACAGACCATTTTCAAAATGATATCGCCCGCTCTCAAGCAAACGCAAACTTCCGATCTGTATTCACATGCAACCAGTATCGGAGAAATATTATATTACTTTAATATTATGAACACTATTAATGCGATAAAGACCTACAGTGGAACCTATGGAAAACCCAAGAACGAGATCGAACATGGTGAAACGGGGTGTTAATAATAAATAAGACGACAAATGTGTGAACGCGGCAGACAACCCAACACAGTGCACCACCAAAGGCGACCTAATACAAGTGAACAAGAATGTCCATAGACGTGGCTACACACCGGCTACGATATAACATTTGACAAAGTTACCGACCATCGACATTATTTATTTATTTCGCTAATTTATTTATTATGACTGTTGTACACGTTAACTACTTATTCTATATACTATTTTATTGCCAAACTGTTAAATTATTGGCAATTCTAACCGGACACGAGAAGAAGAACACTACGATATTATGTCGTTATTCGTTATTCCGCTTGTTGTACGCTTTTACGTGCTTATAAGTCGGTACGTAATGAAATGCTGATTTTAGTTTTAAAGATTCTTTCTGATTTTCGTTCGAATAACCTCACTTTCCCTTTTTTCTATACTGACGCCCATATATTATATTATTTATACTTGTTTATTTTTAAAACGTTGTGTGTGTGGATCAGCTTAAAGTCTCGACGGTAGCGAGTGATGACAAAGATAGTATTTTTATAGTATCTGGTATTAGGATTTCGAAAAGTATGTCATATTACGAATAAGGTTTAGTATTTCATTTTTTTTTTTTCATTAATCTCTCGGTATCACACTGCGGTTATCGGCTCGCAGAGCGTAATGGTTATGTCGCGTACACTCGAATCGTCTGAATTCCTGATAAAGCGTCTCCGAGAGAATAATACAAAAATAGTCGTAAAAACTAAGGGATGACGGTGAAATAGTTTAAATTACGAAAAAATATAAAATGAAACGTGTAAAAAAAAAGATACCTTGTACATATGTTTTCGCGGAAGACTTAAAAAAGGATTCGCACGCCACCGGTACCGTACCGATTTTTAGCAAAAAAAAAACGACTATAATAAAACAAACACGATATAATGACAATCGTGTGCGCAATTTTAACGTATTATTTATTATATGGGTAGGTTATTCATAATGTTTAGGTACTTTTTGTTGCGCACGTGCCGACGAACAAACGGAACGCGACGGCATACGGCCGGTGGTACGTATACATGTGTGTGTATTTTATGAATATTTTAATCAAATATAAAATAATTATCGTTTGAAAAATAATTTTGAAAACTATGACTTCGAGCGAGTTAAATACGTAAACGGAGTATTTAGAGTTACGTCATCGTTTTTGAATTTGAAACCAATACAATAAAGTCGCATTTTCCAAACACGATTCCGAGCGACCCTTATGGGCTGTCGCGATTAATAATGAATATGAAAAGAATAGATGCACATCCAGTCGACGAGGTATAATCGTGGAATTTTTCGTTTCGCGTCCTCGCGCATACATGTATATGCAGAAACGTCATTTGTAGAATGCAAGAGCGTGCATTTGCACAAGGTATATTTTTTTTAAATTTCCGATATGCCGGTGTCGTTCTCGAGCTGGTGATTAACGCGTGACAATATGCAGACGAAGATTATATTCCCTAAATTTTTTTTTTTGTAATTCAAGTAGGTTTTCTTCGATTTTATCATCACGCCGACTATATGTTATCAATAAAATGCTTGAAATATTCAATTTTCACGTGATTTAAACAATAAACGATACGTTATTTCGCTCAATCGTCTGTCTCAAAGCATTTAAATTTCGAACATCTCAAAAAGCGGTTTCGATTGTTTCCACGTTAATTTCGTTTAAACGTTACGACAATGTTTGTACTTCAATAAACGAAATTCGAATCATACGTTGCGAAAACGCTTAAAATTCCACTCGGACGAATATGTAATTTTTAATGAGTGTTTACGATTCTATATTATTACAAGATTGGTGGATTTCATAAAAAAAAACAAAAAAAATGTCCCTCTCTCTCTCTCTCTCTCTCTCTCTCATCAACGAACGGACACAGGAAATTGGAAAAATCGACGCCGTACTTAGCCGCGACGGAATAAATCGTGCTACACACATATATATGTATATAAAGAGAGAGAGAGAGGTATATTGGCATTTGGACGACAGCGCCGGTTTCTTTTCGGCGAGTTTTTATCGAAACGTCCCCTCGGCCCCGGCCCCCCCCCCCCCATCAATCGGTGCCGGTGGCCCGGTTCCATCGCGAAAGAAACTGGCAACGAGCCTAATTAGTTTCGCAGACGATGTGTGCCCGTTGGCCGAACAGCCGTACCCCCGGGGTGACGGTCGTACGCGGTCGCGGCGGTAAGGGGTTACCGGCGGTAAGGGCCGGTCGGGGGCAGCGTAACGGGCGGCTGGAACGAAAACGGTTTTGAACAAGGAGAACGAATCTCGCGTGACTGCGAAAATCGCCGCGACGGCCCTCGAAAAGCGCGTGCGGCCTGACGGATGCGTGTACTTACGCGTGAATCCGGTGGGCTGAAAAACACGGTTGCAAAAACCGTAACGTCGACGAAAAGCCCGCGTGTCCGTCCCGACCCGGGGGAACGTCCCTGTCGATAACGGCGATAATGGCGACGGCGGCGGCGGCGGCGGCGGCGACGGTGACTTCACGGCGTTTCGCGAGGTGCGGCCGCCCCCGTTCGATAAAACAAAAAACGGTAACAGCGACGGCGGCGGCGACGTCGACGGCGACGGCCGTACGGGGCGAACGTGCGCTCGGCGATGCGACTGACCGCTGCGAGCGCCGGCGGCGGTACCAGCGGCGAGCGATAAGGGATGATGACGACGACGACGACGACGACGACGACGGTGGCGTTGTTGTTGTTGTTGTTGTCGGTGACGGTGGTGGTGGTGGCGGTGGCGGTGGTGCCGGTACCGGTGCTGCTGCCGTCGGACGGTGACGACGATCAAAGTTTCGAACGGATTCAAAGCCGCTACTGACGGTCGCGCGACGCGCCGGCGAAACATTGTCGGGCCGCGGCCAAGTTGGCAGTACTTGTGCGCGACGCTTTCGAAACGCCGCTACGTGCGCTACGCGACGCTCGGTCAGCTGACTCGCGCGCCGCCGTCGCTAAGGGCCAAGAGGTGAACGCCGCTGGCCCGTGCTCGGGTACCGTTACACGTAACCAAAGTCGTTCTCGACCGCGTGTCTCGCGGCCCCCTTCCATCCCCCCAACCACCCCAACCACCACCACGGCGGGGTGACGGTAACGAGACCGCTGATAACGTGTACAATCCGCCGGTTGATAAACGCATGAACGCGACGACCTACGTCCCACGAAATATTGATTATTATTTTGTTTAATTATTTTCGTTTGTATTTTGTCGGGGAACACTTTTTTCGACGCGCTTTCGGTAACTAAATTGCATCTGTGCAGTCGCGGTAACCGTATTTGAAATCGTACGGTCATTAAATAATGTCCTGACAACGATCAATTTCCGGGCTATCGTATTCGATAGGGTAGTTATTGTTATAACCTAACCTAACGTTTTGTGAATCTAAAATGTTGAAAATGTATCTTGAAAAAAAACACACACGATCCGATTACTTAAGTAGAATAACTAGAGAAACGCAATATTCTTTTAATTTCTAACGGAGCGTCAAAATTCGTGTTTAATAAATAAACAAACGAAAAATTCACATGGTGAAGGAAACCTCAACCAGCAACATCATATTGAAAATAAAAAGTAAACTTTTATATAACGCAACGACCGACTTTATCATCACCCTTTAACATTCCGGAACAATACGGATATTCATTATAGAAATGCACACGATAACCTTCCATGGTATTGAACTTAAATATTATGGTTACGACAAAGAAAATGTATACTCGAAGATAAAAGAAAATGTGTTGTTTTTTTTTTTTTTTTTTTAATATTTTTCTCGACAAAAAACAATCGTTCGGGCCCAACGTATTATGTATAGGACATGAATACTCGACTCGGGCTGTAAAGGAAAAGATAAAGTCAAATTTATGATTCGGCAAATAACTAAATATAAAATAATTCTGTATTTAGTGCAACGCTAAGTGTATTTATAGTAATAGAAAACGTATAATACTGCAGTTAATATGAAATAGTACGTGGTCAGGATGGAACTTAACTAAACCCGTTGCCCGTTAGTCAACAGCTTTATACTTTGTAAAATACGTAAAATTAGAGATAAAAATAATAACGTGACAAATTACAAAACGTCAGTTTTTCGTGTGTAAAATAACAACGATATTAGTATTTTTGTTTTTATATTTCTGTTGAAATAACATTACCGTCCGGTGGCGAAAGAAAATTGATTTTCGTTAAATTCCGCCGATAATCGAAAATACCAAATTGTTTAACTGTTAACAATAGATTGTAGCGTACACGATGATAGTGTATTAGACAACATACTGCGTCACGTGATCGCAATAAAATCTAATAAGTATTTCGTCTTTCTCGCGTGAAGTATTGAAATTTATGTAGCTAACATAAATGTCAATCGGGGGATTCGGTACAAACGCAATAACATGTACAAATAACCTTCTGTTTATATGTTATACAGAATGTATCTGAAATGAGTTTTACTCGTCAGTTGGTTATATTCTGTAGGGCGAGAAAATGGTGAAACTTTTTTCCGTTTTTCTTTATCTCCAATATTTTGAACTCAGCCTATTCACTCGTTAAATAATATTCTTAACTAAAAACAACCCATACCACGTGATCACTGTTGCAAGACTCTATCCTAAAATGATGGGTAGCATCGTTTTTTACTAAAATGTCACCAGGTGACACTATCTGGCCACACCTGGCGTCAACTGACGAATGAAACTCGATTCAGATGCACTCTGTATATCAACACACTCAAGCTCGTCGACAACACGTTACGTCCGTTAGCTAATTCGAATTTTAAACGGACGCTAAAACTACAAACGATCGTGTTCTTGTTGAATACAATTGTTTATACACCGCAAAACCGAATACGTCTGTACGTAGGCACACAAACATATACAGCGATGTCGGCCTTAACATTTTACTCGACAATTTGTTTATTTTAATTAATACTCGCAATAAGGGATGTTGTACACATGAAAACTCGAGACTTTATTCATACGGAAGTTTATATGCTCGCGGAAATATTACGCGACATAACGGTTAACGTGTACATGGTACACAACGTACACTCGTACACACCCTCCGCTGCCCATAATATTATACACTACAGCGGATTAGTGTTATTACTAGGATTTTCCCGAATTCAATGATAGGATTTATTTATAATAAAAAAGTTTAGCTTTTGTAAACCAGATTCGATATTCGTTCTCCGGCGGTGTATGTATATAGGTTTCACTACTACTACTACTACTACCATACGCGACGGCGAGCAAGCTGTGAAGAAAAATCAATGCGTGTTCCACGTTAATATTCGTCGCTTTTAAAGTTTGTCCGTGCGGTGTCATTTTTTTATTTTTTATCGAAAACGTAAAATTGAAATCGAAGACGATCGCATTAAAAAAAAAAAAAAAAAAATCGGTAGATATTATCGAAACACGTGATAAATCGCACTTTTGATGGTGCAGGTCGCGGACAACGATTTCATTCGGACGTAATAATATGTATTATAATAATAACAATAGGTAACTGAGCGTATAACGGTGTGTAAATGCTGTGAAATATGAAGTCTCGGAAACGAAATAATTTCGTACAGAAAAAAGTTCCTAACCTAACCTCACTACCCCCCCCCCCATCCAATTTTGTTCATCAGAGTACGTTTAAGTCGGCAAATTTGATTGTAATGAGAAATATTCGTCAAATCGGTAAGAAGGGAAAAATGGCAAATCCCGTATCACGTACGGGTCGTATCATACCTATTCGGGCTATCAACGATATTGAAAAGTCGGCAATTTCACTTATTTGACACCCCCTCATTCGGCATTTATTCGCGCAGGCCCTGAAGCTAATGGTACTACGTGTAGAGAGTAAATAAGCTCGAGCGCTTGTAAACCCGAACACACAAAAAACCCGATTTCAATAATCGACAGTAACCCCCATCCCCCTACACCCACAAACAAAACACATTTGTGGTTTTTGCACGCGGGGGGGTTGGGCTCCGGAGAAAATGCTCAATACCTCATCACTTCTTCTCGCGCGTCCTTTATGCTACGCGTATTTTTGAACGCTTCGTGAAACTTTCGTCGCGACGTCACACAAACGTCATACCGATCGCGATTAATTTACCGACACGTTGTGTAACGGGTATGCACGAATTATCGCCAATCACAGTCAACGCCAAGCCAAACTGCGTCGCACGCAGTTGTTTTTCGTTCTCTTAGAACCTAGCTCCACTCGGAACACGCGTTATATATCTCCGAGTAAAAACTTAATATATATACACGTTTAAGTCATGACGCACGTGTCTTTGACGGACGTTCCGGATACAAAACGGAAACATTATTAAAATAATAATAATACCGAAATAACCAGCACGCGCGAGACAGATGCTGCTGTTGGACCATCGACGCCGAAAACATAAATCGACCGTAACGACAGATTGTCACGAGAAAAGAACACGACGCAACAAAATAACAAACAACGGGATATCGTTCGGTCAAGCGAATATCTTTCGCAGGATTGTAAAAAAACGGAAGAAGTAATTTATAAGATAAATTTCACGGGCTTAAAAATAACACGCGCCGCCAAGACAAAACAAATATACGCGCGGGAACTGACCATAGACCCGGAACGCCGGGCCGGACGTGGTTACTCGAACGCGGTGATGTAGTCCCAAAACAATTCATGGGTATGCCCCCCTTCAATACCTTAAACATATTCGCATATAATATGACTACGATAAATTAGTCTTAACTAATTAATTGTTTATACAAGTATTTGGGCACTCCTACGTTGAAGATTATTTTTTTAAATTATGACTTACCAATTTAACTTTTTCAGCCGGTGTCTTGGTTGATATTGACATAGAAACTGGATTATCAGGATTTGATCCTCTCGTCTGGATCCGGTGTATTATTAAATAGTTTTCTATCCTATAAAATTAAAAATAAAGTTTAAAATATATATAAACACTTAGGAATTATACTTTAATTTAGTACACGGCACACGAAAACAATCGATTTTCGATGATTTATGTCAAAATAATTCTATAATTTAAAACCACAGTTACAATTCAAACGCATAATCATTTACCTATAAATTTTAATATTTTTACTTTTAAATAATTACCTATCTAACACAGTTAATAAAGTATATCGTTGACTTCATCTTTCCAGATTGTATTCTTCGTATAACAAATGTATCCATTCGTTTCTAACGCTTTAACTTTTAAACGATTTTCAATTATTATAATATGGACACGATAAGAAGAAGAAGAATTATTATATTATTCAACACGACACATAACGACACACAACTCAATAGAGAACTAAATCAAATTAAAAAATCAAACCTCAAACGCGAAAGCCGTAACAACAATAACATCATTATTGTCATTTGTTATTACTCGGTTGTAAATTCCCATAAAAGTTGTTCTAAAAATAAATCTTCGCCGTGCTATTTCTCGGCATTTTCAAGGCGTAATTTCATGGAACGTAAAACTCGCATTATTTACATAAAACTCAGTCCACAGTTAATTAATTATTTATTTTTACCGAATATATTAAAAATTATTTTATTATCAATTTTTCATCGACACATTATTTATTAAATGTTTATCATGTGTAACGTATTTTATTATTAAATTTTTTCTGTCTTTGGTACACGCACTTCTTAAAGTTTTAGCAAGTGGGTATGCGACGCATACCCTTCACCACGTCACTGCTTGAACGGCGACTTGGCCGTTGGTCTGACCTAGTAAACAAATTGTCGACGATCCCGTCTCCCCGTCAGCTACGTGCCACGTTTAGTTTCGCGCGCCGGCGGATCCGACTTCGGAGCGAAACGCGGGCCTGTTCTTTGAATCCGTTTACGCGACGCGGTCGTGTTTGCAGTTGTAAAAAGTCGAGCGCGGGCAGCGAGGTAAAAAATACTGGGTCCGGCACAGAGGTGTGATGTTCTTCAAATGACCGTTACGCGCGCTCGGGTGGTCACGCCGTTTTCGGAATGGTCGACGTTTACTGGTCAACAGACGCTAATCCGGTAACGACGGAACGTTGGTCCGTGGCACGTCGTGAGTCCGTCCACAACACCTCCGTTGAAACGGGTCAGGTTGGACGCACAGCGACGATTTCGAAACCGTTTTAATGTTGGAATGCCATCGTGAACGAGGGTCTGTTCGAAGAACAGGATCTCTGAGCCCGGGGACGTGATCGGTCAAGAGAAACGATGGCTTTTCCAACACAATATTTCCCAGGACGCCCGTTTTCATTGCGGTCACCTTGTGACTAATTTTTATCGCCTAAAGCTCAAGTTTACGTTAACAAACCACGTACTCCGGAATAGGTTGCCGAGAACGTAACGCGAGAAATTCAATGGATTCCACGTGCCATGCTTGAAAGGAGTATGGTCGACCGTCCACGATGGCATCGCTAAAACCGATGTGAGTTTTCGAAGTTGATTGTTTTTTCTCGAAAATAAACGCGTATTTTTTGCAAATGGCGATGTACCAGTCACGTGTAAAAACGGTACATTTTGAAATCGGTTCGAGACCAAACGTCTTTTCAACTAACATCATACCTCTCTGCCCGGACCCCGTACCGAATCCCATCGATTTCGTTTTCGTTTTTTTTTTTTGTTATTATTGTTCGCCTTCTCGCTTAAACAGTTCTCGAACCCATCCCAGCGATTGATAATGCCGTCTTGTTTACGTCCGTCTTCGTATATCCAATTACGAATAGCGTTCACTTCAAAACCTCGTTTTTTTCTGTGTTATTACAATTTTTAACGATACGATCCGTTCAGACGTGGACAATGTCGCTGCGGAATGTATTTACCGTATGTATCCGTCCGATACACGCGGCGAACTCGACAAGAGAATTCTACGTGTACACCACTAAGTCCCAGGACGCGATTGTCACGCGACTTGCGATTTCCTAGCGAAATGAACGGCGATCCTCCACTAAATACGTGCGGCCGGCGGTGCTTACTTTTGTTTTCGTTAAATTTCGATTTGCATCACGAACGCGTTCGACACGTCAATCCTGAAGACGTGATTCTCACAAGTGTCTTATAACGACTCTCTCTAGACACGTTCTATTGGATGCCGAAAATACTGAATCGGTTTCTTGCAGTTCTCTGGCCGCTACAAAAATGTGGGCTGTTGACGTTCTTCTCGACATAATGATGGACCCAACGGTGCACGACACCGTCCTCTGCATCGTTCGAACTCTTGACATTTTTGAAATCGAAAACAAAACAAGTCACGCGATTGACGGTGTGCACGATCGACTGAATATCGTTTCGTGTTGGCGGACCCGAAACCGCGTATTTCAATCGCCTATGGTGTGCGGAGGGACTGGATCTACACGTACCCGTGCGACACGGATCGTATCGTACGAAACTTTATTTCGCACGATTTAAATGACGAACGTGTAGCAAAAGGTCAAAAGAGAATATTTCACGTGTGTATGCGTCGGCTAGAAAACGGGCGAGTGTCGGCGTTTTCCCGGGACCGTAATCTATACATACATACAAATGATGTACGCGGGGCCAGACAGGAAAACGGAAAAACGTTGAACGTCCGTCCCGTACGCGTTAAAATATCTTTATTGAGAAACTGATAACGCGAAACTGGGACACGACGTCCCGTTAACGGGTATTATTACAATACACGATGATAACGACGACGACGAGAGTTGGGGTGGAAAGGCGATAAGCCGATTATACGTTTCTTCTCGCAAGACCTTCTGCGCGCGTACCTATTGTGCGGCAAAAAGGAAAAAAAAAATCGCATAACGGAGTTACATAACGCGTCGTAAAACGTCCGCGCGCCCTACGACGAAATACCTACCACGTGGCGGCGTGCGGACGGGGTGGTGGTGGTGGTGGTGGCGGTGGTGTTTGGAAGACACCACGCATGCGGTCCTGGTCCTCTAAACACGCTGTCGCGAGAGGCCCGACGTGGGATATATTCTCGCGGCGAGTTACGTGTTTCGTCGGCCGTGGTTGAAACGACTCTGCGTCTGGTCGCCTACCGCGTAACGCGCGACGGGAACGCGGGGGCCCGACGGCCGACCGTTCTCGTTCCCGACGACGTTCGTCGATGTAACACAATTGTCGGCTTACGTAGTCCTTACGCTGGTAACGCGTTTTTTCAACACACTGCTTGGCTGCACGAAGGAACATACCAAATGTCGGTCGGGAACAAAACCAAAGCGTAGCGGTACTCCGAAATAGTCGCGTGCTCGATACGTTTTCGTAAACGGTGTGTAAACCGAACCCGAGAAGTCCCCATCGCTGCCGTCCGTCTCACGTTTACCGACAATTCGAACGCGGGAAATAAGGTTAGAATTCAAACGAATAGTATACAATACAAGTGTTGGTGATTCAAATATAGTTATATAGTCGCCAGTTCGTCCGACCGACTGACGGTAACGTTAAACATATTATTTCGTCAGTACAACGGGGCGGTATTGTTTTGTATTTCGTCGGCTGCGGACACCGTTCGTGTCAGTATACTTTATTATTCATCACGTGAATGTGTATTACCACGCGTACCGTCGACGTTCCCAAAAATGGTGGAACGACAATGAAAACAATGTTCTCAGACACCGAACTTCCTCAAACAGAACGATTTTTAATTTAAAATCAATTATCCATTTAATCGTAACGTCATCGCTGGGTATAGTGTATAGGATAAAAAAAAAAAATGTGCGCATAACGCCGACAGTACGTTTGTCAAATCAAATCGTCATGATAGATCGTGATAATCGTTAGGCACGTGAAATAAACAACTCTAGGTATGATGCGAATTTCGTGGTACACTTCCACCACCAATAATTTGGCCGGCAACATGGCGCTGGACTTTCGCCGTTTTTCATTGGTTGTGTATATTATTATGATAGCATGACAATTACATGCTCCTGATCACCAATCGTGAAAACAATACGACAAAGAACATCGTTACATCGATTTAATTAAGCTTTTTTTTTTTCTTTGTTGCCGCTCAAACAGATTTTTAAAACACAAACTGACATTGTTGTTCGATCTAAAAAAAAAACAATGTGCATTAAAGTACGAATTATAATTCACAGTGTTCGCGCATAATGTGGACACGATTACGTGCCTACCCGCCAGAATACGTTTAAACGAACGAGCCGTAATATGTAATTTAACAATGATTTAATTTGAGCCAATGAGAACCGGCGAAAACCCAGCGCCATACTCGCGCAGTGGTATGTCAAAACACGCTCTCGTCGAAATCATACCTGGTCGTTTATACATCATGGTTTTGACAATCGTTTGACATTCCGTCCCCACGGGGTTTTTCATGTGACCGATGAGAACTTCAACGGTTCGTCGTGTCCTCAAGACACAATAACGACATTGGCGGTCCACCTATCGTATCGAAACAATTAGTCCGGATTAAACGCTGAGGCCACCTACAATTGTATTTACGGTGGGGGCCTTTCCCGGTGGCCCGGTCCAACCCTGGCCCATGGGGTACTTCGACAACGCGCCGACGACGCGCAAACGGGCCGGGGCAAAAGCAACGCGTACGTACACGCGGGGCCGTACTCGTCCTTGCCGGGCCCCGGGATAACTAATTCTTCCGGGGCCTATGTTTTTTTTTTTTTTTTATGGTCAGGCCTGATTTTCGAACGAAAAATGTGTTCAATGAAAACTAATAATTAAATGGTTTTGACATCAGACATCATTGCAACCGTACTGTTATTAATTATTTTTTATTTTGTTCTCGTGACAACATTCGTTTCAATGTATTTTTAAATCTTGAAGTACGTTGCTGTAACGTTTTTAAGAGAAAATTAAATACTTTAAGATAAAAATAATAACTAATATGCATAACATAATAACTAGTTTTATTATACTATAAATCCAGGTGCGGATTCTGATTTATATTACGAGTATTGCACATTCCAAAATAAAATTATACGAAACAATTATGTTATCATGTTAAATACAACATTGTAATCGATTCACAAATACCAAATAGTAAACTTCCAAACCAATACTGATTACAAATATTTAAAAAATAAAAAACATACACAAATCATTAGATCCAAATTACAAAGTCTAGTCGTCTATTGGATTTTGCAAACACATCAATCACATCCTCAGAGTTTATTATAATATCACGATAAACATGTAATAAAGACAGTCCATTCCTAAATACTTTATCTCGTCCATGTTTTTATCCGCCGTAGAGATGAAAAACTGCGTTCTGCTGATGCAGTGGTCGCTGGTAAAGTACATGTAACAGAATTTTTCCCGAATAAAACACAGCCTACCGGGGGAGAGGGGCCACTGAATCCGCAATGCGATATAAACAGTCAGTCCTCATTGCAATAATAAGGCTTGTCAAGATTTTTTTTTTTGTGTGTGTCTGTAGGCCCGGACCCCGGTCATATGATCCGAAAAAACCGGTCTGTTTACGGTCCTGCGTACACGCGTGCGTTTTAAAAAAGACGTCGAACGGCAGATTACCGGCGGGTCGTCGTGAAGGAGCCATTTCGAAGTGTGTACACGGTTTGTTTTTTCTTTCGATCAACATTCGAGGACACGGTCGCGGAAAGAAGGCGTGTACATTATTTCGATTTGGACCTGGTTCGCCATGACGAGATCGTTGTCGGGCTTTGGCCGGTCCGATTTCGATTTCTTAACGACCCCGACGTGACGTCCCGAGAACAACGCGGAAAGCTGGAATTCCACCCGGCCGATCGTTTGCAACAAGGACACATAATGTCGTACACCGACGCGGGAAATCCGTAACACTCGAAAAACCGCCTCCCGTCGAAGAGGTATCACCGCGAGGTCTCCAAACTTTGTTTCGTTCCTACCGTTTCCGAGCCGGCTCGGTCTCGTTATCCATGAACAGACGAGGATCTCAATAAATGTATTGAAAATAGTCGTATGGTATCTAACTAACCAACTTTGAACACCCACGGACCGTCGATTTGATTTTCGAACCCTCTACGGTATGACCGATCTCATCCACCAGCTGTCCGGGAGCGATCCTGCCTGATCGGAGTCCGTTCGAAATCAATGATACGACGAAAATGGTCATTAGAATTATATTATGCGTTTCACGATATTACCAGTTGCGTGATTAGGGTGGCTGAAATGGGAGGTATTTTGCCCTCCACCCAAAAATAAAAAAAAAGACTTCTTTTCAATATTCCTTACCTCATACCTGAACTTCTCTAAATACCGTTTTAATCGTTTCAATTTTAAATGTAACTCGTCGAGCAAGTAAACGCCGATACGCGGTGGCCGCGGGACAGTGACCAAATCCACGGGACTCGGCGTGAGGAAGAAGAACTCCGCGGCACGGCGCTTAACCGAGTCCCCGTGCCTCTTCGACGAAAGGCACAACCCGATGGGAACAAGACATCGGTCGGCATTCCCGGCATGCCGTATCCGTTGAGCAATGGTAAGTAATGCGGTCAGTATAATGTATAAGGCTTCGGCCGCGAACCCCACGCTAACCCGGCCCCGTTCACTTGTCGGCTCCGTTATCGGACCGGACGCGTTTCGACTCGATTCTCGGTCGGCATTCCCGGTGTTCGTTGTTAAAAACAAAACCTTTTTGGTCGTCCGTGTTGTATTTTTTATTTGTTGAAACCGTTGTGGAGTGGAGTGCAGACAAAACACTAAAATTTAATAGAGATGTACCGCGAGCGGTGTGCTTCGGCTTTGGGGCGGCCGTCCGACGGCTTACACGGACAGGTACAAAACGTCATTCTTTTCGGGCCGATAAACATGTGAAATCGACTTACATCTAACTTACAAGAGTAAATGGCTTAGCGATAATATTTCAGAAACAACAGTAGGGACAATCAACGTCCAATAAAGTGTCAAATCAACGCCCCGCGTCTTGTCGATATTCGAAATGTAATTCGTCCACGTCGTCAAAAATTAAATCGTTTTTTCGCTCCTTTAACCTAAAGTCGAACCCAAAATCGTTTCTTTCCGCGTACACGAAAGCAAAAAGTGACAATTAATATACAGCCGCTGCGGCTGCAGTATCGGATTTTAAGGAGGATTCTCGGGCCTTCACGTAACGAGATTCTTGTACATCCCAATTTAAAACACGTTATCAGAAAAATTATAAACGTATAATCAAAATAAATGCATAAAAACGAGTGTAAATATATGCATTTTTAACAGCAACAGTTACCTACTTGTCGACCAAATAGTGAGTAAGGACACATTAATTTGAACAAACGTAATAAATTGCGCCGAGTCGTCGTTACCACGTTAATATTGTACATCGTCTACCTCGGAGATATTTTCCTGGATCATAAACTGTCGTTTGTAATCGTTCATTTTGTTTCCGCAAATCATTAATTGTTCACTGGGTTCGCGCCGAGTCCTTTGGACTTGAACACTGTTTTAGATACGGCGAAAGATCGACCTCAACGTTCTTACAACATAAGCGTGGCACGAGCGACCCGTTTTATGGGACCAAAGTCCGAACATCATTCGAAAACGGGATCGTAACAGGAAACGCTCGGATCGAAATATTCAAACAAGTCGATGATGTAGTTGAAGCGATGTAATCCGGCGTCGTATGGAACGCCTTGTTCTTACGCGTAGACCGTCGTAAAACGTGCTAGTCCCGAAGTGACTGAAAATCTATCTGTCCTCGGAAAGCACAACAAACGCTCCGGCCAATTTTCCAAATTGATCGGATGGACCCCGGGCACGACCTATTTCTTCTTCCCTTCGCACGTCTGTACAAGACCACACGCGCGCGTGCGAACAAATGATCGCGCTCCACACACGACGTCTCGACGTGTTCGCCCGAGAGAAAGGTCCGCAAACACATCCCGCTTCACTCTCGTGGTGTCGCGAACGGGCCTCGAGTTCTCGGCAAGTGTAGACCATCGTGTCGCACCGTGGTCGATTTCTAGGTTATGTCCGCGTCGTCAGTGCCGGCAAATGAGCGAACGCGAAAATCACAGGCGACATCACGAAACTCCGAAGAAAAATTCAAAACTATTGTCGCGGCGAATCTGTATAGTACAAAAACATGGTTTTTGACCAGCATAGGAAAACAGCCATATTGATTTCTTTGTTTAGCTTTCTCGTTTAAAAAACGACAAAAACCAATAGTAAATGTCCATACGAGAGCACCGTTCAGAGAATAAATTGTGGTCATCACTAGGTAACAATCAGAAACGGCAATGATTCAGACGATTCATTAGGCTCATTTGTGATAAGGCACGGAAATAAGTTGTATTTTGAATTTTTCAAACCCAATTATTTGAGTATAAGACTGTTTACAAGAGTAAATAATTCCTATATTTATTGTACACGGTATAATTCATAATAATGACCACAAATGTTTGTCTTTTATAAAAATACATTTTAAAAATCATACCAAGTGTCACACAATATAGTTAGTAAAAAGTATATTCAAATACAAAAGGTACAGTAATAATAATAAAATAAACAATTTAAATTTAGTTTTAAATAAATCAAAAAGTTTATCTCAATGATTTTCAAATGAACAAAGAGACCTTGATTAAACTTTTAGATAATTTTTATAGTGGTTTTTTTCATAAAAAAAAAAAATACAAAAAACACAATTCTGTCAAAGTATTCATCAGCTTATGATACTATGTTAATGTATAAAATAGTGATGCAAAATTAGGACAAACATAAAAAAATATATATACATATATGACAATAAAATTATTTTCTATAGACATATTACAAATACAATGTATATATATATAATATATATTATTACATTTACTTTTAATGTAATGTACAAACACAGTAGTTGTCACAATCAATATTGGTGATAATTTTAAATCAGAATTATCAAACAAATTTTAATGCTAGTATTACTCATCTATACTGTGTTCACGAAGAGAATAGGACCATTTGCGCATACGACTAGTCAGCATAGCCAGACAAACGGTCAACGCAGATAACGCACACTTCTATTTTCTCCGCAAATGCAGTATAGTAACGTATAGTTATTCACTGTATAGTTTTTTACTTAAGTCTTATACAGAAAACAAAATTAATACTATATACGGGTATAATCAATTTAATTACATATAATGTAGTTCTTAAATTCGATCTTACAATGTACATATTAATTTATCAACAATTAAAAACATTCAATCGATAATATATAAATGGTAATTCATTAAACAAAATAATAATCAAAACACACATTTACATATAATTTGTAGAACTGATACAATATAAAAATAGAAATAAACTTCCAGTGTTGACAAATTAAAACCAACATTAAATTTATTATAATTTCAACATGTGTACTTAAACTGCACAAATACGCTTTAATGGGACATGGTGAGAATATTAATTATTGGAACAAAAATGTGTATTGATTAATAATATTAGTAAGTTGTTAAAAATTACTCAGACAACTCGGGTGTTTTTAATTTACATTGAAAAAACAAATTGTAACTTAAATTACCTTTTTCACAAAAAAATGAAAAAGAAAGACTATTAAAATGAATTAAACGTCAACATGCTTTGTGGTAAACTAAATGGCCCCACACGAGTATAAATATCAACAGCTCGTACAGCAAAATGATACCTTTCTCCAGACACGAACTACAAAAATGTTTTAATTAAAATGAATATATATATATATATGTGTGTGTGTATTTACTTGAGTAAGCGAGCAAGCCATTGGCAGAGGAAGAGCATTAACTTCACCAATTTTCTTCCACAAATCACTTCTGGGTGATTCCTTAATAGTCTCATGATACGCATATATTTGATAACCTGTTATATCAGCAGTCATTCTGGTAAGAGCCAAATTCCATGAGAGCACTAATGCTATAAAAAAAAAAATATATATATGTATATTAAACACGTACAATTCATTTGGTAATTCAATATCATTTATTGACAAAATTACCTTTTGAATTTTGAGGTTCTGGGGAATTGGTCAAGCTCACTTTAGGTGCGGGTGGTAATTTTTTCCATGTAGGAAGACTCCTTTGATTTGGAATACCAGGCAATGGAGCAGGGTGCTATTAATTAATATGATACCACACATTATAGTATTCTGACATTAAACAATTTTACATAAATTATTGGAATGAGTCATAAAAGAAATACATTTTAAATACACAGAAATCATCATTAAATGCAACACGTTATTGAAGATTATTACCGTAGTTAAAGCAATAGGTATTGCAGGAGGCACTGGTTGCAATGGTGCTAACTGTGTTGTGGGTATTTGGCGAGTAGAATAAGTGACAGTACCAGACGTTACAGGTTGCAATTGCCTTGGAGCGACCGGAGAAACTTAAGAAATTATATTTTATCACTTATTGTAATAGAATTATATAAAACACAGTTTATATATTATCATATTATAATTTATCATTAATACTCACGTTGTATGGGCATTAATTGTCCATGTTTGAATATAAAAGGCCTAACGTTGGTTTTTTGTATGTTTATATTTGATATGGGCAGATTGGATCTCTAGAATATGAAAATTGAATTTAAATTATTTAAACAAAAAAAAAATTGTTTTTATATTTTAGACTAACTGTAACTGTAGATGTCGTTGTTCTCATTACATAATTTGAGTTGGGCAATTGCATTTTAGGTACCTCTATATATGTTACATTTTTCGGTGATATTTGAGTTGTTAAATTTCGAGTCTGAAAACAAAAGCAAATTGTATTTATTTAGCCACACTAAAATCTATGTACTAAAGAAAACAAGTCTGGTAAGTTATTTATTTATTGCAACAAGTAATGGACAAAAGCCCTTTAACAAACTTTACAAATTACATTGTACAGAACAATATAAAAAGAAATATATAAACTAAACAAATACAATTATTGTACAAACATAACTAAAAAAATGTTCTTCAAGAATATACAAAATCTTTTAAATATTAAGGAAAAAACCCTCTTATCATTGTGAAATAAACATTTCACTCAGAGTCAAAAATTAAAACCAATCCAGTTTACTAGACAATGTCCAACAGACTTACTAATTATGTTATAAGTGTAAGAAAATAGATAAATAAATAAAACATAATCAACCCACCATTTTATATTAGTTAGTATTTGAAAATGCAATTAAAAAATTATAAATAATTATTTATGTAATTACCAGTTGCGTTGATGAAGGCCCTGGTGATATGTTTCTGTTTACAGCAGCACGTTGAATTATTTTGAGAGGCGATTTTTCCAAACTCAATCTACTCGATGCAATGTTTACATCATCACCTTCAGTCAGATCAATGGTCCCATTGTCATTACTGTTAATAGGATTCAATGGTATTGCAGGAGGAACAGCTTTTGCAAGTAGAACTGGCGTTTGTTTAGAGACACTCGGTAATGGTAATATCTAAATTTCAAAAGAAGTACAATCAAGAATAAGTACAAGAATAAGTACAATCATTAGATGACATAGAGAAAATGCTTTTATCACTGATGTACTCATACGCATCATTCACACGACTACTAAATACAGAAATTAAAATCCATGATAATATATAAATCATCCTAATGCAATTAATCCAAAAAACCCTATGACTGTTAGGTATTTTTTTAAATTGTTTTTACAATTTGCCTTAAATAAAATACCTATCATTACTAAATATTTAAATAATGTGTTATTTTAACTACTGATAATACTCCATTTGTTATGCCTACAATATAATAATTGAACATTATTTGCAATTATTTTTTAGCAAGTCATCCAGATACAGAAATATATTACCTTTCTTAAAGTTGGGGTTTGATGGTAAAAAGAAGTGGATGGTTTACTGTTCGGTTTGATGTTTTCAGAAACTAATGCAACATCGTCATCATCGCCAGTAATATCAACAGAATCACTAGTGGATGGTTTTTTTGGTGACCGTGAAAAAATATCCTAAAAATTTAATTCATAATTAATGTGTCCAAAAAAGTTTAACTTTTTTTATATATTATTACAGCATTAGTTTGTAATCCAACTGTCCTTGTAATTATGTGTGGCCTGGCTAAACCATTTTTTTTTAACTCAGTGTTATGCGTTTTTACTATAGAATCTAATTCTCTCAGTTGTAATTGCAGTATTTGAAATTTTGTCCGCCAGCATTTTACTCTATCACTCATTTTTTGTAAATGTTTACGATAATTACCAATATTATAATTTTCTGTCATAACTGAACAAATAATTTGAGTACAGAAAGTCTCAAATTTCTAAAACATAACGTAACAAAACAAATTAATAAAATATAGGTTACCTATTAAATATTTAGAATTAAATCAAAAGGGTAATAATTATTGGCTTACTTCATAGGTTAATTTTTTTGATGAAAACAGTTTTAACAATAATGGGAAATTTTTTTTGCCAATTTCTTTTGACATTCTTAACATGTTCAATATTTCTTCATTACTTAGACTAGCTGTACTAGCTCCATCATCATCATCATTACCATTATCATTATTATCATCATCAGCAGCAGCATCCTCCTCATTATTTTCATCATCATCATTATCTTCATCATCATCATCATCATCATCATCATTATCATTATCATCATCATCATTATCATCATTATCATCATCATCATCGTCATCGTCATCATCATTGTCACCGTCATTAGCTACATTATCATCGTCATATTCTAATACGGTTGATTCAGAATTGTTATCCGTTTCAATAATATTGTAATCATTTTCATCAATACTAGAAACATCTTCCTGTACAACTACATTGTCATCATCACTGTCATCAACATCTTTTGTTTCATTTGGTACGCTATTTTTATTGCCATTTTCTAAATTCTTAGCATTTGACTTATTAAAGGATTTACATTTATTGTTAATTCCTGAACTTCCAGCCAACATAGAAACATCAAAAACATTATCATTTTCACCATCAAAATTTTCTATTCTATTTTCTATTTTAACTAGTTTTTCTAACAGTGATGGTGATCTAGATCTATTTAACGGAGAAGTCATTTCACAAATATTTTTTCTGTTTTGAACATGTTCATTTTGATTGTTTTCTGAGCCATTACCTTTAGTTGGTATACTTTGTATTACTTGTGAAAAAATCGGAACACGTTTAATATTAGCATTATTTTTAATAAATGATTTGTTTTCATTATTTAAACAAATAGTTTTTTTTTTTGGTGAATTTATCTTTGGCTTCTGATCAGCATTAACATTATTAGCTTCAATGGAATGATTAACGAAGGTATCCCTATTACTTTTATCCTCAGATATTTTTTTGTAAACATAAGAATGTTCGTTGAAATTAGTTTTTGTAATATTTTTTTTGTATAAGCTAGTATTGCCCTCAAGTTGTTCTTTACCATTATTCTTGGTTGTTTTTAATTTCTTAATTTCTTCATTACCTATCGCTTCATTTAGTAAAGGTCGCTTTAAACCACTTGTTAACTCATTGTTAGACAGAAAGGATGTTGAAATTGATCCATTTATGGTTGCATTTGGAATTTCATCTGGAAAATAAAAACAAAAATTATATTTGATACATAATTATTATTATGAAAATGAAAATTAAATAATTTTGAAACAATATACATATATATATATATTAATGTTTACTAGTATTTACATAACTATTTTAGGTACAAAATAAATGAGGTTCAAGACTATTTGAATATACTTATTTATATTCAGTGATCTTAAAGAGACCCACACATGGTCAATATTATCGACAGTATTTTTGGTACTGACAGTATTATTGATCGTGTAATGTGAGTACTGATGTACTGTCAGTATAGAAAAACGATACTGATGACAGAAAGAAAAACTGGATATCAAGTTTCAGTATATGTTTACTGATGGTAATATTGATAATAAAAGGAAGATAATCTTTCAAAATTAATTTTACAGTGATGGAGGACAGACATATATGCTCAAGTGCACGTGAAAGTCATAAGCGACAACTAGCACTAAAAGCAACTGTTAGTCAAATGTCAAACAAACTGAGCATTGACAATAATCTATACTGACCGTTTGAGGACTACACTGTCAGTAATGTGAATACTGCCAATAATTATAAGTAAAACTGATCGTCTGAAAGCCACTTAAAACTTATTAAATAAGATATAAATATGTTTCGAATTATAACAAAACTAAAAACGCCTAAAATATTTTGCATTTGTATTGTCATTTTCCTTCAAAATGTTCATTCATTTAAAGTTTTTACTTGAATTTTAACTCATTTACAAAGAGTTTACTAATGTGTTCTTTTTATATATACATACATATATTACATTTTTAAAAATTTTCAAGGAAAATATATATTTCAATGACAAAAAAGACTGACAACAAACAAGGAAGCCTAGATGAGCAAAGTCGACATATTTTTAACGGCTTGATAATCTATCTACTGTGGCACTGGATATAGAGTAGTTTAATGATGTAAACAACAATAAACAATAAGTGTTTTTTAATTTACTTTAATTAATATTAGCAATCAAAATATAGGTATCTATCATAACATAACATTAAATGATTTATTATCATTGCTTACAAAATTAAAATAATACAACTCCAAGACAAGTAAAATAAAATAAATGGTAACAGTCAATATTTTAAATTTTAAACACATTAAACCCAATAGGTTCGTCCCAACGTTCAGAACTATTGTGCCCCAAGACACATTAAATTGCATGTGAATTCACGTGTGAATAAATTGCACAAACTGATTAATGAACAAATGGTTTAAAACAACTCATACACTAAAACTAATCATACATCATATATACATATATTGAACATAATTCACAAAAAACTATATAATCAGGCAAAATATCAAATTTTAAAAAGCATATTTTACCGAACTACTATAATACATACTCACTAATCGGGATTACGAGGGATAGTTCTAGAACTCAGATCAGATTTTTTGGGATGCCGCTCCCAGACATTAAAATAATAACTCATTTTTCAATATTGGTCGGCTGGAACGAACCTAATGTTCAAAGTAGTTGAAGTAAACGACCACAATGTACGAACGGGCGATAAGAAGTCATTGTAAACGATGATTCGAAAACAGACCGTAGTGACCATTTTTGTATTATAAAACAAATCAAACAGCGGACAAGTAGCATGTCCATTTTCGAATACATACTGGACTTAAAAATGATTATCATAAAACTGATCGAATCGTTTATCCAGCCAAAAACATTAAAGTTAATTACACCCATCGGTTTTTAATGAACGTGAAATATCACTTTTGACATCAAAAAAATAACAAAGTCTGTGATTATAAATTTCGGCATAACATTATCAAAATTAAAAAAAAAAAACTGATAAGAAAATGTAATATTATCAAATCAAATTTTAATGTTTACTTGAACGATATAATAGTAAACAATGCCAAAAAACCGTAACGATTGTTATTATTCGCCGAAACGCTATGAAGTCGCGAGACCAGCGCGTTTTAGAGTCTCGACGGCGGGGCAAACGGATTCGCGAACCTATATGACCGCGATACGATATGAACGGACGACAGTTGCAAGTCAAAACGTGCTCGATAGTGATTTCGAGCAAATATCGTCCGACGTACGGTGGAAATCGGCGAGACGACTGTGGTGGTTGGGATACTCACCACCATCCGTATCGGTCGCGGGCACGTCGGACACGTTTTCCGAACCGTCCTCGGCGGGCGCGTTCGGCGGCTGCTGCAGTTGCTGCTGCTCCGTCGTTTCGTCGGTCTCGACGGGCATGTCGACGTGCACGGGAACGCGGCGTCCACGAGAGTCAATACAACGAGACGGCGACGACGGCGGACAAGACGGTACGGAGCGCGGGCGGCGTGGGCCGATCGGAGGAGTCGCGTGTCGGGACCAACGGCGATTTCGGGTGGCGGACGAGCGCGCAAAGCACCGTATGACACACGGTGACGGCGGCCGGAAACGAAATGAACGGGTCGGACGACACGGACAAAAGAGGTCGAGGACGATCGGAGACGGTGAACGCCGCGGACGGGACGGCGCGCCAATGAGAGGCGAGATAGCCGCGCGCCGGTCGAACAACGTTGCCGTGTCGGCGGCGGCCCGTCGGCGATCGTCTCGCTCGTCGGCCGTCGGCGTCGCGGTCGACGGCCACGCGATGTTGGCATTACCGCGCGCGCGTCCCACGACCGCCACTACGTTGCCGCTGCGTCGGGCCAATCCCGAGCGACCGGCAACCGCGCCACCGTCGTGACGTGGTGACGGTCGGGCCAAACGCGAGTGTCGAGGCGCCGGCAACAACGCCTGCGCGCGCACGGTAAACCGCGGTCAACGCGCGTGTCGTCGTCGTCGCCGCCGCAGCCGCCGCCGCCGCCGCCGCCGCCGCAACCGTCGACGGACGCGCGGGTGGTAGTAACGAAGTAAAAAAAAAAAAAATACAAAACAACAACAACAACAACGAACTTCTTCCGCGTCAAATACACGTCGACGACGATCCGTTTACCGAGACCGGCCGCCTCCTCTCCGCCGCCACCCCGCCCCCCACCCACCGACAACAACCCGTCTTGTTTTTGCTTCTTTTTTGACCGTTGACGTCGTGCGACGCAAAATTTAAATCGCAAATAATTCCGTCGGCGTGAAAAACCGTTCGCCTGATTAAAAGTACACGAATTTTTTCTCGTTTTTGCGTATACGTTGGCACTACTGATCCAAACGTCGCACCGCCGACGACTCCGTCACGTACGATAAATCCCAGTCGATTATCATTTGTAAACTATCCGTCGTGGGCTTAACGACTGTCGGGACGTGTGTGTTCGTTCCGACGTCTTATTGTGATCTCTTCGTAGATCTGTATTGGTATCGTACACGTATCGGTATCAGCGGCGTATTTACGGGTTAGGGGAGAGGCTTGGACGAGATCCCCCCCCCATCCAGACACTCTGTAGTGATCCATATTATTTTAGTACCGAAAACGCTTAAAATTCTATCGATTTGTTGTACTATTTCTTTTTTTTTTTTCGATTCTCTTTCGCCCCAGAAAATTTCGGAAAATACGCCACTGATCGGTATAATAATAATACGTGTATGGATCGCTCGTAGATTCCGATACACGTCGACGACATGTGAACGACGCACGTTTACACAGTTGTCGAACAACCGCCCGCTATATTTGACCGTCAGGAATCGGCGAGTGGGTCATCATCACATGTTTAGGCGACGGTTTTTGATAAATCTTCGCGTTTGGGCGCACAGTATGTAGGCTTGAATATAATATAACGATTGCTGCGAAAGATCGGCGCGGACTTGAACTTCCGAAGTACAAGTGGAAGCGCAGTGGGACACCTCCGCGGACGTATCGGTTCGTATTATACGATGTATATGAATAACAGCATCACGCGCGAACGTCACGGGTGTACATTCGACTTCGTTTTGTGGACGTGGAAGGAAGCGAATGCTCGCATGAAAGCATTCACCTTTGCTTCCTCGGCGTATTGACAACTTGTTTAGTGACTCACATAAAAGTGACATAAGAGTTTGAAATTGCGTGCGTCGCGACACGCTTTGCGCAAATAGTAAAATGTGTGTATAACGAGATTTGAACGTTTTTATTGTTCGACATTTACGGTATTATTATTATTACTATTATTATTTGTATTATTATTATTCGAAGGCCTCATCAACAGTTGAATCGTTCAGGTTTTTACTTGAAAAACTTTTACTAAATAATAATTGTTTTTCAAAAGGAAAGTTATTCGCGAAGAGCAACCATTATGTTATACGTCGAATGTTATTCTAACCAAACCCGTTTGATTTCATTCGGTTCAAATACATTGAAAAAAAAAATTATTATGAACAAACATAATCATGAAACGTGAATGGGGTAAACTTCAAACTATAAATAAATAAAAATAAGTCTCCTGATAGATCCAAAGTGACCGTCATTCGTCTCAATCCTTTGTTATCAGTGACCCCTTCTAATAAGAATTCTCTCGAAATAAAGGAAAGTTGAAGACAGAATATAGATGTCAGATATCGAGAAGGTTTTCTAATCGTTTTCATTTTTACTTTCGAATATTTTTCATAGTATATAAGTTAAAAATAGTTGAAAATGCTTTAAAATAATTTAATAATACCTAATGATCCTAATGAATATAATTACAAAGAATTTGTATAAAACTGATACATATATATAAGCTTATATAAGATTATATTCTGATATTTAGACCCAGTTGGGACTACGACTTTGACACGCCTGCTTTGAGTATGTATGTGAAATTGTGCAAATAATGAATGGATGAAAAACGAATCGGCGGGAAAAATGATTTTTTTGTCGTCTACCGAAAAACAAATAAGTGAAACCGTCTAACGATAAAATGTAGGACCGTATTAAAAAATTTTTAAAAATTTCAATTGAATTACAAAGTCAATATTTACTGTTTTCGTCGTTGCAAATCTATTGACGATTTGATTGACGTAGATCAGCATGCATATAGATTCATTTATCAAATCTTTCTTATGGCGTAGTCTTTATTTTTCTTTTATTACGTGCTTTTCGGGAGAACGAACCAAATAAGACACGTGCGCGTATTGTGGTTTTTCTGACATTTCGATATTCCAACGAATACGCGTTAATAAATTTATACCGTATAAAAAAAACACACGCCCGCGCAAAAATAATATTCCAAAATGTTATTATTTCGGTTTTTCAACAAAACGACATCACCACGTCGCAATGCATTTCGCTTAATCACTCTTTATCACGCTTTTATCACTCTCGACCGTGTCGCGGTGGTAACTGATCTCGAACAATATCCCCGAAACTATTTTTACGTCGTACGTTTCGTGTGTATTCGATACCCGTCCGTCCCACGAAAATGTTTCTTACAACACCGCCGGTCACGGTCCCCGGCTTGGATTTAGACGTATTTACAGAAAATATTGCGCCGTGGTTTGGGGAGGGGGGTACGGGATTATGTTAAAAAAATTATCCTAGGGGAACCCTCCTCCTCCCATAAATACGTCGCTCACATACCGTATAGGTTGGTACTCTACTGGCGTTTTCTGCGTCATGAATTATATCGTAGACCGGCCGCCACGTTTTATCGACAAATTCTCGTGCACGACGAAGAATTTTTATTTTTCATTACCGACGTATGTATTGCACACTATTGTTTCATTTGGTTCGGCACGCGCGCAATGCACTGGACATGTGCACAATAACATCATAATTATGCGTTTGGCGTAACGCACAATGTTGCCAACGTTGTAAAACTACATTATTATTTGTACACGAAAAATAATGTTTACCGCGACATTACCAACAGAAAAAAACAAACAAAACAAAATCGAAAATAATCGCCAAGTACGTATCCCCGTGTATGTATTTAAGTACATTGTTTTAACGTTATCGTTGGTTTTTTTTTCACGTATGTAAATTTTAATCGAATGGACTCTAACATTACCTTGAAACGTATACGTATCGGTAAAATCAAACATTTTTTTTTTGTCGTTGTGTTCACACGCGTACGACTGAGCCTTTGTTCAATAGTAAAACGATTTCATTAAACAGTGCTGATAAAGTGCTGGTGTTCGCATTTAATATAAAAGCCAAAAATGTAATTTAAATATCTAAAAATCTCAAGAGGATTGGAAGCGGGTATTTTCACTGCCTTTGTCTTGCACGCACGAAACAGTAAAATAGACGTTTCGTATTTTCAACGTACCGATCGATCTAGTGATGCGATAAGAATTCTGAAAACAGATTTGAACTCGTCGTGAATTTTACTGTAGATCGACTTTTCCACTTACTTACATGTTTGTTAACTTAAGACAATTTTTTACAATTTTTTATTTTACATTTTTTCAAATCATTTTAGAAGGATTTATGGGGGAGGGGGGAGAGTTTAAAATGTGGGAATGTCGATCTGAAGTAGACTTCACGACGAATTCAAATCCGTTTTTAAATTTCTTTTGATCTGACGATCGATTGATACGTTTGAAGTATAAAACGTCCATTCTACTATGTTTTGCGTGTGCAAGACAAAGACAGAAAATATCCGCTTCCAATTCCCTTGATAGGCACTGCTTTCGAAATTTTGTAAACATGACTTTGAATAACTAAAACAAATTATGTCGGGAACAGTTCGACCGATAAACGATTCCATGTATTACATGTTCAACTAAATACGGAAAATAAGTAAAAGTCAATCAAATGACTAATTCGTACCGATAACGTGCAACTGATATACTCAGACAATTGTTAATTCAAATCGACGAAATCCGCCGAACGTGTAATTGTAAAAAATATTTAATTTCATTAGAAATCACGTGAAACGGACCGTTTAAAATAAATGTAATGCGTTTCATACACGATATGCGATCAAACGGAAATCCCAGTCCCCCAGCTCAATGATTGAAACGTCGACGTGTGTGCGTACGCAATATCGTACTAACACCGCGTGTTCCGTCAAGTCAAGAGACGGAGATTATTTCGACGATATCAATTTAAACAAAAAAAGAAAACGATCCGGAATAATAAGGATTTTGTCGTGCCGGTCGGTAGACGGACGAGACACGTACACGAAATACACGAAAACCGGTCGGGACGGCCCACCGCGTAAAACGTTTCACGCGTTGGGTTCGTTTTTTGTAGTCGGTTACCCGCGGCCGGCGTCACGGGACACGTGTGCGCGGCGCGGCGTAAATAAGAACCTAAAACGAGACGTATGGGATACGACGACGTATCGGCGAGGTGTAAACGTTACGAAAACCACTCACGGGCTATTCGAACGTTCGCGGCGGGTCAACGAACTCGCGCCGACGTCTGGTAAAAACGGCCGTCTAGACGAAGTGAAACGAATAAAAAATAAAATTAAAAAAAAAACAGGGAAACGCGTAGGCAACTACTTTACCGACTACTACTGAGTAAACAAACGCCGTGGACCCATAGGCGGATCTACGGGTGTGCCAAGGCAAACGGCCTAGCGTAGAAAAAAAATTATTTAACAACAATTAATTGATATACATACGCATGAATTGAATTTCGGTTTTTTTCTAAGTAAAACTGCAAGCGTTCAATAAATTATTATTTATACACATAGTGTATTGTACCATATAGCCACATTACACAATAGGTTACCGTGTTGGATAGTTAAAATGTTTTGACATTTGGTGTACCGTATACACCGTCCTATGGAAGAAAATTACGAGTTAAAAAAAGAAAAACAACAACAACAATGCATAAAGCGAGTGAATTCGTTCAAAGCGTCACGTCCATATCATAGAAAAAAATAACTGCACAAAAAAAGGCCGGGCACGTTGAAATGTAAAACTCTGGGTCCGCCCATGCTGTGGACGACGCGGACCGACGTACAAAGATTTCGACTCGTAACCAATGTGGACCGTGCGGATGGGGGAACGCGGTAGTAGTCACCCTCCACACCGACGGGCACTACGCGCGTACAAATGATTTACGACGCGCGCGTTTCGTACGCGTTACGACGTCGATGTCGAGGACGCTTCACACCGAACCGACGCTCGCAGACTGCAGGCTTGTCCACACGACGACTCTGGTGTCGCGGCGAGTAAGTCGCATGGCACCGTTCGAAATCCAATGCCATACCACTGTTCCACACGTATGCCGGTCCCCACCGCGGGATTGGGGTAACCGCGCGAGTGATAGCGGTTGTCCAAGCGGTACGAGCGGGGTTCCGACTCTCCGGAGTCGGGTGGTCCGCTCGCCGCTCGTGGTTCGGACAAACGACGCGTGACCGTTCAGGGAGAAACAACGCTCATGCACGCCTGTCTTCCGACATTAGTCCCCAGGACTACGAATCGGTCGACATGTGAACTACGGGTGTCAAAACCCGGGAATACGGATTACTCAGTGTTCCACACGTACATGCGAGTGCCGCGACACCGAATAGAAATAAATACATTGAGCGTTGTAACAATTTGTCTCGTCGGTTGAATCTTTTATTGGGTTTAATCAGTAATCCGTTCTGTGTACGTTTATTTGTCCGGTTCTCGGCATTTTGAATGTTTTGAGAAAGCGTTGTCGTCAGTCGTTTGAACTGGCCAATAATTACGTTTTAAGAGCAGCTGCGGACGCGTCGGGACAGATGACAATTCTAGAGAATTGAGAAGAAACGTGAATGTGGGTTGGAAGGTGGATAATGCGTAGGAATAAATTAGGCGCATCTTAAAACGTTGCTAAGAGATTTACGGTTAGAAGATCCACGGTCATTTTGTAACTTTCTCATGGCGCTGTTGATAATGTTCGTGAAAACTGAATACATCAAACGATGACGCCATTCACACGAATTATTGGACGAAAAAATAATAATATAAAAATCAGTAATAACCATTAATCGATATATTTCAATAAACGTTTTATGAATGAAAAATAATAATTTGGTATACTTCGACCGATAACGGTATGTGCACAAATTGATATAATGGTGACACGGACACCGCCAGTGTTTCGGCGTCGCATATCAAACATTTTTGTTACCCGCGGTTCAGTGTCGCCGTGTAAACGAGGCTTGACACTGAACCGACACACGCGGACCGACAGATTGTTTGACAGGATCCGGTCCGGTTGGCATGCGCGCGGTGACGGTTTGTCGGATGTGAACTAGAACATCCGTTTAAAATCGATTATTAAATAATTTGTCGGTTCGATACGAGTCTGCGCGGCCCGGCGCCGGTCAGCGGATGTGTCGGTTCAGTGTGACGCAACCTTTTATGTCTACCCAGATCGTAGTACATCATTTTGTTCGGAGGTTTACGCTTTTACGCTATTCCAACGTTGACGTTATATGTGTGTAATTTTAATGTTCCCGACTAATGTATATTCAATTGAACAGAAGTCGACGAATCGTTAGATATCAAAACAAAAAACGATAACGATCGTACAGGATTAAATTTGTTTGATGGTTCGAAGCGATAAACGTGCGAAGTAAAAACGCATTCTGTGGTTTTCGCCGGTCTCTATTTGTTGAGACACGAATATATTGTTAACCATTGTCGTCTGCACAAGTAATGAGCGTGAAAAATAATTATTGAAAGAAATGGAACACCAGTAATACCGTCGAACATGTCAAACAAACATTTTTCGTTTTTAGACAAAATACTAATTACTTGTACTGTATTAAATGAAACAAACAATTACAATCTTATCAATAACATGTTTATGTTTCGAAAATAATTTTAGCTCGTAGTCAACGTAATCAACAGGAACGCTACTGCCGAAGTTATTTACGTTCGGATGTTTCAGCTAACGTTTTAGTTAACCTAAGTATTTACTTCTTGAAATTCTGATTTTCATGTTTAATACAAAAATGTAACGCGATAATTTAAAGAAAACGTGCGAAGTTGTGGTTGAACACAATTACGTCAATAACAAAAACAAATATGTGTGTACATAAAGATTTTATTTCCGCGCAAAAACGATTACCAAGTATCGATAACAAAACATTCGTTATGAATTGTTCTTTCGAGATGTTATTTTTACGAAAACCAATTATAGACTGCGGTGCAAAATGTTCGTCTGATCCGCATTTTAGAAATGTATTACGCACGTTAATTACGTTATATTATTATTGTTATTTTGATTGTACATTGTACCGTACTACATTAACGAATGACGCTTAAACAGAACCGTTAATTTATATGTAATTATTTCGCTGAACGTTGTTCAGTGCTCATTCGTTTCGATCAGTCCAAGTCCGAAACGTAGTTAAATCGTTTCTTCATCTTTTGTTAATAGTGTTAACGATAATGTTTTTTGAAAACACGAGGGTAGAGGGCCCGGGCCAAGATTTAGGCCGTTCCAGGCCATTCTGATAAGCAACTAAAATTTTCATTTCCCAGGACCGATTGACGGTTCCCAGTCCGCTTCTGCGATACGAATATTTGATTCAAGTAAATCAGTACTTATATTAAAACGAATGACGTCAAATGCAGGAGTGATAACCAAACCAAATATTTTCAAGGGTAATATATATATAGATTAAGTTCCTATTAAGACAAAATTATTATTATTAAAATGTTAATGTTTATAAACAAAAAAATTGGTTCAACTGTAACCCATCAAATGTGTACCAAATACCCATGGACCAAAGAACAATCAGTGATATGTTTTACATTGTAAATCAAAGAAATGGTTTATAAATTCTCAGATTTAAATGAAATTTTCTCAAAAAAAAAAAAAAATTCTATAAACAACTAATAATTGAATTGTTTGCTTGAAATGCTGACTACGTGATGAAGATTTTGATTTTACTTCAGGGTAAACATTTATTTAAGGTACACAATTTTTCAAGTTACACACCATACTAAAGTTGATATTTAAATATTGCCTTTTTACTGTATATATTGAATATATATGAATACGTACATAAAATATGAACATTTACTATTTATCACTTTAAAAAGTATATAACCAAATAATTATAATGAAAATTATATTACAAATTCTAAATTTCTGCGTTTCATGTTTGCAAAGCGGTTGATAATGTTAGTAGAAATAATGTTGGAGAGGAACCTTGTAATGTTGACGTCATCACAGCGCAACCATCTATGTCTATTCCATTTATGTCTAATGACATTCCTTTTAATACAAAAACAACAGTGTTACCTAATGTTTTTCCAGATAGTTTGGTTAGGTATGTTCATTATCGAATGTTATTAATTGTCTTATCACATTTACCCTGTTCATAAACATATTCACGACAATCGAGAAAACTTATAAATTTTTCATGAACTTTATAATTAGAATCAATATATCTAAGAGTAAGACATATTTTTGAAATGTTACTGATGTCAGTCGTTTCATCAAATATGGTACTATAGTATTTTTTTTTTCACATTTTTTAAAATATGAAAAATAATTTCGTTCCGACAACATTGAATTATAATATCTTCTTGAATAGAATGTGAAATATACGTTGCTTTGGAATGAGCGGTATTAAGAAGCTATTCTAGATTTCAATAACTCTCGAAAATTACCCTCGTTTATACAAGAGGGATTAGATGCGTTTTGAGTAAGACTATTTTATGTTCATGATGACCTCTCAACGCAATATTTCGATGTGCCAAAAAAATAATTGATTGTACAATAGGCTTCAAACGTTCCCTACGATCGGGGCCGTCGGACGATTCGACCGACCGATAATTGTAAACAAAGCAAAAGGTATACGCAAGTGACCGCATCGGCCCGATTCGACGGACGTAAATCTCTCGGAACGTAAGTTTCATCGTGGACTGCGAGCAACTCTAACGAGAAGAGACGCATATCGCAACAGGGATACCGTTTCGGATTTCTCAACTCTTCTATTCTCCAGCGTATAGTTGAAATGTCGATTTAGTCATTCTCGTGTAGCCGAAAAACGTGTCCATCCTGTTCGACGAGTACTTGGTCGCGGGACTCGTTTCCAAACACACCGGATGACGGAACGATGTCCAAGCGTCGGTGGTGGCGGCACGGTTGCGAGGACCACCCGGTCGGACGGCTGCTACGCGAACGGTGGCTCTTTTATTCGATCGGCTAAAACGATTCGGTCGAAACGGGACGGGCGCGTGAACAGGGCCGAAGGAAATGTCGTTCGGCTGCGACCACGGTTCTTCGTCACGCGCATTCCCCCCCCCCCCACCCCTGCACGCGGCGACGCTCTTGTGTCCGTATTCGTCGGACCGCCGGTTGAAACGGAACGAAACGCCGCGTCCTTCGTACGATCGTCACGTTTACAAGTACGTTGACGTAGAAACGCTACGACGAAATCGGGTTAGGCGTTGTTCCCGAGGAGTGTCGTCGGTGGTGACGCACAAAAAGAAAAAGAAAAAAAAAAAACGTAATGATAACAAACGCTGTTACGTGTAAATCGGTTTTACGTTGGTACGCCTCGTTCCGTCGACAACAAACGCGTGTTGTCGACGCGACGTATTTGGTGGGGATCGTCAGGGTCACGAGAGTGCTCGGATTGCTGCCGGGCGGCGGCGAAGAGAGGCGGAGACAGAAAAAAGTAAAATTACGCGCGAGACATATTAATACGCCGCTACGTGTACGATGTTTGGTGGTGTACACACAGTGTTCGAATTGGTGGGGAGGGGGTGGGGGGAGGACGCGAAAAGACGGAGCTCGTCTACCGCGTTCAAAAAAAAAAAAAAACGTACGTCCCTTCATTACGATTTTCAGAGGAACGCGGAGGGCCATAGTTAAAAAACGACGAAAAAAATTGAATATTCGATTTTATTATCAATAATACCTAATTGCCGTATCAAGATAATGGCAATTTTTTATCTTGTATATCACTATTTGTTCAGATTGTTTATTTTTATATTTACCCACTATAAAACCGTACACTGTGGCGGTACAAATTGTCGAACCCGTTTCGAAAATTCTAGTTCGTCGGCGGTGCGTAGAAATGACTTGGTTCTGTGTACGTATTGCCGTGTGAATGTTGTACGACTATTGGTATCGGACGTCCACGAGTCTTACGTACCTACAGCTGATATTTTACATGTTATGACATCGGACATTGTAAACGTTAGCGTAGTAGGTAGGCACACGTGTTTTGTATGCTTGTCCTAATCACTATTAAACGTACAATGGTTGTGGTAAATACTGTTTTATCAGAAACTGTATAGAGAAATGTTTTTAATTGGAAGAAAAAAAAAAAGAATACGGTTAGAAATTAGGTTATATATTAATGGTAAATTGTGGTGGTTTGGGGGGGGGGGTGTGTGTGTGTGGGACACCCACGGTTTTGTGATATAGAACGCTATTTTTTTTAAATTTCCAATTGAGCTCCATCGATTTATATTTTCCAAACACCGGTCACAACGATCGCGCCGCGCCAGAGAACGACGGCAACGTCGCGGCGCGTGCGGGCACTACGCGTTCGGACGGTTTCTCCACAAGGGTTCTCTCGTCCGCGTTCGCTGACGCTGAAGGTTTTTCCTCATATAATTCTATTATGAAATTACATTTTTTATTTTATTTTTTTTACACATTGACTTAACGGCGCGTACATTGTACGAATCGCTAACTACGATAACGAGTCCGCTTTTTTTAATTTTTCGGGACAGATAACACGTAAAAAAAAAAATATTATAGATGCATGATTATGAAAATAGATGATTGAATTTTAATCCACAATGTCAAAATGTTAATCCGATCAGAAAAAATAGGTTCAGCAAATTTTAGCTTTAAACTCAAGGACACGTCTTCTTTCTGTAGCCAACACTTAGAACGTTTTTAAATTAAATTGATAATCAATTAAACAGTTTTTAGAACATCAAATGTTCTCTGTTGAATAGTACAATCTGCTGAAGAAGATCATAACGTGTACGCATCGATGTTTGATGAAAACAATATAGTTGTGTCGTTATCCATTTTTATAACAGTTTAGCATCACTAGTTGTGTCCCTTTAAAATTAAATCGCCATTGAAATTTCAAATACCAAAACAAAAACATACGTTACACTTAAACGAATTACGTTCAAACATACTTTGTATCAAGCGAATAACTATGATGTAATATTGCGTATTAAGGTTTGACGATTATTTTTAGATTGTAAATATAAAATTTGTACTTTCCAAAAATCATTATACTCTTCCGGGATAAATTGCATGGTGTAAAAATATATCGTCAAACCTTTTTCCGTTTATCGGTAATTTGTTATTGTACGTTGTGTCAATTGGAAATACCGAGTTTGATACAGACTTTCGAAGCCTAAACGTGTGTTCAATTAACGCATTTATAAACTAAAAGAAATAACGAGGCGATGACAAGTCGATAAAGCAAATGCAGTTTTATTAGTTTTCTGTTACACATTTTCCATGTGAATCATTGCTGAAATATGTTTTTTTTTTTTGTAATAGGTTGGCCACCATTTTTCATAGTCAATTATGAGGTTTTGTTCAATTTTATTACCGAACATTTTTCATGATTGTTCGAGACTTCGGAAATCAAATTAATACATTGGTTTATTATGTATAGGCGTTCGTATTTTATTAACGTCCTTTTGATTAGACCGAGATCACGATCACGTGGCATAAGAGACTGACCCTCATAGGATAAAAAATTTCTTTAAACCTATTTTTTTTCCTAATAAGCTTAATTGAAAAACGAACAACTGTGTTCTTTTATTTTGTCCTGCGTATTTATGACAAAAAATAAACACACGTTCAAAATCTTTATCAATATCGTTTTCAATATAATTGTTTAAAAAAGACGTGGTCTATATATCACTATGGCGTCTATCACTCTTAATATAAAAAATACGTCACTAATTATTAGTGACGTATTTTCAACTTTTTTCTGAGGGAGATAGGGGAGATGGTCCAAATATTATTAAATAATGTTTCAAATATTATCGGTGTTTACTTACACAGGCTATATTATTGTCTAAAAGTGTCTACCTTTATTATTTCGTGCTAGTAGCTAATCTCGGCATAAATTTCAGTATCTTCAGATACTTTCAGGACCTTCCCCTCGCTCATAAATACGTTACTGTATACAATCATTTGTAGATCGCAAAAAATGACTTCAGAAAAATAAGTAAATTGTGTTTTGGTTATGACACCCTCTCCATCCCACCAACTGATAACCTAGAGCCGCCTTTGCATGCCGCGTATTTAATTCGTAACGTATAATGATTTAATTTCTCACTTATCGGTGTACGTGTAATACGTATACAGTTCAGACTGTGTTGTCTTCCGGTTTTATTGGAATAAACGAGAACAATAATTGAATTCGTGTGCAACATTACTAAATTAAATAAGATTAATAAATCGTGTACTAAATTAAATATAACCATATGCCGATACGTATTATTATATTTGATTAAACACAGTATTACGTCCGTTACAATTTGTTCCCGAACGGACATTGAACAGATGTACACATTGTGTTATCGGCCTCTTTCTCGATATTAGATATGCGCACTGCACACTGGCCGATTTTCTATTGGGAAAAAAATAAATAAATATGTATATTATACATTCGTATGTCCACTTAATATTATTACGACGGAAATGGACGTCTTTTATAATAAAATGTTGTTTTGACCCTGAGAATGGAAATAATACTAAATAAAAAAAAAGTAGCGTATTGCTGTTATCAATTATGTGATATTTGTATCTATTATTACCACTTACTATTACACACGTTACGTAGATTAGTTAAAAGTTATTTAACAAATTAAATGTTATTCTAGAAAATAAAACGTTTTACATTTATTTGTCGATTTACATGTATATATATACACAAATACTGTGAAGAGACTAATTTTCAATTATTGTTAGAAATATAATATGTTAAAATACCAGGTATTTATTTATTTGAATATATTAATTTATAAAACACGAACCTAGTGTAAAATTGTTTGTTTAAAAATTATTTTTCTGTATTAAAAAAATTGCATTGAAATCGTACATGTTGGGTTCCTGAACATTGAAGAGCCAACAAAATCATAGATTTTAGTCAATTTTACTCATGACTTTGATTCTGTAATGCAGATAAATTAAACCTAGTGCGTGCTACACTAAAAGTGACCGTCTAAATTTATATTTCTAAGTTTGTGGACTGGACTCAATCTCCTCTCTAGTGACATGCTAGTTTTTCTTCCATTCAAATGAAGTATATTGGCAAATAGTAACAGTTCATAACAGTTATCAAAATTGACAACGAGTTGCCATCATTAGCGTGCTAGGTGCTTCCGTGCTCGGCTGGCCTCGTTTTCTTTTTTTTTAATAAAAAACGACAAGACGACACGAGCACATCTAGTTCACTCTCGCGGTGTTTCGGCGAATGCGTACTGCCGGCAAAACAAGTTACACAACATTTAAACATTTTGTGATTCATTTTTTGTGGATCCCGGTTCACACAGGTGTAAGCGGGTAACGAAAAAGCTGATTAACTTGCCAAATTACCTTCCATCAACAAAAACTCCTCTCACTCTTAAGACTCCTTATTCTGATTTTTTCCTGTTGCTCGAAAAATCCATCATGGACATCGTCGTCCTTGGTTCCATAGCCTCAGTTCAAGTAGGGCCTACACCGCTCAATTTACTAGACTCCGTCTAGGTCATAATCGACTCCCTTCTCACGCATTCGAATTAGGTCTAAATCAGTTAGATCACTCTAACCTATTCATCTGTCGATCGTGCCGTCTGGATAAATATAAAGGGGCACGTATCAATCTCGGATCGGGACGGACGAGAACGATCCGGGGCAAAAACATCGATAGCACGTTAATCTTGACGGGACTCTCTCTGTACACGGGTTTCGGATCGGATGCGATATGATTTCCGAACAATGTTGTCGCCGATTCCCTCCGGGAACTTTCGTCGGCGACGTGTTCGGGGGTACACCTCAATGAATATGGAGGATGCTTATATTTCGATGACGGACGTGGACTTTCAAACCGACGATTCGTTCAAGTACACGGTACACCACACGTTCATAGCGCGTCAATTGTTCCCGGCGAGAGTGACGGATTTCACTACGACACTTTCACACGGAGCTTCTCGTGGAGAATGACCGCAAGTCTTACATTTATAATATATTTTATTATTATTATTATTTTGTTCTTTTGTTTAAGGCGCTGTTGGTTATAGTTTTAAGGTATCCGTGTAAGAATATATATTAGTGCACATTATTTTTAACAAAAATCTTTGATGCTTAAAAAGCAAAGCTCTATGAATGTGATCACAACAGAATGTAGTAATTTGTTTTGGTCAGACAATGTCAAATGACATGTAAATAATATTTTTTTTTTTTTCAGGAACTAAAAACTTATATATAGAGAACATTAGTTGAGGAAATATTATTTTATACAATTTTGGAAAACACCACATAAATGTTAGTTAATAATTTCATTTAATAATCTCAAACAATTAACATAAATTTTATGACAATATTAATGTTAAATTTTCAATATAATTTAATAGACTTTAGAATTAATAACATTATTTTATCTTATATAAAAACAAACAGGAAAATGGAATGTACCATAATTCACTTTGGGATTTTTATTCATATGGTAAACACAAATTACAGGGGTATAAACAGGATATGTTTAAAATTATAAACAAATTAAAATATATTAATTTTTGTATATATATATATCAAGTAATAATAAATTAATAACTAAAAAATATATCAACCATCAGTCTTTTCCGGATATAATCACAATGAGCCAATCAAATTTGATTATTAAATATTATAAAAGTTAAAAAAAAAGAATAGAAACAAAACATTCATAAATAATTCATTTCTATGAATACATTTAAGTATACATGTTTAAAAAAAATTATTTAGGGCAAATAGAAATATATATATTAGTAAAGACAATATAAAAATAAATAAATAAATAAATATATATATATATAATATATATATATATATACATATACATATTTATATGTTTAAATATTTTAATAAAACAACACTAATATATATTTAATATAAAATTTAACATTAACAGATTATGTTATTTTTAATAAAATACTGATAATTTTCCTTAAATAATAAAAAAATCTTTAATTTTGTTGTAAATAAGATGAGACTGTTTTCTTCACTTCATTGATTATGAACAAACAATTAACAATAACAATATCTTTGTAAATAGGTTGAACTAAAAAAAAAAAAAAAAAAAAAATATTATAGGTAAATAATGTTTAAATTATAAAGTGTATAAACGAAAACAATAACTTACACATAAGTTTCTGAATTGGAAAGAATGATATCAAAGATTGCCCTTGTTTTTCAACTATTTCCGTGATAGTAAGGTCTTTAATGTGCTCTTTTACATCTTGTAAAAGAGTAATCAGACCATCAACACGTTTGTCATTTATTTTCGAACATAACACAAAAGCATGACCAATTTCATTTGGTTTCATTATGCCAGTCTACAATAAAACATACATTGAATGAAAAACAGATGTAAAAATGTTAATCATGTAAACTTGACATACTTTTAAGAACATGTTGATAAGCACATAAAAAATAGCAACATTAACTTGGGTAAGTAATGGATATCCAATTAGTAATAAACTGTCTGAGCTTTTAACCTTTTCTAATGATTCTAAAATAGCAGTAAGAGATTCTAATTGTCTTCTGTTATTGTTTATACAATCATTAATATTAATTGATGTTAGGTCACAGACAATTAATTGACCATTAACAGTGTGTCTGGGGATTTGAATCCAAAAATAACTGTAAAAACACATAATAGAGTAAAAATTAAGAAATTATACTGTTATCAAAGAAAAAAATAAATACTTACTCTCTACGTTTAATACTGTCTTCTGTGGGAATAGTAAATAATGATCTTGCTCGGTTATTATAGTCAATCAATAGATCCACACAGAACTTTGTGTTACGTATCACAGACACAGGTTTACCCATTTGTATATTTAAATCAGACAAGTCAATTCTAGCATCCTGTGTATAATATAAAAATGTTAAACAAACCTTAAATAATTTGCTAAAAATATAAAATAAATATATTATCATGAAATCAATATTTTTAAAATCATTACGAATATAATTATGCGGTAGTGTCAAATGTCGATGAATTGCATTAGATATGCAATTTCATATAATTTCTAAACCATAATAATTTTATTTACCTCTGCAGTAAACCACAAAATCGTATTATCATATTTCCATGAATATTGTTTGAAGTTCATTACTTCATCCTGAAGCAACTTAGCTTCATCTGCAGCTTGATATTCTATCCTACGTTGTTTCTCAGAAAATGAATAATCCATTTTTAATTTCATGCTCACTTTTGGTAAGTCAAATTGAAGAGTCTATTTAATTAAAAATATGAGGTTATCAATTAGATAAATCAATACATCAATTTTCTCGATAAACAATATTCGTAAAATTTTAAACTATATAATCGTGACATTCACAGATATATATTAACAGATGAAACAGTAGAATTTAGAAACTGTTTGTACTTGTGTTTATTTCTATTCTGTATATAAAATTAGAGAAATTATAGTCAATGATATTCATTCCATTCAAAAATATTACAAAAGGTTTAAGAATTATTTGATAAATATCTGGAAGATTTAGTAAGATTAGAAATGTAGATGATTTGTATTTGTAAAATTACATCAGACATGATTTTTAAATTGATATATAATGTAATATGTAATATACAGTCGGGTCTCGATAATCCGAAGGCGATTGGGGAAAGGGGTCGTTCGGATTAGCGATTTGTTCGGATTACCTATGGCTTAAAAAAAACATTAATTTTACTATTTAAAATATTGATTGATTTTTTTTTGTATACTGGTTTCTATTATGGATTGGTATGCCTTGTTCCGCAAACGTCTAAGCAACATTAGTTCTTCCTTGTTCTTTTTAATATCACTGATGGTAGATACACCTATCCCAAATTGTCTTGAGATAGCACTGTAGCTGGTCTCTTTGTTAATTAACTTTATAACTTCTAACTTATCCTGTAATTTTAATGTAACATGCTTACGTGGAGCCATTTTAAGAAAAATACGCAAATAAATGTTACAATACGCAGTGTAAAACGATCTTTATGCAGTACGACACTCAACTGACGAACGTATGTAATCGACGTTCATATATAAACGACATACACGTGCGATTACAAACATAATCGAAAAATGTTATTACCGGAAAATATTATTTATAAATACATACATATTACATATAGCGATATGATAATTCTCAAGCCCGTTCGGATTACCGCGTCTTTCGGATTAGCCTGTGTTCGGATTATCGAGACCCGACTGTACTAATAATATTAAATAATAATTTTCAACCAATATTGGTTAAAAAAAATTATATATAAAGTGATGGTATATATATATATATATATATATATATAAATTATTTCATAATTATAGCTATTAAATTTTCCTTTAATCAATTTCACCTCAAGTTTATTTTGTCCAACAATTTCCTGAGATGCATCAATTGGTTTTATTTTGAATCTATTAATAAATGTCTTGGAGACAAAATATTGTAACTGAGATAATTGTTTGTTGTTTTCGATTTTATTCAAAAATCGATCAATGTTGCTCTCGATAACTTGTATTTGTAGTTCACTAAAATATTTTGAGTAATTATACATAGATGACAAAAATTCTTTTGGCAATTCTTTTAACGGGAACATACTACAATCAGGCAGACCTAAAATAATAAAAACAAATATAAATTATAAACAATATTTTTGGTATTTAGTAAAACGAACTATGATCAATGATTGAGAAGAATTTATGAATCCAAGGTTCCATGTATTGTAATCCTTTGTATCCGGTACAAATAACATACACTTCGGAATTTCCTGGTTTACTTGTAACTGGTTTTTTAATATGTACAGAATCGAAAGCACAACACAATATAAACATTCGACATAATGTATTACATTCAAACATAGTGAACATTTTTAGAACAAATGTACCACCTAAAATAATTAAAAAGAACATTAGTTAAATATTACAAATTAAAAACTGATGTCACTAATACCGTCTTCAAGTATCATTAAAGCAATCATTGTTTCTACTAACTGCAAGCGCATAACTACATTTTCTTGTTCATCAGGATTATTTTGACAGTCCATACTACCATCTGCTGTTACCTGAAGATAACGTAAATTATTGTTTAAATGAATAAAATAACCAATAAAACATATAATTGTTTCCTTACCAAACTTGCTTCTTTGCCAAAACGGTTTTTAACAAAAGTGTGTAAATCTTTATAGAAGTTTTTTTGTAAAATATCTCCAGTATGGTCTTTACCAAAAAACCAATGTTTTGATGTAAAAAACATGAATCTATCATCATTTATCAAATCAGGATTACCATTTCCTTCATGATATGGATTTAATGAAACTCCTATCCAATCCCACTTAAAAAAAAAAATTAATTAAAATACAAACTAATAAAACAAATTTGATTACTTACTTCGACATTTATCTGATTGCTAACAATGAAATGATTGAGAGCAGTAATAAATCCTCCAGGTGCTTCACATAAATGAACACTGTATAGTTTACCGTTATCAATTGCTTTTAGAGGTATTAGTTCAAAACTATTTAATATTTCATACAATTTCAACCAAGCAATAGTCAATAGTTCAGGATGTCCAATCGTTTTAACTCTGGATAAAATTTTACCACCAGGATTTGTTTGTTTGGTATTTTTATGCCAATCAGCTAAGTTAAAATTATCAAGTTTATCCTTGACTAAATTTAGTGATTTTTTTAAATATAAAAAATCTGGCAGCTGAAAAAAAACAATTATTATTTAATAATTTAACTAAATATTTACATTTGCTGACTGTAAGATTATTAAAACATAAACTTTAACTAGTTCATAATATAACATAATATATTTTATTTTTATTCAACTTTAATACATTTTTTACAAAATGTTTATTAGATTTTTTTTGGCTACTTAGTCATTTTTAATGCATTTTTCAAATTTAAAGCATTTTAATACATAACACAAATATAGATTATATTTTATTGTTGAATTTTGATTAATAACAAAACCTACAAAATAAAAAACATTCTTGATTAGGGTTTTCTTATATTATTAAAACACATATTTAAACCAGATGTAACATCTATAAACAAAATTCACTTTTGATTTTTTAGTTAGAAAGTAAAGAAAATGATTAGAAAATTTCTATAATATTGTTTGTTTATTCTTATAATTTTTTATATTATAAAATAAAGTGGTAAATTGTAAACTAATTATTGCTGCAGCAGGTTAAAAAAAAAATCCAAGAATCGGATAATGATGTCTTCTAGAGGCCTTTTTTTTATTTGTAACTGTGAAACCGATTGGCTCAAGTCTAAGTACATAACTTTGCAATACACAACACCGTGTGTTAGAAAAATGTACTAGTAGATATTTTACAAACACAAAATTGTTGTGCAATGCATATAACGATACAATTGGCACGGGGCAATAGGGTGGCTTGCGGCCACATCCTACTTTCGGATTAAATACAATGTGAATGTTTGAGGTCAGTCGTTTTCCTGTTACGCGGGGCGCGTCGATCTTCCGGAGGCCAAAAACGGCTGTCGACACGTTCCACGTGCGACTAAATGATCAACTGTAAAGCGCAAGAAGAGGCGTTAAAAACAAAAACTCAACGACGCGCTCACCTCCCATTTAGCGTGGACGAACATTATGTCGACCTCGGGCAGTTTCCATTTGTTCGAGCTGAGCAAGTGAAACTGTTTGTCGAACAATTGTCCGATCACGTCGTCGAAATCGTGCTGATGATCGTCGAACTGCGCGACGTTGCCTCCGCCGTGCTTCGAGTGCGTCGTGTTATTATTCTGTCTATGCGCTACGTCGTCTTTGTCGTGGTCGTACGCCAACGCGTACCCGTTGTTGTTGAACAAGTCCTCGTTGTTCTTGCCCATGGCTGGCCGCGGGTTTCACCGAAAACGCGACGCGGACGACGACGCCGGTAGTGTAATTCGTGACACGCGAGTGTTTTCTGGCAGAAAGAGTACGACACAACTGAATGCGGACACACCCGTCTACGTCGATTGTTGATCGATCGCGCGCGAATTCCGTCGTTCCGCGTGACCCACAAACATGTCTGAATCGATGTGGGACGCGTGTAAACGTCGCAACGCACAACGGTCGCGGAACGTGGAGTTCTCGAACGCGCGCACGGTCACGATGGATTACATTATTAACACTTCGATGTATTAATAGACGAATTAATGCCCGTTTTCACGTCGACAACGATTAACAGCTGTTAAGCACTTTCCAAAGTGATATCGATATCGCGGAACGTCATTTCTCTAGCTTTCGAATGTACTCAACTGGCCCACTCTGCACAGGCCGTCGGATCACAGAATAAACTTCATTGATTTCTATTTCATCGGATTTCGTTCGTTTTCATCGCACGCGGTGGTAGCACTGTCAAAAGTTTCGCGGAACCTACCGTCGTAACACAACTGCGTTTGAATACGCTCGTATATTAACGTTTATTGTTGTTGTTGTGTTTTCGAAAAGCGACAAGAATCTGACTAGAAAATATATTGAAACGACTATGGAGCCCGAGTCCACGGGAAAATCGTATGCGCACACTGCCGTCTTTAATTCGTTGGTTGTATGAAAGATATTAAATAGACTGTTAATTGTGTTTTGCATTATTTCAAGGTTTCTGAACAAATCGATTGAACATTTACAACCTTATAACGATTGGTCGCCTAAATCGACTGACGAGAATCTCACATCTCTGTTTAGGATAATGTGGAACGTTAAGTAGGTTATAAGTAGTAAATAATTGATTAATTACCGTCAAATATGTTATTAAAATATTCCGTTTTTGTTAATAGGCTCATTTTTTTAAACTAAAAAAAACAATTGCAAAATTTTTTTTTTAAAGACATATTTAAACAGATATTTATCTCTACAATTAGATATAAATGTAATAAAATAACTAAATAAAAATAAAACTAAGGAAAACAAAAAAACAAGAAAATAAATTACAATAAAAAGCCTTTGGAATGGAAAAAATTAAAAACGGAAAGTATCAAGAAATCAGATGTTTGAAATATATGGGGAAATGTAAAAGGAATGTTATTGGAAGTGAGTAAACTTGCAAGAATATGACGTTTATGGGATAGGACAGGACAAGTTAGGTTAGGTTAGCCTTTCGCATCAGTAGTGGTTATAACTTTAACCATTACTTATATGATGAAGCAAATTTATGATCTTTACTGATTAATCGTGTTGCACCATTGGGAACTTCTCCAAAAATGTTACATAATTCATTTGTTTTCAATAGCTGAAAGTGTAAAAGCACAATGTGTACCATATATGTATATATTAAACTGTTTATTATTAACATAAATATTTGAAAAGAAACTAATAATTAAAATGTATTCAAAAACAGTATGTTGTTCAAGAATGTGTTGAATACAGATGTAGTCAATGAAAGAAATAATGAAAACAAAGGAAGTGCTTATGAAAACATAACAGTTAAAAGCATTTATAAAACCATTTGGAAACTCAAGTAATATATAACCTACATAATTATGTGTAAGATATAGTTTAAAAACTGTGTGTATGTTTGAATACGGATTAAATATGTAGTTTGTTGTGTGCACTTAGTTCATTGTTTAAAATAATCAAGAATTATGACATTGAACAATGACAAAACTAATACATTTTATATTTTAATAACTACGTTAAACCTATTTTTCGACTTGATTTTAATTCAATGTTTCTTCAAAACACATTATAGTATTAAATAATAATACTGTTACTTATTAATAAATAAAATAAATTATTATTAATACACAAAGATTATTACTGTTTATCATTAAGCAATTGAATTAATTTTTATTCATAGGAACAAATATTGATAGGTGAATAATTTAAACTATTATTATTAATTATAATAAAGATTAATATATAGATATATTCATTTTTTATTTTGAAGCACATTAATAAATTACGAGTTGAGATCTGATAAGTCAACTCCAATGAAAAAAATTCAAACAAAAAATCATTCAATTAAAAATGCAAAACAAAATGATTAAATGAAGAGATATTTATTTATAATCAAATTTAACAAACATATGTATGTATAAAATGAGTATCTTATAATTAAAATTAATAAAAATAATATTTAGTAATTAAATTACATTATATCAAAATCATCTCGTAAGTCATTATATTCAAGAACATGTTTTTTGATAGCAGAATTATCTACCCATGTTATAAAATCTTCTAAAGGCCTGAAAAATTAATATTTGTTATAGTACACAATAAAATGGATAAAAAATAATTTATCATGCAACAGTTATTTCTTTAGTATCATTTTCTTTTTTAATTTCTATAATTTAAGTGTTTATGAGTTATATATATATATAACATTGTAATGAAAAACAATGGATTACCAAATAATCATAATTTCAAAAAAAAATTTTATGAAATCAAAAAGTTTATTCAAAGAACTAATCAACACTATATTGTTTAATTTAAAAATAAATTTGGTATACCTTGCTACTAAGAATGCTGGATCTTTTACTAGTTGTGGGCCAACTCGAACATGTCCTTGTTCAATATATGTAGTAGCTGCTTTAAGTGTTTGGACCATTTTAGACCGAACCATGATAACAGGCAAACGTCGTCTACAGAAACAAGATGCTGTTATTTTGGAACAATGTTCAAAGTTATTTTTTGTTGTTATTAATCCCATAATGTACCTAAAATACAAATAAAATTAATTATAGTTTATTATAAGTTTGTTGAAACACTTTCTTATATTAGTTCCTTCTAATATATTTGTGTTAAAAATGTCAATTTTAAATATTGAATTAGCCAATAAGTAATAATTTAAATGCTCAATCATATAACTGATTACAAATTTAGATTAACAAATATGTAATTGCTTATAAAATAGTTAATACTATTCACAATAAACCTGTGTCATTAAATAATTGTATAAGGATGTTCCAGGCTTTTGGCTGAAGCCTACTGATTGCACAACTTTTATTAGAATAAGACACTACTCAAGAAGTGGAGCAGAGAAAAACTTGATTAGTAAGCCAACCGAATCCTGGGTTGTCTACAAATCACCATCACTAGGCTAGGCCATTTAAAATTTATTAACTAAAACAAACAAAATATCTAATTCAAAATGTAATTAAATTGAATTTTTAATGGAAATTTAAAATTGTTTCTATTGTATTGTTGGATTTCAATTTTTTTTTTTATTATTATTTTTTAGTTATTATACGATCTGTAAAAATAAGTTTTTACAATAAGTATAAGTGATGATGTAGAGTAACATAAGAAAAAGAAAAATAAGATAAAATAAATAAATAAAAGAGACTGCCAACAAATTGGCTAAACTCAGTGCATCAATTTCCATCCCGTCCGTTAGGAAGATCCCTGGCTCCAATGTCATTCCGTTCCTTAGGAAGTACGTGAAGACGATATGGGACCACAACTGGTCTTCTCATCCACGGGACTATGCAAGGTGGTATAGGAATATCTCTCCTACTACTTTCCACCATCCTTGGTTTAGTTGTTGGGAACTATCAAGAGCACAAATTGTAATGTTTACTAGACTCCGTCTTGGACACAACCGGCTTCCTGCCCATGCTTTTCTTCTCGCAATAAATGATTCTCCACTGTGCACTCGTCATTCATACCCCGCAAAATGCGATTTAAAACATATAATTTTCTTATGTCCCTCCCTAACAATAAAAAGACAAGCCCTACTCAAAAATCTGAGTGATAACAATGTGTCCTCTGATAATATCTTTTCGATTTTAAGCTCTCCCTCCCCATTGGTGGTTAATTTAGTTCTCAATTTTATTGTAAATTCTGGTTTTCTGGTTTAATTTATATATTGCATGAAACATCTCTTTTATGTTATTTAAACTCCTTTTTAATTTACTTTTAGTTTTTATTTATGTTCTTTTTTTTTCTTTTTTTTTTTGACATATTACACAATCCAGTGTTAATTTAGTTTAATTGTCGAAGTGTAATGTTGTAAAACAAATCTTCTTTAATAATAAAAAAAAAAAAAAAAAAAAATAAATAAAATAAAATAATATAAATAAAATAAAATAAAATAAGATAAATAAATTAAATTAAATAAGATAAGTAAATTAAATTAAATTAAATTAACTGGGTTTTTATGGACTGAGGACTTGAGTGAAGAAACCATCCATTGATGGGACTTCATGTGATTTCAATTTGAATACTTTAAAATAGTAAACTATAAGCTAAACAATAATCTTACAATTTTTCCAATAACCGAGCGCCTTGTTTGTTTCGAAATGAGTCATTAGGATCCAAAGTTTTGATTTTTTCTGCAACAGCCCGTATTTCTCTGGACATTTTATTGTACCTAAAATACGTGACAATATTACAGTCATAATCCGGTTTACGTTAATTGTTCATTGAAATATTTTTTTTTCTTAATATACTTATATGAGATTAGACATTTTGTTTTTTTAATACGAATTTATGACATTTATAATTAAAATACAAAATATGTATGAAAACGGTTTGTTTGTGACAATAACTAGTCAAATAGCATACGCATGAAAAAAATGTTGTATTTTAGGTACTAGTGTTTAACAATAATAATATAAAATACAATTTTTATATTTATAATATTAAAAGGAATTGATTATCGCGTACTTACAACGTGTAATGTTCTCGTTTTTGAATCATGTACTTCTTCATGATTTTTACCTCGTGTAAATTGTTGTCCAGATCCCACGATATGAAATCGACTTTTTTTAACAGCTTTTGTTCATGAAATTTTAATTTTCTGACCATTTTTCGGCAGTGTTATTTGTATTTATATGAATAACTGATGACAACAAAAATTGCAAGCACATCCGAAACCTTAAAAAAAAAAATATTTAAAATCGCCAAAGGGTTCAATGAGACGAAATGTGTGCCTGATAACGCGAATTGATAATCCATACAAAACGTAGTGTTATCGTTCGTTATCAGCCGCAGGCTGGAAGTACATTTAATAGTTTTTCGGAAACGTTTACGAGAAATCTTAATTATGAACGTAAACGTTTTCGTCGTCCGTTTGCAAAAAACGATTTATATTACGTTACAGGACGTGACTGATAAGTTCGCCGATGGGCACGGAATTTAAATCGGTCGTTTTTAGTTTAGTTCAACCGATTGTTCGAACGTTGAGGAAATAATCGAATATACCGTTCGCCGTTGTCGTCGAGCGTTTATCAGCTGGTTCACACGCACTGTAAAATCGGTAGTTTTTTTTTTCCTTTCCATTTATTGATAACTGCAGCCGTAGGTACGTCACGCAATTCCGTGAATTTTTTTTTTCGCCTCTCGTCGTTTTCGTAATCACTCGGCCCGTCGACGGCGCCGATTACCGTAATTGTTTAATTTCAAGCGTACGTCGACGACAATATCGTAATTTATATTCCTCTATTAAAAAAAACATATGTAACCACCAGGTTTTCGGAGTTCGCGAAACACGTCGTGTACGCGTTAGTCCCGTGTCATGAAATCGTCGCCGTCCTGAACGTAGAGTGTGTTCGTCGCCGCCTCCGCCGCCGCCGCCGTCGCAACAGCAGCAACAGCCGTTTGGTTATTCGTTGTGTTGTTAAAAGCAAACTAATCAAAAAACATAACGAGTCCGTGCCAACACTTTGTTATAATATCGTTTTACGTATTGCATAACCATGGCCGAACCAGACGAGAATCCTTTCGGAGATCCCACCGTGGGTCATCCTTTTCAGGTAATTTTCGAAATGCTTTAAAAACAGATGCCTACTTGTTTAAAAAAAAAAAAAAAACGAATAATACAGTTTCTAATTTTCGTTTTTTTTTTTTTTTTTTTATAAATCGCCACTGATCAAATTGTGTTGATGGCTGGTATGTTTTCGATCTTAAAATATCTATAAGATCAGACAACTATTAGTTTTATCTAAATTTTATTGTAACTATCCAAATATTAGGTTTATCGGTATGCCGTTCATGATATTGATATTACTGTAGAGATGTTATAGTGTATAGCATACCTAAGGGCAAACTATGTGTTTTAATTATTTTTTAGGATCCTTCAGTCAAAGAACTAACAAATAATAAAGTACAGTCTTTAATTGAAGACTTCAATCCATTTGGAAAGGATCAAAATGTTGTAAACAATGCGGTAAAATTATTATAGCTATTGTACTAATTTTTTTTTAGTTGTTTTGGTGTTTAGTATATTATTATAATAAATACTAATTTGCATTATTACATTATTAATGCTATATATAGTGTTGAAAAAAATGAAATTGACTATACTGTGTATTAGTTTTATCCAATTTGTGTATTATTTTACAGAAACCTCCTATAAGAGGAGCAGCGAACCCACCACTCAATTCTATGCCTGCTGTTATGTCACCAACACAAGAATATCCAGTTACACCACAAGTCGCTCCAAATTATGGAAGAAATCCTGGTGATGTGTCTGCTGATTTATTGGTATTTAATTTGCCCTATTTTGATCTTATTGTAATGTATATCTGTATTTATATTGTATCGTTGTTATTTAACTAGGCTAGAAAAGCAGAACTAGATCGAAGGCAAGCTGAATTAGATAGAAGAGAAGAGGAATTACGTAACGCTTCAATCAATGGTACCTACTTACCTGCTATTAATAATAAATTAATGTTTAATGTTTCATGTGCGTTGAAATAATAGCGAAAATTGTCTTTATGATTTATTTTTAAGTGCGTCAAAACAATTGGCCGCCATTGCCCAAAGGATTTTGTTATCAACCTTGTTTTTACTTGGATATTAATGTCGAAATTCCTCCAGACTTTCAACATGTTGTCAGGCAATTATACTATTTGTGGTTGTGTAAGTCACTAACTAACAATGTTAAACATCTTATTAATATTATAAATGTAATTTTTTTTTTTAGACCATACTGGTTTACTAACGTGCAATGTGTTGATCGCTACCTTGTTACTTTTCTTAACTGGAACTATTACCACATTTATTTCTTCAATTATATTTATGGGAATCTTAGTTCCACTTTCCTTTTTATTTTGGTTTCGTCCTGGATATAAAGCTTTTCGGTAAGTGTGTAAGAATTAAACTATATTATATTTTGTGTTAAAATTATTTATAATTTTTTTTTTTCTTAGCGATGACAGTTCATTCAACTTTATGCTTTATTTCTTCGTCTTTTGTATCCAGTTTGTTGTAGCAATCGTTCAAACATTGGGCACATTGGATTCGGGTTATTGGTAGTTTATTTTTGTTAATAAATATTTATTGTATTATAATATATATAAATATATATTTTTTTTTTTTAGTGGCATTTTTATGGCTTTCAAGCTTTTTGAGAACTCTCACCCTTTTTTGGGTACACTAGTAACAATAATGGCGATTGCTTTTGGTCTTGGCGCAGCAATGGATTTTTTTTTGTTGACAAAAGTATAACCAATTTCTTTACATTTATATACTATGTGCTATCACTAATTGTGTGTGTATGTGTTTTTGAAAAAATATTTAGATCCATAGAATCTATCGTAGCTCCGGCGCTAGTTTTGCAAAAGCCCAAGAAGAATTCCGTTCTGGTGTTATATCCAGTGGTACGGTCACCAACGTCATAGCATCAAACATCAGATTTTAAATAAACAACAAAATAATACATTCTTAATATTTCCATTTGATTTGTAATATTGTGTTCTCATTTATAATGTATGTGTGTGTATATATATATATATACATTTGCAATTAAACATTTTTAATCATTCGCATTTAATATATGTATATATATATATATACATCATATAAACATATTCATTATGTGAATATATTCACTATAAACATAGTCATTACACGAAAATATTTTCATTCACAAATGGTTTACAGCCAATTGAATCAATTTTGTTTCAGTCCTATATTTAATTAAACTACTGGGACTTGATAATATCAAAATTAATTGGTGTTAAGAAATTAATGATGATTATCGGAATTTGTAATTGTCCTAATTAATAATAATCTTTTTCTTTTTCCTATGAAATTATAAACATATTTTATGATAATTTATTATGGTTTTATTGTTGTTTTTTTTTTGTATTAATTATTACCAAATAAGATTTTTTTTCATTTGTTAATATATATATATATATCAATCATTCATACCAATTGGATTATTAAAATAATAATAATAATAATAATAATGTGTACAAAGTATTCCTCAACATGGTTATCTCGTGTTAAAATTGATTAAAATCTGGCGTTTTGGGTTGAATTGAGAGTTTAAACACGTTTGAACGTAGGTAACATAGCAAAATAATAACGTCAAAGGGAAAATTTTAAAACGATTTTTTTTATATATGCGTCATACGAAAACGTGGTGGTCAGCTGTTTCATAATAATTGCTAAGAATCGGCGAACGAATCGTTCCGAACGTTCCCGCCGCGCCGTGTCTTCGGTTTGAATACTTCGAACGCAAAACCGTTATTTCTTCGTAGCGTCCGACGATGCTGACCCGACCGGTTTCCCAACCTCTTTGGCGGGCCGGTAACGATGTTTTTCAAACGGCACACGCGAGAAATAATAACCGTCGGTTACGTTCCCCCTCGCCGCGCGCCCGTAAATATGGCGCAGCCGATTTCTTTTGTCGTCAACGGCCGCGCGCGCGCGCGCCCATCGATTTCCCGCGGCGGCGTCGTCGTCGTCGTCCGCACGGACTCACCGGCCGCCGCACCCGATTGGCCGGCACGGGGTCACGTGGCTTTCCCCTCCGCCGCCGGAACGACAAACATGGCGGCCGCGGACGGTTGGCGCGCGCGTTGCAGCGACGCGCCGAAACGTTCGCGTGCGTGCGCGCGTGCATTGTACGAAAACCACACACGGACGCGGTCGTTTCACTTTTACGCCGTCACCGTGCCCGTCGTCTTCGCGCCCGTTTCCCGTCGCGCCAGGTTCCCGCGACCAACGGTTTTTATTTCTCTCTCATTTCGTTTCGACACTGTAGTATTCGCCGCGTTCCGGTTTCCCTTCACGTACCGCTTTTCCCGTCACCCGTGACCGAACGCGAGAAACGTCCACGTCCGTTTACGCGCGTCCGTTCCGACACACGAGGAGTTTGTTCGCGACGACGACGACAACGACGACGACGACGACGACGACGACGACGAAGCGCGTTCAGATTTTCGTTTCACGGACACCGCGTGACAAGAACGCCCAGAACGAAAATGGTACGCGCGGGGGTTCGGGTTGTTAATCATTATTTATTTATTTGTGTTTCTCGGTCTTTCCGTTGTTTCACCAGGCTGGCGGTAAAGCGGGCAAAGACTCCGGGAAGTCTAAGGCCAAAGCGGTTTCCCGGTCGGCCAGGGCTGGTTTGCAAGTAAATACGATTTTTATATTATTATATGATTTTATTTTCGTCGTTTCGTTTATCTCGACAATTATAATATAAGCGCGCGCGGTTCGTGCGGGGTCTGTACGGTCCGCCGCCCCCTCCCGCTCGACCCAGTGCCTTGTGTCTCGCTCCTCTTCCCACCCGCCACCCGTCCACACGCCTTACTCGTCCTCTACCCGTTGTTTTTGTTTTTGTTGACTTCCGTCATGTGTGCACGGCGTCCGTTTCGCTCTAAACTCTTACTAGTCGCCAACGGCTTTTAACCGACATTGTCGTCGCCGCCGCCGTTTTTTCCACCGTCGTGGCGAAGCGTCCCCAGTTTGATTTCGTTTTGGTTTTTCACCTTTCCGAACGTGTCCAATGTTATTATCACGTTATGTGTCGTTATTGTTTTCGCTCGGTACGGTAATAAAATTAGTAACAAAGGATTTTTTTATAGGTTACTCTTAGACTTATTTCGGACTATCGACGTGTTCGCGCGTACTAATGTATTACCTACTCGGGACCTTTGTAAAAGTACAAAGTGGTAATTTTGAACATTGTTATTTTGTTTTTATTTACCTGTATGGAATCGTCGGTTTTATAATTTTCTGGTAGAGAGTGCCACCATCTGTTAAGTTTACATTTCTTTAATTGTTTAACGGACACAAATATTACAATGAAATATGTGTTTTCACAGTTAATTTTTTTTTATTTGTATTGGTATTAATTCATTCTGAAATGACACATTAATGAATGGGATATAGCAAATAGAAAACTAAAACTTTCCGAGCACAGTGAAATTGATAATAGTAATATATATACCTGGTAAATGTTAAATCCAATCTTATAACAATATTTTTACTTATATCAAACTATGTTTAGATATATTTAGTTAAATAATCGAATTTGATTCAAATTTATGTACATATTGAATTGAACTGGGCTCATTAATAAACATTTTGTCATATTTGTAACTGATTTCCTCGGAGATTATATGGCAACGTACTTTTTATTAGCATAATTCATTTTATACCATATTGTATAACTAACCATTCTTATTTGCAGTTTCCAGTTGGTCGAATCCATCGTCATTTGAAAAATCGTACTACGAGTCATGGCCGTGTTGGAGCAACAGCTGCTGTTTACAGTGCAGCCATATTAGAATATTTGACTGCCGAAGTAAGTGGATTTGCCATGCTTTTAGAAATGTACAATTATGTGTTTGTTGGTATTATTAATGGTATTATAATAATCACGATTTGATAAAACAGGTACTTGAGTTGGCTGGTAACGCCTCGAAGGATTTAAAAGTTAAGCGTATCACACCGCGTCATTTGCAACTCGCCATCAGAGGAGATGAAGAATTAGACACACTCATCAGAGCAACAATTGCAGGAGGAGGTAATATACATATGATAATCATAACGTTACACTAAACACGGATATTGTTGACCCCCTTCGTTTTCATTTTTCAGGTGTTATTCCACATATACATAAATCCCTCATTGGCAAAAAGGGATCTCAAAAACCACAGTAAACAACATATTCCACCTGCCGCACAAGACTTTTAAATGTAAAACATTTATTATTAATATGTAAGCTATGTAATGTAATTTGATTTTCTTTAATATTGATTATTTTGTTCTTTTGCTTTTATTTTGATGAAAGTACGTTTTAGTAAATTTGTACCTCATATATTATAAAAACTATTCCATTTGCTGTTTTGTGTTGAGTGTTTGAGGTATACAATTTTACGACGGCATAAGACTTTATATTATTAATTATAGAACTTTTTTTTTTTAATGACAATTTTTTTTTTGTTTTTCACGAAAAATTTAATTTATATTGATCGAAAGTTTTCCTCGATCATGCGTAAAATATTTAATTAAACATACGGTGTACAATATTTTGTTGTATTATTCACTTGAGATAAATAATAATGAAAAAAAAATATATGCATTTCTTTTTATAATCATGTGTATTTTTTTTCCCAATTTTATTTCTTACTAAATTGAGTATAGCTATATATATATATAAATCAGTTCTTAATGTTAAAAATTATTAAAAAAAAAAAAAAAAACATGAAAAATTATCAAATAGTAGTGAGTTAGATAATATTATTTCCTTTAAATATGTACAGGGAAACGTGTGAACTATATAGTGTGTGGTGTGTACCCAACTAACAATATCCAATTTCCACGCATACGCTTTCTTCCTTGATATCGTCAATGACGGTGTCGATGAACTTGTCAGTGTACGCTTCTACCAGGTCTACACACTTGCTCTTCTTGGACAATGGTAAAATGGCACAAAGCCCTTCCAACCTGTATTTTATGTCTTTCTGTGGACAAAAACAAATTTATAAACTGTTCATTTTATAGGCCGATTGTCCCAAATCTTACTTCTGCTGGAGAATTTTCGATTTTATTTTTTATGTCACGGATCAAGTCCTTGCAAATTGTACACTTTGGATGAAATTTACTTATATTTAACTTTTTCTCTAAAACAAACGTGTTTTTTTATAAAAAAACTCATTACTTATCACTAAGGTTAGGAAAAAAAATAAAATCATACCACACCGTCCGATGCACTTGGCGCGCATGGTTTCGATTAAGCTTCTAATGAGCCAATCGTCGTAGGGGTTCTCAGTTTTTAATGTGCAGCCGTACCTGATGAGATTGAGTAGACCACCTCCGACCTTTGAACAGAAAAAAAATATTCATTTTATTATTGATCCTACGAAATTAAAAAAAACAGACTATTCCGGTTTTTAAAACGTAGTTTTTTGTGGTATTATCGAATGTGTATTTTCAATTTTCATTCAATGTTGGTATTAGGCAATCAAGTATTTTTTATACAAACTATAACATGATTGGTCTGGTTTGTTGTTTTTATTTATTAACCTATATGTAATATATCTTTTCTTAAGTACGAATATAATAGTAATACTTCTCTTTACGGCGACTTTGTATTTCAAGTTTTTGGTGTTTCTCGATCATCAGAAATCTGTTTCTTCAATTTCTTTTCATCGTTCATACAATAAAATAATTAGTTATAATAGCAAAGAAAAAAAAATACAATTTTTAAACTCTTAATCAATTTCATTTATCTGATCATTAGGACATATGGTGGATTACAAAAATGAAATGCACTTCCCTGAAAATTTCCAAGGCTGAGCAAATTGACTGATAAGATATCAGTTATTTTTACTTGTACAGTTCATTTGAAAAAAATACATAAAATTAGGTACATATATATATTAACCATACAATCATTATTTATCTTGGAAGAGCAAACATGCAAGGTTAAAAAAATTCATTAAAATTAACTTAATACTCGTTAATTTTAAACGAAAATGTAACATTTTTTTGTACATTTTTTTATGGTAGTAGAAAAATAAAACTTCTTATTTTTTCATACATAACATAAATATATTTAATTATTAAATAAAATGAATAAAAAAAAAAAAAATAAATAAATAAATATGTAATTAAATTAGGCAAAATTCAAAAATAAAAATTGTTTAATTAAGGCTAACATCATAGTAATAATAAGAATAAATTTAAAAACACGAAAAATATTTAAGGGCGATATAATAACTTTTTTTTAAGTCTAGATTATCATTACAAGTTATATGTTATAATATTATTCCATGTAGGCACAACACAAACATGTTAAAAAATAATTTTAATTGTATATGTATAGAAATATCACATTTTAATTTTCGATAATTTTCATCACGTGCCATGAAATGCGTTTGCACAACATTTCAGCCTGGAAAAAAAAAAGTTGCGGTAATTTAAATGTTTAAGTTTTAGTTTCAAAAGTTTTAAGGATATAATAATAAAGAATTAAAAATGTGATTATTTATAGAAAATAGAATATTCCTTTTGAAACAAGGTCCAGTGTTATATTAAAAAAGTACTATTTAAATATATTTTCAAAAAATAAAAACAATGTTCATATAATAGAAAAATTTCATTTTGTCTCCCAATTAACAGATATTTCACAAGTTTTCATACAAGCAATTGTATTTAATGCATTTAGAGAGAGAGAGAGGAAATTTGACAACTCGATTACATTTTTAATATTATAGGATGGCAAGCAAAATTATTCGTTTGCATCATTTCGATAGCCATCTACCTAGTTGTGTTCTATTGTGTAGCGGCTTATTATATTCAGTTTAGTTTTATTAATTTAGTTAACATTTTTGGTATGTTAACACACGAGTAGCTGGAACCTGCTGACCCAGCAAATCCCACCCTTGGGTGTTGGCCGTATACATCCCGTGGTCACAGGCATTTGTGAGTAGTAATATAGAGCCCGAACAGAGACAGAACCTCTAATGTTTAATATATTTTTTTTTGTGAAATAAATAGTAATTGTTTAGTAAATTAGTGTTTCTTTTTTTGATCTAACACCACTTTGTCAACGACTGACACTGGCTAACATTTCAGTTCTTAAGTAAAGCAGAATATTAGTATATAATACCTTGGAGTCCAAGGTATCATACACTAAAGTGTATTATATATTAAAGTCCCGAAAGATAACTAAATAAAATGGGGGTTGCTAGATAGTGCAGACACCTTGTGTCTTTGCGGAGAAGAACAGACAATGAAACATATCATCACATGCACAGCTTGCCCCAACCAACACCTGCACTCCAGAAGACATCCAAAAAGTCACAAGTCGAGGAATTAACATGGCCTGTTTTTAGGCCGAAACAATATAAATCCATAAATAACGTTGTTAAAATACCTAACCATATTACTAAATATTAAACATATTATATTTTATTTTACCATGTACTGTTGATTTATTTAATTTTAATTTTATATTAGTATCATTATCGTTATCACAGTGATACACACTATGCATCCGACACGAAAAAAAAAAATTATAGTCTAAGGATTGTGATAAGTTTAAAATAATTTAATATTCAACAGCCAAAATTATATTAAAACTACTTGTATTGAAAACTCGCAGGGAAGGGCGAATAAAAGTAAATATTTAAATAATTATATACTGGGTTTAGTTACTCATGTTTTCTTAATACAATGTGACGTATGCATAATATTGGTTAAAAAAAAAAAATACAAGTGAAATGAAACAAACAAATCAATAAACAAAATTACCTTGCACTCTTTGGCATTGTCCCAAGACGCACACCAATATTTGGCACCTTTTAAACAATTGGAGTTTTTTAATTGGTTGACAGCGACACTCTTATTTTTACTGCACAACGACATTTTCTCGCACATCATCCACATAGGCGCTTGGTAATAAAGGTTTTTGAAAGATTGAGCGTATGACTCTAACATCTCCAAACACTGTATATAATAGTTATTCGTATTTGAATTTAAAAATATTAGTGAACGCACTTACACGTTTTAAATTAAAAATTTACATCTGTACACATGACAGTACAGTGTGAAAATAGTTAAGAACATTTTATTTCAATATTTAGGTTTAAATAAAATGGTTTTTATTCCATTTGAATAGATAGGAGAGCACCGTTTGTAATCCCATGGACCATACAAACACAAATGATTACACATTTTCGATATACCAACAACGTAATAATACCTGAGAATATTGTTTTATATTATACCTGTAACTTGTATGTGGTTTCGACTTCGTCGCATAGCTCGATTATATCTATTTCATCAATTTTTACTGAATTGTTGTTTAAACGATCATCAAACACTGTGATGAAGGCTTCACACGCAGCACACTCATCAGATTTATCTAATTCCATCGATTCTGTTGTTGTAGTTGGTTGGATATTATTTTTAATCAGGCCAATGTCATGTTCACCTCCAATAACTGAAAAAAAAAAACAATATAATTTACTATGCACTTTCTTCAGTTAAAAAATATATAGTTAACGCTTACCCTTGTTGTTTTGTTCACACACTAATATGGCCATACAAGCGATGGTCGGATTAGTTCCTATTTGGAAAGCCTTAATGATTTGTTGGTAATTTGTATCAACAAAATGTTGACATTCATTCTCTTCGACATTGGGCAATATGCTGCAAATGGAATCCAAAGCATTTTCAATTGCCTCCTACAAATAATCAATTGGAGTATTAACAGAACTCATCGATCAATATAGATCTAAAAATCTTAACATACTTGATTTGATTTGTCTTTGATTTCTCCATTCAAATATTTCATTATGACAGTACAAATCAAACAAAATGGCGTTGGCACCTTTGATTCTTCTAACATTTTGTAATTGTTGGCCAATAATTGTCCCATATCATAATCCGGAAACACAATAGTAACTTGATCAGAAGCAGCGATCATATTTGTAACTAAAATATACAAATATATGGTGAACATTATAATCATACCTATGATTTTGTTTTTGAACTTACTTGAATTATCGGCAAGACTTTCGGAAATCGTCTTTGGTTTACAGACATCTAACAAAACACAAATTTCTTCAGGCTTCACTTGAGCCACTAACATATCAAGTATATTTTCTAACTGAGTCGATACAAAATCCGTGCATTCAGCTTTCCATTTTGATGGCAATTTACCACATAACTTTTCCAATTTGATTTTAATCTCTTTCTGAAAAGTTGAAATGAGATATAACAATGAATCACAATTATACGATAACATAATTGTATTATGCCTAGGAATTGTTTATTGTGTACACTTACTTCCGTATCTTTATTAGAAATTTCAGATTCTAAAGCTGACATGAAAATAACACACATTGGGCAATTATTTGAAGTTTCGCTTTTTGTGATTGAAGTTAAAGACAAATCTATACTTGGACACAGTTTCAATTCCGGGCAAATCTATAGTAATAAAATGAAATATTAATTAAGAAAATTCAACGGACAATATTATTTTTAAACTACTCACAACCGATGGATCAACTTCTTGAGCAATAAGCGAAATAAACGCATCGCCGTATTGATCAACAAATTGTTTACATTGTTGTTCAAAGGACGATGGTATAACCATACAGGACTTTTCTAATGCATTTCTGATTTCGTTTTCGGATTTCGGATCAGTTACTACTTGTTGAACATAATTTAAAACTGATTGGCACAAGAAACATATAGTTTTTTCTGTAGGTATGTCGACATCGTTAACTATAAATGTTTATTTCATTTTAATTACGCTTCAGATTTATTTAAAACATTTCATCTTACCCACGAAATGCATTTCCTTATAAAACATATCAATAACTGGAGATTTTTCAATAGGTTTAATGTTATGAACTGTTGGAGGTTGTTCATCGACCATGACAAGTATAGAGTTTTGTTTATTTTGGTCTGTTTTTGCAGTTGGTTCATCTATTTTGACTTTTGTGGCTTCTTGTGTTTGTAAAAATATAGGAATAAGAGGATACATCGGCTAAAAAAGATATTATTAAAATTCAAATATAAAACACAATTCTTAACAACATTAAATAACTATTGACTTACTACAATGTAGTTGAGATTATAATGAGATTTAAGTGATTTGGGGCATATACCAACTATTGTGCAAAGTACTTTTCCTTTTAATTCGCTAACAAGGAATTGATAGATACGTTCATAATTATTATTAACCATTGACAAACACTGAGATAAAAAATAAACAATGATGTACATAATAAAAAATATATAAATATATTGTATTTAATAATACCTCATTTGAGAAGGTTTTGGTTTGTTTACAAAGACCTTTAAGTACATCCAAAAATTGCTCTTCTGTTGTATTGGCAATTAAAATATCTCTTAAATGTTTGACCAATGTTTCACAAAACTCGCACGTTAAATCATCATTAACTTGATTCAACTCTTGGAATTGAATCCTACCCCGTTCACCAGCATTACTAATTTCAACACCCATCAAAGCATTCTTCGATTTCTACACAGATTATGACAGTAAAAATTTGTTTTATCATTATTAATGTTCCATGTTCTTACTTCATAACCAACAGCATGGGGATGGAATGCTTCTGAACACATACCGCTCAACATACATACATTACGTTTATTAAAGCCATTTTTAACTGAATTGTAAATTTCATAGCGATACTTTAACACAATTTCATTACACATGTCGGAATAACTGCTTAGTTCACCGCACATCTGACAAAAAAAAAACAAAATAATAATTTAATTAATAATGGAAGGAACATCAATAATTAATATTAATTGTAATCGTTCAGATTAATTGTTTTTTAGAGTTCTAATAAAAAAAAAAAAATTAATATTAAACCAATACCATCAAGATTTTATTCAAAACCTCATTTTCAGACATTCCTTGTACTAAATGTTCACCTTTGTCCATAACAATAGCACATTGTTCACATTGGTGGAATTCAGTGTTAACTTCTTGTTGTTCCTACATAAGACGAGTTTTGTTAATACTGATGAAGATATAATTTTTTTAAATAATTTAGTTACTTTTCCCTTATTTTCCAATAGAAGCTTATCGATACGAGCATTATTGCACAAACCGGATACAGTGCAAACAACATTTGGATCCATTTCTGAAGCCAAGGTATCAACAAGTTCTGGTATAAAATCGTCGGCTAATTTCTTACATTCAGTTTTGATTACTTTCAGTGGCAACAATTGACAAGATCCATAGAAGACTTGTTTCAATTCGTCCTGAAAATTAATAAACAATTGAAATTACATATTTATTTTTTATTAGCTAACTATAATAATTGTATCATTTATTACTTTAGTTATTATGATTATATATAGTTTTATTTCAAGTTCATCTACAAATCTGTTAAAAATTGGTTATGCATCCAATATTAACAGATTATAAATTACTAACCAATGTTGCGTTGCTGGTAAGTGTGTCACGAGCTTCTTTGACCATATTTTTACAGATAGTACAAACATCGTCAGTGTCTTCTGGGTACCTTTGGTTCACCCAATTTGTTTGAATGCAATGTTTAACAGCGTTGCATCCAGCAGCATTACTAAAACACCAAAAATTATTTTTATTATTTTTAAAATTTAATTATTATTTACACATACATACATTTTTATATGTATACAAACAATTAAAATTGTTACCATATGTATTATATTATCAGTATATATGCAGCTGAAGAGGTAGAATACTAAAAATACATAGTCGTGATTATTTATTATTAAAAATTAAAAATTAATTTAAATATTTCAATCATAAGATACTTTATAGTATGTTGTATGTATAGTAATTAGAAGATCAAAATGTTTATTTTGTAATTTTTTAATAATATTTTCTAATTTTTTTTTTTTAAATAGCTTACACAATTTAACAAGTTTAAAAATGTTTATTTTAAAATTACATATTATTAAGTTATAAGAAAGTGAACTTTAAAATATTTCAATTTTTTGGTTAATTATAGGATTGAAAATATTAATATTTATGGTTTATAAATATACGGATTTCATTCAATCAAGTAAATAATGATTGTTAAACTATAAAAGTAAAAATAAAGAATTTGGTTTGTTATTTTTATTATTATTTACATCGATTTGTCACAATAGGTGTACACAAAATATGAAAACAGATGTACAAACACAAAATAAAAATATGTTATAGTACAGAATACATTAATTTCACATTAATTTTTTGAAACACTATTTTTAAAAATGTTATGCTTTGTTTTATGTGGTTCAGTGCGATGTGGTTAAAATTAATTAAAAAAAATAATTTAAAATAATCCTCTCAGTTTAAACAATTAGACTAATAATTGGACAACAGCCATATTTTTTTTCACTATATATGTGAGATGATGACATTTAGTCGAAACCAATGGTTAATAAATATATTTTATGTATATAAATTTATATATTTATTTATTTGAATGTAATTATTATTAATGAGTATTATATTGTATTTATAGTTCTTCTTGCTCTTTTGTTTACTATTTTATTAATATTTTAAGTTTTAATGATAAAAAAAAATTTAATTAAAAATGTTAATCAATAAATTACATATGTTTTAATAAATGTCTATAAAACACCCTATCTATAACTATCATAGATGTATTGATAGTTATTTAGATTTATTGCATTTTTAGTGGATAACTTTAAAAAATGTATTTAAAATAAACAAGAAAAATGTACAACACAATTGAGAAAAGAATAAGCAAAGTCTACACTTATTTATACTATTATATTGTTTTATATTCCACTGTATAAAAAAATCTATATAGATTTAGATAAATTAAAATGTCAAGCCCTGAAAAACTGTTATTACCCACATTTAATTTTTATGATAATTATATGAATTCACTCAAATATAATTCAAACCATTAACATGACAGAGACAAGGAATAATGCAGTGATACATCCTGTTATTTCAAAAGTTGCACAAAATATATTATATAGTAAGATGTTTTAATTATAAATGACTAATGATAAAAGTATGTAATGTGTTTCGTATAGTTTCTTGTTTTTCAGGGTTAACCAGTTTTTTATATAATATTAAATTATAAATATAATACCATTATTGAATTGAAATAAATACTTCCCTTTTAAAGAAGGCAACTATACATTTTTATTTCACACATTTTGCTGATAATATTTATATATTTGTTATTTATCTCAGCTGTTGTAAGCAAAATATATGAAATTCAAGAGCAGACATATATTAATAACTATCATTATTAATGAGCAATTGACAATTTAATCTGAAAGTACTTTTCATAATAACTGATAACATATAATATAATATGTTGGCATCATGAAATAACAGAAAAGAAATCATAAATATCCAATAGACTATAAATCATATGGGGTTAATTGAATATTATATCCAAGATAAATATTAATAATTATTCATATGTTATAAAAATCAAAAATTAAATTAGTGTGGAATAAATTCAATCTTGAATTTGAATTGACGTCAGAAATTTCCTAATTGATTGATTTAAAAATGGAGTTGATTTCTTTTATCTCAGATACTTATAGATAGAGGCTTTTGCAATGTTTTTTTTCTTCAAAATCTATGAACGTGTACATCTCCCATATCCCCCGACCAAACAGTACGACAACCATTCGATTTAGCATTAAAAACAAGGCGATGTAGCTAATGAATGCGCAAAATGTCTGTATACTCACGTTATGTTTTGACACCAAAACGACGGACCATAGGTGCATTCCCGCGTGCCAACCAGTGACAAATGTTTCCGCATGATGACGGTCTCGACATCGACTGAGGCACCTGGGCATACAAGACAGAAACAATTTTAAAAACACACGTCGTCGAGTACTGTGTGTGTGTTTCAGACTCACCGGCCGACAGCAACGCGATGACGACGAGCAGGCCGAAAACGGCCGAGGCATAGCGAGCAGCGGTGATCATCGTGCGAACGTTAACGAAACGGATGCCGTACGGTCAGACGTTCATTCGACGGTGTGGATACGCGGCGACACAGCAGCCAAAAACGGGCGATTTATTTATCGGTCGAGAAATACCTGGCGAAACGACTAGACTTTTGCCAATGCGACGCGGACACACGACAACAACGTAATAAAATACGAAAACAACGATGACGAATTATTATTATTATTATTGCGGCGGAGTCGATGATAATAGCTGACGACGCGAACGACAATGGCGGCGGGTCGGGGAACGTTCGTCACGTTCGTACGCAATGTGTGGTTATCGTGACAAAGCCGTTCGTGTGTACGAAGTCCGGGGCCGGTGGGGGGCTTGCGGGCCGCTCGGCAGCGGTCGGCCGCCGTCGCCCAGAAGCGGATGCGATAAGAGAGGTCGTCGGACAACACGACAACAACAAATGTCCCCCCGTCGTCGACGTCCGCCGTTTCTATTTCGCCCCGCCGCCGGTCGAGCGCACCCGTATGAGTGTAAATTGTACATTCGTTTTAAACGAATTACGTGTCGTTTGATAACGTCTTTTTTTGTTATTACGCGGAAACATATTCCGTCGTCGCGTCGGCGTGTGCCCGCGGCAAACGTTTTGTTCACCGGGAGGGACCGACCGAGAGTCCGACGTACGGCTCACGCGGAATTACTGACTCCCCCCCAGCCCCCATGTTCGTTAATTCCCGCGGCGATAGGGTTGTGGTTGTGGGGGAGGGAGGGGTAGGGGGAATGTTTTATATTCTCATCAACGTTTTCAGTAAAACGCCCTCTCAACTCCCAACAAAATTAAGCCCAGGCCGTACTCTCGGGCTTATCTTCATCACGTCTAATTTTCCCCTAATCTATCCTACTCTAACACAATTAAATCAACACGATAACAAAATAATAAAACTCGGATTTCCTCTGATTCTACACTGTTCTGATAATTCCGATTTAACTCCCCTCACTAGTGTACACTCACGTCCGGTCTAGTTTAAAGGCGATGCAATGCAGTAAATGCCAAAACGTCTTCTACCCGAGGGGCCCCGTCATACGCGTTTATACGGAAAAATCTGCGGTCGCCCCGTGTCTATGGGAACAACGCCTGTTGGCCACTATTGGAAATTACCTTGATCGCGATTATTATTTATTGCCTTCAGTTATCATATCTAAATTATTCTCCGTCGCGTTTTCGGTATCACGTGTTCGTGAATAAAGTTAAAAAAATAAAAAAAAAAAATCAAACCTAACACAACATATAAGAGTTTTGACACTCCAGTCGAATGTTTTTCAAGCCGGATATTTTTTTGATCAATAAAAATCACGAATTTTTTATCGAGTTTCCTGTCGCTCTTTCCTACCGCCAAGACTCTGACGCGACTTAGAGTTGCGCCGTGGAAAGACTCGCAAACATTGTCTCGACGGCGCCCGTAGATCGGATCGTTCGAAACGATTTAAAAATGTTCGCACGCTTATACTTTTTACCGCAACATTATTTCGCATTACGCCCACGACGTGCATGACGTGTGGCGTGCCACCGATTCGCACGCCAGTATTTTATATCGTAGACGTGACGACCGCGGTGCCGACTGTCGGGAAACGCGTCGGTTTCATTTTTGACCAATGCGATGAAAAAATTCGTGTTTATTGTTTTGTTTTCGCGCGTAGGCGTCGGCCGATAAACGACGTCGAATTCCGACGATCGTGCATTTTTAAAACACTTGCCATTTTTTTTTTTTTTTTTACAAACTATGATCGTTGTCGTTGGTCGTACAAACAAACAATACCAAAATTAATGCTCTACGACCGAAAAACGCATGACGGTCGTCGTTGATATTTGTATCGGCATATAATATTATCGTTTACCAAATTCGAATCGAGTCGCACTGCGTATATACAAAATATTTTCCCCGATAGTCGACTAAAAAAGAAATGGATCTTGACATGAAGTTCTTCGTGATAATGAGTATAGGAAAATTAATTATGGTAGACTAAAACATTATCAATGTCATATAGATGACATACGCATTTAAGGTCTCAGTAGACGTTCTCACCGATAAAAATACATATCCAACACGGACGTCGCGATTTTCTAAAATAATCGAAAATAAGTTTGGAGCAAGTAATACCATTAACACGTTAATATATCTATACACGTCCACAACATTATAACGTACCGTATACCAAAGTCCACATTATTACTTAACCCACACGATTTTACAATGTTATTTACAATAGATAACATAACAACAGTCTACTGAACAGCTACACGGTGTTAAAGTATACAAAGGCACCCGATGTGTCTGCAGCCCGTTTTGCGTACCTATGTTATCCAATTTGTTCGATTTCTGGAATTCCAATGCTTTATGTAAACAGAAAAATTCGTCTACGTAGAACATTCACGGCGTCCCGACTGACTGTTGATTTTTAAATAAAAATACCATTTCTACGTTTATATTTCGGTGATATGTTTGTACATTTCACAGAACAACTTGCAAGTAGGTTTGTTTAATTCTCATGAATACACAGGACATTAAATTACTTACCGTAGGAATTTATAAATTCGTTTAGAATAACAAATTGTATTCGTCTCGATTAAAGTCCGTAGATAGTATAATGGCGTTTCATGTGGTAAATCATAACTATCATACTAACATTATGAATTTATTCGAACGGAACGGATCATTGTTTCTAGGTCTGATACGTATATATTACAAAACCGCGCGGAACATTTTATAAACCAATAAGCTCGTACAAAAGCAAATACAATATCTTCACAAGCATGTCAGTATTATATTATGTCGTGCTGATGTCCAATATTCCCTGATTCATTCAATTATTGATTGTGTATGTAATTTCTAATGAGTATGTAAAGAAGTGATTGGATGCGATCGGGTGTAATATGAGGACTGTTGATGCGTGCGTAGACGATGTAGGTGATCGTGTCAAGTAGAGGGGTTTGGGACACAAGCCGACATCCAAAAGCTAGGATAGAGGCGAGACAGAAGAAGATGTACGTAAAGTGTATACATGTACATATTTATTATCAGTTAAATAATTGTATAAAAATATATGTTATTACACATAAATGTTTATATGATTAGTCATATTATTTAGTTGTCCTATTATCAAAAAAGTAATCTATATTTTCAACGAATTTAATGACTAGTTTTTTATTAACGTATAACAATTCACAGTAAAAATAATCAATGTACAATGCATGTAGTCTTTACATTTATACTTGATTAATATACATACTATTATTACATTTATGCGGTTTTACCACAAACTATATGAAAATTATATTTTTTTTTAGTATTTTATTTTTCATATAGCCTGTGGTTTTACTTTAAATTTTAATAGTTTGTTTTATTTTGTACATTAAGGTACAAAGGGGAACGGGATCCAAAAAAAGGGAATTTTAGTCAATACTGAATTTAAACTTTAATGTTTGGTTAAAAATATGACTAAAAAAGGTTTATTATCCTTTTAATTAATATAATTCAATAAATGAAATATATTCCTTAACATCTTGTGTAATTAATAGTTAACTTGAAACTGTTAAGACTATACAAAATACGAAAAATAAAATAAAATCGAAGCATAAATATATAGCATGTTAAATTAATAATATACTCATTAAAAATTTAAAAATTCTACAGCTCCCAATGTCATACACATCACAATATTAATATTCGACGTACAGACGAATATAACAGCAAAATTATTTGTTTAACAGCAAATTTATTAAAAAAAAAAACTATAGAATTTTTACTATGATGCCCTCCCGAGAGGATCGTTTTAAACAGACTATTGAGTTGCCTAACTATACGCCTAACTATTATATTTTCTGTATAATAATTTCTTATAATAATTACTTTAAAATATTTATAAATAAAATGCACACATATTGTAATTAAAAATTGTATTAATACTATAAAACGCTCATTCACCTAGCTTATATAGGAAACAAACGTGAATTCAAATTATAAATATTTTGAGAAATTTTAATGAATTATAATTATTTGTTTAAATACTAATATGAAATATACACAATTTTAATGTTAATCATAAATTTGTTTATACCCACCATGTTCTGTGTTATAATAATATACGATTTCAAAAACGGTACTAACTTTGTGCATATTTGTTACCATAAGGGAATGCATGTCAATATTATGTGAGAATTTTTTCGACAGAAAAAAACTAAAATCATTGCAACATGTACATTATAGTAAAATCAATACAATCTTAGCTTCGATAAGAATAAATGAAATATTATTTTAACGGAAAACTTTATCTAACTATCAAATTTTACTTAACTTCGATTAATTAAAAAAAACAAAAATCGACAGTCATCAATTTCCGAAGTTTTGAAACTTGTTAAAATAGTATATAATTATTCTTGTAATAAATGTTTAGGTCTTGAGTTATGAACTTATCCATAGAATAATAGAAAATCGTTGTATTTATCAAAATACAGTTTAAATTTATTTCGAAATATTTTGACCTGAAATACATTAACTCTGTTAACTATTGTAATTATATTTTACAGTATTTGTATATTATAAAAAAAAAAAATAACAAGAAATTCGGTTACGTATATGTCGGAAATATATATATTGAAAAATGTTTATGATTAAGTTGGGTATGGGAGCAAAGCAGGAAATTAATAAATAGTAATTTGAAATATATGTTTAGCTACATAAACTCACATTTAAACAAACCTCCATGATATACAATAACCTAATATAACTGTCATTTCTTAATTATACAAAGTACTAAAGTCTATAGTATATTTACATTATAGTTGTTTAAAAAACAATATTCAAATGGACTTTAATTTCTTGCGTAGAAGTTAACTATGGAAATAGATCGAAAAACCGTTAAATAATGTACACAACTAAAAAAGATTACCTATTGTAAAGTGGGGTCGAAATAATAGGACCAATTATTATTACATGAGACCGTGTCTACAGACAAAAAAACCTAACATTGTAAAACTAGTATATTTTTTGTTTAGCTATCGAGAAATCAAAATTCCTAACAATAAAAGTAACATCTGCTCACTAAGTCATTTCCAAAAATGAGGTAAAGAAAGTTTTCGCAATATTTATAATGATAATTAATGACTACTCTTATAATATATAAAAATGACCAATTAAATATTTTGTGGTCACCCAACACGAAAAGACCGAACAAAAGTAATCAAAGATTATACAATGATAGAATGAAGATACAATGATGTGCTCTGGATTTGTCAATGCAGGGGGGGGGGTTATTAAATAAAATACATTTGAATTTGTATACAAATATTAATTATATTTTATTATAAAAATATTTTTAATTTTCGTGTTTTTTGTCCGAATTCATCAATAACTTCATCGGCAGTCTAGGTCATACCATGGTATGTCGGTAATGTTAATTATTTTTTAAATATTACACTAAAGAACACAAAATAAGTCTTAATTTTATAGGTTGATTTCTGGATTCCCCATAATTAAAAACTAAAAATAATTTCATACATATACAGATATAATATTATGAAGTATTCCATATTAAATAACATAATAGGCCGTACGGAATTCAAATTTATGAAAGTTATAAAATGTATAATGTAATAATAAAATGGGTAATGCACTCCAAGACTCGTGTATATTTACTTAGTTGGACGAACACTGTTTATATAGGTGTGTACATATGAATAAAATCACGATCCCTGTTACACATTGATGACGATGTGCTTAGGTGTACATGATTTTGCGACGAAAAACTATAATTTTGAAGTACATTTTCTATTCGTTGTTTCTAATATTTGTATGATTATAATATTTTGATATGACCGACGTTCCTTAAAATGTTAAGGAATGTATGTGCACTTTATAACGTATGTATTATGGAAAAAAAGTAGAGTTTAAAATTTGGGTGTTGGTAGATCAATGAGTATTTTATTATAAAGCAAATGTCTGATTTCCATATACTAAGAAATGATAAAATTTAGAATATGCATTGTGGTTAATAAATAAACAATATTGAGAATAATTCAATTTTATATGTATACGGGTGATCAGAGATGTCCAACGGATAACCAATGATTTCATATGTTCATACATATATAATAATAAATTGCTTAGCAATATGATTTAGCAGAGAAGTATTCATTTACATAGTTAGTCGAACATTGTTTATATTGGTATTTGTGCATATGAATTATATTAACAAATAGTTAAATACTAAGGACGATTTGACTACGTGTACAAGATTTTACATGTGATAAATTATGATATAAATCTCATCAATAGTGTCTCGTTAAAATATTTTTATAAAACTTAAGATTCATACATGAGTTAAAAGACGTTATAACATCTAAAATATTATGCAATAATTGTGACTATCTGTGACAACTCTCCATTTTTTTTACCTATGAACTTGCAATAATTTTTGATTTTTTATAGACTGAATTTGAATTCAACCGTAGAACCAATAACAGTGTTAAAAAACTAATAATAACATAGCTACACGCCTGTGCTATGCGTGTTGGTTTAAGTGGAACAATTGTATGGAGATTATATAGTTATATAATAATTTTGAATTTGAAAACAATGATAATTATTCTTTATAATTATCAACATTAGTGATAAAATATTTTTGTTTTTTCAAAATGAATACTACCAAAATTTGACCGGTTTTTTTTTCATTTTCCGACAGTTTTTTCATGCATAAAAGTTAATTGTTATTCATTTATTTATCGTATAGCTTTTAGTTATTTTAAACACAGCATCAGTACAATTGTTCATGAACAAATATTCATGTTAAGAATATAAATACAAATATAGCATAACCAAACATAAAATTTAGAACTATATATATATATTCAGAAAAAAATTTCAAAGTATATATATTTATGACGTAGTAAAATCGAACAGAATTTAAACAGACTCTTGGATAGCCTAACTATACGCCTAATTATTATATTTTCTGTATAATAATTTCTTGTAATAATTACTTTAAAATATTTATAAATAAAATAGGAAACAAACGTGAATTCAAATTATAAATATTTTGAGAAATTTTAATGAACTATAATTATTTGTTTAAATACTAACATGAAATATACACAATATTAATGTTAATCATAAATTTGTTTATACCCACCATGTTCTGTATTATAATAATATACGATTTAAAAAACGGTACCAACTTGGTGCATATTTGTAAAAGAATGCATGTCAAGATTATGTGAGGATTTTTTTGGTACAAAAAAATTTTCTCAGACAAAATATAAAAGAAAAAATTAAAATCATAGCAACATGTACATCATAGTAAAGTCAATACAATCTTAGCTTCGACAAGAATAAATAAAATATTATTTTTACGGAAAACTTTATCTAACTATCAAATTTTACCTAACTTCGATTAATTTAAAAAAAAAACGACAGTCATTAATTTCCAAAGTTTTTTCATTTGTTAAAATAGTATATAATTATTCTTGTATTAAATGTTTAGGTCTTCAGTTATGAACTTATCCATAGAATAATAGAAAATTGTTGTATTTATCAAAATATGGTTTAAGTTTAGTTCGAAATATTTTGTCATGAAATATATTAACTTTGTTAACTATTGTAATTATATTTTACAGTATTTGTATATTATATATATATATATATATATATATATATATATATATAAAAAAACAAGAATTTAAAGAAGTTCGGTTACGTATATGTCGGCAATATATATATTGAAAAATGTTTATGATTAAGTTGGGTATGGCAGCAAAACAGGAAATTAATAAATAGTAATTTGAAATATATGTTTAGCTACATAAATTCACATTTAAACAAACCTCCATGATATACAATAACCAAAAATAACTGTCATTTCTTAATTATACAAAGTACTAAAGTCTATAGTATATTTACATTATAGTTGTTTAAAAAACAATATTCAAATGGACTTTAATTTCTTGCGTAGAAGTTAACTATGGAAATAGATCGAAAAACCGTTAAATAATGTACACAACTAAAAAAGATTACCTATTGTAAAGTGGGGTCGAAATAATAGGACCAATTATTACTACATGAGACCGTGTCTACAGACAAAAAAACCTAACATTGTAAAACTAGTATATTTTTTGTTTAGCTATCGAGAAATCAAAATTCCTAACAATAAAAGTAACATCTGCTCACTAAGTCATTTCCAAAAATGAGGTAAAGAAAGTATTCGCAATATTTATAATGATAATTAATGACTACTCTTATAATATATAAAAATGACCAATTAAATATTTTGTGGTCACCCAACACGAAAAGACCGAACAAAAGTAATCAAAGATTATACAATGATAGAATGAAGATACAATGATGTGCTCTGGATTTGTCAATGCAGGGGGGGGGGGGTTATTAAATAAAATACATTTGAATTTGTATACAAATATTAATTATATTTTATTATAAAAATATTTTTAATTTTCTTGTTTCTTGTCCGAACTCATCAATAACTTCATCGGCAGTCAAGGTCATACCATGGTATGTCGGTAATGTTAATTATTTTTTAAATATTACACTAAAGAACACAAAATAAGTTTTAATTTTATAGGTTGATTTCTGGATTCCCCATAATTAAAAACTAAAAATAATTTCATACATATACAGATATAATATTATAAAATATTCCATCTAGAATGATATAATAGATAGTATGATAATAAAATATATGCAAGTTATAAAATGTATAATGTAGTAATAAAATGAATAATGCTCTCCAAGACTCATGTTTATTTACTTAGTTGGTCGAGCACTGTTTATGTAGGTGTGTGTACATGTAAATGAAAACACGAATGTTGTTAGATATTGAAGATGACGTGTTTCCGTGTACAAGATTTTTTAACGAAATCGATAATTGTAAAGTATATTAACAGTCCGCGGTTTCAGGTATTAGTATAATTTTGTTATTTTAACACGAACGACATTCTTCAAGAAGTTTAATTACAACCTATTCATCACTAGTAAGTGAATTATATTTCGTTATGGTATGATCTCATTATCTCAAAAGTCGTTACACCTTTTTTTTCAGCTTCAACACAATGACAATCGGAATTTATTTTGTGTTTATTATATTTGTGATGGGAACGATATTAGCTGCCGATGAAGAATATAGTGAAGAGGGTTAGTTCTTTTGTAATGATTAACAAAACCAGAGTAACGAAATTAAGAACAAGTCTTTATTTATAATTTTTAGTAAAATAAATGTTTTTGGGTGGTCGTTTTTTTTTTATTTTTACTTATATTTAAGTACTGAGATTATAGATATAATTTCATTACAGAACGACAACAGTTTGTTAAAAACGTTGTCGGTGCACATAACCATTACCGGAAAATACACAATGCAAAGCCACTGATATTGGACAAAGAAGTGAGTAATTATTTATTTTAATTGTTTTTTACTTATACAGCAGATATCGCTAAAAGACAGTTGTGATTTAAAATCAACACTTTTCCAAATTATCAATGTTTTATCATTATCGTTTTTAATACAATTTTATTGTTAAACCTATTATGTCCCTTCAAAATCTTAACTTGTTTATAATTAATAGTCATTCGGTGGATATGCATTTTTAAAAATTCTAAACCGACGAGGACATGTCTTAATTTATTTTATGTAAGTTAGAATAAGAATAAACGTATAATATGTAAATCCCACATAGTATGTCTTCATTATCACAGTTAGGTAAATGTGTGCTTGCGAATAATACAGGATAAATAATTATTAATATGTGCTTAGAATTACATATCTCTCTTAATATTGACTTAATGAATGTATGAATTTATAGATCTGTGAATGTCATATATATTTTAATATTGTTGTTATTCGTTCATTGTTTATTCATTATTTCAGATGTGTAATGATGCCCAGGAATATTTGAAAAAATTTAAAGCTAACCCATTAGAAGAATATCCGTCAAAATACGGAATGACCTTTTATCGTTGTAAAATCGATGAATCAACCCGACTGAATGAAACCCCGAAAATGAATGGTAAAAGAATCATCAGATGGATGTACAGAAAAGGAAAAGATTACAACTACGCCATTGAACCACCTTTACCTGAAAAGACAAGTAAAATATCATAGGGCACTTGATGTTCATAATAATGTTTTTGAAGATATTAGTATATTGGATTATTAAATATAAAAATAGGTTATGTACAAACTATTAAAATGTATTTTAATATATAATATTATAAAATGTTTAGTATTATAAAAAGAAAAAAATTATAAAAATTATAATATACCCGAAAACAGTATTGATCAAATAAGTTAAACTTTTTCTACATTTTTGTTTTAACCAACTTTGTAAATTACCATCTATTATTGTATACATCTAAGGTGTTTTAAAGGATAATTTAATTGGAAGCAAATGTACTATAAGCATAGAATACCTTTACGAAATAGATTTTTAAGTGTGTGCCAAATTGTTTCGATAGAAGATAGCTACAAAATTATAACATACCATATATATAATGTCTCTTTACATAGACAATTAATTTTTTAATTTCAAGTGAAATACAATTAATAAAATGCAGTTATATTACAATTTTTGATTGCAGAGGACTTTACACAAATTTTGTGGGAGAGTACAGAAAAATTAGGTATAGGATTTCTAAAAAAAGATAAAATTTTCTATCTTATACTTTTCTATTCACCTGCCGGCAACATACCTAAGGAATATGTGAAGAATGTTTCAGGTACTGATAAGCCGAAAAAAGAATTACCTGTTGACTCAAGTAGTGACACAAAAAAAACATAAAATACAAATATAAATGGATATTAAATTGTGCATTCTTAGCGAATTGTTCAATATATAAAATATAGTTTTTGTGCTTACAATGGTTAAAATAATGAATATTTAAACAGATTTATATGGATAATTATGTCGAATACAAATTGTAAATATTTTGCGAAATTTGTATGAATGATTACTGTTTGTATTTACACTATGAAATAAACTCAATTTTAATCTTTCTATATTTCTATCTATATTTCTACGAACTTAAGATATCTTGATGTTTAGTAATTTATGATATCAAACATGTGAAGATCATCTGAATATTTTTCCTACACGAAAAAGTGTTACCAGGAAAAATACAAACGAAACAAATTAAAAATTATAGTAACATGCATATCCTAGTAAAATCCACATAATCTTTGCTTCTGAAAGTTGTCCACTATGATTTAATTATTATATTATAAATATCGTATTGCATTTTTAGGACTTCGCTTGTGAAATTGAAAATTTTATTACTTTATATCCGTAAAAAAAAAATCGTAAATTTGTTTTAATATAGTGTATATTGACAATATTTATGTTGAATTATGATCATGATGACATCGAGAATTGGAGATAAATAAACAGGAAAACAATAAAAACGAATTGGAGTTATAGTGTTAGCTAAATAAGTTCATTTGAAAACAAAGACATTTGATATATAATAACTAGAGCTCCCTATTTCACGTGTTCACTTGAAATTAAGGTTCGATTTATAAGATCTGTTGTTTAAAATTGTCCGTGAATTTATAATGTTATTCACGTGTATTTGTGAATTATTATATTCACGTGATTCCGTGAATTTGAATAATTACGTGAATCCGTAAATTTGTGTTATCACGTATTCACGTCTTCACGTATGTTGTTCTATATTTATATTCAAAAATCCAAACCGTTCAATCCAAAATCGTTCATTGCTTACTTAACGCTAACCCTTATATATCTAATGAAACAATCCACAAATGCAACTACAACAGAACAATCCGCCATAATTCGTTATAAAGATTTTCACAACCATCTTCAAAATCACTTAAACACTTTAATTAACGAACTATCTTCTTTTACACTTCCCAATAATCCATCTCGTCGCTTTAAAAGACCATCGTGTAGAGACCTAATCCGACAATAGTATTCACAAAAATATTCATTGTATTCGTCGTCACATAAATCGCAAAAGGCGCGTTTTCCTTCACGATTGGCATAATCCTATACTCAACATTTTTTTCCCACCATTTTATGAAAAAAACTTTTATTTTATTGACTACGATCACCCATTCTGGTTGCACACAAACCAAACGCTCCGTATTTTAACGTAATATCACCTATCAATACTCTAACTGTAGACGTTTGTATATAACTAATATAAATTATAAAGTAAAAACTGATAATTATACACGTGTGCATTAAGTATTGTAGTATAACATAATCAAGAATGATGAAGGTCCAATACAAGATAATAATAAAGCTAACCAAGAAATTATAAATAAATCTTCAAATAAAATACAACAAAATAAACTCCATCTAAAACCGGGTTTTGTAACGCAATATCTAATCACCATCATATGGATCATTAATGATTAAATCTTTTTGTATAATTAATAACTATTTTTGATACAAATAAGCAAATGTTCAATTTTTGACTCTTCACGTGAATATACGAATTCACGTATTCACGTATCTACGTGAATATGATTCAGAAACGTGTTCACGTGATTAAACATTCAATAATTAACGTATATTAACTATACGTGCTTTATTTTATTTTATTCACTTGTTCACCGTATCTTTGTACATATATATTTATATACACGGAAAAAACAAGACCCCTTATAGTAACTAATGATTTCATACTTTACCAAAAGAAAATCTTAATTTTTTGCATTAATATTATTATTGTGTTTTCACGTAATATATTTGTCCAATATAATTTAAATATAGTAGCCAAATTTGTTTTATGTGGATGTTCATTAATGTGAGATACTTATCATAATATGAATAAACAATAAGACTAAAATAATTTTTATTTTATTAAAAGTCATTAGCCAAAAGTCATTATGACTCAACGAGTAAATTTTAATATTTAACAAAAAGCAAGTATCTGAAAATTAGTTAAGTAGTTATGACAAAAAATAATAAAGTATAACCGAATATGATAAAATATAACAAAGTATGTGGCAAAGCCCATGTTTTTCAAATGCGTAAGCCTGCAGAGGTGAAAAAATTAATGGGGTCTAAAAACTTAAAAATTTTTTTTATTGAAATCGTTTGTGCTACGTTTGTGCTGTTTTTTGCGGTTGTTCCTGTCGTTTGTGCTACTCCCTATCCAAAGTTATTCAACTTTTAAGTTGGGGGGCCAACTTAACGGTGGCTCCAACACATTGGAATTTTGAATTTTTTTGTATTGAAATTGTTTGTGCTACGTTTGTGCTACTCCCTACCCAAAGTTAACAAAAACATCTTTATCTCTAATTCTGACGTAGACGCCACATTTACTGTTTCGCGTACTGTAATTTTTTTCTATATTTCCTATAAGATAGACGAAGAGAACAAATGCTGGTGAGACGTCCTATTAAATATATATGAATACGTTCATAAAATATGAACATTTACTATTTATTACTTTAAATAATATATAACCAAATGATTATAATAAAAATTATATTATAAATTCTAAATTTCTGCGTTTCATGTTTGCAAAGCGGTTGATAATATTTCCTTCAGAGATTTCAAATTCACGGTGTACATTTAATAATGCAAGCCCAATTAGCCGTTCTTACCCCATTTGTGAACGCAGCCATGCTTTTAATCTAATGAACAAGAATAGAAGAAATAAGCGTAGAAAAGCAAAATCAATTTACATTTAGTCAGCAAGTGTAAAATATAAATAATCAGTATACTTATTTAAATTTTAATGTTAATGTCATTGTGCAAACCAATAATCAAAAAAACTAACCAATATATATTATAAAAAATGAATGATCTTTTATGTTCAAATTCCAAGGCTGGGCATTAACGAGTTAAAAGTTAAAATTAAGTTAATTAACTTGTTACTTTATTTTCAAATTAACTTTTAACTTGAAAAGTTACTTTTTTTAACTTAAAGTGTTTACTTAATGTAAATTTTTACAAAAGTATCTAAGTTAAGTTAAATTTTATTCGAAGAACAATGTAAATTTTTGAATGTTTTTAATAAATTACTTGTTTTTATTTTATAATATAGATTATATTACAATAGCACATACGTGCTATTACTTGCTATTATTTATAGTATATATGACGCACGTAAAAACCCAAGTCACGAGATTTATTGAGTACAGTACCTTTTTTATATTTTATAAGGCCGGATTCACATGGATGCGCGGAAAGAACATTTCGGCAAACGATATGCGAGAACAATGTATAGGAAACCCGTATAAATAAATCTCAATTCGCGCAGCTAGTTAACGCATGCCTATGAAGTTAGCCCCCCCACTTCGTCCGATTGACTCCAAACCAATGCCAATATTTAGCAAATTAATTGCAAATAATTGCAAATTGGTTTTTAGAATTTGCAAATCAAAATTCTATTTTTGGCGAATTTTTTAAGATTTTTGGTCAGCCCCCCTACTTTGTCCGATCGACTCCAAACCAATGCCAATATTTAGCAAATTAATTGCAAATAATTGCAAATTGGTTTTTAGAATTTGCAAATCAAAATTCTATTTTTGGCGAATTTTTTAAGATTTTTGGCCAGCTTTCCCCTTTTCTAAATACGCCACATTTTTTGTTTCGTAAAAATTGAGGAGTTTCCGGGTTGAAATTTAGTTTCAGTTCGTCTTTGGTTATGATTTCATATTTCAATATCCATTTAGTCACAACGTCCTTGTGGTAAACCAAGCTATAAATCCCTTGAAAATTATCAAATTTAAAAACAAATTGTTTTTGAATTTTAACTACACACCACTAAGATTCTGGTCATAATGAAATAATTTTATGTGGTAATGTAGTCGTTGATCGATTAATTAAATTTAATTCTATTTTTACAAATTTGAAAAACTCCCAAAATCCTCAACCGGTGGTGGCGAAGACAGCGATTTCCTGTAGTATATACGTGTATAATTAAATTACTAATGACTTATAACAATATTGCGCGTAAAAATAATGTCGAACAGGACAAACATAATGTACAATATAATATATTAATAATATTAATGGCTAAGCTAAATAATTTGTAGAAACACAAATATTAAATTTGTATAATTTCAGTTATGATTAAAGTATCTACGTAATGATAAAATTTAAATAAGAATTGAAAATATAATATAACTTTAAGAATTAAAGATTTAATGCAATATTATTACTTAAATATGTTAATATGAAATTAGTTATGTATTCCTGTTAAAATGTCATGTTGTTAATACATAATTATTTAACTGAGAAACTGAATTAGGTCTACTTTATTCGATGACGTACAGATGTATAATGATTATTATTTAATAAAATAATTACTTAAATGTATACCTTAGTTTACCGCAGTTGACCAAAAATCTTAAAAAATTCGCCAAAAATAGAATTTTGATTTGCGAATTCTAAAAACCAATTTGTAATTATTTGTAATTAATTTGCTAAATATTGGCATTGGTTTGGAGTCAATCGGACGAAGTGGGGGGGCTGGCCAAAAATCTTAAAAAATTCGCCAAAAATAGAATTTTGATTTGCAAATTCTAAAAACCAATTTGCAATTATTTGCAATTAATTTGCTAAATATTGGCATTGGTTTGGAGTCGATCGGACAAAGTGGGGGGGCTAACTTCATAGGCATAGTTAACGCGCGTGTACACGCGTTCATGTGAACCCGGCCTTAGAATAATAAGTGTAGGTTTGTAATAGGAAACCCCGATTCGATGCACACATGCCATGCAGTCCTTAGCCATTTGGGATGAAAAATCCAGCCTTGTCAAATTCCTAATTTTGGTTGTATTATCGATATATATTTTTGCAGAAATAACATTAATTACCACTACAGCTGAATTCATTATTTAACTTATTTAACTACAAACTAACCGAAAGGTGACAACACGTACTGTCGAAAATCAAAATGTAAAATGTCTAGGAGGGGCCATGGTCACTATGGCCCTCCCTAAACGGCACCTCTGTCTGTATGTAACTATTCATAAGACGCAAGGCTGTATTTGTTGGAGGAATTTGGGGTTCAACTCCCCCCCCCCCCCACCACCCTACGAATCTTCGTAATAGTTATAATAAATTGAATTTATTAAACTAAATTATTAAGGTGGAGTTAGTATATAAATGTATTATATAAACACACTATTTACACGCTACATGTTAACATGCATTTAGACACAATTTTATCGTATACAACATAATCTAGTATTTAAATCAAGTAGTTGAAAATATATGTTAAATATATATTTAACTATAATTATTCCTAATTTGTATTATAATTAATAATTTTGTGATAATATATGTATATTATTTATTATTTTTTCATTTGTATCATAATTTTCAAGTTATAATTTAATATATTTTAAAAATATTAAAATTTAAATAAAGATTAAACTTTAAAAGTACGTGTATATCATGTATCTTATTTGTAATGACAGGCTTAGGGAGTTTTTTTTTTTGATAGTTAAATACATAGTAGGGTAAAATAAAAATATCATTTTATGATAAAAGTTTTAATTTAGTGTTTTTTATAAGGTACGCTCAACTAACAGTCCCAAAAAATCCCAGAAAGGGATTTTTAAGTTCAGTCATTTGTGTAGTCACATTTTATATTTAAATTCAATAGGTTGATTTTTTAATTCTTCATAAGTGAAAATAATAAATAATTTCATTCGTTTAAATAGGCATAATATTATGAAGTATTTCATATTAAATAACACAATAGACAGTATGGAAATCAAATTTATGAAAGTTTTAAATTGTATTTTGTAGTAATAAAATGGGTAATGCACTCGAAGACTCTTGTATATATACTTAGTTGATCGCGCACAGTTTATATATGTGTGTGTACATATAAATTTAAAAAAGATCGCCGTTAAATATCGTTGACGATTCACGTATGTGTTCGAGATTTTGCGACGAAAAACAACAATTTTGAAGTACAATTCCTATGCCCAGTTTCTAATATTTAAATGATTTTAATATCTTGACATGACCGATGTTTCATAAAAAGTTAAGGGACGTACGTGCACTATATTACTTATGCCCTATGAAAAAAAAGTCGAATATAAAATTTGGGTGTTAATGACAACGATCAATGGATATTCTATTATAAAGTAAATGTCTGATTTCAATGTACTAAAAAATTATAAATTTTAGGATATGAATTATAATTGTTACATAAATAATATTGAGACTTTATCCGAGGTACCTAACGGATAACTAATGGTTTCATATTTTCATACATTTAAAATAATATATTGCTTAGCAATATGATTTAGCAGAGAAGTATTCATTTACATAGTTAGTCGAGCATTGTTTATATTAGTGTTTGTGCATATGAATTATGTGTACCTACAAACAAACAGTTAAATAGTGAGGACGATTTGACTACGTGTACAAGATTTTACGTGTGATAAATTATGATATAAATCTCATCAGTAATGTGTCGTCAAAATACTTCTATAGAATTTAAAACTCATACATGAGTTAAATGACGTTAAAACATCTAAAATATTATTTGCAAAATATTCTGCAATAATTATGACCTATGTTTATATACGTAGTAAAACCAAATAAATCTCAAAAAAAATAAATCTCTATTAATTCATATCTAAGTTAGTTATGCAATCCATGTCCTCCTTTGTGAGTTCAGTTATTTCCTTTATATTTCCATGAAATCACCGTCCTGGGCAGTCCACAATAATGTGTTTAATTGTCTGCTGAGTTTTCCCACAGTACATGAGGAGTTGACCTTAAGGCGACATTTGCGCATTAGTTGTCCGCAACTTCTAACACCAGCTCTTAACCGTTTAAGAGTCGCTCAATCCTGTCGCGGAAAAGAAAACACTGCTATTGAGCCTCATCTGTGTAAGAAAACATCATTCATTATTCGTTATGCTACAGTTGTTAGTTCTGTTTGTTGAAAACTTCAGCATGTATGAAGCATAACATATGAAAGGAAGGCCACGAGTAGGCTACCACCCCACCATCCGCCCCATAATAAATGTTAAGAAAAGTCGACAAAATAAATTAAAATATAAATAATATAATATAAAAAAATGACTAATTTAATACGTTTTTTGGTTTTTGTTCTAACTCAACAATAACTTTTCAAGGGCACACCAATGCATAACGGGAATATTAATCATTTTTAAAATATTACACTAAAGAACAAAAAATAGGTCTAAACTTTATAGGTTGATTTCTGGATTTCCCATAATTAAGAATTCAAAATAATTTCATACCTATACAGGTATAATATTAAAAAGTATTCCATCTTAAATTATATAATAGTTAGTATGATAATAAAATATATGCAAGTTATAAAATGTATAATGTGGTAATAAAATGAATAATGCTCTCGAAGACTCATGTTTATTTACTTAGTTGGTCGAGCACTATTTATATAGGTGTGTACATATGAATAAAAACACAATCCCTGTTCGACATCGAACATGATGTGCTTACGTGTACATGATTTTACGACGAAAGACAATAATTTTGAAGTACATTTCCTATTCGTATTTTCTAATATTTTTATGACTATATCTCGATATGATATGATACTTAAAATGTTAAGGAACGTACGTGCACTTTATAACGTATGTATTATGGAAAAAAAGTAGAGTTTAAAATTTAGGTGTTGGTAGATCAATGAGTATTTTATTATAGAGTAAATGTCTGATTTCAATATACTAAGAAATGATAAAATTTAGAATATGCATTATTGTTGATAAATAAATAATTTTAAGACGTAATTTATTTTTATATGTATTTGGGTGATCCGAGATGCCCAACGGATAACCAATGATTTCATATTTTTATACATATACAATAATATATTGCTTAGCAATATGATTTCGCAAAGAAATGTTTATTTACATAGTTAGTCAAGCACTGTTTATATTGGTGTTTGTGCATATGAATTATATAAACAAACAGTTAAATACTAAGGACGATTTGTAATACGCTATTAATTGTTAAGTTAAGTCGAAAAAAAATTAAAATATAAATAATTAAAATATAATATAAAATTATGAGTAATTTAATACGTATTTTGGTTTTTGTTGTAACTCAACAATAACTTTTCAAGGGCATACCAAGTTATATCGGGAATGTTAATTATTTTAAAAATATTACACTAAAGAACACTAAACAAGTCTAAATTCTATAGGTTGATTTCTGGATTCCCCATAGTTGAAAATAAAACATAATTTCATACATATACAGGTATAATATTATGAAGTATTCCATTTTACATAATATAATAGTTAGTATGGTATTAAAATATATGTAAATTATAAAATGCGTAATGTACTACAAGAGTCATGTATAGTTATTTAGTTGATCCAGCACTGTTTATATAGGTGTGTGTATATGTAAATAAAAACACGAATGTTGTTAGATATCGACCACGATGTGCTTATATGTACAAGATTTTTCATCGAAATCGATAATTGTAAAGTATATTAACATTTCTCGGTTTCATTTATTGGTATAATTTTGAGGTTTTAACACGAACGACATTCCTCAAAAAGTTTAATTACAAGCTATTCATCACTAGTTAGTGAATTTATTTTAAATTATTTAATATTTCGTTATGGTATGATCTCATTATCTCAAAAGTCGTTACACTTTTTTTTCAGCTTCAACACAATGACAATCGGAATTTATTTTGTGATTATTATATTTGTGATGGGAACAATATTAGCAGCTGATGAAGAAATTAGTGAAGAGAGTTAGTTCTTTTGTAATGATTAACAAAAACGAGAGTAACCAAATTAAGAACAAGTTTTATTAATATTTTATGGAGAAAAAATTGTTTTCGGGTGGTCGATTTTTTTATTTTTACTTATATTTAAGTACAGATAGATATAATTTCATTACAGAACGACAAAAGTTTTTTAAAGACGTTTTAGATGCACATAACTATCACCGAAAAAAGCACAATGCAAAGCCACTGAAATTGGACAATGATGTGAGTAATTATTTATTTTAATTGTTTTTTACTTAGACAGTTATGATTTAAAATCAACACATTTTGAAATCATCAATATTTTATCATAACCGTTTTCAATACCATTTTATTATTGAACTACTCATGCCTCTTTAAAATCTTAACTTTTACATCACTAAGAAGTAATCCGGTGGAAATGCGGTTCTTTTTTATTCTAAACCGACGAGAACGTGTTTAAATGTATTTTATGTGAGATAGATTAAGAATAAACGTATAAAATGTAAATCCCACATCGTAAGTCTTCATTGGCTTAGTTGGGTAAACGCCTGCTTGTGATCAAATCATGATAAATAATTATTAATACGTGCTTAGAAATACATATGTCTCACAATATTGACTTAATAAATGTATAAATTGATTGATCTGTGAATGTCATATATATTTTAATATTGTTGTTATTCGTTCATTGTTTATTCCTTATTTTAGATGTGCAATAAAGCGCAGGCATTTTTGGAAAAATATAAAACAAACCCGTTGGAAGAATATCCAAAAGAATACGGAGTGGTCAATTTTCATTGTAAATTAGACGAACCACCTCTACTGAATGAAACCCCGAAATTGAATGGTAAAAGAATCATCGGATGGATGTACAGAAAAGGAAATAGTTACAACTACGCCATTGAACCACCTTTACCTGAAAAGACAAGTAAAATAATCATAGGGCACTTGATGTTCATAATAATGTTTTTGAAGATATTAGAATATTGGATTATTAAATATAAAAATAGGTTATGTATAAACTATTAAAATGTATTTTAATATATAATATTATAAAATGTATAGTATTATAAAAAGAAAAAATTGTAAAAATTAGGATATACCCGAAAACAGTATTTGATCGAACAAGTTAAACTTTTTCTACATTTTTGTGTCAACCAACTTGGTAAATTACCATCTATTATTGTATATATCTAATATGTTTTAAAGAATAATTTAATTGGAAGGGAATGTACTAGATACATAGAATAACTTTACGAAATAGATTTTTATGTGTTTGTCAAATTGTTTCGATAGAAGTTAGCTACATAATTATTACACATGACATATATAATGTATCTTTACATAGACAATTAATTTTTTAACTTCAAGTAAAATACAATTAATACAATGATGTTATATTACATTGTTTGATTGCAGAGAATTTCACTCAAATTGTGTGGAACAATACAGAAAAATTAGGTGTAGGAGTTCTAATAAAAAATGAAACTTTCTCTCTTGTACTTTTCTATTCACCTGCCGGCAACATACCTAAGGAATATGTGAAGAATGTTTCAGATCCTGGAAAGCCGAAAAAAGAATTACCCAAAGACTCAAGTAGTGGCACAAAGAAAACATAAAATACAAATATAAATGGATTTTAAAATTTGCATTCTTAGCGAATTGTTTAATATATAAAATATAGTTTTTGTGCTTACAATGGCTAAAATAATGAATATTTAAGAAGGCTTATATAGATAATTAAGTCGAATTCAAATTGTATTGTATTGAATACTGTTTGTATTTACATTATGAAATAAACTCAATTTTAATCTTTATCGTAAATTTCTATGAACTTAAGATATCCTGATGTTTAGTAATTTACGATATCAAACATGTGAAGATCATCTGAGTATTTTTCCTACACGAAAAAGTGTTACCAGGAAAAATACAAACGAAACAAATTAAAAATTATAGTAACATGCACATCCTAGTAAAATCCACACAATCTTTGCTTCTGAAAGTTGTCCACTATGGTTTAATTATTATATTATAAATATCGCATTGCATTTTTAGGACTTCGCTTGTGAAATTGAAAATTTTATTACTTTATATTCGTAAAAAAAAAAAATCGTAAATTTGTTTTATATAGTGTATATTGACAATATTTACGTTGAATTATGATCATGATGACATCGAGAAGTGGAGATAAATAAACAGGAAGACAATAAAAAAGAATTGGAGTTATAGTGTTAGCTAAATAAGTTCATTTGAAAACAAAGACATTTGATATATAATAAATAGAGCTCCCTATTTCACGTGTTCACTTGAAATTAAAGTTCGATTTATAAGATTTATAATGTTATTCACGTGTATTTGTGAATTATTATATTCACGTGATTCCGTGAATTTGAATAATTACGTGAATCCGTAAATTTGTGTTATCACGTATTCACGTCTTCACGTATGTTGTTCTATATTTATATTCAAAAATCCAAACCGTTCAATCCAAAATCGTTCATTGCTTACTTAACGCTAACCCTTATATATCTAATGAAACAATCCACAAATGCAACTACAACAGAACAATCCGCCATAATTCGTTATAAAGATTTTCACAACCATCTTCAAAATCACCTAAACACTTTAATTAACGAACTATCTTCTTTTACACTTCCCAATAATCCATCTCGTCGCTTTAAAAGACCATCGTGTAGAGACCTAATCCGACAATAGTATTCACAAAAATATTCATTGTATTCGTCGTCACATAAATCGCAAAAGGCGCGATTTCCTTCACGATTGGCATAATCCTATACTCAACATTATTTTTCCACCATTTTATGAAAAAAACTTTTATTTTATTGACTACGATCACCCATTATGGTTGCACGCGAACCAAACGCGCCGTATTTTAACGTAATATCACCTATCAATACTTTGTAGACGTTTGTATATAACTAATATACATTTTAAAGTAAAAACTGATAATTATACACGTGTGCATTAAGTATTATAGTATAACATAATCAAGAATGATGAAGGTCCAATACAAGATAATAATAAAGCTAATCAATAAATTATAATATAATTACTATGTTTGATATTCGTATTACCGAAAACTAGTAAAAAAAGAAGTATTATATACTTATATAGTATACTTTTAAAAAGTATTTTCCCCAAATTTGGCCGTCAGACTAATTCGCCGCCGGACTATTCGACACGACCGAATCGCCGCTAAACCGATTCGTCGCCGCGCCGGATCTTTTCGTCACCAAACTATTAATTACTAAGTATACTTATCAGGCGCATCCCCGAGGGGGGAAGGGCGAATGGGACGGTCGTAAACCCCATAGCAATTTTTAAAATATAAATACTACTTCCATTGTTGACAAAATAATAATGATCAATGATCTAAATGTTAATAATAATAATATTTTGGAAGAGTTACTTTTCCTTTCTTTAAAAAAAAAAAACGTGACGGGCTCAGGACAGTTTTCCTTGTGTTTGATAAGAGGAAAAATTGGTAACCGAGTTTCGCAAGGGTAGGAAAACAAACATAAATAACTAAAATCCCACGTTCAAATATCCATTAGCGGTACCAATCACAAATATTACCTAACTATTTTCTCCTTCAATAATATTTATTTTAAATTTAAAATTTTAAAATTTGATCAATTCAAATGTATTAATTTAATGACCGTTAAAACCCGTTACTATGATATACTAAAATACATTATTTTTTTTATTATTTAATTCATAGTTGTACATTTATCAACATTAAATTTAAAAACACTTTGAGATTATCTCTCTTATCAAAAATGAAGAGAACTGCTCCGAGCCACATTTTTAATTGAATCAATACTTTATGCGTTTTAGATTAAAAACTTGGTTAAGGAGCCAAATGGGGCAAACTAGATTAATAGGACTGGCATTATTGTATGTTTACAAAAACATTAAAATTGATGTAAATAACATTATTGATCTTTTTTCAAATTAAGTGGCGTATTTAGGCCGTGCCCCTCAAGGTATGTCTAAGTTGTGGGTCCACAGAGAGTCCTTAATATATTAAAAAAAACGCTGAACATTTTTTTTTAAAAATATTTATGCTGAAACTAATTTGATTTAAAAAATGAATAAAAATGTAACAGCGAGCGGCGGCGTTTTTCATTTTACATACGAGTACATACCCTAATGTACGCACTGCTTTTATTTTATATTTGACGTTACCCATAACAGTGGCAGCAGCAGAGCGATCGTTTACAAAACTGATAATAATTTTAAATTATTTACGAAGTACGATGGCAAAGGAACAGCTGAGTGGCTTATCAATCGTTTCAATTGAAAATAAGCGAGCACGGAAATTAAATTTGGAAGAAGTCATTGACATATTCATTTAAATGAAGCCTCAAAAAGTTAATTTTTAAGTATATATTAAACACCAAATTACAATCTCATTTTTTTTATAAATATATAAGTAATATATATTATATAATTTTTTTTTATTAGCTCTTAGAATCACTATTTAATAATTAATACTTTTATTATAACTTAATTTCTGTGTTAAGGAGGGCCTCCGTCTTTTATAGGCCATAGAGCCACCAAGTTTTTCGCTACGTCACTTATTTTATTATACAATGAACTATACTTATTCATTATTTGTATTAGAATTAAGAATTTTATGATTACATATGTATATTATTTATTATTCATTCATTTATATCATAATTTTCAAGATATAATTTAACATATTTCAATAATATTAAAATTTAAATAAAGATTAAACTTTAAAAGTACGTGTATGACATGTATCTTATTTGTAATGACAGGCTTAGGAAGTTTTTTTTTTTTGATAGTTAAATACATAGTATGGTAAAATAAAAATATCATTCCTGATATAGAGAATCTAAATCTTAAATATTTATTTTGTATATTTTACATATTATTTTTACAGTTTATGTATGCATTTTCTAGTTTTTCAATGCTTTGCCTTTTTAAAGATTTTTTAGAAAAAAATAGTTTTTTAAAGTGTAATTAAGTGGAAATTACTGAATAAAAATTTAATTACAATATACAATTGACATATTGTTTTGTTTATAGGATCGAATGACGTTGATATAGAAGCGATACAAATATAAAAATTAAAAAAAAAATATTAATAAATAATCGTACTTAAATTTAAAAAAAAATCTTATAATATTGAATATTGTAATATTGTTTCGAAATAAAATAAAATAATTTTCTAGTGCATATTTGGTAGTTTTTAAAAGCTGTAGTTTCTAAGCCTAGTAATGACCACATACGTGGGTAGGGGCTGAATAGGTAAGCCTCAACTTTATTTAGAATAGCCTTTCACAAATTTGTAAAATGTTCACTTCTCATATTAATATAGTCTTTCATTTTAAAGTAAAATTGATTTAAATTTATCTAAAAATTTGATAGATATGCCTACAGTAATTATTGAGTTAAAATAGGTTTATCCACCCCATCCTTGAAAACAGTTTAGGAACGTCCCTTAGGTAATACATATTATACATTCTGCCTAACATTATTTTTGTTTTGCTATAATTTTGGCGCTGTTGTTAATAGGTACACTGTTCTAACAACATTAATTTTGATTCAGTACCTATTAAGAGAAATGCTAGGCAAATTATGCCCAAAATCCCGTCTAAGGGATCTATTTGAATTCCCATGTTACAAAACCGAATGGATTCCAACTCGGTATGCTTTCTCAAGTAGATATTTAACAAATAAATCGCTGACTGATCTAAAAATAATTTAGCACTATAGGAGGATCTGGTGAGGGGGCGGTTCTTTTTAGAGTCGTCATAACACATTTAGTTTTAGTCGTAGAGCAATCGGGATACCACTACTGAGTAGAGAATACATCTGTGTGTATCATACTAAAAATATCTGTAATATCACTGTTGGTGATTGGAACACCATACTGAAGGAAAAATTTTTAATTTAGTGTTTTTTATAAGGTACGCTCAACAAACAGTCTCAAGAAATCCCAGAAAGGGATTTTTAAGTTCAGTAATTTGTGTAGTCACATTTTATATTTAAATTCAATAGGTTGATTTTTTAATTCTTCATAAGTGAAAATAATAAATAATTTCATTCGTTTAAATAGACATAATATTATGAAGTATTCCATATTAAATAACATAATAGACAGTATGGAAATCAAATTTATGAAAGTTATAAATTGTATTTTGTAGTAATAAAATGGGTAATGCACTCGAAGACTCGTGTATATTTACTTAGTTGGACGAACAACTGTTTATATAGGTGTGTACATATGAATACAAACACGATTCCTGTTACACATCGATGACGATGTGCTTAGATGTACATGATTTTACGACGAAAGACAATAATTTTGAAGTACATTTCCTATTCGTAGTTTATAATATTTGTTTGACTATAATATCTCGATATGATATGATACTTAAAATGTTAAGAAACGTACGTGCACTTTATAACGTATGTATTATGGAAAAAAAGTAGAGTTTAAAATTTGGGTGTTGGTAGATCAATGATTATTTTATTATAGAGTAAATGTCTGATTTCAATATACTAAGAAATGATAAAATTTAGAATATACATTATTGTTAAAAATAAATAATATTAAGACGTAATTTGTTTTTATATATATTTGGGTGATCCGAGATGCCCAACGGATAACCAATGATTTCATATTTTTATACATATACAATAATATATTGCTTAGCAATATGATTTCGCAAAGAAATGTTTATTTACATAGTTAGTCAAGCACTGTTTATATTGGTGTTTCTGCATATGAATAATACAAACAAACAGTTAAATATTGAAATCGATTTAACTTCGTGTACAAGATTATACATGTGACAAATTATGCTATAAATCTCATCAATAGTTTGTCGTCAAAATATATTTATAAAATTTATGATTCATACATGAGTTAAACGACGTTATAGCATCTAACATATTATTTGCAAAATAATGGGCAATGAAAGTGGACCTATCTGTGATCAACTCTCCATTATTTTTTCCTATGAACTTGCAATAATTTTTGATTTTTTATAGACCGAATTTAATTCGACCATAATACCAATCAAAATGTTAAAAATATAGCAACAACATAGCTACATCCCTGTGCTATGCGTGTTGGTATAAGGGGAACAATTGTATGGAGATTATAATATATATATTTATATAAGAAAAATTAAAAAAAATATATTCGTAGTTAAACTGAATAAATTTTAACAAAATCTATAAAAATTAATATCTACGTTAGTTCTCTATCCACGTCTTCTTTTGCGAGTTCTGTCATTTCCTTCATATTTTCTTGGAATCTGAGTGTTAGGCAATCTACAATAATGTGTTTAATTGTCTGCTGAGTTTCCCCACAGTCACATGCGGAGTTGTTTTTAAGGCGAAATTTGTGCATTAGTTGTCCGCAACTTCTAACACCTGTTCTTAACCGTTTAAGAGTCGCTCAATCCTGTCGCGGAAGAAAAAACACTGCTATTGAGCCTCGTCTGTGTAAGAAAACATCATTCATTATTCGTTATGTTACAGTCGTTAGTTCTGTTTGTTAAAAACTTCAGTATGTATGAAGCATAGCATATGAAGGGAAGGCCACGAGTAGGCTACCACCATCCGCCCCATATTAATTGTTAAGTAAAGTCGAAAAAAAATTAAAATATAAATAATTAAAATATAATATAATATAAAATTATGAGTAATTTAATACGTATTTTGGTTTTTGTTGTAACTCAACAGTTACTTTTCAAGCGCATACCATGTTATATCGGGAATGTTAATTATTTTAAAATATTACACTAAAGAACACAAAATAGGTCTGAATTTTATAGGTTGATTTCTGGATTCCCTATAATTAAAAATTAAAAATAATTTTATACATATACAGATATAATATTATGAAGTATTCCATCTTAAATAATATAATACGAATAGTTAGTATGTTATTAAAATATATGCAAATTATAAAATGTATGATGTAGTGATAAAATGCGTAATATAATCGAAGAGTCGTGTATATTTACTTAGTTGATCGAGCACTGTTTATATAGATGTGTGTACATGTAATTTAAAACACGAAGGTTGCCAGATATCGAACACGATGTGCTTACGTGTACATGATTTTTTAACGAAATCGATAATTATAACGTATAAAAACAGTCCGCGGTTTCATGTTTTGAATTTTGATATTTTTACACGAACGACATTTTTCAAAAAGTTTAATTACAACCTATTCATCACTAGTAAGTGAATTATATTTCGTTATGGTATGATCTCATTATCTCAAAAGTCGTTACACCTTTTTTTTCCAGCTTCAACATGATGACAATCGGAATTTCTTTTCCGTATTTATTATATTTGTGATGGGAACGATATTAGCTGTTGATGAAGAAATTAGTGAAGAGAGTTAGTTCTTTTGTAATGATTAACAAAATGAGAGTAACCAAATTAGGAACAAGGTTTTATTAATATTTTATGGAGAAAAAATTGTTTTCGGGTGGTCGAGTTTTTTATTTTTACTTATATTTAAGTACAGATAGATATAATTTCATTACAGAACGACAACAGTTTTTTAAAGACGTTTTAGATGCACATAACTATTACCGGAAAAAACACGGTGCAGACAAACTGAAATTGGACAAAAAAGTGAGTAATTATTTATTTTAATTGTTTTTTACTTATACAGTAAATATCGCTAAAAAAAAGTTGTGATTTAAAATCAACACATTTCCAAATTATCAATGTTTTATCATATAATCTTAACTTGTATATCATTAATAAGTAATCCGGTGGACATGCGTTTCTTTTTTATTCTAAACCGACGAGAACGTGTCTAAATGTATTTTATGTAAGTTAAAATAAGAATAAACGTATAACATGTAAATCCCACATCGTAAGTCTTCATTGGCTTAGTTGGGTAAGCGCCTGCTTGTGATCAAAACATGATAAATAATTATTAATACGTGCTTCGAAATACATACTTCTCACAATACTGACTTAATGAATGTATAAATTGATTGATCTGCGAATGTCATATATATTTGAATATTTATGTAATTCGTTCATTGTATATTTATTGTTTTAGTTGTGTGATACAACGATGAAATATGCGGAAACTTTGAAAACAAACCCATCAGAAAAATTTCCCACTGGATACGGGTTGACCTGTTATGGTATTTCATTCAGTGGGCCACCCAGACTGAATGAAATTCCGGAATTGAATGGTAAAATAGCTGTCAGAGAGATGTATGTTTTGGAGCGGGTTACAACTACGCCATTGAACCACCTTCGCCTGAAAAGACAAGTAAAACAATCATACAGCACATGATGTTCATAACAATGCTTTTGATGATATTAGTATATTAGATTAATAAATATAAAAATAGGTTATATATATATTTCATAACTGTTTAACCTTTCATTGGTAGTGTGGAATAAATGGTTTCCTAACACAAAAATGTGATCATTATTCTTATTGTATGTGTAGCCATTTAAATTTTAACTTTATAATTACAAACTGTTATATTGTATTTTAATATATACCATTATAAAAAGAAAAAAATTTTTAAAAGTTATTATATACCCGAAAACAGTTGTTGATCAAACGAGTTAAATTTTTTCTAAATTCTTGTGTTAACCATCTTGGTAGATTACGTTCTATTATCGTATACGTCTAAAGTGTTGTAAAGGATAATTTAAACGGAAGGAAATGTACTATAAGCATAGATTACCTTTACAGAATAAGTTTTAATGTATATGTCAAATTGTTTCGATGGAAGTTAGCTACAAAGTTATTACTAATGAAATATATAATGTCTCTTTTACAGAAAATTAGTATTTTAATTTCAAGTAAAATACAATTAATACAATGTTGTTATATGACATTTTATGATTGCAGATGTATTCACACAAATTTTGTGGAAAGAAACAAAAAACATAGGTGTGGGATTTGTAATAAACAATGGAAATTTGGTACTTTTTATTAGCTATTCACCTGCTGGCAACATAAAGGGACAATATGTGAACAATGTTTCAGCACGTAATAACAAAACTAAGCCGAAAAAGAATAACTTGGCTCAAGAAGTGGACCAAAAAAAAAATATAGAATAAAAATACAAATGGATTCTTGGCGAATCGTTCAATACATAAAATATAATTTTTATGCTTACAATAGTATATTTTTTCAGTTCATATTCTTAAGTTATAACACATTAAATGTTTTAGGTTTCGTTTGAAAAACAATTAATTTATAATTATTTCTTAAAGTCATTTATGTGTTTGTATGATTAATGCACTATTATTGTTATTACTTATCTCACTTATGATTTATTGTTAATATTTATGCAGGCTTAAGCTGAGCGTCTATTACGGCGGTCGGTTGGCGCGGCGCGGTGTGGCACGTCACGGAAATATGTTTTTATTACCATTTTTGCTATTTAAACATTATCAGTTATCAATTTATGTCAGTGCCTATTTTTCTTTATATATTTTAGTATTTATTCGCGTGTTGTGATGGTAACTGCACTGTGTGTGAGAACGCAACCACGAAATCACGTTAGTATTAGTTAATATAATGACCTATAAATTCTTCCAACCTAACCGTCGGAGAGTCGAGACGCGCGAGTACCGAGTGTGTTAACATCTGCATCTCCATCAGCCTCCCGTCTGGCTACGCCACTGTATTATTGTATTAACTCATTATCTATATGTAATCATAAACATAAAATATATGTTAAAAAGAAAAATACCAGACACTATTCATACAGTTCATGATACAAACGCGCGAAACACGTGCCACCATATGATTCCGATAACGCCCGACAGCAGACGAACGTGGAAAAATCCGACCGCTCTGCCGTCCATTAGACTAACCATTAGAGGTTAGGTTAGCGCGGCGCTCTGACTTCGACAAGTCACGGGAATATCGCACCGACTTCACAGTGGACGTATCTGTATTCGTTTACACAAATTTTGTTTTGGTGCTGCTCCGCGCCGACCGACCGCCCTAGTGTACGCTCAGCTTTATATGGAACATTAAGGCGAATACAAATATGATGTCAATATTTTGCAAAATTTGTAAGAATGATTACTGTTTGTATTCACATTAATATGAAATAAACACGATTTCAATATTTGTCGTAAATTTCTTTTCACCTACGATTTCCTGATGTTTATTAATATACGATATCAAACATGTGAAGATCATCTGAGGTTTTTTTCTACTCGAATTTGTGTTCCCAGGCAAAATACAAAAAAAAAAAAAAAATAATAAAAATCATAGTAACACTCACGTCCTAGTAAAATCTACAAAATGTTTGCTTCTAAAAGTTTTCCACTTTGGTTTAATTAATATATTATAAATATCGTATTGCATTTTAAGGTCTTCGGCTGTGAAATTGAAAATTTTCTTACAATTAGAAGGGGTCAAGAATAAAACCAAAACAAGAATTAATATTATAGGTAAACTGGTTTAAGTTTGGTCGAAGTAAATATTGGTATTAGTGTTCATCGAATTCAAATTAAGTTGTCCTAGTTTTTTTATTATTTAAACATTGGCGAGCCATTATAAATAAATAAAAAAAATTGTAAAACTTCGAGTGTAGGAGCGTACAAACCATAAGACATATTATTGAAGTATGTCCCAATACAATGTTTTGAAGATGACCTGAAAAGGTTGCGTGCGATAAGTGGGTTGCGGATGCGTCTGTGTTCGATGCTTATATATTTTTTTCATTCACATTTATTAGTATTAGTACAAGTATTCTTACTTAGTATACACAAAAAATTCACCTTGCAGACGTGACAATTGTTTGGATCATGTATCGTGTTACACCGCAACGGTCAACGCAATATCTTACAAAAAAATGCTCGATTTTTGATAGAGCCGTATAGAACGTATAATAATAATATATCTGGTATCCACACAAGTGAATGTTCCGCGTTTGATCAATAATATTCATTCTTGTGCTATACACGTTTACAATACACACAAAACATGAACGTCATGATTCAAAAAACGATCACAAAAAAGTCAAACTTGTAAGTATAACATGTATTTTTTCGGTATTTACTCTTCTTTTTTTGTTGTATACACGTAACGTACGTTCGTACACGAAACGAAAAACAAAATTATTTTGCAAATAAATATCTTTTCTTTTATACTATTGCGTGATGCGTTATTTGTGCACAAGGTACATATATAATCTCGTACGATACGAACTACGTGTGTACGGTAATGTCACAAATTTGCGTGTTTTCGGTAAATAACAAAACTTGGTCGAATATTATTTTTAACGTAACGTAATAACCGACGGTTTGAGCAGTCTACACTTTAAATAAGTATACACGTGTACACAATACTGTGCACATAGTTTATTCGTTTACATATCGTAAGTTCAAAGCAGTAATATTTCGGTAAAGTACATTTTTCACGCATACGTCGGTATGTACTTTTTTCAATAATGTTCAGTCGTCTCTCGTCACGATACGATATTTATTAGATTTTTTCCTTTTTTTTTTTTATCAAATAAAGTACGCGGCCATCGGACACGACTTTTTTGAGATTTACAGATATTTACGTTTACAGGTATTTATATTTACAGATATTTATACAGAATTACATTGGTATATACATTACATTTTTCTGAGAAGAACGGTCTTGATTAAGAAGTTAACGGTCCTGCAGATGTTTTATCAGGTCCGGGTTGAGGGTCTCCGATTTGTAGCTGTGGACGATCGACTCCAGCCTATCTTTTTCAAACATCCGGCATTCCGTAAGGATGTACTTCACGGTTAATGACGGTTTAGTGGTTTCTGGGATGCGTCGTTCGTTTGATTTTAATTTAGTTTGGTTGACATTTTTCACCATTCCTGTTCCCGTTTAAAGTGTATGTCCTTTACTATGATTTTGTTAATGTCCTCATATGTAAAACAGAGGATTGTTAAAGCATGGCTGAAGAGCGGGCCAAATGTTGTGGCCCTGTCGGCTCGTTCATTGCCTCCTGTATTGTAGTGGCCAGGAATCCACATGTAGGAGACGCGTTTGTCTATAAGTTGTGCATTTTTTTTTTTTGTATTTTTCCTGGATATATCGATGGGATTTCGTTGGTTCCGGAGAAAGAATATATTGAAAAGCGAGTTGATAATAATGGCGTACGTACACAACACTTATACGGTACATAATATATTAAAATAGTCGTTATCTCCGTTACGGTCAATAAAATAAATATAATGATTATAATATTGTGTTTAGTTTGTTAGATAAATCTGTTCGGCTCGCGGAATCGGGCGAAATACTGTATCCATCCATACGTGATATAATATTATAACGGAGCTATCATAGTGTTTGCTAGTAGCTAATAAAAAAAAAAAAATTATTATTTTGTGTGTCATTTATTTATTTAGATAAACGATTTAAACGTTTGTTGGTGTGTGTGTGTGTGTGTGTAGGAAATCGGAAAACAAAACGTCTAGAGGTCTAAGCAATGGCCACCAGCCAAAACGGTGACTTCAAAACGCAAACAGTCGTCTGATCTACTGCGTTCGAAAAAATCAATGACAAAAGTCAAGTCTCCGATTTCACCGAATTTAGTGGAAAATTTATTTAAACAAACAAGATTTACTAAGTAATAGTTTACGCTCAATAACATGTGTATATATATATATCGTTTCTTAGTTATACCTAACCGGCCAGTAATGGCTTGCCAAAATTGGGTGTCCGCGTTTTAATCGTATTTCAAACGGAATACAATATGTATTGATATATTAAAATAATCAGATTTTGATTGTCAACAATACGCATAATAAAAATATACTCATACACCATATTAATAGTTATTAATTAGTTATTAGAAATAACACGACATGTTATTTAATATTATTTTTAATTTAATACATTTTATGCTAATCGCAACTATATAAATCATTTTAATTTATAGTGAACAAATAATGAGAATGACGTAAAAATATTTAGAAACGTAGTGTGTAATAAGAAACTACGTATTTAATTGACTTATTTTATAGCTGCAACGCAAATAATAACCGTTCAAAATTGAACTAAATTTCAACTATTTTATTAAATATTTATAGAAATGCATTTTCATTCAAACGGGGGAAAAAACATCAACCCTATACACGCGTTACACGAAACGTAATGGTGGTACTTTATTTTAAACCGTAGAGAATATAATATATTATGTATAGATACGAATATGGTTTTGTATGAAAATCCGAGCGATTAATTACAAAATGTAACTATGTGCATTGTAAGAATATCGAGTGTTTGTGTTATCGTGAAATGATTTCGTCGACGTTTATAGAAAAGAAATTGTTGGATTGTGCAAATTGTTTAAGAAGCTGGTGGCTACTTATGGCGCCGAATCCACGTCTTCCGTAGCAGCAATGAGTTCGGCTGTTTTAATGTCGATTCCCACACAGGTTTGAACGTATAAATAGCTTCGTATCATAAAAAAAACAGGTCCAGACCAAAACGCTTTTGCATTCGGCTTCGTTCCATTGTTTCTCTCTACTATTTCTATAATTTGGACGGGGGACTGATAAAAATTAATAGTATCGCTTATACAAATTGTAAGTGCACATGATATGCATTTTTTTTTGTTTTAACTATATTTTCATGTGTCAGAAAATGCATATATATATATTCTGACACACATATGTTTAGTTTTTCTTTAAAAACTAGTTTAAATAAATTGTTGAAGTTTTTAAGCAGAACTTCTAAATTATGTCCATTTACCGAACTCTGATCGTACTGTCGTTTTGGCCGATAAAATAAATTAATCAACATTCTGCGACGCGAGTTGGTTCCCATAGTATCGTAGGACTTAGGCCTGGACCCTCATGCAACCTTCTCTTTTAAATCCAAGACTAAAATTTTAAACTCAAAACCAACGCATGGTTTCTATACGCCGTGTTCTTGCAGGGTTTTGATCGGTTGATGTTCAGAGAGTTATTGCAAAACGAATTCGGCATCACGACCGAGGAGATTTTGACTGACCGGATATTTTGTTTCTTCGATCAGCGGAACGACGGCGTCATACACGAAGACGAATGGATAATCGGGTTGTCGGTACTGCTAAAGGGTACGCAGGAGGAACGGATCAAATACACGTTCGCCATATACGACCTTAACAGCGACGGGTTTATAACGAAAGAAGAAATATTTAGCCTGCTCAGGTACACTTGCAGCTGCAATACCGTTTGTCTATAACTATGATATAGAGGGCCATCCATGTACCTCGCGTTTCAGGAATTGTCTGGTGAAACATCCGCAGGACGAGGATCCCGACGAAGGCGTACGAGAACTCGTTGACATTGTGCTGCGTAAAATGGATTGTGACAACGACACGAAACTGTCGTTTGAAGATTTTTCTTCGTCCGTAGGCAAACAATCGCTACTACTCGAGGCTTTTGGACAGTGTTTACCCTCCAGAGAAATTGCCGAGTCGTTTTTAAACTCGATTAGCAACGTACAATGAACATTGCACATCGTACTGGTGTGACAGCAGCAGCAGTAGCAGCAGTTATTGATTTTATTATTTGAGTTTATTTACCAATACCTCTGGCTTCTAATTTTTTTTTGAGACCAAGCAAAGCAGATGCTTCTCATATTTGAATAAAATCAATGCAAAAAGCCTGGACATAATAATAATTCCTAAAAAATGATAATAATAATTAATGAAAAAAAAAATATAATTAAATATAATTAGGTATTTACATATTTTATACTAACAGTGTAAAGATATTAAGTTAAATAATATAACACTTTACTATACGGTAATTTGAATAAACAATGAACAATTGAATTAATTGTTTATTTGTAAGTTGATTATTTTATTTCTAACAAAATATATATATACATATTACGAAAGTATTGTTGGCATGGTTAGGGATCGATTGACCGACACAATTACAATAACCACTGATTCTCTATTTTACTAAAAGAATATATTATTTATTTTGTATTTAATAATACAATCTGAATATAGTAGCAGTAGTATATATATATGTGCTGATTCTTATCCCGGATACCAAATTTGTACTAACAATACAATCACATACTGCTAGATTCCTGTTTTTGGACATATATAGTCTATTGCCAAATTTTCAGTAGCTTAATCCATTGAGTAATATTATTTAAAAAATAAACATTACTTAGCAAATAAAAAAATAAAATAACCAAATAGCAATTTAATTTGATAATTTTTTTTTATGCGTAAATACATTACAAATCATTTTAATATATAGTTCTTTATTTTTAAAAATATAATAAATAGTATATTACTCTTTTTATAAAACGTTTTCACACATAAATTATAATTTATTATATTCAATTATGAATGGGAAAAAATTAGCAACTATAACCTAACCGGCTGTATAAAATATAAAACATCTAAAACAACCTATTATTTATTTATTAGAAAGATAGTAGATATCTACTTCAAAATCTCATTAATCATTAAAGTAAAAATTAATAGTAATTTCAGTAGATCTTATTTTCTATTAGATGACAACCAAAAAAGAAAAAAAAATCAGACTTCACTACATTATTTTTCTTTTGGTACAATTTTATCTTTATCCTTATCTTTAGCAGCAGCAATTGTACTAGGTGTGATACCAGCAGCAGCAGCTATATTACCAATACTACATGTATCTCCAGTTTCTAATTGTTTTAAGAGACGAAACAGAGCAGATGCTTCTCGTATTTGAATGAAATCAATGCAAAACGCTTGGACTTCAATAAATAATTCCTAAAAAAAATGATAATAATAAATATAAAAAACTTAATTAAATATAAGTAGGTAATTACATATTTTATACTAACATTGTAAAGATATTAAATAAATCAAATAAGACTTTATTATATAATTTAAATGAGTAATGAAGAATTATTTAAACTGTTTACCTGTACGTTGATTATTTTGTTTCTAATGAGAGATTGTAAGAAAACACACACTAAACGAACAAGTCGATTTTGCATGTATTGATCTTTAATAGTTTCGCAGGCTACAATACAATTAGAAATGTATAAATGTACAAATTCGGTTGGCAATTCAACAGTTGTGGTTAATCTAATAAAAAACATAAATTATATTATTCTTCAATTTACAAAAAAACCATGAAACATACCGATTCACTACTTCCATTGAGTGTAACGACATTTCCATATTGACTAGAACAGAGAAGTAATCGGTGATGTAATGGGACTGCATCAATTTTAGTAAAACTTCAATAGCAATCAAAGGATTATTTTCAACTAATTCTGGTAACTTGAAAAACAAAACAACATTATTCCTTTCCATTATTAACACAATTATAAGTGATTGTACTTACTTTACAAGGTGTAAGACCTATGTGATAAACTAATTTTGGATCATTTCCAAGTTCCGCTAAAAGATGCTGTTGTTGCTGCAGAGTTAATGGTGTTTTGAGAGCTTTAGTCATGAGTTCACGTGCTTCAGTAGCAGCGCTAGTAGAAACACACATTGTTTTATCATACAAAATCTGGTGATTCGATCGGCTACTCATGTTCAACCAAACCATCTATGATGATATTTCATTAGATAAAAATGGAATTGTATATATTTTTTACTTCCTTACTTCTTCTTTACAAACATACAATGGTGGTACAAGTCGCATCATTTCTGGTTTAAAATTGTGGGACACATAAGACTTAGGTCCACTAATAAGCATGTCTAAAACTTGTTTGGCACTTTCCTTTGTTCTATCACACATAAAAATTATATAACATCTATACGTTTTAGAATTATCGTATTTTGACATACTCGGTTTTTTGAGGATCGGGTATTATAACTGGCAGTGAACTTTTCGCTGTCCGAGGAAGATTTTTTCGACGGTCTTTGACTGTATTGAGAATTGTCGCTGTATTAACTACAGGTTTGGTGGGATCACTGCGCGCTGTTAATACTTGTTTGGCAGACTTGCGTAATAACTCTTTAGAATTTTGTGACATAATTAAATTGGAAAGAAATATTTTTACAGGCATTGTTAAAACTGGTAAATCACCAACATATTCATTTTTGCCAACTTTTTTATGCTGTAAATAAATAGTCATAATTAGTTCCTTCCTATTAAATCATTTGAAATAAAAATTATATCTTACCAAAAGATGCATGAATACAGGTGCTAAGGGATTAGTTGCTATTGGTTCATTTCGGTATAATTCATAACATAATATTATTGCAGCAAATTTTTGTGATTGGTTTAGCAAGAAATCAGAATGTTGAATCAGCATAAGTAATGTACATCCAACTGTAATGCAAAATATACATAGTTATTTCGTGTTATAAATTTATTTAAGTCACACCTAATGCAATGTATTTTTTTGTACATAATGTTTTCATAATTTAGGTTATGAATATCATAAATTATTATTAGCCCATTAGAGCTGAGTGTTGCCATATGGCAAAGGAAATAGATTTTTTTTTTTTTGATGCTCATTATACATTGGGAATTTTAGTTAGCGCAGTGGGATTGATGTTATTCAATAGACTATTATGTGTAGACAAAATAAGAGCAAATTTTATTATGTTTTTTTGGACTGGTATAGTTTTTCTGTAGTTTGACATTTTAAATTGATGTAATTTTATATAAAATGGATTTACCTATCAAGTAAGTACATTTTAATATATACACAATTCTTTTTTTTGATAAATCATTATTAAAAATGTATTATAGACACAATTAGCTATATATATTATATATAAAAAAAGTAATTATACAAAAATTGAAATATTTATGATAGTTTGAATTTCGATGTTGCCATTTGGCAACGTTAGGCGTTTATGGGATTTTTTATAGAACGTAAATTTTTTTTTGATTAGAAATGGTTCTCACACTCTGAGGCTTCAGACATACTTTTAATGGTAGACACTGAGGGAAAATTTGTATTGAACCCCCAATCCTCATGTTGATACAGATGAAGATTCTGGAGATGAAGATGGGAATGCGTAAGTCTCATATTTATTTAAATTTTTATAAAATTAATTTAAAAAAAAATTCAATTTCTAATTTTTGTAGTCTAGTTGACAATCTCAATTCTCAGCAATTATTAGCTAATGCTGAAATACGTCTCCCGAATAATGATTGGTTAAGCTTTAACTATGATAACATAAGCTATCAAAATGTTTCTCAAATTCAAAATTTATATCTACACCTTCAATTGTAAGACCAATTCAATTATCTGATAAATATCAAAAATAAATGAGGCACTCGTATAAAATTAAAGCGTAAATCATGTTAGATTAAAGGGGCTGACTTTGATATTAAAAATGCTATCACATTTCCTGATCCAGATTTTTCAAAATACAAAAATATGTCTATAATCAACATTCTTAAAAAGTTTATTGACAATGATAGATCATTTAGTAGTCGAAACCAGAAATTATGCTTTTTAAATTGTCCTGATCTCAAAATGACAACTGATGAAATTCGTTGTTTTATAGCAATTTTATATCTAAGTGAGTATAATAATTTATCATCTAAGTGATATTATTGGAATGGTGATGATAATATGAAAAATATTACTGCTTTTGATAAATATGCGTACAGATAAATTTTTACAAATTTCTCGGTTTTTTAATTGTACTAGTAACACAGAAAATGACAAAGCTTAGAAAATACGTCATTTGGTAGAAATGTTTATATGTTTATAAATGATATAAACCTAATATAAAAATACATTTATGATATTGTTATAAATTAATGACTACAAGTGCCGAGTGTTGCCATTTGGCAACAGCAAATATTTCGGAAATAATATATATTTTTCTTTTATGCAGATTTATGCAAGTCTAGTGTACGAATTTAAAAAGAAAAATTGGTAAAAATTAAAAGAAAAACGCAAGCGTTGATGGGTTAAATTCAGCTGGGTACTTTAGGTTAAAATTGTAACATGCAAATATGTATAATTCTAAAATTTAAATACAATATGATCTTGGGGAAAAATTAAAAATTTCGTACAGTTCTGTTTAATATTGGAATTATCTGAATATTTGACATGATAAATTACAATTAAACATAATTTGTTTTACAACTAAATTTAAATAAATTACACTTTCTTTATTAAAGTTATAATAGACTGAATGTTTATGTAATTATCAATTCTAATTTGAAGTCATTTATGTATATATACTAAAATGTAGTAAATCCCCAAACCTTGGTTTAAAATGCATCTATAATGTTAAGTAAAATACCATATTCACCTTTAAAATTGTCTTCTCGTTTGAAAAATTGATGTAATTGTGATACAAGATACTCGAGCGTTTGATTTTCTACAGTTTCTTCACTGAGAATGCTGGAAAATGATAATTTAATAATACAGAAATGTAATAGAATCTGTAATAACACAATAATTTATACCTCATAAGAGTAGACAGTTGATTAACCGACAGATACATTCTATTGGTATGAATGGTGATGATTAAATTATACTTGAATACTTCGGACACAAAGTAGAAATTATTAACGGAATTTTACAGTGTAATTAAGTAGAACGTTATGATGAATTATTAAATACGTGTCGGGACGCAGTAGACCTTATGAAAAATGCGAACAAAATGTTTAATTTATATTTTATATAATCACGTTGGAATAATACAATAATGTATAAAAGTTTTAAATACGAATTACGGATAATTATACACGTTACGTAAAAAACTATACACAAAGTATTATTTAACTGCATACAATAAAAATGTGATAAGACAGTTGATAAACAATTGTTGCCAACATTGGCGAGATTCTCGACGTAACTATCAAAACGTTGGATATATAAAAAATATTGCAAAGAGAATGTAAGAACTGAACGCGGGTTGTATTCGAAAAGATTTAAAAAAAAAAAAATTTAATAATTTTACACTTATATAGCGGTGATGGTTAATATTATATGCCAAAATGCATTTTCTTGTTTTGAGTGTTTTTCTCACAAGTATTCGTTTAAATAATACGTATCGGTATTTATATTATTATATACATTAATGAGTTGGATCGTTTAAATATTTTATTCTAATCTAAAATGGTTTCATCTAATGATTATATATTGATTGGTGTTTCTTTTGTTTTTGTTTTTTTTTTGAGGAAATAATTCGTATTTAACTATATATATATATGTAGTATTTTTTGAAATTTGTAAAAACTCTTACCCATTTAATTTCCGACCCGTAGAGTTTGTAGTAAAGAAGTTATGTAAATGGATTGTATACAAGATTGTACATTCGTCTACACGCGTCGATTAATAGATATTCCGTTTATCTCTGTCAATCGTGTTTGTAAACTTAACGATTTCATTTTTGAACACTATAAATACCTGTTGTTTTGTATACAATCAAATATGAATACGTTATCGTTATAATTTTGGATACGTAAATATACATTTCTTCAACTACTACACTTGAAATCAAAAGAAAAAAAATTGTACAGTACGTCATAACCCGTTCATAATCGTCTTTCTGAAAATTTTCGGTAGTTTTTGAGTCACTTTTTTTTTTTTCTGAGCGCTTTACATAAACATAAACAACGACGGACCCACTGCCCGAAGTATCGCTCGACCGCTTCCCGGGAAGCGGGTGCATTTCCAAATTCAAATAAGAAAAAAAAAAAATTACGGTTAACCAGTTAACACCAAATCATCGAACACAATAGTTCCTATCAATGGCAATTCGTTATCGTTTCAAATATTCACGGGCCTTCAGTAGTCCGTGCATTTTAAACCGACAAACGTATTTACGATTTGTATTTTTCGAACAAATGTCCGCGATTCGTACGTTTATTATTTGCCAGACGGTGTGTCATGCGTTCTCGTCCGTAACGCATATCCGTTCCAGCTAATGCAAAAACAATCCGCGCGCTAACGTTGTCCAGCCATTTCCAAAATTTCGGACACTTTGGTCGGTCCGATATTAATAACATGTATACGGAACTCCAGCGGAAGAACGTCAAGAAATGTGTCGGGTGCGCGGACGCATCCTATTGCGAAGGCTTAACAGGATTCGCTCGAAGTGTGTTAACGTTAACGTCGGCGGTCGTCGCACAACACACATTCCCCAAAAAAAAATATACGAACAAAAATCGTTGTAATACGCATATGGTATTTCGTCGACACCGATGTTCGTTATTTGTTCGGAAAAGCGAATAGCATCGTTATGGCTATGTCACGATTTTACGGCGTAAAATTCTATTAACGTGTAAAAATACGTTTTAGAGAAATATCTACTTACCATGATTTGTTAAATCGTAAATAAATATATCTGTCTGTAACGGACAAATCGAGTTGAATTTCAAATAATAAAAAAAAAAGACGTTTGAAGATTTTCGAATGTCGTTGCTGACGATAAAGCCCGTGTCGGAACGAGCGATGAAATCGAGAACTTTGTATATGTTATTTCGGTGTACAGTTATATGAGAGCGTGTCAACAGACACACGAATCACATCATTTAAAACCGGTATATTTTTGCTTCGCTTAGGATTTAAAACGAATAAGGTTACCACTTCTGAGCGAAACACATTTTATTTCTATTAATTTAAAATTAAAACTTTAATTTCAAATGAAGATAATAGTTACCATCGATTTTGAATTTGCCTATAACGTTGTAAATAAATTACATTTCAGGCGTGTTTGTATTACATTTTCAATTCTCAAATAATAAAGAATGCCCAGTTCCAACCCCGATTAGCTGTCAATTCCAAAAAGAATGTTGATAGATTTTCAATGAGCATAAGTAAGTTAAAGCGAAAATTGAAAATTTGTATTAATAAAAGTATTATCTGTACACGAATTCTTTTCAGAAAAAGAGGTAAATGAGATAGTATTCATAACATTTCTGATGACAATAATAATACTATAATATAAATAAATGATTTTTTACGACGTTTCTTGGATTTTGTTCTAATTCATTCATAACTTCTTCGACAGTCAAGGGCATACCACAGTATATCGAGAATGCTAATTATTTTTCAAATGTCAGACTAACGCATATTAAATATGTCTAAACTCAATAGGCGGGTTTCTAGATTCTCCAAAATTTAAAATAATAAATACTTCATATCTTTGAAGGCATAATATTTTTAAGTATTTCATCTTAAACAATATAAAAGTTGATATTGTAATGACATATATGCAAATTATACGCTGAATAATGTAGTTATAATAATTCGTAAGGTTTTCAAAAATTCGTGTACAAGTTTATGTACATAGTTGTTCTAGCATATTTTATATAGGTGTTCATAAACATATCAATAAAAATACGAACGCTGATGGGTATCGATGACGATTCGCTTAAGTGTATAAGATATTTTGAAGAAAAATAATAATTATAAGGCTCGGAGTATTTTCTTTTCTATAATTTTGATATTTCGATTGGTAAATGCATTTTATTTCTTTATTGTATGATTTCATTATCTCAATAGTTGTTAAACTTTTTGTATTTTCAACTTCAACATGTTGGCAATCGGAAGATATTTTGCATTCATTATATTTGAGATGGGGATGGTATTAGTCGCTCAGGACATTAGTGAAAAGGGTGAGTTCTTTTGTAATGACCAACAAAACGATAGTAACGAAATTAAGAGCAAGTCTTTATTATATATTTTTATGGAAAAATAAATGTTTCCGGGTAGTCGAGTTTATTATTTTTACTTATATGTATGTACCGATACATATAATTTTATTATAGATGAAAAAAAGTTTATTGAGGATATTTTAGATGCACACAATCACTTTCGTCATAAACACGCTTCAGGCCCACTAAAATTGGACGACGAGGTGAGTAATTTTATATTTAATTATGATTAATTTTATTTTATATTTATATTATAAATTGTAAATTTTTTTTTAAATCAACATACTTCCAAATTATTAATATTACATCTTTCTATAATTAAATACCATTTTATTGTTGAGCATAATATTCATTTTTCAAAACATAACTTGTATATCAGTAAGAAATTCCCGGGGGGATATGAACTTCTTTTTTTTATTCTAAACTGACGAGAACGTGTCTGAATGTATTTTTTGTAAGTTAGAAGTATAATAAACGTTTTATGCACCAATCCCAATTATTTTGACGTCATTGACATCATTTGAGAAAACGCGGTCAACATGTATATCTCACAGTACTAACTTAATGTATGTAATTTATCGATCAGCGTAAGTAACTTATATTTTAATATTGAAATTATTTGTTTATTATAAACTTTGTTTTAGATGTGTAAAATGGCGAAGGATCTTGCGTATAATTTGAAGATATCCACTTTTAGTGACTTCCCCATTGGAAAATATGATGCAAACTATTCTATAATGGATTTCGATGATACTTTCTATTTAGACCCATTTAAAATTGTTTCAACGTGGTATGAATATGGAAATTTTTACGATTACAATGAAGAACCATCAGATCTGTGTATAAGTAAATTTATTGTATTGCATATGATTTTAATAATAACCTTTTTGGAGTTATTAGTAAATTGTTTCATCAAATATAAAAATAATTTAGCTATATATATTTGATTACAGTTTTAGCCTTTATTCGGTCTTGTCGTATAAATAGTTTCCCTTCAAATATTTAATTTTAATTTTTAATATATCTAAAATTTAAACGGTATAATTACAAAGTATTACAATTTATTTTAATGTATAAAAAAAATATTAAAAACAAATGACAATATATGCGAAAAGACAATTGGATCAAACGAGGTAAATATTTTTTAAATTTGTGTATTAATTGAATCTGTAAATTACCTCATTTTATCCTATACATCTAAGATGTTCTGTAGGATGATTTAATCGAAAGCAAATGTACTATAGCATAGATTACCTTTTCGAAATAGATTTTAATGTGTTTGTCAAATTGTCTCGATAGAAGTCAGCTACAAAATTATTACTTATAAAAATCAATAATATTTCATCTTAGGGAAAATTAATTTTTAAATTGGAATCGGTTCAAACTTCTAAGTAAAATACAATTAATACAAAGTTGTTAAGTGAGATATTATAATTGCAGATAAATTCTCAAATATCGTGTGGAAGAGTATAAAACAAATAGGTGTGGGAATATCGGTAAGTGATAAAAAATATTATGTTGCAGTTATCTATTATCCTGTCGGAAACCGAAATGGACTATATGCTTCGAATATTATACATCCTGATGTAGCTGCTGTGCTGAACCAACAAGAAACTGACAGGTTATTAGGTGGCTTGGTGAAATAAAGGGGTTAATTAAGACAAAAAAAAAAATAAAGTGGATTTTAATTTATGTGATTTTTAATGAATTTTTTTAATTTGTAAAATAAGAATTAACTAGAAATTGTTTGCTTACAATGACATACATTTTCTATTTATATTCTTAAGTAATATGCATTAAATAATGTTTAAAATTTCATTTGGAAAATATTTAATTTATAATATCTTTAAAATATTTATTAGTAAAGTGCAATACTATTGTAATTAGATATCTTATTAATTAGATAAAAACTAATGCTTAATTATGATTACTCACATAGAGAAAATTACGTTACGTAGAAAAAATAATGTGAATGCAAATTGAACTAGCCGGGAGCGTATAACAATATTACATGTGCGCCAGACACCAAATAATAATTTGTATAAAATAATATGAGACAACTTAAAATAAAACATACGCAACGCGAAAGGTGGTTCTACGACAACAACGGCGTTGGGCTTCCTTTTAATAATATAATAATATAAAATTCACATAAACAGATGTACTAATGACAACAATAATAAAATTTATATAAACAGATAATAATATAATAATAATAATAATAATTACATTAATAATAATAATTAATAATGTGTTCCCACCCCAATATATGTTTAATGAGTTATACATATTTGTATTCATATTTTTGTGAAATAAACACAATTTTAATCTTAATCGTACCTACGATGTCATGGGGGTTTACTTCAAACGATTTTAACAATTTCAAATAAGGTGTTAACTAAAATTTTGGCTGTGCATCTTGAAAATGGAAATCGCGTTTATTTTACGATGGAAAATGCATGTGTAAGAACATTGTCATCACCATAAACAACGTTAACTGCATTTTCACACTGTGCATGGATCTATTTGCAAAGACGCTACTTTACTCTGAAGTGCTAACGAACTTCACGTGGAATGCATCAGCAAAAAAATTCCAACGTCGTAAACAAGGTAAACCAATTGAAGGACATCCAAATTTATATTCAACGGCCGTCTATACCCTGTTCACCAACACAATTCAGAATGTTTTTACTTGCGATTATATTTAATTAACGTACGTGGGCCAACATTGTTACATTGCTAAAAAATTGGAAAATGTATAGTTTGTATATTTAATTTGGCTTTTCATCACTCGTAAGAGCATGCGCTGACCAAAGCAACCCGTTCACGTCAGTATGTGGGGGATAACTGCAAAAACATAGTCGAAGAGTTAGTCATAAATACTCAATAAGCGATCGTGAACCAATGATCTCCCGTTTGATAGGTTCATAGGCCCCAACTGCCAGGCGAGTCGGCCGCGGACTCAACACCTCTTTGCTGGGGGAGATGGACCAAGAAAAGAAAATTTCTCCTTATGGTGTAGTAGCATGCAGCGTTTGTTCTGGCCGTGTGTTACCCAATGCCGTCAGATCGTTCACACGCTTTGAAGTGCCGCACTACGACTTGTTTTCAAGATAGTAAAATGTAGTAAGCAATTTAGTAATTAGTATGGTAGTAAAATATATGCAAGATATACAATATATAAAGTGGTAATTAAATATTTGATGTTTTTGAAAATTCTTGTACGAGGATATTTACCTAGTTGTTCTAGGTTATTCTATTCATATATATAGGTATATGTGTACATATGAATAAAAACACGAACGTTGATGGATGTCGATGACGATTCGCTTATGCGTACAAAATAGTTTGAAGTAAAATAATAATTGTAGGGCTTGGAGCATTTTCTTTTGTGTAATTTTGATATTTCGACACGACCTCAGTTCCCCAAGAAGTTTAAATGCTACCTATTCTAAAATTGTAAGTGAATTTTATTTCTTTATTGTATAATTTCATTATCTCAATAGTCGTTAAACGTTTTGTATTTCCAGTTTCAACATGTTGGCAATTGGAACATATTTTGCATTCACTATATTTCAGATGGGAACGATATTAGTTGCTCAGGACATTAGTGAAAAAGGTGAGTTCTTTTATAATGATCGACAAAATAATGGTAATGAAATTAAGAACAAGTCTTTATTAATATTTTATAGAAAAATAAATGTTTTTGGATGGTCGAGTTTATTATTTTTACTTATATTTAAGTACAGATAGATATAATTTTATTACAGATGAAAAAACATTTACTGAGGATATTTTAGATGCACACAACTACTTTCGGTACAAACATGCTTCAGGCCAACTGGAACTAGATGATGAAGTGAGTAATTTTATAATTTATCTGTTTTTCGTTTAAATAGTAAATGTCGTTATAAGATGTGGTATGATTTTAAATTAACATACTTTCAAATTATCATTGTTACATAATTATCTAATTAACCATCATTTTAAAGTTGGGCCTACTATTCTTTTTTCAAAACCTTACTGGTATATCAGTAAGAAATTCTCGTGGGAGGGGGCATATACTTCTTTTTTTTATTCTGAACTGACGGGAAAGTCTCTGAATGTTTTTTTTTAAATTAATTTTATATATACGTTAAAAGTAGAATAAACGTTTTATGCGCCAATCCCACTTATTTTGACATCATTGACATAGTTAAGGAAATGCATGCGTGCGATCAACATGTATATCTCACAGTACTGACTTAATGAATGTAATTTATCGTTTCATTATTTTATTTATATTATTTTAGATGTGTAAACTGGCAAAGGGACGTGCGCATGATTTGAGGACACCCACTTTTCGTTACTTCCCAATTGGAAAATGTGATGAGAACTATTCTATAACGGATTTCGACGGTACATTCGATCCTAACCCATTTAAAATTGTTTCAACGTGGTACGAATATGGAAGTTTCTACGATTATGATAGAGAACCTATTGATCGGCATATAGGTAAATTTATCATTTAATTGAAAACAAACGTACTATAAGCATAGATCACTCTTTCGAAATTGATTTTAATATGTTTGTCAAATTGTCTCGATAGAAGTCAGCTACAAAATTATAACTTCTAAAAATCAATAATATTTAATTTCAGAGGAATTACATTTTTTATTCGGAAGCGGTTTTAACTTCTAAGTAAAATACAATTAATAAAAAATTGTTATATGTGATTTTATCATTGCAGATATATTCTCAAAAATCGTGTGGAAAAATACAAAAAGAATAGGTGTGGGAATATTGGTAAGCGATAAAAAATATTATGTTGCAGTTATCTATTCTCCTTGCGGATGCCAAATTGGACAATATTTTTCGAATATTATACATCCTAATGTGGCTGCTGAAATAAACCAACAAGAAACTAACAGGTTGTTAGGTGACTTGGTGAAAGAAAGTGATTAATTAAAATAAAAAATATAAATAAATAAATAAATAAAGTGAATTTTAAAGTATGGGGTTTTAGTGAATTTTCAATTTGTAAAAAAAAAGTGTGTGTATTTACAAAGACATATATTTAAAATTTATATTCTTAAGTGACACTCGTTAAATAATGTTTTAAATTTCTCGTGAAAAACATTTAATTTACATTAATTTAAAAATATCATTAAAATATTTATTTATAATGTAAACTTCTATTGTTATTAAATATTTCATTAATACTTTATTACGATTATTCACATTGCATTAGATTGAAAAAGAATGCGAATTCAAATTATAAATATTTTGAACAATTTTAATGAGTTATAAATATTTGTATTCAATTTGTTGTGAAATGAATAAAATTTTAATCCTAATCGTTAGTTTCTTAAATTTTTTCTTCAAATTTGCACTAGGTGCAAATTTGTTTTCGTAACAGAAATCGTTACAAGTTAAAGATAAAAATCGTTTAAGCACATCTTGTTCATTTGCACAATACATTGAGCAATATTATTTAGGGAACAAAAACTGTATTAGGATATATATATATAAATATATAAATATTATATATTAATATAAATATAAAATATACAAACAATAATATTAAAAATATAATACAATATATAAATTTACAAATTTGGTTGGCAATTCACGAGTTGTGGTTACTCTAATAAAAATTACAAATTTTATTATTCTTAAATTAACTAAAAGAAAACATAACGATTCACTACTTGCATTGAGTGTAAAGTCATTTCCATATTGACTAAAACAGAGATGTAATAGGTAATGTAATTGGACTGCATCGATTACAGTAATATTTCGATAGTAATAAAAAGAATATTTTCAACTAAGTTTTGTAAGTATTATGATGTGAACTCTCGCAGTCTCAAGGAATTGATAATAAAAAAGTCATTTGATTTGGGTAATTTTTTATATTTGACGATAAGATAATTTTCATTTTTTATATTATACATTATATTTTTACAGTCGAACGTTACATACTCGTGCATTATGTACTTCTTTAAAAATCATGTCAAACCTAGGCCGGTTTAGAACTAAATATTTACATTGATTTTTGCGATAATTTAAAAAAATGTCTTTAGCATTATAAGATAGTCAATCAGAAAAAGGGGTAAAAATAATAGGACTAATTCGTACTATATGAGAACGTGTAAACAAACGAAAAAACAGATCATTGTAAAACCAGTATATTTGTCGCTTCACTTCGAAAAATAACTTGTTTCGTAACATTTGTAAACACTGCCGGGGTGGTACACCGGGCAACCGGGACAATACCCGGTTAATTTACGAGTTGTGGTTACTCTAATAAAAATTACAAATTTTATTATTCTTAAATTAACTAAAAAAAATAAACCGGGACAATGATCTGGTCTCTTTAATAGGAAAATTATCTGACTGATGAAATTTTTAATTAATCGGAACGAGATTCGAGTAGCCGAACAAATATTATCTTTTTTTCAAATGTTTTGTAGTCTCGTGATACGGGATGACCGAACAAAATATACAATTGTGTAATATATTGCTCACTATAATAAATTATGCTACACAAAATATACTGCGTAACATAAGATTATCGAAACGTCGTATATATTTACACAGATGTCCAACAAGCAACCAATGATTTCATATTTTCAAAGCTGTACACTAATTTACTGCGTAGTGTTATATTTTTAAAACGTCGTGTGTATTTAGCTAGTCCAGGATTGTTTAAATATGTGTGTATGTAAACGAATAAAAAAACGATGGCCGTTAAATATTGAGGACGACTCGCTTACCTTTACAAGATTTTTCGACGTAAAAGGAATTCCTAATGTCCATTTCCTATTTTAAGTTTTTAATATTTGTATGATTTTAATACTTCGACACGGCCGACGTTCCTTGGAATGTTAAGGAACCTACGTGAACTCTGCCACGAATGCGTTATGGAGAAAAGTGTCGAATATAAAGTTTTGGTATTTGTGATAACGATCAATGGATATTCTATTATTAAAAAATGTCCATTTTTCAATATCCTTAGGAATGATAAATATTGGAATATGCATTAGGTTTGTTCAACAAACAATATTGAAATTTAATTCATTTATATTAGTGATGGACATAATTTAGTGAAAATAATCGAGTACTTTTGTTGATAACGCCACGTAGGATTTGTTAGCCCTACAGTGTAATATGTCTTTAGCGCCACGAGGGGTTTTTTGACCCTACAGCTAATACTTGTGTTTAGCGCCCGATAGGGCCTCAAGAAACTAAATTTTCAATGTTTTCTTATGTGATCATAATTATACATGGCCCGTATAACAAAGTGTTAAAATGGTTTATTATTATATTGAGGCTAATAAGAGTAATAGGTAAATTTATATTTTTAACTTATTATAGGAAATTCCTATAACATAATTTTGTATGTTATTTTTCTTTTATATACCATCCATTTATTTCAATCTGATTTATCAATTTAATAATGTTTTTTATTTCTTCTCTCCTCTTGATAATGTTTTACATATAGGGGTTATAAATCGTATGGATATTATATATTTAAATGTATCAATCATATTTTAAAAATACCAGCGCAAAAAGTATTGTGTAGTGTATATTGACCCTACACTTGTTTATAGCGCTACGTAAGGTTTATTGATCCTTTATGTATTTTTTAATTTGATGTTAATAAGCTACTAAAATAAAGAATAAGTTGTTATGTGAAAAAAATGTCTATTTGTTTTAATTTTTTTAATAATGTTGAAACAGTTATTAACAAGCATATACAAATTAGAACAAGTTGTATTAACAATTGATATGTAGGGTCTCAAGACCGAGTATAACCTTATGCATCCGAGTGATTTTTCACTCGAATTATAGCAACTCGGATTACTGGAGTAGGAGGTTCATTAATCGGAACATTATTTTTATATCCATAATCGAATACTCTGAACAACATAGATAATTATTATTATCCCTGTGTACTCGTAAGTTATTGCTTTATTATTTTTAGACAACGCTTTTATATACAAAACAATATATCCCAATAAACTGGATCGGTATAATTTTAGTTTTTACAATAAATGTCATATTGCCATATGAGTATATTTATAAACATATTGTCAAATGTTTATAAATATATATGCTCTCATATACTTTATGCATTATATATAAATATAATAAATTATATTTGATTTTAAATATATATTATAAAGTGATCACTATAATTTTTAATATCATTATAAATAAATATTCATTAATTTGTAAGGTAAGCAGGCCCCCACATGAATTTGTAAACGTACGTTACTGTAAATATATCCGGGCCCTCATTGTTTATTAGTATTAATTATTAGTATAATAATTTTAATATAAATTCCAACATTTAATTTTTTATTTTTATAAAAGGTACCTAAAATATTTGGTACACAGCTTCACTTGCTATACACCTTTATAAAATATCGATTATTTTAGTTATCCTTTAAATACGTTTAATACACAAGTACACACATTTTCTGCAGTTTAATATAAAAACCAACATCTTTTAAAAAGTATTTATGAATAATAATAAAAAAATTATTATTAATTATTATTATTTTTAAACTTAAAACTAGCTTTGTACATTGTAAATAACTAGATACATAATGTATACGCTTTTCTTTTAATACATATCGTTTCTTAATTTTAAACGTATATTTCATATTAATTACATTTTTCTTTTCTTGTTTTTTTTTTTTTGGCAAAATCATTTATAATATCATCGAAGTTAATTTTTGATGCAAGTTTGTTTCCAATTGATAAATGTGCAAGAGAATTAAATCGCTCTTGGCCGGTGGAAGCCCTCTGCTAAGTTTTATGCCGATTTCCTAATATACTGAAAGCTCTTTCTACTTCAGATACGGTCATTGGCAGTGTATAAAACATTCTTAAAGTAACAGAAGTATTTATAAAAATTGTTAAAATTTTTTTTGCATAAATTTCGTTCAGTAGTTTTAGAGGAGATATTTCGAATTCTGTTTGGAAAGTTGGTTCATGCATTTTTTTCAAATGTTATAATTTATCCAACATAGTAGGCGATAAATCATTAGAGTATATTGCAATCATTTTTTTAAAGTTAACTTCAAGTTCTTCACGGGATAACTTCATATGTGAATTCATAATGTATAGCATAAAATAGGAGAAAACGGGTTACAAAGTGTTTGATGTGCGTCGTAAGATTACGAGTCGTAAGCGTGAACCCACAACACGAAACAGTCGATATACAATACCTATTCGTAAATAAACTTGATTTATTTTTTAAAATTTAAAAATGAGACCTGGCAGTAAACAACGTTCCCTAGTATAGGAACATTTCATAAAAATCCCGACGGGAAAATTGTTATTTGTTAGGTGTGTAAAATAGAGTTACAGCATTATAGGAATATGACTAACTTAAAAGATATAGTTTTACTTGTCATTTTTAGCTATAACGACAAATCCATACATAAGCTGCTTTGGTAGACCAGTATGATACGCGGTCCAATTATTATTTATTTTAAACCAGCAGATTAATTTAAATTGAGGACAATAATTATTACATTCACAATTATATAATAATAACAATTTAAAAAAAATATCTTGTGTTTTTTTATTTAACATATATATGTGTTTCGACAACTACGTTGTCATCCTCATCGCGAATCAACTATTACTGAATTGTAGTATAAAACAGTCGCAGTTAATATTAATATGGTTACTATTATTCCTAAATTACAAATTAATTAATAATATTATATCAACAAAAATTAGAAGCAAAATTAAATTATTTATTTACTATTGGTAGACGCATATTTCGAGTCACTCGATTAGTAAAAACAGTCGATTATTTTTCGAGAGATTCTCTCGATTATGAAAATGTCTCAATTACTAATCATTTGATTATCGAAATAATTTGACTATGTCCATCACTAATTTATATGCGTATTCCGGTGATCCGGGATGTACAAGGATTAACAAATTATTTCAAATTTTCATACGTTTAGAATAGTACACTGCTTAGTATACGATTTCGCAAAGACGTGTTTATTAACCTTATTAGTCAGTCGAGCACTGTATACAAAGGTGCATAAGAATCATACAAACAAACAGTTAAATATCGAAGACGATTAGACTACGTGTACAAGATTTTACATATGTTAAATTATAACATATAATTCTCATCAATAATATAAAAGTCAATTATTGAGGAAAATACCAACATGATACGATTAACTATGGGAATGTGAGGTCGAAATAATAGGACCTTTTAAATTATAAGAGAACGTGTAAACAGACAAGAAAATCACATCATTGTAAAACCAGTATATTTTTGCTTCTCTTGGAATAGCCAATTCTTCGCGAAACCCAATTTATTTTTATTATTTGAAAATTGGAACTCTAATTCAAATAAATATAGTATTTATTATCGATTTCGAATTTGTATATGACATAGTAAAAAAAATACAATTTAGGCACGTTGTTCAATTTTTAATACTCAAATAATAAAAAATACCCAACCCTGATTAGTCATCAACTCAAAAAAATGTCGATCAATTTTCAATGAGCATAAATAAATTAAAGCGAAAATTGAAAATTTGTATTAATTAAAGTAACATTTGCACCCTACTTTGTTTCGGCAAGTGAGAGTATTCGTAACATTTCTGATGAAAATAATAATCCAAATACAGTAAAACTTCCATATAATGAACTTCTATTTTACAAAATTGTTTGTTAAAAAAAATATTTTTAAGAACTATGACTTTTATTGTTAAAAATATGTGAATTTATCTCCGAATAACAAATTTAATATTTGTGTATAACGAATAAATTCTTCGACAACAAACCTGTTGTTGTAAATGTTGTCACCATAAAATATTAAATATTGTTCTAAAATTTGAACATACCTACATAACCGAATACGACAAGTAAGCTCTAACCAATTAACCAAGGAATAATAAATAATCTCAAAGTGTATTATCGAAAACGTATCCAGAACAAAGTTATTTTGACCCTTGAACTGAAAACATCAATTACCCTACGGGATTGTCTTTTTGAGGTTTCGAAGGCTTGCAGAAGAATTAACCAAAATTACTGATAAGGAGATAATGAACGTTTTTTCTGTCGTGAGAAATGGTTTAGGCAACAATCAAATATTTCTGATGACATTTTCAAAACTCAATGAAATCAAAACTTTTCGATAAAAAAGTAATTAAAAAGTATTGAAAAATTAATTAAACAAGTTTGAAAAAAGTTTTAAAAACTGTAACTATTATGTATACGATATTTGATGTTTTTTTTTATTAAATACAATGTTGAAGACGTATAAGCAATTAATTAAATTTAAAAAATACTACACAATCCCATATATGAAAATGTGCCTTAATATAATTTCCACGCGATTACGATTATAAGAGTGTCGACAATAGTCGGTAATCGCGTAGATATTAAAATTTTAGTTAACCGGCGAATCTCGTGTCGAAAGTTCTACGCGAAATTGATAAAACGTTTAGAGTAAATAAATATATTAAATACTATTTATTATTCTTCTCCCTTTTCGACTTACACCCACTGACAGGTCCAACTTGACCCTACCATATGTAATTCTAGTTAACGAATTTCTCAAAATAATGAATATTTTTTTTTTGCTGCACATTAGACTTAGTTATATAGAAGTTTCATTGTACATGAAAAATGACCAATTTAATTAGTTTCATGGTTTTTGTTCTAACTTGTTAATAAGTTCTTCGACAGTCAAAGATAATGAAGTGTTTTTGAATACCTACAACCAGTCCCCGCACCCGGTGTGATTTCATATAATGAATACTATACAAAATTATGAGAAACAATATTTACTGCGTAAATGTTAAATAAATTTGAATGTGTAGCATCATGTTTTTGAAAAGTCGTGTATTTATTTCACCTAGTTGTTCTAGCACTGTTTATATAGTTGTGTGGACATTTGTAAAAAAAACACGAATGCCGTTGAATATCGAAGGTGTTTCGCTTATGTTTACTAGATTTTTGGATGAAAAACAATAATTAAAGTAAGATTTGGAGTTTTTTCTTTTGTATAATTTTGATTTTTCGACAAGATCAGCGTTTCTCAAAAAGCTTAAGCGCAACCTATTCTTTACTGGTTAGTGAATTTTATTTCTTTATCGTATGATTTCATTATCTTGATAGTCGTTCAACATTTTATATTTACAGCTTCAACATGTTGGCAATTGGGAGTTATTTTGCATTCATTATATTCGTGATGGGAACGATGTCGGTCGCTCAAGATATTAGCGAAGAGCGTGAGTTGTTTTGTAATGATAATCAATTACCCGTAAACGAGGGTATTGAATTTAGGAATGAGTCTTAACATTTAATAAAGAAATAATTGTGTTTTCTGGTGGCCGAATTATTTTCTTGATATTTACTTAACGTACATACACAAATAATGTTTTTTACAGAAGAAAAAAAGTTTATTCAGGATATTTTAAGAGCACATAACAAATATCGGTTCAAACACGCTTCAGGCGATTTGAAATTGGACGACGAAGTGAGTAATTTTATATTTTATTTGTTTTTCGATTAAATAGTAAATTAACGACGTAGAAGACGTGGTATGATTTTAAATCAACATATTTCTAAATTATCATCATTCACGAATTAAATACCATTTTATTGTTGATACTACTATTATTTATTTTAAAACCTTACTTGCATATCAGTAAGAACTTCCTCGGGAGACATGCACGTCTTTTTCTTCTGAACTGACGAGAAAGTATCTGAAAGTATTTTTTGTAAGTTTGAAGTTGAATAAACGTTTTATGCGCCAATCCCACTTATATTGACATCATTGTTCAGTTGAGGAAACGCGTTCGTACGATCGATATTTATATCTCATAGTATTGACTTAATGATTGTAATTTATGGATCAGCGTAAGTAATATATATTTTAATATTGCATTTATTCGTTCATTATATTCTTTGTTTTAGTTGTGTAAAATAGCAAAGGAACGTGCGCTAGGTATGAAGACGTCCACTTATAATTTCCTCCCAGAAGAATATGAAATGAGCTATTCTGAAACGAAATGCGATAGTTTTTCCGATGTTGACCCATTTAAAATTGTTGAAACATGGTACGAAAAAGGAAAGTCCTATGATTACAAACACGGATCTTCAGATCAGTCTGCAGGTAAATTTAACGTATTGCATAAGGTGTGTATTAATTGAATCTACAAATTACCTCATTTTATTGTATATGTCGAAAATGTTTTGTAGTATGTTTTTATCGAAAGCAAATGAACTATAGCATAGATTATCTTTTCGAAATAGATTCGAATTTGTTTGTCAAATTTCCTCGGTAGAAGTCATATAAACATCAATAATATTTCATTTCAGAGAAAATTATTTTTTTATTTGGGAGTAGTTTTAAATTCTAAGTAAAATATAATTAATACATATTTTTTATATGAGATTTTACGATTACAGATAAATTCACAAATATCGTGTGGAGTAGTACAAAAATAATAGGTGCGGGGATATCGATAAGTGATAACATATGTTATGTTGCAGTTGTCTACTTTACTGTTAATAAATACGAAGGACAAAGTTCTTCGAATGTTATAGATCCTAAAAAAGCTGCTGTGTTGAATCAAAAAAAAATCACCAGTGTGTTTGATGACAAAAAAAAAAAAAAGAAATAAATAAATTTGTTTTTAATGTATAGATTTTTTAGTGAGTTTTTGAATTTGTAAAATAAAAGTCTTATGCTTACAATGACATACATTATCTCTGTTTATATTCTTAACTACTATGCTTTAAATAATGTTTGAATTATCTTTTGAATTTATAATAATACCAATAAAACATTTATTTATAAAATGTTATTATTATGATTACTCACATAGAATTAGATAGAAAAATAAGGTGAATTCAAATTATAAATATTTTGTGAAATAAGTTATAAGTATTTATATTCAATCTGTTGTGAAATAAAACAACAATTTTAATTTTAATCGTCAATTTTTTTGTAGCTGAGATGTCCTGGGGTTTTATAATATACTATATCGAATAAGGTATTAACTAAGTGGATTTTTGTTACCATCACAGAAAGCATGTCTAGATCATCTAAGTATATCTCTAACTTGAAAGTGTTGCCAATATACGATTGATAAAATAATTAAAAATAATAGTAACATTGTACATTATAGTAAAATCAATACAATAATTGTTTCGACCAGAATATTTGAAATAATAGTTTTAAGAGAATCTTTTCTATTGTACCCAAACTTTGAACTTTTTTAAGACTATTTAAAGAGAAGAAAATAGTAATCATCATTTTCCAAAATTCTTTCCTTTTGTTAAAATAGTTTATAATAAATCTTGTATTAAATTGGTGGTAGCCTTTTGGTTGTGAAGTTATCCACAGAATAAAAGAAAATTGTTGAATTCTTCAGAATATCATATAAGGCGCTAATATCGACCAAAACATTATAATAACCAATGGTCTATTTTACATAAAATTTATTATTTATTTTGTACCTAATAATACAATTGGTTTTTTTTTTATTTAATTATTTTGTTCAATACAATTTTGAATATAATAGCAGTAGTATATACAAATATGTTTGCTAATAGTGAACCAATATTCTGAGTTTCAAACACCAATCCAATGGTACACTGCTGGACTTTCAGTTGCTTAATCCACCGAGTAACATTATTTAAAGAACTAACATTACATAGTAAATAGAAAAATAGGATAACATAAAAGCAATTTAATTTGATAATTTTTTTTATGCCTAAACACATTAAAGTTGATTTTAATGTATAGTTTTTAATTTATAAAAATATAGTAAATAGTATATTATTCATTTTATAATGTTTTCATACATTAATTATATTCAATTCTAAATGAGAAAAAATTAACAACTATAACATAACCAGCTGCATAAACTATAAAACATCTAAAATAACCAATTATTAATTTATTACAAAGATGTGTTTACTTTAAAATCTTATCAAAGTATAAATCAACAGTAATTTCAGGTTATATTTTCTCTTGGAAGTCACCCTAAAGAAAATTCCAACACATTATTTTTTCTTTGGAACTATATTATCTTCATCCTAATGTTTGGCAGCAGTTGTGATACCAGCAGCAGCAACTATATTACCAATACTAAATGTATTTTCATTTTCTAATTGTTTTAGGAGATGAAATAGAGCAGATATTTGACTAAAATCAAAGCAAAGTGCTTAGGCGTCAATAAGTAAATTCTAAAAAAAACAATAATAATAAATAAATAAAAAGGGACTAAATATAATCAGGTATTTACATATTTTATACTAACATTGTAAAGATATTAAAAAGAGCGTGTAACAATGCTCGCTAAGGGCGACGCGGGGGTAGGCTATTTGTTGTTATCAGCATGTTTTACCCAGGTTTCATAAGAAAAATGGTCTTAATAAATAAGGTTGAAGTTGAAATATGCGGAAAAAATGTCCGACGCAGACGATCATTACTTTTCGATCATTACCCGTGTCACATTACTTCTCGGGTCTGGCACCGAGTAAATGTGTTATTTTTACAAACGCTTTTCGACAATTTTTCTACTTATTTCGCGTAATGGATACCGTATTGCTGTCAACACTCACAGGCTATGTCATACTGGGTTAGGTTAGTAGGTTATAGTATAGCCGACCAGTTGGGACACGGTTGTTTTGATCACGTTAAACACGTTTGATCGCGTCGCTGGCGGAGAGGGATGACGATTTGGGGCCGACCGTAGAAAAGATTTGATTTTTTGTTCGTGGAGGAGCGGAAAACTGCGGTTCTGCCGCTCCTCAACAAAACACGCGCAATCGCGCAAGATTGTATTCGTATTTGTAATGGTTGGCGCGCCCGGGGTTTTTCCGGTCATCAACCCGGAATTCAAACCGCTTTAACGCTATCATTAAATTAAATCGGCAGTTTTACATCATCTTATTCTCCAAACACCAATAACGCTCAGAGATTGCACCCTTCACATATTGTGAGAGTCGAAGATGATTGTTCTTGGACAAATCAATGATGGACGGGACCGGTGATTTCGCCCGGATACCTGACGCTACCAACGCGAAAACTCTCGTTAGCTACCTTGAGGCCCGACCCTCAGTTTCCGTGCGCCAAAACGTGCGTTTTTGCTCACTCGACCACAGCCAAACGACTAACGCACGTTAAATACGTCTAAAAAATCAAAAGGCCCAGTATCTGGATTGTCCAAAATTGAAATTAATAAATAATTTCATACATTTACAGGCATAAGATAGTTAAATATTTCATATTAAACAATATAGTAGTTAGTATGGTAGTAAAATATATGCAAGATATACAATATATAATGTAGTAATAAAATGCTTATTGTTTTCGAAAATTCGTGTACGAATTTATTTACGTAGTTGTTTTAGCATTGTTTGTATGAAGGTGTGTGTACATATAAATAAAAACACGAACACTGTGGGAAATCGATGACGATTCGCTTAAGTGTAAAGATATGTTGAAGAAAAATCATAATTGTAAGGCTCGTAGTATTTTCTTTTGTTAAATTTTGATAATTCGACACAACCGCTCTTTCTCAAGAAGTTTACGTCAAAACCTATTCTTCATTGGCAAGTGAAATATATTTCTTTATTGTTTGATCTCATATCTCATATCTCAATAATCATTAAACTTTTTCTATTTCCAGTTTTAACATGCTGACAATTGGAAGTTATTTTGTATTCCTTATAATTGTGATGGGAACGGTATTAGTCGCTCAGGATATTAGTAAAAAAGGTTAGTTGGTTTCAAGGCTGTATTTGGTGGGGGTGGGGGGGTTAACCCCTCCCACTGAATCTTTATAATAGTTATAATAAATTGAATATATTAAAGTAAAATTTTAAGGTGGAGGCACTATATACACGCCACATGTTAACCTACATTTAGATACAATTTTATCGTACACAACATAATCTATTATTTAAATTTAGTACTTGAAAATATATGGGTTTTTTTTAAACACCCCTCCTCCACCACCAAAAAAAAAAAAAAACGTGTGCCTGCTACGGCCTTGGTAAGTTTGTAATTATAAACAATAAAATGATGGTAATGAAATTAGAAACCAGTCTTAATATTTAATAGACAAATAAATGTGATTTTGAAAGGTCGAGATTTTTAATTTTACTTATACTTAAGTTCAGACATTATAACTATAATTAAAAATATTAAATTTTTATGTGATATTTTTTTACAGAAGAAAAAAAGTTTATTGAGGATATTTTAGATGCACACAACTACTTTCGGTATAAACACGCTTCAGGACAACTGGAATTGGACGAAAATGTGAGTAATTTTATATTTTATATGTTTTTCGTTCAAATAATAAATGTCCTTAGAAGATGTGGTATGATTTTAAATCAAGACACTTCCAAATTATCAATGTTATATAATTCTCGAATTAAATATCATTTTATTATGCCAACTACTCTTTTTTCAAAACCTTACTTGTATATCAGTAAGAACTTCCCGAGAGGACATGCACTCCTTATTTTTTTAATCTGAACTGACGGGAACGTGTCTTAATGTATTTTAGGTCAGTTAAAAGTAGAATAAACGTTTTATGTGCAAATCAACATGTATATCTCACAGTATTGACTTAATGATTGTAATTTATGAATCAGCGTAAGTAACATGTATTTTAATATTGAAATTATTCGTTCATTATATTCTTTGTTTTAGATTTGTAAAATGGCGAAGAAACGTACGTATGAAATGAGATCAATCGCTTATCGTACCATCACAATTCCACGATATTCAGTGAACTATTCTGTAACGGTGTGCGATGGTACTTCCGGTCTAGACCCATTTAAAATTGTTTCAACGTGGTACCAATATGGAATTTTTTATGATTACAATCAAGAACCAATAGATCGGCGTATAGGTATATTTATCATACTGGATATGATGCTCATAATAACTTTTTTAGAATTATTAGTAAATTGTTACATCGAATATTGGATAAGTTGGCTATATATATTTGATTACTTTTTTAGCCTTTATTCGGTCTTGATATGTAAATAGTTCTTAAGAGAAAATAATTAAATTCTTTTTATTAATATATCTGTAATTAAAACGCTATAATTTCAAATTATTAAAATGTATTTTAATGTATAAACAAAAATATTTCAAAAAACGATGATATTTGAGAAAAGTGGATTGGATCAAACGAGGAAAACATTTTCTAAATTTGTGTATTAAACGAATTAGTAAATTTTCTCATTTTATCGTGTACATCTAGATGTCTTGTAGGATAATTTAATCGAAAACAAACGTACTATAAGCATAGATCACTCTTTCGAAATTGATTTTAATATGTTTGTCAAATTGTCCCAATAAAAAATTAGCTACAAAATTATTACTTAAAAAATCTATAATATGACATTCCCCAAAAAAAAAAAATTTTTTAATTAGAAGTGTTTTTAACTTCTATGTAAAATACAATTAATACAAATTTGTTAACTGAGATTTTATGATTGCAGATATATTCTCAAAAATGGTGTGGAAGAGTACAAAAAAAATAGGTGTGGGAATATTGGTATGTGATAAAAAATGTTATGTTGCGGTTTTCTATTCTCCTAGCGGATGCCAAAATGGACAATATGCTTCAAACATAATACATCCTGATGTAGCTGCTGAAATAAACCAACAAGAAACTAACAGGTTGTTAGGTGACTTGGTGAAAGAAGGTGATTAATTAAGACAAAAAATATAAATAAATAAATAAAGTGAATTTAAAAGAATGAGGTTTTAGTGAATTTTCTATTTGTAAAAAAAAATTTGTGTATTTACAAAGACATATATTTAAAATTTATGTTCTTAAGTGACGCTCGTTAAATAATGTTTTAAATTTCTCGTGAAAAACATTTAATTTACATTAATTTAAAAATATCATTAAAATATTTATTTATAATGTAAACTTCTATTGTTATTAAATATTTCATTAATACTTTATTACGATTATTCACATTGCATTAGATTGAAAAAGAATGCGAATTCAAATTATAAATATTTTGAACAATTTTAATGAGTTATAAATATTTGTATTCAATTTGTTGTGAAACGAACAAAATCTTAATCGTAATCGCCAGTTTCTTTGTACCTGTGATGTCTTAGGGTATAATAATATATAATTTCAAATAAGGTATTTACTAGGTGCAATTTTGTTTCCGTAACGGAAATCGTTACGCGTTAAAGATTGTTTAAGCACTTCTTGTTCAATTGCACAATACATTGTGAAATATTATTTAGGGAACAAAAACTATATTAGGAAATTGAACAATAGAATAACACAAAACCAATTTAATTTGATAATTATTTTTATACATAAACACTTTGATTATAATATATATTTAGTTTTTAATTAATAAAAACGTAATAAATATTATATTATTCATTTTTTTTGTATGGTTTCCGGAAATATCCATGTGCTGAATGTTGTTGTTCTGACGTTTCGGAACCGTTACAGGTCGTTCTGACTGTCGTGCACTACACGCTCCGTGGATGGAACCTGTAACGGTTCCGAAACGTCAGAACAACATTCACCACATGGATATTTCCGAAAACCACACAAATAAAAAATTTCCAATCCATGAAAGCTTTAATAAAATTATATTATTCATTTTGTACAATGTTTTAACACGTAAATTATAATTAAATATATTCAAATTTCAATGAAAAAAAATTTAGCAAACTAACCAGCTGCAAAAGATGTAAAACATTTAAAACAAACTATGTATTAATAATTTATTACAAGGATATATCTAAATCGAAAAATCACCGATCATGAAAGTGAAAATCAATAGTAATTTCAATAAATGGTTTTTTCTATCGGACATTGGCAAATACATACTTGGACATCAGTAAATAATTCAAAATTCTCGCCCGGCTACTTGTTTTCGGCCGACGCGTCTGTTGCTGTATCCATCGAGTAACGTCTCAATGTACGTGGCAAGCAGGCTTTCTCGAGAGCAATTATACCCACTGTAAAGATATTAAGTAACTTACATAACACGTTAATGATTGATAATTTAAATAAGCAATGATCAATTATATGAATTGTTTACTGGTTGATTGATGATTTTGTTTCTAATGAGAAAATGTAAGAAAACAAACAATTATACGAACAAGTCGAATTTTCACTTCGATAATTCATACCACGTAAGTGCAGTCAGTAGTGATGGTAAACTGTGTTTTTTTTTGTCAGTAGCAGTTAGTCATTGTTCAAATTCAAAAAAAAAAAAAAATGTTGAAATGTTGTTATTTCAAAATGCATAATTTATTTATCTAATTCTCTTACTATTAATCGTGTTAATTGTTTTATTTTTATTACTATGTTAAACAAATTAAATTAACTGTTCAACAAGTAATTATTAAAAAGAAAAAAAAAAAATGTTAAAAACTTCATATTTCGCAACGTCCGTCGTGTAACAATATTTTCGCCGTAACAAATATAAAATACTAATGTAGTAATTAAAATGACAATCGCACTCAACATTTCAAATCACATGTTGAAATTACAGAAAAAATCGTAGCGGTCATTTTTTCTAATACGATGTTCATACTGGAGTGGCAGACTGTGATTGCTGTTTTGAAATCGTCTGTGAAAAATCACCACTCACTACTGCCATTTCACGCCATCGCTGGCAGACAGCCGATTTCAAAACCGACAGACACGTTCGATCGGTTCGAACGGCGGCGATTACGTCGTACGCGAAGTAGAAATTATGAACAACATTTTACGGTGCACTTAGGCAGAACGTTATGACGCCGGCGTAGATCTTATGGCGAATGCAATTCAATTCATATTTTATATATAACATTACGTTTGAACGACACGATCATTTATAAACGTTATGAATACGAGTTACCGGGTTAGATTTGCGCGTTATGCACAAAGCGTATTGGACGGTATCTAATCTCTCGGTCGCCGTGTTCAACCGACGGAACAAATAAGTAAATGCCTTGGGTGCGAGAATACACGAAAAAATGAAATATTATACATCGTCCCATACGCGTATTTTTCAACTTTTATAACGTCTAGCGCCATCTGTCGGTCATTCGCTGAGTCCATTTCTATATCACGGTGTATACGCGCGATCGTAACACACTCATCGGGAAACCGATTTTTAAACATGCATACGTATTAAACAATATTCGTCGAATAGTCTTCACAAATAGACTGCAACATATTAGAAGGTACTGTTACGTCTTTTATCCATAAATATTCAGTTCAGAATCATGTCACGGACTAGTTGGTTGAGAGTTAGTTTTGTTTTTTAGCGGACGCCACTAGTCACGTCATAACTATACGTCATAGTGTTATTACTAAACAGCTACGCGATAAAACGTATTTATAGAATGTTTACGTCGATTTATTGTCGATATTTTAGTACTCTATTTGTGGTAACATTTGTTTTTCCAATAAAATGTTTGTCTGATAACACCGACTATTTAAATTGCACATACAATGAACCCATCACGAGGTACGTTCCTTTGCTTTCAATTAAAATGACATTTGTTCTGCTCAAAGAAAACTGTTATCCTTATGTACTCGTCTATTTTTAACAACGCATAGTCACATGCTGTGAGTCATTGAAGTCAAAAAATTCGTGCTCTGGTTTATGTAGAAAATTAAAAAAAAGAAATCGATAATTTCAGACGGTTTCAAACTGTCTAGCAACTCGTACCGTGACCGAAAGTGTTGAATAACTACACGCGTTGATAAGACAGTCGATCGAGACGGTTTTTGCCAACGATGGCGGCATACGGAACGTAACTATCGAAACGTCGGCGACACAAAAAAATATTCCAAGAAAAATCTAACCGTTGGTTACGTTTGAAAAGATTTTGGTAAAAAAATCACTTTACACTTGCGTAGTAGCCACGGTTAATTAAAATATGTGCTCGTCTTAAATGTTTTGTTGTAATCTTAAATGGTTTCATCCGATGATTATATTGATTAGGGGTTTTTTTTTTTTTGAGGAAATAATTCGTAGTCAATAAAACGCAGTTTTATAAAAACGTTTACCCGTTTGATTTCCCACCAGTACAATTTACCGTAAAGAAGTCGTGTACGGACCAGCTACGGTTTGTTATGTTTGCTATTTGTGTTCGAATCGAATCTTGCCGGTTTCTCTTATAAATCACAGTCGCGTTGAGTTGTAGACGTACATATTTACGTCCCGTTCGTCAAAAAAAAAAAAACCATATATTTGCCGTAAGTTATTTTAGGTACCCATGCCGCTGAAAGCGAAAGCGTTTTGCTAACCTCTTGACCTCGGAGCACACGACGGTCCGCCCGCCGTTTTCGTTCCGACGGCCGCGGAACGCGTTATCTCGGCTCGGCGTTATCTCGGCTCGGCGCGGTTACGGCGTACCCGGTTAACGACGGTTCTTATCAACGCGCCGGTCCCCCGCCGTCGTACCCGGCACACGTTCGCCGACCGTCCAGCGGTTCGCGGTATGCCGGCCCAAGTTCCCGCTCGATCTTGCCCGTTCCGGCTAAATGCCGGATCGCGTCGTCTCCAGAATCCCCCGGTCCGACACCGGGGTAACGCGGACGACCGTCACGAGTCATGTCGGCGGTCCGCGCGCGTCCCACTCGCGTGCGAAGGTAAGACCCGACGGCTGTATTCACGTGTCGCGCGCGGAACCGGGCCGGTAGTCCGTGAACCGTTGACGTGCTCGGCGGACACCCGCGTTTTTTCAACCGTTCGGTTCCTAACCCCCGCGTCACGATTTCACGGCACGCGAATCACCCACCTCCAACTAACCTAACCTAACGCGTCTGACGGACGGTTAAACCGTCAACGGCTATATCCGTCCGCAGCGAGCAAGTCGGGTCGGACGTTGTTTAGGAGAACGGCCGACGCGATCGATCTACCGCACGTCACGCCCGTAATCGCCGTCCGAACGGCCCGAATCGAACAACACGGAACATAACACAACAGCCGGGACCCCGAGGCCATGGAGGCTACGGGTTATTATTATTAGATCCGTTTTTGGAATTGTGTGGTACACGTCATCGCGTAGATAAATCGTATTCTTATCGGTTTTATTTTCACGCGTTCTACGCTCATTATCGTCTGCTGGCGACCGATCGCCGCGTGTAATCCGTCCGGTTCCGATTATGATTTTTCTAAATTCTTGTTTGTATTTAACATTTGTGAAGTTCATTACTGCCGATCATCACGTTTCTTCGTGACTCGTTGGTGACGTGGCCTGTGCTTGTGACCCAAAAACAATCCTCGGACAGTCGAGAATGCCCACGCACAAGTATACAGGTAAATACTAAAAGTTATTTGTCTTCAACGTGCGTTTGGCCTAGCACGCATTTCGTGCGTTTCTTGTGTAAAACTTGTCGTTCTTTTCGAAAGTTAAATACAAAGTATCTTTAACATTTGGTCCGGCAGTGATGTTCGACTCCGACGAGATTTTTGTGAATTATTTCACACTTTTTAGTGGTTTTTTTCCCCGACATACGTTATCAAGTTATTTATTTTATTTAAAATTGAAAATCGTAACGTCAAGTCGCTTGTGTTATTATGTCGTTGAATCGAATGTTTCATTAGGGTTAAACGTTTTTCGCGGTATTCGAGAATATTTCCGCGACTTATAAATGGTATATAATGCATATTTTTTTATCGACTCTCCGCGGTCTCTACAAAGCAGATAGTTGAAAAATCGTTGAATTTGTGCAGCTTTTTATATTCGACGACGAGATAATTTTACTTTTTTATACGACACGTTTTGTTTTCAGCGTCGAATTTCATGTACATGCAGTATTTCTTATTTGCAAATCGCGGCAAGGCTAAGCCGGATTAGAACTAAATGTCTACCTTGATTATTTGCGATAATTCTAAAAAATGTCTACCGTCCTGGGGCCGTTTACCGAATCTGTCGAACATTTAAATTGTGTTTCGGTTTTCAATTGATGCAATTTACGATTTTCGTTTTGAAGACTATACTGTAGCATAGCGTTTGTCGTGTTTTGTTATTCCAACATACGTTTTAAAAATTCAAAATTGTTTGTGTAGACGTTTAACGTTTGAATTGCGGAGACATTTTTTTCAGGATAGGTTGTTTGATTTCAATAGCACTTGTGTTTTTTTTTGGGGGGGTGGGAATATAGATTTCGCGATTCGTGCAATTTATAAGTACTAAAAAATTAATTTTCACTGGTACTGGTATATTTAAAATTTGTTTATTAATTACATTAGTAAACGTTTTCTTTGAAACGAATATGCTTATATATGTAAATGTAGCCGTTAACTCGGGCAGAAAAAGGATAACTTGTCCGTTCTGCGATATTGTCGAGAATAATGCTATCGGTATTTCAACGCTAAAAAATAACCGTTTTATCTAATCTACCGAATGCCAACATTACCTAGTTTTTATGGCGCACCCACTCTATGTATAGACATAGTGTGATGGCGAAAAAACTGTGTTATTATATATATATATATATTACATCATATGATAATTGTATTTTATTTGTTTTTTTTTAAATTTTTTTTTTTACAATATCGTAACTGATCTCTTCGTCGAGACTCGAAACCGAGTTTCGTGACCTTGGTAGTAGTGCGTGAAGTGTCCAAAATCATTGGAGCCTGGTAGTATCAAGGACCTTGAGACCAGGGAGGTTAGGATAGGGAGAGAGGAAGCGCGTCATTTCCCCGTTCGGAATATAAGTTATACATAACGTTCGGTATATATATATGTATATACACGAAATGTCTTGCCAGGTGCAGAGCAGTACTGACGCTGTCCGTACCACCTGGCTTCTGTTTTTTTTGAGAGCATCGCGCGCGCGCGCGCGTGTTCACTCTTCTCCGGTAACTCACCCGTAAAACCTCTGGATCTATTCGTCCGTTACATAATAATACAGGCCAGTACACACGTAAACCGTTTCGTTTGGTAACTCAAAACTTTCCGTAGGATAGCATTGACCCGTCGCAAACGGTCAAGTCAAGTCCTATCCACTTGTTTGTTCTGTCCGAAATAATACGTCATCGTTGGCATTTTGCAAGAGTTTTGTTGCCTTGCAAACCGTTACGTGGTAATTCGACGAACGATAGATTTCTGTGTAAACATTCAACGTTTTTTTTTTTTTAGAAACCAACTTACGTGGCATGAGTAAAAACACAAAAGGTTAAACATTTTATTTATTTTTTTAAGATAATAGATATTTAAAATTAACTATAAGTTATACGGGAAAACGACTTTATATTGGCTAATGTAAAGCTAAAATTAATTATATATATGTATAATTATTTTTTCTAGTTGCTTGTTAGTTTCAATCAAGTCACTACTTAATCAATTATGCGAATGTGAGAAACTAGTTATGTGAATGAATAGCCAATCAGTAAACGGTATAAAATTACTTGAGGTAGTGTTAGAGGTTATACAAAAGAAATATGTGTGGTGAGTGAAATTATTGGTCTCCACAGATCTGTAGGATTTCCGTAGTCTTGCCTTAAAATATTAAACTGAGTATTAATTTCCTATGGCCATTCACTCGTTTATTTTGATTCACTTGGACGGATGTATATACCTGTATGCATGTGGGTTTTCAATCGAAAAAAAAGGTCCAAACGGAATAAATATTGTCTCGAGACTTGTATAAATACAAAATGTATGTGACTGGATGAATTGCGCGTTTATATTATTATTATACGAGCTCAGAAAGTCGCCTGTCTCAGTGGTTTAAAATCAAAATTTAAATGCTTATCTAATAAAATACAAAGTATAATTACATTATTACAATATTGTGGTTTATGTAATTTTAACGTTATACTCGTAATAACAATGAATCGCATTATAATTATCATCACATTGAATTTAAATTGCAACGTGTGTGTGTGTATTATAAATAAGAAATAAATATACTAGTGTACTAACCTTGTGTTATTATTAATTTATGACGATAATCTAAATATAGTAATAATTAATGAATATGGTTTAAGATTAAAATAATCATTATAAAAAAAAATTATTTTTCGAACATTTTAAGGATTTCCATTTTAACATACAATTAATATTTTTATGTTATTATAAATAAATATATATATATGGTCTAATTTTTTTACAATGAAGTATAATTTCAGACGTACTTTGATTTTTAACAAATCATATTCTTTAAATAATTTCCGATCCCTTAAGTTTGTAGAATATTAATCTAACATTTAGTGATATCATAATTTATATAAAGATATACGCTCGTAGTCAACAAAAATATTGTATACCACATTGTATAGAGAATATGAATCACACTTGGGTTTATCAACTATTCAATTTAAAATATGACGCCAAGACTCGACATTAATAATTTAATGTATATTTTAATTTCCGGCGTTAATATATTTTGCTCACTCAGTAGTTAATATAAAAGTGGGTCAACAATACGTTCCAAATCTAACGTTCGGTTGTTACGAACTATTGACCCGTTAAAAAATAACTCTACGTGCATTATTTTTATGGGTTAAAATATCGGAAAATGTTAGACAAATTCTTTCATGTTTATTGTATGTATAATATTTAAGAGACGCTCAGTCGATATTATAGTAAAATAGTTTTTATGCATTGTTTTTATGAACGTAAACTAAAATGAAAGACATTGATTAAATATAGTGTATTTAATCAATAGTAAATGCCTTAACTAAATTGTTTTGAACCTAGTTTTATTTTTAAATTGTTCTAACCTCTAAAGGTCATAGATATTAAATTTTAATTTTAATATTATAATTTTTAAAAATCGGTAATAATAAAGCAGATACTACGTATAAATTTAATGTTTACACTTTAAATGTCGTTTGAATAATTAATTTTTTTTCATTGATATATGTGATAATTAAGAACACAAACAAATGTCTCAAATTAAATATGCAATGTCGATATTTTAGTTAGTTGTTTTTATTATATTAATAGATAAAATGATAAATGTATAAAAAAATGTACGTGCATATATACTATGCTATAGGGTATTATTATACCTATACGATAAGTATTTGAACTAGATTTCATTTTAAAAAAATCCAAAGGATTTATTATTATATATGATTTTTAAATAATTGTATGATTATGAGATTGAAATTGGTTTACGTTATGATTTTCTTATATGATTATTGACCATATTGGTTAAATATATGACTTGACGACCAAATAGCGTGCTGTAAAACATTTAGAAATGTAAATAGGAAACACTATTATAGGTTTTATAATAACTATATAATTGATTTGCTTAAACAAAAAGGGGAGTTTATGATTGTATATAAAACTGAATGTTAAATATAAATCTAATTCATGACATCTGTATATTCTCGTGTAGAAATAATATTTATTTTTAATCCGCATTCTTTTCGTAGAGTAAAATTATCATACATACGTATTTATATTTTCTACAAAAAAGAAATGGGGACCGAGTTGGAAGTACTAAATGTATTTAAAAGGGAATCTTAGCTAATCGTGAAAATCGATAATTGATATGATTAATACTTAAACATACTGGTTTTCAATATTTATGAAAATATATTTTTATTATATTAATTATGCCTCATAATTATTATTTATTAAGACGAAAGATATTAAATAATGACACGTGATTAACGATTATGTATCGATGGAGATTATTTACCTTTAAGAAACATAGACGAATTAAATTTTGCCTATGCATTACGCCCAATAAAACCTAAAGTGATAGTTAAAATGTAGTATATTATTTTAATTTTTTGATTTAAGCACATAAAATATTATAACAATTTTTATACTGAAAACAATTTCAGTCTGTTATATTTTATAAAATTAAATAGTAAAATCATAAAATGCAAACTAATACAAAGTATACCGAAGTATATTATAAATCTGTGTAACGTGTATTTAATTAATAATCGTATTATCTAATAGCATTTATGAACAAAATATTTTACCATAAAAACTGTTCCCTAAGGACTTGTTACTTATCTTTCCGTTTACTTTTATTTCTTTTTTAAACAATTTATTCACCCTTATAATATATACACGTAAGTTATTACACCCTTGAAACTGAACGGAGGGTTATTTAATATGTACTAAAAACGAGGGCGTACAGCAATGTTTTTTAAAGTTAAATAAGTATTGTTCTATTAATAAGTTTGTTTAAAAAAAAAAAGAGAACTTTAATCCGATTGATATGTTTAAAATACGTATGTGAACTGCACGATTCTAGATATTAGTTGTAAAATATATTTTGTAATTTTCTATGCCCTGAAATGGCAAATAGCGTTTATAATAGAATCCAAACGTTATTATTGTTCTGTTGTTACATTTTGTGAAGTTATTTAATCAATGATAATCACGTTTTTTTGTTTGTTTTTTTTGTGGGGTGTTGGGGTGGGGAGGGGGGCTGGAGGGGATTGCAAGACAAATCAGTCGAAGCTCGTACAATTTAAATGTGTCCTGACGATTCGTATTCGTGTTATGTGTTTGATTGTTATATACGGTCGGGTGTTCAATTTTCCTAATGACTCGTCAGGATTGTTGTCGTTTCTAATGTTCCAAGAAAGTCCGTCCGTCGTCGCAAACGTCAACCGCTCGTCGCGCCGGTCGTTGTTATTCTGACGCGTTTACACACACTCCGACCGAAATCGAAATCGAAATCGAAATATGCGACGGAAAAACGGGACACGGCGTATCAGAAATCCTTTAACGTGTGGCACATTCTATGCGAGGTCACGTACTTCGGAAGACTGCGCGCGTCGCGTATTCACGTCGAACGAACACCACGTGTCTCTGGCATTTATAATGGTGAACCGTTTTTCGACATGCCCATCACATGGGCGCGGTTTCGGTAACATAATATATCGGGCCCGTGGAAGTTTTCGTTCGTCGTGTGTAGAGCAAATCAAACAATCGTTTGTTCGCGAAACGCTCGGGTTCCCTCGGTTTCCTGGCGCACAAAAACAAGGAAGCTGACGCCGCGGCGACCTTTTAAAAGCAAAAAGCGGCAACCCCAGGCCGTGCGTACGTACGTATCGACATCGTATGTTGAATTTTGGGCGGGCGCGGTCTTTATATACCAGGTGCTCGGTACGGTCGCGGTATTATTCTGAATTCCAACAGGGGTTTTTTATTTTTTTCATTTTTAAATATCGCGTGCCTCGTTTAAATAGCCGTGGAATTATCGTCGAACGTTTCGGCCGAACCGGTTTTCAGAGTTTTCGGCGCCGGTTGTGTGTTTCTCTTTCATCGTCGCCATCATCATTATTATTATTTTAAATGTACGTTACTCGCCGCGCGGATATTGTGATAACGACGTTTCGGCGTGCGAGGAATTCGTCACGCGCGTGCTCGCGGATTACCGGATCGGATTAAGGGTGTATGGAGTGAATCGAGTTTTTTTTTTTTTTTGGTTCTTATACTTATAGGGTTTCGTCAAATTCTGAAAACTAAACAAGTGAACCACGGTGTAAACCGTATTAGTCGTATTTGCTTTTAAACGCGCCGTCCGTCGTGTACTACATTGTGTTCGGCGAGTGTAATATTTGACCGCGTTCCTCGTCGGTTCGTCCGTCTCTACCTGGTTCCCGGGGCATTGTTCGGGCGGCTTGGGGTTACGTTTATTGCAATGTCTGCGCGCGATCGTTTATTTTTTCTCGCCGACGAGTTTTAATGCCGGCGATAATCGGTCATCCCCCGACCGCCGGGTCCGTCGCGGACAACCGGTTGTTATGCAAATAACGTACGTACGCGATATCGTTATTATTGTTCATCCGTCGATCCGAGCTCGAGATTTCGAAGGAACAAAAACGACGCGGCACGAGCGCGTGCCCGGTGCGTTTACACGACTAATCGCGTAGGTCGCGCGTGCTGTCGGTCGCCGCGTACTCGTCGGCGGGTCTTTGGCTACCTTCGAAACGCCGTCGTAATTTAACATTCGAACGGTTCTGACGCGTACCAAATGGATGCGCACAATTTCCAATTGCGGCTGGTGCAAAACGGCAACGAAACGCTACGGTTTTTCAACGGAGGACGGTTCCGTCGTCGTCGTCAATCAAAAAATGATTTTCCACCGCGCGATTCTACGCCGCGTCCGTTGACGTTGCCGTTGCCTGTCTTTGTCGTCTAGCGTCTTGAGACTTGTACCCACATACGGGGGGCACATACGCATGTCGCTGCAATGTTATCCGTTTAGGCGCACGAATCTGCTCGCGGCCACGAAACAAACGCTCTGTACGGACCGTATTGAACATGTCAACGATGGGATCCAACGTAACGACGAATAAAACGATCGCAAGACCAAAGGGACTCATAAAGGGTACATAAAATTCTATACACAATTACTTACTAATGTAATTGTTACACAATGACAAATACTTAGGCGTGAGAATCAAAAAACAAAACCTGATCCTCGAACAATAATTTTATGTATAAAAAAAATAATGAAATAGTATAAATTAGGGACCACGGTACCGACGCCACTCGACCTAAAATATCAATAATAATGATAATAATGATAATACGAAGCGTATGTATTTTCTTAATTTATAACGGGGCAACGTATCGTTAGGGAGATAACGCCACGCAAAGGTACAGAAATAAACTAACAATAGATTTATAATAATAACAATCATAATATATGTAAAATTCAACAAACAAGAAGTGCGCCTTGGTCTCTGTGGTGCGAACATTATTGTCAATTTATTCAAATATTTAGAAAAACGCGCGTTCGACAGTTATGTTATGTTTCATTATTCGTCTGATATTCACAATGCACGCTTAGTCTAAAAGTATGGCGTTGAAGTGTACAATTATACTTTTACAGATAAAATATTATTATAAAAAAATAAAAGATGTTGGACGTACGGACAAAACATTAATGACGAATTATGTTTGTATTTTACGTATCTTTAATTGTATTTAAATATGATAGTTATGTCATCTATATACTTTCGTTTTAAATAATGAAATTCAAAACATTACTTACTGACGGTAGATCAAACAAGAGATTATGGTAAATTTGAAGAGAAAAAACAATGTATATATTTGAATATATAATTAATTGAAATTAATTGTATTTAAGATATTTTTAAAAGACGTTTTATAAACACTCAGAACAATATATAAAATAAACATACTCGTTTTTTAAATGACTTTTTGGAGCAGTGGAATTCAATGATACGAGTCAATTAAATCGTTTTAGACACTTATTAAAATCCCCCTTTTTTTTTTTTGAATTCTTATATACTAATGAAGCGTTTTTTTCTAAAAATTAATCTCACGAAAAAAGTATTTTTTTATGTTTTTATTTCGAGAAAGAATTCGGAACAACCGGTTAAACGAACTGCAGTAGGCGCCCGTCTAGAATTTCTCGAGAACGTCCGTGGGGTCGTAATGGAAGAGCGGGTTCACGTTTCTCGGGGGTTTGTGTGTATGCAATTACCCTTCATATTAAGAAACTGCAGCTGGAAACCACCGCCGTCACTCGATTTGGCCCGTGCCACTTTGGACCCATATTGTCGTATAATACACACTATGAAATTTAAAACAGTTTTAACGAGTTCGGCGTTTCCAAATGGCTTAACAGTTCATATCGAACTCGCGTCTTTTACAAATGCTAGAATTTGTTTTATTTTAGGTGTTTTTATTGTTTTAATTGATTCACTGCTCTAATATGTTTACAGTATGTAGAGTCATTCATTTTTTTGTACAATTTTTTACATGTGCAATAGCCGTCGGTTAAGATATTTGTTTTTTAAAACAATCGTTAATACTCAAATTAACAATATCGTAAAGTAACGAAATATTTGTTGACCATATTGATTATTGAATAATTAATTATTTTCTTATAGTAATAGAAGTTGTTAAAATCTGTATTTATTGATTATTATTACAGTAAATTCTAGTTATTGTAGAATTTTATTGATAACTATACCAAACTTGTGGTCAGGTTGTTGACTCCAAACGTAAATATCTTTAACTTGTGTGCCGTCCGTTATTCACTGATATTTTAAAAAAAATTTTCGTAATTGATGAAACCGTTAAAAATCATTTTGTTGGAAAGCCGTATAGGAAAACAATGATAACTGTTGAGTAAACGTTAGTGAATATTACATTCCGAGGTGGCCAATATTGTGTATTCAACGGTATATGTTTTTTTATTAAAGTCTAAGGCAAATTTCAAAACATTTATAGAAAAAAAACAAATGACAAACACATACATCGTACGATCTATTATATTTTCATTACCAAATATTTACTGTTTTAAATCGAGGGAAAAAAAAACAGCACGAAACAATAGATGTTCGTACATTACATGTATGTGTTTATGCGCGAATCGTGATGAAATCAATCGTTCGTGTAAACGAATTAGCGGAATAACGATAACCCGCCGTTCTTAACTATTCGAACGGCCGCGGTTCGCCTATACTGTACGTTTTTTCTCTCTCGTGTTCAAGGGTGCCGACGTCGTCGGCTGCTGTCCAATTAGACGTGTTCGCACATGCTCCCGCGACGCTGCACCGTATAGGCGCGTGCATGTGCATGTGCATGTGTATATATATATACGTATCGTAATGATTTTGCGATTTTCGGTAGTTGTTTACGAGAATAAGGAAAAAAATAAATAAAAATAAAAACACCACCCTCGAACAGAAGGGCTCGTGCTGGGCGCGCAAACACGGGAACCCGATCGAGTAACATTTGGCAAACTCGCGCGCGACCGTCACAGTAGCTGCTCGCCGCCGACGCCGCGGCAGCCATCCTCGGAAGAGCAGACGGCTCGCGCCCTCCCCGTCGTCCCGTCGACACCGCAGACCTTGCTAAGTACGCCGCGCGCGCGTGTTTATATATATATATATATATATATATGTGTATAGGTAAAACGTACGTCGTACGTGGGAGGAATTAAATTAAAACTTGTTAAAAGGGAGTTCGCAACAATCTGACGGGCAGATGGTGGTGTGGCTAAACAGGCCGCCGTAAGCCACGTGTTGCTGCAGAATATACCAACAACCCCCGGCGATTATATTGTACGCGCGCACATACTCATCTATGCGATACATATTATACTCGTACGATATGTTAACAATCCGCGGCTGTGCAGACCGTGTATGTCATATATATATATATATTGTACCGTTATATATCGCGAAGAGTAAAATTTACGTTATACGTATTGATACGTCTCGTTATCCCGCGCGCGTATTTAGAAAATCGAAATCCATTCTCGCACACACGTGTGTACGTCTTCGACGTGCAGGTAAACGATTGATGTATATGATGTATTTAAATATTAAACGACGCGTCCAAACCGCGAAAACGGCTGTAATCGAACACGTAACAGACGATATTATTGGAGAAAAAATTATTATTATTTGTGTGTATAATGAATTCTATGCGTACGCGTGCGCTGTAAATTTTGACGGTATTGTATACACACACGCACACACACACACATATATATATATTAGATGATATATGATATATATATACATACATGTGGACCCGAAGGGTTGAACCGTACCGTTAAGGTACGTGCCACAATAACGGCGGACAGATGCGAGACAAGAGAGATGCCGAGACACCAAATGGCACACGACCGCTGCAACCTGATACCGCTAGCACCGGGTGCTTTTGCTTTCGGTATATGTGTATTTATTATTATTATTATTATTATTTTTTTTATCCAAAACACCCGTTCTACGCGCTCGTGTGTGTGTGTGTGTATATACATATATGCGTGTACGTGTGTGTTTTTAAAGGTCTAGATCCGCCACCGTGTATATATACCTGCGCGTCCGTCCGCCCACCGAGCGCGGGCGCACGCCGTTTATTTGTATATTATTCATTTCGTCCCGTGACGACCCGTGCGAGATTGTGTTACATCGGCCACGCGGTGTTGTCCACTGGAATATGTTTTTAATAATAATAATAATAATGATAATAAATTTATGCACCATGTTGTTACTTATGGAATTTAGTTGAAGTTCGTCTGCTATCAGACGAACGCGTGGGGGATATACAACCATCGAGATGTAATTTGTTAAAATCTACCCGGGAAGAAGGGAGGGCATTTTACGTTCGTATTTATGCTGTATATTTGTATATTTATATATTAAACAGACGATGACAGCTCATGGGATTCCCAAGGAGTCGTCGGAGACGTTGTGAGTGGAGACCGCGGAAATGAAAATTCTAAATATTTTAAACGGCCTCCATAGTTCGGTTGTTTAATAGCTACTATAATTTAAACAAATTATGAGTACTAATAAAGTCAATTATTATTTATAAAAAATTGTAAAAAAAAAACGTGACAATTATCTAATATGCATTTTTTTTCTCGAAATAATGTGGTTTTTAAATTTTATTTGTGGAAACTTTTCTCGATAGTGCAGCACTTGCGTTCTACACTTGTCCCGATTTTTACACGCATACTTCCGGTAAAATTCGTGCACGGCCGAATACATTATTTTTATATGATTTTAGTACTTTTTCAGTAGTCTTAGTGCACGGGAAAAATACCGACAATTTGCGGACACATCCAATTAAAATCTATAAAGTATTTATTTTTACAATTATTTCCTCAGACTCGTTTAGTGTTTTTAAACAATTTTTTGACACCCAAAAATTCAGACCCAAGAGTAACCTTCCTTTTTTCCTCTTACTATAGTTAGGCTTGTATTCAACATATCGAAAAACTGCAGTGTTGGTCGTGTGTATACTGTTCATGTGAGTTATTTATTTAAAAATCGTTTCCGAAAAGTTGAATTCTTTACAGGATTAAACGCGATAACAATATATACAATAGTGCCTTTATATGTCATTAAATAATACATAATTCTGATTTGAAGGTAAAAACATCGAAACACGAATAGGTTTATTTAGCCTTTAATGGTGCTCGATTGTTGAATGTGTTTGACGCTTCAAGTAAAATTTATATTATATTTTGATTCAATTTTTACAGCTTCGGTACTCAATCCTAGTGTTTCGTTCTACCTTCATTCGTTTATAAGTGAACATTTTCTGCGCGTCAGTTACACTAGATGGCATCGATACGATTCACTCCATAATTTCATCATCTCGTTTACGTTTACGGTATAGCTTACATTTCTATTATTATTAATCGTCTCTAAGAGACCGGACATTTTTTTACGTATCCAGTGTCACGTTTGGCGTAACGTGAAGTTTTAGTTGACCCTCCCCCCCCGGCTAAAAAAAATATTAATGTTAAAAAAAAATTGAAATGGTTAACGTGTTAAAATATTTTGATTTTTTTTTGTCCGTTTTTCTCTATGTTACGCTTGTATTATACTAATTGAATATCGGCGCTAACGGGACTGTTGCGGGACAAATGGGGGCTAACTGGGAGCTGTTGCAAGCTGAGGTGTCTGGACCGGTAACAGGATGCTGGGCCACGTGTGTGCCCCGAGCGCATATATATTCTTTAAATATAGAAACACACGCGCGCGTGGCCCGGGGGGCAGATGCACGACCTTCCTTCTATGTATCGTCTCTCTCTCTCTCGTCGCCGCCGCCGCCGCTGCTACCGTCGCGGCAGATGTGGAGCAGTGCGCACAGGTCCTCGACGCGTGCAGATTCTTGTACGGGCGTGTGCGCGCGCTCTCGCCTCCGTCACACGACGACGACGACGACAACCCTCTTACGCGTATATACTTACCTATATAATATGCTCGCGTCTCTTCTCTTCCTGTGAGCCGCGCCGGTGACCATATGGCACAGCCCGAACACCTTAACCTGTACGCGTGTGTGCATTGTGTACATATTATACGTATATGTGAGTAATTGCTTCATTACCGGAGAGACGGTAATGAACGGTGTGTGTGTGTGTTTATATATTATTATTATTATTATTATTATTATTATTATTATTATTATTATTATTATTATTATTATTATTATTATATGTGGTAGTGGTGGAGGCAGTTGTCTTGAAAAAGTCGTCTACATGTGCGTACGCATCACAGGTAAATACACGCACGTTTAGACGATATATACATTGCATGTCGTGTGTACGTACGTTTTCGGGGCGGTTTACACACGAATATATGTATATATGTTTTGTTTATAGTATACATGTTATTGTAACAGCCCGATCGAAACTCTATAGGTTCCATTAGCTATAGTAAATGCCAAAGGTTGAAGGTGAAAACGTTTGTTTTTGTCGGGCTTTTTCTATACACGTTTAGTATAGCCTATAGAATTTACAATTGACGTTCATAAAAGTTGAACAAACTCATTAATAAAGGTGAAACAAAAAAGTGAAATTTGTTCGTTATTAATATAATTATACAATACAATTATATAATGAAAACAAATTATATTAATAACTTTTACTATTATAAAATAATAATTTATGGCACCTATACTACTTGTATAACACAATGTTTGATTGCCAAAATTCACGATTTCTGTCAAAACATTTTTTTTTTTCAATTGTATCTTAAAATATTTTAACTATCTGATAATTAAAGTTGACTTAGACCTTAACGCACATTTATTGGCTTGAACGGAAAAGATGATTTCAAAGTACATATTTTTTCACATAACATAAACTAATTTTGAGAAAGTAATTAACTTAGAATTTTAGCATTAGTGTCCAAATGATAAAACTTTTTACCGATGACTTTGACGGACATTTGAAATTTTTATTCTCGCGGTCTGTTCAACTATATTGCATGGGGAAAGTGTTTATATCAAATATCGGGTTCATATGTTTAGCCGTTTTTTTTTTCAATTGTTTTTAGTGATTCTTTCTGTTGACGTCAATTTTCATAGTATGTTCAGTTAGTCTTTCAGTTACTGTGGAAAAGTTGTGATAACGTAACGTTGTGGTAACATACCCTAGTGAACTACTACATGGATCATGGGTTTATTTAAAAATAACTTTAAATAATTTTATCAACTTAAATTGTGCAACTTATAGGGTAAAAAATTATTTTTTGTAAAAAAAAAAAAAAACAAGTGTTTCGCGCTTTATGTCAGTTGATTATATATAATATTAGAATTTACTAGTAAAACCTAAATTGTTGACAAGTTGTCCGGCTTTTACTGTAACACAAATATCGGCGACGTTCGGTTGGCGTGCTGCGTAGATATATATTATAATTGTATGTATATACGTATTGGTGTATAATATATTATAGAAAGACGTTTAATGAAATGTAAAAAAAAAAAAAAAAAATGGAACGAATTTGTAACGCCTTCGTATTTGTCGTTTTCCCTGTATAGTTCATTTTAACGGGGAGGGGTGTGGAAGAAAAAGGGTGTCTTTTCTCGTTTCGGGAATATAGAATTAGTTCGTGACGCTCGCAATAAATTATGGTGCGAAAAAGAACGGACTTTTTAATGGGGGACGCGTACCTTATATTGTGCATGGAGAAAAAAAAAAGTTTCTTCACCCACGGGACAAATATAAATTGGACGATTTATTTCTGGAAACGTGCGCACGTATCTTCGCGCGAGCAAGGGACGGAAAACGGGGTTAAACGCCTCGTTATTTATACACCGCCGAGGTGGAAACCGGTTCAATGGAACAAACGCCGTTGTTGTACACCACGCAGTCAACACGTTGGCCGTATATTGTATATGGGTGTGATATTGTTTGTTGCGCGGTGAAATAAATGTCTCTTGCCGTCCGTGCGTTGTCCGAGCGCGTCGCGTATGTATGTATAATGGCACGTGTAGCGAGAACGATGCATGTCGAAATCGTATGCAATTAAACGCGATGCGTGTCCGAACCGTATATAACGAGAAAAAGTGAAACAAAATGAGTAAAATGCTATGATGATTTGACGTGTACGCGGAACGTTCCTCGATGGGAATACGTGCGCGCGTACGAGGGTCGGAATCGCGTGCCAAATGTACGAGTGTAGTGCGCACGGTCACACGAATGAACGCGGTCTGCTCGTTTTCGTATACACGTGATATATCATCGATAAAAAGGGCATATCTAACGTACGGAAATCGGCGCTGTTTTGCCAGCACTCTATAATACTCGTACAGTTCGTGTACGATTGTCCTCAGACGTCTGAACGACTTTTTTTTAATGTTCCCTAGTCATGACCGTGCAATATACCGTTGGCAACAAAACGGAACGCCATAAAAATCGAATCATATTTTATTTGTTTGTTAAAATATATATGGTTTAATGTGTGTGTGCGTGTGTATATATATATGAGCATGGCGATGTTAATGCCCTGGAAAACAGATCCTTCTTACCCGAATAAACAACGTTTATCGAGTATTATTATTTACGTTCGTAAGGATTGAAATATGTGCATTTTATAACGCATCGAATTTTTTTTTTAAAGTTTTACTATTTAACATTATACGGTATATTATCTATACATACACGCGAATTGTCCACGACGACAATATCTTGTTAATCTTAACAGTTTATTTTCCTACAAAAGGTTTCGAATGGCACAATTTTTTTGCAGGTTAATGCGTTTCACGTTCTAACACGAGTTCATTCTATTTATTCATTTTCATAAATTACAAGAGGTACACGTATAATATATTTACACGATATGTTCTACTTAATATCTAGTCAAAACCCATTATAGTATCGTGTATCAAAAAGCGTCGTGCATCGAATCACTAATATTGCCTATTCAGTGCGCCTTATACGGTATGAATACAAGTTTAATGGCGTCTCGCCCGTTTTATGTACGAGTACGATATTCCGAGTTTCTTATTCATTTCTTTTTCTTTTTTTTAATAAAGGTTTCGTTTCGTTTTCGTATATGATTTTAAATGTTTGCAATTATCTTTTATGTTCCAATTATTATTGCAAAAAATATTTTAAACTGATGATTGCGTCGGTGCACAGCATGGGGCGACTCTTTTCTCCCAATCGTTACAATGTCAATACGTTATGATATTATTATCTGCGGTTATTCGTACGAACGTTATATTTTCATAAAGAAAAAAAACCAACTAATAATTGCGCCACGTGCTTGTAGTTTGTAGCAGCTCGATGTGCAGAGTATAATTCGATTCAGAGATTATTCTTCGACGATTATTTAATGTATATGATGTACATATATATAGCAGCTTCATCTGCACTTTTACAATTTATTATAATATATCACGGGATAAGTACGGTTTGAGCCCCCTACCTCCTTCTCGCCGCGTTCGGTTTCGTCCGGAGCGCCGGTCCGAAATCGTTTACTTACAAATATACGAAAGTCGTGCCAATGTATTGTTAAAAGCCGGCTAAAGCAATAAAACCGCATATACACTTTCGGAGACCGTTTCTTTTCGTTTTTATTTTTATTTTTTTGTCCGGCCTTTCCTCTCGCATACGCGTTTTGTAGCATCGTCCCGTCCGTTAAAGTTTTCTCTCGCTATATATACGTACATAACAAGGGAAATACGTACATGCGTATAGATTTGCGCGCGTCTATATACGATCGTTCGGATGGCGCCAACGTCTGTCCAGAACTATGAACCGTTTTCCGTTGGGTAAGGTTAGTATATCGTAGTAATGTTCTCGGATAATTCCTTTATAAAGTATCGTACAATACGGCCCATAAACAATATTCAGAGTTTCGTGGACGTTGCCGCAGACGCGTGGATTTGGACGTGTATAATATAATACATATCAAGCAACCACGTAAAACGCGGTATTATATTGACGCGCACGAATATAAAACATCTCCAACGTTTTGGTCGGTATCTATTTTCTTTTTTTCTTTTTTCGTTATTTTATCATATTTTCACACAGAATATATGCTATATAAAGTGAGCACCGTTGTAGTACCGTTAATTTTCAAAATGGCTTTGATGAGTTTCATGAAATGTGGTGGATACTTATAGTGTTTTGAGTGGAAAAAAAGCCATTTAGCTAGGTCTCAACTATGGAAAAATTCATTCAGGGGACGAAGTAGGACAAAAACGGATTTGAAGTATAGAAACATACTTCAAATTAATTATGATGTATTTTTCTGTGCCATTTAATAATTAAATCCTAGTCCTATTGAGTTCTATTTCGTTTAAGTAAACGAACGATTCAACGGCGAATAGTTTAGAATTCGATTTTACAAGCTCATGAAAAAACGTTTTAATTAAATCGGGAAATGTTCAGTCTCCTGGTACTTACAATAGGTCTACATGTTATCGCGTATATTGTTATACCTTTTCTATCGCAACTTGCCTGACAAGTTAATCGAAGGCAGCCATAAAAGTATATATATATTAGTAAAACGACCGTTTGTACATAGAGCCGCACCACCTCGGTATCCCTTTAGTTTTACACCGTTGAGCCGATAGCAATTTTACTGCCGTGGCCTTTAATACCCGTTATAATCCCTTTTGAATCTGATCTAATATATATATATTATGTATACACGCACAATACAGTGTACTATGTACATCGTGTATAGTCGCCGCCGACTTGTTGTCTTTAGCGCAACATTGAATTATTGATATTAGAATTAACGTTATATGTCGACATGTACTTATGTAATATAACCGATGCTTATCGAGTACCTTTGTGTAAAAATTACTCACGGAGACGTAGACAAGTGGCGCATAAACTTCTTTCCCTCTCCGGAAATTGTCACTTTAATCGAGTGTATGTGACACATATAATACAAGTACGTGTTATTAAGTGTCGCAATTCGGACACGTGGATTCTACACGCTGTTAACGTGGGAGAGCTCGTAAAGTTAAACGATACACATATATTTTTATTGTACTCGTCGTCGTTATACAGTGTTTATAACAATAGCAGAACTTTAACGTGGTATACGTTCTTAGTTTTGAGCGTACCGAAGAGAAAAAAAATCTTACTTTTAAACGTTATGTTTTGGACCGTGCAGTATGAGTTTTGTATTTCATATAATCGTTCCGTCGCATGTACAAATAGTGTATTTGTGTTGTTCGCGCGTGCGCTCAGTCGTTTTAACGATGCCGTTTGATACATACAGGTATATTTTATCGTGTTTTAGTATTCATATTTATATATTTTATTGTATTCGACGAAGTTTTATTGGAAAATTAATCATAATGAGTCTGATAATATACATATAGTTTGGTATTTTTTTTTAAAAATAATATTATTTCTAAACCGTGTTTGTGAATTATTTCATTGTACTTATAATTACTATATACGCATGTGCGCGTGTAATTGTTCGCGATAAATAATTAAATACAGCGACGTCACTTATAACAGAGAAGTATATTATGTTATAGCGTAAACATTTATGATAAGTATATATATATATATGTGTGTGTGTGTGTGTGTGTGTGTGTGTGTATACACATAGGTATAATAAAATTATTGGATTTGATAAAAACCGTATATTATACACACACGCGTGTAACGATTGTGCTTCCACGTAGTCGGTATATAATATTAATTTGCTTTGCTCCGACCACGAGTTCGCTCATACATGAAATTTCGTTATGTTTCAATAATCACACATGGTATCTTATTATAAACGACTACCGTGATATTATACGAGACTGCAGGCACGGTAATAATAATCGATGAAACTACTCACTAGAGTGAACACTGGTAGGTAGTAGTGGTGCTTAATAATATTGCCGCGCGCGTACGAGATTTGTATAATAGTCCAATTTCAGACGATGCGTGTCCTGGCAGACGATAGGAAAAAAAAAAGCAGATGCTGTGTCCGGATCATTAGATCGTGGACACGAAACGGTATATTATTGACATGGGGATTGAGCACGAACAAAATAATAACAATAATTCCGTAAAGATATTTCCACTTTTTCCATGTACTCGTATAATATATATTTATATATTGTTAATACTGTCAGTAGAATATTTTAATTTTACCATATTATTTGTGTGTATATATATATATATATATATATATATAGAGAGAGAGAGCTGTGGTGCAAAATTCTTCTTACACATTGTATATTGTTAATGGAAACACATTTTGGGTTTTTTTCCGTCTATATGAAAGGTGTCCCATGAGTTATCTCGCCGGGAATAATTTTTGTGGCCTAACAAAAAATGTTGACATTTTATTGTGAAATAAGGTATTTCACCTTTTTTTACCTTCTTTCTATTAGGTATAATTTGTGCGCTATATAATATATTGTGTATTATCGTTTTCGTGTATATATATATATATTGTTATGGTCGTTGACTTGTTGTAACATGTTTTTAAACACAATCCGATATCCAATAGATATCGAATAATCCGGATGAATACAGCTCAGTAGTATAATTTATTTTCAATCGTATTATCATTCATTTTGGAACATTTAATTCGTCTTTTCAGTTAGTTTTTTATTTTTTTTATTTTTTACTTGTGTCATTATAATAGATGGATATTATTATATATTGTGTTGTATATATATTTTTTTGCAAATAGTTCCATCGCCAGTATATATACACCGCATGTCATTAGGGATGAATGTGGTGGTCAAGCTGTGAAGGAAGGTTTCTTTTTTGTACAGTACCCGCAAACTATATGGTCTTGGGTCGAATGTTTGTTCAGTGGTTTTATTTTTTTATTTTTTTTATTAGATCACGTAAACCCGCGTGGTGGGATGTCAAAATGCGCAGAATGTTAGGAAAAATATTTAGGAAAAAATGAAATCAGTTCAGTTTTCGATTAACGACAGTTACGGATGTCTCTCGATGTATGACGCGCGTATTTTTCTTGTGGTTTTCAAACGTAACTACAATTGTGTACGTGTAATGTGCGACATTGGATTTCTTGACGGATGAAATGTACATTAATTTTAAGCTCGTGGTTATCGATAAAAAAGGTGATCAAAATTAATTTATCATAAAAACTGCACGTGTACTTGGTTTTTATTTTTATGTAACGAAATAATCGTTTCCTTTTGTAGAAGCTGTTATAGTCATAATTATATGTCAGTTTTAAAACGTACATAAAATATAATTGATTATTATTATTATAGACGACTTTAGACCGGTATGTACAAAGTATCAAATTATACTTATTATTAAGCCAAAAAGGATTTCTCTTTCGCAGTGAAAGTATCGTGCCGAGTAATTACCGTTTTGTAATTTTTTAATGCTTATACATGTACGTCTGCAAGTTTGATCGTATAGCGTCCTGTTTTTTTAGCTTATCCGTTACGTAATATATACGTTTTAAATATTATATTCCTCTAAAATCTTAAACGTTTTCAAAAAATAGAAAAAAAATAGTGTTTATCAATACGCGTTGCTGTATTTATATGTTATTGTGCAAACATAATTACCGTGTGCATATGCCGGTATGGAAAGGCGCGAGTGGCGACGGGATAAAAATCGTAAACGGTCGTCACCCGTCCAGCTGCGGATTGTCACTGTTCATAAAACGTTTGACGCGAGATTATCTCGTCATTACTGGATCTAAACAAGTTGATCGCCCACCGTCGCCGTCGGCGCAGTCGATCCTAATCGAATTCCGTATTTAATTTTTACACGTTTCTTTTAGTGCCGTTCCGTGTTATTTTTGTTTGTTCGTTATAATCCGATTTAAAAAACGTTTTCGAGTAACTATTTCGTTATTACACAGACGCACGCGCGTACACGACGACAACGGCGGGGGACGTTAGATTATATTTTCAGTAAATTTCGATACACGACCGATCGCCGTTCAATACATGCCTTAACAACGCGCAGTGTTAGATTTATCGCCGTACACGAAACGATGTTATCGCGTTGTATTTTACAAACGTCCGTCGCGGTGTGTTCATACGCGAGTGTGTGTTTGCGTGTTTTGCAGGCCGGACAGGTTAGGATACTTGGGCGTTTTGGTTTTTTGGTCAGCTGGAAAAGTCAAAAAAATTAACGCGCCAAAGAGAGGAGCAGCTCGGTTTCACCTAATCGCGAATAAGACAACAACGACAAACGTGATAAGACCGCCCGGCGTGTTGTGTGCCACGGTCTCCGACACCGTATTGATAAATGTATCGAGCGAGTGATTTTCAAAGCAAATATTTGAAAACAAAAAAAATGAAAAACATCGACGTCCGACATGATAGTGTTATCGACGCGATCGATTCCGATTCCGCACGCTGTTCTCCATCAACCCGGGAGGAAACACGGGCGTTGAAAAAATAAATTTTAATTTTTTTTATTTTTTCCCCAAAAAAAAAAGTAGGCACGGCCCCGCGACGCGGCTCGTGACGGTCTCGGGCACGGTCGTCGGCGGTCGGCGAGCCGGTTGGCCCGTCGGCGGCACTGTCCTTCCTGCACACGTCTATACACACGCGCGCGCACGCACGTCAGTCGAAGGTTCGTTGCTCGCCCGGCGTTGTTCGTCGTCGTCCGTCGTCGTGTTTTTACGCTCGCGCCGCTCTTTCCGTCGTGTTTTTTTTCAAACGATCGTCCATTTGATCCTATCTGGTTCGGGTGTCGTCGCGGTGTTGTGTTCACATATATTCGTTATATTCGTTACACATAACGTTCGTCGTATCGAAAGTCTGTTATCGCGCGCGATCGTCCGTACACGTATACGAGCGCGCACGCACACACAAGCACACGCACGTGCGTCGCCGGTAACGTGTCGCGTCCGTTCCATGTGCGCGCGCGCGCGATAAATTCGAATCGTAAACATCGTTATCGATCTGCACCGTGTTTCGGCGGTCTTGCCGTTATCGGCGAAGAAAAAACCCAACCGCCGCAGATAAGTTCCGAAACGAGTTATTTTCGAAAACGTCGCGCACGTCGTCCAAAAAAGAAAAACGCGACGACGACGACGACGCTCAGTGTCGCACGCGCAGCGGTCGGTGGACGCGGTCCGTCGTGCGTTTTTAAATTCTTTTTTTAATGATCGGCAAAACGCGAATTTTCAACACGCCCTTTGCCGACGGTTCGTTTTTCGTTTCGAGACGGAACTAATCGGGCTCGTTCTCGCGTTCGTCTCGCCGCCCGTCTCTTTCGAGACCGTCGCAACAGAATACGACAGCGTGCGATCTCCAACACAATTGTTTGTAGACAACGGCGCGTTCGAAGTGCCGCGTAGATATGTGGCGGCGTCGTGAGATGCGCGCGTTCGTCCGGCTCATAACGAGGTAAAAATAACGTTACGCCTGAAACGATGTCAGCAGCGGCGGCGGCGGCGGCAGCAGCAGCAACAGCAACAGCAACGGCAGCAGCATCAGCAGCAGCATCAGCAGCAGCGCACGTTATCGCGATCGTCACCTGTACGGGACTCGGTTCCTGTTGAAGGTAAAACGCGAAAAGGACAGCGGAGACATTCGTCATCCGGGAAAGTCGCGTCCGGTCACGACACGAGATTTCGAACGACAACGACGACGACGACGAGGACGACGACGAAGACGACGAAGACGACCATGATAATGACGGTGACAGTGGTGTGCGAAAACGAGACGGACTGTTGTAGTAACGGTATGCCGCAAGGTTCCTGTTGGTCGACGGTGTTTTCCGGACAGTATTTATTCCTCGCCAGGCATACAGGTAAAAAAAAAATCGCACACATCATCGCACCGTTGCACTATAGAATATTATTATTATACGTTAATTTGATAAGCACGTACCTACGCCGCCGCGAGTTTAAATTAATTGGCACGAGAGTGGGAGATTGTGTATTAGGTGTACGCGACCCGGTGGTATACCTAATAATAAGCGCGTGACCTAACGTTTGCGTGAATTTAATTTGCGTCCGTTTTTGTGATGAGTTATTTTTTTCATTTTTTATTTTTTTCCTTCGTGTACGCTCGTATAAAAATCGCGATTTTACCGGCAAAATCAACAGCGTGCATCAGTGTTTTCGTCCGAAACACCGTGTCGCTCACGTATACACAATGATTATTGTTGTCGTTAAAATTCGAAAATCTCGTCGGTTTTTTTTTTGTTTGTTTGTTTTTCGTGGTATTTTATCGGACGGGGTTTTCCCGAACAGAATATAATAAAAGAATCGAATAATGTTTTCTTGGCGGCGTAACGTTGAAACGATTCGTTTTACACACACACACACACGCACACAAAAACTTTATTATTATTTCCTCGTCTGACAATTAAAATAATTATTCAACAATGCATAAAATCTTTAAACTCGTTTTTCTCAAAGCGTGATTTCCCTCCCCCTCCCCCCTAACGGTCTAACCCCGCGAGTCACGAGACCGCACTATAATTATGTTTTGACGGTGGTAACGATATATTCGGTATACCGGGTCGCCGTCGTCCGCTGCCGCGGTTAGGTGGTCAATACACTACTACTACTACTACTACTACTACTACTACTTACCGCGTATGCGTATTGCGTGTGGTAATACGGAGAGAGAGTAACGGGGCGCGCGCGCGATGCTGTGCCGCCGCGTCAATGGGGCCCGAGAAACAATAACGTCAACGGAAAACAACGGGCGAACCGCCGAAAATCGGACGACGACGACGACTTCAATGCGAACGGGGTCCCCCCCCCCCGGGCTAATTTCGGACCGGAAATTTCGCGTACGTCTATAGAACGGACGGGAGGAGGGTTTTTTATTTGTCTTTGCCGTTGAAGGGCCTAAAACAATAACCCGTTTACTGGGGGTAATATTTTTTTTTTTACGTACAAAAATATCCCGACGTTTCAAACACGAGATTCGCCGTTAACGCGCACCGCCGCCGGTTTCCGCATTGCTAGACGTTTCATTATGTTCGCGCACTCCTCGAAATCGGATCTATATTGAATTCATATCTCGACTTAATTATGGAACGTTATATATAAACAGAAGCGCGCGTGTGTAATCGGTACGTTGAAAACGTCTGCGACGTGTATAATTTTCACGTACCGCGGTTGTGTTTTATACCACACACATACACACGCGCGTATACGAACGATTGCTAACGATTTGAATGGAAAATTCGTATTTGTTTCGTGCGTCTCACTCACGTGTCGCGCGCCTGCAGTATTGCGTGAAATCCTGAATATTTGTATATACAAACGATGTTATTGGATGTCCGAAAATCATGGAATTTGTAGTATTTTTGTTTCTTCTGGTTTTAGAAAGTTTCCCGTTGAATAATTCGAACGACGTAATTCGTTTTACGGAAACCTCAATGCGTATCGCGTATTTACAACAAACGCTTGGTTTAATCTCTTCAAAATGTTCGATAAACGTTATTTATTCGTACATAATAATAATATGGACAATGGTTATACGCATCTTTTGTCGTGCTGCGTTTGAATGGACACGTTTCTATCGGATGAAATGGTCCGATAATAAACAATATTGGCGATGCGTATTGTTGGTACGGTCAACGGCAACAAAAAAGAAACCGAGAGTTACCAGTAAACCGATTATCCTCATTATTTACAAATTAATTTCGTCGGCCTTATGGTATGATACTATGTTTTTTTCCAATACCGTTTCATATCGACCCGACGTGCTGCGACGTGTTCGGTTACGACTGACGCGACGATAATGTAAAATAAACGTGGATTTTTATTGTTTTGTTCCGGCCGTCGTGATTCATCGTGTCGAGATCGTCATTGTCACTGTACTCGCGTTTTATGTCGAGTATCCGGCGCACACGAAATGTTTTGACAATGAGAGCTTCGTGCGCAATCGGCTGAGCACGTACCGTTTGCGATTTCCGATAATGAACACGACGACGACGACGACGACGCAACGTATTCGACAATTTGATGTTTTCTGTGCCGTTTAGACTTGTTCCCCTCGTCAGCAGTGCCCGCGACACGCGCGTCTTGTTCTCGTAAAACGTGGTCCAAACCAGCGTGTGCTAAACGATCGAATTGTTTTTTCGTTTGCATTCTGACGATCGGGTGAAGTCGGTTATAAAAAAAAGAGAGCGGGGGAGAAAATGGCAACGTAATATTGTTGTTTTGGAATGGACACGGCGATTAAATGGGAAATTCTGTCGAAGGAAGACTCTCCTCGGCGGAACGGGTTCAAGGTCAACGGACCTCCAACGCAGCCAGCCAATCAATGGTGCGACCGAGAGAGGAGTTATTAGTTCTCGTTTACGACACGATGTTTCCGTACCGGTGCGTTGTTACGAGAAGTGTATTTGTTATCGACGTGTACGAGCGCACGTGCGCCAAACGAACGCGCGTCGTTTCAAAATCAACAAATACCTAACGACAGGATTTTCTCGAAAAAGACTGTTGACCTCGTGTATTTTTTCGGCGATAAAAAAAAGAAAAAATCGGTCCTTTTTGTTTTATCATTGTCGTCGGATATATATATATGCGTTCTCTCCGCGGTCTCTCGTTCGCCGTTTCTGTAGTTGAAACGTACACAGAGTGTGTGTGTGTGTGTGTGTGTGTGTGTGTGTGTGTGTGTGTGGCGGGGAGGAGAGGAACCGCGTCGTCGACGACGATGACAGCGAGCGGGTCCATCGGCGACAGCGTCACGGATGGAAGACCGAAAATAAATAAATATAAAGAAAAAAAAAATAATAATGTTTATTGTATGTATATAGATCCGTATTATTATTATTAAAAAAAGAAATACGACTGCGACAAAAACGTCGCGCGGGCAAAAGATTATACGAATTCGTCGTCGTCGTCGTATTTATATATATATATATATTGTCAACCGGACCGTGTCCGCGTCACGACGATCTCCGAGTGTCGGACCTCTCTCTGACCGGCTCGGTTCGTTTTGTCGGAGACGTCCCCGCGAAATCCGCCAAAACGTAATTCGTCGAGCGTCGTTCGTTTGGGCGCGTTCGCGCGGGGCGGACGCGTCCGTCGGGTGTCGGTGTGCGGCGTTCGTTGCACCTTTGGCCAGGGTCAATTAACCTTACTTTCCTCGGTCACGTGTATATATATGTATTTAATTTCCCACGCAAGACAGCTGTCGTCCGCGTCACCATTTTTCATCTTCGATATTATTTGTGTGCGCGTGTGCGCGTCGTACACACACACACACACACGTATATATATATAATACGCGTATACGTGTAGGCAGTGTGGTGTTTTATTATAACCGCGTTATTTTTTACGTGCAACGAATCCGTACAAAAAAACCGGCAGACCGGCCGCCGTGGGGTAGGAAAAAAAACAAAAAAAAAAAAACGACGGCAAAACAAAAGGAAGTCGACTTTGGTGTTTTTTTTTTTTTTTTTTTTTCAATACGCGTGTCGCGCGCGCCACCCTCGCGTACGTGTACCTACCCCTCGTCGTCGACACGTCATCTCGTGTCCTGTAATCCTCGAGTCTTATTATTTATTATGTTTTCGTCGTTTCCCGCCTTTCTTCGCGTTGCGAAATCGGCGATCAGACGCGTTTTGCGTTTCGCAACCCCCCCCCGTCTACTGAAATTCGCTGTTCCCGGTTTTAAACCGTCGAGATTCGCTCGTGCCGAGTTCGCGAACGAGTACGGTCGTCAAGTATTGTGTTTTATGTTGGGCGCTATAACTCGTATCGTGTACGGGACATTACGGAATCGATAAAAAAACGTTTTTGTTGTATTTTTTGCGAATCGCGTTTGTAAAATGTCAAGAGAAAAAAAATGAAAATGAAAAACGGTCGTCGTCTTGTGACTTATGTTGGAAACGTTGACGTGTCGTGGGTGGGGGTGGGAGGGTAGTCCCGACAGTCGTCACGCGATGATATGTGTACGTGTTGGACGTGTCTTTCGGTTTTTACAACGTGTGTCGCGAATTGTACTCTATCCTTTGTCGGCGGGATAATTTTTTTAAGGATTCAAAGACGTGATATCGTGACGTCGGGGTGGGCCCCGGGTAGAGAGACCCTTTCGACTGGGGATCGCCCTCGCCGCCCGCCTCGTTTTTTTTTTTTTTGTTTGTTTTCGCGGCGCGAAGACCGTACCTGACCTCGTCGTGACCCGATTGTAATCACGTGCTGCTTCCTGACCGTCCGCCTCGTCTGCCGATTGCGCGCGCGCTTTGCGGGCGCAGGCGGGGAGACGAACAATACAACGTGGATATTATTTGTGGTCGTCGCGTTTTACCACGTTTTCGATTCGACGGCACAGAAAACGCACGAAAGACAAAACGAGACGAGAACCGTCCCGCTCGTCCACCCGCGGTGCGCGACGCGACGCGTAGAAATGCGTATCGATGATGTTGTTGCCGGCCGACGGTTAGGCGTATAAATTATAATTTAATATTGCTCACTACAAACTGTGATAATCGTTTACGAGCGTGACGTGTCCGATAAAAACCCGATGTTTAACGTTGCGTTGTTGTTGTACGTAGTGTACGCTTTCACCGACAATGAGCACGAAAAAGGAAGTGTGGTGTAATCCATAGGGACGCGCGGCGGGCACCTCCAATTATCTCCTCCGTTCGGTTAATTCGACGTCATTTTATTTTTTTTTTAAAAAACATCGCCGGCGGCCGATACACTGGATGTTACACAGTGTTACAATGTTCACCGCGTGTCGCTTTCCCCCCTTCAGCTCCCCCTAACCTCGTTGTGTTTTCGCGTACATGCATTCGAGAATGTTAATAACGCCGAGGACACGAGAGGGATATCGTAAAACGCCAAGTTAAAACGGCTTCGGGAAACATTGGGGCGTACGTTCGCAGAAGGATTTATTGATGAAAATGTTCGGACCATTACGGGTGGCGTACGGACGTGGCGGAGAAGGTAACATCTCTACGGAAAAGTCCGTATGAAAAGAGAACATGGGATGGTCATTGAAGGATAGAACTGCGCGGGAAGATACAAAACGGATCGTGAAAGATCAAGAACGCGATTCGCATTTACAATCGAAAAGAAAAATGTACGTAAGAAACGAACGGGTCGATAACAGTGCAGAGACATACTCGTACACCCGAGTGGAACAAGTGTACGCACCGACGAGGTGTCGGTTTATCATGACTTTACCGCCGATTTTTTTTTAGTACAATATATAACGTACGCTTCACCCGGAACGTGGTCGTCTAAACGTTTGTCCGTATTTATAGATTAGATAAAAAAAAAAATAATAATCATACGATTATTCACAACGGAGAATCTGCATAAACGTTGAAAACACTAGGACTGACGCCGGCCGCGGTTGTCGGTCGAATATTTACCGGAACTCGTGCGGGATTCTAGTGCGACAAGCGTCTCCGGGCTATGCGTTTTATCGAGCCTATACGATTGATTAGATCAAAACTCTCGTGCTGTTTTCCGACACCCTAAACTGCTGCACGGGTTCTCCTCCTCTGCCTCTGACACCATGATGTCGCTGCGATTAGTTCTATCGTAATATCATGTACGCGTTGCACGTATGTGTTTCGGGCAACGAATTCAACGCGTTTGTGTGTTTTTGTTTTGCTCTCAGGTCGAAGACGCGCCGCGGAACCCGGAGATGCAGTGAGGCGGCAAGGCGGCGGCAGGTCGTCACAAAGCCTGCACCGCGCCGCCACGTTCACCATGTTCAATTTCCTCCTGCTAGTCACTGTATGCTTTTCGTCAACCACACGTGAGTACCCTTCATTTTCGTTTGCTATACATACCGTAAGGACTACAGGGCATAACTCCGACGGGACCGAGTTCAAACAAGTGTCATCGAGACACTTTAGAACCACCTGCGCGCGACGAACGAAAGATACGATTTTCTAGCGAAATTGACGTTAAAATTTAATCCGTTTTTTATTTTGAATTTCGACGTGATCTTGTTATGGTACACACCGACATCACTGTTATTTATACCGCACGTTTAATTGTTATTCGTATAATTATTACTAAAAACGAATCGGAAAAGGGGGACGTGTCCGAGTGTGAAACAGTCGGCCTTCTCCGTGTTCTTCCGCTGTCTTTCGAGAGATAACATGTTTTTATGCGCATGACTGATACTCGCAAATTATCGAAAATAAAATATTGTATTGTTACTGCAGATAGGTTCATTCGTTCGTCCGTCTTTAAGCAATTGAAATTGACGCAAACGAGTTCAGTTTCGAGGTAAAATATACATTTCGAGACATATACATATATAATAGTAGTGTTGGGTGACAACGCCCTCGCGAGCTGTATGGAATTTTGTTCGGGGTTGTTGCACGTAGCGGGTATAGTTAGTGCGATTATCGTGGCGTTTTCGTTTCGCGGCTGTTCCACGTCTCCATACTCGATAGTCTTTGGAAAGTGATGCAATATAGAGTTCCGACGGACACGACTACATCGATCTGGTCACGTCTCCCGGCGTTCGCCGACAGTTAGGTCCCCGAAATTTTCGCCGAGCTCCCGGGGAGTTTCGAGACGGACGGGAAAGTGGAACGTCCGTGAACGCCGCGGATCGGCTCGCCGCAAGAACGGCGGAAAACGACGTTCGCGTGCGTGTTTATAAATAAACGCGCCGCGGTCGCGAATTCTGTCGACGCGCGGCGACAATATGACGTGTGATGTACGGCCGTCGTGGGTTACGCGGCGAGCGGTTGCGGTAGGGCGAGCGGCGGGCGCGGCGCGACGCGCGAGGAAATCGGAAACGGCGGCGCGACGATGTGGGCTAAAAAAGTTGGCGGCCGCGTGGGCCAGACGCGGCGGCGTTGTCGGTGGCGCGGGCGCGCGCGCGCGCGTGTGTACACGCGTGGAAGGCCGCCGGGCACTAGACGTCGCGGTATGTTGACACGCTGCCAGAGTGCCGGCGTCTGGGCATGTTTCCGGTCGCCCGAAGTTTCTATAAGCGGTGCTGTGCCGAAAACCGTCTCCGGCCGTCGGGCGGTGTCTCGGCGGCGCGACGAATTCACGTTGCCGATGTATAACGGGGTCCGCCGTCTCGGGCGTTAGTTAATTGTTCCGATCGCCGTTATGGAAACGTCGCACGTGTTTGTGGCGGATTCGGCGACGACGTGTGTTCCGACGAGAGAGGCAACGCGTGACATTAGCCACGAGACGCCGGCCGAACCCAGTTTTCGGTGTTCGCCGTGTTGGACGTTGTCCGGTATACATGATTATTTATATCAAATACGTGTTCGTTACTTGCGCGTCCGTCGGATACAATATCATAATAATATCCCAAAGTCGTGGTTTTTATTACTATTGTTGTTGTTGTCGTTGTTGTTGTTACGACGCGTGCATTTCGTATAATATATACGCGTTTTCGGGTTTCGTCGGGCAGACGACGACTGCGTCGAGAGAGATCCCTCTCTAAACCGCGCCGCGCGCACACACACACATATATCAGAGGCGTGTTAATCGAAATCGGATTATTAATTGCCCATTTCGGAGGTGACACACGGTCGTCTTTGTACGTATACGTGTATAACCGCCGCGGTGGTCCTCTCGACGGCGGCGCTAATAAAGATTCTTCGGGGTGTGCGCGCGCCGTGTATTATAACAACGATACGATTATCTAAACGCGCGCGCGCGCGTATGGCGTCATTAGCGGTCTGGACGAGATACCGATCTACGACGCGGTGATCTACACGCAACGAAATCCTGTTGCAGCGCCGTACGGGTAGCGTCGCGTCGCGGCGTCGCAGTGATCGATTTCCATTTTATTTTTTATCGCTCCGCTGCCGATTAAATCGCCGATCCCGGCCGCGCGACGACCACCCCTAACTGGACTGGGCGACCGATCCTGACGGTTACGACACGCGTTTCGATCGATTCGCCTTCTGTGTGTGTGTGTGTGTGGGGTTTAGGTGACGCGCGGCCAGCAACCGTTTTCGGATTTTCGTTTTCCGTCCGCAGACGCCAGCGGTACTATTTTTTAAATTTTTTCTACCAAACCAGAGGAACGCGGCGGACGGCATTCGCTTTTCTCACTATTTGTCGGTCCGTAAACGCGACCGTCGGCCTACACTTTGAATTCCAGATAACACTCTCCACGGTCATTTACCTTATTTTCCACGCTCGAATTTTCGGCATGACTTTCCGTGTACCTCTACACCGTTTAGAAAAATGTGTTCAGGAGCACCCCTATTCTCAACCCCACCGGTGATAAACGCGGTTTTGATTTCAACCGGAACAACGTTGTGCACGTCGCGTTAATATTCATTTCCGCGGTACTCGCAATCTCTGACATCCATACAGCTCTTCGTTTTACCCATGTCGTTTGTTATTATTTGTTTTAACGTCACGTATAATACACGCTACGTCGCGGAGGTTACGGAGGGATCGATCGAATTTCTCTCGGATCTCACGTTCGGCGATTCACGCGTCGTATTACGATATTGTGTGCACGAGGAGCAGACGACACGCCGAGGAAAGCTTGGCTTTTAAAACACATTTCACTCACGTCAGTCACGTGTATTGATAACACATACTATGTATTATGACAGCGTTTCGATCTTATGATTGATACGTATATAATATATAGCACACATTTATCGTATTATACATTATTCATTTGTATATATATATATATGTCACGTATATGTGTATAACATTTATTTAAAACATGTGCATTACACTATACGGAGGAGTCAAAATCAGAGTATTTTTTTTTAAACGTTCTCCCTCCACTATCCATTTCTTCACTCTGGTCGCGTACGGTTTTGACAGGGGGACACGGACACCGATCGTATATTATAACATGTATACGTGTAAAATAACGACACTAGTCGAGTTTGTATATGTGTATATATAAAGAGAGAGGCAAGGACCAGTTTCGCCAACGCGGCATATCCGATCGCGTTCGTCCTACGTGCCGACCGACTCCTACTCGACTCCTCTCGTCGTTCGTATATATTATACACGTATAAAATACCTTCCGACTTAGGCGCCACCGTGTGTGTGTGTTAACGTTTTTTCGACACGCGATCATTTCGACTCGTGTGAAGGTCCGGGAACAGATCATACTTGCAAATGTAACGCGAATCATATAATGTGTGTGTGTATATATATAGGATTAAAACAGAAAATAGAGAGAGAGAGAGAGAGACAGAAGCTATTGTAGGTGTTTTTAAACAGGGCTTTCACTAATGTTCTAAGTAGACGTTTTTTTTTGGAAAATATGATATTAGGATATTACTTATCCCAACCATCGGAAATCTGTAGAATGAACATTTCCCTCCCTCATTGTACACATACGATATGTACGAAATACCTGCGGTAACAACACTGACGAATATCTAACAGACTTACTTAATAATACTGTATCGCTCTTAACTCTTAAGTACCTCCTAAACGCATGCGTCTTTAGTAATCTCTTAACGTGTCCGCGATAATTGGGTACACAATATATAATAAGCATTTCACCACAAGTATTTGGTCGGTTTTCTAATATAAGTATGTGTCTATATCATAGTAAAAAAGAAAACGCATTAATGCGAAAACCGCAGCATATACACACGCACACACACACACATATATGTATATGTAGTACTAACAAATAATGTCAATTGAAAAATAACCATAAAGAGGATACTTAAGGCGATATATATATTATATGGCTCGTAACAATAAACGTAAAATATGCGTCTTTTGTATGCAATATTTTTTTTTCTCTTCATTGTAATCGCCGTCGTCGTAAACGTCTTATTTTCGTCGGGCTATTTTTTAAATCGTCTAAAACGTTAACAAAAGCCCGAAGAGTACCCATATAATATACGTAAAAATGTGAAGGAATTCGGGAAATCGACCGACTACCTGTTTTCGCAAACATCTCGTTTGAATGCTATGCGTGTGTTTAAAAGAAAAAGAAAAAAAATGTCAAACATTATTTAATTTTTACGGTGGTTTATTATTATTTATCGAATGTTCACACACATATACGTGTAGGTTTTTGGATAGTAAAAATTTTTTTTCCTCGTATATAACAGTATGATGCACAGTGTGTGTGTGTATATATATATATATATTATGAATATTGCTCGCGCTGTACACCGCGTTTCTTGACAAAATATTGTTTTCGGAAAATTCACAATTGAAAAAAGGGAGAAAAAAACCATTTGGAATTATCAGACTGAATGTCATTTTTTTTCGTTTTCACACGATTTCACGAGGTTTTTTTTAATAGTCACGGTGAATCTATTCATAAATCAATACATGTACTCCGAATCTTCCAGAAAGACAAAAAACTATTTGGTTAACTGTAAATTGTGTGTTTTTCGAAATCAATTTTGCGATCAAACGGTCTTACGCAGAGACCACCAATACAGTTTATATTCAGAAAAAAATGTTTCTTGATGTACGAATATTAATTGCGCGGCATAATATTTGAAATATTTAAACGAGTTTCTACGGTTTGAGAAAAGAAAAAAAAATGTTGTATCGACATTGTTGTCTCGGTATAGAGGAGAACTCTTTGATCGCTGTCCCCGATTTGTTGTTCCTGTTCAAAAAAAAAAAAAAAAAAAATCACGTATTAATTCCAGAAATCTTCACCTAACGACGACGGTGTCTTTGGTCCGAACCTAACGTCCGACGACGGGCAAACGGAAAAACTCAAATTCGTTGTCGAAACGTTACGTCACCGGGGACCTTATGGGGTCAAAACGACGAACGGTCGTGTGCATCGGCGTGTGTGTCGGTCCTCGTAAATCCGATCAGAAAAATAAATAATAACCCCCCTCCCACCCACGGCCCGGTACAACGTACGCGGCTAATTCCGTCGACGACGACGACACGTTTCGTGCGAATACGCGTTTGTGCGCATACCGTTTAACCGTTTCGTGCGAACCCGACCGAATGGGATTACGCGGCGGCGGCCACACACGCTCGCGCGCCGGATCGGATTAAAACCGCGGATTTCGTCGGCGTGGTCTCGAGTGCCGCGCATTGTCAACACACCACAGCTGCCGGCCGGCCGAAAGGATTGCCGAAACCCGTCCGCCGAAAATCCGTCGGCCCGTCGCGAAAACACGTTCCCGCACTGTACGTCGCAGTTATCGTTTTCGAAACACAACAACGGATCCGGACCGTCTGTGGACCGCCGTCAGACGACTGCCCCCGGCGGAACCGATAAAGAAATAACGACGTACAGCGGCGGTCAGGTATAAACCGCGGGTACTTAGGGGCATGCGCGCGCGCGTGTAAAATACGAGCGTAAAGACTCACACGACGCCGTTCGGGTCCCGCGTCGTCCTTGTGGCGGCGCTACGTAACCGTCGTCATCATTAACCGACGGCCAAAGCTACGCACGGCGGTTGTCGTCGTAACCTGTCAAACGCCACCGCGGCGTTCCCACCGACCGACCGGTCCGGTCCGGTCCGGAGACGGGGGAGATGATGCCTTTTTTTTTTTTCGGGGACGACAATCGCGTACGAGACCTCACACGGAATAATCGTATAACCCGTTTGACCCCCGGACGCCCGTAAAAAACTCTCCTCCCCCCCCCCCTAACCCACCGTCGCCCGTACACTGTATATCGATTAGATTCCCGACGATTATTATTACACCGTTATTATCGTATATTATTGTCCGTGCGCGCCCGCGTGTGTACACCGCGTGTAACCGCGTTTCATGTCGAAAACGATAACAAAGAAAACGGTTTAATAAATTGGGAAAAAAAAAAATTACGTGAAACGGAGAACTTGAAAAACACGAAGAAATCTGTCGACAATAAAAAAAAACCCCGACTAAAATTTGAATACGTACATTTTATTACGTTTTTTTTTTCCGCCCGTTTTCCGTAGTTTTTCCTCGTGTCACGAGAGAAACAATTTTACTAATCGAAAAACGCGTGTCTCGTCGCGTGCGGTGCGGTACCGGGATTTGTCATTTATATGCGTTTTAAATCGGTCGCGTTCTTCAACACGTTCTTCCGGCTATCTGAAGTTTATTTTTTTATTTTTTTATTTTTGTATACGCTATAGCAATATGAAAAAAAAATGCGTGTAATATCGATTTAAAATCAGTTTTGTGGCTAGACCGTTTTTCCCCGCGAGGCGGAGGTCTCTAGCCGGCCGGGGAGCTAGAATAGCCGGGAGCGGTGTAAGCGTCGGGTCGACCAATTAACTTAAAACCTAGTTGGTGTCATGGGAACGGCTTGCCGCTCCGGAGACAGTGCGCCGCAATGTTGAGGTGCCTACCTCGGATGCAACGTGTGGTGGCTGTGGGACAGGCGCTCAGATAGTGAAAAGCCACGAGACCCAGCGGGAGAAGATAGAGGAACCCCCACAAGGCACTTAAACGAGTCGTGCCTACTTTCCGAGAGGGTACGGGTCGATGGCTCGGTGCTGTTGGTCCACAGATGACACGGGTCCTGCTCTGCCGCACCTCTTGAGTAGCGCCTCGCGCCAACAGAAGGTGCGGTGCGGCCAAACAAATCCGGAACGTACTGTGCACATTTCAATTAATATTCTTGACTGTAAATCATTTGGAATGACGTAAAGGCCGAACGTCTGTATTTTTCGATTTGTCCGATAACAGCCGGAGGGTTATTTGGGGGTTATGGTGGATGGGATCGGGGAACGAAAAATTTGGACCGGGTACCCGCCCCGTCCCGTTCCAGAGCCATACACGTCTGCCCCCGGAGTGTACATACGCACGAGCACATGGGGTGGGGTGATACGCGGCGCGCGGGATAATCGGTATTTTCTTTTTTCCTTACCACACGACGACGACGACGACGACGATACAATATTATTGTATTATTTACGTACGTATGACAAATCGATTGCGACGTCTGCGGCCGCGGCGCGTATTATACGCCGCGGACACCGTGTCGGTTCTCGTCTAATCGCGCGGTTCGTGCGTTATGATGTCCTCGTGTATTGTATTCGGTCCGTGAAAAACGACCCGAAAATAATGGCGAACGGTATCGCGTTAAACGTAAAAACGCGGTCGACGAAGTGCAGAAGGAGGACGAGTAGGAGGAGGCTATCGGGTTCGCGTGTTTTATGTCCGCGATTACGAGCGAGCGGCGGCGGCGTTGTTGTTTTGCACGCTGACCGACCGAAAACAAATCCGTCGTCGTCGTCGTCGTCGTCGACGACGTCGTTAAGAGATCGCGAGTAGTAGATATAGTCTCTCTGCCCATACTTATCTCCTGCCGTCTCCGCGAGTGTATAATATACATTATAGTCGGTTGGGTTTTTATTTTATTATTATTGTGCGTCGGTCACAAAAGGTAGAACGCGCAAGACCGACCGTTCAATCAAATACAAAAACGAATAATAATAATAATAATGAAAACCCGTGCGAACGCCCCGGCGCTCAAGTGGTGGCAACCGCCGCCGACATAATATATATATATATATTATGTTTTGAACGTCGTATTTTTATTTTATTTTTTATTGTCCGTCCAAGTAGCAGTTATACATATATATATATGTATACACACGGATTTTTTTTTCTCGCGTGGCTTTATCCGAAACGCGCGCGCGCGTAATAATATTGTTATTTAATTATCGTGGAAACCGTATGGTACGTACACGATCTATACGTATCTATAAGGATCTCGAGGTCGTGTTCGTGTACAAAAACACCGCAAACGTGTTCAATGTCGGGGGAGAAAAACTGACCAGAACTCTTATTTATTAATTTACATTTTATCTATTTTTGTTTTACGCGACTTGCTCTGCGCTATTATGGTCGTGTCGTACATACGATATATCTATATATTACTAATTGTGTTTAAAAAACAAAAAGTCCTCGAAAACGAAATCAATATGAGAATGGTTTTTAAAAGTTCTGACATTCATTAAGGAAATTGAAAATCTATTCTTTTTTTTTTAAATAAACGTGCTACATGAATCTAATTTTATATAATTTGTAATGTGGGTGGGGGGATGGAGTGATAAAGTTAAAGTTTTTAAAAAAAAAAAACACAAATAATATGTTTATATACAGAATCATAGATTTGCGTCAGATAATGAAAAAAGAAAAAACTATTTGCGAGCGTTTTCGTTACGACGTGTTCACTTTTTTTGTATTTTATATAATAATTCATAATATAATATACAGCTAAAGTTTTACGGCGCGATCTATAATATCGACAAAGTTTATTCATTCATTCCCCCTCCCTCCCCTCCCTGCGCCTTACCGTATACGTATCGTATATATGCATATCGAACTCCGGCGATAATTCACGTTGTGAAGTCGATAAAAATAAAAAAAAAACGCCAACGTTTTCCCCGCGAGTTTCTTCTTCGCGCGTGCACGCGTTTATTCGAATATACGAATATATATATATATATATATATGTATGTCCTTAAGGAGGCGTACTTCCGCTCGTTCATATAGTAATGCCCCGCGACACCGGAGGAAACGTTTTCGGAACGAGATTATTTCCAAAGTAACGCACATGTGGACTAGTCGGGTGTACGCGTAAGAAGCGTATATTATTATTATTTTTGTATTATAATATATATATACGCGCAGCTGCTATTTGCCGTGTGTTTTCGTGTTTTCTTCGCGGTTCTCCCTTTCGGAGATTATTGTTCGCGTACGCCATTAAACGGTCCAATCGAAATTATATTCACGTGTATACGATCGATTTTCAAACGCTTTTCGCCGAATATCTAAAAACAAAAAACGCATACGCAAACCGTTATTATTTTACCTTTTTTTTTTTTTTTGACGGATCGTTCGTGTTTATTGTTCTCGCCATGAACGTATTCGAAGTGCACGCGCGCGGCGTTCTGCAGGTTTTTCGGCGCGTTGCGAGATGGGACGACACACAGAATGATTCAAACGCGTTCATCTTTATACGCGTCTTACGTGTGGGTCGCATTGAACGCTTGTGACGCTTGAACACGCCGTATTAAGAGACTGTTTTACAAACATTTCGTTAGTTTGCCCCCGCGTTTTAAACGTATAAACGTATACTTTTTTGAAATCGCCCCACTGTGATATATTATACGAGATCGTTGGTAGTTTTCCATATATATATATACTCGGACATAACAATCGATGAAGACCCTTGTAATTGGAATACAATACGTGACTGGTATATAATATAACGCGTGATTTTACTTGCACACAAATAATACGAATAACGTATCTATTACACTTGTACACAATAGTTGTAGCAGCAGCACAAACAGCGCGACCGCGGGTGTTTCGGACTCACCTTTTCCATAAGCGTGATTTCGTAATTACATTTTAGAGGTCCGGAAAACGTAAAAACGAAACGGCGTGGTTACAATATTGATTTTTGGTTTAGGACGTTTTGTGAAATATCTTCTTCTATTAGCTTCGGAAGCCGTTCAGGCTCGTCGCCGTGTTGCACATTCCTCTCGCTCAACAAACCTAACAAACGCATTGCAGACGACATGGTCGGTTCGCCGAAGACCATTACACGTGTCTTCATTTGTTCTGATTTCGTCATTTTTGTTTCGTTTTGTCGGTCCGCGGATCCTGCTCGAGAACCTACGTTTCTGTAACTAATAAGTATTTATTTTCATACTCTTGGTCGCGGATTTCACGTGTTTACCGCCATACCGCGTTTCACAGTAGTTTCTCGTCGTGGTGCAATTCGTTTCGTCCTGTTTATTATCGTGTAGTCAATTACGTTTGATCGCGTGTCCTCGCGGTTCATCGGTACTGGGGAGGGGGGAGGTTTTTTTTCTAAGGGGTAATCTTTTTTCGGGGTCCGTTTCCGTCCGTCCGAATCCGCGCCGAGATCGCTCACGGCGGCCAGGCCGGACGGATGGCGCTAGTGCCAAAGCGCTCATGATACCTAAATAACACCTAATAATAAAACGTATTAAGTAATAATAACAATAAAACGACGACGACGACGACGACGTCACATGCGCACCCGTTTCCGGTATATTTTACTGTATCGTCGTCGTCGGAGGCGGCAACGACGGAGCGCTGCACAGGAAGCGGCACGTTTGGCTGACGGCCGCAGCGTATAGTCGTCCCATGTATGCCAACCTAACATCGCGCGTGACCGAGAGTGCTTTACCGCGTGCGTACATGTATGCGTTATAACGCATAAGACGACGTGTCGTTCGCCACAACAACAGTACGTTTGGGTCCGCACGGTCCGAATTTTCGTCGACTGCCCCTCGCCACGCCAACTGACGTTTCAAATCCGTGTGTGTCGTCACCTAACCGGAACCAGATCGAACCTCGACTTTACCCCCGTCTCCGCTACCTTTTTCCGCTTTTTTTTGTTGTTTAGCGCGACCGTGACTAGGGTCACTTGAACTTGAACGGCGCCGGACCAGTCCGGATTTCAAATCGGTTTTCGCGCGGCGCACGCCCGTCGTCGTTGTTAGTCGTATCGATTGTTTACGAACGATTTCGCGAAAAAACATCGTCTCGGACCGGACTTGAGTTTTGACCGCCGGACCGAGCTGCGGCGTGATCACAGTGAAATCGCAGTCTGGTTCGGACCGACGAACGCTGAATCGGCCGGAGACCGTAGATACCTCCGAGAAGTGTGTCCACCCGCGGGCACAAGTCCCCGCGCTCGTTCGTGTCACATCCGCTTTCCTGTGCCGTACGGTATTAAAAACAAAACAAAAATCGTTTTGTGGGTTGTCGATCAACATTTATAATAAAGGATACACACGTTGAACAAATAATAACAATTCGAAACTTTTCGAGTAATTTTGAAAATGTCAATAATTTTCTTGGTTTTTTTTTTTCATAATTGTGATTTTAATAGTTTTTTTCTCCAGTGAAATTTATGATATTCGATTTTAATACTGAGAAAAACAAATACGTTTTAGAACGCATACAAATAACGACTTTTGTATTTTTAACTTAAACATTCAAAGCACAAGACCGAAAATCATACGTGTTCCAAGATTTTCGTAAATTCCGATTTTCGAATTCAATCTCGAACATCATTATACGCGTCCGGATTTAGAACAATAATAGAATTTTAAATCAAGAATTTCGTCAATATTTTTAAACAGAATTTTATTTCGAAGCTTTTTTATATTTAATCATTTCAAGAGTATTTATAGACCGTTATCAAAATTATAGTCCCACTCCTTACAATTCGTGGACAAATGTAAACGTTTGATTTTCCATCGGCAACTTATATTTTTGTCTACACCGTCTTTTGATAATAACAATATTATTACTTAAAAACAGCGATTAGGTCGTAGAAGTCGTTTTTCGCGCAGAACGCGTCGCGTAATATTCGAGTGAATACATTTTCAACGTCATCTTCGTCGCGTCTTAAACTCCAACCAATGTTTATTCATAGGATTCGAAGGAAGCACCGTGTGCGAAAACATGTTCTTTGAGCATTTTTTTTTTTTTTTCGTAATTAATTATAGATCGCCGATCGAAAGCGGATCGAAAACTGAACGGTAGGGTTGTACGTATTTTTAAACCGTTAGAAAATATAGCACGGAAAAAGCTCCGTATAGAAATGTGACAAAAATAATTTATATTTTCCGAAACATATAGTGTTTATATATAGATAGTGTCTTGTATACGGTCAATCCGCGAGACTTAACCTGGTCACCGACCTTATATATATATATATATACACATACGGTAATTCGTCGTCGTCGTCGTCTCACTGGGACCGTGTGGTAGCGGTTAATACGCGTGCACACACACGCGCGTGTGTGCGTGTATTCAGAGCGCAAAATAGTTGAGATACCTCATGCGAACAGAGTTCGTCGAGCGCGCGCGCCGTGTATTATATAGCAAACCGTCGTCTCGCATCGACGGCACGACGTCTGTTATAATAGCCGTGTGTGTGTGTGTTTTATTGTGTATATCGACGGGGGTATACGCACACACACACACACACACACACGTCCTGCAATTTTCTCGGTAATCCCAAATAGGTCTAACCGATATTTAACCGTGTATTGATGTGATATCACGTATTGTTTTGAAAACGCAAAAAGAAAGAAAAAAAAAAGAAAAAAACCGAAAAAAATTCCGAGTTTTTAAGTGTACAGGTTTACGGTCGAGCATTGTTATTTTGTTCGCGTTTATGAGAACCCGACGGCCGCGGCGGTGAACACGCGCATATCATTATTTCACGTACGTCTACCAGTTTATTCGAGTTCAACCCGTAATAACGTTTGCCGACCCCACGTCGTCGTATTGTGTCAGTACTTGTGTTGGACGTTCAGATGCGTTTCGTGGCGTGCGACAAGTTAAATCCACGATGCAGACCCAAGCGGAGTGGTCGCTGATATCGTGACTGTGGACACGACGTTGAAAACGGCTGTAAAACCGCGTTTAGGCGGGTGTCGTAATAAAAAAAACGACGTCTACAAGTCGTCTAGTCTTTACGCGCTATAACGTGTATGCATAAACACACAGTTTAAAGATGATTTTCGCGTGACTTATCGACTCCGTCGTTTTGGACTTGCACCTGATTCACAAGACTTTTTACGGTTGTCGAGACGAACGTTTTTCAACGGTCGAGTTCGTAACGCGACCGATCCGAGTTTTAATAGCAGATTTTCAACGTTTCAAAGCTCGCCTAGCCGAAAACGCGGTCAGCGTGTTCGTCGACTTCGAACCGTCAGCCTGGGCATACGCCGCGCGCCGGTGCCGAAAAACCCGAAGCCGTGTCGGTGCCGGTTTTCGGGGTCGGGTGTTGGTCGCGGGCCTCTCGTGTAACGTAAGAACTCGGAGGGACGTTATCGTCTCCAACGTGGCACGGCGACGAAACGACGCGCGTTACGTACGGGCAGCGACGTGCTCAGGGTGGGGGGGTAGGTTAGGGGTTATATCCCCCCCTCCCCATTGTCTATTCTGCTGATCTACAGAAAACCTTACTTATCAGTTATAAGAGCTGTTTTGGAGTCATTACTTAATACTTTTTATTAGTTATTAGCAAAAAGTACAAAAGCCAGGCGGTTGAATTTCCGTTTGGAATAAGCAATCTACTTTCCATGTATTTTATTTTTAAAAATGCAATAAATTTTTTCAATTTAATGGTGTTATGTTAATTGACATAACATTCATTTTAATTACAGAACAATCGACAAACGTACACAGTTATAAGCTAGAAACGATTTTGGAGAGCTTGAAACATAGACATTTAAGTTTTTGGTATTACCATGACAATTCATTAAAATGTATTATTACTATTTACTTATAACATCCCCCCCCCCATTGAAAATTCCTGGGCACGCCACTGCGTACGGGGGTAACGCGGAACACTCACGGGGGATTGCCGGACGGACGCGACAGGTTTTCTCGACGGCGGTAAGTCGCCACGGCTGTTTGTCGATTTTTTGCAATAAAAAAATAAAAAAAACACCTCGGAAAACGGAGAGACGTCGACGAACACGATCCGCGCGCGTGTTTTACCCGAGTCGAATTTTAATGTCGCCAAAATGCGCACGACGCCGCGTTTAATTACGTAGAATAACGTACACGTCGTATTCATGGCGTCGACGACCGATGTTTTTTAGCCCAACTCGGGGGGATATATAAAATAATTTCTGTCGAGTACACGTTTACGTTTTGTTTCGTTAAATTTTCTCATGATTTCCGTTCTTGCGTCCGCTTCGTCCCTTGTTTTCGTCACGACCTTGGAATTTTGAGTAATATTAATAATAATAATAAAAGTGTACTTGTTTCACCGTTATCGTATACGGCACGTAATTGTAATCGTATACATAATTTAATTATTCACATTAACGCAATATTTACATTTATTTTTTTTTCGATTCCGAGCCAATGTATTGTGTTGGTTTTACGACGACCGTGTGCGTGCCGGCCGGTAGTGAATCGGCACGATTTTCGTAATCGTAAGGTATTGCTAATGGAAAATTGTGCGAAAATCCGAGCCGCATACCGTGTACAACGACTTTCACAAAATCGAATTTCTTTTTCTTTTGTTTGGTACAAAAACAATAACGCGAAAATCTTGACGTTTGTACCGTGTTTTTAGGACGCACGTCGTATGTGCTTTTCAATAATAATATTACCGGTTATGGTTTAAAGACGTTTATCACCCGATGTCAAAAAAAAAAGACTTTTCAATTTGATTATTTCTATGAGATTGTACGTTAAACGTTAACATTTGTTCAAGCCGTTTAAGATATATAAACGATCTGTAAATAATCCGTAAACGATTTCGTAACGAATGACAAAAAATAAAAATAAAACAAAATAAAATTTTTTTGATATCTTGTACGGTATGCGATCTATACAGACTGTTTGTGCTAATTTGCGTTTTAGTCGAGATACGAGATATATATCGCACTATAATGTTGCTCGAAAATAGCGTCGGTAGATCGCATACCGCACCGTCGCTCGACGTGGGCGTCGTTTGCTAGTTTAGGAGAGTAAAAAAAAAAAATAATAATAATAATATTAACCGCGGGTGCAGCTGTGCACGGTCGAGTGGGTTATACTTAGTTTTTACATTATTGTTTTGAATTTGGAATCGACGATTAACCGTAGCGTTCAAAAAATATATAGCACAGTTTATCAGGAGAAAATGATGGGAATTATAACATTTTTCTAGGTTAACATTTTTGCGGTCTAATCTATGTCAATTTTAAGAATGTTTAAATATATACGTAGGAAAACAAATCTGCCAGTTTTCGTATATTAAATTACCAGCCTTAAATACAAAAATCGTCATTATATGAATTAAATTTAAGAAAAAACTTTTGTTTCGTATTAGTTTTAAAAATATTGTTAGAATATTATACGAAAGACCTCGTGTTAAACATTTTAAGGTCGTAAATTTTATCGATTTTTAACCATGAAAAAAGAAATCGAAAATCGTATATATTCTCATAATGCTACATTCAACCGAGAAGGTCGTTTGAAAACTAAGTAGTTTTCGACCAGAAAAACGAAATCCGACCGTGTCGAAATCGAACGTTTTATCGGTTTTCGGCAATTTTCCGATAAGGATATAAAAAAAAATTGGACCGTGTAATTGTTCGACTACGTCTGCGGTGCTTTTAACATTCGAAAAGCCTCTCGCGTAGAGTTGGAAATTTTAGTACTCGCGTAAAACGTGTTTCATTCAATAAGTTATTTACGTATTGTGCGTGATCGGTGAGACGGGAGCAGGGAAACGCACTGTTGGTGCAAGATTTCGCGGTGCAAGTTTCATATTCCTCGCGCGCGTGGTCCGACAGAAACTTACGTTCGTGAAGTTAGCGGCGCAATGTTAATATTTTTCAATAAATTTGTTGGTCATTTGTTGGTCATTGTTGGATAAGTCCCGAAATTTGTTGGACATTTTTTTAAAAGTTATAGGCTTTTTTTATTTTGCGCCGCTAATTTCACGCCAGCGGCGCAACTTCAAAAAAACCCCCAAAAAACCATCCAACATTGTTGTACTCGATTTGTTGGTCGTTGTTGGAAAGGTTCCGCCGACATTTGTTGGGCCTTAGTTTTTTTTATATAAATTTCGGGACCTTTCCATCAATGACCAACAAATTTGTTGGAAAGGTTTTATTGAAAAATATTAACATTGCGCCGCTAACTTCACGGACGTCAGAAACTTGACGTTTTATACGATTACAATGGAAAAAATAAAATAAAACGTTGTGAAATATTATTACACGCGGTAAACGTCCCCCTCGTCCCGTGTTCGGCCGGTAGAAAAACAAAAAATAGTCGTGGTGGTGAAGGACGAGCGACGTTTTTTCCGAATGTTGACGAGCGAATAAACGTCGATTTCCATACCACGGCGCTCCCCCGCGCCCCAGCAGGTTGTTATCGAATATCACGGGGAATTTCACGTTGCGGTCGGCGGATAACGCCGCGACGTTACGTAAGCGACGCGTTGTATTTCAAAATTTATGGCCGGTTTCCCCTTTCGCCCGTTTACGAGTCGTGTCGCTTGTCCCCTTGTTAAGTGTTTTACTCGGTCCGTTTGGAAATCTCGCAACGATCGATCTTTTTTATCACCTCTCTCTCTAGGAAATATCGACCGCGACCGACGTGGACGCGGTCGTACCGAATGAAACGTCGCCGGATATTAAGTGCCGATTAATTAATGGTTCGTTGAAGAGCCGTGTGAAGGTTAGGTTAATTATTATTACCGCGGTTTTTATAGGCGTCAATTTCCAACACGAAACGGAACGGCGCGCGTGCGTTGTTGCGCAATCGAACGTATTTGTATATTATCGGCGTGCGGCTTATTCATATCACAATTTCGTGGCCCGTCCGTAACAGCGTTGCGTGTAGTTCGAATGCCGGTGGCGTTATATTTTACCGGTGCAGTCGTCAAGAGGACTGCGCGTCACGTACGCGTAGTGTGTACAATATCATTGCTGTGAAGTATTTTGAGAGTACTAGCGTCGAATACGGGGGTTTTTTATTTTTTTAAATACTCGATTTGTTCTCGAGTGTTTACGACGACTTATATGCAATTCGTGACTGGTGCCAATTGAATAGGCGTCGTGTTTTTTTAGATTCCGAGCGAAACGAACGACGTATCGGTTCTTACGTTCTCTCGTCGAAAAAAAAAACAATCAATCGTACGATTCGATCAAATGAAAGTCCGACTTCTTTCCGGAAAACTGTTCGGTAAAACATTTTTTTTTTTTCTTTTTGTCTTAACAAAACACAAAACATCATTGAAAATATCAGCCGACGTGCACGTGGAAATTCGTTGGGTCTCCCGGGGTCCGTAAAAACCGCCGCGTGTTATAATATAATAATAATAATAACTCGACACGCGCGCGCGCGTGTTATCTTTGACTTTGTACGCGATACGCGCGCGTGTCGGTAAGACAATTCCCCGCGGGGAACGTGCCCGGACCCCGAAAGACGACGGCGCAGGTGATACGCGCATGTCGCACACACACGGTGCGTCGTGGTTATCTGGTGTTTGCTCCACATTGTTTAAATCAGACAGGATTTCCTCTCTGTCGAGTACGATGGCACGATGGCACGAGGAGTCCGTCTGGCCTGGAGTCGCCCCACGACGATCTCGCGCACGTCGTGTATGACATACGACAATCTCGATCTCCGCGTCCGTCCTAGCTCCCCCCCCCTTCCCCACCCCCGCAAGCGTATCGTTTATATTACGTGTGCGACCGAAAAGCGGCGGCGGCGGCAGTGATCGTGTAGTGTACGGGCATTGTTGTATTCAAACGATTCAAACGCCTAACCCGCAAAAAAAGAAAAAAAAACGGCCCAGGCGATATCTATCGTACACACGCGTTTCGTTATCACACGCCGTACGTTTATTTATTTATTTAACTCGTCGTGATCGACGGTACCGACAGGTAGTAGTAGTAGTAGTTTCGGAACGGTTTTCGGGGCTCGGCGTTCGCTCGACACCGTCGCCGTACCCGGGAAACGCGTGTAAAACCGAGAGTCCACCCGGGAAACCGTCCGTTCTGGTCTCGTGCGGAACCGCGTAGGAAAGTCAACGACACACGAAGACGATTTTCACACGGCGCCGCCGTATTCGTTTGAACGAACGATACGATTTCGGACGGAGGCGGCGGCGGCGGCTTGTTTGTACTCGCGCGCACGGATTAATGCTCGGCCGGGACGGCGGGGGGTCCGGCGTCCGCCGATCCGGAACTGTCGTCCCGTCGTGTGACAGACACACCACCGCGCGTATGTCTCCGTCCGTCTCGTGCCCGCTTACCGTGCCCGCGCACGACCGCGGAGCTGCCTCCTCTAAATGAATAACGGACGACGATAACGATAACAACGGTAATCAACTACTCCCCCAGTAGTGTTCCCACGCGCGCGCGCCCGCAACAGACTCGGAACCGTCGGACCACCGCGGCACGGCCGACAACCTAACCTCGCAGCGATCGCGGACGCCGGCACGTCACAACACGCACGTCACGAAACGCGCCCCGGAGGAGACGCTGGCGGTCATTTGTCAACCGGGCAATGTAGGAGGCCACACAATCCGGAATCCTTACGCCGCGCCCGCCGCACTCCCCGTTATCGTTTGTACCGTCGTCGTCGTTGTTATTCGTAATCAACGCGCACGGCTTACGTTCGGATCCGGGTCTCCGCCGCGTTGCGTGTCGCAGCTGGACGCGACCCCCGGTCTCCTCCACGCTCTCTTTCACTGACGACGATTGTTGTATTATTTCTATACTCGCTTTTTTTCTTTTTCATCCTTTTCCATCACCGCGTCGTCGTACTACGTACATTTATCTCTCTCTCTCTCTCTATCCAAACGCTATACGAAACCCCCCCCCCCCCAGGTATCTCACGTGTTTATATAATGTTTTCCCTTTTTCGGCCGGCGGCGTGTCGCACACGCAGACAACAATAATATAACAAACGCTCCGACTTTTTCTCCTGCCCGCCCAAACATAGAAATCGGCACCGACGACGTCTCTCTCTCTCCGCACGTTCGGCTAAACAGAATCGTCGTCGCCCCCCCAAATTGCTGTCCAAACGAAATTCCTGTACGACCGCGACACAATGCGTTCTACGACACTCGTGCGGTTTGATTTGCTTCGTATTTATTGTTCCCGTTCGCGGGCCCGGATTCATTTTCGTCTCTCTCTCTCGATCACTCTTTTCCTATCACACAATCCACGCGTTTCATCCTAACCGTTTTACGCGTTGTTTTCCAACACTTGACCGTACGCCGTACGAATTCCAACGTCCAGAACGGTGGCCGCGCCGGGGTTGACTTTATCCGCGTGCACTCGTTTATATGAACGTGACGTGACGGGACGATGGTGAGGGGTTGGGGGGGGGGACGGTTGGTTCGCGACGAAATCGCCGTGACGAATTCCGAACCGGCCGAAACGTCCGTGTCTACGGGGTCGTGCCCGTCACGCACACGCCGATGTCGTCAATTATTCACTTATATCCGTTCGTTAAACGTTAATATTCACGACTGTTTCGCACCGCTTTTGTTGTCGGAGGACAATCGTCGTCAGAGCGCAGCGCAACAAACGTATGACGGTTCGTGATGATCGACGGTATAACGAGGTACGAACTTTGAGCGCAGTGGTATATGATAGTAGCAGTATGACGACATGACAAATCGATAAATAACGAAATACGTCCGGATCGATTGCACGTGTGTATTCGTGCCCGTGTTTAATGGTTTTTAAAATTGATTTTTTTTACAAGTTCTAATTCCAACGATTGTAAGCAGACCGGATCCGAATTATAACATGGACTAGTAAAATTTGTAATCGGTTAAACAAATTTAATATCCAATAAGTATCGTTTCAAATAACCGTAGTAATCGTATAGTTCGATATCCGTTCGATTTGTTTAACTTTATTGCGCATTTCAGCACTTTTTCGTCTATATATATATAAAAACCAACAGCGTTTATATTCTAGTAAACAGAAAAACAAATCGTATAAACAGATAAAAGGCGCTTTGCTTACACCGCGAAATGTGAACGGCGCGGGGGCCGGATACGAAATTCCGATTTCCAAGACGATAACCGTTTATCCGTCGACGGACGATGCGACGCCGCCCGCGAAGTTGATGGTCTCGTCTTAATCGAACGGTTTGAAGTTTAGATCTCGACAAACCACACGTCGCGACCCGGTGTTATCAGCGCTCGAATTGGTGGGGGGTGGGCGCAAGGGGTCGGAGCTCATCTGCTGTAAATTTCACTACGATTCGTTGAAAATGGAACGCGGGGCACCGCGTGAATAAATGAAATGAATGATTGTATGTGCGTGTGACATTATTATTGGTTTTGATATCGATCGGCACGTTATTGTTGCCATATCAACCGCCCGCTTGATAATGGCAACGTGTTTGTCTTCTCCGTATCACGGAACATTATCCGTGCACTGTTTGTCGATTATTTTCGGATTTGCACGTAAAACCGTGTATAATCGTGGCAGCACGAATCGCCGATAAAAACAACGTCGTCAATTGCCGAACGTAGCATATCATCGTACAATCGATATCCTCACTTCAATCCAAACGGGTTTATTAGTCGTCAGTTTATTTATACAGAATAGAGAGATAGTTTTAATTGAAAAAAAAAAAAGAATACCGTCAGAAATCAGATTATATGCCCACGGTTTATAACGCTATTTTAAAATTTCCAATTGAGCTCCACTACTTGATGTTGTCCGATTCGAGCACTGGTCGTCATTCCGACGAGAGTTCGCGTTATCATCATCGTCGTCGTCGTCGTCGTACGGTGGCGACGGAAATCGTTCTGGATCAGAAAGAGGTTACCCCCCCCACCCCCCCCCACCACCGTCCAAAAGACCCGTCGCAATCCGTACTTCGGGCAAATTCACGAAACTATAAAGCGCTCAAAGAGGATGATCGATTCGGGCGAAGGAGCCGTTCGAAAACCGAGAACGAGACGTATGTTGAATCGGAACGAAAAATAAAATGTTTTGTTTTTCATACGCACGGAAAAAAAAGTAAAGAAACATTTTCACTGTTAAACATAAAAACGCGATGGTTAACGGGCGGACGAAATACATAAACGTAAAAGCTTTCGTAATAAATTGATATTCGACTACGATAATAAACGTACCTACGTTTTCTTTTTGCTATAATAACATTAAATCCGTTTCGAATAGAAACGCACGCACATGCCAAAAAAAAACACACTCGCGCAATATATATTTATATGCGTACAAAAACCGTTTATTACCGTCGAGTTTTAAAGACATAATAAATAATATATGAAAGCCACACACACACACACACACAATGTTACGTACAAAGTAACGAATTCCAGTTTATCGTTTTTTCTCTCTACGCGTACACGGGGTGATTGTTATTGTTATTATTATTATTATTTTTATCGCGATTAATCTGCCAGTTTCATTCCCGGTGTTTTTTCAAATTTTTTTATTCGTCGTCGCTAGTGCTTCGCGCGTGCGGCGCACGTTAAACACGAACGCGAACCATCAAATGCACATCGTGTCCGCGTATCTGGCGTGCGTCCTGCAATTGGACCGGAAATAGAATGCACCAGAACGACGTGCATTAGTCAGATCGTAACTGTTCGATTCTCGCCCCGCGATAATGTCGTCGTTGATACGACGGGGGTTTTTTTTTTGCGTCTCTGTTTAAAAACCTTGGCCGCCGCGCGTCCACCGGTCAAATAGAACGGGGGAAAAAAAAACAATATCCAACACGGTATCGGACGGGGAACGTGCCCGAGGTGTGTGTAATACGTGTGTGCTGCTGCCACCAGTCGCGCGGGTTTTTCGTCGTCGTTTATTTCGAATTACCGGGCGAAAATCGTGTCGTGCCGGCGATAGAAAAAAAAAAAAGACCCCTGGAAGCGACCGTAATATATTTGTCGGGAACCCAATCATTTTTCACGTTTAATCATCGAACGTTACGCACACACGTACGCGCGTTAAATACACGTTTTGGGGTCGGTCTCTCTCTCTCTCTCACCGTATCTATCTGTATATATATATACGTTCGGTAATGATAGGAAAAAAACACACACGCGTATATTTTATTATAAGACGACGACGCGTTTTCCCAGATTATTAACCGCGGAGGGAGGTAGGTGGCGAGGGAAACACAAAAAACAAAAACAATTTTCGATTCGTCCATTTGTATTTTATGATGTTAAGACGCCGCCGCCGCCGACCGATCATCAGTCTTTATCTAATATATTTGTAAAAAAAAAGCGCGCCGCGGCCGACTCTCGTAATTACAGAGCGGTTTCTGGTGGAGGACGGTGAAGAAGGGACCAGGGGCTAAGGTTCTGTGTTTAGAAAGTACGTACGCTCGTGATGAGCGGTGTGTTTACATTTTGTCGGCTCTCTTGTCGGGCGGTCGCGCTAATCGGACGAGGGGGTCGAAACATACGTACATAAATCCGGGAAAACGCCTCCCGATCGTCGCGTGTGGTAGTCAGCAGTATCGTATGTGGATCGACTTGATACGCGTACCGTACTCGTCATACGATTCCTATTGTTTTTTTTTTTTTTGGAAATAATCGACACAATCGTCATGTTGTCGGCGGATTGAGTTCGCGATTATTTTTGAAATTCGTTTTGCGTTGCCCGCGTGATCAAACGTGACCGGGGTCTGACGGACGGAGCGAAAACGCGTTGAGATCGAATTGAACCGTTGAACCATCCCCCGGATCTTTCGGCCGACGCAACTTGATCGACTTGGGTTCCAAGACGAAAAATGAAAATCGGACCGAAACGTCCGGAATCGGAATGGAAACGCGTAACACCACGCCACCCACCTGTACGTTTTATATCGGACACGACAGATCGCGTATCAAAAGTAACGCGGAACCGCCGTGTACACCAGTTCCGACAATCGATCGTAAGTAAGCCGTTTCGTCGACCGTTTTCGTGATGGCGAATCGTCCTGAAACTGACGACAAACTCGGACGGAAAACCGCGTGATGAACGGAACGTAAGACCGGGGGGAAGACGGGAAGAAGGGGGGGATAGCCGGGTTCGCGTCCGTGGCCTGTTGGGCGCGACACGCTCTGCACGGACGGGATACGATGCAGAGCAGCGCGCCGCTTTGTCGTCGTATTCCCCAAACCCAGGCCCTTTAGACATTTTGTACTCGGGCCTCAAGTTATATTTTTTACTACGATATTCTAAACGATTTTTATAACACGAGTATATTTGTTATCTTTCACGTATTATCCACACCGTAATCGGAAAATCAAGATTTTCGTGAATTATTCATCACAAATATAATTTTATCTATCGAATATAATTAATTATCAAGTTATTTATCTTATCAAGTCGGTAAAATAAGTTAGGTCAGTAAGGCCTACCAAAAACTTACCCGCCCGGGCCTTCAGAGTCTCAGGTCCGCCACTGTCCCACATCTCGAATCCTCCCGGGCCGTCCGCGGACGACCGCCAGCCGACTCGAAACCCGATCGTTGTTACTGCCGTCCCGTCGAAAACCGGCGGGGCAATCGTGTAACGCGCGTATCGTACCGCCGTCGCCGCGCGTTGGGTTAGGTCGAGACGACCGTCGCCGCCGCCCACTAATTACGCCGTGAGCCGCCTCTCGTGTGCGTGCGTGCGTACGTACTCCGGGCGGTCCGAATGTTTTTATTCTTTTTCTGTTCGTTTTATTTGTTTTTCGCCACGCATTACGCAACACACACGGGTTTTGCGGTTATTTGTGTACGCGAAAAAATATCATAAAAAAAAAAAAAACATTGCCCGAAGGTTTTTTTTTTTGTTTTCCCTTTTCCGTAAACGGGCCGACAGCACAGCAGCGGGAGGTCTTCTCTTTGTATGTGTTTAAGACCCGACCGCCGTCGGTCTGACTTTTACGACGTCGTCTCCCCTTGCGTATATATCGTGACAACACAATTATTGTATTGTATTGGTTCGTGTGTGTGTGTATAAATGTGTGCGTGTGTGCGTCGAGGACCCCGTTACGCGTGTGCGGCGGAGACCACCGCAAATATTTCGCAGACAGACCGTTTGTCGGCGGTGTATGATCTACCGCGGGCCCCTTGTTATTGTTATAAATTTCTCGCCCTTCTCGGGCCACACACCGTATCACGTCGTGTGTACACGTGTAAGCACGCACACGCACACACGCGTGCAAAAGCTTCGGACCGGCTGACGAAAACCCGAGAGAACTCGACGGGGAAGTTCGGCCGTAGGAAAATACTACCGACAATGTGAATCCGGTTGAAGTTTACTCGAACGCGAACATTATTATCATGGTCTTCGCACGTCGTGCGCCGACATCGCGTCCCAACATTCACCGCGTCTTATCGACTTCTACTACGAAATCCAAAGTAAACCCGGGCGGCTCAGCATTAGCGTTTTCGGCCGTTTTCCCGACGAATACCCGCCGGAAATCTAGAACTCGGGATTCTCAGTCGCGGGTCCGAATAAAGACGCCCGTCGTTCTCGTCCGGCCGAGCGTCGATTAAAAAATGATTAACGCATACGAGTCCGCGTTAAGCGAGACATTTTATGTCTTATGTGTGAAAATTTTTTTTTCAAATTTGAATTTAAATTTTTTCAAAACCGAAACAATGGTTGCCATGGAAACAAACCATAAGGGAGATTTAGGTTTTTTTTTTCTGTAACGCTTTTTCGTGACAGTCTCCAGTGGGTATCTTAATTTAGGTAACGCTTTTTGGTGGACACTTTTTCGTGACGGTTTTTTATTTTAATGTGCCAAAGTAAAGACATAAAATGTCAAAAACGTCGTTCACGTGTTGTTGAATCGAAATCGTCGAAATCTCACCTGCGACGTCGACGGAATGTCGGCGTTTTCTCTGGAAATTTTTATTATTAAACGGACACGCTCGCCGCGGCGAGTCATTATAATTTATATTTTATAATTTCCCCAAATAAACGCGCGCGCCGTAATATTATACCGTCCACCCCGTGTAATAATAATACCTGTAACAGAAACACACTAAAAAAAAAAAACAGGTGCCCGCCGTAATACGCAATACTCGGTTAATTGGCGGTTTCCGTATATACGTACAAAGCAGTACCCCACGCACACAGGGTGATTTTTCTTCATTTTTTTATTATCGCGTCCCGAGGGGTTTTTTTCTTTCTTTAACCAAAGTCGCGCGACAGTCGAACAAAAGACCACGGGACTCGACTTGCTCGCGTGTCCGTTTCCGTTTTCCAGGCGTACGAAATAGTTCACGATATCGCGACGAGTATATTCCCCCCTCGGATAACCATGAAAAGCGATTCGGCCCAGGAGCGCGCGGCTACGTGTTCCGGACCGGCCTCGAGGTCAGCGCGCCTCGTCGTCGTGTTCCGCCCGAAAAAGAAGCGCACCGTGTTAAAATAGAAATTCGTTCGGAATCCCGGCGTATAATAATAATAATAAAAAAGCGGCCCCATATATATATACACACGCGCGCGCGCTTAAAAAAGGATATTACGACACGGTGTTACGTACACGAAACGGACGGACGGACGGGAACGTTTCGTGTTTTTCACGAAACGTGACGGACGGACGGCCGGCCGAAGGGGGTTTTCGTTTCGTTCTCCTCCCTTAACGGACGAGACCGCCGCGGTTAAATTTCATACCGTGGTAAACCTAACCTAACCGCGTTTCCGATCAATTACCACCGGCTTCGTTACACGTACGTCGTTTTGCGTACAGGTGACATGCGTATTATTATTGTATACGGAACGAGACCTCGGGATAAAACGCTCGCGGAAGACGGTTTCCCTCACGAAAACTGCCGTCGCATGACGCACGCGTCAAAAAAGAAAACATACACGCGCGCGCGCACCGTAAAACGAACGTGCTAGGGGGACACGACTTTTCGTTTTATTGGCTACCGGCAAACATCACGATATCGAACACGACGTTAACTCGTCCGTCCGACACGAGACGGTTGTTTCTCGAACGTATTGCACACACACGTACACAGTGGCGTATTTGGGGACGTCAGATTTTGACAGGGGGGTTCGATTCAATAATATTACCACTCGTTTTTTTTTGCAAACATTCGATATTCCATGTTTTATTTTAACGGTTTGGAAAATAAATATTATCAGGCGCCCTGTTATACGTTGCCTGTAATGTCATCGTGAACATTGATATATATATATACACGTTTTAAAACGGAAGAAGTTGTGTACGCGTCAGAAAATTGCTTGGTTTTTTACGTGCAGTAAGAAGGTGGTCGAAGGGGGGGACCTCTTTCCCCCCGAATCTTTTTAATAGTTATAATAAATTGAATTTATTCAACTAAGGTGGAGACACACTATTTACACGCCACGTGTTAACCAGCATTTAGACACGATTTTATCGTACGCAACACAATCTAGTATTTAAATCCAGTAGTTGAAAATATATGATTCGGTTTTAACCTCCCCCAAACATGTGTTCCTGCTACGGCCTTGCGCACACGCACAGTGGCTCCACCCCATTGGTCATATCAACGTATTTACATATTTATAGAGTTTATTTTATACGTTTGAAAAATGTGCTACGGATTAGTGATCTTAATTCTTATCAATTTGTTTGATAGTAAATTGTCAAAATGAATGTTATTAAATTAAAATATAAAATCAAAACGCTTGTTATTAAAATAAAATAAATTATAGTTAAGCATTTTAAAATCCTGACTATGCCACTGCGCGCACACACACACGTCGTATTGTCACGAGGGTACGTCCAAATATAAACGGTAATTTTGCTGGTTTGTGATGAGTGGGGGGAACCGTAGGGAACATACGTCGTGGAAGCACAGACGATTCTGTCGAACGATTAAAACGATGTGCCAAGGCTAAATGAGGCGATTTCGAAAAAAAAGCTCGTTATTTACCGATTTCAAAACCGTTTTTTGAAATTCGCGTATCACTTTTTTGTTTGGCGCAATTTAACGTTGAAACGAGGACAGTGTTTACCGGTTAGACTGTGTGCATCGCGATTGTGAAAAGCTCTGGCGAGCGATTGAGGCCGTCGACGCGACAAAATGTTCAGCGCGGCGAGCTTTCGTTGTACGTGATTTCGTTACGTTCGCTTCTTTGCGCGCCAAACGTTGACGACCCCGGTACACGGTGTATTTTGGAATTGTCATGACCGCGCGAGTGAGTCTACGATTTTTTCGTTTGTTTTCCGTGTGTTTTTTTGGTGTCTGTTCGTCGGATACGCGTCCCGTCGTAAGTCGTCGATACGCACGCAAGACGATCGTGCGTCGATACGAAAAAAAAACAAAAAACGTCGCTCACGACCGTCGAACGGATTTCGGCATTGTTGTTTTTTTTCGTCACCCTCGACGCGAGCACGTCACGTGAGACGTGCGTCGTGATATTTAAAAAAAAAAAAAACCGCGCGTTTGTTTGTTTTTTGTTCACGCGCCACGATCTCGAAACGAATACAAAACCGACACATCCGTTCCGGGTCGCTTACGACGTTCGTAAAAAAAAAAAAACGGTGTGCTTACACGTCAATAATAATAATAATAATAATTTTTTTAAGATCGTGCCGCTAAAACGATCATTTGTTTTACGGGTTATGATCAGTTGTCGGCAAATGCCGGACGGATCGTTTACGTCGTTTTTGAAAATCGTGTCGTGTGACGACGATTCGTACTAACTTTTTTTACTCCGAGAGAAGAGTGTATTTAAAAAAGAAAACGGACGACGAGGCGTCTTCAAGAGGACCGCGCGCGGTGGTGGTCGGGCCGTGATACGAGCACATCCGTTTCGGGTCGCGTGCGGTGGTGTACGTGTGTGGCGTCGGCGGACGAACGCGTTCTCGGTCCCATCCGGCCCCGCGCGTTCCGTTAATCGTATCGAATGTCCGCCGCCGTTCGTACGTTGTCGTCACGCGTGCGGGTGGTCGTCCTACACGCGGTAACGTTATACCGCCGCGCCGTTTTCGCATTGATAACGACGTGACGTACTTAGGCGATAACAATGACGCGCGTGTACTCATACGCGATTTTGTTTCGATTTTGTTACAGACGCGTGTTCGAGCAGGTCGACGCCGAAACCGCGACCGTTGCAGCCGACGGCACGGCCCAACGTCACCTTCCACACGTATCCCTGTCCGCCGGTGTACGCCAAATGGTATTGTCTCAACGACGCCACGTGTTTCGCCATCAAAATCGGCGAGTCGTTGCTGTACAACTGCGAGTGAGTGTTGTCCCCGTCCGTTCTCGAACACCGTCCGGGGGGCGCACCGAAGTCACCAGATAGGGGTTAGGTTAGGTTACCGGGGTCGGCCTCTCCCTCAGTCCCCTTCCTCCCCTCCCGGTCCTTTGAATCGTGAAATCAACACCCGCGCGTTCAAGGAACACAACCGACTTGTTCGTGTAGCATTTTTTTTTTTTTTTTTACACTTTACGGTTCTCGTGGTATTCTTCGATTGAGTCGATTAATCGATACGCGTCGGTAGTTTTTTTTATGACAAAAACGTTTCGGATTTAAAAAAAATAAAACGAATATAGCACACGCCTCTGTGTCCCATCACCGTTTCCATGAACACACGTGAAACACGGAACTTACGTTCAAGATCCGAAAAAAAGTGTACCGTTGGAGTCGCGCGATTAGCGGGACATTCCGGTTGATCTGACGACGGCCGCGTTTCGCGTTGTTTGTGGTCTCCGAATGAGAAATATTTGAAAAACAAAAGCGTGTTGGTCGAAAGGGCACGCGGACCGGCGCAAGACGCGAGAAGAGACGTACAAAAGGCGAGCGGCGGCGTGTACGGTTGGCGACGGGTGGGCCGGCCGCCGTATTATTCACCCGCCGCCAAAGGTCTCGTTTAACGCGCGCGGGGGGGGGGGCATGATGTTAGGTTAGCTTACTAACCTCGCAGCGGGTAAATCGTCGCGTACGTTCCCATACCCGCACGGGCCCTGTAGGAATTCTGTACTCGGGCTTCAAGTTATATTTTTTTATTATGGTGGCCTGTTGGCCCGCACAAAATGATATAATGCCCAATAGAAAAATGATTACCATGTTCCAAAAGATTTCTAATGTTCGTCGTATCTTTCACATATCACGTCGTGATCGTTCGTTGCCAAATGCCGATAGCCGAAATCGAAAAATCAAGGTTTTCGTGAATCATTTCACACGTTTTAGTGCATTTTTATCGAAGTCGATTTTATTTTTTTATGTTATACATTATCAAGTTATTGATTTTATTTAAAATTGAAAATCGTAACATCAAGTCGCTTGTTTGTGTTGATTACGTTAGTAATTGACTAAAAATTTACCCATCTGGGCCTTCAGGGTCTTAATCTTTCAAGATAGACGAATATTTTACGTATGTCAACGATTGTTTTTATGGATTTTCGATATTCGTCTAGTCCCCCCATTTTCTTGGGCTCGTAACAACCATCTGGAGTCTAGAAAAGTCAAATGTGTCGATCCGATAAACCTAATTGAAAATAAAAATCGAACAACTTCAACAAAAACATCAAGGGCTCACAATTGTGAAGAACGTAGCAAAAGTTTTGAATGGAATTAATGAAGTACTGCTCGTAGATAATTTTTCACCGACTGTGGTGCTGCTGTGGTTCGGTCGACGTCGAACGTTCATTCGGTACTTATAAAAACATTTTAATGGGCCGTCGTACAAAAACGACACAAGAGCACGTGGAGCATAACACAGTTGTAAACCGTTTTCAAAAAAGGAGAATTTTCTTAATTAAAAATACGCCATTAATCTAATTTAATCAAGTAAATAAAACGTTAAGTTGAAGGGGTTTTTTTTTAAAACTTTATAATATTTATATCAGTTTATTTTTTATTTTGTACAATTTTCAAACAACAATATCAACTTATTTTAATACTTTTTGGTAAATAAAAGAGAAAAAAAATTAATTTAATTTAAATTAAATTGCATTAAATTGAATGACATTTAAACATCAGTCGGGTACGGTATTGTTTTGCATATAAAAGCATATTTTTATTTTCTGTTATTCCGGCCTGCTCTAGCGACAGTCGATCATGTCCCTAACAACGTGGTAGTGCGTTTACTTTTTATTTACTCACATCGTTCTCGAACGTGCGTATACAAAACGAATTGTTTTTCAGACGTTTGTATCGTAAGACGTTCTTTAAAATGTACCGGGCGCAATTGCATGTACGTAGGCAAAGTACGTGTTGTTGTAGGAAAAAAAACCCCAACCACCGTAGAGTAATAAATGAGTCGGTGTTTTATATTTAGAAAATGGTTCGAATTCTGTAAAACGTGATTGCAATGAAATCGCGTACGCGTTTAATAAATACAATGTCAACACTGACCTTGTGTCAACGTCGCAGCGAACACAAGTAGGAAAGCCGGTACCCGGTCGTTCGTACGTACGTACGGGATATTACGCGATTCTTAGTCATTGGATTTTTTTTGTTTTTTGCTTGTTCCGTCCGCGCACCCGTTTTCGGGTCAGTAGCGTCATATCCACGCGTCATGGAGAGCGTCTCGACGAGAGTTTCCGACCCCGAGCTCACGCACGCGTGACGTTCTGTTTCTCGCGATAAGAATAACGAGATAAAAACACTCGACGGGGTTTTGGCGCTTTTGCTGGTTCCGTCGATCGAAAGCACACGTTAATTTTCCAAATATATATTGTCCGAGACGAGGCGGAGGTTAGGTCAGGGCTAAGCGAAACGTTTTGTTGTCCCCGGGCGACCTTTTTCCGGCCCCGCCTTTCGGACACGATGCACCTAAATGATATTTTCGTCTCCGTCGTTTGTCACGTTTCGTCGTCGGCCCTTGTTTCGTGTTACCATTTCGCGTTATTGTCACCCATCGCCTTTCGTACCGCAATATCGCGTGACCTTTTCGATACAGTCCGTTTTGTCAAATTCCACCGTTGTCCAGTTGTATTTTTAGCGAAAATCCCGACCAGTCGGCTCGCGTGGTATCGTCTAACCTAACCGTTTACCGTGGACGGCCGGCGCTATAGCGCGCACTCGTGTACCTCTCTCTCACTCTTTCTGTGCGCGTGTGTGCGTGTGTGCGCGTGTGTGTGTGCGCGTGTACCTATTATGGACGACGAACAGGGTGGGCGGCGGACGGGTTACACACGGAGGTGTTTGTGACGGTGTAAGGACGAGACGTGTGGTGGATGTTATATACCTTTATACGAGCGTTATGAAATGCTTGCGCGCGCGCGCGCGTGTGTGTGTACGCACATAATCCCCCGGCCGCATTGCGGGTCACGTATCTGTTTAATGCCCAAGCACGGATATCCTTCGGACCTCTCTCCGTCTCTGTCGCCCGACAGGCCTGTGCCCGCGATGCCGCCTCTCGTACGCCTCTCGTACGCGCGTACAATTTATATCACCGGCCGTGCGTGCGTGCGTGCGACACGGGGTCGCAAATATTCTAAAAATTCCGACCACACACCCGAAAGAAAAGAAGAAGAGAAAAAAAAAACCCCCGTCGCCGCCGCTGCAGCTGTCTGGAAAACGCTTGTGGACACGCGTATCGACGTGCTCTCTCGTTCGCCGCCGATACGTTTCGGTTTGTATCGATCGATGTAAAGGGAACGAGCGACCGTTTTCGGGGTCGACGACAACCCCCCCAATCCCCCCGGCGTGGTCGTCGGAACTCGTGTATGCGTATACGAACACGCAGACCGCGTGATCGCCGAAAGTTCCGCTCGGTCATCGTTTTTGTTTATCGAGCGTATTTACGTTTTTGGGATGTCTAACGTGTAATGCAAACGTTTCTATTCCATTTTCGTGCAGTCGCTATGCGTCCCGTGGCGTACGATTGTGCTTTTTTAAAATCGCCCGCGGATAAAGCCCGAGAATGTCGATCGTCATGACAAAAGCGGTTAGTCACACACGGCCCGCCGGGGAGCAACGCGGACGATTAAACGCGTGAGACGACGTACATTTCGTAAAATTACGACGCGGTCATAAATAAATATTTATTTGTCGGAGAACGTGTCGCCGCGCGAAGAATAGTGTCTGTTCGAATATCAACCAAACGCTTGTTACGTGTCGTAGTCCCGACGATATTTCTACTCGCCGAGCACAAATAACGCGTGTGGAGTGTTGCGCCACATACGTGTGTTTCAACAGGAATACGTTTCTAAACTCGACCGTTTGACGAATACAATACGGCATGCGTTGTACGTGATTGTTGCGCGTTTAGTAACGGGAAAAGAAAAAGCAACGGACGAAACTTTCCACGGACAGAAATCGTTTGCTCGTTAATTACGATGACGCCGAAAATGGAGAGAAAAATCCGTTCGAATTACTCGTGCATAAAACACGTATAACATTTTCTATCGACACACACACGCACACACACATATATATATATATATATGTACACGTGTTATGTACGGTTTCGACCGACCTGATCGCGGAGAGAGAGAGAGAGGAATACACTCACACGCATGCGATATACTATACGCTAAAATGGGTACAGAGTGTTTCAGGACCAACGTTTTATAATATTTTAGAAAACACTTGTCAGTATTCGGTCATTCGTTTTCCATTAAGGGGGGGTGTTTTTTTTTTTTTTAACTCGTCCAAGTACGAACACAGTGTACGTGTTACGCAATATATTATATCGACGGTCAGAAGACAAATTGTTGATTTGTTGTAAAAAAAATTATTGTTCTGATTATCGGTAAACATTTGCTGTGACGCGAATGTGTAAAAACTAGTTTTCACTAAAAGTCTAGTGTAAGCACGCAGTTGCAAATTAAGCAATTCGCGTTTATATACTATATAACATCGTTCTCGTTTGCGAAAACGGCGGCGGACGAACGAAAACGATTAACTCGAGCACGTCGGATCGGAACAAACGTTAAATTCGTGCTAACGGTGTTTTCCGACACTGTTTGTCCGTTACGAATATCTGCCAGAAGAAGGACGACGAACCGGTCAACCGACGGAACTGTCCGGGAAGCGTTAAAACGTCTCCGGGGAAAAAAAAAACGTTCTCCGACTCGGCTCCGGCGGCGGACATTCGTTTCACGATTTCCCAGACTAGGATATCCGTCGAAAGGACGAAGATTTACGACGATCGTCGATGAGACACGGAACACGAAACGGTTCGCAAACGGTGCTATGCGCGCGCGATTCCAGAAACCAGCTTTCCGCGACTGCTTCCAGACGTGGCAACGCCGTCAGGCGGACGAGTGTAATAACCGAGTAGTGGAGCATACTTCGAAGGCAATAAGTCTCTCGACGACTTGTAGATAAACCTTATAAATCAAAGAAAACGAAAATCTTAAACTTCTGAGCACGACGCCACTACTGTTGTTCGCGACGCGGCTTGTGGTGGTAGCGCGTGTTTTTCGTATCACGGGAGAAAACTGCGCGCCACATAAATCTCCGGTCAATGTGTTCGGAAAATCGTATATATATATCTATTTATCTGTACGTAAGACGCGCGTTTATACGTAATATGAAATTTGTTTGCTTGGGGGGGAAAAAAACCCGATCGTCGTCGTCGCGTGCAGTATATATACGTACACACACACACACACACACACACACACATATATATACGTGCGCACGTTTAAAAAGAATCGGATTAACGAGACGAGCATACGCACAATACGTATCTATATAATAAATATTGTATAATACATATATATTTGTGTGTGTGTGTGTGTGTGTATACGATATACGTACGCATACGTAACGGGGCCTTTGAAAAGCGAAAGAAAATAATAAATATTATTTTATATATTATACTCGCGCGCGGCGCGGTCGCTCAAACGAACCGACTTGTTATACGTTATGTCTACTAGTACAAATCGTATACAGGGTGGTTTGTGTTTTTTTTATATATATATCGAGCCGGCGATTATTATTATTATTTTTTTTTTTTTATTAAAGAACGATTTTTAAAGTGTACGACTCGACGGTTCGAATTTAATAACAAAAGTAAATAATAGTATCAAAGAAAATATAACTAAATACATAATAATGATGATAAATATGAAAATTAATAAAATAACAACGCGTTGTTATGATAAAACGCCTTCCGACAATAAGAAATCATTAACGGGATTGATGAGAAATATTTCGGAGGATTGGAAACAGGATGGAACGGGAAAACGTTAGTGAGCCGTTGTCGCTTGAAAAAAAATTAAGGACGAGACGATTGAAATGATAGACGGGAAGAGTACGCATTTCTGGATATCTTCGTAGAGGGAACGGTGAGAAGGATCGTTAAAAAAAAATAAAATTGAAACAACGGGCCCGGGTCATGTGATTTGTGACCTAAACAAAGACGGGAGGAAGAAACAATTGTTTCACGAGATAAAGAGAGTTTACGAAACCGAGGCGAAGAGAAAACAAAGGGATAAATAGAGCGATAATTAGAGGCGATGGTAATTTATTACATTTATGATTCGTAAAATGAGAAGAATAGGTCTTGGGGGGGGTCGGTGAGATTGTCTGCCGAGTTACAGATACATTCGATGTTTTTTTCGTTGCTCGAGAAATATTCATGGGATTCGCAAAATCAACACGTGTAAATTCTCGACGTCGGAACGTTGGAAAACCGTCGGAAGGAACGTGAACAGCGAAATTGTGTTTGCGTTTCGCGAGACGTGGTGTGGCGCGCGACGAGAAAATCACTCTGTACATACGTTTTGATAAAAATCGATTCGGTACAAGGTCGCGTCGTGCAGATATATTGCTGCGCGTCGTCGTCGCGTATAATTTTCTATAAACGCGTAGTAATAACGCGGCGAGAGAGAGTGAGAGACGACCGTAATATACATTTCGCGCGGGAAACGAATTGAATGAATATTATATGCGTGTGTGTATATATATATAAATAAATATATCGAACGACGTAGTCACTGGGAAAACGAGTTTATAAAATGACGTTTTGTTTTATATTTATGTACAAATATAGCCGTTACTCGATTCGTATATTTGTATATATTATGGATTTGGTAAATAGAATCTTCACCAGAAAACAGAGCTACTATTTCCGTTGTATTTAATGTGCGTACGAGTTCCATGATGTTCCTACTTGGCGTTGAACAGTTTTTAGGTTTTTTTTTGGTTTTGGTTTTGAATTTATACGGTTCGAAAATTTACGTTTACCGCGCCGGGGTACCGTTGAATTCGAGCGGTAGGTCCACTTAAAAAACGACGGGTGCAATTTTTATCTCTTCGCGCGAGGCTTTGCGAGCTCGCGTGCCGCCACGGTGGAATTATATATAAATCAGGTATATGGAAAAGTATCGAGGAGAATAAAAACGACGAGATCTGAAACCGTCGTGGCTGGTGGTTCGCTACGGGCGGCTCTACGGGAAAAAATCGTGTCCGCAAACGATAACTTCCGACGATTGTGTACACGCGAACCGACTGATTGTTTTCGTTTGTTTGCGTGTTTCAGGTGTACCGACGGTTTCATGGGACAGCGATGCGAATTCAAGAATCTGGACGGCTCGTATACCAGTGAGTATTATAATAATATTATGTAGAAATTAAGTCGTGTTACGTAATATTTAAAAACGTGTGTATGTATGTATATTACAATATAACTCGATGCAAATGTGGCGTAGGTACGGCAGCAGCGGTACGTCTTATTATCTACTCGTATCTCTACCGACGTGAAACGATTTTTAGATTTTCTTTGTTCTGTGTGTAACCCTTGTGGGTTGCCGGACCGATTTTGACAAAACGTCGCGCGTTTGTCCGACTGCAGGTTGTGTGTAATGCGATTGAGCCCGTCCCCGGGCAAGTGAAGGGGACGAAAACCCCCGCGGGTCAATTGACCGCTACTAAACCGATCGTTTGATAATTCTGTTACAGTCCATCGCGTACTTCCCGACTCTGAATTACTTTACAAAAAAAACAACATCCAATACCGCCGACGGGTGGTTGTATATAGTTCTATTCCAAAATCGCAAAATTAAAATAATAATACGGTTTTTTACATTTTTAATAATTTTGAAGATGCGAAAAACGCGATTCCAGGGTTGGGGCGGGGGAAAGTAGGTTGTTCTTAAATAACTCGACGAATGAATAAGGTAGTTAAATATATTTTTCCGCGTTACAAAAAACGTACGCGTATTTTCGGAAAATTCACGAAAACAAAAACGCCTTTTCTTTCAAATAGAATCCGTTCCGAAATACTGGACCGTTCGGCATGCCGTTAATAAATCGGGCTCGATTTGAATTACTCTATCAAAATAACTTCGTTAACTCAGGCCACGCCGGATATACACATTATACACGTGCGTATGACGAAAGTCAAAAAAAAAAAAAAAAGAACCGTTTGCCCGGTTTTTGATGGACGTATCGTTTTTATTTTTACAAACGTTTTTTCTTCTTGTTTCATTATTGTTTCCTCTCCCCCGAAAATAATTACAATATATATATATATACACGCGCACACAACACTCTCGTCACGCGGGACGGAGATGACAATAAAAATCTGTGTACGCGTAAATCAACACGCGCGCGCGGTCTCATACACCGATTTACATTTTTGTTTTTCGTCTTTTCTTCTCGTTCTCTTATTAATATTATTATTACGACCGCGATTTGGGCGCCGTCCAATAACGCCGCCGCACGCCGCCGTCGACGGACGGTTTATTAAAACCGTCGGGCGCGCATCACGCACGAACCACTGCCGCGCGTGCTATTTCCAAATTGTAAAACAAAAAAATCGAAACAATAAAAACGCGACCGTTTATTCCGTAAACGACGAAATATATTATATACGCCGTATACGTGACCGCCGTCCGTCGATTTCCTATTACCGTGTGGAACAAAAAAACAAAATATTAAACTAAACAGGTCTGTCGACGACGGCAGTTTTTTTTTTTTTTTTTTGATAATCGGACGTCTCTTTCCGCCGCCCGAGTTCGCCTGAACATTTCGACACACGACCTGCAAAGATATTGAGAGAGAGAGAGCCGAACGTATACGTTATTGTAAACCCCGCGAGGGATACCGTGTATTAATACTCGCGGAGGTCCTTAAAAACGTACAAAACGTACTATATATATGTGTTTTATACGTATAACGATTACAAAAGGTTGTACACCGTTGTCAATAATTAATAAGAAAACGAATCGTCGACACGACTGAAGAATCCGTGTTGGCATTTCGGCGTGCACTGGTTAGATACGACGTCCGTGTAATAATATTACACGGCACTGGGTTGGCTTGCGTCGTTTACGGTTCAAAACTACAACACATACGACACGTTCGAAAAAAAGTGTTCTGAATGGACGTTTTTACGATTTTGTTTACGTGCGCGCAGACCGCGGGAAATTTTTGTTTGGTTTTGTTCGAATCGGGTCGATTCAAAACGAAACCGACTCTAGTTGAGCAACACTCGACATTCGTGTATGTATTATGGACACCTTCCGCACGTCCATGTTTTCGACGTGTCGATTAAGTACGATTTCGCATCGATCGGACGAGATTTCCTGAACGACCGATCGAAAAATTAACTATTGATTATTTCAGTTTTTTGGGTTTACACGTTTTCGCCGACGGCTATAAAATCGTGTGAAATCGACATTTCGTAAAATCGTCCGACCGATGTGCGTGGCTACACGTCTCCCTTCGATTTTCGTTCCGGAGCGTTTCTCGCTAAGACCGTTCTAAGAGAGAGCAAATACAGACACACGTTATTATGTTTTCACGAACAATTTGACAAACGACTACCGACAACGCCATCTCTGGAGCGTCGAATACGTTTCGCTTTTGGCGTGGCCTCGGCGGAGACACGCACGTCTACATCGTTTCGAACTGTGTGCGACGAAACGTTTCTCGTACTCCGGCCGGTCGGAAATCTTCTCGCCATCCGACGACATCCGTTTTCGGAGGAAACGTTCTTCACGAACTCGCGCGAAATCTCGCCACGAGGTAGTAGGGCCGCCCTCCTCGTGTCTCGTAACCGGCTTGGTATAAAACGCGTACGAACGCGTTAATGGGCGGATGGGGGGGGGGGGTGGGGAGGGAGGGACACGTGTCTGATAACGAATACGCGTGTACTTGTGCGTACGTGTAACGGTGTAGGCACACCGACGGGCATTGTACACAACGAAGCCGCGAGCGCGCGCGCACCGGGCGTAGGGGGACGAAGGCGAAGAAGAAACGAGACCGCATACCAAACCCGAGGCCGGTCCGGCATACTAATGATTTACCGTAGGTATGCTGCGCCATCATCCCTCCTTCCTGCCGCCGCCGCCGCGTTATTAAAAATAATAATAATAACGAAAACAAAAAACGATAATGCGACGACGACGTGTAATACGCCACATCCATTCTCGTGTACGCGATACGATTTCTATATGGGCTTGGTCGTTTTCGCGTAAAAATAACTCGTCGATATTTACGTGTATTTACGTGTGCGCGTCACTCGGTGTGATCGTTTGGAACTACGAATACGATACCAGTCGGTTTTCACGGTGTCGTTTTGGTTACAGATTTTTTTTGTTTTTTTGTTCTTGTTTATTTGTCGAGCTAAGTGAAATACGAGGACAGGCCAGGTATACCACCGAGTCGTATGGAGTACGCCGTAACACAAGCGTACACTTGGTTTTAACTCGTATTGTTGTATTGTTGGCGACGTCACGAACTCGGATTATTGAGGTCGGTCCGAAAGCGAACCGAATATGTTCGAATCATAACGAACCCGTACTTAATTTACCGAGTGTCATAAGATATTGTCGATAACAAGACAAAACCATTTTTTTTTTTTTATCCAAATGCTACGATTAACGTATATTTTCCTCGTAAATATTCGTAAACAGTAAACTTCGTTCTTTATAACGAAGGAAATTATTTGCGAGTAACTGTTATCATACGTTATTGATTAACGAAAACGGGAAAACACGTCGTTATTATTGCGGATCTCAGGAGACAATCATTATCCATCGTAACAATAAAACGAACTGAATTTGATTTATTCAAACATTCGTTTTTGCTTTCGACAGATTCGATACGGATTTCATTTGTTGTCGTATCGTCGATCCCTCGAAAATATTTCCCCGCTTTAGTTCGACCCGAACACAGTTTTAAGATCTACGCGACGCGGTTCTACTATGTGTTTGTCCGTTACCGAACGGTATACGTATGTTGTATAACCCATTCGCCCCCGGGTACTGGATTTGCGCAGGACTGTTGACACGCGAATAATGCATGCTGAACTCGCGATATTTACTATAATACACATATGTCTTACCCGCGGATTTCCAGGGTTGTTTTCATTCATTTGACATTTTCAATTTCAGCCGCCCGACGACAGGTGATGCTGGAATCGGCGAGCATAGCATCGGGCGTGACCGTCGCGGTGCTGCTGGTGTTTATCATATGCACTACGTTTTACGTGAGGTCCAAAAGACAGCGGAAACTGTCGAACGCGACCGACGTATCGTGAGTATACACACATTTATTTGAACCGGGATGGACGTCATTGGCATCGTCCATTCGCACTGTGTTTACGAAACATACGAAATACTTAAACATCATCCAATAACCATAAAAATTCGAATTACTTATTAATCTTGAACTTGAACAGCGACGTGCTCGGTTTTTTCCAATCGATGACATTTCATCGTGTTTCTGAAGGTGCGAAATAAATCGGTTGCGTTGACCCTACACAAAGTCATTCGAAATGTATAACTGTGCTTGGCACCGTAACGAGTAGTGACCGTACCATTAAATTATCTGCACGTGAAAATTTGCAAAAATTTGATTTTTAACGAAGAGAGGGGGACTTCTCCGTTTTTCTAAATTTAAATCTGATAAATCGTATCAAATTCAAGTTATACTTATGATTTCTATTTATTATTTTACCGAATGAACTATATAAAAAAAAACAAGCAAGTTACTGTTCAAATCATAACTCGTCCATAACTATAGCAAACGCTATATTTTAAACACATATTTTTAAAAAGGTTATGAGATTTCGATTCATATTTACTAAAAATCTAGGAACCGTGTGTTGTGATTTCATACAACTTGATTATCATTTTTTTTCTTTTGTTTTCCTCACAGAATGGTAGACGGCAATTGGTTGGAAGCTGAAAGGCGGCCGTTCACTTACCGTCCGAAACACACGATCGTCACGATTCCCCTGAAAACGGTGATCACAGTGAGTATATCATATCGTATAACAATAATAATAAAATGCAGTGCATTAAAAATGTCATCGTTTTCGACGTTATTCGTAAAAATACGTTAACAAAAACAAAAACCCAATATTGTTTTTTTGCTTTTCTTAAACATTTAAGTCGTCGTCATCGTCGATCATATCGTTGTGGCACGTTCATATCGTATACATTTATGTACACGTGATAATATTTCATAACCAGGGCTCGGAGTACTGTCATAACACCAAAGAATATATACTTGTATTAGCGTTTTTTTTACATGTGATTAAAATTACTAAAATGAACTAAATAAATGTTATCAATTATGTAATATAAATTAATATTTTTTACATTTTCCTGTGGATACCGAATGAAACAGTTTTACAACGACGTGTATAGTTTTTTTTTGGTCTGTGAACAATTTCAATTTTCTCGGTTGTTTTATCAGATTCGATTTTCGTGTTTTCTAATTTCAAAAATAAATCAACAATTGACATTTTACCATATTTTTGAGACGCACGTCGCGTATGCATGCTTACCAATAATTACTATTTTAAAATTTTAGATATTTATTAATTAGTTAACACGATGACAGTAAATAATATTTATTTTAATGTATGTGTACAAATAACATACCCTAAATCAGGAAAATAAAATTAAGTCGTCGTGTTTATATATATATATAACTCGTATTCTATAAAATCGCCCAAAAATAATATGCAAATGCTTCGAGTTTCGAATTTCTGACTTTATAATGAAGGGTCACCGCGCAACGTTTAATTAAAAGTTTTAAAAATATTTATATAAGAAAACGTTAACGATAATAATACACTATTGCGCCTTAAAGCCAACATAGTTTGTCCAAATAAGGTACAGTCGGGTATGCTAAGCAGCTCGGATTTAATATCTATATATATAGAGGAGTCGGATGCGAATTTGATCTATACGTTATATTGTTTTTTACAATCTTTATGTGTGTATATATATATATATTTATATTATGTGTGTGTGTTCTCGTCGCGCGCGGTTGTTTCTATTCTTTTTATATAATATACGAAGAAAGAAAATATTGTGTGTGTGTGTGTATAGGATGTAACAGGACTAGTGGACAAACACGGTGACTCTGGTTCTATACTAAGCTGGATTTTGTCCTAGAACGTTAGATTTTGTACAAAATTATTAAAGAAAAACATTAGGTAACTCGTATTATCTTTAATAATAATAAACGAAAAATTTTATCGGGTCCGTATTCTATTATTTATTGTCATTTTAAAATTAGTTTTATTTGATTTGTTTAGCGTTCAATAAAACTACAAACTATAAATTACTTAAAAATAATTGATTAACACTGTAGTTGCATACAACGGGAAGGAAATGGGTGCGAGAGTGAGAGGGGATATATTTTGGGAGACACATAAACCTTATGTCTAAATTTGGTTCTACATATATACAGGAAATATTTTATAATTTTTTTTTTAGGTTAATTTCTATACGGCTGCGCTGTACGTTATACTTGCGAGTATATAATAGTATGTGTAGCATTGCACTTTTCGTTTTTGAGTAAGAAAATATAATTTTTCGTTTATCATTCGAAATATTGCCGTTTCGTTCAATTAGAAAAATATGTTGGCGAGGTAAACAATTTTTCGGTCATTTATTTTTCAAGTTTACGAAAGTACGAAATGATACATTTTTTTTCTATCTAATCATGATAAAAATACCGATACGCATGTTCAATAAACTAAAATTCGAATTTTAATTTCTAAATATTATGCCGAAGAAAATCGAATCGAACGAATAAAAATTTAAAAAAAGTTGCGCCAAAAGTCAGAGCGTTTGTCGTGTCGGTCCTGTTACACCCTGTACACCAAAACTTTATGAATACTTTATATACACTCGTTGAAAACTGCTATTATTATTTTTTTTTCTAATATATGACGTCGGTAGGGAAAGAAACCGTCGTGTGTGCGTGTATACATATATATATATATTATCATTGTTATTACGCATAACTGTATTATATCGCCCCGTTATATATACGTATATATTGTATAATTATATAAATATTATGTACGGGCATATACACGACCGCGTGTAGTCCCGTCTGTACCGCGCGAGTCGGTAATTTATAAATATACAAATCGTGGGCGAAATCATTATTGTAATTGAGACGCGAGGTTATAACAATATTATGTTAATATATTATAACGTCCGACTCAAAGGGGAAGACAAAAAACGAAAATGGTCGACGGGCGCGTTTATTATATTATTATAATATATGCTTACCGTGCGACCAAACGACGAAGCTGACGACGACGACGACGACAATACATATATATATATATATACGGAATGGTGGTTTTTCTCGTGTTTTGTTTCCCCCCCCCCTTTTTTTTTGTTTGTTTCACGTCAAAAACAATAAATAAAATAAAACGGAAGTTCAGATTCTGAGCGGAGCGACACGATTTTGAATTTTCGTGTAACGTGTGATTCGTTCGTTCGGTACGTTTTTCCCGGTAGAGTCCATCCGACCAGTTCGCTTAACCGTGCGTGGAAAAACTACTGGAAAACCAGGAAATTGACGTGAAACACGTCCGGCTGTCGCGAAACAACATAGCGCCCAGATCCGTTTTCGTAATTGTTTTTTAAACGTTTCCTTTTTCGTTTTCGCAGGAACAGTCGACCGCGTGTTCCGCCGGCGGCGACGGTGGTCGACTCCCGGAGGACGGTTCCCGACAAGAACCGTTGATCGTATGAGACGACTCACAGCAGTCCTCCAGCAGCCAATTCCAATAATATAATAAATCAAATTATTATTATTGATACCAACATCGTCATCATCATCATCATCGTCATCATCATCATCATCATTATTGTCGTTGTATCGCCGCGGCCGCGCACGCGCGTGAATCCGCTTGCCCCGCCGCGTTCACGACCGTCTTAAACGATCCGGCACGAAAGACACCGTCGCGCGACCGACGAATTTTGTTTTTTGTTTTTATCGTGTTTTATACATAATCATCATCATCGTCGTCGTCGGTCGTGTTCGCCGTGTCGTCTCGTCTTCGGGTGGAGCTGCGCGCAGAGGACCTATACAACTCCGTCGCGTTCCAGGATTACGCGGCGACCGGCAAAACAGATTCGCAAACGGGAGTGAAAATAAAAATTCGAAGTCATAAAATCGAAATTTAAAGCCGTCAAAACCGAAAATTTCAACAACGAAAATAATAATAAAAAAAAAAATGGGCTAATAAAAAATATCGGGTTTTTTTTTCTTTTCTTTGATCGTCGGACTCCGTTCGCGCTACGTCGTTGGTCGTCGTCTCGCACGTTTTACGTATCGATACAACACCGAAGACAAAAATAACAGCGCGTCAAAACACCAATCACCAAAATGTATGCGAGAAGTTCGAAAAACGCGCGAAAAATCCGTTCGTTTGTCGTGCTCGGCGCTTTTTGTGCAATGTCCTGCGACCGTCGTAATCGTCAATTGTTCGCGACGCTTTTAACCGCAAAACGTATATTACAGAAATAATATTAGAAACTGGAAAAAAAAAATCTCCGAGTCTCGATATCTACATATATATATAACGTATATTACACACACACACACACACACACAAATGTCATATGTACGTGTGTAGTGATTTTTGTTTTGTTTTTAACAACGACGACGAAGAAAAAACCGTTTTTTATGAGGTCTGCGCGATCCGAAAAATTTTTTCGCGACGTTCGATCCTCGCCCCCGATATTATACACGTACACGCATATAGATTTATCAATTGTTCCGCGAAGTATTGAGAGTAGCGCGTGTCCTTCTTAACACACATATGTATATGCGTATGTAACCGTGTGTGTGTGTATGTGTATATATTTGTATTTATAATTATTATGATTTAATTATTTATTATTTTTTTTTTTTGTTTTACAATTTTCTTTTTAAATCGTTGTTTTAAACCGTTTTGTTTTTTCCCTTCTCCTCCCCTCCAACGCGTGTTAATTATTATGTACCGTATGCATACATGTATTTTATATATATTTATGTACGTATTATTATTATGGATAGGCCTGTGAGTTTTATACACGCCTGTCCATTGTGCTTATACCCCGAGAAGGGCGTTTAACGAGACCAAGAGGAAAACCGCCCGTTTATATATGTGTATCATCGTATGTCTATTATATTATTCGAAGCCTTTAAAAATTGTGAATATTACCAAAAACAAAACGTCTTCGATTTATATTATACTATATGTAACGTGTATGAAAGAAAAATTATCTTATGTGGTAAATTTGAAATTATGCGTTTTTATATTTTATGTTATTATATAGTTATTTATTTATTATTATTATTATTATTATTTTTTTTTTTTTTAAATGTAAATTATTGCTGTTATATATTATTCTATCTGTTGAAAAAATAGATTTGTATTGTTTCTCTTATCGAACACACTGTGTACCGCTTCCATCACCATCACTACCTTATGATTGTAATCGTCATCAAATCCCAACGCTTGTCCCTTCACGTGTCGTTCTCTCGTCCTCTCCACCCCGTTCGAGTCCACCAGTCCTTCAACCTACAGCCGTGTGTAGTTGTGTATTTATGTGTACATTGAATTTTAGAAACAATAAAATTAAATTTAAAAAATAAAATACGCCCAATTTACATAAAGTTTATACATATATTATTATATATATATTTATTTATATATTAATACATAACCGTTGTAAGAAAAAAGAAAGTTTTTACAAAAAACAAGAAAACGGAGTAATCTACCAGTTCCTAAATTTTTTTTTTTTTTATTGTAATAATTTAATATTAATATAATAACAATGATAAGATACAAATTGCTATAGTAAATTTACGATATTTTTTAGTTATTGTAAATAAATAAATTTAAAAAAATAAATAAAAAAAAAAAACTCGAATATACCAAATCGCTTGTTGTTCTATTGTTATACACTAACATACTTGTACTATCTGTTATGATTATATTGCTTTTACGGGCACACTTGGATGAAATACAATTTATAAGTATAATTTTAATTTCAGAATAAATATTTGAATATTTGCATAAAATAGTAAATATCAGAATATAATTGGGTATTTTGAACACTTCACGATAACATTGTAGCATGTATTCGTACGTTTAGGTACGTATCCGTTTACGTTGTTGATGATACGTATTAGTTTGTTACCACATTTTAAACGGTTAACTTCTATACGGCATTGAATCAAACGTGTTTTAAAGAACAAAAGAGTATTAAAAATACGTTTGAAAGACGGTATTCAAAAAGTGGTCGGAATAATTGTGAAATATTACGAACAGAGTATTTTGCAAATACTATACTCGACAATGCCTGAAGTCGACGATTGTAAGCCTTCGGTTAATGTCAATCGACGAGAGAGAAAAAAGAAATGATAAAAACGGACGTATTATAGTTTTCGACTTTTATATCATTAGGCGCTGAACTTTTTTGTGTTCAAAAAAAACGTCGATCGAGACAAAAGCTACGGAATAGAACGAATCGTTGCTTTTCGCGACGTGATCCAGCAGAATATCACACCGACGGGATGAGAGTGGAATTGTGGTACTCCTTCTTTGCTCGGTTCAGCTCGATCACCCCCCCCCCCCTCTCGCCAAGCCGGCGCTCACGAAAAATATCGAATGCCGACACGTGTCAACCTTGTAAGTCTAGAAAACTAACCCGCGGTCTAGAAAAAAAAACACCGAAACGGCGTGATTGCTCCATAAACTAATAAATTATAATTAATCTCCCGGCAGATCACGCCGCGACGCGTTAATGAACCAATAAAATTACATTGTGTGCGCGGCGTACGAAATGAACGCTTTTTTTTTTCTCGTCGCCGAAACACGTGATACCGATGGGATAACGACGGTCGTTTTCTCGCCGTGCGTGGTATCTCTAACCTCTCGAAACGGTATCGTGTGTTCGCGAAACTCCTCGGTGGACATGTCCGACACGAAAAACGGTGTGACGCGATGAACAGGTGACGTCCGAGAACACATCACGTTTTTAGCGAAAAACCCGAGACCCCGGGGGGGGGGGCTTGTTTCTTTTCTAAACGCGTGCAGCGGCTCGGGCACTCCTTTTTTTGTGCGCTACGCGAATCGACCGCGAAAAAATACGTTGCTTATGTTATACGCGCGTATGCACGCGGCATTGCAAATTAATCCACAAATCCGCGAACCCATTGTCGGATACCTCGACAGTTAGCCGACGCTTCTCGCTGTCTGCGAGCTTTAAGATCTTGTCTACACGCACACATATACTCGTATATAATCCTAACGTCCCCCCTGATCTTAGAAAATTTTCTCCGTGTTTCCCGTTTTAGCAGCCGTATCTCGCGATCCATAGCGGTGTATATAGTGTACGGCCGTTGGGACGAACTCACGGGAAAGCGTACACGCTCGAGTACCACGACGACTCGAGTGACATCGAAAAAAACCAGTATATCGTCCGCGAATTACCCGCGAACCGGGCGTTAATGAAATATAAACAAAATTTGAAATCTATACACACACACACATATATATATATATATTGTTTTTGTTTTGGGTCGGTCATGCGCGTACCTACAACTATACGTTATTATTGACACTCGCGTGGTTCTGGAAACCGAAATACGGTTACCCGGCGGTCACGGGCATTTACGCGGGACGTTTTCCGTGGAAGTTTTCCGTCCAGCGAGTAATAACGTTCAATTTTTTTTCTTTTTTTGGTGATTAAGGCTCGCCGTTCTTGATACGTTTCCATTATCGTTAATGCGCATTTTGTAGACGTGTTATCCCAACGGCGACGGGGCGCGACAACAACTAATTGAAATCCGCGAGCGTTGTACAAACACGAACGAACGAGATCATTAACGACGTTAATCCGAGTCGTATGTGGTGCGTATACGATTTTTTTTTTTTGTTATTATTATTTTTCACATACCGAGTGTACTATTGAAATTACGGGCGCACGCGCACAATAATAGCCGTGCTCGTGCCGCGGAAGAGTTGCCGCGAGCAAACAAATAATAATATATTCCGGTTTGATGGCACGTGAAAAAAAGAAAACGGAATCGTTATGAATAACGTAATAAAAACGCGTCGGTTTTCAACGAAACTCGCGTTTACTAATTGCGCGAAAAACAAAAACACGTCGTTACGTTATTACAGTCGGAGTGGAAAAAAGAACGCCCTGTCATATTGACCGTATAGCGTTTATGTACGTGCGCTTACCTTCATCTGTCGTCGTTCTTTGTAAACGTTTTTTCGAGCACAGGAGAGCATCAGGAGAACGTCTCCGCGTGAATGGCGATCGATACGATTCAGTCGGAACGGATTGTAGAAAACAAATATGGCCACCGGCACGTCGAAACAAATTCGACGGACGGTGGCGAAAGGCGGTTTTGGCCTACTACCGCGGTAACACGACGGTCGTTACCGCGCGGTCCGATCGACCGTAACCGGTGGCGTGTACGGTTCGATTCGGTCGTTTTCGTTGTTGTGCCCCTGTCGCGTCCGAAATCGCACTCGTCCTCAAATCAATCGTCGCGTTGTCGTTATACACGTCGAAATTGCTATTGATCCGCGCGACGTTGTGTAAATGCTAACGCGGTGTACCAGAACAACGCAACGACGGCTTTTCCCGTTTCTTCGGTCTCCGAAAACCATAAAAACGACAAGAGAAACAAACGAAACGAAACGGAAACACGGCCGGACGGATGACGGGTTCGCCGCCGGTACGGAATCGTTTTTCGGTCTCGTGAATGCACGTACGTATAATACGATATATTTACGGTAATAACCACAGCACTAATACCGCTTTGAGTAATACCGCAAACTTTAATATTACATAGTGAACGTCGGCAACGAGAAAAAACGTTGAACTGACGCGACGGAATCGCGTACAGTTTTTGGGCGAGACGCGTAGGCAACCGATTGTAGGACATGCATATTGTGTCACGCAGGCGGTTTTTAGGCTATTCCACCGCGATTGCGCTCGTGTTGTCCGTTTTCAGTGTTTCACGTCACGTTCGTCGCACCGGGTCTCCGACAGCGCGTTCGTCCGTTCGGTACAAAATGTTTTCATTCGAACGCCCCGGACTTGTCTGTTTGTGTGATATGGCACGAGTACGAACGTGAACGACGTCGACGTCGTTATCCACGCGCGTCCACCGTTTGATACAAAGTATGCGCAAATACCGGGGAAACGAATAAGCCGACACTGCGTGTAATTCTCAGTGTTTCGACGACATTTATAAAACCGAATCGAACAGTTACGCGCACGCGATTGTACCCTAGTTTGATTATTCGTCCGTCGTTACCACACGGATGACAATCGTTTCGATACGAAAAAGAAATCAATACAATAATACGACACTCGGTACGATATGACAGCGTTGCACGAGTAATGACGACGTGTATCGCACGATTCCGCGCGGTTATGTTGTGTTTCGTCGTGTTGTCCGTTAGGGTTTGGCGTCAACACAATTGTTTCGGGGATTGCGGAGTGCATGGGAGTGGTCGTCGGGAGGAGAAAATGTGTCGTTCAAACGAACGCGAAGGACGTTGGGATTACGAGACCAGCGGAGTCAGCGTTCTGCCGTCGGTGGACCGAAAATCTGACGGACGATTTCGAAGCAGCCGTCGCACGTTTCACTCGCGATTCCGTCGCGACGTGCCCGCGAAACGCGAACCTGAAAACGCGTTTAGCGTGTCGTCCGTCCGATTCTCGCGGCGTTTAACGTCCCGGACGGCGAACCCGCCGCGCGACGTCTTCGCCCTCTTGAATATGACCGACGACACGAACAAATAATAATACCGTTTGATTTCGCTTTTCTGTGCGACTGTTAAATAATACCGTCCGATACGCAACGCAGCGTGTGACCGGCGTACACTGTGCGCGCGGTAACGAATGACCGGGTGAATTTTTTATACACAATAATATATGTATATATATATATATATTTTATTTTTCTGTTAGTCAATCACGGCTCATTGATGCTCATGTCGTTTGTCATTAGTAATTTTTTGTTGCTCTCTTGTTGAAACCGTCTGGTCGCCAGTGCACGTTCGCGCAACGTATCCGAGACGAATAAATGGGGTGTAATCAAAAACGTATAAAATATATTTATTAATTTTTTTTTACGTTTTTAATACGCCCAATCGTTATTTAAACATGTCCGAAACAGTTTTAATTCGTTTTCGTCCACAAACGAATAATTAGCTCACCGTATAATAAATCTATCTACTATTGTACGCTTTTTTCTTTTTTTTTTCTTTTTTACATTCGTACAGTTATTAAAATACGCGGATTCTTTTCGAAAGTACGCAATTTCATGAATGCATAATAAAATTATAACCGTAATAAAAGCAAGATTCTATTCAATCGTGTGTTGTCCACATGATTTCACAGTATTTTCATATCACTACAGACGGGTCGGAAATAAAGAACAATTGTGGATAATACAATCGCCCAAATAAATAATAAATATTGCAACTATATATATATATATAATAGACAATTTACGATTATCGATTAATGTCTTTCGAGAACAGACCGTTATATATATAGTATCAATTGCCGTTTGTGGACAGTCGTAATCACATGTTTCCTATGGATTCAAATGCATAGAATTCATAGAATAAAAAAATCAAAACATAAATCAATTTTTTAAGAAACGAATGAAAACGTCGAATTTTTTTTAAACACACACAGTACTGAATATTTTGGCTAAAAAATCAAATAAAAATTACCTAGCGCAGAGAGGGTGTGTAAGCAGAGGGGCTTATTTATCATAGGGCTAACCATGACTATAGTCCTGAGCCACAAATTTTGAAGGGCGGTAGAACTTTGAGGAAATTAGCGGTTTTAAAAAAAAAGTTTTTGTTTATGTTGATAACCATATTTTAATCATTTATACCGCAATAGACTTAGATTGCTGTGGAGGAGGTGGCAAAAGATCGAATACATCTCCGGGTATAATTATAACAAATATGTATATATATATATATGTGTGTGTGTGTGTGTGTGTGTTAATAATTATATCATGGCAAAAACGGATTTCTGTACAATTGTGCTGGGCCTGCGTTTGTGATCACCAGGGCTAGGATTTCTATGCATTTGCAAATGTTTTTTTCTTTTAGACCAAATTAATTAGTTGTCAGCTATGTTCACGATTTGGCTTATTCTCGATTGCATAGTAAAATTGTTTTTGCCTATTTTTGCATATTTAGTAAAAAATGTATATAGCTGCATATTTAATATTTCTATAAAATGCCGAAAGCTTAGAGTGAAAGTACCAGATTACGTCAGTTTGTTGAAGAATTAGCGAGGTTTTTAAAATAGATAGTAAAATTATTTTTGATATGATCAGGATATGTCAGTATCAAAACGTTTTCAAGTACTACAACATTTAAATACAAGTTATCATATAAAAAATACTAATTTAAAAGCTAAATCTAGACAATCATTTATCAAAAGTACATAAGAAAACCAAAATAAACAAACAACGTTTTCTTAAGATTTATGTCAAGTAAAGTTAGAATCGTAAATATGTAACGTCATAGTTGGTCTTCTCCACGAGAAAAATCATTCTAAGCCATATCTGTTAATGTGTGAAGAATTTTCTAGACTATTGGTGAAATATTTAATGGCGCACTTCTTACAGCCATCAGGCTAATCTTTTACGATTAAGTGTTCTATTTCGTTACTGATACCGCGACATATATAATGAAATCCGCCGATTCCTCAACTATGTTATTCCCAAATTTAATTCATCTAACTTGTTAATGCTGTTGATAAATGAATTGCAACAGTTAAAAAAGTATTTTTAATAGCTCCTAGCCAAGTAATCAAACTACGTGAAATAATTTGGGATTTATCTTTACCGCCTCAACCAATTATAATTAGATGGGGAACATGGTTAAATGCAGTAGCATACTACTCAGATAATTTTGATTCAATAGTATATGTAATATCATGATTAGACGACGAAGCAGAATCAATTAAAAAATCTAAAGAATTGTTTGAAGAACATTTAAAAAACAATTTAGCTTAAAATAGTATTTGTTTTCTCTCGGATGCAATTACTAACCTAGAAAAAAGTATACTATCTCTTCATGAGAGCATAACGTTAATTTTAGACAATTTAAAACAAAATATCACTACAGCACGTAATATTTAATTTATTAATATTATACATAATAATTTTTAAATAATTTTAATGTAGGTAATACATTTTTTTTTTGCATATTTTAAACGTTTTTATTGTACATAAATTCTAGCCCTGGTGATCACTAAACCGTTATAACATTGTTACCTTCAACAGAAACGTGTACACACGTAATCAGCATTATGATATTTTATCGAATCGGCCGATCTGCATTTACGAATGACCCAGGTACCGGATTGCTTTCGAAAAACAAAACAAACAAATCAGATACATCAACAACAATAATAATACACGTACGGTTAGGTAGGTGTAATGTATGAATAGAAAAACGCACGCGCCGATTCCAAGGTTCGTTTTTTCCCTCCAAACACGCTGTACGTTACACTGCGAACTTGTGTAGTGACTGAAAAACATATTAAACACACAGAAAACACACGTTGTTTTAGAGGTAAATTAGCTACACAATGACGAACACGTCGTTCCCGTTGGTCTTGCTTGTCTTGTTGAACGTCGTGTTTCGGTGCCAAGTGCGTAACGTATATTTTCATCGTTGTACGATATATCGTGTACGAATGTCATGCGTTCGTGCAGACCAATTGAAATCGGCTAGTTCCTATCTGAAAAAAATGAATAAACGCCGTCGCGAGACACGTCGTACAGTGATTAAATGTGTTTCAGATGCAATCGTGGGAGCTCAGAAGAGCCGACCCGGGTAGCAAAACCGTATCGTTCTACAACAACACGGTCACCGACGTGTACACGCAGACCAGATGGACGTGGTGGGACTCGTCCGGTGGATTTTGGGACACACGGCTGAGGGTCAATAAAGAAGGTAAATACGATTTATCTAATTCGCGGACTCCAGCGAACCCGATGCATTTTTATTACGAGCAAATTTACATTTAACGTTGTTCACATCGTATTGTGATATTTTTGAAGTTACGACATAGCGAAAAAATCAACGGTAACGTTTCCGTGAACGTCACAATAAAACCGTTGAAAATTGGATTATTTTTATTTTTCGTGATATGTGTCACGTAAAATGTTCTTAGAAAGGTCATCGTGCGCAAATATTTTTAAAAAACATGTGAAATGTGGACTTCAGTGAAAAAAATGTGGAATTCTGTGCGCTTCGGGCTTGGTAAACTTTAAATCTGCCCACGTTAAATATGTCTCATGTAAGTGTGTAGTATATATTTATACATATTACTCGATAACGATAAGACGAACTAATATTGGCATTTTTCGAAAACACCGAGTTTTCGTTTTTGTACAACAAATTTATTTATTACATGTAAAAACGTAATAAATATTTTCAAGAATAATATTATATTGTAAACTAACTACAATGAATTACATTTTTACGTTTATACGTTTAAAATGAGCAATCAACCGACTTTATAATATTAATAAATTTTAATGTTATATATGAATATTTATACATTTTCGTCGTTTTTGTTCGTGAAAACTATATTACAAATTACATCGATTGTTTTTATTTTATGTATAGTCGACAATACACACACACACACACACACACACACATATATATATACAATTTTACATATAATCGATGGGCAAGCTATAGGGAAGTTAGTTGGAAAAAAATTTATCCTTAAGTAAAATAATTGTCACAGCAAAATAATTCGAATTTGATAAAAAAAATAGCGTTATTATAAAATAATTAGTTTTTACGAGTAAATTCTGAATAATTGTTTTTTGGGTATATTTACTGCAACATAAAATTAGCTTTATTTTCTCATAAAAACTCAATAAAAAAAAAAAGAGTTATTTTCGACAGTTTACTCCACCACATTGTTAATTGTTATGTGTTTCCGGAAAACGTAACGTTATAATAATAATAATTATCAATTTGCGTTATTTAATTTTAATAGGATTTTTTTTTTTGTGGACAAAAGGATGGTTGAACCGTATCATCTAAATACTATATTTTAAGTTCTCTACACGCTATAATATACGCTATGCATATTGTAACCGAACAACTGAATTTGAAATTTTCATTGGTATGTCCGGAAACTGCAGTGTTCGTGCAGGAGAAATAATATTTTATTGTACGTGTTATTAAAAGTCGTTTCGAAATTTGACTTTACAATTATTAAAATATAGGTACCTAGATTATTTCGCGAGGAAAAGGTTTTTACACCGTATTTTTAATGTTTCGCTATAATATCTCGGGCAGATAACTTTGTCGATTCACACGTCGTTTATTGGAATAACAGGAATTACATTTTTCGGGGAATTACACCAATAGTTCTAAATTGCGTGCATGCGCATCCTTTAAAATGGGAACTTATATTTTTGACACCGAGTTCAGATAAACCAATTTTTTAAAAACTTTTTAGTCCCTGTTTTTTTAACCTTAGATCGACCAAGGTACAATAATTTCGTAATTGAATGTAAAATATTTTGTTTTAAATTCGTCGAAAAGTTTATGACCATAGTCATTTGCGCAGATTTCGATCACGGAAATTAAATGCGCTAAAAAAATTGAAGCACAACTTTTATCGGAGATTACAAACGAATAGTAAATCGAGATATCATGTAGTGAACAGTTACGATATGATTACGTTTTCGTTATTGATAATTATTATATAGTATGTACACAAAACAATTAAAATCACGATTGTATATAATCATATATACATACATACATATATACATATATATATATATATAGATATGTACACGAGCAGATAATATATTTAAGTGATAGACATTTAGACATTGTAATTGAATCCGTTCTATATCTTAAACAAATGGTGATTAAACTGCAAGTAGGCTATTTCCTATTTAATTTAGAATTATTGTATTTCAGACGCAATCGGACAAAGACGATAACCCGTATTTATAATAATACTGTCCTATTATAATAACTACTGTGTATAGTAAAATTACTATTCAGGCACGTGTGAAATATGTTTTATTCATTGAACACCAAATCATTTCATTAATTGGTTTTTTGTCGATTTCGATTCCCGGTAAATATATATATATTTATATAAAATGTAACAAGACTAATTGACGACAGCTACAACTTCGGTTCCACAGGCAATATTTTATGATCTTTTTATAAACGATCATTCTTTCACGTTCGTCAAAAACATTTCTTAGTCGTTCATTTTCTACGATTTTTTTTTTAAGTTTATGAACAGACGTATTATTTATATTATACGACGCGATGTATCACAAGTAAATTACTCGAGGTAAAAAATATCAAAACGTTAGTCACAGGCATGTACTTTAAACTTTTAAAAAAATCATAAAAACAAATAAAGAAAAATTTTCCAACGATCTAAAATTCAAATTGACTAAATCGCTATTATATTGAATTGTGTGCACAGTTTCGAAAACATATTTTCTTATACATAAAAATATTTCACATACATTAAAATTTCAATGCTATAACTTTAATGCAGATTTTACTGCAATTACTATTACTTATACTTATTATTAAAAAAAAAAATAATTTGTCTAGAACCATAAAATTATATATAGCAGCATTTTCCTTTTGTACACTTTGTTTGATTTAGATAATTGTTATTAATTTTATTTGTGTGTAATATTACACCGCTCTCATAATCATAATCGCGTTACTACGGTGATATTACGCGCGTATAGCTTTATTGTAGCGAAGTTTGTTAACTTTAAGTGCCTACCTCCAGGACTAGTGCTAATAATTTTTTTAAAGAACAGATTTTGGGGCTGATAACATCACTTAAAAAATAAATTGTTTTTGTACCCATAGGATAGAAAAGTGTAGTTAACTTAACATATTGTTTGAAGAGTTGTTAAAAATCTGTAGGCTAATATGTCAAAACAGTATGATATTTTTCTGTCGGTTGACGTTTTGAATGTCGTTTTGCGTAAGTGATAATACTGATCTGAAAAGAGTTGAGGAATACAATTATGAACGGTTATTGTATTCCATATCAACAAACTGCGTTTAAAACCCTTTATTATTGAATACTGGAGTACTTAAATACATCAATTACTCAAATGCCTTACAAAACTGCAATCACAGATATAATACTATCCATAATTGTGGGCATCGCGGGCGAACGTAACAACATAGACCTCGTACGTAAATAGTAACCTTATTTTGTCACTGACCAATTAACGTAATCGCGTTATTTTAATTTTACGAATATAACCTTCTTAACTATAATTAGTTATCATAATTATCCAGTTTAATTGACACGTGTAAGAGACCAACGTTTTTATCACACTTCGAAATGCAGTGTTATAATAATCAAGTCAACGGACTCGTAAAAAAACTGAAACGACTATCTTCATATTTCACGTCTAATGAAATACAAAAAATGGATACTTCATACATATTAAAAAGTAAATTATAGATTAACTCGATATTTTTTTTTAATTTTGGAAAATAATTTTACACTAAAATCCATAAATACTGTTATAAAAAAATTAATTTTTTTTTACAACCGCGATCAAGCCAATATTTTTTCTACTTTACTTTAACCTTGAATCGTATTATTAATTTATCTTAACTTATTTGCGTTAATCGTTTTCATTAAGTTGTCCACTTTTGGAAAACGACAGAATTTCTATCAATGCTAAAACTTCAACTCAAATAGTTATGTACTTAACTATGTCAATCGTTGCGACATAGTATTTAAAATCAAGTTAATATATATATATATATATATATATATATATATATTATATTAACTTAATATTTATAATAACATCGTTTTACGCCGCGCACGTAATGTACGGTATAGAAATCTAAAATTTCGTTATTGTAATATTTTTGTTTTATTATTATCATATCGTACGGTCACTGCATATTCATTGATGTGCATTGTGCAGTTGCATCATTTACCATACCTGCGTCATAAATTATATTCACTTTTTATCATTATCTACCATCATCATATATTGTAATAAGGTAAACGGAAACGTGTGAATACGTTCAAGGCCGAGTTGAAACAACACGTCTCTTAGTATAGAGATTTCAGAACTGCATCGCTAACACAATATATATATATATATATATATATATATATATATATATGGAGAGAGAGAGAAAGAGAGAGAGTCAATGCACGCGTTGACCTAAAAATAATATTATACAATTAAACATATATCTTTATTATGCCGTTGCAATTGTTCGTAATTAGTATAGTATATGAATGGCGCGTCCAGAGAAGCTATAGTTTTATTTTTCATTATAATTTTGTACGATTGCGCCATATGAACAGACGATCGATTTGAATTCTTTGATCGATTTGACCATTTTTTTTTTAAAAAAAAAACCCTGTTATACTAAATTGTCATGAAGTTTTCATCAATATATATATAATATACGAGGACGTGAAAAACCAAATTGATCATCAAACAAACGAAAGAAAAATTTTTAAAAATAATTATTCACGTTAAATCGAAAACGTTAAGAAGTCTGTTTTGTTGGAGGAGAGCTATACACGTCTTATCGCCGCCACTCGTAATACGTAATACGCATACTAATTGTAATAACAATTTCGTCGTGTAATTTATTTCGAACAGAATTAATTGGCGGCGGATTTTCGTACTTCGACCAACACGGAAACGAGTTGTCGTCGGTCAGATGGTTCAGGATGAAAATGAACACGCCGATCAGATGGAAGTACACTTCGTTCGTGTCGCCTCCGGACAGCTGGTGGATGAGATCGGTAATACCGTGGGGAAACCTAACGTGGGGATTCAAAAATCAAATCGACGGTTCGTGGGTGTTCAAAGTTGGTTAGTATAATACGTGACTATTTAAAATACGTTAAAATCGAGACCGGCCGGTAATGGGATATGATTAAGGTGGCTCGGAAACACGAGAGATAATCACAAAGTTCGGATGCCTCTCGGTGATATCCCCTCCACGGAAGATAACGGGGGGATGGTTTTTCGAGTGTCACGAATGTCCCGCGTCGGCGTACAACACGTCGTTATTTCAAACGATTGATTGGGTGGGATTTCGTCTCGCCGCGTCGGAGTTTTTAAAAAGTAAAAAAAAGAACCCGGCCGAAGCCTAACGACAATCGCCGTCACAGCGAACAGGGTCCACGTCGAGACAATGCACGCCCGCTTTCCACGCACGTCATCGGACGTCGATGGAAAACAAAAATCGTGTACGTTTGGAAAAGTACGTAGAAAATCTACGTACCTTTCTTTCACGGTATAGGGTCAGTTTTCCCCACTTTTGATAAGAAAAAAAATTGATAACCGATCTTTGCGGATGTAGGAATACCAACATAGATAATTAAAATCCCACGTTTCAAATGTTCATTAAATGTTGTATCAACGAAAAATGTCATTAAGTTAATAATAGTAACCATATAGTAAGTTGCAAATAATAAATTTACTAACCTTTAATTAGTTGAAAATAACAATAAATGTTTAACTTTTTCTACAGTTAGAACTATAAAAATAATGATTATTATAAATGGTAATATTACACGGACAATACAATATTATAGTATTAACCAAATAGAAATTCACTTTGAACAAAATTTTAAACCGTGAAAAATTTAAAAACATATATTACATGAACGTATGAAATATTATAGGTATAATAAACCATTTTATTCCCGTATCACTGTAAATGACCGTTAAAAACCGTTACGCTCAAATACGTTAGTAAAATACATTGTTTCACATATTTAATGCGGAGTTGTAAATTTATCAGCACTAAATTTCTATTTGTATAATTTTATGTGGTGGTATGGAACCTCAAAAAAAAAAAAAAAAATTGAAATTATTTCTCTTATCAACAATGGGGAGAACCGACCCTATCCCTTTCTTTCGCCCGTCGTGTTGAACGCGACCGGCGTCTTCTCAATGCGCGCGCGCGCACGTGAAATTGCTCTTGCCGAGCTCCTTGTGGTCGACGCGTCCCGGGGACCGTATTCGTGACTCTAATACCGCTGGCGAGACACAAACGTCCGAGTGCGAAACGCGTTTTGTTCTAACGTTTCGCGTTGTTTTGTGTGCGAACAGACAACGACACCCTCGAACCGAAAGCCGAGCAAGTGTACGACGGACGGACGCGGGACGTGGGGAACCGACGGAAACGGTCGTTGGAAACGCGCGACGACGCTGGTCAGGTACGTATTCATTCGCGGATATTTCGGCGCGGGCTCGGCGTCTCGTCATCGGGCTTTTTCGGGCTTCACGAATCCCCGGATTCCTATTCCGACGACGACTTATCATTCGCGGACTGTTCGCAACAGAATGGGTGGACCAACTACCCAATACACGCAATTAAAACAGAGTGGTAGTCGAGACTGTAAAACAGTGTAGGCGAAACACGTCCAAACCGGTACCACGGGCGAGGGGTAAGCCCCGGCCGGGTCAAGAGCAGACCCGGTCGACCCCTCGGGCAGCTTAGGCTGTTGGGATCGGTTGCGTGGTGGCAGATTAGCAGGAGCAATCTATGTGGTAAACGGCCTCGCAAGCTAGACACCGGGCACGCACGTCGGCCGAGGAACAGCTCTGAGAGTGCGGAACGGCGGGGCATGGCTATGCTATCGATCACGCTGGCCCGTACCTCAAGAGAGACTTGGAAAATATCCCTGTGTGCCCCTATCGCCATGCCGGCGTGGTTACGACACCGGAGGGTAGGTGTACCCCATAGTACATCTACGGTGCTGATGGAGCCGGTCCCCACCGCGGGATTGGGGTAACCGCGCGTGATAGCGGTTGTCCAAGCGGTACGAGCGGGGTTCCGACCCTCCGGAGTCGGGTGGTCCGCTCGCCGCTCGTGGTCCGGACAAACGACGCGTGACCGTTCGGTTCGAACAACGCTCATGCACGCTTGTCTTTCGACATTAGTCCCCAGGACTACGAATCGGTCGACATGTGAACTACGGGTGTCAAAACCCGAGAATACGGATTTACTCAGTGTTCGCAACAGAATATCCCTAGCCCGGCTGTTTATTTTCGGACGGCGACGCACCGTTACCCCCGGTACCGGAACGAACGCCGCGGCCCGAATCCGATACCGAAAAACGATTCGAACCCGTCACAATCATTTCTAGACGGTCGTTGTGGTTGTTGCAGTGGCGTAACCGAGCTGGGATCACAGGGCGCGGTCGCACCCGGGCCCGAAGTAATGCGATTTTTTTTTCTCTATCAATTATCAATAAAAAATTATTACTTTTCTATTATGATACACACTATTGAACTAATCGTTTCATTTTTTTTTTCTCGACGGTTCAAAATTATTGTAAATCATCGTTATTTTTTTATCACGCAGTAGCCCGCGCACGAGTATGAATATTAATTATATCGAAACAATACGAGTTCTATAGTTTTATCATTACTGTGAAACGTTGGGTTTTATTCCTAGCATATTATTTATTATTAGACCGGACATCAACCGACCGTCCGTCATTAATTGTTATATTTATAATTACGTTATCGTTTTGATATTATTTGAAATCTTTATTCGTTAGTCTGTTCTTAGAGTTCGTAGTGGTCGGTCGGTAGGTGACAATCGCATATATTTTGATTTTATTTTCGTGCAGCCGTATTCAATTTTAATTGAACATTTGTTATTTAAGTGTATGATTTTTAAAAACTTATATTTGAAAACACAAATTTACTATCGTACTCTGGACATAATTATTGTACAACTCAAACACCGTTTTAATGGTATGAACCAAGTAATAAAACTTTTTACTTCAATAATACCAATTAATATATGTTCAATGAAAATGTACTTAAACATTCAACTACCTTTTTAGTAAATAATTATGAAAATGATTTAACAATAGATTTGGTCAATCGAATTATTCAACTTAAACGTTCGTGAGAAAATCAAATTTCAAAATTAAATTCTATAGATGACTTGGCAAAATTTTTAATTGTAGACAACTATTTAATAGCGGCAAATTTTCCAGATTTATGTACAACTTGTTTTCTTTTTTTAACAATACCAGTTACAGTGGCTAGCGCAGAAAGAAGTTTTTCTAAACTTAAAATAATTAAAAACTATCTTCGAAGTACGATGTCCCATATCCGTTTGTCAAGTTTAGCTATAATATCAATAGAAAAGAAAATTGCCAAAGAAATTAATACATCAGATATTATTTCTACTCTAGCAAATAAGAAGTCCAGAAAAATGTTTTAAGATTTGAGTCTTATATTTATTTTGATTGTTATTTGTTACAACTACAACTATTTACTGATTTTTGGTATGTACATAATATGAAGTATTAAATTAATAATAAATATTTATTATTAATTAAATGTTTATAAAATGTGTATTTAATAAAATATGCAATAATATTTTTAAAAAAGTTTAAAATAATTTTAAAAGTAATTTTAGTATGGTTAATATACCCCCTCATATCTTCTTAATATATATATATACTTGGACGAAAGGGGGGCCCGTTGAAAATTTTGCTCCAGGGCCCAAATTTTGAAGTTACGCCATTGGGTTGTTGACATCTCAATTAAAATCTCGTTCGAAATCGATGTCGGTTTTTACGTTTTTGAACACTTATTGCGGCATTGTGTTTTAGTTTTCTGAAACTTCACGTTTTTAAATAGGAAATTCGAAAAAATTTATTGTCTTCATTTTTTTTTTTTTCGTCTTGTGCAGAACGACGTACGTAATTCATGGAAAACGCCCAACGTTAAAACGAACCAAGACTCGGACGACGAAGTCAGCGGAGAAGATCTGTTGCAAATGATAATCGGTATGTTTCGCGCAAACGGCCAGTGGCCGTGCATTTTGTGTTACAATTTAGTAAAATATTTCACCGGTCAAAGCTTATTTTACGAATTAAAAAGTTCGCGGTAAATACACGGTTTGGTATTCCAAATTTCAAGTGAGCGCATTTTCGGGTGCCCCGCCGAGTGAACACACATTGAAAATATCATGTAATGCCGAACACTTTATTGAAACAAACTAAATAAATTGTATGTTTTGTTTGGAAACGAAAATAGCAGTTCGAGTGCTCTGGAAGTAGGATGGTGGTCGGTTCAATAATACCACTCTCCAACACGTATTTGGGTTGTATTATTATTTTGGAATCGTACACCGAGCGACGGGTATTCGTAATTTATATGTTAATTTACGGAGTTATATCATTTCTGTGCTGTTTTTTTAAATCATGTTGATTATTCGTCTGGATCGATGTTTATGGAACGTGGAGTATCCGTGTAAGAAAATATAATCTAATATGAAATTTCACATGTTGTGAATTTCGAATTGAAGAAAAATCGTCATTTTATGCGAAAATGCTTGCATATCACCCAAATGTCGAACTCTTAAACGTTTCAAACACAATGAAAAATCGTTAAAATATAATATGACAGACCGCGTATGAAATGTATAGGCCTTCGGTCCATTAAATCAAACCAGCAATTGTTGACATTTAATACGAATCGATATAGAAATGTTTGAAAAAGCACATCATTTTTTTAGACAATTTTTCGTTAGTTCGGAATCTAAGACTCTGTTTCGCGTCCTCGAAAATGTATTATTTTCTTTTTAATTTCGGCTATGTCGATTCGTTCTCGCGGTCGAAAATTTCACGTTTTGCCCGTAATCGCTTCCGTCGTAGATAACAGTAATTATTCGTCGTAAATATTTTCGATTACTCCGAACGCTATTATTTCGATTCGAAATATCATTATCACTCGGCGGCACATACCAATTAAAATATTCAAAATCATACACGCCGTCTAAAGTACGTACGATATGACGTATGAAAATATGAAATCATTTTGTATTCCTTGGACATCTCGGATCACCCGAATACATAAAAATAAATGACTTAAGTTTCAATATTGTTTATTGCACAACCGTAATGCAAATTCTGAAACTTTTCGTTTCTTAGAATATGAAAAACGGACATTTTCTTTATATGAGAATATCCATTGATCGTTATCACAAACAATCAAATTTTATGTTTGAATTTTTCCACAAGGCATACGGGATAACAGGGTGAACAATCTTAAGGAACATCGGTCGTGTGGGAATATCAAAATCGTACAAATATTAGAATCCGTGAATAGCAAATGCACTTTAAAACTTTTGTTTTTCGTCGAAAAATCACGTACACGTTAGCGAATATAATCGATTTTTAATTGCGATCGTTCTTAAAATTCGTATGTACACGCGCTCGTGTAAAATGTGCTCGACCAACTACGTAAATATACACGACTTTTCGATTACATTACGCATTTTAACACTGCATTATAAATTGTATAATTTGTTCAAATTTTATTTCGACACTGATTATCATATTATTTAAGACGGAATACTAGATAATATTATGCCTGAATAAACGAATTGGATCATTTATTATATTCAATTATGGAGAATCCCGAAGCCAGCCTAATGAATTATGATATATTTAATGTTCGTTGGTTTGATATTGTAAAAATTATTAAAATTCCCGATATACCGTGGTATTTCTTTGACTGAAGAAGAAGTTGTCGATGATATCGGATAAAAAGCAAGAAATTTGAAAATAGTTTTATAATAGAATATAAATCCCCCCCTTCTACCATTATTGAAAAATATCCAATACACCATTACATGAAACCATTGGAAATTTTTCTTTGGACTTCTTATATCACGCGACCGAAAAACATTTAAATTGATTTTATATGTAAAATTTATAATCGTTTTTTATGTAATTGGAATAGTTTTTCAATGTTATTAGAAACAAGATAAAATAAATGAAGATTAAGATAAAAATGTGTTTATTTCATATAAATGTGAATTCAAATAATCATAGCCCATTAACATTTTGTAAAATTATTTACAATTTATATTCGCCTTACTTTTCTATATTATTCTATAGACATGTTTTAAAGGAATTATTATAAATTTATCGTTTTCCAAAAGAAAAACTTAAAACATTATCCAATGAGTATTACATAAGAGTATTAGTTGACAATATTTATCATTGTAAACACAAAAATTATAATTTATATTTTAAACTATTAACTATAAATTTAAACATTAAAACCCCATTATATTTTTATTTTATTTATTATTTCTTGATTATGTAATTATTCGTTAACGACGTAAAACATTCGTTAAATATTGTCCTCTTATATTGCCTTTAGGAGAATAGGCAACTACAACATAACATATGTCATCTTGTGTCCACATTCCCACACCAATTTCAGTTGTATTATTCCACATCAGTTGTGTGAATGCATCTGCAATTATAAAATATAATTTAACAACATTGAATTAATTGTAATTTACTTGGAGGTTAAAATCACTTTCAGTAAAAAAATTAATTTTCTCCAGTGAGAGATATTATATATTCTATACGTAACAATTTTGTAGCTAATTCCTATTGAAACAATTTCACTAACACATTAAAATCTTTAATTATATATATATATATATATATATATATATATATCAGAAATTTATTATATTATAATATATAAAAATAGTTTGTAACTGTGAAGTTGAAAATCTAAAGATATGTAATATTGAAAAAAAAAAAATTCATTTTTGTACTTGAGAACCGTTAACGTCATTCAACCGAACAAATGCCAGTAATTACTTATGCAGGTATAAAGTTATTTTTTGTCCATAATTGATAAAGCCAAATACTTATAACTCCAAGTACGTTGTAATGAACAATATGTGCAGCTCGATAAATGTACCTATCTGTTTAGATGGCGATTCTGGTTCTACAAGGTAGTTGTAACCATTCCCATGCCTGTACCACGAGGACACAATCGCGTTAGCATCCAGTACGGGCCAGTTATTGAACTCCATTGAATACACGTTTATTCCATACTGCGTGGGTATTTGGGTATTTTGGTTTGTTTGCAACTCATCTGTATGTACCTTTATTTCATCACATATCTGAAACAATAATAAACGAACTACGTCTATATTACAATATATGTTATTTACGCCGATCGATAAATTAATTCATTCATTAAGTCGATCCTATGAGACGTACGCACTTGCAAGCACGCATGCATAATGACTTATCTTGTTGATTGTACGCATGCGATTCCCGCCAGTGTCAATAACAAAACGATATGTGGGATTTGTGCATTATACGTTTATTCAAGTTGTAACTCACATAAAATAAATTCGGACACATTCTCGTTGGGTTAGAATATAAAAGAAAAGCGTGTCCACCGGATACGTTATTACCAATATACAAATTATATTTTGAAAAAAAAAAAACATAGTAGGACGATAATGATAAAAAGTTGATAATTTGGAAACGTGTTGATTTAAAATCATAACACGTCTTCTAACAACATTCGCTGTTCAAACGAAATACCAAAAAAATATATTCTAACTCACTCGTTGGCTCAATTGCAATTGCGTTGTATTATGCCACCCGCGAACGCGGTTATGTGCCGCTAACATGTCTTGATAAAATCGATTTCGTTCTGTAATGAAATTATATCGGTCCGTATTTAAGTACAAGCAGAAATAACAATAACTCGACCACGCGAGAAGAACACATTAGTTTCTCCATAAAATATTAATTTAAACACTCGTATCTAATTTCGTTACTCTCGTCTTGTTGATCATTACAAACTAACTCACCCGAGTCATTTACAAATGCGGCTGACATCGTACCCATCACGAATATAACGAATGCCAAATAACTTCCGATTGCCATCATGTTGGAGCTGAAAATACAAACGGTTAAACGACTATCAGACGTCACACACCATATCGAAATATTATTCACTTACTAGTGAAGAATGGGGTGCGCTCAAACTTAAATCGAAGAACGTCGTTCGTGTCGAAATATCAAAGTTATACTAACGCTAGAAACCGCGTTGTAAATGTTAACAACTATTGGCTTGCAACGAGAAATCCCGTACACGTTAGCTAATCGTCTTCGACACCTAACGCCGTTCGTGTTTTGTTCATACGTGCACGCATCTATATAAACAGTGTTCCATAAACTAGGTAAATATACTTGTACACAATTTTTCGAAAACATGATGCTACGCAGTGTACATTGTTTTTCGTTATATGGTATAGCATGCAGTATACGAAACCAATCGCTAATGCATTGCCCCGGGGGGGGGGGGGGTGGTTTTTAGAGTTCAAACGCACTCACTATATTTTGTTATGTTCGTTACTATTGTATCATATTTATACACGGTCAAAATAAAAATGATAAGAACCTGACTACGAATTTACATCGTTACATTATATGTTGTATATCATGCATATATTTTATTACCGTACTAACTATAATATTATTTAAGACAGAATACTTAAAAATATTATGCCAGCATATGCATGAAATCATTTATTATATTCGATTATGGTGAATTAAAAATTATTTTTGAAATATTCAACATTCACGGTATACCGTGGTATGCTGACTTCGACTGTCGATTAAGTTATTATGCAGATTAAGACAAAATGGCGAGAGACTTATTACATTTTTTCACTTTTTTTTTTATAAAACAGAATTATTAATGTTATCAGAATTGTTCCGAATACTATCTTATTTTCTCTTTTCATGGAAGAAATGGTGTGCAGATGTTTGTTTTATCGAAACCAATTTTAATTTTTGTTTTTTCTTTGAAAATCCATCAAAATTGTTTAAAAGAATTGTTGAATTCACGACTTATCGGTGTTAGAAATGGATTTATTTTTTTTGATAATTTAGAACCGAAAACAAACGTATCTGAAATGTAATTTACTCACAGTATTACAGACAAATTCTAAATCGACAGTAACAACTGCCTTTATTTGAATCAATGTTTTGATTTAAAAGTAATAGAAATAAAGTGTGTTCCGCTCAGAACTGGTAGCCTCATTGAATTTAAATTTTAAGCGAAGCAAAAACATATAGGATTCACATTGATGCGATTATATATAATTTTTTGACACGTTCTCATACAATAGGAAATATATAGAAAGGTCCTATTATTATATCGTCCCCGCCTTTCGATAGTTGATCGTGTCTAGTACATGATTTATTCAACGGTTCTCGATTTTCTTCAACAGTTAACTTTTACGCGAAGTAAAAATTGCAAGAAAACCGGTCAAACATTTGTGGTATTCATTTTGGACAAATAAAAATATTATATCACCAACGTTGATAATTATAGAGAATCAATATTATTGCTTTTGATATCAAAATATTATTATAACTCTATAATCTCCATATAATTGTCCCACCTGAGACGTTCTGCCACGTTATCGATCTATTATTTTAACGTTTCGATTGGTCAAACGAAATCAATCAAAAATTATTACAAGTTCACTGTTAAGAAACTCGAAGAATTGATCACAGATTGTCGCGATCGTTACGCAATATTTTTCTACCAATATAATAGATGTTATAACGTCTTTTAACTTTATGCACGAGTCTCGTAAATTGTATAAAAATATTTTGATGACACACCGTTGATGAGATTTATATCATAATTTTTATCGAAATTTTTCGTTTCTTAGGATAATGAAAACGGACATTTTCTTTATAAAAGAATATCCATTGACAGTTATCACAAACAATCAAATTTTATATTCGAATTATTCCACAAGGCATAGGTAACAGGGTGAACTTCTTACGGAACATTTGTCATTTGGGAACATCAAAATCGTACAAATATTAGAATCCGTGAATAGCAAATGCACTTTAAAACTTTTGTTTTTCGTCGAAAAATCACGTACACGTTAACGGATTATAATCGATTTTTAATTGCGATCGTTCTTAAATTCGTATGTACACGCGCTCGTGAAAATGTGCTCGACCAATTATGTAAATATACACGTGTACAAGGTCTCACATGTGATAAATTATGATATGAATCTCATAAACGGTGTGCCATCAAAATATTTTTATATTATAAATATTAATTATATTTAATATTTATTAATATAATTAAATTATTTTTATTAATTATATTTTCAAAATTAAATTAATATTTATATTAATATATTATTATTATTAAATTATATGTAATTATATGTATATATATATATATATATATAAATTTATTATATTATAATACATAAAAATAGTTTGTAACTGTGAAGTTGAAAATCTAAAGATATGTTATATTGAAAAAATAAAATTCATTTTTGTACTTGAGAACCGTTAACATTATACAACCGAACAAATGCCAGTAATTACTTATGCGGGTATAAAGTTAATTTTTGTCCATAATTGATAAAACAATATACTAATAACTCCATGTACGTTGTAATGACCAATATGTGCAGCTCGATAAATGTACCTATCTCTTTAGATGGCGATGATGGTTCTACAGAGTAGTTGTAACTCTGCCTATGCCTTGTACCGCAAGGACTCAATCGCTTCAGCATTCAGTTCGGGCTGGTTAATGAACTCCATTGAAAACACGTTTATTCCATACTGCGTGGGTATTTGGTTATTTTGGTTTGTTTCCAACTCATCTGTATGTACCTTTATTACTTCACATACATGAAACAATAATAAACGAATTACATCAATATTACAATATATTTTATTTACGCTGATCGATAAATTAACTCATTCATTAAGTCGATCCTATTAGACGTATGTACTTGAAAGCATGCATATATAATGACTTATCTTGTTGATCGTACGCATGCGATTCCCGCCAGTGTCAATAACAAAACGATATGTGGGATTTGTGCATTATACGTTTACTTCAAGTTGTAACTTACATAAAATAAATTCGGACACTTTCTCGTTATGATAGATAAAAAAGAAAAGCGTGTCCACCGGATAAGTTATTACTGATATACAAATTATATTAATTATTATTAATATGATTAATTATTAATATGTAATACGACATGAAAATAAAAATGATAAAAACTTGATTACGAATTTTATCATTACATTATATATTGTATATCATGTATATATTTTATTACAATGCTAACTATATTATATTATTATTTAAGACAAAATACTTTAAGATATTATGCCAGTATATGTATGAAATCATTTATTATATTCTATTATGGGAAATGAAAAATCAACCAATTGAATTTGATAATTTAATGTTACTTTTGAAATATTCAACATTTACGGTATACCGTGGTATGTTGACTTCGACTGTCGATGAAGTTATTTAGCAGATTAAGACAAAAAGACGAGAAACTTATTAAATTTTTTCATTTCTTGTAACAACAAAATTTTTTTTATACAAATTGTATAAAAATATTTTGATGACACACCGTTGATGAGATTTATATCATAATTTATCACACGTGAGATCTTGTACACGTAGTCAAATCGTTCTCGATATTTAACAGTTTGTTTGTTTAATTCATATGCACAAACTCATATGTATACGGTGCTTGACTAACAAGGTAAATAACCACGTGTTTGCGAAATCATAATGCTAAGCAACATATTATTGTACGTGTATGCAAAATAATATGAAATAATTTGGTGTTCCTTGGACATCTCGGATCACCCGAATACATAAAATAAATGGCTTAGGTTTCAATATTCTATATTGAACAACTATAATGTCTATTTTAAATATTTTCATTTCTTAGTACATTGAAAACGGACATTTTCTTTATATTAGAATATCCATTGATCGTTATCACAAACAACCAAATTTTATATTCGAATTTTTCCACAAGACATACGGGATAACAGGGTGAACAATCTTAAGGAACATCGGTCGTGTGGGAATATCAAAATCGTACAAAAATTAGAATCCGTGAAGAGGAATAGTACTTTAAAATTATTGTTTTTTGTCGAAAAATCACGTACACGTTAGCGAATTATAATCGATTTTTTAATTGTAATCGTTTTTTAATTCGTATGTACACACGCCAGTGTAAAATGTGCTCGTACAACTACGTAAATATAAACGACATTTCGATTACATTAATCATTTTATCACTGCAGTATAAATTGTATACTTTGCTCAAATTTTGTTTCCACACTGACTATCATATTATTTAAGATGGAAAATTAGATAATATTATGCCTGAATAAATGAATTGAATCATTTATTATTTTTACTTATGGAGAATCACGAAACCAACCTATTGAATTTTGATATACTTAATGTTCGTTAGTTTGATATTGTAAAAATTATTAAAATTCCCGATATACGGTGGTATAATCTTGACTGCAGAATAAGTTGTCATTTTATAATTTTGTAATTATAAATTATAAATTTTATAATAGTTTTTTATAAATGGAATAGTTTTTCATTGTCATTAAAAATAGGTATAAAATAAATAAGAATTAAGATAAATATTGTGTTTATTTAATATAATTGGGAATACAATTAATCATTATCCATTAAAATGTTGAAAAAATATTTACAATTTATATTCGCCTTATTTTTCTATATTATTCTTCATACATATTTTAAAGGCATTATGATAAATTTATAATTTTCAAAAAAAAAAAAACTGCATATAATCTAGTTAGTATTACTTAAAGATATAAATTGAAATTATATGCTATTGTATGCTTAATTTTCAATGAAATAATTAAAATCCATCCTTTAGAACTCTATTACATATTATTTTATTTTTATTTAATATTTTATTAATCATCTGTGTTAATTATTGGATAAGGATGAATAACATTAGTCAAATATTGTCCGCTTATGTTGTCCTTAGGTGAGTAGACATCTAAAATAAAACATTTTTATCTTTTATCCATATTCCCACACCAATTAACTTTGTATTGTTCCACACGATTTGTGTAAATGCACCTGAAATCATATAATTTCATTTAATAGCATTGAATTAATTGTATTTTACTTGGGAGATAAAACCACATTTAATTATAAAAATTAACTATGTCAAATGGAAGACATTATATATTTTATAAATAATAATTTTGTAGCTAATTTCAATCAAAACAACTTGACGAACACATTAAAATCTTTTCGAAAAGGTAATGTACTCGTATGTTAATATTACATTTGTTTTCGATTATGGTATCCCTGAAAACTTCATAGATGTATAAGATACTAGAAGGTAATTTCTTTAAAAGTCGATTAACACAAAAATTTAGAAAATGTTTCCCTCGTGTGATCAAATACTTTTTTCCGATATATTTTAACTATTTTCATTATATATATATATATTACAGTACATTGCAATAGTTTGTAACTAATGCACATCACGTGCATTACGATAAATGTACCAATTTCCTTAGATGGCGATGTTAATTCATTCAAATAGTCGTAACCCTGCCCATGGCTGTCTTATGAAGAAACGATCACATCAGCATTCAGTACGGGCTTGTCTTCAAATTCTGTTGTAAAAACGTTTATTCCATAACCCGCGGGGATTTGGATTTCTTCGTTTGCTTCCAGCTTATCTGTGTATTCCTTTATCAAATCACATATTTGGAACAATAATATAACGGATTACATTGATTTTAAAAATATTTAGATCTTATGCAGATCGACAAAGTTATTCATTCGAGAACGATATGACTACGTGTACAAGGTCTCACATGTGATAAATTATGATATGAATATCATAAACGGTGTGCAATCAAAATATTTTTATATTATAAATATTAATTATATTTAATATTTATTATAATAATTAAATTATTTTTTATTAAACACGTTAGCGAATTATAATCGATTTTTAATTGCGATCGTTCTTAAATTCGTATGTACACGCGCTCGTGTAAAATGTGCTCGACCAATTATGTAAATATACACGACTTTTCGATTACATTATGCATTTTAACACCGCATTATAAATTGTATAATTTGCTCAAATTTTATTTCTACACTGACTATCATATTATTTAAGACGGAATACTAGATAATATTATGCCTAAATAAACGAATTGAATCATTTATTATAATCACTTATGGAGAATCCCGAAGCCAACCTAATGAATTTTGATATATTTAATGTTCGTTGGTTTGATATTGTAAAAGTTATTAAAATTTCCGATATACCGTGGTATGCCTTTGACTTAAGAAGAAGTTGTCGGTGATATCGGATAAAAATCAAGAAAAATGAAAATAGTTTTATAATATAATATAAATCCTCCACAATTCTACCACTAAAGAAAAATGTCCCATACACTAATACATGAAACCATTGGAAATTTTTCTTTGGACTGCTTATATCACGTGACCGAAAAACATTTAAATGTGTAAAATATGTAAAATTCCTAATCGTTTTTTATGTAATTGGAATAGTTTTTCATTGTCATTAGGTATAAATCAATAGGTATAAAATAAATGAGAATTAAGATAAAAATTGTGAAAATAATTAATATTTATATTATATTATATTATATTTATTATAATTAAATTTTCATATAATAGTGAATACAATTAATCATAATCCATTAAAATTTTTCAAAAATATTTACAATTTATATTCGCCTTATTTTTCTATATTATTGTTCATACATATTTTAAAGGCGTTATGATAAATTTATCGTTTTCTAAAAAAAAAAACTGCATTTTATCAAATGAGTATCATTTAATGATATAAATTGACACTGTATGTCATATATTGTATGCGTAATAATTATATTTTATTTATTACAAATTTCAATAGAAATCCATTTTTTATAGCTCTATTACATTTTATTTTTATTTAATATTTTATTAACCATCTGTGTTAATTATTTGTTGAGGACGAGTAACATTCGACACATATTGTCCGCTTATGTTGCCCTTAGGTGAGTAGGCAACTAAAACACAACATTTTTCATCTTTTATCCACGTTCCTACACCAATTAACTTTGTATTGTTCCACACGACTTGTGTAAATGCATCTGCAATCAAATAATCTCATTTAACAACATTGAATTAATTGTATTTTACTTGGAAGATAAAACCACATTTAATTATAAAAATTATCTGTCTCAAATGGGAGACATTATATATATTATAAATAATAATTTTGTAGCTAATTTCTATTAAAACAACTTGACGAACCCATTAAAATCTTTTTTTCGAAATCGTATTCAATGCTTATATTACATTTCATATGCACCAGACTAAATTATATTTTTAAACATTAGAGATATACACGATACTAGAAGATAATTTCCTTAAAAATCAATAACATTATTATTATAATTAACACATAAAGTTCGAAAACTTTTACCTCGATTGATCAAATACTCTTTTTAGAAATGTCATAAATTTTTAAATTATGTGTATATATATATATCATAAATGTATTATATTATAATACATAAAAATAGTTTGTGACTGTGAAGTTGAAAATCTAAAGATAGATATGTAATATTGAAAAAAAATAATTCATTTTTGTACTTGAGTATTCGGTAAATAACTCGATAAATGTACCTATCTCTTTAGATGGCGATGATGGTTCTACAGAGTAGTTGTAACTCTGCCTATGCCTGTACCGCAAGGACTCAATCGCTTCAGCATTCAGTTCGGGCTGGTTAATGAACTCCATTGAAAACACGTTTATTCCATACTGCGTGGGTATTTGGTTATTTTGGTTTGTTTCCAACTCATCTGTATGTACCTTTATTACTTCACATACATGAAACAATAATAAACGAATTACATCAATATTACAATATATTTTATTTACGCTGATCGATAAATTAACTCATTCATTAAGTCGATCCTATTAGACGTATGTACTTGAAAGCATGCATATATAATGACTTATCTTGTTGATCGTACGCATGCGATTCCCGCCAGTGTCAATAACAAAACGATATGTGGGATTTGTGCATTATACGTTTATTCAAGTTGTAACTTACATAAAATAAATTCGGACACTTTCTCGTTATGATAGATTAAAAAAGAAAAGCGTGTCCACCGGATAAGTTATTACTGATATACAAATTATATTAATTATTATTAATATGATTAATTATTAATATGTAATACGACATGAAAATAAAAATGATAAAAACTTGATTACGAATTTTATCATTACATTATATATTGTATATCATGTATATATTTTATTACAATGCTAACTATATTATATTATTATTTAAGACAAAATACTTTAAGATATTATGCCAGTATATGTATGAAATCATTTATTATATTCTATTATGGGAAATGAAAAATCAACCAATTGAATTTGATAATTTAATGTTACTTTTGAAATATTCAACATTTACGGTATACCGTGGTATGTTGACTTCGACTGTCGATGAAGTTATTTAGCAGATTAAGACAAAAAGACGAGAAACTTATTAAATTTTTTCATTTCTTGTAACAACAAAATTTTTTTTATACAAATTGTATAAAAATATTTTGATGACACACCGTTGATGAGATTTATATCATAATTTATCACACGTGAGATCTTGTACACGTAGTCAAATCGTTCTCGATATTTAACAGTTTGTTTGTTTAATTCATATGCACAAACTCATATGTATACGGTGCTTGACTAACAAGGTAAATAACCACGTGTTTGCGAAATCATAATGCTAAGCAACATATTATTGTACGTGTATGCAAAATAATATGAAATAATTTGGTGTTCCTTGGACATCTCGGATCACCCGAATACATAAAAATAAATGGCTTAGGTTTCAATATTCTATATTGAACAACTATAATGTCTATTTTAAATATTTTCATTTCTTAGTACATTGAAAACGGACATTTTCTTTATATTAGAATATCCATTGATCGTTATCACAAACAACCAAATTTTATATTCGAATTTTTCCACAAGACATACGGGATAACAGGGTGAACAATCTTAAGGAACATCGGTCGTGTGGGAATATCAAAATCGTACAAAAATTAGAATCCGTGAAGAGGAATAGTACTTTAAAATTATTGTTTTTTGTCGAAAAATCACGTACACGTTAGCGAATTATAATCGATTTTTTAATTGTAATCGTTTTTTAATTCGTATGTACACACGCCAGTGTAAAATGTGCTCGTACAACTACGTAAATATAAACGACATTTCGATTACATTAATCATTTTATCACTGCAGTATAAATTGTATACTTTGCTCAAATTTTGTTTCCACACTGACTATCATATTATTTAAGATGGAAAATTAGATAATATTATGCCTGAATAAATGAATTGAATCATTTATTATTTTTACTTATGGAGAATCACGAAACCAACCTATTGAATTTTGATATACTTAATGTTCGTTAGTTTGATATTGTAAAAATTATTAAAATTCCCGATATACGGTGGTATAATCTTGACTGCAGAATAAGTTGTCATTTTATAATTTTGTAATTATAAATTATAAATTTTATAATAGTTTTTTATATAAATGGAATAGTTTTTCATTGTCATTAAAAATAGGTATAAAATAAATAAGAATTAAGATAAATATTGTGTTTATTTAATATAATTGGGAATACAATTAATCATTATCCATTAAAATGTTGAAAAAATATTTACAATTTATATTCGCCTTATTTTTCTATATTATTCTTCATACATATTTTAAAGGCATTATGATAAATTTATAATTTTCAAAAAAAAAAAAACTGCATATAATCTAGTTAGTATTACTTAAAGATATAAATTGAAATTATATGCTATTGTATGCTTAATTTTCAATGAAATAATTAAAATCCATCCTTTAGAACTCTATTACATATTATTTTATTTTTATTTAATATTTTATTAATCATCTGTGTTAATTATTGGATAAGGATGAATAACATTAGTCAAATATTGTCCGCTTATGTTGTCCTTAGGTGAGTAGACATCTAAAATAAAACATTTTTATCTTTTATCCATATTCCCACACCAATTAACTTTGTATTGTTCCACACGATTTGTGTAAATGCACCTGAAATCATATAATTTCATTTAATAGCATTGAATTAATTGTATTTTACTTGGGAGATAAAACCACATTTAATTATAAAAATTAACTATGTCAAATGGAAGACATTATATATTTTATAAATAATAATTTTGTAGCTAATTTCAATCAAAACAACTTGACGAACACATTAAAATCTTTTCGAAAAGGTAATGTACTCGTATGTTAATATTACATTTGTTTTCGATTATGGTATCCCTGAAAACTTCATAGATGTATAAGATACTAGAAGGTAATTTCTTTAAAAGTCGATTAACACAAAAATTTAGAAAATGTTTCCCTCGTGTGATCAAATACTTTTTTCCGATATATTTTAACTATTTTCATTATATATATATTACAGTACATTGCAATAGTTTGTAACTAATGCACATCATGTGCATTACGATAAATGTACCAATTTCCTTAGATGGCGATGTTAATTCATTCAAATAGTCGTAACCCTGCCCATGGCTGTCTCATGAAGAAACGATCACATCAGCATTCAGTACGGGCTTGTCTCCAAATTCTGTTGTAAAAACGTTTATTCCATAACCCGCGGGGATTTGGATTTCTTCGTTTGCTTCCAGCTTATCTGTGTATTCCTTTATCAAATCACATATTTGGAACAATAATGTAACGGATTACATTGATTTTAAAAATATTTAGTTCTTCTTATGCAGATCGACAAAGTTATTCATTCGAGAACGATATGACTACGTGTACAAGGTCTCACATGTGATAAATTATGATATGAATATCATAAACGGTGTGCAATCAAAATATTTTTATATTATAAATATTAATTATATTTAATATTTATTATAATAATTAAATTATTTTTTATTAAACACGTTAGCGAATTATAATCGATTTTTAATTGCGATCGTTCTTAAATTCGTATGTACACGCGCTCGTGTAAAATGTGCTCGACCAATTATGTAAATATACACGACTTTTCGATTACATTATGCATTTTAACACCGCATTATAAATTGTATAATTTGCTCAAATTTTATTTCTACACTGACTATCATATTATTTAAGACGGAATACTAGATAATATTATGCCTAAATAAACGAATTGAATCATTTATTATAATCACTTATGGAGAATCCCGAAGCCAACCTAATGAATTTTGATATATTTAATGTTCGTTGGTTTGATATTGTAAAAGTTATTAAAATTTCCGATATACCGTGGTATGCCTTTGACTTAAGAAGAAGTTGTCGGTGATATCGGATAAAAATCAAGAAAAATGAAAATAGTTTTATAATATAATATAAATCCTCCACAATTCTACCACTAAAGAAAAATGTCCCATACACTAATACATGAAACCATTGGAAATTTTTCTTTGGACTGCTTATATCACGTGACCGAAAAACATTTAAATGTGTAAAATATGTAAAATTCCTAATCGTTTTTTATGTAATTGGAATAGTTTTTCATTGTCATTAGGTATAAATCAATAGGTATAAAATAAATGAGAATTAAGATAAAAATTGTGAAAATAATTAATATTTATATTATATTATATTATATTTATTATAATTAAATTTTCATATAATAGTGAATACAATTAATCATAATCCATTAAAATTTTTCAAAAATATTTACAATTTATAATCGCCTTATTTTTCTATATTATTGTTCATACATATTTTAAAGGCGTTATGATAAATTTATCGTTTTCTAAAAAAAAAAACTGCATTTTATCAAATGAGTATCATTTAATGATATAAATTGACACTGTATGTCATATATTGTATGCGTAATAATTATATTTTATTTATTACAAATTTCAATAGAAATCCATTTTTTATAGCTCTATTACATTTTATTTTTATTTAATATTTTATTAACCATCTGTGTTAATTATTTGTTGAGGACGAGTAACATTCGACACATATTGTCCGCTTATGTTGCCCTTAGGTGAGTAGGCAACTAAAACACAACATTTTTCATCTTTTATCCACGTTCCTACACCAATTAACTTTGTATTGTTCCACACGACTTGTGTAAATGCATCTGCAATCAAATAATCTCATTTAACAACATTGAATTAATTGTATTTTACTTGGAAGATAAAACCACATTTAATTATAAAAATTATCTGTCTCAAATGGGAGACATTATATATTATAAATAATAATTTTGTAGCTAATTTCTATTAAAACAACTTGACGAACCCATTAAAATCTTTTTTTCGAAATCGTATTCAATGCTTATATTACATTTCATATGCACCAGACTAAATTATATTTTTAAACATTAGAGATATACACGATACTAGAAGATAATTTCCTTAAAAATCAATAACATTATTATTATAATTAACACATAAAGTTCGAAAACTTTTACCTCGATTGATCAAATACTCTTTTTAGAAATGTCATAAATTTTTAAATTATGTGTATATATATATCATAAATGTATTATATTATAATACATAAAAATAGTTTGTGACTGTGAAGTTGAAAATCTAAAGATAGATATGTAATATTGAAAAAAAATAATTCATTTTTGTACTTGAGTATTCGGTAAATAACTCGATAAATGTACCTATCTCTTTAGATGGCGATGATGGTTCTACAGAGTAGTTGTAACTCTGCCTATGCCTGTACCGCAAGGACTCAATCGCTTCAGCATTCAGTTCGGGCTGGTTAATGAACTCCATTGAAAACACGTTTATTCCATACTGCGTGGGTATTTGGTTATTTTGGTTTGTTTCCAACTCATCTGTATGTACCTTTATTACTTCACATACATGAAACAATAATAAACGAATTACATCAATATTACAATATATTTTATTTACGCTGATCGATAAATTAACTCATTCATTAAGTCGATCCTATGAGACGTATGTACTTGAAAGCACGCATGTATAATGACTTATCTTGTTGATCGTACGCATGCGATTCCCGCCAGTGTCAATAACAAAACAATATGTCGGATTTGTGCATTATACGTTTACTCAAGTTCTAACTTACATAAAATAAATTCGGACACTTTCTCGTTATGATTGAATAAAAAGTAAAAGCGTGTCCACCGGATTAGTTATTACTGATATACAAATTATATTAATTATTATTTATATGATTAATTATTTTTTTATTATTTAATATATATTAATTATTAATATGTAATACGACATGAAAATAAAAATGATAAAACTTGATTACGAATTTTATCATTACATTATATATTGTATATCATGTATATATTTTATTACAATGCTAACTATATTATATTATTATTTAAGACAAAATACTTTAAGATATTATGCCAGTATATGTATGAAATCATTTTTTATATTCTATTATGGGAAATGAAAAATCAACCAATTGAATTTGATAATTTAATGTTACTTTTGAAATATTCAACATTTACGGTATACCGTGGTATGTTGACTTCGACTGTCGATGAAGTTATTTAGCAGATTAAGACAAAAAGACGAGAAACTTATTAAATTTTTTCATTTCTTGTAACAACAAAATTTTTTTTATACAAATTGTATAAAAATATTTTGATGACACACCGTTGATGAGATTTATATCATAATTTATCACACGTGAGATCTTGTACACGTAGTCAAATCGTTCTCGATATTTAACAGTTTGTTTGTTTAATTCATATGCACAAACTCATATGTATACGGTGCTTGACTAACAAGGTAAATAACCACGTGTTTGCGAAATCATAATGCTAAGCAACATATTATTGTACGTGTATGCAAAATAATATGAAATAATTTGGTGTTCCTTGGACATCTCGGATCACCCGAATACATAAAAATAAATGGCTTAGGTTTCAATATTCTATATTGAACAACTATAATGTCTATTTTAAATATTTTCATTTCTTAGGACATTGAAAACGGACATTTTCTTTATAAAAGAATATCCATTGACTGTTATCACAAACAACCAAATTTTATATTTGAATTTTTCCACAAGGCATAGCTAACAGGGTGATCTTCGTACGGAACATCGGTCGTGTGGGAATATCGAAATCGTACACATATTGGAATCCGTGAATAGCACATGCACTTTAAAATTATTGTTTTTCGTCGAAAAATCACGTACATGTTAGCGAATTATAATCGATTTTTAATTGCGATCGTTCTTAAATTCGTATGTACACGCGCTCGTGTAAAATGTGCTCGACCAACTATGTAAATATACACGACTCTTCGATTACATTACGCATTTTATCTCTGCATTATAAATTGTATAATTTGTTCAAATTTTATTTCTACACTGACTATCATATTATTTAAGACGGAATACTAGATAATATTATGCCTGAATAAACGAATTGAATCATTTATTTTATTCACTTATGGAGAATCCCGAAGCCAGCCTAATGAATTATGATATATTTAATGTTCGTTGGTTTGATATTGTAAAAGTTATTAAAATTCCCGATATACGGTGGTATGCCCTTGACTACTGAAGAAGTTGTCGATGATTTCGGATAAAAAGCAAGAAAATTGAAAATAGTTATTTAATATAATATAAATCCCCCTTCATTTCTACCACTATTGAACACTTCTTATATCACGTGACCGAAAAACATTTAAATTGATTTTATATGTAAAATTCATAATCGTTTTTCATGTAATTGGAATAGTTTTTAATTGTCATTAGAAATAGGTACAAAATAAATGAGGATTAAGATAAATATTGTGTTTATTTCATATAATTGTGAATACAATTAATCATAATCCATTAAAATTTTGCAAACATTTTTACAATTTATATTCGCCTTATTTTTCTATATTATTCTACATACATATTTCAAAGGTATTATTATGAATTTATCGTTTTCTAATAACAAACTGCATATTATGTAATGAGTATTACTTAATGATATAAATTGACACTGTATGTCATATATTGTATGCGTAATAATTATATTTTATATATTACAAATTTCAATAGAAATCCATTTTTTATAACTCTATTACATTTTATTTTTATTTAATATTTTATTAATCATCTGTGATAATTATTTGTTGAGGACGAGTAACATTCGTCACGTATTGTCCGGTTATGTTGCCCTTAGGTGAGTAGGCAACTAAAACACAACATTTTTCATCTTTTATCCACGTTCCTACACCAATAAACTCGGTATTGTTCCACACGATTTGTGTAAATGCATCTGCAATCATATAATATCATTTAACAACATTGAATTAATTGTATTTTACTTAGAAGATAAAACCACATTTAAATATAAAAATTAACTATCTCAAATGGGAGACATTATATATATATTATAAATAATAATTTTGTAGCTAATTTCTATCAAAACAACTTGACGAACCCATTAAAATCTTTTCGAAAAGGTAATGTACTCGTATGTTAATATTACATTTGTTTTCGATTAAGCAATCCTTGAAAAAGATACTAGGAGGTAATTTCTTTAAAAGTTCGATTAACACAAAAATTTATAAAATGTTTACCTCGTGTGATCAAATACATTTTTTCAATACATTTTAACTATTTACATATATATATATATATATATATTAAAATGCATTTTAATAGTTTATAACTGTGAAGATAAAATTCCAAAGATATGTATAAACTAAAAATCAAAATTCATTTTTGTTTTTGAGAACTATTTACACCACACAACTAAGTTAATCCTAAGCTAATTATCAAATATATATGTATGGAGGTATTTTTTCCCTGTATTTGATATAACAATATACTGATAACTCCAATAACGTTATAATGAACATCATGTGCATTACGATAAATGTACCAATTTCCTTAGATGGCGATGTTAATTCATTCAAATAGTCGTAACCCTGCCCATGGCTGTACCATGAAGAAACGATCAAATCAGCATTCAGTACGGGCTTGTCTTCAAATTCTGTTGTAAAAACGTTTATTCCGTAATTCGCGGGGATTTGGATTTTTTCGTTTGCTTCCAGCTTATCTGTGTATTCCTTTATCAAATCACATATCTGGAACAATAATGTGACGGATTACATTGATTTTAAAAATATTTAGTTCTTCTTATGCAGATCGACAAAGTAATTCATTCATGAAGTCGATCCTATGAGACGTATGTACTTGCAAGCACGCAATATATGATAATATATCCTGTCGATCACACGCACGCGTTTTCCCATACAGTGTCAATAACAACACAGTATGTGGGATTTGTGCATTTTACGTTTATTCAAGTTCTGACTTACATAAAATACATTATGACACATTATCGTTGAGTTAGAATTTAAAACCTAACCTAACCTAGTTAGAGTTAAAAAGTTATTACTGAATCATTATTACAAATCATATTTTGAAAAAAATCATAGTCGGACGATAATGATAAAACGTTGATAATTTAGAAATGTGTCGATTTAAAATCACAACATGTCTTCTAACGACAATTACTGTTTAAACGGAAAACAATTAACACATACTATAATTATAAATTATATATATATATACATATAATCATATATTAAAACGCACATTTTGGTCCAATTTCAGCGGATCTGCATAATGTATATTGCGGAGGCGGTTATGTGCTACTAAAATGTCTTGATAAAACTGTTTTCGTTCTGTAATGAAATTATATCTGTCTGTACTTAAATATAGGTAAAAATTGAAAACCTCGACTAATCGAAAACACGTCAGTTTCTCCATAAAATATTAATTTAAACACCTGTTATTAATTTCGTTACTCTCGTCTTGTTGATCATTACAAAATAACTCACCCTCGTCATCCATAAATGCGGCTGACATTGTACCCATCACGAATATAACGAATGCCAAATAACTTCCGACTGGCATCATGTTGGAGCTGAAAATACAAAACGTTAAACGACTATCGACATCACACACCATATCGAAATATTATTCACTTACTAGTGAAGAATGGGGTGCGCTCAAACTTAAATCGAAGGACGTCGTTCGTGTCGAAATATCAAAGTTATACTAACGCTAGAAATTGTGTTGTAAATGTTAACAATTTTTCTTCAAGAAATCTCGTACACGTAAGTGCATCGCAATCGATATTTACCGGCGATCGTCTTTTAATTTACATGCGTATGCACCTATATAAATAGTGCTCGACCAACTGAGCAAATATACACCACTCTTTGAATAGATTACGCATTTTATCACTACGTTATACATTTTATAATTCGCATAAATTGTATTTTCATACTGACTATAATATAGATTAAGATGGAATACTTCATAATATATGTGTCTGCGTAAATGAATAAAATTATTTATATTTTTCATTTATGGATAACCCAGAAACCTATCTTTTGGATGTAGATATATTTAATGTTTTCGAACAGTTGAATTTTACGTCAACGAAAACTGTAAAAAAATGCAAAAAATTTGATCGAATTGTTGTGGTGTCCATTTTGGACAAATAAAAATATTATATCAATAATGTTGATGATTACAGAGGATAAATATTATTGCTTTCAAACAAAAAATAATGATATAACGCAATGGATTTCATATAATTGTCTTACATGACCGACACGCTTTGTTCAGACGTGTAACTACGTTATTATTACTTTTTTTTAACAATTTTACTGATACTGTGAACGGACTCGGATTCAGTCTATTAAAATTCAAAAGTTATTGCAGGTTCGCACGCAAAACATTTAGAGAGTTAATCACGGATTGTCATGATCATTGTGCAATATTTCGCTACCAATGTTACAGATGTTTTAAAAACTTTTTGTACGTGTCGTGAATTGTGTAAAAATATTTTGACGACACACCGTTGAGGAGATTTATATCATAAATTATCGCGTGTGAGATCTTGTACACGTAGTCGAAAATCGTTCTCGACATTTATCAGTTTGTTTGTTTTATGATTCTTATGCGTAAACACCTCTGTAAACAGTGCTCGACTAACAATGTAAATGAACACGTGTTTGCGAAATCATAATGCTAGGCAACATATTATTGTACGTGTACGCAAAATAATATGAAATAATTTGGTGTTCCTTGGACATCTCGGATCACCCGAATACATAAAAACAAATGACTTAGGTTTCAATATTGTTCATTGAACAACCATAATGCCTATTTTAAAAATTTTCCGTTTCTTAGGACGTTGAAAACGGACATTTTCTTTAAGATAGAATATCCATTGATCGTTATCGCAAACAACCGAATTTTATATTCGAATTTTTCCACAAGGCATACGGGATAACAGGGTGAACGATCTTAAGGAACATCGGTCGTGTGGGAATATCGAAATCGTACACATATTGGAATCCGTGAATAGCACATGCACTTTAAAATTATTGTTTTTCGTCGAATAATCACGTACACGTTGTTGGCGAATCGTAATCGATATTTAACGGTGATCGCTTTTTAATTTTATGTATACACGCGCCCGTGTAAAATGTGCTCGACCAACTATGTAAGTATACACGACTCTTCGAATACATTACGCATTTTATCACTGTATAACATATTTTATAATTTGTATAGTTCAGTGTTTTCATATAGGGAAAATCCAGAAACCAACCTTTTGAGTTTAGACATATTTTTCATGGTAGTTAGTTTGATATTTTTAAAATTATTATCATTTTAGATGTACCGTGGTATGTCCTAGACTGCAGATGAATTGCCGACGAGTTAGCATATCGAACACATTTTTATAATGATATATTAACCACTGTTCCCCATCACCGTTGAAAAATGCCTTATATATTTTTGTATGAAACCATTGAACTCTAAGGCGACCTGGAATGCATACAGTGCGACGTTGCCCGAGCGAGTGCGCTAGACTGGAGATGCCATATAATTTAGGCGGTGCTGTCTTTTTCTGACGTGTGTCGTTTAGGTCGCTTACGCATTTTCTAGATTTTTAGACAAGTTAGCAATCCGCAATTGAATTATTTAAATCTAAAACTAACGGTGACGATTTGGTTACTCGATTGATTAATAAATGTATCAACACACGATTCGGAATAAAATGGCTTTAATACACAGATAATATTCATTTGAATAACATCGTAACCACCATACTTACACATCGTATGAGAACAGCAATAAGTATCAACTAATAACGATAACTTAAATATTTAATATCGTAATTGTTTTATTATAATGTACATGTTTCTACGATAATATAGGTTTTTTCTTTTGTATTTTGTCTGAAAGATCGATTCCGCATAGAAGTTCAGATGATCTTGTCACGCTTTTGTTAACTAAATTGCATCTAGTTATTACCACGTATTCGAAATTATATATTATTAAACCCTAAACATTGAGGGTACAAAAAAAAAAAATAATTTCATATTAATAACGTAAATACAATGTAACTCATTACAATTTTGCAAAAATATTTCCAATTTGCATTCGCCTTATTTTTCTAAATTACACTATATAAATATTTTAAAGCAATTATCATAAAATTACTGTTTTCTAAAAAAAAGCTTAAAACATTCTTCAATGAGTATTACATAAGGATATAAATTGACAATAAATATTATTGTGAGCACAAAAATCATATTTTATAAATTAAGATCTACACTTAAAATCAATACTTTTAACCCCCATTATATTTTTATTTTATTTATTATTTTATTTAACGTGTTATTTAGGTTTTTGACGAGGGCGTATAACATTATTCTCATATTGTCCCGTTATGTTTCCTTTAGGTGAATAGGCGACTGCAATATGAAATGTGTTATCTTTTATCCACGTTCCCACACCAATATACTTTGTACTGTTCCATATGACTTGTGTGAATGCATCTGCAATCATAAAATCTCATTTAACAACATTGTATTAATTGTATTTCACTTGGAAGATTAAACCACTTTCAATTCAAAATATTAATTATCTTCAACGAGAGACATTACATATTTTTTATACTCATAATTTTATAGATAATTTCTATCAAAACAATTTACGAACACATTAAAATCATTTTCGAAAAGGTAATCTATGTTTATATTACATTGTTTTCGATGAAATTATCCTTCAAAACGTCATAGATGTATATATTACTAGAAGGTAGTTTCTTTAAAAGTCTATTAACTCACAAATTTAGGAAATATTTACATCGTTTGATCATATACTCTTTTCAGATATATCATAACATTTTACATTATTTATGTATTCAGGTATATTATAGTACATTACAATAGATTGTAACTGTGAAGTTAAAATCCCAACGATATGTACATATTAAAAATAATAATTCATTTTTGTATTTGAGAACCATTTCCACCACACAACCAAATAAATACTACGACAGTTATCAATTATACAGATATTGAATTTTTTTTTCTATATTTTGATATAATTGTAATTATAAAGTAAATAATTTATAAGTATATGTGCTGCAATTTGTTTCAGATTTGTTGACGAATATAAACTTGCTACAGACAAAAGTCTTGTTTATATTTGAACCACCCTCGTATTAATAACTCCAAAAACGTTGTTAATGAACATCATGTGCAGTACGATAAATATACCTATATCTTCAGACGGTGATAACGGTTCTGTACCATAGTCGTAATCCTGTCCATAACTGTACCACAAGGAAACGATCCCGTTAGCCAACAGTATGGGCTTGTCTTCGATTACTAATTTCAAAATGTTTACTCCATATTCCTCGGGGATTTGGCTTTTTTTGTTTGCTACTAACATGTCTGCATGCTCCTTTAACGTGTTACACATCTGGAAAAATAATGAACGAATTACATTAATATTCGAATATTGATTACTTACGCAGATTGATTAACTCATGCATTCATTAGGTCGATGTTATGAGACGTGCAGTACTTGCAAGCATGGCGTGTTTAATAACTTGTTGATCGCACGCATGCGATTCCAATCAGTGCCAATAACAACACAATATGTGGGAATTGTGCGTTATACGTTTATTCAACTTTTAAATTGCATAAAACACATTCAGACACATTCTTGTCGGTTTGGAATAAAAAAGAAAAGTTTATCCCCACCCTACCCGAAAAGTTTTTACTGTTATATGAGTTTTGAAAAAAACGATGATAATTTGGAAATATGTTGATTTAAAACCACGATTACACAACACGTCTTATAACGGAATTTACTGTTTACTCGAAAAATACATAAATTATATTATAACTCACATTTTGGTCTAATTTCAGTGCTGTTGCATAATGCCAAAAGCGGTAGCCGTTATGTGATATTAAAATTTCTTGATAAAACCGTTTTCGTTCTGTAATGAAAATATATCTGTCTGTACTTAAATATAAGTAAAAAAAAAATCTCAAAAAACAAAAACCCGATCACCCGAAGAGAACACATTTGTTTCCCCAAAAAATATTAATTTAAAGTCTTGTTCTTAATTTCGTTACTCTCGTTTTGTTGATCATTACAAAATAACTCACCCTCGTCATTCATAAAGTCGTCTGACATCGTACCCAACACGAATAAAAGAAATGTCAAATAACTTCCGATTGCCATCACGTTGCAGCTGAAAATACAAAAAGTCAAACGAATATCGACATCACACACCATATCGAAACATAATTCACTTACTAGTGAAGGATAGTTGACTTGAACTTGAAGAACGTCGTTCGTGTCGAAATATCAAAGTTATACTAACGCTAGAAACTGCGTTTTAAATGTCAACAATTATTGTTTTTCTTCAAGAAAACTCGTACACGTAAGTGCATCGTCATCGATGCCTAACAACGTATGTGTTTTGTTAACTTATGTATAAACACAGCTTTATAAACGATGCTCTACCAATTAGGTAAAATATAATGATGGTGTGTGGTAAGTATTGTTTTTCGTAGTTCAGTTTGGTATTCAATATAGGACACCGGCAGCTAACGCACAGACTGCAGGTGACCGAGAGGTGTAGTTTTAGGTGTTCGAACACACTCGCCATGTTTTATTTCGTTCGTCACGATTGGTATCGTGTCGTTACAACGTGCAAAATGAAAACGATAAAAATTCGAAAACACGTTTTATCGTCACATTGTATGTCGTTCGACTTGCACGTTTCTTATCGCTAAACCAACCGTAATATTATCTCAGACAGAATATTTCATAACATTGTGCCTGTACGTGTATGAAATTATTTTATGTCATGATGGTGGTAGTGGTGGCGGGGGGAAATCAAAAATCAATCCGATTGATGGATTCGGACATTGTCGCGGTCCTAGGTGACCGAACAAGTTGAATAGATGAAATAACATAACGAACAGTGTGTAAAAGCAAAAAGGGCGTAAAGAAACAAAATTACCGAAAGAAGAAAAAAATACAGAAACAGAAACCGTTGTGGCGTCCGGGGCTTGTACGCAGTCGCACACTGACTCGTCACGGCCATTCCCCGCACAGACAGATCCGACTCCACATCTCGACATAGATCAAACGGGGGATGGGTGAAGTTAACACTGTTAAGCCGCTCAGGTAGGAAAATACGTCGTCCGAGATGGCGCCGGTTAAGAATCGAAATGTGAGCTCTCGTGGGACCGTGTCAACGTTTAACGTTCATTCGTCTGATATTTTTCAAACAAACAACGTTCACGTTTTAATATACCGGTGGCACGGCAACGTCGACCGTCGAAGGAGTCCGTTCAAACAAACGAGACAATCACCGTATCGTGTCGTTACAACGTGCAAAATGAAAACGATAAAAATTCGAACATACGTTTTATCGTCACACATTGTATGTCGTACGACTTGCACGTTTTTTTTAATATTATCTTAGACAGAATATTTCATAACATTGTGCCTGTAATGTATACGTCTTAAACAACCTCTTACCAGTAGGCTTCAATGATCAAAACTTCATCATTGTGGTGTACTACAACGAATAGGTAAAATGATTAACCGTCACGTTTGCAACGTGAAGTTTTTATGGTATAATAAGCAAACAATGACTGTTGACTTTGCTTTAATATTTATAATGCCAATAAGTATCCACATGGTAAGTCTTACGAATAGTTATTCCATGGCAGACGCCTACGTAAAATGTCAAAAGGTTTTTTCGACATTAGAATGATAAATGTAAATAAGATACTCATCTTTTTGCTGTTATAGTCCTTTGTACGTCGTGTACATGTAATGTGGGTGCGTATCTATTTTAAAGATAAAATGTACACGGAAATTTTTTATCTCCGTCAATTTATGTCAAAGGATTTTCCAATTTTTATTTACAAGTTTGTTCGGATAAAATCATGAAAAGTATTGTTAGTAATGACCTACTTTTTAAATTAATTATATACTTGCTTTTTACCGATTGCAAAGTATCATTGATACTAATCATTATCGTGGTGAATAAATGTAAACAAATTTTCTTGCGTCTATACTGAATAAAAAATTTAACAAAAAAAAAAATGCATACTGAGTCATTTTTTTATTTTTTTTAATTACTATTAGCTTTGCCTATGCGCTCATGCCAGGCGTGCTAGGAAATATAGATTGAAAGGATATATCATTGTAAGTATAACGATTAAACTTCGTACACAAATTAAACAGTAATAATTCTTTTCTTATACATCAACATTTTGTGTTGTTTAATTTAGAAATAAATTTTATCGCAAATATACATTCGACTCAAATTCCCTCTCTAAGTATCACACATTAACCAGCATCCACGTCACTCGCGTTTCGCTACTGTATTCTTATTGTATTGGACAAAGTAATCACGAGTTAAAATAATAATAACATTACGTACAAGATAATAAACAAATTTTTTAATAAAATAAATGAATTTGCTTTCTGTATATCGTCTGTGTTAGTTTCAAGAGAATTTATTGTGTTTAACTATAATTCCAGTCCTTATTAAATGATTTGCACTTTGATTATCATCAACGTCCAACTCAAATATATATTTATGGTATTTTGAAAATGTTTACAATTTTCAATTGATCTATTGATATAGATAAAGACGATTTTCAATTGCACAACCGAACGCCTATGAGTTCAAAACAATATTCATTTGATACTACTTTAAACATGGTAAAATAATATTGTAATTGTTTTATTTGAATGTACGGGTTTCTACGATAATATAATTGTATTGTTTTTTTATTTTGTCTGGGACCTTTTTCCACGTAGAAGTTCAGATGATCTTGACATGCTTTCTTTAACTAAATTGCGTCTAGTTGGTACCACGTAATTGAAATGGTATATAATTAAACCCTAGGACACAGTAGGTATCAAATAAATGAGTATTATGATAACAATTGTATTTATTTCATATGAACGTGAATACAAATAATTAAAACTCATAAAAATGTTGAAAAAATAATTACAATATTCATTCCTTTTATTTTTCTACATTATTCAATAAAAATATTTTTAAGAAATTATTATAAATTTATTTTTTTCAAAAAAAAAAAAATTTATAAAATTATCTAACGAGTATTACATAAGAATATAAACCCACAATATATGTCATGATAAGCACAAAAATTAAATTTTAGATATTACAATTTTAATTAGAAATCCATACATTAAAACCCCATTATATTTTTATTTTATTTATTGTTTTATTAAACTATTATTTTTTTTTTTTTAGGTAGAGATTCAAAAACATTTGTCAAATATTGTCCACTTATGTTTCCTTTAGGTGAATAAGCAACTAAAATATTATATTTGTTACCTTTTATCCACGTACCCACGCCAATATACTTTGTATCATTCCATACGAGTTGTGTGAATTCATCTGCAGTCATAAAATCTCATTTAACAACATTGTATTAATTGTAATTCACTTGAATGATAATACCACTTAAATTTAAAAATATTAATTATCTACAACGAGAGACATTATAGATTTTAATAGTAATAATTTTGTAAAGTAAATTTCTATCGAAACGATCTGGCAAACGCATTAATAGATTTTTCGAAAATGTAATCTCTTGGTAATTCACGTTAACTGTGGAGTTTAAATTCCGATGACACGTATAAATATTAAAAACAACAATTCATTTTTATATATGAATACCATTTCACCACACAACCCAACAAATGTTAAGACAGTTGTCAAATATACACCTAAAGAGTTTCTACGTTTGATAAAATAATATACTAATAATTCCAAATACGTTGTAAGGAACATCGTGCGCAGTACGATACATGTACCTAAATCCTTTGTTTTTGGATCCGGTTCTTCCAAATAGTTGTAAGCAAATGAACTGGTGTACCACATGAAAACGATTCCATAAGCCAAAACTATGGGCTTGTCGTCGAATTCTAATGTTAATACGTTTGTTCCATATTCCGGGGGGATTTGGCTTTCTTTGTTTGCTACTAATTTGTCTCCATGCTCCTTTAACATTTTACACATCTGGAAAAATAATGAACGAATTACATTAATATTCGAATATTTATTACTTACGCAGATTGATTAATTCATGCATTCATTAAGTCGATGTTATGAGACGTGCAGTACTTGCAAGCATGGCGTGTTTAATAACTTGGTGATCGCACGCATGCGATTCCAATCAGTGTCAATAACAACACAATATGTGGGATTTGTGCGTTTGACGTTTATTCAACTTCTAACTTGCATAAAACGCATTCAGACACATTGTTGTCGGTTTAGAATAAAGGATGAAATGCATATCCACTGGATAAGTTATTACTTATATACAAGGTTTGAGAAAAACAATGATATGTTGGAAATCCGTTGATTTAAAATCACATAACGTTAGACTGGTCTTTAGTTATAGAAGAGAAAAAAAATGTATTTATATTTGATTCAGGATCCCCCTATTTTTTTCAATACAATATAAAAGTGTTTTAGGCTAAATTCGATCACCTATCTTCAGCTTGGAGAATCAATTAAAAATTATGATGACGACATGCTAAATATAAAACTTTTCTGCCTGACACTGCTGCTCTAGCCGCCCAGTATTCATTTTTACACGACTTATCTTAAAAAATAATACTCGCATAGTCATTGAACGCCGAATGAGCATTGATAAAATGTAGATTAATTCAAATAGTAACCATATCAGCGAATAGCAAAGTCCAATTACTTAGCGTTAGGTAGTTAGGTTGATACTTACCAAACAGAGAACCTGAAAAATTGTAGATAGGCTTTCTACTATACAACATTAATCTTAAATCTAAAATATTAAGTTACCCAGTAAACGGTTTAATAGTGCTGTGAAGTACAATAATGGATTATGCAACCAGGCACTGAAAAACATTTGGAAATACGAGTGTCGTGTAGTATCATGTGTCGTGTATCTCAATTCCAACTGTTCATGAAATCCATTTAAATAATCGTAAAATACCAATTTCGCCAAATAAATTAAATACGTAACATGTAATTATTTTTCTTAGAAAAAAAAAAGATTTACGAAAAATATTGTGAGCACATTTTTTATAGACCAGATCGAGTTCTGCAATTATGGTTCTATATATATTTTCACGTTAAGTGCTATCTGTTTGAAAATAAATGTAGAAAACCATAAAACTTCCCTATTCATCAATTTTTCAACCGTTATGCGGCTCAGGAAGGGGGTGAGACAAGGCAATAAAATTTAGTCCAAATAACTTTTATTATTTGATGAAAAAAATGGGGGGGGGGGGGTCCTAGATTAAAATTTTAAAAGTTCCAAAATAAAGACCAGCCTACAACACGTCTTATAACGACATTTCTGTTCGAAGAAAAAAACCAAAAAAAATATATTAAAACTAACTTCTTGGTCCAATTTCAGTGGTTTTGCTTTGTGGTAAGCTCGGAACTGGTTATGTGATATTAAAATGTCTTGATAAAACTGTTCTCGTTCTGTAATGAAATTATATCTGTATGTACTTAATTATAAGTAAAAAAAAAAAAAAAAACAAAAACCCGACCAACCGAGGAGAACACATTTGTTTCTCCATGAAATATTAATTTAAAGACTTGTTCTTAATTTCGTTACTCTCGTTTCGTCGGTCATTACAAAACAACTCACCCTCGTCATTCATAAAGTCGTCTGACATCGTACCCATCACGAATAATAGAAATGTCAAATAATTTCCGATTGCCATCACGTTGCAGCTGAAAATACAAAAGGTTAAACGACTGTCGACATCACACACCATATCGAAACATAATTCACTTACTAGTGAAGGATAGTTGACTTGAACTTGAACTTGACGAACGCCGTTCGTGTCGAAATATCTAAGTTACACTAACACTAGAAACTGCGATGTAAATGTCGACGATTATTGTTTTTCTTCGAGTAATTTTCGTACACGTATGCTAATCGTCTTCGATATCAAACATCATTTATGTTTTGTTTTTGTGCACACACAACTATCTAAACAGTGCTCGACTGACTAATTAAATACACTTTAACACCATTTTTCGAAAACATGCTACGCGGTGTATATCGTTCTTCGTAATTTTGTTTTAATATTCAATGTATGAAAAAAGTAGCCGACGCACGGCCGACAGCGTTGGTTTTATGTGGTCGATCACACTATCGCTATCATTTATTTTTGTTCATCGCTATTGTATCTCATTATTACAACGTGATAATAAAAATGATACAATGGTGATCACGAACTTTATCATTGCGTTAAATATTGTACATTTTTGCATAACAATGATATTGTTTAAAATAAAATACTTCAGAACGTTATGCTCGTACGCGTACGAAATTAGTTATTATATTCGATTACGGGGAATCGGAAATCAACCAAATCGAATTTGGACATTCGATGTTCGTATGAAGAAGTTATTAACTGATTAAGACAAAAGTCGAGAAACTCATTGGATTCGTCTATTCTTTTGTAAATTTGATTTATTATTGTTCCGAGTTTTCAATCACTTATTTCTTTATCTCGAAGGAAATGGCGTGCAGACGTTCGTTTTATTGACACCGATTTAAGTTTTCGTTTTAACGTACTCATTTTCTTTGAAAATTTATCGAAATCGTTTAATAGGATTTTATTCGACGACTTATCGGTTTTGGAAATGGATAGTTTTTGTTAATTGGGAATCGAATACGAACGTATCTGAAATGTAATTTATTGACAACACTATAGGACGCGTTCGAAATCGATAGTAACAATTGTCATTATTCGAAATGCTATATTGTTCTTGTATTGGACAACGTTGTTACGCGTAACAACAATACTGATATTATGTTAAAATAAAATAACACAGATCTTTTGGTAAAATAGATGACCGTTAGGTACTTTATAACATCTGTTATTTCTATTTATTGATTTGCAGTTTGTCTATCTTCAGTGCCAAACATAATGGTGAACTCATTTCAACATATATTTATATATATATGATATTTTGAAAAAACGTATACATTTCTATTAATCTATGTACGAGTATATAAATGTAGAAATGTAGAAATTGCACGACCGAACGCCCAGAAATTTGAAACAAAATTTATTTGACACTAATTTAAACTTAGTAAAATAATATTGTAACTGTTTTATTACAATGTACATATGTCTATGATAATATAATATTTTCGCTTTTGTAATCGGTCTGGGAACCCCCTTTTTTTTTTGTGTGTGTGTGTGGAAATTCCGACGATCTTGACATGCTTTCGTTAACTAACTAGCTCTAACCGCGTACTTTAAATTGTATATTATTAAACCCTAGGACATCGTAGTCACGAAATGAAAAGAATACATATAATTATAACTCATTAAAATTTTGCAAAAATATTTACAATTCGCATTCGTTTTATTTTTCCATATTATTCTATATAAATATTTTAAATTTATAGTTTTCAAAAAAAAAAAAAAACTTATTACAATATCTAGTTATTATTACTTTAATATTATAAATTGACAACGTATGTTGTTGTAAGCACAAAAATCATTATTTAAAATTTTAACTATTTACTAGAAAACCAAACTTTAAATCCCATTTAAATTTTTTTTAAATTTATTATTTTATTAAATATTTTTTTTAAATAACGAACGTGGATATTGAACATTCTCCAAATATCGTCCTCTTTTGTTGCCCTGTGGCGAATAGATGACGACAACACAACATGTTTTGTTTTTTATCCACATTCCCACACCTATAAATTTTGTATCTTTCCACACGATTTGTGTGAATGCATCTGCAACAATAAAATATCATTTAACAACATTGTATCGATCGTATATTACTTGGAAGTTGAAACCACTTTCAATTAAAAAAAAATAAAAAAATAATCATCTCCGCTGAGTGACATAAATCTAATTTATAAGTAATCATTTTTGTGGCTAATTTCTATCGAAAAAATTTGACGAACACGTTTTTAACGAAAAGGTTAGGTTTGTATCGTAGTTGACAAGGCCGTGGATGTTAAGGCTGTCGATCGTTCGTTTTACGATTTTATTTCTACGGCGATGGGTTCTAGGTTAGGTCCCATGGGAAAACGTGAACAAATTTAGAAAATTATCGCGCAACGACTTTTTGTCTTCTTTTTTTTCTTTTGATGTCACTGAACTGAAAACACGAGATGGAATAATACGTGAAAAATAAAACGACGAAAACCTCCACGACCGTCATTCGGGCCGTCGCCCCAAGGTCGGGAACCGCCGCCGGTTTACGTCCGCACACCCGAATAATAAAGGCCGATTCACAACTTGTCGGACACCGTACCCGTACCGTTCCGCAGACTATTTTAATGTGTGTTTAAATATAAGATGCGGTTTCATATAAAAACTGGTTCATGGACCTACAACTTAGCAGACACATGATCGTTAACTATTCTAGACTACGACTTAGTCATAATAAACTGCCTAAGCATGCTTTTAAAATGGGGGTTAAACGACAGTCCAGCCTGCATTTCTGCTAATTGTTTGTGCTATGCATGAATAGACTTCGACCATCTTCTTTCACACTGTCCGGCTATTATCAATGAAAGGGAGACTTTACGTGATACTTGTGCATCCTTTCACGTCGATATGTCCTCTCATAATGTATTACTATCTAATAACACCAGCATCATTAAAGCCGTAATTTATTTTATTTTATACTCTGGGCTTCAGATATAATCTTGAATTTTGTATATATATATATACTATGTGTTTTATCTATTTACTGTATCTATTTATGTCTATTATTTTATTATCTATAATACTTAGTTGTTGTTCTCTGAGCGACATCAAGCGAGCCATACAATCTCAGATACTGCAACTGTGGCAACACCGCTGGTCGTTGTCACAAACCAAGTTAAACGAAATTAAACCTTCTATTAACCCTTGGGCAACCTTCCACTCCAAAAGACGCCCCGAAGTCGTAATCAATAGACTCAGAATAGGGCACACCAGGCTCACCCACGGTTTCCTCATGAGACACGAAGAACCAGAACTATGTACTACTTGCGGGGAAGCATTAACAGTCAAACACATTATCTTATTCTGTCGTAATTATGCTGATACTAGAACAGCTCTGAATTTACCAGACCATTTATACGAAGCACTAGGACCAGATCAAGAAAACTTCAACAAAATCATCACCTTCTTAATAACAACCGAATTGTACAACCTTATCTAATTTTATCTTATATCTTTTTTTTTTTTAGCTGTTCTCTCTTATCTATATATCTTTAACTATTTATGCCTAACATTTTGTAACCTTATTCTATGTACAAACATAATGTAATATTAATATTGTAAACTTCGTAAGCCAATAACCTAAGTCGTTGAGGCTTTAATAATAAAAAAAAAAAAAAAATACTTAGTTGTGTATAAATTGTTTAAGCCTTAGATCCGTAATGGTAGAAATGTATAACTTATTGTTAAAATTTAAAATAAAAAAAAAAATATTGGTGATTCACATTCGAACGTTCCGTTCCGTTCGTACACGTACCACCGATCCGACAGCGCCGGTTCGACATTCCGCGAGAGAATGTTTTGTCGGGACGGCCCGTATCTGAACAGGTCGGAACACGTCCTGACTGACACAAGTGTGAACGAATGTTATCCGTCCGCCGTCATTCGCTGGCACACCGTTCCGGTAAACACCGTAATATTTTCTTACTGTTTATTTAAATTTTTTTAATTAAACTGATATTTCCATGGGCTTAGAGTTATTAGTTGAACTCGTTAGGGAACGAGAACGCCTCTATGCATTGTCACACGAAAAATATAGTGACCATGTGCGTAAAGAATCTTGTTGGAATTAAGTTTCGAAATCTGTAGGCATGCCTGGTAATATCAACTGATTGTTGTCATTATTATTACTACATTAAATTGAAATTTTGACGTGCGGAAATATTTAAAAAAACTTTTCTTCGTGGTCAGTTAACTGTTTATACAAAGTAACGAATTCACCTTCGATGTGCCGTTTTAACAAAATTTCATGAACCCGTGTTCCTCGTCGTATATTTTTTTGTTCCTCTTCGTCTAGAGCAACAGCAATCGTTGCCAAATCACAGTCCGTAAATTGTTTAAACACATTTCAAATAGTACAGGGCCCTGTACACTTTACGTTTTGGAACAAAAAAAATATTCAAAATTATGTAATATGGTTTGTAATCATTTGTAACCAACATAACTTTTTTTCTAACCAACCCTAAACCCCTTGAAAATGGCCCTAATCTGGTCCTGCCATTGGGAAATTCGAATTTTAGATTTCTGCAAATGACATAGAATTATGTAATATCAATTGTAATCATTTGTAATCACCATAACTTTTTTTGTTACTAACCCCAATCCCTTAAAAACGGGTTTTTTGATACCGCAGGCCCCCTATAGCGTTACCCTGTTTGAAGTGGACTTTTCGATTTTTTTTGTGGTTACAAATGATTACAAATGATATTACATAATTCTATGCCATTCGCAGAAATGTAAAACTCGAATTTCCCAGGTCACCCTGGCCCTGCCATTTGGAAATCCATTTTCAAGGGGTTTAGGGTTGGTTACAAATGATTACAAACGATATTACATAATTTTGAATATTTTTTTTTTCCAAAATGGAAAGTGGCAGGGCCAGGGTGACGGACCTGGTAAAGTTGTTGAAAACGAAACGATGTTGGATCGAAAGCGTGAGCACAGTAAGTCTGTGTCGGAACGGTACGACGGTGTCTGTCGACAAGTGTGGACCGGCCTTAGAGGCTGAACGACAGTAATCGAAAGTAATCGATTTGTTTTTGTCGGTCTACATCCGATTTAGACGATAGCTCCGATAACGTTGTGACGGAACGGCGCGTGGCGTTCCGATGAACGTACCTATCTCCTTGGACGTTGATGACGGTTCCACGGTGTAATCGTAAACCAGCGCTTTGCTGTACCACAGGGAGACGATCCAATCGGCAATCAGCACGGGCTTGTCTCGGAACCGTATTGTAAAAACGTTTATTCCGTAACTCGTGGGGATTTCGGTCTGTTCGTTCGCTTCCACCATGTCCGTGTGCACCTTCATCAAGTCGCATAGCTGAAACAACAACGAACGAACCGGGTCGACGGTAAAAACGTACGTTTACTCAAACGCGCGGCGCCCAAAATAACAATGTCCGGATTCGTACACGACTGGCGGGTCGGTACTCGGGGCACGAAAGAAACGCGTGTCCGAGCGCAGTACGAGCGCAGGCCGATAAGTAATGTCTTTTACCGCGTTTTTTTTTTAAAGCGGATCGAATTCCCTTTTCTTAACGATTTCATAGCTAACGTCGTCGATCGAGCATATGCCAAATCGTCAGAGTGTTATTGGTTAAAAATGTACGTAACTCAAAACGAGACGGCCTTTTTAGACGTGCGGTTCAAACAGCGTGCCGTAATTGAATTTCTCGTCACGAAAAACGTTTGCTCGTGGTTTACGGGAACGAAACTGTTGACGTTAGTTCCGTTCGTCGCTGGACATTGCCGGGTTAAAGGTGGCGGAGTCGGAAAGGCCATTATTTCCGATCAGGATCAACGTGGGCGGCCGGTAACGGTCACCGACGGTAAGCCACAAACAAAAAGTTGACGATTCGATTCGTGTGTTTACTGTACGAGTGTTTTTGTTTTATTATTCGTTTAAGTACCAATATTTTGAAAGTTATAGATGAAAAGGCATCAATTATCAGCCCACCGTCGTATTAGTGATATGCAAGTGAAGTTTTTGAAAAAAAAATTAATTAATTAATTGATAACTCGCAGTGGCGGCGCTAGAGGGGGGCGAGGTAGGGCAAGCGTCCTACCCAAATTTGGTTTTGCCCCACCCGTACCCTACCTGTTGAAGAACAAACGAAAATTCAAATTTCGAGTATTTACGTATTTGCTTTGTTTCATATGTTTCGCTGTGTAACTCGTCATATTTTTTTTATGTGCGTTCGTTTAGATAACACACCACCATTTAATTTGATTTCAAAATTGATTATATTTTATCAGAAAACGCTAATAATACAGTATTTTCCATGTATTTCAATAATTTATATTAAACCCGTACAGGCGGATTTCCGCTAAATTCCATGATCAATTTGCCATGATCTTGCCCCCCCCCCCCCTAGAAAAAATGTCTGGTGCCGCCGCCGCCACTGATAACTCGGAAACGTTTCGATTCGGAAATCATTACGCGGCGCGCTCGAACGACATATTTTTTTTTTGTTGTTTATTTCGTCCGAACCGAAAAACGAAAAAATAAATAAATATTTAAAACGACTCACGTCTTGGTCCAGTATCAGTTTGTCCGCGTGGTGCCAGAAGCGGAAACGGTTGTGCGCCACTAGAATGTCTTGATAGAACTGTCTGCGTTCTGTAACGAAATCACGTCCGTCCGTCTGTATTCAAAAATATACTCGAAAATATAGAGAGATCGTCGACCAGTCGAGAACGACTTTGTTGCCGACACCATTGATCGTCACGTGACGCGCGCGCGCGGGGACTCACCGTGGTCGTTCATGAACGCGGCCGACATCGTTCCCATCACGAGTACGACCGACGCGAGACAACTGGCAACCGTCATCGCGTTAACTGTGAGATCGTAAACGGACCGGGATTCGCGTGTGTACGATTCAAACTTGACGGCGACGAACGCTTAAAAGACGCGAAGAGACCGCGTCGGCAAACGTTAACAAGTGGGGTTTTTTTTTTTTTCCGAACCACGTCGTCCGCGTTTTGTTCGTATGTACACACAACTACATAAACAAACGCTCTTTACCGATTAGGTACACTATCAACACGACTCGCGGAGAACGTTAAAATCATACGTGGATCGCGTCGAAAACTCGAATCTTATTGTCGCCGATTGTTTTCAATTTTGCAAACGTCTATGAGTCTGTTCGTCGCTCTGCGGCTTCGACCGGCCGAAATGCAATGGCTTCGGACGTCGAAGAATAACAGAGTTACGACAAAAGTCCGTCCGTTCTCCCGTGGAATGGATTTCGTTTCGATCATTCGCCGGGTTTCGTCCGCACGAATTTCAAATGTTCGTTCAACACAACGTTATAGACAAACAATAGTAGTTACGGGCGATCAGTGACGATTGTCTACATTCGAATTAATAACGGTCGCGCTCCAGTGAAAACGAAGTGCGTTTCACACGGAACCGGTGTAGTCTCGTTGACTCGCCGCGTGTCTGTCGTCGACGCGTTACCGAACGGTTTGGTTGGGTCCGCTTGTTGTCGTTACAACTCTAAGACGTCTAGAAAAATAGGTCCCTGGCCCTGCCACTTTCCAAAAAAAAAATATTCAAAATTATGTAATATCGTTTGTAATCATTTGTAACCACCATAACTTTTTTTGTAACCAACCTTTAAACCCTTCAAAACGGGTTTTTTGATACCGCAGGCCCCCTATAGCGTCACCCTGTTTGAAGTGGACTTTTCGATTTTTTTTGTGGTTACAAATGATTACAAATGATATTACATAATTCTATGCCATTTGCAGAAATGTAAAACTCGAATTTCCTAATGGCTGCCATTTGGAAATCCATTTTCAAGGGGTTTAAGGGTTGGTTACAAAAAAAGTTATGGTGGTCACAAATGATTACAAACGATATTACATAATTTTGAATATTTTTTTTTTTTTCCAAAACGGAAAGTGGCAGGGCCAGGGTGACGGACCTTAGAAAAATGTTGTACGGACGCGAGCGGTAAAACGTACGACGGCATCGTGTCGTCACCGATGGCAACAAGACACAATTCGTCGTCCGTCCGTCTCGTCGTACGTGTAATCGTATAACGTTCACTACTCGTGGCGATAATAATGTAAAAAAAAATAATAATTTTTTTTTTTGGCATACCGATTTCGGTATATTCTTGTTTTTACGTTTATGGGAAAACTCGACGACGAATACAAAACGTCACTCGCGTACTCGTTTGGCCGTCCGACGGTATAGGAGTAAACACGTTCAACGTTCGGCGCTCACAGTTCAGAAACGCTCTGTGTACGCACGCACGTTATTTGTTCGGTCCAAGTACGTTGACAAATACACTGCACGCCCAAACACCATATCGATTCTGTGCCCAGGGGTAGGTTAAACATACACGGCTGTTCCCGGATGAAACGGAGTATTTCACTTAATAATCCTTTTTTTTTTTTTGGTGTTTTTTTCGCGATTCGTCTACTAAACGAAACCGTCGACACGCGCGTCTTACCCGATCGATTATGGGTGACCGCACGCCGGTAAAGCGAAATCGACTGAAGAAATTTAAGTCATATTAAGTCATGTTTAGTCATTTTGCTTTTAGTCATAATAAAGCATTGTTATCGCATACTAGATAAAACATAATTAGTCAAATCAATGTAAATCAAGTAGTCGTCAAAATGTCGTCCGACGAGGTTAGGTTAGGTTGGTTATGTTCCTATTTTATGGTTTCTTTTAAGAGAAATTGAACGAGAAGAAAATAAAAAAAAAAAAACCTTATAGTCAAATAATAATATAAATATAATATAATACACTATACTACTTAAAAATAACGAAAAATCAAATAAATGTTTTTCAATTCAAAATTACGTGTTTCAGTACTCGTATAATATATTATAATGTATGATATAACCTATCTTTATATTGTAGACAATTTAATTTTTTAACATAAATAAATAATATTTGGCATACTAATGAAAATAGCGCACGTTCTATTTCAATAAAACATTATTAGTCGTGGTTGAAGACAAAACTGTTTTGTTTTGACTATGCTTTATCGGTGTGCGCGTTTTCCATAAAATATAAATGTTTTATTTTTGATTAGTCGTAATAAAGCGACTTTAGTCGCTTTAAAGCAGTTTTGCTTTACCAGTGTGCGGTCATCCTTACACGACAGATGCCGACGGACTGGCCACCGTACACCACTCGGTATTTACGCGTATAAAATTCTTGAACGAAACAAACGAACGCTTTTGTTTTTTAAATACGGAATTTATTTATATATATATATATATATATATGTACACACATAATCGATCTGAACGTACGAAACATCTACGCGATCACTCGTACAAAACACGCGGTTTGCTCATACGCCTACAACCGATTGGACTTAACGATTTAGGTACAAAAATATACGACGACGTCTTGGCGGAACGCATCGAACAAAAAAAAATAAAATAAACAAAAGAACAAAAAAATAACGCACGCGCACGACAGACGCGGTCGATCGATAACGGGGAAATCCGTCTGTTCGCCACACTACAGCGCGAAAAACCCAAAATCATAATCGATCGTAAAGCACGATATACACTTAACATACAATAATATATCATACAAATAGTGAATAAATATAATAGTATATAACGATATTATCCTAGTGAATGGAAAATTTAAAAATTAAAATTAAAATTTAACCTTAAACTAAGTAATAAACCACGTTACGATTTACGGACGATGAAAATAATAATAATAATAATAATAATAATAATACACGGCGTCTTACGAGAGACACAGACATACATAGTGTGAGATCACATATTACATTATACATTAAAACGTACGACACGGAAGGGAAGGAAAACGAACGGGGGGGAAATGGCGTCATTGGGAAATGGGCGCGACAAGCGGAGTAGCGAACTACGTGATACACGAACACGCGGAACCGTAACAACGTCAGTCTCAATGTCGAAACGAACTACGCGGCGGTGGTTTCGTACCCCCTACTCCCTATCGTTCCGCCGCGTTCGACGGGACGACGCCGTTCTCACACCATCGTTATGTTCCTCTTCTTCTTGTCGCCGCTGCTCACCGAGCTCAACGATCCCTGCAGGCTCTGGTTGAACAGGATCATGTTGTTCCGGTGATAGTTGTTGTTGTTGTTGTTGTTGTACTGGCCGGCCGGCGGCAGTCCGTTCTGCTGGTAGTGACCCGGCGCGGTGCCGTAAATGTTCTCCGCGTTCCCGCCGGCCTGCTGCTGCTGGTGCTGCTGGTGCTGCTGGTGCTGCTGCTGGTGCTGCTGGTGCTGTTGGTGCTGTTGGTACGCCGGCAAAGGCGGCACCGGCGGCGCGTACTGGCCGTCGAAATCGCCGATCTGACCGTACGGACTGGTCCGGCGCTCGTGTTCGTGCAACAGCTGCGACGCGGTCCAAGACTGGTACGGGCTCAACGGTTTCGGGGCCCGCGTCAAAGTCGCGCCGCCGATCACGCTCAGGTGACCGTTGCTCTGGTGATGGTACGGGTGCGGCGGTTGTTGTTGCGGTTGCGAGTGGTGATGGCTGCCGTTGTTGTTGTTGTAGTGATGGTCGTTGTTCGTCCCGGCGGCGGCGGCGGCGGCTGCCTGTCCGTACTGGGCCACGCTGTACCGTTTCTTCGGCTCGCCCGTGTCGATCAGACACGGCTCGAAGTGCGATTCCAGTTCGGCCTTGACCGCGGCGGCGCTCATCGGCGACGATATGGTCAGCGGTCCGCCGCCGTTCGGTATGACCGACACGTTCAGCGACTTCTCCGGATGGTGCAGCGGTTTGGACGGCCGTTTCTCCGGCTTGCGGTTGTTCCGCCTGACCGCGCAGAACGTGCAGTACAACACGACCAGCAGGCCGAGCAGCGCGACCACGCCGGCCGCCGGCATCATCACGTCGTAGTTCATCTCCAGCTCGCGGGCGATTTTCGGTATGACGCTGTCGTTGTTCGGGTCGGACGCGGTCCACGACGGGTCGGCGGACGGCGCGGACGAGTGCGTGGCGACCAGCGACGGCGGCGGCGGCGGCGACGGCACGAACACGCGCGCCCAGTTGGACGCGGGCCCGGCCGCCGGCTCCGGTTCCGTCTGCCCGTAGCCCTTGACCGCCACGTACAGCGTCCGGTCCAGCAGCTCCGGCGCCTTGCCGCCCACGTCCATCGCGAACACCGTCTCCGAGCCCGGGGCCAGCGGCAGCGGCGCGCCGTGCGTCCACACCGGGGCCGCATCGAACTCGTCGACCAGCGACCGCAGCGACCGCGAGTACCGGATCTCGTACCGGGCCACCGGGTTGCCGCCCATGTCCGGCGACGTCCACGTGAGCCGGGCCTTCTGCTCGCCGCGGACCACGTCCGCCTTCAGGTCGCCCACGCGGCCCACGCTCGCGGACGACGACAGGTCGTCCGGCGCGTACGTCACCGACAGCGGCGCGACGATCCGCTGGAACGGATTCAGCTGTTCCACCGACGGCGACGTCATGAACGATCCGCAACACCTCGACTCTGTGAACGATACCGCGCGGTTAGGCATAGTGCACGCGGACGCGTACGGGCGACACCGAGTCGCACGGGGCTCGACTGACCGGAATTCACGGGACTCCTGTCCGCCGTCCGATGGGCGCCGTGTTGCCAGGTGTACGCGTTGCTGCCGCCGTCCGACACGGTGATCTCGAACGTGTACGTGCCGGGTCCGCCGATCGTCGGGTTGAAATATCTCGAATAGACCCCGTCGCCTTTCATGATGTCCGGATCTGAAAAACCCCAACCACACCGGTGAACCGATTGAACGACACACGCGCGTTTCCGGCCCGGCCCGCTCTACTCACCGCCGCTCCCCGTGTCCAGCAGGTCGAATTTCTCGCGGTGCGCGTTCGAACCGTTCGAACCCGGCCGCACCACGGACACCTCCACCCTGGCCCCGAGCACCGGATACTCGCCGCGTTTCACCTCCGCGTAAACGGCCAGCGGGTTGGTCGTGCCGCCCGTCCAGGCCCTGGCCCGGACGATCGGCGAGTGTTTCGAGTACGGACGGGCCATCACTTGCACGTAATGCGGCTGCGGGCTGCCCTGGAACCGTTCGATGTGGTACGTCCACGTTCCGGTCTGCGAATCGCGTAATTCTCATTAACTCATTTGCTCATTTACTTTCGAGCGCGCGCGCGCGCGTACCTCGTTTATGACCGCGGGCACGGTGAGCATCTTGAGCGACAGCAGCGAATCGGACCGGGTGGAGTAGACGCGCTGCGACGGGCTGGTCAACGAGATGGTCCGGATCAGCGGGTTCTCCGTGTTGTGCGTGTACACGGCGAACTTGGCCGGCTCGCCCATGTGGTCCTCCAGCACGAAGCTGCCGGTGACCGCGGTGCGCCCGTCGTCGGTCAGCTCGCGCCTGTGAATCTCCACGGGCAGGTCGCTCCTGCTGCCCTGGTAGTACGTTTCCATGATGTTGCGCATGACGTTGGTCAGCTTGAAGTACGTGGACAGGTACGACACGGCCATGTTGTACCGGTTCTCGGTGACGGCGAACGCCACGCCGCCCGTCTTGTCCGCCATCCAGTCCAGCGGCCTGGGCCGTTTCAGCATCGGGTACGTGACGGTCGCCACGCGTACGCCCTTGTCCCTGGCGTCCGCCACCTGTCTGTCCAGGTCCGGCGTGTAGGCCGCGGTCCCCGGCGCGATCACCACCACCACCGAACTGGCCGGGCCGCCGACGCTGGCACGCGTCTCCAACATCTGGAAACCAGTGTCCGTCTCGTACACGCTACCCGTTTCCGTCCGCGGTCGCGTTAGGTCACGACCGATCCATTACCTGTATGGCTTCCTTGAGCGCGCACGCCAAACACGCCGGCGATCTCGAGTCGCCCGCCGAATACGGGATGTTGGACGCCACCAGGTCCCTGGCGTCGGTGTTCTGCAAGTTGCTCAGATCGTGCAGGCGGCTGGCCGACGTGTCGTTGGCCGACACCAGTCCCACTTCCGTGTTGAACGGCAGATCGTGCACGGCCCATTTACGGATGGCCAGTCGCAAAAAGTTCCAAGACTCCTGTACACAGCGCGTGAAATCAAATCAGTCGCCGAAATTTCCACGTTGGTTACGGACAATACAAAGGGCGCAACCGGACGGGTCTCGATCGAAGTGAATGCGACACTACCGGACGTTGGGTGAAAAAAGTGGTTTATACCGGAGAAACCACGAGAACCAAGTCCAGGAACGTTCGCGGTCGGATAGAGTTTTAACTTCCACACCGTTATTGACCGTTGCATACGTACCCTTTCCATCATGTCCTTGGTGTCGTCGATGACCACTACGTATCTGGTGAGCATTTCCCGTTTGTAAACGAACGTCGGCGTCAGATTCTGATTGCCCGACAGGTTGACGCTGCGAAAAAACGCCAAATTAGCCGCGTGCCGATAAGGCCGTCGGTGGTCGCGCGCGCCTTACCCTCCGGTGAAGTCCGGATGCGTGTTTATCACTTCCATGACGCTGCGGCGCGCGCACAGCGCGTTCTGCTTGGTCGGCGCGTAACGGTCGTGGCTGGACGCGTCGCAGAACCTGGTGACGCGCGGCCCCGCGGAGAACATCAGCGAGGTCCTGGCCTCCGGGTCGACCAGGCCGGTCGCGTTGACGGAATCGCAAGCCCTGTGTACACGGGACCGGACGGAGCCCGGGGTTTAGCGTCCACGCGCGAACCGCGCGAACCGCGCGCTTACCTCGTCTGGGCGATGGGTTTGTCGGAACAACCGTTCACGTCGCTCGGCGACCTCTCGGACGCGTAACACGGCGGGTAGACCGCGTCGCCGGCGTAACCGGCCTCGTCGAACACGCCGTACCGGTACTTGGCCCACTGTCTGGTCAGCTCCTTGGCCAGATCCCGCGGCTCGTGGAACAGCCGGTGGCCGGCGTAGATCGCGTCGCCGGGCCGGCCGCATCCCTGCGACTGTTGCGTCCACAGCGCGTCCCCGTGCACCGGGTGCGACGGCCCGACGCGCACGTCCGCCGTCTCGCCCCGGCTGCTCACCACGTTGCGCACGTGGCCCACGCACAGGTCCGGCCACGTGTTCGGCAGCATCACGGTCACGGACCGGAAGTACGCCTTGCCGCCGAGCGCCTCGTGCAGCGATTTCGACCCGCCGGCGAACGCCGCCTGCAACCAACAGCAACAACGACGAAATGGCGTTAAGTCGTCGTTTCCGTACGTTTTTCATCGTTGGAACCGCCGCGGTTTTATCGTCGGTATCGCGTGGATCCGAGGGAAAAATTATGGTTAGGCCTGGTGTAGGAACGGATTACTGCCGGTCTATATTCGGCTTGCACTCCGAATCGGTAATTTTATTTTTATTTTTTATTTTTTATTTTACACGCGATGCGCGCGCGTGCGTGGCGTTCGACGGATCGGTTTTTTTCTCTCGAGTCACGTTTCGCAAACAATCGTGATTTTCGAAAACCGGTAGCGTGTTACCGTTCATCACGAGTTGAAAGAGTGTTTGGAAACCGCGACGGACGATTGCGACAAATAATTCACGCGCGCGTTCTCCGTACTCGCCGCCGGAGGATTTCCATACGAATTAATCGTGTTACAATCGGACCGTCCAGAAACGTATCGGACAGTATATGTCGTATTATTTTTCAAACCTTACGAGTGCGCCGCCGTCATCGGCATACTGATAGGGTTTCGTATCGTCGTCGATGGCGCGCATAAAAAAAACAAAAAAAGAAAAAACACATACATACATACGTACATATACAACGCGATTACCCTCGAACGTCGCGAACGGGGAGGCAGGCAGGCTTCGTCCCGGCGTGAAAACGGCGACGTCGATAAAACGCGTTCAATAATACAACAACAACACAATAATGACGGCGAAAAAACTACGGGGAAAATTCGATTGATTACGTGGCGTGGAACGGCGTGCAAGCAAAATCGCGTTTTTGGAATACCGCTCACTTATCAGTTTGAAGATAACGTTTATTCCGTATTCCTTTTCCATATTTACATAAATAAATCGGATGCGATTTTTATTACAAACTTTCCTATTTCATCAGTAGAAAACAATGCAGGTGAAATATTTAAAAAATATTTGAAACTATTAGAATAATTTTTTAATATAAATTCTAACATTAAATTTTTTATTTCTACAAAAGGTGCCTGAAATGCATGGCTTGTTCTTTTGCTGTTATACGCCTTTATAAAATATCGGTTATTTTGGTTGGCCTAAAATACGTTCGAAACGCGAGTACGCTAATTTACTGCGAAAAAAAAATATATATATATATTATTATTGTTTGCCTGCCGACGCCGAGCGGCCTCGATCTTACGAAATAAAAATAATATACACGTAGAGATTGTTACACGCAAAAGCATGTAGTAAGAAATCAAAATAATTTATATGCTGATATTGTGTATAAAGTAATACGATTACATTGGAACGCAGTGGCGGATTTGACCCAGACACTCTGTAGTGATCCATATTCCAGTACCAAAAATACTACGATATTTTTTTTTTTTTTTGGATCTTCCCCCCAGAAAATTTTTGAAAATCCGCTACTGCTGGGACTCGTTATATTTTTCTAATTTAAATTAAAACCATACTTATACTTTGTGGGGTTTTTTTCGCCGGGCCCCGACTCCCTTCGTTGGGACCTTGACCATACACACGATACCGCACATAACACCGGTGCCGGTCGCCGCGAGCCGCCCCCTCCCCCATCCTCCCGGTGACGGAATCGATCGTCCGGGCCGAACCGGTCGTGATTTCGAACACGTTTATAAATCACCGGGCCCCGCCGAGTCCGACACGTCGACGTGGCGACGTGGTTCCGGCACCGAATACGAATATAACAACGAAATCTCCTACAGGCACCCATTAGTCTCGGTCGGAATGTCCAAAAACAACAGCTCGCGTGTTCCACCGCCTCTCGTAATAAACACGAATAAATCGACACGTACGCGCGCGCCCAACAAGTGTTTCGACACGATAATAATTCTAACACCAATGCAGACACAATTTCGAGTTCATACGATTCCGTGACAAATTGCCATTTTTACGGACACTATAAAATTACTTTTTGATAAAAGTCAAAATATGAAATCATTTTTATTGTATCTCGTCATGTTAATTATTATTTCTTTCTTTCTACCGAGTACGAGAGCATTTTCAATTATACATCGCAAAAACCAACTATTTACCAAATATGCAATATGAACTTTTGTTATCCAATCAATCGAGTTATCAACGATTGATCGACATTCGCGTACGAATTAGCGACGACGTGCATTTCGTGCGAAATCCGGTCTTTAATGATGACCACGCGGTCGAACACTACGTGGTTATAGTACATTCCGTACAGTGTACGTTTGAAAAGTCAAACGAATTAAATCGCAATTATTGTGATCTCCGATTTATATTTTTAACCGCATATTATTCTTACACCGGGAAAAATAATGTTGACCACAAACGCAACCGTGTTGCAATGTTTTCCGCTATGCGCGTTAGCCATTATAAATCGGTTATTGAAGTCGATCACGACCGAACGGCCGACAAAAAAAAAAAAATGTAAAATAAAATAAAGAACAAATCACTTCCTCGTTACGATGGACCATCGTCGGTCTCATTATTATTATTATTATTATCGTGCGATGAGTTTCTAAAAAAAAAAAAGCAATCGCGTGAAAGTAATAGCATCCATCACAGACGCGCGATTATACCAATAATAAACGCGCGTCTAGACCTATTCATATTTCATTTCCCGATTTCCGAAACGTGTCGTCGTTAATTCGCCATAATCGTGTACGTATATACCGTGTCGTCTTCCGATTACGATTTTCGTCGCGAAACGATTTGTACAAACGGCAACGATAATACTTATTATTAATGATAAGGCGAACCCGGTGAATTGTGAGACGCGACAATTTTGCATCCTGCACACACAATACATATTATCAATTGCCCGTTCGATCGTGCGATTGAGTATGACGATTTTTTTACGCGGCATATTGGAGACATATGTAAAACGAACACAATGTCTACACGTTATTCCTCGCCGGTTATTCGTGTTTCTAACGATGGTTTACGAAATGAAAGTACGATAGAAACTTTGTTCGGACGTGTATACGCATAGCTATGTGCGTTTTCAAAATAAAATAAAAAATACTTCGACAGCATCCTATGGAACTCGGAGCCTAGGATTTTATTTGACCTTAATTTGACCGCCTAAAACAGGGATTCCCAAACTTATTTCCCTTACCGCCCACTTACAAAAAAAAAAATGTATTTATTTACTTTTGGATGCATATTTTAACAACTTGTTTATAATAAAAATAAAAATAAATATACGTTTTAATGAGAAGTACGTATCTGATGGGTTTTTATCAGTTTATTAACGTTCGGCTCTATTTGTGTGAGGGACATTCTCTTCTTTTTTTTTAATTTTATTAAAAGCCACCAAATCGCGCTTACAGAACGATTGCCCACTGGAATCATATTAGCGCGCCTTTGGATATCGCCCACTTTGGGAACCACTGGTCAAAAACGTTTTCGATCGTTGAATATCGTCGAATACGCGCACGGCGTCGAGACGATTCGCTCCAGCCGTTCCTTGAAAAACTCGAAGGCCGCGCAGGAGAGGGAGATTCCGAAAAAAAATACGCGTAAAAACTCACGTACGAAAGAAAATCGATCCAGTTTTAAAAACGGTAAAATTCCGATCGCCCCGGGCGCAGCAAAGTGTACACACAACAACATTATGATCATAACCGTCGGGAAATTAATCGCCGTGGTCGCGATGTCCGCGCGCGTCGGTCCGTTTCATCAAATGCACGCGACGAACGACGGCGGCGGCGACCAGTCCGACTGGTTTTGATAACATAAAAAACAAAAATAATACGTTTTTCTCCGAAAATCTCGACCACGGACGAGAGGACGGGACAGTTATTTTTACCTGTGCATTACACGCACAGACGACGCGGTGAAAATGTAGAGCGCACGTCGACGCGGAAAAATCAAAACCGAATCGCTTGTAAATGTTTTCGAATAATGCACGTAACGAAAAACACGACTATCGAAATCGCCGTAGGCACGTCATCGTCGTTTTTCGCGCGTGCGTCCGAAGAGATCTCTCCATACACGCGTTGTTACGTCGAAAAAAAAAAAATGCAATAAAATAAAACTATCCTCACCGCGCATAATATATCACGTTACTTAGGTACGCGATTATTATTATTATTATTTATTTTTTTACGAAATTCTCGCTTGATACAACAACAATATCGGAGAAAGTATACACGGACACCTAATAACGTGTACCCCGCGCCGCGTCGACCACTCTCCGCCGTAGTGTACGTACATATACGTACGTTATTATATGTATATCGTTTTGGACGTATTTTATTTGAAATAAAACGTATATAATTGGTGCGTGTGACGCGTATCGAAATCGCGGAAAACAAAACTGACAATATTTCGACACTTGGGCGGTTGACAGCATCGTTACGTATATACGTGATACTAAATATTACAATTTTCGTTTTCCGTGCATTAGTTTAGGTCAATTAACGACCGTGATAATATATATATTTATGTATATAGACGAAAGAATGAGTTCATAAGGCTGAATGAGTTCGGTAATTTCTTTAACTCGTCAAATGAAGTTAAATTTAAATATATATATATATATATATGGAAATAGCATTGATATAAGATGAAAAGATCTATGTATCATTGACTATGTGGAGAGAAAGGTTTGAACGACAAAACTGTACTTTATTTAGATCTTTTTAACTCAATTTAATCTTTAATTTGTTTTTTTTTAATAATTTAAGGCTTTTATTGTACTATTAATTACTTATAATAATTTCAAGAACAACTTTTATCAAGTTATTAAAATATATTAATTGTCGTATTTGAATTTCAAATATGTACACGTCGAGTTGAATAGTTAATAATTTAATTTAATCCTTATTAATAGTTAATAATTGAAAAGTTAAATAATTTCTTTAAAACCATTTTACAGCGTCAAAGTTATTAAATTACAAAAAAGTCGAATTTTTAATCATTTTTTTTTTTTTTGTAAGGATTTATATCGCTGCTTTATTCAAAACGATTTTTTTTATGTAATACTCAGACATATATAATCCGTACTATAATATTATGCAACCGAAGCATTTAGCAACGGCGATCAACAGCGAACGCAGTCACCGACAAAGTCTCGCCGAACGTATTATTTTCTCACGCATTCGTATCGTATCCTCCGTCGCACACACATACCTATACATATTAAACGAGTTAAATAATATATATATATATATATATATACATTTAACCTGCAACAGCGGGGAAGGAATTCTCGTGCGTTCGTCATTATAGGTCAACGCGATGCGCATGCTCGGCGCGCCGCGGATTACACCACAATACACACGTACGTGTAATATACGTCTTATACACAATATGTCTAAGTATGTATTATACTCGACGACCGACGCGTTTATATTATATTGAAAACCGATTTCATTTCTATTGTGCGATCCGTTTTATTATTATTATTTTTATTTTTTATTTTTTTTTTTGTACAGAGAAAAATACCATTGACATCTCTTTCCCGCGGCAGCAGCAGCAATATAATAATATAATATCGCCCAGTAGTCGATTTATATTAATTACGTGGGCGCGGCGGGGCGGAGATCGTCGGGTTTAATTTATTATTATTATCATTCACGCGCCGAAAGAACAAAAAATTCGAATCGATTACCATGTGTGTTACCCACCGTGTGTCGGACCGTTGTGCAAAGAGCATAAATACACTTTTATATCGCTACTTTTAACGAAATTTTCAATACGAATATAAAAACTATAATAAATTTACGAGTATATGTTGGCATACCGTGGATACGAATGTGCGCGGATGAAAACAATTTCACCAGTTCAAACATTGATTTTCAAGTGCATCGCATAAATATAGCCAATCTTATACAGGTTTTTTAGTAAAATATTGCTAACTTTTAAAAACGATAATAGTCTACAACTAAAAGAAATGGTGGTGTTGTGACTTGTTGATACTCATCGAAATTATACTTAAATGAAAGTAATATTCATAGTAACTGTAATTGAAATCGGTTTCGCTCGTAAGTGCATACAATACGAGTATATAAATATATACATACGTAAAAGTAAGTAACATACGACGTTTTCCGATCATAAGACACGCACGGATATATTATCATATTATCATATATTATCATACACCAGCGTGTGCGCAAGGTGCCAAATGTGCGACGATGGGCAAACACGCGCTACGATTAGACACGGGTTGACGACGACACCCTCCGCCCCAACCGATCCGATTTACGTAGTAGACGAGAGAAAAAAAAGCGTTTTTTCTTTTTTAACGTGCACCGTGTCCACAAAATGACTAGGACGTTTTTTTCCTTCTCTTTCTTTCTATTTTCATCATTATTATACATTCAATCTGCGCTCGCGGGAAATCCGTAGACTATCGATCGGACACGGCCGGTTATATTATTATTATTATTATTTAGGCCGACGCCGTCACTCTTGCACTGCACGTATATATATTATTATATAATAAAGTTTTTTTTTTCATTTATATACTGTATAATGAAAACTACTATACATAACGATTTCATACAAATATATTAAGGGAAAAGTTATATACGCGTTGACGTCTCACTCTGTAGCAGACCGGCTTCACCCTATATATATCCGTGTACACGCGCTGCACGTACACAGTTACGGAGTCATTATCACGCGAGACGACCGTTCCTTTGTGCGTGTGTGGAAATCCGAATGGTCATCTTGAATTTCGAGCGCACGACCGGTTCGGAAAAAATCAAAAAAACAAAAATCTATTCGTCGTATGATATACATTAACGCCCTTGCAAAGAAGAAACTAAATTAAAAAAAAGAGGTTATTCGCGTATTCCTGTTAAATGGCCGCTCCCCGCGGGTCGTTTTTAATTCCCTACGGCGGAAAGCAATAAAAACGACACGAAATACGTGTAAACGTTATTTGAAAATGCAGTATCTCCAATAAACTACATAGAACGGAAACATTAATTTGATTGTCGATGAAAATAATCCTGAGACAACGGGCTGGTGCCAAGACATGACGTTCATTCGGACATAGGTACCACCAATGTGTTATAAATGCGCATTATACATACAAGCACCGTGTGAAACGCGCGGTATTTTCTTGAAAATGAAAGCGTACGCGGTAAATAATGATTTCGATAGGTGAGAAACGAATAAAACGGAAAAATTAATTTTCTCAACGCGACGCACGCAAACATACGGGCCTAGCTGGACGGGTTGGCGGAAAACAATATTTCAACAGGTTGTCGTGGGAGACGTGGACGGATAAACACGTGTAATAATTAGTCTCGTGCTGCAGACGACGTACGAGACACACGAAACGCGCGCGCGGATGAGTTGCACTATTTGCATGACGACAAACGGCCGCGGCGTGCGTTAAGTCGATGCCGACGAGAGGAGGTCTTCCAGTCGACGTTGGCAAATTACGACTGAACAAAAAAAAAATAATGAAATAAAAAGAAGAATGCCGCGTCGGCGTTGTAATGAACGTTATCTCGGTGGGCCGCCCCTCGTGTAGTACGCGTGTAGTAACGCGAGTGACAAGAACGTTCAATCAAATCCCCCCCGTGCGGGACGCAACAGGTACACATAATTTATCAAAAGTTAAACCGCCGGTTAATTAGCGGGAGCGATGAGATTTTCGTTGTTGCGCTACTCGCCCGAAAGCCCATACGAATTATTTCGAATTATAAGCCCGCCGACCCGGCTCGTCCGTTTTGGATTCCTGTCGGAACACTTCGGGCCGCGCAGGACTGTCCGGTGTTCACCTGTTGTACCACGTCTGATCGGACCGTGAGATTCGGACGAGAGAACGGGCGAAAAGAACCGATTGATGGGTTTTCGTCGTGAATCGTGACGCGGATCGCGCTTAAATCCCTAAAGAGGAAGGGAAAAAGGGATTTTTTTCCGTCGCGTCGCCCGAGTACCGCTGCCAATGTATTACGAAAAATAAAAAATACTAATCCGTCGCGGTAAACGAGAAAAAAATATAAATCCGTCTGTAAAACGTTCGGGGACTTCGGTAAGTAACCCCAGTCGGGGGAGCGAGAGGGGGTTCCGTCACACGGGATAATGGAAATGCTTATTACAGTCACCCGCACACATACGTCGTCCGGGGGAAATATCTCATAATGCACTCTATACCATAAGTACCGGTTATATTATTATTATTATTATAGTAGTATTTCTCTCTCTCTTTCTCGAAAACCCGATCCATTAACGGCTGACACGCCTCTTACCTGTTGGGCCGTGGAAACGAAAAAACAAAAAAAAAACATATAATAATAATAATAATAATACAGGGAACGTCGTCGTCGTCGCCGTCTGTCTGTCGTGCGTACAGATGAGGTGTGTAATGGTGTGTTCGACGAGACGTGCGTGTAGGCAGGTCATATAGAGGTACGCGCGTTTGTAATAATATGCAAGATAAACGTCGAAAATGGGATTTACCACCGCGTCTCGATCGATCGGTCGGATCTTGCGGTTTCCGACCAACACGCACCGCACCGACGCCGCAAATCGATTCCCATTCGATATTATCATTCACACTTATTTACACGGCGCGCGTGGAGATTACCGTACGTGTTATAACGATGATAACGATGATATATATCGTGTGCGATTTTTGTACGACATACGAGCGGAGTGTGTGTTGCCGTCTTGACGCGTTAAACGTTTTCGGGCGAACCGCGATGGATAACGACTTTTCGGAAACGCTCGGGCCGACGGAATCACGAAACGGACCGTCCGAGTCTTTTCCATGTACAAAAACGATAATTCGACGATCCGAACGTCGTTCAAACGCGCCAAGGCCGTTCGCAGGGAGGGGGGGGGCACGCCGCTATTTTATTCGATATTTGTTTAAATTGGCGATATAATAATAATTTTAAGTGTTTTTATTTTATTTTTACGTGTAATTAAACAATCGATTATTATTTCTACTAATCCCGCCCGAAACAGTCACGGCCATATCCGGTGGAAACGACTTCGTAGAACAGCTGTTGTACTTCCGACTCCGTGATGATCTGTGATTTATAATTTTTAGTTTTTAATGTTGATAATGTTCATATTATGAAACACGACACGCGCGTCGGCCGAGTAGTACGAAACACCGTATTCTAACGTAGTCAGTATACAACAACTTTTCACGATCGTCGCACGAAGAAAACGCAATCGTTATCGACGGCACGCGCGCATATATCCGAGTGAACCAACGTTTTGTTGTATTTTTAGTCGCGTGTTTTTTTTTGTCGTTGCCGTAGTTATTGGCAATTATCGCATTTACGACGGACCGAGGAGCGCGCGCGAGACGCATATCATATATCCGTACCGTTTTTATATTCTCGACCGGTTCGTGTTACAAATAATATATTGTAAAATATTCAGCCTGAAAAAATTAACTCGATCTTACACGCGCACGCACGCACGCACGATGACGACGACGGCATAATGTACATTATACCACGACGAACGATAATATTTAAAACGAATTCCACCCACGAGACCGTGTACACACACACATATTCGCACGGGGATTTATGGGTTTTGCGAGCCGTATGTATATTAAATGTGCGTACATATATATATGTAACACGAGCATGGCAAACGCGCACGTTCGTGAGGTGTATATTATAATGGTGGAAGTGGGAAGAGGAAAAAAAACCGATCGTACGTATTGTATATAGAAAGAGACGGAGAAGAAAAACGCACAATCGGTCGACGATTAGCCCCGTAAGGATATTATATATATTATGTGCGGCGACGACGTTGGTCACGACTGAAACGTGGACGAATAGCACGACGACGACGAAGACCGTCATCGACCAAGACTGCATGCGGTGTGTGTATATATATATATATTGTATATAAAATATTAAGTCGACGACGGTCATCTCTCTCTCTCACTCTTGCGAACGGATAAAAATAAGAGTAATTCCGTGCACGACGTGGTCGACGGTATTTTTCATTTTTTTATATATATATATTGTAGTTGCCATTTCGTCTTCTATGTGTATAAATATATACGTAATATTATAACTCCGTCGGCTCCGTTTATAATAGAATAATATTTACGAGTATATATACGAGCGACTTCAGCATTCGTGTAATAATCTCCTTGGACCATTCCAGCCACGGCGCCGCGTCCCCCCGTGCTGCTCAAAAAATCTTATGGACATAAATAAATTTCGTTCGAGAGAGAAGAGTATTTCTCGGTAAAAATATTTTTAGTTAGAAAGTCAAAACGAATTCCAGAAGTTATTTTCATTACAAAAACTAGTTGAATTGGACGTGTGTGTGTAAAACCGTTCGAGTTATTATATTTTCGAAATCATTTCTTCTGCAGCTTGACTAAGTTGAAACGGTTTTGAAAATTAAAAAAAAAAAAAAAAAAAATGACCAACTTCCTCGGTTTATAAATTATTTGAGATTTAATAACGACGGCGTTGATAAGAGACGAGAGAAAACCGTCGTCGACGTCCACGGTCGGACGGTTTCATCGTTAAACATACTATATACGTACAAACCACCGCCGCCGCAATAATAATAATTATTATTAATCGTATAAAATACAATATATATATATATTGTATACGACTATACGCTGCGGCGAGAAGACAAAACACAATGGAAATAATAAAAGAAACAACAGCGCGTAGGATTTGTTTCGGTCTCTGGCGGGAGTGTACGCGAGGAGGACGGACATATGGCGTGCGATGGCCTCGTAGTATCGGACGCGTTAACCGACGGTTCACCTCCCCGTGCACCCGGTGCACGTTAAAGGCAAATCGTCTCGAAAATCGATATAACCACAAATTCGTGGTCTCGTTTCGTGGGCAGTTGGGGGGTCATCGAATCGACCGGACTTCCGATAAAGACCTATCGGAGCTGTTCGTTTCAAGACGGCACGGACACGCGCGTCTCGTGAAGTGAAAGTCCTCCGTATGCGTTGACGCGGGGCTAATGTGTTGCCGTGTGGTGGCAGAAGAACGGGAAAGAAGCCTCTAACGGATCTCGTGTACGGACGGATGAACAGACGCGTTTTCCGAGCAAAACAGTTGTGCCGCGACAGCGTTTAAACGATTAAACCCCCACGTATCCTCCCCCCCGACGCAAACTCGTCGTATCAAGTATATTTATTGTAATAACCGCGGCTGCATATCGGGTTACCAGTATTATGTAAATACGTCGTTTCTTCCACGTGAAACGTTATCCGTTCACATACTACCCCCCCCCCCCCACACACACACACACACACACACACACCCCCGGGGGGCCGTATACGAGCGTGCACTTACTCATTTTTATAATTAACAAGGTATACAATTACCGGTACCACGTTTAGAAGAAGCATTTAATTTTTTTTGTTTTTTGTCCGTACGGTGTTCTTTATATAAATACACTTATTTAGACCGCGTTGAACAAATTATATCGTTGGCGTATAACGCGACACGCCGAATATTGCGATTGTTATCATAGTATATTTTCATCGTTGCACGCGTTACGTGATTATTGTAATCTATTTGATCAATATCGATACACACTGGCGGCAATTTTAATCGTTGTAGATATTTAATTTTTTTTATTACCGGACGTCCTGGAAACGTACCTAGTGGGTTTTTTTTTCATCTATCGCATTGTATTATAATATATTTAAAAAGTTGGCGAGTTATTATTATTGTTTTTTGTTTTTTGTGTCTGTGGTCCAGTGATTTTATACACGAAACACCATTGCAGCGAGACAACAACGTATACACACAAAATATATACACCATAATAATTAGGCGTGTATAAAACGTAAAATAATGACGGCGGATTATAATACATAAAACGCACTCGACGTGTTTGTTTTTTTGTTTTGTTGTCCCCCCGCGTTACTGGACGTCCGCGTACGTACATACACGTACTTTCACTGTCGGTGAACGCGCCCGAGTGCGTATTAAATCCCGTGCATACGTATATACACACGCTTATTACACCGGCGCGGGTTATTATCGGCTACGGTTCCGCGGCGCGCGTACGTACCGATGATAACAGGTAAAACACGGTCGGACGAAATCGAACCGTCGTGCGCACAGCGTTTCGAAAATTACACGCGCGACGATCGCGTGTAAATCAACAAGATCGATCGATCGATCGACCTGCCGCGTCATACGGATCGCACAACCGTTTTGAAGCTGTGGCGTCGTCACGTGTTTTCAAGTTATTCGTCGCGCGCGTCACGTACCGCCGTCTGGTCGCGCGTTTTTTTTTTTTTTCCAATACCCGGCGTGGCGCCGGCCACGACGGACACGGATTTCCGCGAAGTCCGGTGCAACCGACCTAACCAGACCTAACCAGACCTAACCGTTCTGTACACACGCACGCCGTTCGTAACGTGCTCTCTCCGGTGTCCGTCGTCGGCGGAACAAAACAAACAAAACCGCATTCATACGATATCGATAAGCTAGCGCACACGACGGCGTATGATCGCATTTCATCGTTTTTGTGTCGACGAGCGTCCGTACGAGAGCGCCGACCGGTCATTTATCATGATATATTTATGTACGGAAAAAGCGGCGCGCGCGCGGTATTTAAAAAACAAAAATATATATATATACACGTTTAAGTCCGCCGGTCGAGTAGTTGTATACGACTGTTATTATTATTATTATTATTGTTCGTGTGTACAGCGTGTGTGTATATATATACGCGCGCGTACTCGAAAGAAAATCTGTCAGCCGCGCCAAGCGTCTGTACGTCTGTGGAATGACGCCGTTTGATTGATAATAATAAATACCTCTCTCTCTCTCTCGTTCTACCTTAGCGGTTAACGCGTTTGAATCGCAAGTCAAGTGGGTTAATGACGGAATCACGGGGCTTATAAGGCGCGCGCGTATTATAAACCGTATTTTCGTGTACGTACACGGACCGTAACACATAGTTTTGCACGCCGACGAATCTCATAGACGTGATTCTCAGGGAAAAACGTTTATTTTTTTCACGCGTATTGTGTTAAGGTTATGGTTCAAGGTCGGGTCGTGACGACACGCCGTCGTCGGTAGCACAGACCGTACGCGTTAAATTACGAGTGGTGGGAGGAAACCCGACGAGTTCGCGTCCGTCGTATATACTGTACGGTGGGACCGGGGCCACCACAAAGGGGCGGAAGGGTCGGTGAGTACTGAAAAAATTCAATTAGAAAAATAAAACGGGTCGTGGCACCGCAGTAACCGCAATAATAATTCGATTTCTTACTACACGTGACAATCCTACGTGCACGTTATTTTCGGAAGTTTGAAAACAATAATAATTTTTCTTCTTTATATTATTGGTAAATACTTTTCAAAAAAAAAAATGTCGATTTTTATATTAAAAAAACCGCGGTATATTTCAGCTAGAACGTACATGGAAATCAACGCAAACATCGATGTGCGACGAGGGCCCGGATCTATCAACAGTATTGTGATAACGTCGTATGCTTTATTACGGGGGTGGGGACAACAACGCGAGTTCTCGATTGATGCACTCGGACGGACGTTATCTCGACCACGAGGCGTTGCCGAAACGAGAAGAAAATCGTCCGCTCGTAGTCGGCGGCGAGAGGCGACGAGAGGCGGCGAGAGGCGTCCGGCGGCGGCAGCGCGAGGCGAGCAACAACAATTAGCGCGGCGCGGGGCGGAACCGGAGTTGTCCGAGCGCGCGGCTACCGGTCTTATTCGGCCGTGCGCCGGTGACAACGACCGGCACGACGAGCCGCCGTCGTCGTCGTCGTCGTCCTCCTCCTCTTTCCCTCGCCGTCCCGTCCCGTCCCGTCCCGTCCGTGTGTGTTCGACTCGGCGAATAACATTACAACGTCGCCGCCGTCACGACTTCGGCCTTCCGGGGCATTTTTTCTTCTTCTCTTCTCTTCTGCGTGCCGCGCACCGTCCGGCCGGCCGTCCGGAGAACGCACGAAATGATCTTCTCGCCTGGACATTTGCCGGTCCGAAGCGACCTCTAACCGACCATTGTAACGCAACGAGACCCAACAACGCAGAGCCCCATAATCAAATATGTTTTCTTTTCCTCGTTACGTTTTTCGCTCAAACTTTGTCGCCCTCGAACGACGCACCACCCAAAACACAACAAACTCGCCGTTCGAACGCGCGCGCACCGTCCTCGTAGTCGTTTTTATTATCGGTTTTTTACGTTGTTTACGGTCACGCGACCGTAACGATAAAAAAAACGCAAACGCGTGAACAGGGATTTCCGTTTTAAACAGTCCAACAGGTTGACGCGGTGTACCTTTCAAACCGGCGCGTTCGAAAACGTCCGGAACGTGACCGGAACGTGGAAAATTTCCAAAAATTCTTATTTCGTGTGCGCGCACGGCTGGCACGGTAAAACGCTTTGCGGCGGTCGACTTTGGTAAATCCGTTATACGTTCCCTGGTCGTCGTAACCTCGTTTTTTATAGTCATCGGAAACCGGTTAACTTTTTCGTCGATGTTTATAGCGATTGCGCACTGCGCGCATTGTATAACGTATACGTTTATACACAGCACACGCACACCACGGGCAGTATATACATCCGATCGAACCAATTATAACAGTGATTATTTTATAAGCGTGTTATTTAATGGTTTTCGAGTTCAAGTTCAATAAATTATCTTTATATCGAGCGGCGTACCCCCCCCCCCCCATCTCTACCTATATAATAATATAATATCATAAAAAAAAAAAAAATGTTTTTTCCGCTCTTTACACGCACATAATATAAGGCGCACAGCGTGTTATTTAATATGTAATTACGGGCATCCGATAGAGTCCTCGCGGTGTTTTCCTATGTTATCCGAGCCGTTTAGATCCGTGTCTTCCACGACGTCCAATACGTATATACATATTTTCACATACATGCGAGTTTTAGCACGTTCGATCGCTAAAAAATATATATATATTTTATCGATCATCGCGCGCCCGCGGGTACCGTTATAGTAATTAGAACGACAATTTTCTATCAATTTCGTGCATATATATACAAATATTTTATAGAAAAAAAATAAAATACTTGCCGTCACACGCGGCAGTGACGAATAATATTGAAATTTGATCGAGTCGTATACGCGACGGAGAAAACCTACATGTACTGAATATGTTTGTAAACGATATTTACATAATAAAAGACACCTATCCACAGGGGCGGACTGCCAGGACGGGTAGTAATATTTTAAAATGTAAGCTATATTATATTGTCGTGTAAATTGAATCACTAAAATATGCTTGAGAACTTGTTTTGACTGTTTTATGCTATACGCTATAAACCCAAAGTCACAAGAATAATAATACGCTTTGACTGCGTGATTACTTTTTCCTCGGCGGTGGTCCGGGCTGAGGATGACTTTAGCGTATAGTTTAAATTGAATAAAATCGAAAAAAATGCACTAAAAACCGTGAAACAATTCACACAAACGTCTTTTTAAAGTATTAAATTACCTTTTAAGTAACGCGTAATTGAAAATTTAAGTACCTTTGATATTTGGTCTGGGAATGATATAAGCAAGATACTATGTGTCAATGTGGAATCCGGCGCCGACTTCGACCAGATTTTTCTGAATTATTTCACACTTTTTAGCGCATTTTTTTTTTTCGAAGTAGGTTTTAACGTTATAAGTTATCGAGTTATTTATTTTGTTTAAAATTGAAAATCGTAACATCAAGTCGCTCGTTTGTGTTGATTACGTTAGTTTGGGGCCTCCTAAAAACGTACCCGCCCGGGCATTCAGTCCGCCCCTACCTATCGCGTTACCTACGTAATGTTTAAATTTCAAACCAGTTTCGACCCGTATGAGTTGATTATAATAAGTACGCTCGTTTTGACAAGAGCGAAAAATGAAAAGAATAAAAATAAATAACGATCTACGACATTAATAATAATAATAATCATAACAACGAGGACGACGACGACACGGGGATCCCGTCGGTATTATATTTCATTCGGCGGCTATAAAACACCGTGATATAAACGGCATGTGGGTCTAACCCGTCCATAGTGTTGTGGTCTTTAAATCGTTAGGTAAAACGCGGTCGAAATTACGACAAACTTTTTTCACGCTACGAAATATTCGCGAGGGAAAAGAAAAAAACCGTTCGCCTACATGTCGTACACCCAATACCGGACCGGCGGTTCGTACCGCGTTTACGTGGTTACCCGAAAATCATGTTGCGCGCGGTCGACTATACCGTGTTCGCGGTTTGACCGGACGTCACCGCGGAACGCGAGAGAAAGCGAAAACTCGACCGTTTTTTTCCGTTTGTGCGATTTCCGTACCGTCATCGTTGTTATTGTTATTAATCGACGTGAAATACCGACGACGGTAATTTATCGGTATTAGTACGCGCGACCGATAACATCGTTTGCGGTTTTGGGGAAGAAGGAAAAATCGGGTAAAGAAGACGGGGACGTCGTATAAAAACGATTATCGTGACCGTCGCGTTTAACGTCGAAATCAGACCAAAACGGCGCGAAGTACCACGCAGACCGCGGCCGCGGTCAACCGCCGTTACACGTTCGTACGCATACGTTATGGACGGCCGTTTCTCGGCCGCGGAAGCTATAGGAACCAAAAACGTTAGGCTCCATAACGACAAACGCGTAGAAAACCGCGTTGCACTCACCTCGATGTTGTTGACGATCGCTTTGCAGTTGGTCGACGGGACGGACTCCTTGATGGACACGACGACGTCGTCGTAACCGCCCGCGTGGAAGACGGCGGCACCGTCGGCGAACGCGATCGCGACGGCGCACGCGACCAACACGGCGAATTTCCCCATTGTTTCACGCGCGGTATACGGTCGTCAAAGTTCACGGGACCCGTTCACAGACGCGACGACATGGTCGGGACCGCGGGCGAGAACGCACAGAAAAACAACAACAACAACAGCCCGTTGCCAACAGTGACACGGTGGCGTCACGTAACGATATCGGGGAAAACCGCGTACGGACGAAAGACGAGCAACACTCGCGTCGACCGTAAAAAAAAAAAAAAAAATTCAAACGTTTCGTCGACGACGCGGAGCACCGGTGGCGGCGACGAGAGCGACGAGAGCGACGTGCGGACGTACCGGCGGAACGTGACGAGTGAACTGACGAACGCGGTGTCGAGCGCGCCGTCGGACGGGCGGCACTGCTCTCGAACGCCGCCGCCGCCGCGCGTTTCGGCCGCCGCCGCGAGACGGCGCTGACGTTCTCGGCGTTTCCGACGATCGTTCGTTCGTCGCGTTCAAACGATACCCGCTTGTCGCCGCGGTCTTTGGGACCGTTTTTTCACGGTACCCAGTGGCGGCACCAGACATTTTTTTTAGGGGGGGCATGATCATGGAATTTGGCGAAAACCCGTCTATACGGGTGTAATATAAATTATTGAAATACATGTAAAATACTGTATTTATTAGCGTTTTCTGATAAAATATATTCAATTTCGAAATCAAATTGAATGGTGGTGTATTCCTTTGTGTGTTGTCTAAACGAATGCACATAAAAAAAAAAATACGACGAGTCACACAGCGAAACATATGAAACACAGCAAATACATAAATACTTGAAATTTAAATTTTTGTTTGTTCTTCAACGGATAGGGCAAATGTGGGGCAAAAAAAATTCGGGTAGGGCGCTTGCCCTACCTTGCCCCCTCTAGCGCCGCCACTGACGGTACCTAACCTAACCTGACGTTTTCGAAAATCGCGAACACCACGGCCCAGTTGAAACGTACGAGAACGCGCCCGTTTTTCGTTCGCCGCGTAAACATCAAAACCGATCGATACACCAAACGGTCGTCGAATTTCGCGACAAACGATTACCGGCGACTGGGTTCGGTGGTACAATAATGGTTTAAACCGGGTTTAAATCGAAAAGTGTGTAAGGCCGCTATTTTATTCGATATTTGTTTAAATTGACGATATAATTCCTCTTGAACGTCAAATAATTTTCAGCGTTTTTTCTACAAATCCCGCACGAAACAGTCACGGCTGTTGTAACGTGTGATGACTTGTACTTCCGACTCCGTGATTTATAGTTTTTAGTTTTTGCCCCCCTCCCTCTCCCCCCGAAGTATTTGAAAGTGCGTACTGACTTGTGAGTGAAGTCGGGTGCATTGGTGATCTGCAATCCGATTGGTCGTTCATTGATAACGGCCGCTCGTGTTGCGATAAACGATAATTTGGAGTTCTCGTGGAAAAGCCGATTCCGTGGAAACTTTAACGTCAGTTTAATTTCCCGGTTCTTTCGCTTGGGCGTTTTGAACCGTGAAAATATTTGTTCAAACAACACGCGATCATAACAAAACGCGTTCGGCAAAAACACGTAAACGGTAAAACCTAATAAACCGACACAAAAGCACCGAAAAACGCAATCAATCCGCGAGTGTAACGGGAGAACGCGACAAGCCGCAACGGAGAAAATCGTACGTTTGAACTCCGTGACGGTACGAATCGGATTTTGGTTTTGTGATGAACCGTGTCCCGGTGTACTATGAAAACGAAAAAACGATTTCTAACGATAATCGCTTTGTACGCGTTGATAATACGAATCAAGTAACAACATGTTTCGAAATGACGTGGACCCGTGTGTATGTTATTTGAGAAAAAACGCGTTATCGCCGTCCGCGGCGTGTGTGCGCAACACTGTACTTATGTTATATAGGTCGAGCAATAAAAAAAAAAAATCCCAACGTGGTTACCGGCAATTGCCGCCGAATTGAATCGATTTACTCTCCAAGTACTTACGGCCAATTACCTTAACGAAATTACAAACGACGCCTGTACCAATGTAACGAAATAATTATTTACGAGGTTTCCAAAATCGTTTCACCGCAGTCCTAATCCAACATCAACGTCATGATAATAATAATATTTGTTTTTGAATGCGACCGTGTAACACGAAATATACGCCTGTACGATATATAGATATACATATAGAATGTAGGTCGAACGACTTAAGCGTGCGTATAGTTTTTAGATTTTGTTTACATTTTTTTTGTATTTCCATTAAAAAAATTTTACGAGCTGTTTATTTTTTTAAAAAAGTGAAATTCAAACGACGGCGGGGAGTTGTTTTCCGTGAAATTCCCACCGCTGTTATAAAACAAAACACGACGCGCTCGACGACAATTAATAAAAAAATCCAACCTGTTCGACGTGCAGTTTCATTCGGTCAACGCGGTCTTTTGAAAGACGATAAGCCAACGCAGATTTGCTTGTTTGTCCGAGGTCGTTTTTCACGGCCCAACAAAAACGGTTGTGTATACGGGGTCGCGTCCAGAGATACGTGGTGAAATCGAGACACTTCCCGGTCTTAAGAAGAAAAAAATGATTTCCGTAATGTTTAGAGACTTCGGCACCCGCGAGTGCCGCCGTTAAACACTTCGTCGCGACAAGCACGTGACGGATGAGAAATTCAAACCGGATTCGTGGTTGTAAACGGAAATCGGCCAACGCGTTTCGGTCACGACCGATGTACACAAAACGTAACGACGACAAACGATTCGGTCGCCTACGAGAATTACCGTAGAGCGACGAAAAAGCTCGTGGAGATTTCGTTTTTTCGTTTTTCGGGAATCTTTTCCCAAAAGACCCGCGCGTTGTCGCGGTCCCGAAATGTATTGCACGCGAAATCGGTCGGATAATGCCAAAAAACAGGAAAACAACACCTGAACAAACTACAAGCGCGCGCGGGATTTCGGCGTTGACTGGGAGAGTGGTAGATTTACCGCGTCGTCGGTCACGGTCACGTCCGGTGTCTCGGCGTTCTCGGCCCGTGTAAAATTTCGTCCGGAGCGTGTCGACGGCGAATGTCGCGCGCGGACGACCCGCGTACGGTTTTGCACGGTCTCGTCGACACGCGCGTGTGCCAGTGACTTCAACTCGGTCACGGACAATACGGACGTTCCATAATCGCGTGCGGCCAGCGGGTAACGAAAAAACGAACGACGACTCCAACGGGGTCGTTTACCGGAAGTCATCTCGGCCCGAAACGAGAACTCGGGCTTACAAGAACCAAGTTCGTAGTAGTGGCACAAAGAGCGATTCATACACTAACTGGTTTAACAATAAATACGATTAATAACGACAGTGATAACAGTCGACAGCGTATTTAAAGACGAACGTGAGTCTTAGACAGCCTCCCTCGTATCTCGTTTGAGGGCATTCCTCCACAATGTGCCCGATACTGACCGAGAACGTGTTTTGTCCACGTCCGTCGACGACTCGCGAAAACCTATCGTACGGGTCGAGCCCATCGGCGGTAGAAAAAACGAACGTCGCGAAGACGGTTTTTTACCATGTGACTTTTCGTTTGATCGGAAACGGCCGCTTTTTTCGGGTTTTGATTTTATCTCGACGCGTCTTGGACAATTGAACGTTCGAAGCTTACGTTTCGGATGAAACGAAATGTGTTGCCGTACAAATGAACGACGGCGGTCGATTCCGATATATCGAATTTCCCAACGAAATGTATGCGCACGGTCTGGCATCAATATCGACCATGTCCACACATAAAATGGATGGCGGAGGGGGTTTTTTGCGTTTGGTTACGACTCCGTTCTCGTTCACGATTTTTCCCTTATTGTTTACACACGTATTCAATTTATCGAACTCGTAAACGCGTTAACAGTTTTCAAAAGTGGTATACGATATACGGAATAGGAAATGTGGTTTTTAGATTTATTATCACCGCGTCGTTATGAAGTTCCGTGTTCTTTGTCGTTGTCGTTGTTGTTATTGTTTTGCATGTGCGGTGTCGTATGAAAACATACAAAATACAGTACGCCGAGAGTTGAACGCATAAACAAAACCGGCCGACGACGTTGAATATTTTTCGAATTTTTTTCGCACACAATCGTTCTAACTATATTCCCGAGTGTCGTTATGTCGGCGGTTTTTTTTTTATCTGCGAGAGAGATAGAGAGAACAGGGCACAACGTGTTTTATCTCGACGTAAAACAACGAACGACGTTTAAAACGCTTGAAATCGTGGAGTTTAATGTTAAACCGGCGCGACACGTGTTTGTCCGGGAACAAGTGCGAAAAAATACGTAAAACTATGGAAACGATCTTTGACTCGAGCGAAACCGTGTAACGATTTAGCTCGCATAACGTTATACGCGTGCAGTCGGTTCCGGTATTTTTTTTTTTTGATTTTTTTTTGAGAGGTGTATTTATATACGTATATGGATCGTACGTTTGGGAAATGTCGATGTAAAGTTTTTTTTTTTTTTGCACGCGACGACCGTTTTAACGGTATTCCGTCGTCCTTCGTCGCGATCGCGCACACGCACGCCAAATGGACTGAGACGACGAGCCACGTTTAACGCCGTCGTCAGTTTCGATCGAACGTTATTAATGTGTCTCTCGTCTTGTCCACGTATTTTTTTTGTTTGTTTTTCCGTTTTGTGTTTAAAAACCGAGTTTCCGAGTACGCGGAAATATTTTATAAATAGCGCTGAAAAACGTTAGGCCGTTCTTACGCGCACGCCGCATGTGAATCCTCGAATCTTTATGGCGGTCGATTCTTGCGATCCGACAATCGACGTTCGGTCACGTTTTCAATCGAACGGTATTTTTTTGTATTTTTTTTTGTACGGTTTTCGACGGTGCGTAATTGGATTTGACGTGATGACCGTGGTACCACCGTATACCAGACCGTATGTCAGACGACGCGTTATAATGGAATAACGTACAAAAAAAAAAAAAGTCATGACGAATCCCACCCGAGCCGGGTGACCCGATCCGCGACGACTCGGGCGGTCGTGCCGAAGACGTAACCGTAAAAGAAATTTAAGACTATAATTCTTATTTTTTTTTTTTTTTTATTCTCTCCCCCTTAAGCAGGATGCACGGATTCCAAAACACATTACGTACACGTGTGTCGCAAGCAGTAATCCTGTCTCCCGTTGTTTACCGTGTCACCCCGTTCCAATCGTGTTTCGTGTATAATATACGCGTATTTCTGTCTCGGGGAGTTTTTTATTTATTTATTTATTTATTTATATTATCGTATTGTATGAAGGGCGGTAGTAAAAAAAAAAAAGAAGAAGAAGAGAGAAAAAAAAACGGTCGTGTGAAAAGACATTTCTATACGGTCGTCTCGGACCGGGGGAAAAATAACTATATTTTACAAACGCTACCCCCGCGCGTAATCCGACACGAAGCGCGCTGCTGTTTTTTTTCCCAATCCCGTTTTCGAATATAAGTTTCCGAATTTTGGACGCCGACCTAACCCGTCGGCGCGTTTTCCGTAGCGTTTCGTTCGTCACAATGACGGTCGTTGTTTGGTCCGATTAGACGAGTCCTTTTGATCTCCGAACGTGCACGGCGCGAGTTTTTGTTTCCTCGTAGAGGTCGTCCGATTCTTCGCGATCTCTCGTCCGCGGTTAGGTTAGGTTCTCGTCCGATTTCGTCGTGACCAACGCGCTGCAGGCGTAAAAAGCCGCCGGTCTTACAAGAGTTTCAATGTTGTTTTTGTCTTGCTCGGATATTAATGTTGATTTGAACGCTGGCGTCGTTCCAAAAGCCGACCCGTCTTTTAAACCGCTTCAGTGGATATTAACGTTTTCATCGATGTCTGTCCCTTGAGTACTCGAAGTTCCTTACCCTTTCAAACGTGTATGTCGTCTATATAAATATATATCGCCGGGCGATATTCATGAATATATACGCACGCGGTAACGCGGCCGTGTGTACACAGACGGATATTGTGTACGCGAGAAAAGGGACCGACAAGGAGGACGACGACGACGACGTCAAGATGAAAAAAAATAATAATAACATGTATATAGAAAAGAAACACTCGCGAGTACCGGACGGCCATAAAGCCGCGGGGGGTCATTGTCGAGGGGTCTCTCTCCGTCACGTCACGTATATTTTTTCATTTTTTTTTTACACGTCCTCTACATCCGGCGCGCGTTCGTGTGTCCGCGCGCGTTCGTGTGTCCGCGAAATTCGGGTTTACGGCCGTGGCGAGCAAACGCTTTTTTTTTTTTGATGGGGGGGGGGAGGGGTTAAACAAAATACAACAAGTTGAGTCGTCGCCGTGCGTCCGGTGTTATCACTGTAGACCCGGTGCGCTCGAATTGGAAATTTAAAAACAGCGTTCCAAACGAAATATTATCTTGGGTCCGGGAGAACGCGCGGACGGTGGACTTGCCTACGAACTTATGAACTTACAGGGATAATTTTAGAGTTTTAACACCATCCTGTCATCCTCAAAAAAGGTCGGCATTGTAATCGGCAAATTGTTTTACATGTACATTCTAGATTTAATAAATATTCGGATTTTGATGACCGCAATATTGAACACGCGAGATATTGATAATTATACACAATGTAAAATAACATATTTTTTTTTAGAAAAACAGACAATAAAAATGAAATGTAAAATCCCATGTATTAAATGTTTGGTTTGGGCCGATGAATACGAAGCTGCTCGACGGTTTTCGGGGCATTTTGTCGATCAGACCCATTTGTCGATCAGACAAAGCGTGTTTTTCAATTATCGTGTGTAGTTTTGGGCTGACGTTTCGACCAAGTAATTACGCTCTGAAGATGGACTCTGAAACGAGTCCGGAACGTCAGCCCGGAACTACGATATCCGAAAACAATGTCAGGAAATCAACAATCCACGAAAGCTTCAAACACGTTCGTACGAATAACATTGTTTTCATTCACATTCTTTCGGAACGAACGACACTTTTTACGGGGCCCGTCGTCGCCTCGCCACTCGCTACGCTTTGGGCCGCGGCAGTGAAATTTGACAAACGGCAACGACGAAAAACAACTTGATCGTGCGAGTGTACGTGCGTGCGCTCGGCTAGATGCGATCCATCAGCTTCAATTAAGCTGGATCCCCCTCCCCACCAACCGTTTGTCGGCGCGATCGTTATCGTCGGCGCGCGTTTAGGTTCTCGAGGCGGTCTCTGGCCTTTGGCGCCGAGATGAGCGTGCGTGGAGTCGACTGATTTTTAGAAGTCGAAGCCCCAAGGTAGCCGTCAAAATGAACCGTGTGATCATTATTACGAGGGTCAATCAAAAAGTACTGCTAGTTTTGGGAACGTGATAACCTGTTTAAACCAGACGACGCTTTTCAAACACGGAAACGTTTCCGTCCGGGTTTTTTTTTTTGGTATCTGCTTAGTCGGTTTCATACCGTGAAACACTAAAAAAACTCGGGAAAGGCGATTGAAGATCAAGGTTACCGGTTTCCCGTCGAGTGTACAGAGTTTTCGAGTTCTCGGACGGCCGTCGTTTCCCGGTGAAGTACACATTTTGAAGAGCCGAAAATCGAACGCAAACAAGCGTTTCGACTACGACGAGCGTGAAAGAACACCATACGAGATACGATTTACACATTACGGATTTTAATTATGTGCACTTTGTTACAATCAAGAACGGTCTCGGCCGCTCGGGTCTGGTTATTATTAGTAGCTAGCACATGTGGTCGAAGCGGCTCGAAATTAATGGAGGGACGCCTACATTCTTATTCTGAAGTGGTGATATTATTCGTACTCGAGTTCGATTTAGTCAACCGATTTAATAAAACGACGTGTTTTACTAGTACTGTAAAATTGAAGTCGGTAAAACTGTACAAATAGCCAATAATTGTGCACTACCTATTTAACTGATAAAAGTAACGAAACGCATTTATTAAACGTACTAAAAATAATGAAAGAAAAACTACGTTATCAGAATCATTCATGAGTGATAACGTTATAAATTGTATATTTATGTATTCGTTGTATTCGTATATACATTTTCTTGTCAACATGAAATTATAAGAAATGACGTTTAGACGTGTCAAGTGGTCCGACGAGATAAAATAACTTGTTTCATATCAAATAAATAAATAAATAAACATCGTTGTATTGTTGTAAAACTAATTCAAAAATCATCGTAAAAAAAAATTTACAATTTTTATGAAAACCGCCAATACAAAATCGATGTTCATTGCATATAATTATATAAGGGTGATTTATATTATTTTGGACAAGATAAGCGGAGGGATGAAAAATGTAGATTATAATAAGTGGTGGGATGCCTCCCCGCCTCCATTACCTCACGCCAGCGATTCGCTCTCGACTACGACGTTTTTCGGATTGTTATATTATTTTTTCCGTATTCGCGTGTCCATAATGTCATTTCGTTTCGTTTTTCAGAGCCTACACGCGGTTCGCATTTTCGCGTGATACCGTTCGGATACGGTTATCGGCGCGGCGCACGCACGAAAGACCCGACGGCCAAACGAGAAACGAAATCGTAAAAACGACTCGTGTAAACGTACGACCTGCTACGAACACACACGCGCGCGTTCCACAAACGGGTAGGCCACTGTACTGTAATACTTCAGTATACTTCAGTCGTCATTGTTGTTCGGTAGAGGTTTTCACGCAAACATAAAAGCGAACGTTTCCACCCCGACGGGCGATCTTCCGTAAACGACGACGTCGTCGCCGAGTCTCGTCGGTTGTGTTGTTATTGTTTTGGATTCGCCCCAGAGAGAAACTGCGAGATAGTCCAAGAGGGCCGACTGACCGGTTTTCTTCCACAAAATCGTTTATTGTTTTTTTCCACCACACCCCCGTGCCGCTTGAAATCTCTCTCCGGAAGACAATAAAAACGTGTCGCCATTGTTCGCCGTCACGTTCACGAGTGCTTTTCGTACAACAGTGTGTAGTCTCCTAACCTACCGCGAACGTTGAAATAGTTAATACTGTTCAGCACGGCACAGTGTGGTTTTCCGTCCGCGCGCGCGCGCACCGTGTGCAGAAATAAAAACGCGGAAACTACATTTAGTTTTTTCGTTCGATGCATTTGTAAAACGGTGTTGTCCAGAACTGAAATTTGGGGCGAAGGGGATAATACACGATAAAAAATACTAACGACTAAAATCAGAAGTTAGCTATCGTAAATCGTTTAAATCAAAACGACCAGAGTAGGTTTGTTTTTTGCAAACATCGAAATAACGTCATCGATGTCTGATGTGGCTATTGCGCGTATTGATCAACGCAAGACCGGCGCGAGGCGCTCTTCTGCCGCGTTCGCAAATGAAGCCACGTTAACCGTTCGAACAAACACGTGAATATCAATTGTCCGGTGAAAAAAATTAAAATCGGTTTTCGAGCAAACGCAACGGACGTAATCTTGATGTTTGTTGGAGTGTTGTTGACGCCCGTTTTTTACAACGAGCCCGCGGACCAAACCGAAACGAAAAAGACGCGCGGCCGATACGTTTAATCAACACGTACGCATTGTTGTCGTCGACCGAACGTCGTGCACGTTCACGTGTGTTATACGGCTCGTCGTCGTCGTGTTTTTTTCATTATTATTATTATTATTGTCGTTGTTATTATTCGAGTCGACTTGTGACGCGCGTTGCGGTCTGCGCGAACAATGGGACCCTGGGCCTCGGGCCGTTGTATTGTGTACGTATTTGTACGACAAGTGCGCGCGCGCGTTAAGTCAGGTTATACGCGTATACACGGGGACACGGGGGGCACGGCTCTGCGCGAACGAATATAACGGCCTCTGGGACGACAAAATTGCCCACGACTCGAAAATTTATCGATTTTGAGTAATGACCAACGAAAAAAAAAAAAAATCAGCTCGGTACAGCATGCTGTTTTATTGTAATTTATCCCGTTTCATTACCGAGATCAATTTTTTTGATTTGTGACGCGTTCTCGCGCTATATATATAAATAATTTTCCGATCGTGTGCAAGGTTACAGTAGTATTTAACGATTTGCGGCCATAACGTGAAATACGCCAGTCTTACAATCGGTTTTAGTTTTAATGAAGATTATAACATCATTATTACTGCCGACTGACGGAACACACAAAACGTGCACTCCTTAAATTCAATACTGCCATACTACATGACAGTCTTGGCGTTCACTCATAAAATTGTAAAACGCCACAAGTCTAACTTTGTAGGCTTAAGCGAATATTCCAAAACATTTGAAAAAGTCGATATTTGTAAAGCATGTTCGTGAGTGTTTTTAGTTTCGAACGCATGGCTAAAAAAAAAAAAAACTCCACTTATAAAACATCGTGGTTATAAACTTCAAAACACTATTTCTGAAAACTATAAATGTTGAGTCGTGGCAGTCTTGTTCCGGAGGTGCCACATGTTTTTCACGACAACGCGATTCAAGACTATCGACTTCGACGGTCTGCTTTGACCGTACCGGTCGTCTCCGCCGGCGGAGAAGGTGTTTGTGCGCGTCGGTCAGCGTGTGTCGTTCGGATTCGGATTGGAAATCGTGCGCGTTCTGTTTGAGAATGCGTTTTCGTCATCGTCGGCGATGCGACGCGGTTGCACCGGACATTCGATGACGTTTGACACGCGTTTCGGGCCGTCGGCCCATGACCTGGACCTGAAGGCGTGGTCGACTCGGTTATGCGCGCAGAAGGTGTTTTTCCGATCCGGACGTGAACTCGTCGAGCGGTTATGTTTGTACACGGTGTGTATCCCCAACATTTAATTAGAACAATAATTACAATTGTTTTCAAAGCGTACAACCGAATTACAAGATATATATTAAAAAATACATAAGGTTACACAAATTAACCGACGTATACACATTTCGAAACGCCATGACTAACAGGATTTCAATTTAAAACCTAACCCTTAACTTGCTAGGTATACGATTTTTTCTTTTAGGTTCGTCGTTCCGTTGTTACCGTTGTCGTCATCCTATTTAATATCCTTTGCGCGCGTGGGTTCGGATCCCATCTTCGTGAACTTTAGCACACGCGCCGGGACCGAATAACGAAAGTGCTCGTTTTCCGTGTCAAATCCACTTTTTGTAGGTTATTTTCTGTTCTTCGTTTAAATCGTACGTCGATTACGACGCACGGGACGACCGGGCAAACCGAAGTTTCAACGTGTCTGGCACAGTGACGACGTCGTCCGCTCGTGTACGGTGTTCACCGACTTCCGTATCGATTCGTTCCCCGGCACAAACCCAATACTCTGTCGGCCGAATGACCACTTAGTGTGCGACTAAGTTTCGTTGTTTCCGTGTTCCGCGGAAGAGCGGATGTCCCGCGGTTCCTGTTTGTCAAGAAAATGTACAAATATCTGACGCGACTTATGGAACGGGGTCGCCGCGTACGAATCGATTGCCTCGCCTCGCGCGGTCCCGTACGTTTTCGCCGCTTTCGAACGTCACCACCGGCGGGAAACAATCGCGCGCGCACGTACGACGATAAATATTACGACCGAAAAAAAAAAGAAAACCGTATTGTTCTTTCCGCAATATAACCGCAAAGACGACGTATGTATAAAAAAAAATTCCTATACACTCGTTCGCGTACGAATATAATACGCGGCGCACACAATCGGAATACGTAAAACCGATTGTTGTGAAACGACGACGACGACGACGACGACGAAAAAGCGCCGGAAACGAACGTTTTTTTTTTTTTATTTCGTACATGGCGTTTCTATGCTCACGTACGTAACAACAACAATAATAATAATAATAATAATAACGTTTCGTTTATAATTTATAACATACGTACGTAACGTGCACGTGCATCGCGTTCCACCGTCGCGGTTTTGGCCCGAATGTAACAGTTCGTCGTGGCCCCCAGCGTTCGTTTCAGACGATTTTCTCCGGGGGGGGCGTTTGAAAAAAATTTGGGTCGTCACTTTTATATTTCATCGAGAAAAATACGTTTTTCGATAATTCATTATTACCTTTGTCTGTTATCGCGAACAACATAATTAAACACACAACATTTCAACACCGTGATGTGAAAATTACATTTTTCTAACGTTTCTTTACTGTTCTTCAAATTTTCGTGGGGAGGGGGGGTTATAAATATCTTTCCACCGCCCCCGTCTCACGGTCGGATTTTCTTTTTCGATGTTTTTTCGTCCATCGACCGGGCAGGTCCGTCGTTTTCTTGTTATTGGATTTTTCTACACATCAGATCTTGTAGTGTAGAAACCCGGAAATTCGCCCGAATGCCGTTATTGGCGGCACGCGCACGAGCGCCACACCACCCGATCGCAGGGACGGTGTTGATATCGATCGTCCATCGTTCAACATTATTTACGGTTTCCGTGAATAAACCGTTTTCCTTTTCGCTAACGGTCAGAGGTTAAGAAGTCTTGTGCGAGTGAAAATGTTCGCCAAAAACCGATAAACATAACCGTGATTCGTTTGGTAGTATCGTTTCCGTCAATTTTACGGCTTTATTTTAGTCGTCATTAATATTTCGCGACGATTGCCGTCGAACGTCCAGACGCGTGCTCGGTGTGCCGTACTGTCTCGCAAACGGAAACGGGATGTTTTACTGTTGCGAAATAGTCGTTTGTTCACAAGTCCGTTTAGCTCGTAACAATACGTTTGTATACCGTGCGTTAGTTCGTGAACGGTTTTTCGACCGTGACAACGCGATTCGGTCGGTTTTTTTCTTTTCTTTCGTCGTCAGGCAATGTTCGATTTTGGGGGGGGGACGGAGCTCCTCCACCACGTTCCAAAAACGGATTACCGTCCCTCTACTACGATCCTCAAAGGAACGCGGGGGAGCGTTTATATAACCGGTATGCCCGGGGGACCGTGGATAATAAATCACGGAAAAATTGTATATTTGATCGAGTCGTCCACGTCTTCTATTCCAAGTCGTGGGTTGCTGCTACTGCACAGACGGGTCGAACACCAAATTCCATCCGATCAAGCGATGCAATGGGCCGACTACGACAGGTCGAAAACAAAGAGATGAGACCGACACAAAGGAAATCACCCCGAACACTCTTGTTGCGCCTCACCGAAAGAACTTCGCGGACGCAGACCACACTCCAGAGCCATCGACCGAATCAGCGACAAAAAACACGTCATACTCCCCGGAAGGTACGTTGAAACGATACATTTCATAAGGTCAGATCATTGGCGTTTCATTTCATTTTTTTTTTTTGCTAATTTTCTAATAATAATTAAATAAAAACAACGGTTGGGACGTGTATCCTCCATCAAGTAGAAGTAGTGATTTCGGAGCGGCCTAGTGTCAAATCGGGTGGATCGCGGTGTAGCGAATGATCACGAATGAATCATTATCGTCACCGGGCTTTGTCGGTTAGCATTTCGCACGTAGAACTTGGCGCAAAACAAAAGCCAGAGAATACACGTTTTGCACGCGACGTTAGGGAAAATAGTCGGCTGCTTGTCTCGAAAGAAGTTTCGCCACGCCGCGAGCCGTCCTCCGCCGTACGTATTATTATTTTTTTGTTATAACGACGCGTATCTGCGATCTGGACGCGTTTCAAACCGTGTCTCGTTACGGTTTTCGCGATCACAAACGTGGTTGTCGTGGTACACGCCCGCTCGTTAGGCGAAACACGCGTCCGCCACCGTAGTAAAAAAATATACGGTGGCCGTGTGCTCAAATTAGAGTCCGTCTGACCTTCACATTTGTCTCGTGCCCAGACCGTACGCGTGTGCAGTGGCTTATTTAGAGGGGTTAGGGGCAATCGCCTCGGGCGTCACGTTTTTGGAGGCATCGAATTCTCAAGGGTTTCGTTTGAATTACCGCTTGTTTTGGAAATATATGATGTTCGATGTCGTGTTTCACAGTCTGAAGAATCTCCAGACAATCCATTTATTATTACTTTTGCATAAAATATTATTGTCTTGAAAGGGAAGGAGGGGTCTCAGAAAATTGTTCAGTAAAGCATTTTTTTTTTATTTATAAAGGGAAGGGGGGGAGACAACACAATTCCAAACGCATCACTGCGTATGCGCGTTCGGTGGGCCGGACGACGTACGTTTTTGCGGCGAAAATATTTTTTAAAAAAATAACGAACCGTACGAAAGGTCAAAAAGGGTCGAACGATACAACGTCACGCGACGTTCTCGTTGTTATTTTTTTCGTGGTTCGTGTTTTGTTGACCGTGGTTACCGCGGATCGGTAACCATGTACACACGAATTATTTTCACGAACACGATTGTCAAACAGACCGTACGCGTGTATAAATGATATATACGTATATATGTTTGTGGATCGATAGGTAACGGAAATAAACGTTTGAATGTTATTTGTTTTGTCTTCCACAAACTACACGATATCGCCGGCAATGTATTATATTAGATGGACGTGAACGAATTCGCGTTAGAATATTTATTATCCGTCATCCGAGCCGAACGGTCGGTAAGAGATATCAAATTGGTTTTGACCGATAAAATTAATCAACGAAAATCGAATTTACGGCCAAAACAATTGATATCGGTAACCGTTACGGTAGGTAAAAAACGTGCGTAGTCGCGTGTGTGTGTCACCTCTCGCTGGTGATATGATACGGTTTGGTCAGGTCAGTGTCAGGTCAAGTGAACTCGACAACGAGTTCTGTGTTCGGTCGGTATTTCGTAATTCATTCGCGTTCCGTCGCACCGCATTTGAATGTATAGGATCCGTTTTTACACACGCGCGCGCGCGCGCGTTAAAAACGAAAATATAGAGTTTTTATGAAAAATCAACTGTAACACGACAATAAATCGTAAAATGTGTACGTTTTTACGCGCCTACTCGCGCGATTTGTAATAGAAAACGTGCTACAAGAGTTTAAGAACCACCGTCTGTATCGGATCGACCGCGTACGGTTTTGTCGAAACGGAAAGCGTCCGTGTTTTTCGTTGTATGACTATTAGTTGAACATTGACCATCGGGATTTATAAATTCAACTCGTCGTAACTGCTTGAAACCGATCTGTTCGCCATCTCTTGTTATGCCCCCCCGCCAATCTAAACGCCATCATTATCACAACTCACGAATACGTAGGCTGTTCAAAAAGTAATGATAAAAACGCAATGTAGAAAAAAATATTCATTCGATCTTCTAAATTTACATGCTCTTTTTCAAAATGACCTCCCTGAGTTTTAATACACTTTTTCCGCCGTTCTTGCCACTTTTTAAACACGAACGCCAGACCATCTTTCTCAAGCTTTGATAATCAATGCTCTCTCTGCCATCCTTGAATGCTTTACACCACTCGTAGAAGGTTATTTGGTTCATAACTGCACTTAATAATTCATACGCGTCTCTTCGATTCTTCCCAAGTTTCACTAAAAATTTCACATTACATCGTTGCTCCAACTTTTTATCCACGGTGGAAATAATAGGCCAATATCAAACACGCTGTACGCAAATCGACACGTGCACCCACTCTTCGCACCAATCAACTTGAAACTTAATATACAGATAGCTAAAATGATAAGCAACACGATAGTATGCGGTGTTACAACTTTTTGCAATTGATTTTCCCTCGAGGTCACTATTATCATTACTTTTTGAACAGCCTACGTACGTTATGACCGATTGTGTCGGCGAATCGTCACCAACAAAAAATCACATCACGTGAAGTCGTATACGTTCGTATACGTCGTTGTGCACACCGCGCAGAGGGTAACACGTCCGGGATAACACGGCAATAATCATTTGCTCTCGATCCCCGAAATCAGCCGATGGGGAAATCGCCGGCGCGCGGCGACGAGGACAACAAACAAACAATCGCGCGAGGTTGATTTTCGTCGTCAACGCTACGAAACAACAAACACGAAAAAACAAAACCGACCCTCACGGCTTTTGGACCCATCTCTAAATACGGTTCTCGACATTTTCGCGAACGACGTCCCCGAACACCGGATCGGGCAAAGGTCTCGGTTTTCACGTTTCCGGCCGAGGCTGTATGTAAACTGCGACAAAATCAACCTTTTTATAAATCGTACATCGTGTAAACTGCGACAAATAAGTAAATGAACATTATACAAACCGTGATAACTATTTTATTCTAAAAACTTATAAATATTTACATAGTACTATTACAAAAATTTTTAATTAATGTAATTTCTTTTGTTTGTTTTTAAGGCAAATAGATTTAATAAAATCATATCTAGTGATATCTTTTTTTATGTATTTTTTTCGTTCTTCATTAATAAATTTATACTTCTTAGTTGTACATTTATTTCTTTGCTGAACGAGACCCTTTTCCGCACTTCTTATTTTTACATAAGTATCAAATTGAATATCTTGTAGAACATCAATAAAAGTATACAAAGATGGGTGGTGATGATAAAAATAAGCATTGAATTTGTCGCAGTGGTTAATTTTGTCGCAGTTTACCATCTCCCCCGGCCGAAACCTACCTATGTTCTCTCGACGGGTTCGCAAAAATTGCATTCTACACGAAGAACGTGTGCAAAACCGGAAACCGACGATGTCTGGGGTCGTGCGAGAAGTCAGAAGTCACTGGACACGCGGATTCGGTTTATCCGCGTTTGAAACGTGTACGACGAGCAACGGACGGACAGAAAACCTAATAATTGATTGTTGTCATTGTCTAAACAACTGGGAAAAAGTAGAAACGCGAATCGATTCGTTTGTTCGTCGACACGTCCTGACGTGCTGATCACGATGAAATGCACGTTAAAAAACGAATGTTGCACGTTCAAAACAAAGTTAGCGAAAAGTTATTGTGTTAAATTCGGTTAAATACGACATTGTACGCAATCCATATGAACACGGTCCGTTCGATCGATCTTCCGACCTCGTCGATCCGTGTCGATCCTCCACGCGTTTATCCGCTGAAATGTTGTGCAGTGCAGGTCGGCGCAACGGCGACCGTTACGAGTAAACCCGACCGAGTTTTTATCAGGAATTTTTCCTGAACAAAGGACGGCGCGTGAATACGGTTCGAATCGATTTTTCCCGCGGTACGCCGTGTCGTACGGTATCGTCGGCGCGTGGGCGTCATTGTTTTTTCGTTTTTAATTTTATCGTGTTCGACGATCGCGTCTCGGGTAAGGCCGCGGCGAAAGTATTCGACGGAACGATTGCCGTTCGAAAGTAACTGGTTTTTCTGTCTGTGTGTGTGTGTGTAGGTGTGTGTAGGTATGTGTGTGTGTGTTCGTCGTGAACTTTGATCCGCGACGTGTGTTTCGGCCTCCGCACGTGGTCGCGCTGCGCAACTCGGTCGCCCGCCCGACGTCACCAGACAGAACCGCGCGAATTTCGCGATGCGTTTTCAACGTTTACCGCCCGCCCGAATGTTTTTAATGGTTACGATACGTTTTTAAGGCGGACACGCACTGTTCACGCGTTCAACTGGCAACTTCGGACACGATTTTATCGTACACGACATAACCGCTGTAGTAGTTGTGAACACGTACGAATCGGTCCGGGAACCCTGACCTAACAAGCGTTTCTTCGGCACTAACAACTTTCCTACGGTTCGATGCCGACTTTATTTCGAATCGAGTTTGACGCAACGTTAGCATGCGGACGACTGTGCCAAAGACGTGAATGAAATCGTTTCGAGTGAACAACCGTTCGGGTTTTCAACAATTTTTCGGCGGGTTCGCCGACCGCCTCGAGCCAAAGTTTCAAATCGAAACGGTGTAGTTGTTTTTTTAGGTCGAAATACCGGCAAGTTTTCCTGAAGAAACGTTCTTGGGCTCTTTTCCTCGTCGCCTTTTTTGAGTATTTTCAATAATCTTAATACGAATTCTAACATTTAATTTTTTATCCTCACAAAAGGCATCTAAAATATCAGTTATTTTAGTCGCCCTAAAATGAGTTTAAAACACTAGTACACTAATTTACTGCAGTTTGATATAAAAGTATTTATGAATAACGAAAAAAAATTAAAAACCATTTATTTATTATTTCCGGCACAACTTCCGGATCTTATGAAATGAAAAATAACATACACCTGGATCGTTACACAAAATCACGCAGTAAGAAATCAAATTATTTACGTGCCGATGTTGTATAAAGATACTGGGACGGTGACCATTCACGAAACTCATTTTATGTTTCCAATTTAAATTAATATAACACGTTATGTTTTTTACCCCCGGGCCCCGGAATTATAGTGCTCGCCTTTGTGGACGTTCTGCCGGTGCCGGGGTAGAAAACTCGTTTCTCCGGTCCGGCTGGAAATCCGTCGAAAACCGTCGTTGTCGTCCGTCACATGTTATAACGCGTAACAAATAACGATAACGTATAAAAATTCGGCGCGATTCGCACCGCCGCGTCGCCGGTCGTTACGGTCGACGATTTCATATTGTTATTATCGTTGTCGTCGTTTTTTCTCTTTGGCCGGACGGTCAGGCGACGGGCGCGATTTCCGGACAATAAATCGAGTAGAAACGAGTAAAAAACACCGCGTCCGTCGTCGATCGACCGGCGTAAAAAACGAACGGATTTTTTGGCGTTCGGACGGGATATCGGACGCGGCGGCCGTACTCTCGAGAAGATAAAAATAAAAAGATCACAGCCAATATCAAAACATAATAACCACATAGGCGTGCGCACGGGTGGGGGGTGGCGGGCAGGGTGGGCAACTGCCACTCCTGCGGGCTAAAGTTTTCTTCCAAATATAGTTTCAAAAAAAAAATACGTTAAAATATAATTTTATATTTTGTTATATAATGAATAATATGTAAACATAGAGTGCGCGGTGCACGACGATTTCGTGTGTAGTCCAACTTTAAGCAAACCACAAGCGATACCGCGGTTATAACGAGTGTTTATAGATAAGCGGCAACACTTTTCTGCCCCCCCCAATGCCAGCAAAGTCTGCGCACGCCTATGAATAACAATAATACAGTAGGTAAATGTCAAACGAATTCCAAACGCTTCACGTGCACGTGGTTTTCTTACGATTCACGTATAAATATACACACGTGTACAGTGACGGAAACTGGGCAGGGAGTGATCGCACGGGGTATACTTTTGCGGACCCCATGAAAAAACATAGCCGAACCAGCGCTAAGTATAAAGTTCTTATCAGTATAAGTATAATTATCTAACCTAACGCGTTAAAAACAAAAAGTAACTATTTTTTTTTGTATTAATTAATATCGTTATGTTTACGTTATATTTTATTTCCTATTTTGTCATGCAATTTATTTTCGTCAACAATTTCACTTGCATATTATTTATTATTAATTTAATGTATTAAACACTATGAAAAAATAGGGGTTTTAAATGTATATATATTTTTGATTACAAAAACTAACTTCCGACTAAACCGAGTTAGAAACGTCGGAAATTTCAGAAACTTACGTCCGAACATCATTACTTTTCAGTCGAGGAAAAAAACACTAGCCCAGTTTTGAAATTGTCGTATCCGACGTTTATTTCGTGCGCGAACCGATTGTATTTGATTTAATTTGATTCCGACGGACGTCCGTCCGTGCAACGGAACACCGAAACAAAAAACAATATCATCCGGTTCCGCGATAACCTATTTTTTTCGTTTCGGACGCAACGGTCTCGTACAATGAGCGTGTGTCTGCGTGTCACGTGCCCGGCGAATGACGTACGTGACGACGCGCGCGTATAAATTTTTGTAAATTAAAAAATATAAAAAATAAAAATTGCTCTACTACCATCCGGAACGTGTTCAATAATGTCAAAACTCGTGTGTTACGTGTTCGTCGCTAATATAATAAACGCACGGGGAACGCGTGCGCGCCGCCGATCGAATCGAAATCGAAAATTATATTGACCCGCGTGCGCGCGCGTGTTTTTTTTCGTCATGAATCACGGAGTTAGGTTAGGTTAGCGGCACTCCCCGGTGAATTTTTTTTGTTTTACGGCCTTGTACGTGTACGGGCGCGGCCGCGTCTTATACCGTCCCGACGTGACGAACATATGAATCTGTCGTCGAATTTTTCGTTTGTTTTTTTGGATCCGTTTCAAAAACGCGCTGTTTACGCGGTGCGCGTGTTAACGTGTCCCGTAACGCACGTGCGTTTTATTACATATTGCGGTGACGTTCCGCTTGCTGCGCGCCCGGTGAATGTAAAACGTGTACGGGACGACCTATCTCTTTTGTACGGTCCGCACGTTTTTTCTGGTTTTGGGGAGATTCGACGACTTTACTATATCTCATATACTTATATATGTATACAGATTGACAACTTATAAAAAAAAAAAAAAACTGTACGTTCAGCAAAAAAACATACACATATGGCTTATCAAAACACGATTGAAATCATCTGACTTAGAGCGTATAGGGCGAATTTTTTTTTTTCGTAGCATATAAATCCGTATACCCCTCCGACGTACTCAATGTTTTCATTACTGCACGGTGGTGTCCACCGCCGTTACCCATATTTAACAGGAGGGGCTACTGCTCATCCCCCCTCCCCTCTTGATGTATACCTGGGTTCAACACTGGTCTGAACCGGCCGGGCGAATCGACGTTACGAGTCGCATCGCACAAATATTTCAAATCGAAACTGTTGGCTAATGGTCAGTTCTTGGTTTAACCCGAGTTCAGCCGAACCCGGTTCATCAACTGATCCCTGATCCTAGAGTTAGAACTGTGGTTTGAGCAAATTGTCTGTGATAATAGAATAGCTGCGTGATAACGGCGAACACATCGATAATAGTTTTAGATCATATTCGTTTTTATTTATTCCTACGTCACATTCGATTTATTGAATTATATAAAAAGTTTGATTTGATTTATTCAGTCGACGACATAAAATTTAACAGACCATGAAGATTTCATGGAATCGACATTACTCATCGTTTTTACATGATAACGCCCAAATTATCGTTTATCGTAAGTGTCCGTTATCGACAATAACGAACGACCGATCGGACTGCAGATCGTCTTTGAACTCGGTTTAACTAGCTGAAATCGGCGGATCAACGTACGATCTTCGGTCCGAGTTCGAATCGAACCAGGTATAAACCGTTATTGTTACGGAAACCGACTCCAAGGTTAGGTTAGGTTAGGTTAACCAAACCTAACCGACGGTGGCTTGTGTGTGTGGGGGGGGGGGGGGGTGCGTGTTGCAACCGTCGTACGACTGGGAACACAAAAAGAACGAAAAATGCTACCGGTTCTCGAAAACAAAATATTCCTCCCCGGGAACATCAGACGCCGAGGCAGATCGCTGAAGTCACGTCGGACGCCCGAAGACTCCAGTGGTGGTGGTTTGGCACAAGTATATAGAACGGCGGACGTCGTTTTCGTGACGAGATCGTTTTAGATTACGACCTGATCACACGCAATGCATGACGATCGAAACGAAACGATGTGTGATTTGGCAGTCTCGTCGTGATCCCGTACGACGACGGTTTTCGAGTACGGCGAACGAATTTTTTTGTTTTATTTTCTACGTGATCATAGACCAGTGATTGTCGACCATTTTTTTTTTTATTCGTGCGTCTGACTGTACGTTTTGAAAGAAAAATATGAGCGCTTTACAAACAAAATACAGCACGAATAATAACCGAACGACGTTTTATTTTAACCGTAGTGTGGAATAAACGTTGACGTTTCAAAACGGGAAAAAAATAATAATAACAACTACGTTAAAAAACAATACGTGAATCGTGTGAAATCTGAAAAAAAAAAAATAACGAGAAATTCGACTCTGGCGGTGTTTACGATGTCGGGGAATTCGCGGGACGATAATGAAAATAGCGAACGTCTTCACGTGTAAAAACAATTATTATATTGTTCCGGCGGCGGCGGAAACAATACGATTTTAATTTATTTTTTATTTTTATGCTTTTCTTCGCGTCGCCCCGCTACGCCGGTTACCGGTGTCGCCCAGGTCGAGAACGGAAATACGATCGGACGATACTCCGGTTTGATTTTCCAGCATAAATTAGACAGATATAGAATATTAATAGTTTTCCGTGTTACGTACGAAAACAACGGGTTTGTGAATTTTTCCTGATACACTTTTCCTGATAACAATAATAATCTGTAAACACCGAGTCCGTCCGTCCATTAATTTTTTTTATTTTTTGTATACTTTATACAACGTCGGTACGTAAACAATTTTTATATGTCACCACGTATGATTTTGCGTGACGATCCAAGTGTATGTTATTTCTCGTTTCATAAGATCGGCGGGGCCACTTGATTAGGTCGGTAGAGGGGGGGCGCGAGAGTTTGAAAATAATGATAATACATATATATATTTGATTATTATTCAACGAATACGCGTGCTCGTGTTTCAGACTCGTTTCAGGGCGACTAAAATCATTTTACACGGGCGTGTACCAGCGAAATAAGATATTTTATGTACTTTTCGTAGAAACAAAATAATTCATATCAAAATTGAATACTAACGCACGCGACGAGGGCCCGGGTTTATTTGGTAGTCGAACAAATAATGTGGCGCAACGTACCATGTTCGTGGTGAGGAGGACGTCGTCCCCCACCCCTCCTCGCCCCGAGACTTCCTGTTTCACGTTTTTCCCACACGCGCCACGTGCTCGTCATTCTTCGTTTCGCTCTCTCGGAAAAATCACCCGAGACGATCGACAACCGCCTTGTGGCGGGCGCGACTTTGTTCCGTTTTCGAGTGTCGCTCGCTCGAACCGACACGCAGAAGGGCGCACACGTGGCCCACACGTTTCGTCTGATGTTTTCCTCTGGTTTGCCGCGCGCGCGATTTAAGGTTAGCGCACCACGTGGTGCCGAAATCGTCGATCCCCGACCCCATCGCACACGTGTACGGGGGGGACCAATGTCGTTTTCGTACGGTACACGCGCGTCACGACCGATCGGCGACGAATTTCCGACGGTCTCGTCCGAACGCGATTTATCGACTTTTACGTGAACAATTATCACGCGTGTCGTAAAAGTGTAAGGGTGTGGGGGTGGGTTTTAAGTGCGGTAAGTAGGGTGTAACAACGAACAAACGCGTACCCGGGGCAACGGGATTCTAAACACATCGTCGGGGACGGTTTCGTCACGAACGTCTCCACAACAATAAAAAAAGAATTTAAAAAAAACGAACAACGAACAAATCAATTAAACGCAAACTATATGTCATTGAATTCACCGCGAAAATAAAAAATTTATATCGTAAAATATTATTGTGCGACTGAGGTTCTGTTAGATGCTCTGTTGGGACAGGGTCAGTTCTCCATACTTTTGATAAGAGAAATAATTTCAATTTTTTTTTTTTGAGGTTACATACCACCACACAAAATTATAAAATTATACAAATATAAATTTAGTGCTGATAAATGTACAACTCTGCATTAAATATGTGAAATAATGTATTTTACTAACGTATTTGAGCGTAACGGTTTTTAACGGTCATTACAGTGATACAGTAATAAAACGATTTATTATACCTATAATATTTCACATGTTCATGTAATATGTTTTTAAATTTTTTATGATTTAAAATTTTGTTTAAAGTGAATTTCTATTTGGTTAATACTGTAATATTGTATTGTCCGTGTAATATTACCATTTATAATAATCATTATTTTATAGTTCTAATTGTAGAAAAAGTTAAACATTTATTGTTATTTTTAGTAAATTTATTAATGAACATTTGGAACGTGGGATTTCAATTATCTATGTTGGCATTTCTACATCCACAAAAATCCGTTATCAAATTTTTCTCTTATCAAAAGGTTGGGAACCCGCTGTGCGCTGATGCTCTGTTACTACGACACCGACCGGACGAATGCCGACGAACGACTGTCGTCCGACGCAAGAAAGAATTCGCTGGCTTCAGCAAAACGCTTGTGCGTGCTGTTCTCGACGGCGTCTCGTTCTAACCGAAAAAATAACCACGGGCTCGTATAACGGTCTCGTGACATACTGGACGGGACGACGGAACCACCGGACAAGAACGTTCATTTGCGCGCGACGCTTCGCCGGGGTCCGTGTCACGGCGTTCGAGAACGATCGGGTGTTTTGACTTTTCCCGTACATTATTGGTTCGACCCCGAGGACCAAAGCGGTAACCCGTCGTCGGCGGATGAGCACACGGTCTCGTGTATATTCCACGTTACCGCGACGCGGTATATAACGTTATAAGGAACGGAGCTAACCCCGAAACCGACGCGTCGCAAGTGACGAAGGCTGGTCGGAAGGGTTCGAAACGCCCGCGTTTTCATCGGGTTTTGGATTATTGTTTTTCCAACCGTGTTCCGTAATCGGAAACGGATTCGGCCGTACCTCGCGATGACCTCGCCGCGGCCAGGCGGACCCGAGGATCGACGTCGCGCAGACACCCGACGGCCGGAGTTTTATTGTCGAGTTCTCCGAGAACGCACGTAAATAACAAATAAACCCCCCCACCGGTACGTGACTCCCGACGCGTTTCGCCGGTTCAAATCCAAAACGAATACGATACGTGTTATAAACACGCCGTGTTTGTCGTCGTCTTCGTCGCGTTATGAGCAGTATAAATATATGTATGTATACGTTTCTATTTCCACACCGGCCGAGAAAATAAACACGTGCACAGCACGTTCGACGTGCGTATACACGAACGCGCCTCGTCCGTTTCGTGCCGTTTTTATGACCGACCGTTTGCCCGCCCATGTGACAATAGTGTTACATACGTGGTCTTACACGTGTGCGGTGTTGAGTCGTCCATCGGTCCGGTACACAGTGGTCGAACTGGTCGAAGTGGTCGAGGTGGGACTTTGTCCAAAATAATTATTTATACGAAGATCATCCATTTATATCGGAGTCTTTTTTTTTTATACGAAACAAGTATTTTTATCTCATTTTTTAACGTCATTTCTTGTATAATTTCACGTTGACAAGAAAATGCGCAAATACGAATACAACGAATAAATAAATACACAATGATAACGTATTTTTATTATTCATTAGTTTTAGTACGTTTGTTAATGCATTGTATCGCGCACAATACGATTAATTATTTGCTGTTTGTGCAGTTTTACCGACTTAAAGTTACAGTTTCTTTATTAAATCGAACTCGAGTACAAATAATATTACGACTTCAGAATTGAAACGTAAAGGCATCCCTCCACTTATTTTGAGCCACTTCGACCATCGTCCGTAGTACGGGTTATAATATCGTCAATGTTCGGTTTGTTCGGCATTCGACCAACAGTTGTTTTTAGTGCCGATTGTCGCTCACGACTTTCGCGTATGTGTCCCCGCGTCCTCCGTAGCCGTGAAATCAACTCCGAAGCACTGTCGTCATGTTCTCCTGAGGGGAGCCACGCACGTTCAGTTAAAAGAATAAATTGTCCAAAGTCGTAGTGAAAACGTAAAAAAACTTGTGGAGTAAACAATATAAAAGTCAATGTTCACATACGAATTCGCTAAAGGGATTAATCGAAAAAAAACGTTTATCGAACCACCTCTCCCCCCCAACGTAGGCTGTGTTTTATTTAGGAAAAAATTCCTAATAAAAAATACTCAACGAACCAATCGTTCTCTGAGCTATTTTTGGAATCCGGTGTAGCAACGACCACGGCGCGACCGTCTCGATTTTAATATATTCTGATCTGACATAATAGATTTTATAAAGTCTAGGGGAGAATCCAGCGACAATTGTTCGACGTTTGTGGAAGATACGGCCCCGACTGATAGTAAAAATAGCATCGTCGCGTCGTTGTACACGCGGTTTCTTAAACGTTTCGTCGTATTGTCGTAGTAATTTTTACAGCCCCGGTAAATAAGTCGCACGACAATTTCAACAACAACGTTAGCTACGGAATGGTCGTCGAGAAATGGGAATTTCATCGTGGCATCTTGACGATAGTCATGCGTGCGTGTGTTTTCGGGGCGCGTATTCAAATAAATATTACAAATGCGGAAAAACAGACGCTCGTGGACCGGATCGAACGGGGAAAATCGCGCGGACGTTGTCAATAATGTTTACGGTACCCTTCGAAAAATCGAACCGATCATTCCGATCGAACCGTACACCATTCCCCGTGGCCTGCAGTCCGTAAGGCTGCTAGTGTTTTTAGCGGACGGGTCGTACTACAAAAGAACAAAAAATTGAGACTTTTAAACGCGTAAAGTTCCTGTTGCAGCCAATATCGTGCGAACGGTCGTCCCCCGACCTCCACAATTTCAACGCGGTCTAGGAATCTCGTGCACATTCATTGTGATCAAGTCATTTGCCGTTTACACGTGATGTATCCCACGAGCCAACGTTGCCGCCAGAGACACGGGTTCGTGCGTGGTATGTCGATACGCGAAAAAGTTGTAGCAAATGAAAAAAAACGGTTTTTACATAGAAACGGTGGCCTTATCAAACGACTAAGAATAACTAACTGACAGTGCGAGTTATCCGGTGCTCAAGCAACCAGAATAGGAACTCTCGCAAATCGTATTTCGTTGGAATCCGCCGATCGAGTGGATTCCTTATGCTCTGTGGTCGTCGCGTTGGAATTATATATACACGTATTACGCGACTAACATAATATAACAAAGAAAATTAACACTACGTAATACAACACGCGCGTATCATCCGCGATGTCATGCCGCTTTTTGCGTGTTCTTTCATTCGGTTGATTCGCGTTAACCTACGCGGGCCGGTCGGACTCGGGATCGGTAAACCCATTTCAACGAGGTGTCTCGTCTAGCGTTTTATCGATGGAACGTCCTCCTCCTCCGCCTCGCGTACGGTTCCTGTACACATTTGTTCGCCCGGCCGAGGTCTAACCGACTTCCGTTTGATTCTAATTACAAACCCAATACTCTGCGCGGACGACTCCGAGAGAAGTTTCACTGCGTTTCCAAAAAAAAAAATACGTCCCGCCCGATCACGACGATCTATACAACGGATCTACGCGCGCGCCCGCAGACCGTGGATTAAGCAGCTGGACTCGGTTCCATCTCTTAATCCGCGGCGGCCCGTCTCGCGCGAAGCATTGTTGTTGTCTTTGATCGAGTCTGCGGAACGCCATTGTCGTACGTGCGCGTGTGTAGGGCCATCTGCTGAAAGGGTTCTTTTTCTTTTCATTTTTTGTCCGCGAAAAGGATTGCGGCGGGTTAGGTGTGCGGCACGGCAGTCCGAAACGTAAACGTCGAGACGGACGGCCTATTTTTCTTGCCCCCCAGGTTAGGTGAGTATGGGAACCCCGCCGTGTGCACGACCTGATGTCTCTACAACCGTATTCCTTTTTTCGATTGTTTGTTTGTTTTTTCAAATAGTATCCCGCGACATTTTATACGTGAAAATCGATTGTATGATATAATATGCTTGTCACGACTTATGAAAAAAACCAAAAAGAAGAAGAAGAAGAATTATGATGTGTCCACGATAAAATAGAATTTTCAACCACAGGCCGCGGATTCAAGCCGTAGCATATCCGCGAGTAAATCTAAAAATAATCGACAAATTATATCAATGTTCCGTGATATTGAAGACTATAAACTGCCATTAACAATTTTTTCATGGTTTTTTTGTATCAGATTTTAAGCGCTTCTCCGCGTTTCTTTGAAAATCGTAATGAAAAGAGACGGTTTTTCAAACGTAGTACAAGAGCTCCGTCCTCTTGTTTCAGTTCAGCGACGCCCTGCACGTATATATATATATTTTTTCTCGGTTCCATTAGCAAATACAGTCCATACCGACGCTTTATGAATTTCGTCGTGTTACGCGCCCAAAACCACTGTTTGCCCGTGCCAACGACTCGGCACAAAAGTATTTAGTCGTCCCCCTCTCACCGGGGATGCTGACGGGATGTCGGTTCGCGTTTTACGAAAATTTTCGCGCGACGAGAATCGATGAAAACAAACGATGTTCGTTACGAGAGAGACGTTTATCAAACGCCGCGCAATACAAACAAACGTATTGCAAACACGAAATTTTCAACGCTTTTGTGTTTTATTTATTTTCGTTTACCAAAGCGAGACGGACGGTCGGTTGGTGAGTGGACGGGGGGGGAGGGTGAGAAAGACCAAAGACGTGTTGCAACGTACAAACGGCCCGCGTAATAACACGTACGGTGACGTCGGACCGGAAAACCATTGTGTCGCGCACGTACGCGCGTATGCCCCCCACCACCTGTACACGCAGCACAAATATTTAACGTTAGGTTAAGAATAAGAAGAAGGACGTTTCGAACGGTTCGGTGGCGGACGGGGAAATTCGCCTGCACGGTTTTTATTCACGTATTTGGATTTGTCGTTGTCATCGGTTTGTTATTGTGTACAATTTTTTCGTTTTGTTTCCCGAACGCTTGTTTGAAGTGCGAAAACGGTCAATAAAAACGAGAACGGCATTTTTTTTTTTGAGAAAACAATCGCGTCTTTACGTTTTTTGCCTTTAAACGGTCTTCGAACGTGTCTAGCGTAAATGAAACGTCGTAGACGATAAATTATGTTTTCGAACGATTTTTATTAAAAAAATAGTAATTTAATTTACCGTTCGGGACGTTCCGCACTCGTGAATGGGACGACAATTGTTTTTCACCGTGTCGTTATGATTCGAACATAGACGCCAACGGACGCGTGTGATTGTGTGACGTGCGTGCACTACTCTCGACCGGTTTCACGACATACAACAGACCGTAGAAAGTATCGTGCGATGCAGCGAGTTTCCGAATTTCTCAAATCGACTCGTCCGAAATTCGCGCGTGTCCCGGGGAAGACCGGAGAGAGAGCTAGCTACTGGTCGAAAAACCCCGACAAACGAGTAAAAAGCGTGTTTGAGCAATATGATAGAAGTCCACCTATGGACCTGGTCATATCTCGGAGCGGTCGACGTTGCGATATCGGACCGCGAGAAACGAGACACCCGACTTCGATCGGTGGACGACAAAATTTGAATCCCAAGTGTGTAGGCTTTTTTTTGTTATATAGTCACTTTTGTGTAAGCCTAATTGTTGTCAGTTCGTCGTGTAGGCGATCCACGTTGCAGTTCGTCGCCGCGGTCGACCCGTCACGGGGTAAGAAATTTATTGTATCGTAAATGCGATTGTGATTCTTTTTCAAACATAAAAACGTTAAAATGTATTTTTGCCTGCGATATATTAACTTGTTAATATTATCCCTATAATTACTGGTATGAGCGCCTAATATATTTGTGTGTGTGTGTGTATATTTATACTCAACCCAAATAATATCACGTCGGCGGGCTAACCGTCGTATCAAATCGGTGCTTGCGAATTAGTCGCCAAACAAAGCGACTGGCGACTACACCGCGGATCGAACGGATCAGTCCGAAAACTCGAACTGGGAATTACCGCGAGTCGCGTGACGCGTTAGGTTAGGTTAGGTTTTCGTCTCGAAGACGCCGACGAAATCCCCGACTCTTGGGCGATCGCCGATTTATGGATTTCAGTTGTGCCGCACGATTTCCCCGCGTTCGCAATCGGAGAACCCCGGCCGTCGACAACAAATATAACGATATCAGGCGCGCCGAAAAATGGCGGACGATTCGAACGCGGCGTGACTTTTGAGCGTTTGTTCGTTTTGGAAAGTCATCGTCATACGGAAATCCGCTCGCGCTCGTATATTTTTCATCGTACCGTAGCGCGCGTGTCCGTGGATCGCGCGTAGGTTTCTTTGTTTTATTTCATGCGTGTATAATTTGCGCGATGCACGCCATGTGGGACGGACCGGCGCTTCGGCGGGTTCGGTCCGATCGGATAATTGTTATAGTTTTTTATTTTATTATTCGTTCACTCTCTCTCTCTCCGCCCGTTACGACGTGCACACGGAAACGCGCGATTCGGTTAGGTTAGGTTAGGTCGGGTCGGTCGACACGCGATGTACTTGGGTCTGCGACCGACGCCCGTCACGGAGAACGGTTCGTTTGCTTTTGTTTATACTTGCCGGCCGGTCGACTCGGTTGATCGAAAACGGCGTTTCAGCAAATGTCTCTTCGCGTACGCGTACGTTTCCCAATAAGCGTGTGCGATTTTTTTTTCTCCCCCCAAGTTGTATACTCGTATTAACGCTCATTGTGATTACGCGGACACCCAAGTGCAATTACAATGGCAAGGGACTTACAACCGAAATATTTTTTTACTCGAGTGTAATTGGCGTGTGAAAGTTATCTCCGATGGAATACGATCTATTTGCGCGCGCGACCGTTTTTCCGTGTAAACCATTCGAAAATCAATCGCAACGCGTCAACTATGTATATATATATATTTGAAGATTAAAAAAGAAATCTTCCGGCCCGCTAGATCATCGCGCGTACGGCTCGAATCGGAATTTTCGTTTGCCCGTTTGTTCGGGGATTGCGTTCACGTTTCAACACGACTAATTACATTTTCTACACGTTCGTTCGCAAGGTTGTCGGCTTAACGCAGCGGTTCCCAACCTATGGTCCGCGAGACATACCTATAAAATTTTAAAATATTTCAGTTTTCCTTTGGGCGTGTTACAAATATTACGTACCAACAATCGTTACCTAAATTCTAATTTATCTGTGAAAAAATCGATTCTTATTTACGAGAAAAAAATAATGTCTAAAAATGACGGTGGTCCGTGACGTGTTGAAAGTCATCCAAGTGGTCCGTAGTGTTAAAAAGGTTGGGAACCACTAACGTAAGACGAGAACAAAACGTACGCGTTATTATTATCGGTCGTTAATTATTGTTGTTCGTTCGGGCAAAAACAATAAAAATTACGATCGTATTGTCGCGCTCGCGTGCCACGGCCGAAACGATATTGTATTTTTTTGTTTTCGTGGTCGAACGACGTCACGGTTAATTTGTCGTACGCGCGATTCCGTTCGACTGGTCTTTCCCGAAAACCCGAACGACGACGGTTACCATTCCGAAAACGCGTGTTACCGCACGCGACCTCGCGAATTCCGTCGTTGTTTCGATACGGAGTGGACGGTCTATGTTGTACGACGGGAGAAAATAAGACGGGAATTCGGACAGCGATTGAAGTCACGGAACGCCGTCGCCTCTTGGCGTACGGGGGGGACACGGACGCGACGGGGAACACGGGAATAGGAATCGGTAAGCCGTTCAGGAATGTCGAGACCCGGGGACCGCCGGACGCAGAGGGATGTCGGGACCTTCCAGGATTCGTGCGGGAGATCGGCAGCTGGAAAAAGGCGAAAAGCGGTTGAAGTACCCAGAGAAAATATCGCACGGGTTGGACGGAACAGCAAATATATAGGCGAAAGTGAATTCCACTTTAAAACAATACGCGTTCGTCGTACACGACATACCCGCCGGCATTGCAGGGAAGACTCTCTGTTTTCTAGCCGGCGCGGTGGCTTTCAGAAACGTAAGAAACCCATAAAGGTTTACCATACCGGAGTCTGAAGTTTTGGTTATCAAGTTTTGTCGACAAACGATAAAACAATGTGATTTTGCGATTAGCGAGGGACGGTCGACAGAGCTGCACATTTCGCAAACGATATAGTTCGACGGACTGCGTGTTTTCCGTGCCGTTTCCCAACCACAAAGCGAACGGCGAAAAACGTTTGGAGCGCTTTTTTCGTCGCGGCCGTGATCACGAAAAAGTTTTTCACGTTATTCCAGCACGCTCCCCTCGTCGAACGAATGTCGTATAAGTTTTCACGTTATTCTAGCACGCCTCCCCTCGTCGAACGAATTCGAATTATGGATTCTGCACGCGCCGTGTCGTCCGGCGTTTTTTAGCACGACCGTCGAAACACGATCCGATCGGAAACGACGACGACGATATTATTGTTTACATCGCGCGTTTTTCGACATTTTTAAAACGCGTTTCACGTCGAGAAATCGCCGACTTCCATCGGGTTTTTCTGTTCTGCACGTGCGCGTTCTCGAAAACGTCGACGTCGTCTCGGAAACGTCATGCCCGCCGCCAAATCGCAGTGAAGTCCCTTCCGGAACGCGACGTTCAAATAGCGGCGAAGGCGTTTTTGTTTGTTTCACAGGCGTGTTCGGATTTCTCCCGTTTCGTCGACCGCCGCGGACGATCAATGTTCACGGATCGCGCGGGGCCGAACGGTAGAAAACGCAAACACCCTCCGGATCGTTTACGCAGACGTGGTTTATCCGACTTAACCGCCCTGACCTGACCCACGACCCTAGCCGCGAGTCCCCGGGGATTCGGGTCGCGATCGAAGCAATCCGTGTCTGCGTTTTCGGCTTTCCAACGAAATTTTCGCGAAAAAAAAATTTGTTATTTTACATGCGATTTCGAAAACGGTTTTTTTTTCGTGTGCGCGTAATCGTATCTGTGCACGTCGACAGACTGGTTTCCCGTGCAGCGGCAGCGGCAGCAACAGCGCATAACTATATAATTAGACGCGTTTGGCGAGGGGGAACGGATCGTGACCGGTGACCGTGGTCGAGGTATTAAACGGAGGGAGCCGTTCTACTAATACGGTCGACGTGTTCTCGGTCACGAAAAAGGACCGAGAAGACCCGACATAAAAAAAAACATACGTGTAATAATAATAATAACGACGCGAGATGGGCATTATGAACACACGGAGACCCGTTTACTTCGCCCGCCCGCGCCACCCGGGGAGACGGCCGAGCACGTACGTCGGTGTCAGCCGGCCGGCCCCGTTCGGGTGGTTTTTTCGGTACAGTCTTGGTCCGAAAAATCCGAAAACCGCACGTACCGGTCGCCCATTGAACGCGGTCACGTTCGCGGCACGAAACGAACCCCCGCCGACGGGGTACGTTCATATCGGTACGTTTCGGATTTATGTTTTACGGGTGGTGGTGTCGTCACGTTGCGCCGGGATCCGTATTCGTAAGGTTTTGACATTCTATGTCTTTACTCTGGCACGTTAAAATAAAAAAACCGTCACGAAAAAGTGTCCACGAAAAAAAAACCTAAATCTCCCTTATGGTTTGTTTCCGTGGCGACCGTTGTTTCGGTTTTGGAAAAAATTTAAATTTGAATTTGAAAAGAAAAATTTCACACGTAAGACATAAAACGTCTCGCTTAACGCGGACTCGATTATTGGTTTTAAAAAAACGTTTTTCTTACTATTCATTAAACAGTTTTGCTTTTTTTGCGTCTTGGACGACCGTTTTCGGGGGCGTTGGGTTTCGGACCCGTGATTTCTTTACCGCGCGCCGAAATCAATTATTCGTACACCGTCCATTAGAATTGGGGCGTGGGGGGGGCTTTGTCCTTTCAAGAAAAACACGTCGGACAGACGATTGACTCGAGCATTGACTCTTTTAGACAATACGCGCGGTTTGTCTTGTTTCTCTCGTCCGCTCGAATACTTTTTGAACGCTCCGCTTTACTCGAGTGCTCGTTCCAAGTCGACGAAGCCGCTACCGGAGTTCACCCGTCTACACCGCCGGTCCATACGTATCATGACCCCAACCCCGTACTAAAATCAATTTTTTTCAACGTTCCCGTGCCGTACACGTTCCGGGAGAGCGGGCATACAAAATGCATACAAACCACGTACCGAATGTTGGCATGGAAAAAAAAAATTTGAAAACCGAAATGTCCGTTCCGTCACTCGTCGTTCAGGGTCGTCGTCCCCTCCAACAGAACACGGAACTCTCGTACTCATCGCGGGCACGTTCTCCGCGTACCGCGTACACCCGTACCGGGGCCGTCCGCGTTTCGCAATGTTAGGTTAGGTCTTTGGACGCACGACCGTCTAAGGAACGCGTGTGTCGTCACTACTGTTAGTAACGTTATTCGGTGTAAATTTCGCACGCACGTTCGGGACCGGGCGGCATTATTTTTTTATTCTTCACAGAACCACGTTTGAACGGAGTTGTAAAAAAAAGGTCACCCGCAAACTAACCCCCCTCACGTTTTCAAACGGTTAAAACGGACTGTGCAACGCGAGTCCGAAACGTCAGCCAAGTTGGAAACAAATCAACAGTCCGCGACAGCTTCATAGACTCTTTTAAACGACGATTGAACGACTTAACGACTACGCGAGACTAAACGTGACTGCGAACGTACCAAGGGAATTTTATTTCATTTCATACCGTCCGGTTCTCGGACAACGCCAAATATCGCGTAATTTCCTCGTCCAAGGTCAATATTAATTGTCGCGAAACGCGTACGGACACGCGTGTAGTGAAACTGCGATCATTTCAACTGCGCGTTCCTCGATCCCGATCGCCACCGAAATCCGTTACCGGGTCGCGCGGCCAAAAACCGCCTATGGTCACAGAAGACCGTATTTTGCACTGGGACCGCACTCGTTTTTTTCGCCGGGGAAGTCCGGGGTCGTAAACACTTGGCCGGACGTTTGGCCCGTTTGGAAATCGTTTCGGTAAAAAAGCGATCGGGCACACACACACACATTGTTCTGTCGTCTTACGCGCGTTCGAAAACCGGTTTGGTTTATTTTTTTCGTAAACATTATCAAATAAATTATGAAAACGAATCGCGCGGTTATTGTTATTTACTACGTTTTTTTTTTCAATTTGTTCGGGACGCGCGTTATTACGTGTACACGTAAATCGTTCGAGAAAACGCCGATAGGTTTCTCTCCGTCCGATCATAAGCGACATTTTTATTGGACATAAAATATAATCGTTCGCCGTGCGCAGTAAAAGAACACACACACGTTATAACGGAAACCTTTTTATTTCGTGTGCTGTTTCGCGATTGGGAATAATCGGGGATTTATTCGCGTGCGTATTTTTCGACATGATCACGCCGCGTGTTCGATTCCGTCCGAGAACGTACTCATATTATACTAATATGACGTACCTTCGTCATTTCGACGCCGTCGGTAAAAAGCACGAAGTAAACGTGTGCGATATGCAAAATCATTTTTTCGAGTTATCCCAGTTTTATTACGTTAAAAAACATCGACATGCATGTTTAATCTCATTTCCCCCCCGGCCGAATACAACACGTTCTATATACATTTCAATGTCAGGTTTTCTTTCTCGTCGTTTTATTTTTTCAGCGCATTATCATTATTACGATTACACATTTATTTCAACACGAATTCCCATAAAACACGCCGCGTTCGCGTTATCGTCCGTCGAAAACCGCCGAAACACTGGACATCCGATCATGGGCGTTCGTCAGAGTTACTTATCCGAAAAATCAAGTACGTCGACGGTTTTTTATTGGCTCGAAATTCTAAATTATCACGTTGAAAATCGTCGCGTCGGCTCGAAAAACCAAAAAACAAAAAATATATATATATAAAAACACGTAAACGAAATCGCCTTTATAAAAAAGATGTTTGAAAAATTCAAATTCAAAACGTTCGCGTGTCGACAGTGTCGGATAGAAGATATTTTTCGCGGCGGCGGAGCTCCTCCGACCACGTCTACAAAACAAAACAAAAAACAATCCGTCCTTTTTACCACGATCTGTTCGAAGGAACGCGGCGACGGGCAGTCAATATTTCGAGCGCCTCTATATCGACAACGGCGCGGAAAACCGTAAATCGTAAATAGAGAAATCATTTCGATCGAAAACGAAAAATACGGTTGGAAATCATTTACAAAAAAGATATCGTTCTATCACGCGGGGGATCGCTCGATAAAAGATCACGACGAAAAAAATCGTATATTCGATGTTAATATTTTTATTGCTATCGCTACGCACCGACAAGCCTGACCGACAACGGCCGTCTGTTTCTACGTACCTATATCACGGGAACGTCTTTCATAATCGTCTTTTTTTTTACGCGTCAAACACTCTGTTCTGTTGCGAATCGTAATAGAGAAATCGTTTCGAATCAAAAAACGAAAAATACCGTTGGAATGCAGGTGTGTAAACACGTGTATACGTAAACCGTGGGCGGCGGAGGCGGCGACGGCGTACTTATGTTTCGTTATTTCAGAAATTTCCAAATCGAACGGGCCGGCGGCGGCGGCGGTAGAACGAAACGTCCTTGGCGGATCCGAAATCGTGCGAATGCCAACCGCCCGACACATCGTGTCGCGTGCTTCGATAATAAAAACGCACGGCCCGTAATCGTAAAAAAGAGAAGAACGTTAATCCGCGTAAACGTAATTACGAAACGATATGCAGACGATGCCCCGGTGGTATCACGGATGCCGCGTATTGCGATTTTTGACATTTTATGTCTTTACTTTGGCACGTTAAAATAAAAAACCGTCACGAAAAAGCGTTACAGAAAAAAAAACCTAAATCTCCCTTATGGTTTGTTTCCGTGGCAACCGTTGTTTCGGTTTTGGAAAAACTTTAAATTTGAATTTGAAAAAAAAATTTTCATACGTAAGACATGAAATGTCTCGCTTAACGCGGACTCGTGTGCGAGTATCTTTCACTGAAATTGGCGATTTTTAGTTTAATTATGTTCTAATATTTGTACAATTTTCACGCGTACCAGCCAAGAGTGCAACATTGCTGAATCGCCAATTTCAGTGAAATACAATTAGTATTAGTATTAGAACACAATCGATGTGGCGGACCGAACTTTTTGTAGTCACGTGTCGGACGAAAGGACTTCGCTGGGCACTCGGGGCGGACCGATTCGAGTCTTGAAATTATTACCAAAACGAAACAAAAAAACATCCCCAACGGCCCCCGCAAAAGGGGTCGAGGGGGGGGACGAGTACTATGGTCCCGCGACGTCCGGTCTCTCCGGGAAAAAAACACAACGCATACCATATTATTTGGTTTTAGATTAGGAAATATAAAATTAGTCGTTGCGTAAGATCGGGTGATTTTTTTCCGTTATTCATGAATTATTTTTATAAAAAATTTCGGTGTAAACCACGGTGACCAAAATAACTGATATTTCATAGACGAGTTACCGAACACCTTTCGGGCACGTTTTGTAAACACTGACGGGCCCGGAGATTCGTGCGTGCACGGAGGAACGGAATCGGAACGAAGGAATCCAGTGATCGTCCGTTTGCGGGAATCGTGTCGACGGGAAGCTACTGAAAAACGAAATCCGCCGTCCGTGTGGTGCACTACAGACGATTAGATAAAAAGAACAAAAAAATCCGCCTAGGAAATTCGTACACTCGAAAAAAAATGTTCTCCCTGTCGGCACGTATTGTTCGAAAATTGTTTTTACGTTTCGTCGTGTAGTTTTGTGTTGGCGAACCGTTTGCTCGACGGCAATCATTTCGTTAGGTTAGGGACGGAGCAACGTTGTCGATCGGGATAATAAACGAGAGAAAAACTATTTTTAAACGTCCGGTCGGTCGCCGACAACCGACTGCGATCGACTGCGGACGGTGTTACGTAATTATAACAACGCAACGTCGTCCGCCACGGGACACCCGGTGCTGCGCCCGCGCCTTCTCTTCTTCTCCGCATCTTCACCACGCGTGTACCGTACAAATGTACTGTTTATTGCGTCGAGGTCGTCGTCGTCGATTACACAAGTCCCGTCGCTCTCCGTCCGATAAACCGTGATCGATTCCGACGACGACGATCGTTGTTTTTCCGCAGTTCGACACTCGACGACGAACGCCGTCGGACGATTGAAATCCGTCGGATTCGTCCCATCCTTCTATCCCGTAAAAAATAAAAACTAAAAAACTAAATCGAATCGTCGAACGCGTTAATAAGCGCGTTATCGTTAACGCGTGACGGGGACGGCCGTCACGCACGCACGCCGCCCCGTCGAGGGTGTCCGTTTTACGACGTTTTTTCGGTACTCGGCACGAGCACGAGAAGGAACGTACATCTCGGACCGTGACCATCGCACCGAGTCCGATTCGGACGTGACCGCGCGGTCGGTCTACCCGGTGATTTCGTAATTTTTCATCTCCCGAAATACTCGCGTCCCGACGACGACGATTATAACATCGCGTGTTGTTATCGCGGGGGGTATTTTTTTTTTTCGGTTTTTTCGTTTCGAACGGACGAGAATCGCCCGTTAAACAACATCGTTTCGTAAGACTCGAAACCGGACGTCGTGACGGTTTTTTTACCAAAAACATCGGCCGACCTCGTGTCGAAACGAAGTGCGCCAATTAGTTTTGTGAACGGAGTCGAGAAAACGTGTCCTAACGTGAATATTTTGTCCGTTTTGTATGCGCGTGAAAATAAATTTTCCAATGAACAACGGTTGAAGATTTTTAAAAAAAAGGGCAAAAAAAATTTGCCGTTCGGGGGCGCCAGAAGAGCTCGTGTCATAACTGGGGCGGTTCTGTGATGAAGGACAGTTTCGTTTGGAACGTCGTCGTCATTTTGATTTTCTTATCAAATCCTACGCGGCGACTGAGTATTATCGCGTAACGTCCGTCACCGACGGAACGCCACACGAAAAAGTGTACAAGGGCGTCCGCAGAAACGTCGACCGAGTGAGAGGTACAATACTTATGAGTGTGATATATATATATGTACAGTGAAGCCTCTATATAGTGGACAGCCACGGGGAATTAAAAAATGTCTACTATAGGGAATTGTCAACTGTTGAGAAAACACGGTGGACATTTGCGAGAAATGACTAAGCGTCCACTATAGGCGGTTTCTTAGTCTTGATAATATTAATTTTTTCTTCTGAGTTCAATGTTTTTCATTTAATACTGTTCATTTCAACGTAGGTACGTGTTCACACAACTGATGACCGAACCATTTGTCGTTTATCGAATAGGGAAACCGTTAAGACAAGATGAAATGTGAACGAAATGTATAGTATTTTTATTACTTAAAAATTTTCCACATATGTGTGCGTGTATCGCGTCCGTTTATGAGAGGTAATTTTTAAGTCTGGTACCGGTTTCTAGTGTCCACGTCCACTGTTAAGACGTTATGACTCCTATTGTGTGCATACATTTTCGCCGGGGAATTTAAAATTGTCCGCTATCAAAGTTTCACTGTGTGTATATATAAATGTAAGTACGTACGTACGTACGTATATTTATACCGGTCATAGGAGACGGTGGCGTACTAAACGAGCAGGCGGGAGAGAAATAACAGAACTGATTTCCCACGGGATGAGGTATATTTTTAGTCGATGATTTGGGAAAGCTAAAATTAAAACGCGCTTCGAGATGCACGTTAGCCACCGACAAGAATTATAACGTACGCGTTGAGCGTTTTGAATTCGTTTTTTTTTTTTTGTATTCGTTAACGGAACAACGAAACCGCCATATCGAGGAGGAGGGGGGGGGAAATTGTACATAACCTTATCGAATACCGTGTTTACGATTTGGAAATCGCTTTAGAACTAACACGTTTTTTTAAGGGGGGAATCGACTCGAACGCCATCCGCTTTTTTTTTTTTCATTTTTACATTGTCAACCGGAAACCGGGGTGGTCATTGACCGAGTCCCAGCAACCGTCCGTTTCTACGGCAAGTTCTTTTACAAAACAATGGGAAACCCATAAACATTCGTATCACAACGCCAACGGCTGGCGGACGGCCTACACAATTGTACGCTTGACGTTTGCGTTCCTCCTGTTCGGTCGTTACCCCGATAAGAATCTTCTTGCGGACGACCAGTCTTCTGCGCTCTTTAGCGCGAGGTCTGTCGCGAGGATTGTCCGCGGAGACCCGACGATCGGTGACACCGGGCGTCTCCTCTACAGTCGTATGACGCGGCCGGCTTTCGGGCGAGTGCAGCCCCGCGGCAGTGGCGTCATTTCAGTTCTTGAGAGGGGGTGGCAAAAGTTTTGACCGGCCCACATAATGTACATTTGTATCGAAATACTGCACAACTCGGTTTATCCATTGCACAAGTCCGAAATTGTGGAAAATCGTGTGCAGCGCAGCCACCGTTGACCGCGTGAACTACTACCATGCTCCGTCTATTAGTATAAGATGTATGACCGGTTCACAAAAAACAGAGATAACAAAGTTTAAGCAGCCTTCTTTAGTCCTACTCTCCATCACTGCCCCGAAATAGCAGTAACTCGTTTCACAACGTTATCATAGCGTAATCAAGGCGGATTTATAAAGAAAAAAAGTTCACTTTGTTCATAATAATTAACGTAACGATAACGAGCCCGATGTCGGGCACCGGCCCACTGTTAACAAGGCCGTCCCGCGCACGGACCCGAACGCGCGAAACGCGAAAACGATCGTGCACAACCGGTTTTGTCGCGACAAGGAACGCTTCGCCGTGGGAACCGTCCCGGTCGATGCGTCTCGCGAACGCGCTAATTCCAAACGCACACAAAAACCGCGGCACAATGCCGCGGAAAAACGACGCGTTAGGTTAGGACCAATACAAACGATTCCGATACGCGGTCGTCGCGTGTTTGACTTCGGTATTAACGCGACGGATACGGCTGTCCAAACACAGATGCGGACTATCTCCCCACACCGACGGGTACCTGATCCCCTTCGGCCACGGTCGTCGCGACGAAAAAGAAAATGAAAAAATACCACCTTCCGCACGGATATCACCGCCAACGTCATTGCATTTTTTTAACAGATCGGGCACACCGTTTTGTTTTCGCCGTTAACTACGTCTTTGTCAAAGTGCTTAAAAGACCGTTTTTTTTATATTGAATCGGAACTACCGAATCGCATCGTATATTGTTACTGACCGGTCAACGATTCGGTTACACGCATTTAACAGGGCGGGTCGGGGACGGACGTTCGCCCGCGTGTCGTACCGTAGGAACACGTGGCCGCGCGCGGACTCCGTGGAAAACCAAATTTGGAATGCGTTCAAGACACGGTTTTAACGACCGTGACGACTTCCTGCGGCCGGGTGTGTTGTTTTCGTCGTGGCGCGCTCGTTACACACGTGTTGACTGCGCCGACCGACAGCCGACGCGGGAATTCCACAGAAAACACGTTTTCGTCCCGTCCCCTCCGTCCGCCAGTGTCTTCCCGAAATAACTAATCGCGGTCGTCGTCGTCGTCCCGTCCCCAGAGTGCAACGATAGGCCACGTGCAACCTTTCTCGGTCCCTGCCGTCTGGAACGGACGCGGCCGATCCGATTTCCGAGACGGACGACGACGATCTGTCCCCGGGGGATCAGACGTGCCGCGAGGACGACCAAGGGGTTCATGTTGGCCAGATTTCCGGACGCCGCCGCGTGTAAACGTTATCCTATAACGAACGGAACGGTTTTTAATCGCAATACCGTGCTCGAGGAATCCGAGCTGGGTCCCCGAGCGTACCCTACGTCGGCCCGGAAGCGTCCAAGAGACAGCACCGGCTCGGTACCCCGGGGTTTCGTCTGAAAATGAAGTTATTCGTTTAGATATTATACTTCATGCGTAAAGCTTGTTCTCCTGACCAACTCCTCCGTGGACATCGGTAAGGAGCGCGCGATTTTTCTATTCCGTACGCACGAGTACATAACGTGTAAACGACGGGACACGAAGTCGATGGGGGGGGGGACTTATAAGTTTTTTGCGTTAAATAAAAATCTTACGAATTGATGCAACCCGGAAGGGTCGCGATGCACATTTGGTCTTGTCCTCTCTGGCTTGCACGACCTTCACGACGAAGGCGTTCCGTTCGCCCCTTGTTTGCAACGCGCATTCGACGGAGTCGTTCGTTGCGCATCCCCGTTCCAGCGGTGCCGTGCGTCGCAGTTAAACGTTCTGCGTGCTCGGGGAACGTCCTCGTTTTGATTGTTTTCCCGAAGCGCTTCAGGTAGCAGTCGCGAGGCGACCGCGTCCCGGCGTCGTGTGAAAAGTCGCCTGACCGTGTCGTCCGGCGACCCACTTCTTCGCGGTGTTACGACTTGGCGTAAGTATAACACTGATGTGACGTACCATGAGAAACAACGTACGCGTTGAGCGTTTCCAGTCTGTTTGCCATGCGTAATGCCAATCGATTTACAAAAACGAAATCGTCATGACTGCCGAATATTTACGTGCCGTGTTTTCACGATGTTCTCGTGTCGGCCGCGGGCAAAAGACCACAGCACCCGTGAATAATCAACTAACGAAATATTGTTTCGACCGTCTGACCCGTCTGATCCGAACACCGTTACTCGTGCGTCGCGTTTGTCGAGAACAACGATGTTGCGGCGGCCGACCAATTTCAAAACGACTATTGTTGTCTACAACTCGCATAAAAAAAAAAAAACTATTTTTTTTGGTCGAAAAATATTCGTCCGCGACGCGTGCGGGTCGTGAAAAATCATCGACTTTTCGCCCGTTTTTCTCGGACCATTGTGCTGTTTTCAGGTTAGGTTCTGAGAACGGAGCCGACGGCCGAAACGCCGCGAGCAGTCGGTAGTCGAACGACCCGTGACCGGAACGTAACACGCGGACTGACGTCCACGCGACAGAAACGTTTTTAAATCGGTCGCGTTTTCCCGAAAAAATATTGAATAAAAAACTCCGGTCGCCCGTCGTCTGAACGCGTCTTCCCCGAGGCCGTTTGTTTTTTTTTCAAAAGTCATCACCGCCCAGGTCTTTTGAATCAACCGACCGATGAATTCTGTGGGACGGGTCTGACGGCAGCTCGGTCTTACAACTAACCCCAACCGGTTGGTCTCGAACATAGTCGGACGGCTTTACGAGACGCCTGTTCGCAAGGAAAAGACGTGCCGGCCGGACGTTTGTGTCGACGAGAAACAACTCGGTCAAGACGGATCGATGTTTTCCGTTTCTGCCGTGGGAACGATAGCGCGTTAAACGTTAAACGGCACGGGGGACTCGTCACGGACGGACGGACGGACCGATATTATATACGTGCACGTCGATGGCGACCGGCCGCGTGTTCAATGACGCGTGCGGCGAGGGTGTCGCGGGGCTCGTTGCCGTCTTGTCGCCGAGATACGGCCCGGTTTACGAATTCGACTAGACTGGAAACCGTCCGAACACCACGCCGAAATAAGACGCAGCCCGTCCTCTACGGTTCCGTGCGTCTGAAACCGTAAACCTTGCACGAGGTTAGGTTAGCCGACGACCCTCGTCCGGTACATAATCGCAACGCACGCGTCGACACGCGGTCTAACCTGACCAAACGGTTTTTTTTCGTTTTTCATCCGGTATCGCTGGTGACCGGCTGGTTTCTCCAGCTCACTGGCATCGTTTTTCGTCATAGACAATACATTCATCAAATGCAACTAGATTCACAGCGTATTGGATGGCCCTACACCATCCCTAAAATTGCAGCCTTCGGCCCACAACAAAAAACTATCCAAGTTGATAAGTCGGCTTCAGGCTTCCTCCCGCGTGTTATCTCCTTTCGCGACGGGGTTCAGCGGCGCACATCCTTCAGGATGGACCTGACCAAACCCGTTTCACACGGTACAGCGACAATGAGAAAATAAAAAGACGTCGTCGTCCACCTCGCCCTTACCACGTCGGCACGTCGGCTCGGTCCGTGTCTTTTCGCTGGCGAACGCGCAAACCCGACAATAACACCACGACGACTGCGATTGCGGACGGGCCCGGTCTAGTCCGTTCAGGAGGCGAAACCCGACACCCCGAGCGACTTCAATACCGGCGAAAACCGCTCTGGGGGGAGTGGAGCACCTGCCGCGGGACGGTGTTATTGTGTTATTATTTTTATTTTTTTTCGTTACGTTTTTGCGTTTTTCGTCCGTGAGAACACAACCCTCGGCGGCCGTCCCGCCACTGTTACACGTAGGTTACCACTCAAGCCAACGTATCAAGCGGCATTCCGAGATTTTCGTCGTTATGGACAATGAATGATCGCGTGATTCTACTTAAAATATCTGTGCCATATCGTACGCGATTGTGAGCGCGTGTGGGGCCTGTACTCACTACGTGGACGTGGACGTCACGTCTTTGGAATGTGTCCGGGAAGAAGACGGACGCGTCGCAAGACGAACGTTGACGAAAATTGTAATAGTGTGCAGTGTGTATTTTCCAGAACGATATTATCGTAACCGAATCGAAAACGTGTTAACATTTTACATATTGCACTGTACTGTACAAGTCGATGTCCATTTATCACCGATCGACGTTTACAACATTTGCGATTTTCTTTTATCTTTCCCGAATTCATCAATAACTCTTTCTTTCCTCCAAACTGAGGCCTTCGTATTCGTATCGATGCACTCGTTTTTCGACTCGTAAAAAATCTTGTCCCCGTCCTTGGCTGTGTACAGCGGCGACCTTGAGCCGTGCGCGATGCTAAGTCCGTTCTTCAAGACGTCTCTCGTCACGCGAAACCACCGTGTCCTAAATTTCACGGAGTGTTGTGTACGGCACTGCGGACTCTAATACGGGCACTCGTGTCCCAGCTCAATGTGGAGGGGTTCGGAAATACGCACCGCGTTCCGACGGGGTTTCAACCGGTCGCCACCAAAACGACTTTTCAACTCAACTTCAATTTTAAAATTCGATATTTGTTTCAGTTGACGATGTAGTTCCTCTTGAATGTCAAACGGTTTGCCATGTTTTTTCCTAACCTAACCTACGGATAGCCACCGTATCCGTGGAAACGCGTGTTGACCACTCGTACTCCCGGGACCCGTGGATTTATGATTTTTGGCGATTTTCGGATTTACGTTACGCGACGACCTGCACTCCCCCAAAGCCACGGGATATTTTTCCGCGGGCGGCCCCGTAACAGCGATACCGTTTTGAACGCCGTTTAACGTTTAGAAACGTGTAAAAAACGACGAAAACGAAAACGGGGAAAAAAAAAAAAAAAATAGTCGGTCATCACAACGTTCACGGTCGGCTCGTCAACGGACCAGAGTCCCCCGGGGTCCGGGCTTCACGGTCCGATGGCCTTACGCACGCACGCGTAAATGCACTCGTTTTAACGACCTAACGTTATTCGTGCGCCGTCCGGACACGGTTTTTCGACCGAATAATTATTATTCCGACTCTGGCAGGCGCGCGTACGCGGCCGAACGATCGCACCGCGTGTCCCGCGGCTTCGACGGAGAGAGAGTGCGACTTCAGACACGGGACGGCCGCGACACGATACAATCGTGCGACTCGTCATTCCTGTCCCGGCTGACTCTCAGCACTCCGCCGCTTCCGACTTCGCCGTGTCTCACGACCGCCATATAGCTCCACGCGTAGCGTTCGACGAAAATCTTACCTCGTCTTTGCGTTTTGTTTCCCAACAGCCGCGTTTCTTGCACGGACGTTTTTCTCGCCGTAGTTCCACGTCCGCGGGTTTCTGTCGAGCTGTCGCCGGTCGGCTTAGTAGCGTCCCAGGCGCTCGAGAACCGCTTCGCTTCTGAAAAACACAGTCGCGTGAAATCGCGCGCGCGCGCCATGTGCACGCGAACGGAACCGAAAACCAAAAAAAAAAAAAAAAATGTATAATGTCGTTGTTTGTATTCCGACGCGGCCCGCGGTACGTAGGCGGAATGATAAACAAAACAAAAAAAAAAATCAGATCGCCCGCACGGGAGACTTATCTTTCGTCTCATCTTATCGGGCTCTCTTTGTCGCGCATAACGTACACCGTACACGTACGTGCCCGCGCGACCACAGTCTTGTTTTTAATCTTTCGTCGTCGTATACAACATCGCACCGGTGTTCGGATCACCGGGAAAACTCCGGAAGACCGTTCTTCGCAGTAGCGGATTTTCAAAAATTTTCTGGACCGGAGTCGATCGGTCTCGCGGAGGCCGCTAAAACAACATTTTACCGCGACGGAGAGCCGGTTGTACATGTCGTCGCGTTCCGTGAAAAACGTTTACAGTGAACCGGACTGCGAAAAAAGAATAAAAAATTGGGGTCTTTCGACACACGCTTTTGTTTTCTTAGTTCGTGAGATATGAAAAAAAAAATCACGCGCGAACACCTCGCCATAAAAAAAACGTAATAATAGTCTTCTTTCCCCTCTCGTATGACAAACGGTCCAAACGCGTTTCGCACCGACTGCTCTCCAAGCGCGCGTCTCGACTTAACCGGTTTTAGACCGTACAATGCCGCGTTCCCCTTTTCGAAGACCGTCTCGACGCGCCGACCGCCTAAAAAAACACTTAAACGCGTCCGCACGACCGCCAAACCGTCTCCGGGTCGGCGGGCGTCGCAGACACGACGGGATAATCCGATTGCACCGGGTTCTCAGGTGCGGTCGTGACCAGACCGCAATTTAGCTTAGCGCCCCCCCGGTCATAAATTTTGCTCGTTTTTTAGGCGGTTCTCGGCGATGGAAAATCGTACGCAAACGACTTTCGTTTTCCTGGACCGTGAACGGTAACCAAGCTCGACCCGGGGGCGTTTTTTTTTTTTTTTTCGTTAGGAGGGACCGAGTGAAACTGTCACCCGCGGGAATCCGAGAGCGCGCGCGCTAGACCGAAATACGTCTTAACATCGTATCATTTGCGTTTCGATCTATTGTTATACCGATTATGGTTCGTTTATTGATTTACGGTTACGGCGATTTTATTTTACTAGATCTTGCACGTTAAACGATAAAGTTAAGCCGACTGATAACGACAACGCTGCCTGCATATTTCTCTGCGAATATGGTGCGTGGCCAGTCCATTCGGTCGATTCTGGCTCGTCGTGTTCGTTTAGTGTGTTTCCATCCTGTTCTTAAAGTGGAAAACGATCTATCTGTTGTACAAAACATCGTTTTGAGAAAACATTTTAAGAGGTCAACTATGGTGAGGGGTGAGGGGGGCTGAAGCCCGTTAGCCCCATTGAGCTCGACGTGTGTCCACCACCACAAACTTTGCAGTGGAAAAAAAGCCTGCGGAAACGTCCGGGCGCGCGATTTCATTTCGGTATCAGGAGGATCGTACAGCGGCAAAGAGACGAGTCGAGATAAGCACAGAAATGCGTGTCTTGAATGTTTAACGATCGTTTGTTTTTATTTTTGGGCGTAAGTAAGCAAAAATAGCCTGATGGTATTTAGGGACGGCTAAAAACTTTGTTCGGCTGACGATTTGCTTCTTGTCGCTCTATTTACTATTGAAATACTGGTTTTCGAAAACTATCTGTTTGCGCGCGTCGTAGGTTAGGTTAGGCGAATTCGATTCTTCCGGACAGCGCCCGGAACGCAAGTCGACGGTTCCGTGGCGACGTTCAGTCGAGATTTCGTACCCGACTGCGTTGACTGACGCGGAACAAAAAATAACGCGCTTCCTCGTTCGAAGGAGCGTGTGTTTTTTATTGTCTACGCGTCGCGGTTCGGCCATTCGCCCGACCGAGTGGACGAGAGCACGAGTACGCCGTTTCCGTCGCGCGATCTCTATTATTTCTTCCGCTTTATTGTTTGTTTACGACGGGTTCGAAAATGGGAACGAAATGAACCGCGGTCTCGCGGGTACGAACCTAACCCAACCGACCCCGCAGTGGATTGTTGTTCTTCGGGGACCCCGCGGAAAGGCGTCGGACCGCGGGGACGGCCGTCGCGACGACAACAAAACCGAGCTCTTAATCGCGTCTGATGGGTTTATTTTTATTAAATTTCGTTTTCGACTCGACAACGCGGACGCGACAGATGCTCGGCGAACCGTCGACGCGCACCGCACGGGTCCGCGGTTGTCCAGGTGTCGTCTAAACGTCCCGCGGGTAAAGGATTCGTCCCGGGGCCTTCTTCGCGCGTCCGACCCTCAGAAAAAAAACGGTTTCGGATTATGACGTGTTATTACCGTCGACGGAATTACATATAGTCGTTTCTTTTCGATAACACGACGCGCCGTTTTTCATTGTTCTCTCTTTATTCCTTTTACGTTTACCACCTTCGCAGCGCTTCCAGCTAACCGATAATACAACGCGTTCCAGTATACGCGATCGACGATCGGCTCCTAGGGACTAAGCACCCATACCGGTTTTTTTTTAATTTTTTTCACGAGGAACGCGGTATTCGTTTTTCCTTCCGCAGCCGACGAGATATAAAAATATTGGATTTCGCCCGAAGTCGTCGCCTTATTTTCCACGTTCGGATTATTGTTGGCGAACGTTTCGAGTCAATTTATCGGCCTACACCACAAGTGTCTCGACGTTTCAATGTTATATTCAGTGTCGTAGACACGGGGGGTAGGAAGGGGGTTCAAGTGGTTTCCTTCAAAATTTCATTTGATTTTGTGCACACGAAGCTAAAATTTAATATTCATAAATACATTTAGTGTAAATATAAATTATTATTATAAGATATTTACTATTTATTTATTGCATTTATTCAATAATATTCTAATTTTTAGAAGTTCCTTTAAAAAACCCCCATACACGGACCACGGCCAAAACGATCGTGTTTGATCGCGAACCGCGTACGGTCACACTTTTTGTCACGCGTGCGGCGCTCGAACTAATTACGATAAATTTTATTGTTTTTTGGTGTCGCGGCCATTGTGTTCGCGCGGAGAACGGACGAGCGGCTTTTCTCGTAATCGCGATCCGGCGTGTTGTCAACGAGGCGAAAACGTTTATAACGGATGTCAAACGGTCGCGTTTCGAACCAGTGAAGCCACTTAAACGTGTTTACGCGCGTTTCGGTCAGATCGTCCCAAGTCGACTTTTCCCGTGTTCCGTAGACGGCTTCGGTTCGCCTGTTTACGTCTCGTGCACGCCCTATTTCCTCCTCCCCTCCACCCCCAATGGACACGGACCCCCGGGGGGTGTCGTGACGCAGACCGTTTTGGGAACCTCCGGCGTTGTCGTCGCGGAGTCATCGATCTCTTGACTCAAAGAACGATGTGAAACCCTCGGGCAGGGATCTTATGAAATCCGCCGGCTGCGGAAAAACGAAATACAGTCGTCGCCATACACTTACGACGAAAAGTACTAGACGTCCGGTTAAATCGGAAAATCGGTGCTTGGTGATTGGGAATTTTCGTCTGATCATATTTCACAGTAAAACACACGCGTTATCACGCGTTATCACGCACGACGTCGTTCGACGACTGTAATATTTTAACATTTCTTTCTATTTTCTTTGTTTATACGATAAAGAATTGATCGCGTAAACGTCACCGACCGTGAATCGACGGCGAGTCGTCATCATTCATTCGGCTTCGCCCGACGAGACTCGGCCGTACGTTCGCGGGCCAGACTTTGGTCGGAGTTTTCATCGTTCTGTCCGCCCACGGTACGAAAAAACGGACGGTACTCCCGGTCAAGACCGTGGGCAGCAACACCGTTCTTTAGTGGTGTGTTGATAACCGATACTGTATGTATTTCAGTACACTGGATTCAAACGCCGGATCGTGTCTGGAACGCGGTGTAAACGGCGTGTCTCCGTCTCAACGATTCCGCGCAATAAATTCCATTCGTCGTTAAACCGTCAAACACAATCCGGGGTGGTCTGAACACTTCCCCCCCACCGCGAAACGGCCCAAAACGTGAGTTCGGCGTGAATTCGTCTATTGATTTGTCGTGCCGATCGTTTCCACAGTCAAAACGCGACCGGGGAAAACAGGACAATAAGAGAACGTTTTTTCCGTTCGTTCGTCCGCGGGCATTCGAACGCGAAAGAATTTTTAAAAAAAACCGGCTTTCCCGGTAGCTACAAGACGTACACGTCGTTCTCCGTCTGTGGTCCGGTGCGGCGCGTTTCAGAGGGCACGCCGCCGCCACGACGACGACGTTTCAGACGTCCGACAACAACGGCACGGGGACGATTTCGCCGGACCGGCAAGAGACACGCGGGCGTACGACAATGCGCGCCCGTCGTCCCGGTTGACAAATCGCCTCGTTTCGGGAAACGTCCGCGGCGGTCGACCGAACTCCCGTTTACGGTTCGCCGACGTACGCGAATGGAGATTCTTTTTTTTCTTTTCTATCCAATACAATGGATTTTATAGGGTTTTCAGGGGAAATTCCAGTGACGATCGTCCGACGTCTGCGGAAGGGCAATCCGTAATGAGCATTTGTCGCATCGTCGTCATTTTTATCGAGTTCAAAAAAACATTTGTTTGCAATTAAGTGCACGCTCGTGTTTCATTTCAACGAACACACACACACACACACATTGGACGGGTTAGGTTAGATCACACCTCCGTTTCTCTCGTGATATAAATCTGGACGGCAGGCAGTGGGGGGTCACTGTTGTTGAATCGAAACATTTGTGATTTCGGGTTTGTAAACATTTGCGTCCAAAACAATCGTCATGAAAATAAAAATAAATATTATTGTCGACCGAGGATCGGCCGGGGGGGGGGGGGGGGCGTAGAAAATCATCGCGGTCGGTACGTTATAATTCGATAACACGATGAAGCCAACGGGGATTCAGGTTAGGTTAGGTGTCGCTTTGGTTACGGCCGATTCGTGAAAAAAATGTCGACGACGGTAGTGTCTCGTTTTAAACCGCGGCGATATCAACGAGATCGGATAGGCCGGATCGGTTTTGTTTTGGACGAGAACGTGTACGTGTATACGTACGAATCCCCCCCGCCCCCCACGTCCGGTTAGTTTTTTACGCACCGTCGACCACTTCGTCCGGACGAGTCACGTCGAGAAACCGACATAAAAAAAAACCCCCCGGTCCGACGGAAACACACCTGTCGACGCGTTCGTACCGAATTACGTTTTATACGACACGTAACGTATTCGTGCGCGTATTTTTTATATAAAAAAAAACAGAAAACACTACTCGGGTACACGCCGCGCGTGTTCGGACGATCGTCGTCGGACGAAAAATGAACGCACGTTTTCCACGGTTTTTGTTTTCTGGGGCGACGGATAAATCGAATGCCAAACGATTCGTCCGGATCGCGGCGATGATCAAAAATAACACGTTGCGGTCGGCACGCCCGGAACACGGACCGGAATTCGACGAGCGAAAATTACGGTCGGTACTCTAAATAAAGTGAAATCAGACGTTCGCACGCGGTCGCGGTTTCGACGTGGACAGATAGCACGAAACCCGACGATCCGTCAAAAAAAAAAATAATCCGTCCGACAAAAACGGGCGTCGTTACGGCGTGTTAATTTCCTCGGTCCGCAGGACGAGTCGCGGTACAAGTACGTACAGACGTTGTTTTGTTTTCCGTGTGTTTTCTCATTTCGTTACGTGTTTGGACGTTGTTGTTGTTTTTTTTGAGTGCGGGGTCCGGAATTAGACTGACAAAAAAAAGAAAAACCTCGCTATTAAAAAACCAAGACAGATAAACCAAAAAAAAAAAAACGTTCCCGTAACCTGACCGCGTCTGGTCCGAACGTGCAAAAGAGTACGGTCGGCTCTACAGACTGGGAGTGAAAAAACCACCGTCGTAGATTGATCGCGTATTCTATTCGAGGCCGTACTTGTGTGGGGGGTTAGGTTAGGTTAGGTTCGACCTAACGAATTAAACTGGAGACGCGCGCGCCACGTGTTTTCGTCGCACACAACCGTGACCCGGCGGTCGAAGACATTACACGGTCCGCCGCAGGAAAATTCGTTCCTTGTCGTCCGCACAGCGTTGCCAAAAGACGAATCGTGCGGACGATTTCGGTCGGCATACAAATCGAAGCCTTTCATTATCATTTTTATTCATAGAGAGTTTGCTCGTTAAGATAAGGTTTTTGTTTCATTTTGGTTCGGTTTCTCTTCCAAGGTGTACGATGTGTCAAAAACGTCGGCTTCGACGTACAGAAGTTAAGGCTCTCAGCTCGAGATGGGGGTAGAGAGGGGTCATGTCGTCCCGTATAACGAGATCTCGAGACCATTTCGTTTTTGTTTTCACGCCGTCGGGAGAACGAACTACTTAATAACAATTGGACGACGACGAATTCCGTTCACAACGCGAACCGCAACGCCGACTATTATATTATGCCGTATCTTTGTCGCGCGTATTGTTGTTTCGTTTTTAGTGTAATAGTCTTTCACGAACCCGTCGCGAAACCGTCGCTCCGAAAGTTCAAATGAGCATTTACGATTTTTAACGCGCGGGGACGAGGTCGACCTACAAAAAATATATTCGTCGGGAATTTCTTTTTGTTTTGTGTTCATACTCGTTCGCGTTGTTTTCCGACTAAACAACGCGTTTTGCGAGTCGACGTCGTCAAGGGAAACGATTGTCACACGCGATTTCCCCAAAAGGGCGGCGACCACGATTCAATTTGCCCCGGGGAGGACCTCTCGTCGGCCGATCTTCACGACGTCGACGCCTAACCTAACGCTATGACCGCCCAAAGAAGAAAGGCTATGGAAAGAAACAGTGACACAACCCATCACGGACCTAAAAGAGGAGATTTCCGCCGGCGGTGAACTGCCTTTCAGTTATTATTATTATTATTTTATTATTTAACAGTTATTGGTACATAATACGTTTATATAACGGATCTCTAGATGAGTTTTAACCTAACAATAATCGTTGACAGTGTCGTTAATCCGTTTGTTTTGTGAGTATATTGTAGTACACAAACTATTTCTCAAGGGTGCCGTGGCCGTAAAAGTTTGGGAACCGCTGCCGTAGACGTTTGTCAAAACGTGGCGACGCCATTTTTTATTATTTATTTATTTTCCCGACCTTAACCGTCACGTCGTCGTCGATTTCGGCCTTGCAGCTTTCGTCCGTTGGCTCCGGACCAAACGGGACGACGTGAACGCGCTACGAACACGAATTATAAACATAAACCGGAGATTATCGGAACGCGGGAGACGATTTAAATAAATTATTTACGCGCGTTCGTCGTATTATCACTGGCATTATCATTATTATTATTATTCCGGTGGGTTTTATTTTTACGCGTCCGACGATAAAACGCTCGGGATTCGCACTCGTACTAATATATTACGTAACGCGTCCGTTTTTTTTTTTTTCGTGTTAATTTACTGAAATAACATAAATAAATACGTACGTACATAGCCGGTCCAACAAAATATATCTGTGTGAATCCTCGTGGAAATAGAAACGATCGCGTAAACAAATATAAACATTTCTATTTATAGTCGAATTCGAATCGGATACGTGGTTCGTTTACCGCTAACGACGCTCGCGGACACAACCGTGGCGTTTGTTTCACACGGAAATATCGATTGTGATTTAGACCAGTTCGCGACGATTGTGAAACGGAAAAAAAACTGGGCGCCGTAGGTGCTCGTCGAGAAACACACGCGGCTAAAGAGTGTGCCGGCGATCGTCACGACATTTCGCTAAATATCTCGCCAAGACGCTTTTTATTCGGCGTTACTTATACGTTTTCAGCGCAGGCCGGGAATAAAAAACACGACGGTTTTGACATTTTGTGTCTTTACTTTGGCACGTTAAAATAAAAAACCGTCACGAAAAAGTGTCCACCAAAAAGTGTCCACGAAAAAGCGTTACAGAAAAAAAAAACCTAAACCTCTCTTATGGTTTGTTTCCATGGCAACCAGAGAAAAAGAGGCCATACCCGCCCAGGCCTTTTAGACATTTTGTACTTGGGCCTTAAGCTATTTATTTTATTATGGCCTGTTGGCTTACACAAAATAATATACCTAATAGAAAAATGATTACGATATTCTAAACGATTTTTAACACGAGTATTTGTTATCTTTCGCATATCACACCGTAATCGTTGCCAAATGTCGATAACCGAAATCGAAAAATCAAAATTTTCGATGAATTATTTCACACTTTTTAGTTCATTTTTTTCGAAGTCGGTTTTATTTTGATCCAATAATTTTTTTTATGTGATACATTATCGAGTTATTTATTTTATCAAGTCGCTTGTTTGTATTAATTACGTTAGTTTAAGGCCTCCTAAAAACTTACCCACCCGGGCCTTCAGAGTCTCAGTCCGCCCCTGATGGCAACCGTTGTTTCGGTTTTGAAAAAAATTTAAATTCGAATTCGAAAAAAAAACTTTCACGCATAAGACATAAAATGTCTCACTTAACGCGGACTCGTACGCGTCAATCATTTTCGATTGCAGTGTAGTTAAAAGCTTTGGAATTTTCGCTTGTATACGTAAGACCGTTTAGACTTCAGACGTTAGGAAAGAGCGCGGTGTTTTTGTTTGAGTGTAACCCGGCGTCGTTTTAAATATACATTTTTTTTTCTGTAATCTCTAGGAACTCTTCTGTAAACGGCGTAGCGGTCCCGCGCGAGTTTTCGTTTGCCCTCAGGCGTTCGGTGTCTTACATTATTGTTCGTCTATCGTTTCCGGCCGATTTGCGTTTTGCACGGACACGACGGCCTACCGTGTGTCCGTTCCGGTGCGTCGACAGATCGAGTCGGCGAGTCGATAAAACCCGTTTAAATACGTACAGATTACGTTTCGACGAATAAAGGTTAGGTCGTTCGGGAAGTCGTTTCTCGCGAGCCGGCCCGTTCTGGAAACGCACGTGGCCCGGACCGCACCACAACGGATTGATCTCGTGTTGCGTGAAACGTAACGCACGCGTGATTTCACGAACTGTACGCGTGAGACATAACTTTTCGCTTTGCAACTGTTCATCCCGAAACGTCGATCGTCCAAAATCATTTTGACCGCGATTACCAGGCGCACGAACGTGAACTTATATTCGCGTTTTAAGGCCGCCGGGTTCGTTGACGACGACTAACCGTTCATTTTCAATGGTACCGTTATTATTTTCAACTACCGTCCTAAAATCGATTTGTCCCGTACGAGTTTACGCTCTCACCATCAAAAAGGCCTAAGACCGCACGAGGTGACCCGACCGGCGCACGTGGCGTCTTCTCGTGTAAACGACCCACGTTACACGTTTCGGTGCGCGTGCGGTTCAAGTACGAAACACGCGGCGGGGTCCTGTGCGTTCGAGGCGCGGCCCGTAAGTCGACTTCCCGTGCGTGCATTCGCGTGGTTGGCGACATCAATTGTTCTCGGTCGTCTCTCTCTCCATCTCCATCTCTCGGCGAGGACAGAACAATGGGCCGGTCGTTCGTAATTGATGCCGGGGCGTCGTCGTCGTTTCACAAATAACGTGATCTCCGCGCGCGTTGGAACAGATCTCTTCCACGTGTATGATAATTAGTCGGATGTACCGGTGCGCGCGTTCTGTCGTCCGGACGCGGGCTTTTGGACAGACCTCGTTCCGTCCGTTCGTAGACCTTCCCGCACCTCGTAATTATACGGTGTGTCGCGCGCCCGCACGTCCGATTTCAATACCGTTTTCTTTCTTTCTTTCTTTCATTCTTTCTGGTTTTCTTCGTCCGTACGTGTGTGTGTGTGTCGTTCTCTGCATTCGACGGTTAGGTCGGAATCGCGGGCACTCTTCATTTCACTTCCCGGACAAACCCGCCTGGGACATCGACTGGGACGCGATAAGCAATTGTAATAACGGCGGCGTTTAGGTAAGGTCGGGTGTGGTTTCGAGGAGTTCGGGACGGGTTGCGTTTTATACATTTCGACGGTCTAGATTACAATGGAGTTTAAATTATAAAATGTTAATATCCGAATGACATACCATAGTAGTAATCAACATTCAACCGAACGCGTTTTTAATGTACCCCGTTGTATTGTACGTGCAAATTAATGCAGTGGCGGGCACTCCGCCATTTATGAAAACTAAGTAAAAAAAATGATGTTGAAATTTATAAATTCTATAATTTTATGTTACACGACGAATTTAAGGCGCTTAATTACATTATTTACAAAAATGTAACGATCGGTTAATAACCTGCTACAAAGTTAATTTTGCCCTCTCGATTCCTCGTCCCCCGAAAACACCGTGTTTCGGGTGTTCGTACGCTTTCCGTCTGAATCCAAATACGTCCGTGAAGTTAGCGGCGCAAAGTTAATATTTTTCAATAAAACCTTTCCAACGAATTTGTTGGTCATTTGTTGGATAAGTCCCGAAATTTGTTGGACCTTAGTTTTTTTTATGTTGCGCCGCCAACTTCACGCTAGCGGCGCAACATAAAAAAAACTCTTACACGTCCTAAAACTTCCTAAAACGTCACGAAAACCATCCAACATTGTTGTACTCGATTTGTCGGAAAAGTTTTATCGAAAAATATTAACTTCGCGCCGCTAACTTCACGGACGTAATCCAACTCGTGTGATTTGGAAACGTTCGAACCGACGACAATGAAGTTCGTACGGGATTTTCGTCCTCCGGCAACCTTTGTTTTTATTTTCTTTCGCGTTGGAACTCGAAAACGGTTGAACACGTTTATACACGTATTTATTTCACGAACCGATTGACCAACTCTTAAAAACAAACCACTACCCGCCGGGACGTTCAAAAGAAATCCGGGTTAAAAAAAAAAAAAAAATTGGTATTTCGATTTCTCCGTCTTTCTGTTCGACCGCGACCGTGGTCGGAAAGGGTCGTAAACGCGTGCGATCGGAGAGTTTTTAACCGTCGGGACGACAACGAGAACAGTTTTGTCGGCCCGCGTTTTACGACCGTCGACGCCATCGTCTCGTTTTTTACCATAAACCATATCCGTGCCGTGAGCCGATTATTATTGTATTCGTGTCAAACGGCCGTACGTAATTTTGAACATAAACATAATTATAAACGCGTGTATAGAGTCAGGTCGAGTCGAACACTTTAAATCGAACCACGAATTCGGGTATAATAATAAATAGAAAAAAATCCAAAACATCGGCTACCATAAAAATTCTCGTGAAAGATCCGGAGAGAATCACGACACGCGTACTTTTGGATTGACCGGTCAAATTTTTTTTCACTGCGTTTTTTTCACAATCGTTCGGCCGATTCCGTCGCGTTTCGAACACACAAGGAACACGTGGGCGCGCGCAAAAAACGACGAAAACCGCGCGTGCGATAAACGAAAACAATAACCTAACCCGTCGACAACATTGAATTGTGAACGAGGAAAAAAATAGAACCGCTCGGCGACGACGACGGAGTAAAAGTACGATTTTCGAGAACGCGCTTTTCCCCGACACCCCTTCTTTTTTTTTTTTAATCAAAAGATTTTTTTTCGCCCCCGGACAGATAAGGGAGAGGAGAATTTTTCACCGTTTACGTATTTTTCGATAGAGCACAGATGGCGAGCGTAGTTACGACACTCGACCCAGTAACTGCGCTCTGAAGATGGACTCTGTTAGGAGTCCGAAAAACTAACGAAACACGTGGACATACCTGAAAACAATGTCGGGAAGTAAACGGTCAGTTTTTCGACCAAGTATTTCCGGCCGCCGCGACGTCGAACGTGAGCAGCGGCCTCGCGTTTCGTCGGACGTGTTTCGTTTTGCGACCGTCGCTTGTTCGGGACGTCGCGCGAGACCGAGAACCGGGGACCCGTGGTGGGCGTGCGGAAACCCGAGACGGCCGTCCGCGGGCGCTTCGGAAAAGGTCCGGAAAGAGGCGGTTTCGGCGTGTCGGGTTCGGAGATCGACGAGGAACACACCTGCGATCCCGCGCTCTAGATCGTGCACGTGTCGCGGGCAGACAATATTACCCCGGACCGTCGCCCGGTGTTCGGGTCGGCAGATGACGACGACGCCCACCGGACGTGTCGCCCCCGCGGTCGTCCGTCGACGGTGTTTCGCGAGCGCGAACGAACACAAACAGAGAAACCCACGTGTTGCGCATCGCGCACGGCCGAAAAATTCGAAATTTCCTTAATAGTCCTGACCACGAATCGGATCTATCGGACTAGATTTTGACGGCCGTCTTGTCCGCGCGGCGTCGGGAAAAGACACAATTTCGTCGGCATAAAAATCGAACCCTCGCGGGACGTTTGAAGAACGCGGCGCGCGTCGACGAATTAAAGTCGTAAGTCGGCGGTAAACGAACGCGGAAATAAACGAAAAGCAAAAAAATGAAAACAATCGGTTTTCTCATCACCCTCCCCCGCGCTTCCTGACCACTCGGTACGCCAACTAGTCTACCCGTCCGTTACTAGATCTTCGGCCGTCTCGGACGCAGACACGCCACATGGTAACGGTGACAACCTTTCGAACCCCCCTCCACATACGAAATTAACAAAAAAAGCTCGTTTTCTCAAACGAAATTGTCAATCGACAAGTGGAAAAAAGAATTTAAGAATTAGATACATAGACAGACGGTAGAGCAGGCGAGCTGACATTTTTATTTGTTTTAAACTCAAGCTCGCCTAAACCACGTGACCTCGAAAGTCTAATTTTTTGCAAACACCAATAAGTGAACAAATAATTAAATTTAATTACGCGAGACGTTTGTGTGCGCTTGCACATGAAACACTACTGATACAACGAGGTGCACATTTAATTTTCAATTTATTTTTCATTTGAAAAACAAAAATTTCGTTTACGAATTTGGGGGCCCTCCTCAAGGTGGGAGGGAGGCCTGGGGCAAGCTGGTTGCCTTCGTCGGAGTCGGACTTTCTCCGATCCCCTTCGCAAACGACCACCGGGTGTCGTTCCGTTCGCCTCGGGCCCCGCGACACCGTGTATCTACGCAGCCGGACACCGACGACTTCCGTCAAAAACGAGTTGTCGGACGTGATCTGTGTTCGCGTGACTTCGCGGCGGTTTCGGGTCGCGCGGAGGGAATCCGCGATCAATGGACGATTCGGTGGGGGGGGTGTGCGTCTTACTCTTACCTAACGCAATTCTTAAATCTCCACGGCGGATGACGGGCCGATCGAATGGACTGTCTTTATTATATATGCTCGTCGTGATATCATGATAAGCTCCGAGCACGACGTGCGCGCGAGATCCAATAGATTTTGTAACTTAGATTTAAATTTAAATTTAGATTTCGTATTTTTAAAAAAAAATTTTAGTTATCGAGACTCGACCACTATGTATATATATATATTTTTTTTTTTTGATACCGATCGTTATACAATCCCGAGTGCTGGACGAATCGCCTGTGTGACTTTGACGACCGCCACCCTCTCGATCGTGGAGTTCGACGTCCGACATCAGTCCATTATCGGCATTAGAAGTTCACGGCTCAGATTGATTGCGGACGATACCATTAGACATTTTATGATACGCGCGTGGAAGCCTCGGCCGGGCTGAAAGCGACGCGAAAAACAGTCCGCCAAAAGACGAACACGCGGTTACGTGCGCGCGAGATCCAATAGATTTTGTAACTTAGATTTAATGACTATGTGTGTTATTCATTTTTTTCGAATATTTGTGATCGGTATTATAGTTTTCAGTATACTATCCGGTATTTATGAATTGATCACAACGTTGCGTTCGACGTGATAACATGACTGTTTCGTTATTTTTGAATGTACAATATTCGCCCCTCCCGTAATATAAATCTGAAACAAAACGTTGAGTGTCGAAAATGAAAACGTTTCAAACGGCCGCGACCATAAAGATGTCGAAAGTTCCTTTAAACTCGCGTGCGACACGGAAAGACAAACGAAAAAACTGGGGGGGGGGGTGGGAAAAAAACGCGTCGTTTTCGGATTAACCTGCGGAAAGGCGAGTCGGTCCGCCTCTCTTTTGAACGTCTCGTTGAACCGAACGAGAAAACAACAACAACAACAAGAAAAACATAATGAAAATGTACGCTTTTATCATTCGTCTGGCCATTTCATTACACAATGCCGTACATTGTACACGCGTGGTGTATGGAGGGAGAGAGTCTCTCGTCGCGATATAATACATATATTATTATTATTATATCACGAATTCACGATCTGGTACGGAAATCTTTCGGGGGTGTGTGTGTTTTTTTTTCGTCTCTTATTATTATCATAAATTTTTTTGTAATATATATATTTCGTTAACCGCGACGGCGCGTTACGTCTCGTGTGTATACAAAACGCGAACGAATCGTATTGTTGTACGTGCCCGACGCGTCCCGGCAACGATCCTGGGAAAGGGATTCGAAAACGGGATTTTTATTTATTATTATTTTTTTCCTCCTTCTGTTGTTCGTTCATGAAAACCGTAAAAAAAAAAAAAAGAACCGGGTTTTTTTTTTTAACGATTACGGTATTCTCGGCCGCGACAAGAACACGACGACGTTTCGAAGCGAAATACACGCGAAAGAAACCAAAAAAACGTAAAGTTTTCGTTCGCTCGAGTTTCGGTGCCGTCGTGAGAAGAAGACTCTCTCGATTCTACCGTGTCACGGAAACGAACGGACATAACCTTTGCTAGTACGAGCGTGCGACAGACGAACCGAATGTCGCGCAGTCTTTCCTCGTCCGGCCTACACTGAAACGTGTGCGTGCAACACGGGGTTGTCTCGGGGTACGGACACACGACTTACGATCACGCAGACCGTTACAAACCCAGTGTTCGGATTTGGGGTTGGGGGGATGGAGGGGGAGCTTTCCTACTGTTGTACGTATCCGTACACGTGTTCGCTGAACGCAATGTTGTGATAGCTTCGGCCATGACCGCCGACGGTTTTCACTGACGGTGCTTGTCGGTGTTTATTTTTTTGACGATTTGTTCGAATCCTACGATCCAATGTGAAGACAATCGAAATTGTTGTTTCTAACCGAACGCGCACGAAATACGTTTTGGGCAGGGGGGGGGGGTGGCGAACGTCGAGAAAACCGTTTTGCGTACGTTTTCGAAATATCGCATTCGGAATTCGTGTGCAAACGCGACTGAAATGTAGTTTTGTCTTGTCGTGTGTTTTAACGGGTTCGCGGTTGTTGCTCTCGAGTATACACAGACCTAATGCAGAACGTCGATCAAGTTCTCATTACGCGCAAAAAACAAAAGCGTCTCGTTGGCAGACAACTCTTACCGACGGAAACGTCGAAACGTTTTCGGGCGACGGCATTCCAAGATCTCTATCGACTTGCGGCGGCGGCGGCGGCCGGGAATCTCGGCATAAGTCAGGCCTGAATTTTTTTTCAAAAACAAAATCGTCTAGCGGCAAGCCGGTCTCCGGCGTACAATGGGTCCGCCCCGCTCCCGCGACACCGACTAGGTTTTCAGGTTTAGGTCGTCTACGACCCGTGCCACTATTCTGACCGCCGCCGTACGACAAAACGGCGACAAAACAAATGAAAAGTTAACGTCCCAAACGCGTCGGCGGGAAAACAAAAGCAATTATCTCTCGGGATAATAATCTTCGGACGACCGGCCGGGTTCCAATACACACGTGGTCTCTAAACATTCACGCTGTCCGACGTGTGCGTTACGTAACAGATTCGGTCTGTTGTTTATAATCTTTTTTTCGTTTTTTTAATATATTTATAAATGTGTGAACTGCTGTTCAGACGAAATGAATTTCCGGACGCCGCACACGCGTTATCGTTTCGTTGTTTTTCGTTTACACGCCCCCCTCCCCCCCCAAAACAAGTCTATTAAGATCGAATAGATTTTCCTGACGCGCGTGGCTGTCAACAGTGTTTCGAGAGAAAACCCGAATGGTTTCGTCGCACGTCGTGCACAGAGGACGCGCACGGCCTTGAGACGCGTCGACAATCGTCCGGGAATCAAATTTATAACGCGGACGCGCGCCGACTTTGTGATCCGACGACGTTTACGAGTCGAGCGGTTTCTTTTGTTTTGTTTTGAGAAAACGCTCGATCGGGCGATAACGGCCGCGTCACATTTTCGTGTGTCACGCGATCGTAAAACCGTAACGTGAGCATTTCTTCGAGTGTTCGGACCGATCTCTACGCTCCGAACATACAATCGGCGTTCGTTTGGCTGGATCACGAAAACGAAAACCGCTAAGAGAATAAAAGTTAAGCGCGCGAAACGTCCACGAAGGATGGAAACGGTCGGTCGTCACGGAGTCACCTCGTGATACTTAAGGTCGTACAACGACCGTGGTGGCCGACCGGCGCGTAATGATTGCATTCGAAACTCGCGGTCCTCGCGCCGTTCTCGTGTGTGTTAGTTGATTACGTTGCAAAACACGGATAAGATAACGATATCGAATGTTGTGTCTCGCCGATCACCGATACAAAACCAGTGAATCGATGTCTGTGCAATAAAATCATAATTGCGTCGCGCGCGTGTCGTTTCAAAATTTACAACACGTACGTTCGTTACGGACAAGTTTATAATTTAAAACGGCTCGACTCCGGAGAAAACGATAGTTCCGCCGCATTCGAGTTGGCCAGGTTTTTGTTACGATTCATAGAGACGTTCGGTCGTGACGTCCCCTCCCCCCGGTGACTACGCGTCTGAGCGATAGTCGAATCCTTCATGAACGTCTCGGGTCAATAAAGTCGATCGAGATCTTCTGGAAGTGGAGGAACACGGACGGTGTGTTTTATGATATGTGGTGTGTTCCAGAGATCCGTGGCACCGCGGACTTCTCGCGAGACTCTGGCCAACACTTTCAACGTTCTCGTTTGAAGTTCACTTCGCTTCTTGTTGAACTGTTGTCCGAATTCACGCTGAACGACGATGACCACGCGTTTAGAACGCAAATGGCTCACCGAAATCGGACGGATCTTTTCGCGACACCCCGTGTTATTGGCGGTCCTTCCTCGTTCGGGAATTTAATAAGTCCGTAACACCCTCCCCGGTTCCGGTCCCGGGGCACCGGTCTCACCAACAGGAGGCTCGGCCCAGACACGCGTACGTACACACGCGCAACAGGAAGTCCGTCACGCGCCGGTGGACACCGGGCCGCAGGAAGTCCAGTTCCGGTGTACGTCGGCGAGAGCGCAATGCTCCGCGATTGTTTTGCCGTTCCGGATTTCGACGCGGTGTCGAAACGTCTCTCCGCGACCGGAAAAACGAGAAAACCCGTCGGAAGGCGAACGCGTCGCCGACAGAAGCGAACGCAGAGTCCTTTTTTATTATCTAATAATATAATTTTTTTTATTGATAAATAAAACCCTTGTCATACTTTGTTTAACCGCCACTGGTCCCAGCGTCGGAGATCTGTTCCGACGAAAAAACTTCGACCGCGAGTAGAGTTTTCGTATGGAAACGAGTTTTTTGTTTTTCGAAAACGTCAAACACCAAGTCGGTGTTTTCGAGACGAACCCCGAAACCGAACATTTGTACCTGTACACGTGTGGCAAGGCCGAACGCTAGGAGGATTACCAGCAGACGACTTTCATCGCCTTTTCAATAACGGACAAATCGATTCATTTAAACCGGCCGAGTGGCGAAACGAGTGAATAAAATGTATATACATATATATATATATATTTGTTTGTTTGTTAACCTCTTTACTGCGTGTAAAAAAATAAATAAAGTCGTGCAATTCTCCGAGACACACGCACACAACCCGTTCCGTCTTAAGACACATATTGATATTTTATGTAAAAGTAATAACAACAACCCCAGACATCCTAAATACTCCACTGCTCGTGGATCAAGACAACGTCGCAACGCTTTCTCCGTCTAGGACGTTGTTCTACGATGCCCACGCGATTCGTGTCCATTTCCGAAACTTAAAACTCGATTTCAAACCGCAGAAAAGGTGAAGTCCAAACCGAAGGCCTAAACGTCCGATGACTCGGTGGTGCACTGTTTCGAACAGTGGAAGACGCGCGTGCAGGTGGTTAACATATATATATATACACACACGTATAAGTGGTAACGTGAAGTATTCCGTTTTCGTGTACGACCGCACGTTTCGTTCTCGTTTCATGACGTCCGTTTAGAACGCGTACGTGTTGTAATGTCCGACGCGCGCGCTCGGAAAACTGGAAACGAAACGAAACGAAACGAAAAAAACGAACGCCGTTAATAACAACAATAATAATCGTATACGTGACGAAACGCGAGTATTTCCCCTAGCTCTTTTTAACGTTTTTATTGCTTTTAGAACGCGCGTGTCGGGTACGCGTGACGAGGCGGTAAACGTTCTGTAAAACCGCGGGCGCGCGCAGACTCTACGTGAACCACCGTGATGTCGTCTCGCGTACGTTATCCGATAATTTTGGGCTTCTGACAGCGCACATTTTTCGGTCTGTAATTCGTCTGACACTCCTGCCCTCCGGCAACGTACTGGAAAAACCGAAATCCGTCGCGATAGAAACGTTTTTCTCCGGGTTTTATCGGACACGAGTGTCGAACAAACGCGAACAAACTGAAAACGTGCGCTGTCCGAACTCCGCGACACCGTTTTCGTTCGACTCGTACCGGGGTCTCTTTACACACCGGCGTAATCGATTGATCGATTAAATCACGTCCGTTCATGAATATCGTTTCAAAGCGACCAGCAGTCCATTCGTTGTCGTCGATCATTCTCGCCAACTGTCATTCGCGTTTGTCGCGTCTACATTTTTTTTTTTTTAGTACATACAACCTATAAATAAAATTTTACGATAAGCATGTTTGAGGAATTCACCCAGCGGCAAACACTTACTGGCTAGAGAGTTATTTCAGATCGCGGTTCCAGTTTCGCTTTAACCTTCTAGGTGGATTTTCGGGAATGGATTCAGAGTTTAGAGCAAGGCACGGAAAAGTTTATAGGAATTTATGGCTTCTTCTTGAACAGTGAGTATTTTTAAGTCTGAATGTAAGGTGTGGTTTGAAACATACGGAGGAGCACTATCGCGTCCACATAAAAACGTACAGGCGGCATGAACGAGTGCGACGGAATGAAATGTCCGTAGGCATATTATTGTGTTCGTTTCCAAAACCGCGACAGAAAAGTAAGTACAATAAATCGTCAAGCACAAATCAACGCCATGATTACGTTACGTTACTCTGTGAACGTTCGACACGACGCGACGGAGATGAGAACGGTCAGAGACGGGCGAGCGGAGTGACGAGGACAAGGACCGGATGGGTAACGCGACCGGATATATCGCTTGGAGGTCCGAAATCATCATACCAAATATGCGAAACATAAACAATCGTACGGGTAGTAAAATGTAAAATTTGAAAAAAAAAAACAATTGTGATAACGATTCGCGAAGCGGACCGAGACAACGTTATTACACTACCAAAACGAATGAATACATTGTCGACTGTAAAATACAATTGGACAACGCGATTAGAATCGTCCGAGCAACCCGAGGCTTGGTCGCGGCCACTGGGTCGGGTTGCCCGGCGATGGCGGTGATGTTTAAACAAAAACTTTTGTAATGAACGGTTGCCAATTAAAGAGGAGACGTAGCGTCGGTTTAAAAAAACGATTAACGCACACGAGTCCGCGTTAACTGAGACATTTTATGTCTCGTGTGTGAAAATTGTTTTTTCGAATTCAAATTTAAATTGTTTCAAAACCGAAACAACGGTTGCCACGGAAACAAACCATAAGGGAGATTTAGGTTTTTTTTTTTCTGTAACGCTTTTTCGTGGACACTTTTTCGTGACGGTTTTTTTTATTTTAACGTGCCAAAGTAAAGACATGAAATGTCGAAAAAAAGTGACGTCGAATCCTGACGGTGTCCGCGGCCGACAACGCAATCGTGAATCCGCGCCCGTATAACGCGACGTACAACGGTCAGGCGGTGGAAGGCCGGGGAAAAATCATTCGGACTCTGTGTTATCGCCGTCGTGTGCCGTCACGTCGCCGTCGTACAGATAATAATCGGACGCGTGTGGTCCGGACGAAACGAAAACCGTCGTCGTTAATTTTTCTTCCGAGGTACGTGCCGGCAGCTCTCTCGCTCACTCAGACTGCGATCGCTGCGACCGGATCACCCGTGGAAGGACGAGGGGGGGGGGAGGTCTACTTGTCGATCACGATCCAGCGATTATCGTTCACGCGGCGTAGCGAGATAAATGTTCGGACGGGTTTTAAGATAAGATTCGCCGTCTGTCTCATGACGAAATGCCCCGTCGTCCACGGTTCTCGGCGGATCCGTTTGCCGACATTTGTTCGCCAACCCCCGCGGGAACAAATTTCGAAGGGGGTAGGGGTTTATACAAACACGATCCATCCGAATTCGAAAGTTTTATTGACGATTTTTTAGTTTAAAATTTGAAAATTTGTTTTCCCAAATATAATATATTAGTTTCGAAATCACGGAAATGATGTGGTTTTTCGGTAGTGTTTTATTTTCTAGACGTTTTCGAAGATAATCGAAAACAATATACGACTGGAAACATTCCGCCCGCGGACACGATCCATCGGGACCGGAATTTCGAGTTCGTCGGAACGGCGATCGTAGTATTTTTCGGTTCGAAGAACATTATAAACCGGAGAACTACTCGTTTTTAACAAAACTGTACCCAAACGCAACGGTCCGACGGAATAAACAGTGGCGTTTTCGGGGGGGGGTGTCAGCAAATATGCGAGGGTTCCGTTTGAATAATATCACTGCTTGAGTAACCTATTCGACTACTAGTGATTCACGGTTTGGAAAATAAACGTCATCACGTCCTATGACGAATTGTATGTTATTGCCACGAACGTGAACGTGATATTGATTTATCGTTGGTCGTGCATCAGACGTCAGTGTACGTCTCAGAAAATTGTTCGGTAAAGCAGTGAGTAGCAAACCAGGACGACGGAGATTCTAAATGACGTCACTGGGAACAAACGTAACAAAACGACGTGCACGTTATGAATGTGTTAAAGCTTTCACGGATTGTTGATTTCCTCATATTGTTTTCAGATCTATTCACGTGTGTAGTTTTTGGGCTGACGTTTCAGTCGTTATTTTTAAAAACGTACACGTATCAGCGTATCGATTTCGGGGGGGGGGGGGCAAATCAGTGTTGGGAATGAGTTCTTATTTTTAAGGAACTTGAAAGACAATTTCCGTTTCTCGAATAATGAAAAAAAAATGAAAGTTATTTTTAATAATAATATTTTCTAGAATATATTTAGTGTTGGTAATTTGGTATCACTTCATCGATCGTTAGTAAATAGTAAAACGAACAACCTGGGTATCGTTGGTATATTTTAATTTAGTTCATAACGATGTTACTGCGATAATGCCGTAGTCATAATGGTTTCAAAATTTAAACGATAACAAAGTACAAATAAAAAAAATGTGTAAAGGAACGGGAACGAGTTCGTTTTTAAAAGGAACTTTCCCAACACCACGGCACTGGTCACCGACCGTACACTCAGCGGCTCGTCCGTCGGTCATCGCTCGGGGGTGACCGCGGAAATCCCCGTATTCGCGTGCCCGGAAAACAGAAAACGCGACCGAAAATCGTTTCTGTTTTCTCGTGTGGACGAAAACATCGTGTCGACTATTTACAAGGCGTGTCCCTTGAAAGTAATGTCAGTGATTCAATTGTGTCGTGACTGTATGTCGGAAACTTGTAGTAAACGACGTCAGCTAACCAGCGCTCTATCATTCAGTGTGCTCCGAGCATCCGGAAAGTTAGCACAAGCCTATATCCGTATGAAATTGTTTCGCGACCTCGTACCAGTGAAAATGCAGTGCTCGTTAGAACAAAGAGTTGCGGATCAAGTTTTGCGTGAAAAGACTTGGAAAGACCGCGACGGAGACTGTTCCTATGATCAAGTCGGCTTACAAAGAAGAAGCCCTATCAGATCGGCAAGTGTTTCGGCGGCACGAGGCCTTTTCGGAAGGCCGGGAAGAGGTCGACGACGACAACGCGACCGCGAGTGAGGAGACTGTTAAACTCAGACCGAGTGTTCGTTTAGTGGCCGATATCTTGAACATGCCGAAAACTCAAGTTTATGATATCGGCGTGCGCGAAGATGGTACCGAACGCTCCGGCCCACACCGACTCCTTTCCACGCCTCAAAACACCCACGAAAGACAAGCATTTCGGGACAGTAGACGGGATGTGTGTGTGTGTAATAGAAATCGATTTTAAAAAGAAATCGAAGACTGTACGTTATCTACGAATTTTACAGTGGACCGAGATCCCATCCGTGTTTTCCGGGCGATCCGACGTACAGTTTTTCAGAGCTCGTCAGACGAATTTTTTAGCGACGACCGAATCCTGACGTCCTGCGCAAGATTTTTACGAGACCGGCCGCTAGACCGTCTCTACATAGAGCCAAATGCGTTAAAATAAAACATTTTTTCTTTAATAAATTGAAGATATCGCGCCATCTACGAATTTCACAATAAACCGAGATCTCATCCGTATTTAATAGACTCGTTGACGTTACAACCGGGACGCACCGTGCACATGTACGTACTGTACGCGTGTACGTTCGACGGCGTACGACAATAACCGGACGACACGCGAAACGGTGTTTCGTCACGAGAGCGACACGGTCGATTATTATTTATCGTTGTTATCTTCCACGTCCACGGCGTCGCACGTCATTATTCGATTGTTATTGTACCGGAGAAACGCGCCATATCGGCACGTGCACGCCAGCGCACAATGCGGCGCGACGTCGCGCATGCCGTCGCGTACCGCGCGTGTCTTTTGTACGACGTGGGACGACACCGGCTTAGGTTCGTCGGCGTCCCCCGTCACGTCTTCGGCCCGGTTTTTCTCACGGGTTTTGCCCCGACGCATTCCGTAAGACCGCGTATCCGTATCGAGTGCACATTGAATTTCGTAGCCAATACATTTTGAAAAAAAAACAATAATAACAATCAATAATAACGACTTGCCCGGTATCGATCGATCGGTTCGTTTCGACATTACGCCATGGGACGACGCTGTAAAGACTCGTTACTCCGGGTGTTGTTTCTTAACTGGTTACTACGGGATATCCCGTATAATGATTTCATTTAAGCGTTCCGCGATGTGAAATTTGTAGACCAAACCCACCTGGCTAATGATTTATAAAACCAATAACGCGCCGCGCGATCATAGTGGTACCAAGACGTACGAAACGATCCGCTACTTGGTCGTAGCGACACGTTTTATCATTACCAGCGCGCGTCCTTCCCCGACCGTTTGTTGAAAAAAAAAGCTTCCTGAAAACAACAAACCAGTTTAATACACCTAACACCTGAACCGACAAGGATTGACTCATGGAAGAAAGAAACGAAAGGATACAACACACGTCTATGGAAGTCTACCCAAGAGAAAGCTTACCGCCCGGTAGCAACGGTACCATGGCTGACATGGAAGACGATAAACAGACCACGTACCGAAACTGCGACGACAGCGAGTAACTCGAAAAAACGGACAATAAAAGAGGACGGTAAATGTGACCGTGGCCAAGACGCAGACCATTTATTTGTGCGTTCACTGTTACCGACTGAATGCCGGACGGACGATTTTATTACGATCGCCGACATCTCGGACGAAGCAACGCGGATTGCTGTTTACCGGCAGACGAAAAGTGTACGAAGACCAAGACGAAAAGTGTACGAAGACCGACGCGAAATGAAGAAGAAGTCGAACGCGTTCGTTCACGGACGGTTTTGGTGCTCCAGCCCGCCCCGCGGTCGGAACGTTTATCCCGTCTCCCGGACGCGGCAATGTCGCCCGGCACGAACAATAATGATAACCGGTATCCGTTGTCGAACACCCGGAGACGGGCAGACCGGGAACGTCGTACTGGAAACCAGTTGCTCGGCGCCCGAGACTCCCACGAAACGCGCGCGAGAGTCGCGGGCGCGTCGACGTTTCGGTTTCGTGTGGTGTTCTTCTGGACGTGCCGTGTGGATAATTGTCGGTTGCGCGTCCCGTAAGTCTCGCACCAGAAACACGCGACCAGCGTTCGTCGAAAAAAAAAAAAACGGAATCGTTTAGAAAAAACAACGCCACACACAAAAACGTAAAACGTATACCTAGCCAGGGGTAGTTTGAATCGTATGCGCGTCGTTGTCGGCCTCGACCGAACAAAAATCAACGTTCACGTGTTTTTTCTTTTTTTTTTTGTTGACGCCGCCAACGAAATTTGATTTGAATCGTAACGCGTGTAATTATTTTAATACGCGGCGAATCGTTATTAGTTAGTATTCGAATAGTACGCGCCATCGTACACGTTAAATAATATTCTCGCCGAACGGAACCGCAGGCGAACGTGCACACGCATAATATCGTCACGCGCCGTCCGTATACGAATTTTCCGGTTTCCGCGTGTCGAAAAAGGAACGGAAAGAACCCAAGTCCTCTAACATTTTTCCGGCGTCGAGAGACGACGAATTACGATCGCTTTACATTCAAGTCGAACAGAACGATTGTTCTACACGATTAAACGGCTTTTGGTTCGATCCGTTTGGGTCGTGAAACCTGTTTATGGAAACAATCAACTAACAAAAGACGTTGTCCACCAGTCTAGTGTTTAAACTTAAATGGAAAGACAATCGTATTGACCTGACTCGTAAACGTATTTCGTTCGTTGGCTATTATCTATAGTACTCGATTCGTATGGAGTTTTCGATACTGAACCGGACGACTAATTGTAAACTAATCAAGTGCAAGTTCATTAAACTTCTCTTTCCTGGCCCAGCCGTGTCCTAAACCTCCACACGACACGATCTCCCACGTCGGTGGTTCTCATATCACACCAAATCGCATCCGACCACTTCTTCTTCTTCGGTCATTCCTCTACCTCGACTTCCTTCAACGTTCATTTCCAAACCCGTTCTTACCGTTTCTCTCCTCATAACACGACCGAACCGTCCAAGTCCGTTCTCTCTCGTCTTCTCCGCGATCGACGCTACTCCCGTGCTTCCTCTTACACGTCCATTCCTTATCCTATCTTCTCTTGTCCGTCTGAGCATTCTCGTCTACGCTACACCTGTACTTTGCTCTATTTTTTCATCGACCGCCCAACACTCTGAACCGTACAACACAGTCGCGGTCCTGCACTAAATGTTTCACGTCCTCGTCATAACCGCCGTTCTTCTGTACGAAGGACCCGGAATACTTGAAATTCGCAACCTCACTCACCTCGTCCCCGCTTATTGTCGTAACACTCCTCGTTTCATCGACTTGTAAGACGGCATAAGTCGACTATTCGAGCGGAAGGGTCCAACGAAAACCATTTTTTCAACCGGTCGACCAGTCGATATTGTTGCGTTGTGTTTCGACGCGCGAGAGACTTGAACGCCCGACGAACGAGTTGAACGAAAACGTTTTCGGCACAATCTATTGGTCGTACGATTTGCAAACGACGTCGCTAAAACCGTCGTACGTCTTGTTTAGACGAAACGAAGAACCTAACCTTGTCCGACCGACACCGTACACGTGCTCCGTCGTAGTGTAAATCTCGTTAAATCTCGTTTTTTAATAGCGTGCGAGCTGAATAGGGTTCACCAATTTTTAAGGTCTGGATAAAAGATAAGTGAACGACTCAACGATTCTTTTACTCAATGTCTCTGGCCCTCGAAATATTTTCTGTCTAAACACCGCCGATACCCTTCGTGTCTATTCATATGTACACAGTATAAAAAATAAAACATTTATACGTATGGGGGGTTTTTTCTTTTTTTGTACGTATCACAAGCGTTTGAACATATATACGGAGCGGTTTTCTTATCACGAGAGTTAGGCTGTATCTCGATAAATACAATACGTCCGTTATTATTATTTTCGTAATTACAATAGTCTTACAGAAACGCGTCGTCGTCGTCGTCGTCCGGAACACATTGCGCGTACACGACACACACGCGTCGAATTATTTATTTTTGTTGTTCGTTCGATGGGAATAATATGTGTTATTATTATTATTATGAGCTCCTCGTCAATCGAGTTTTTGTACAAATAATAGTAATAATAATAATAATAATGCGGTACGCGATAAAGAGTCGTAACAAAAAAATGATAAACGATATTTTAAACATATTTAAAAAAACAAAACGATCGCATATGGTTAACTATGTTGTATGCGTGCGCGAAACACAATAAAACAATACGTCAATGGGATGATTTCGTGTAAATAATATTGTTTTCCCGAACGTATTGTTGTCGATCAGTTGTCGTGCAGGCTGATTTTTTCTCCCCAATAACAGATAGTAAATAAACGTGTCTGACGATACATAATCACAGGGAGATTTCTTTTCGTCATCGTTCATCATCCCCGTACTCCGGGAAACACACGATTACGGGCCTTCGTTCTTGTCCAAAGTACCGTCCGGAAACGGACTCGCGAACACGGCGACAGAACTAACGTTTCGCGACTCTGCTGCTGCTGCTGCTGCTGGCCGTACGCAGTTGGGCGTGTTAGTCGAGCAAAAAAAAAATCACACCCCGTTCGATTGAAAAATCCTCCGTCACTGACCGTTTGACGACAACCGTCTGGCACCAGAGTCCACCAATATTCGCGGACCGCGCCTGTGGTCCCCCAAAGAGATAAACGACCCGACCGCGTGTCGTACACGAAATGAAGTCCGGACGGAGACGCGTGTCATGTTTACCGTATGCGGCCGGACCGCGTCCCGAGGCGAGTGAACGTGCGCAAGTATCCGTAATTTATTAACGCGTTCGACGGACAGATTATTATTACGGTCGGTTTCGTTTCTCGGGTGCCGCGCGTCGACGTAATCATCGGTTGTACGAGACGGTGCGTTCAGACGTCTTTCGCCGTCGGGTGTCCGACGAGCACGTTTTTGCGCGTAGAGAACGGAAGCGAGAAATCGAGACGCCGCGACAGGTTAAAAGATGACGGTTTCAGGCCACGTTCCCAAGCGAACCCGAGGGACTTGCCTGAGGGTACGGCCGAAAAACGGGACAGATTCCACGCGGTCGGAGACGTCAGACTTGTAAGTTTTTGACCCGACCGCGTTCGAAAACGATCGATTGGATTCGATGGTTCGGCGACGCGACGCGATCGAAATACGATTTGTCCGCGAGAACACGAAACGACGGAAGTCGATCGTTCCGAAAACGTCGTGTCCGACTAGTCCGAGTGCGCAGGAGAGGAGACGTCGTGTCGTGTACTGTCGGCGCGGAATGACGCGAAAAGAAATATTGGAGTCCGTCCGCGTTTATTTCCGACCTGCCGGACGACACCCTCCGAACGGCAGTCGCTACCAAGACGCCAACGACACAACACCTTGAACGGTATCTCACGCAGTATAATTCGCGTTCGTCACAAGTACGGTCGTCGATCAACGTTTTACGATTCTATTATTATTATTATGTGCTTACGCTATGTTGACGAGATACCATAGTGAGCGCGCGCGTGTGTGTTTTGGTTTATCGATTGTGGTCAGTGAAAAACGATTTTCAGAGGTCGATTTCAAGTCGGTAACGTGCTCGGCGAGGTGTAGGGTGTATACCTTTCTTCGGCTGACGTGAATCAGAAACGTGTCCGGGAAAACTACGGTTCGCGCGACGGTTACGACGTGTGTGTGTGGTTACGATTTCGCCGACGGAGAAAAACGCGCTAACACGGCCGTCGGTCCGCGATCCACAAAACAGGATCCGCAGCGCGTTTTCAGACGCTCGCGATCAATACGATTTTCGAGGGCGACAACGACAAACGCCAGCAGTCAAAGAGTTCCCGCCGTTTCGACGCAAAAAGGACTGGGCTTACACCGCGACGGCCGTCCTGTGGCTGTGTTCGCACACGCGATTGAGACCACGGCGGGAAACCTGTGGAACTCGACTGAACCGGAAAAACAAAATAACTGAATAAACACGTAATGGCGAAAACTATCGAAACGAGAACGGTTTCGACATGGAAATGTCGTAATTATTACGTAAACACGAGTGTGTAACACGACGTAAAAAAAACAAACCCCACATACGCGTTTTTTAATGTCGTAGCGTACATAAATAGAAAAGCGAATGCGTTTGTGCTCGTCGTCCAAGTTCGTCGGCGTGTGTAATTGAGCACAATAAATCGTTTTCAAAGGAAACCAGTAAACGTACGTACGCGCGTGTGTGTGTGTGTGTGTGATTCGTATTATACGAGTTCGGCGGGGCACGGACGCGACCATTGTATCAATTGTTCTACGCGCAAACGAGAAAAAAAAAAAAGACGAATAATAAAAAAAAAATACGAAAAAAACTCCCGTTTATACGAGAACCGGATTTCGTCATTTCGACGTCTTAATACGTACGTACATATTATCGCGTATTATCATTATTGTTATATATCATACTTCTAAGTACCCCGTTTGTCTGGACGCAATTAAAATTACATTTACCTTGTGCACGAGACCGAGACGAATACGCAGGCGGTGTGTGTGTGTGTGTGTGTGTATACTCGCGGTCGCCGTGTGCGTTCGTTAGGTTAGGTTCGCGCGCGCCTTATCTCCCACGACAATCGATTCGTTTACGCGTGTCAACCTGTTGAACGTAATGCATATGCCGCGCGGTTCGTGACGAGATACGCGAGGGTTTTCGCGCGTTTTCTTTCGGCGACGATAGAGCGCTGTCGGATGATCGCAACCAGACGACAAACGTCTAACCGATGACATTTTCGTCACGTTCCAATCGTGTCGTCTAAAGTCGTTCGATATTTTCTCCGGTTTGAACATCGACTGTTCGTCCGTCGGCCGGCTTAGCGGAGAAAACGATCGTTCCGCACAGCGTTAACCAGGTGTCGACACGGGCGGTTCGGCGCGAAATTATGTTTAAAAAAAAAACACACACACACGCACACAACGACAAAACGAGGTCGCCGGTTAGCTAATATTTTCGACGTTGACGTTTTTTCCGGTGGACAATTTTTTTCGTGAAACATAAAATTTAATTTGGACGCTGCGGGAAGTGCTATCCTCGTTTTTCCCGTTGTTCGCGTTGTATATTTTACGCACGTACGTAAGACCGGTAATGAGTTATCCGATAAAATTTTAAAAAAAAACACAAAAAAATATCCGTGTTCTACATTCAGTTTGTTTCGGTACGGGAGGGGATTTTTTTTTGTACACGAGCACATATTACGATTGCAAGATGGGCTTGGCGAAGAAACAACAGTATACGATTAAGGGTTGATAGAAAGGGTTGACCGTAGTTGAAAACAATGTGCGTTTTGGTCGAATAAAGCGAGCGCGCAAAAATAACGAAACGTTATTTGACTTTCAAAACGACGATCGAACAATCGTTATCATTATTATTATTTTCGACGACGAGACAGAAATCCGCAACGGTTTTCCGGCCAATTCGTCAAAAATTGACTAAAATACAAAACGATTAAATAAAAATGCCAATATTCGTAACCGCGTTAAACGCGCACGAGCCTTGTACGCGATATTCAGATCGGATTGGAACGAAACGAAAAAACACGCGAGTCGACAAAAAGAATACACTCGTCATTCCGTTTCTTCTGGTTGACGTCTCCTTGCACACACACACACACACACACGCACACACACGCGCGTTACATTATAACGACGTCATCCGGCAGCCAGCTCAGGTTTATATACACGTAACGAGTGCACGCCTAATTCGAGGGCAGGCCGCGACGTACCTAATTTCCGTCTCCGAGTCCGTTATCGAAAATAATAATAATAATACCGAAATAAATAATTTAAAAGGAACGCGCACTTAAACGGTGCCCATTATATCTCCGCGGGGTGAGTTAATAACGTTTTTCGTTATTTTCTCCTGCTACTACTACTACTACTACTACTAACCCGTCTGCCCGTCTGACACGTAACAGCCGTTACACACGTAACAATAATATTATAATAATACATCGCGCGTTAGGGTGTCCCCGTCCCCGTCCGTCCGCCGTGCGAGTGGAAGACGATTTATTGTCATTTTCTCTCTCTCTCTCTCTCCGTTTTTCTCGTTAATTTTTCGGCCTCGTCGAAATCCCGACCCGAGTCACGACGTAGATAAACGCCAGCCGCGGTCCCTTGAAAATCTCGCGGCAATTCCAAGTGTTTTCCATACCGAATCGTACGTTCTCATCGTTGATATCATTTACCGGCCTCGTTTTTCCCCCGAACGCCTACAAACCGGGGAGAACGCAGGAGGGTTTTGAGGGGGCTAGGTGGCTAGGGAGGGGGGCAATTTATCGTCTTCGGGGCAACAAATTTTTAAGTGTTTTGCTTGAATAATATTACTACTTGTTTACAGTTTGGAAAATAAATATTATCCGGCATTAACAGCCTGTAATGAATTGTATGTTATTATTTTATAGTTATAAACATTGTTAAACATTAACGTAATGTTGATTTATATAGTTTATTTGCTATATTGATTATTAATTTATTGATTGAATCGATTGAATTTTTTTTTACATGCAGTAAGGAGGTTAGAAAGAAGGCAAAAAAATGCTAAATATAACACTGCCCCCCATCCCTGCAATTTAGGATGATATATAAAATATGTACGTAATTTTGAACTACTTTACACGAAAATAACACGACCAATGAACATTTATTATTATTTAAGTATTAACTGTTAACGTTGGAAATTTGGTATTTTCGGAAATATTTGTTATCTGTTATCTTCGACTATTGCGGGTTATACACATTTTGTTAAAAATGAGTTCTGGTTCGTTTTCAATGTTCTTTAAACCGGTAAATACAATCACCGTTGCAACGACTTCAAATTCTTTAAACATGTATGTTGAGGCCACGTGCGAAGAACTTATCGATACAATGGCTAAATTACCTCGAAGAACGGATATTTTAATATAATAATCATTGACAAAACTATCGAATTCGGATGAATATTATGCACTCGTATTGCGTACGACGCGTGTTACATTTTTCGAAAGTCCCTCCAACGCCGTGTTATCGAGAGCCCGTACATCTATTACAAACAACACGCACTTATTATTATTATTATGTTTAGGTACTGTACTCAATAAACCTCGTGACTTGGGTCTTCAGTAGCACGAACGTGCTATTGTAAAATTATCTATATTATAAAATAAAAGCAATACATTCGAAATCATTCAGAAACGCATTTTTAGAAGCGAATCGTCGAGAAAAAAAAATAAAAATAACGAGTTAATTAACTTAACTTTTAACTGGTCAATGCTCAGCCTCTATATATATATACATTTCAATTTATAACAATTTGTTTGAAACTTTTTACCGGGTTCGTCGTCGTTTTTTTATTTTTATTTTTTTGATATTTATGGTTTTCAAATGTTTTTTTCTTGTTCTACTAATCGTTTTACGATGCGACCGGCGCGCACAATACGAACGCGTACGGTCGTAATAACGTAAAATATATTTCATTCGGTACGTACGTATGCGCGCGCGAGGCTGTGGCATTCGACCGCGGCCAACACATTACGACGTCATAATTGTTATTTTATACGCGTGTACGTATGGCGTCCGTAGTCGTCCGCGTTCAAGTCGTAACCATAAATAATAAGTCGTCCCGTCGTTAATTCTGATCGCGCCGCGGCGGCGGACGTCGAACGGTGGTGGAGGGAGATTAGTGAAATATCATTACGTTCACGGCCCGTCGTTTGAAAAACAAAAAACGAAAAGCACCGATCCCGCTGGGAAAATCAACGCTGACGAATTTGTCGAGTTCACCGACGTCTCGGTGCGCCGGAACGCCGTCGTCGAAACGTTCGGACGAAACGCAAACAGGTCCGTGATTTCCAAGTAGACGCGTGCGGTAATTTTTGTCGCGTCTTTTTGCTCGTCTTCTAAGGGTCGTCACGTACACGTCACGTAGCCCCCGGGGTTTCGAGATCCGAACGGCTAGGTTAGGCTTGGCACACCGTGTTTGTCGAGCAGAGTCAATGTCTTACCGATTTCTCTCGCTCTCTGTCGAAATCGCACCGGGTTCAGATCGATTCCAGCGGATCGAATGGACGCGGCGCGCGCGTCAAACGAACCGGAACCAATCGGCCACTCTCGTCCGTGTTGAACAGCCGCGGGTACGAACAGTTCCGATTCGTCGAACTTCATAACTTCCGTTTCAAGCATACAAAATGTAAATCAATTTACTGATATTGGCGAATAAATTGTTTAAAAAAACCCGGTATCGGCACCGATTGGTCAATTCGTTTTTCGATTCGGTCGTTCGCTTCGATATCCGCGTGACGGGGACAAGGGATGGGACATAACGGACGTGACGTCCGACGAACAATTCCGTGACATAGCGATTCGTTTTTCGACGGGCCCAAAAACTCGTCTACGGTCCGTAGAAATGTACACGACGTTTTTCATTCAAAAACCGACGCGAAAAAAAAATCGTGTTCTATGCACTCGATCAGCAACACGAACCGCGAGTATAAGACAAAAAAATCAACCGAAAAATTCGGGAGCGCACCGCTAATCGTCGCCGCCGTTCACTCGCTCGGCACTTAAAGCCTCGGCACTTAAAAACGTCTGTTCAAGCCGTTGATTGCGTGGCGATGTCTTTTTGTCGTCGATTTTCGCGCACGACTGTACGTATGGACGCAGTCTTACAGTAGCGCGAGCAACACGCCGCGGACCACGTGAGAATTGTACGTCGCGTGTCGATTTCATTGACCAGCTCCGCCATTACGGACACCGTTACGCGCGTGGACTTTCGTGCATTCCACGACGCGACGCTGTCCGCGTAAACGTGACTCGCGACGCGGTCGACTTGTGTGTAACGCGGGACACGGTTTTCGGTTCGCCGGCGGCGCGACTCCGGTCAGCACGTGGTTTCGCCTTGACCGAACGGTCCGCGGCATACGTACGCCAGCGTGGGACGTTCCAGTGGCGCACGCCGTGCTACTCTGTGGTCCAAGTCCCTGACACCGTGGCGGCTTTACCGCCCACGCGGGACGCGGACGAGCCCGGTAACCCGATAACCCGACCTAACCTTTTAAACGAGAGTCGTAAGATCGGTTTTGTGGAACGCGCGAACTGGACGGTCCGAAACTCGTTTCTACGCTATCAATAGTTCGAACGAAAACCGTATCGACTCTACGGGGTTTTAAAACGTGCGACGAACAACCGAACGCGTTCGGACGTCCTGTTCGATCATAAAAACGGTCGCGTGCAAACCCGGTCTGTCGACCGCGCCGCACGAAAAGTCCGAGACCAGACGGGCAAGACGGCGACCGTACGGGAACGTATGCAATGTGCGCGAATATGCGCGCGAATATGCGCGCGAATATGCGCGCGCGTGTATCTTAGTCGTAACACGAGGTTTATGGAAATTACGGCGGCAGTCTAGTCGACAACACCGAAACGGCGGGACGTTCTGACACGGAAACGACGGTCAGGTTAGACGGAGGAGGAGTGTTTTTCTCGCCGCTAATTTCGAATGGCGAGGGCGATTCACGCCGATATCGTGTGTACGGACGTCGGAAACGCACAAGAGAGAAAAAGAAACCGTTCGCGCACGATAATGACGAGCAGCACGTGCGTAATCGTTGTCCACGGCAACGCCGTGAATCGACAACGACGGTACGTGTTCATCGTGTTGCGTAACGTCGACGGCGACGCGAGAACAGCCGCGCAACGACAACGCGGAAAAGAACGAGGCAAAGTCGCCCCGGGCGAAAACGATCGTGGCGGTTGGAAATCGCCTATTGGTCCTGAGAAAAACCGATCGAAAATCATTTGCCCGCAGTCCGGAGTGCGACGGGACGACCGCCAATGCGACGAAATAGCGAGCGCGTCTGATTCCCCCCCGGGCGGTACTCCGCGACAATCGTGACACGTTCGGACCGGCGCGCCGGACGGAAGTCTTTTGCAAACATCACGTGGTGCTCGTATACGTCATTTAGTAGGGTATTTGTTTTTTTTACCAGTTACCAACCGCGTAGCGAGTAGGTGCACGTGCACGTCGCGATAAGCGTTTGTGTTACGCTCGAATTTTCCCACAAGACGATTTTGCTGTTCCGTTTGCAACGCTCTTAAAATTGAAAGATAAGCTGCACGGGGCAAAAAAAAAAATAATAATAATAAAATGATACACTCTCGAGTTCGTCCGACGATCGCATTAGCGCACACGTGCCACACGTACGTTATTCTGTCCGGGCTGGAAACGCGGACAGAAGCCGTGGTCGCGAGACGTTCGAATCGTTCCGTCGGCGTTGACATAGATTATATTTATTTGATAGCGATTATACGGAACGTGGTATTACGTCCCAGACACGCATTTCAATCCGTTCACGGTATAACGAAACGGTTTCGAATTTGTTGTCTGTTGAACAATACAATAATAGTAGTCCAACCGGGACGAAATATTTGATTTGTCCGTCGTACGCGTCGTGTGCACGTGACGATCACGCAATGACGTTCGATTCTGGAACCATGTCAAACGAAATTCGTACCGAATGTGTCGAAAAAACGCACAAAACCTTTGTTAAGGAATGTAGAATCTAGTTCTGTCTTAAAGGACGGACAATGATTGTCGATCGTTTAACAATTATTTTCAAATCATTCGTTTCCAGACGACCGGAGCGATTAGGTTCACCGTTTTAAAGTGTTATCGATTGTAGCCTGATTTTTGTTTTCGGCGTTGGACGAATATCATACATTATTCGTACGAACACTCGCAACATCAAAAATGCATATTGTTTTGTCTTCTTGTTGATAACATCTCGGTAAATTAGTTACATAACGCCGTAATTTGTTATCGCGACCGTGGTGGTAATGGCGTGGTATAAGACTCGTATTCATTAAATGTCGATTCCGTGCTGTTGTACGATTACCGAAAGTTGTTGTTCCACGTTGCTCGGACAACGCACCAAAACATTATATAAACATTCTTTTACGTCGTGTTTATTTTAACCTCTTGATGTCTATTATTAGCACGTACGATGCCATTATATGCAAATCGTACGAGCAGTATGTATGCGGTCGAATCGATGATTGCACAAACGACGCCGAGTCGATAATGTTATACGATTTCGGACAGTTCATAAAAACCGTAAACATGAATCTTTCACTTCTTGTTCTTCTTCTCGCTCGCCTCTGTATCAGCTATTTGGTGACGGGCCGCCCGTGTTCTAAACCTCCACACGACACGATCTCCCACGTCGTCTACGCACACCCCAGCGGTCCTCATATCACACCAAATCGCATCCGACCACTTCTTCTTCTTCGGTCATTCCTCTTCCTCGACTTCCTTCAACGTTCATTTCCAAACCCGTTCTTACCGTTTCTCTCCTCATAACACGACCGAACCGTCCAAGTCCGTTCTCTCTCGTCTTTTCCGCGATCGACGCTACTCCCGTGCTTCCTCTTACACGTCCATTCCTTATCCTATCTTCTCTCGTCCGTCTGAGCATTCTCGTCTACGCTACACCCGTTCTCTGCTCTATTTTCTCGTCGACCGCCCAACACTCTGAACCGTACAACACACTGCACTAAATGTTTCACGTCCTCGTCAAAACCGCCGTTCTTCTGTACGAAGGGCCCTGAATACTTGAAATTCGCAACCTCACTCACCTCGTCCCCGGCTTATTGTCGTTACACTCCTCGTTTCATCGACTTGTAAGACGGCATAAGTCGACTATTCGAGCGGAAGGGTCCAACGAAAATCATTTTTTCAACCGGTCGACCAGTCGATATTATTGCGTTGTGTTCCGACGCGCGAGAGACTTGAACGCCCGACGAACGAGTTGAACGAAAACGTTTTCGGGACAATTTATTTGTCCTACGTATTGTTTAGACGAAACGAAGAACCTAACCCAGTTCGACGACACTGATGGTCGACCGACAACCGTACACGTGCTCCGTACCCCGAGATTTCAGGAACTTTTTTCTTTTTTACGAATCGAGTATGCCTATAGCATTTATTCATACGGATTTCCTAAATCTCGCGCACGATAAAAAAATAAAATAAAAAACACTCGTTATATCACCGGACGGTAAAAAAACGAATTTAACGACGCGGCGCAGTGCGGGATAAAGCTGACGGGTCGTTAAGGTGTGAAATTAATTTGTTATTGCCTTGATAATAATAATAATAATAATAGTAATAATAAAGTTTATTATCATTTAGTATGAAGACGTATTGCTTCTCGGGTACACGCGCACAAAGCCATTAGCGCGTCGCGGCTAGTCGACATGTTTCTCTGCGTGGCGGTTACGATGATAATAATAATATAATAATAATAATAAATAATATTATTATTATTATTATTATTATTGTTATTATTATTAGTATTATGTATTACCGAAATGCGGTGTACGTACGCGCGGGGAGAAAGGATCGGTCGGGCCGGACAAGACCGAGCCGAAAAATGATTTATCGAGTTTTGACCGCTAGAGAGACCGACCACGACGACAAAACGAAGAACGGAAAAAACGTCTCGACCTCGACGGGCACGTCGTCTCTATTAACGCGGTCGTCCGGTCGCCGCAGTCGTCGTTACGTTTGTCCGACGACGACAATGAACCGGAGGAGCGCACACACGTCGCGGAAACCGGACGGTAAACGTGTACAAAAAAAAAAAAAATTAAAAAAAAATAATAACAATAATAATAATGATAATAATAACGTTTAGAAAAAAAAAACGGTTTTGTTGGAACGCAGGAAAAATAAACGATTTACTTCAAACGTCTCTTGCGACTCGTCCCCCCCAGACAGTTTTATTCGTTGTAACGTATTATTATTATTATTATTGTCGTTTGATTTTTATGGAACTATACCGTTCCAGATGAAGAAACGTTTCGGAACAAAAACAACCGGTCGGACTTTCTTTGGCGTACGATCGACACGTCGGTCATATTTTTATTTACCGATTGCCGCGTCAATCGCCGTCAACCGCCGACGTTAATCTCGAAAACCGACGACATCCCAACCGTCGTTATTCTCGACAGGGTTTGTGTAGGAGGATTGTGTCGGACGGATCACGAGCACACGTTAGGACGAAACTAAATAGCGCGCTGACCGGATCGACTAGAGGAACTTTTTTCGACACCGTTTTCATACCATAAGTCAGAGTTGTAGCGTTTGTTTTCGCCGATAACACCCGAACACGTTTGGCTTCGTGACGTATTGGATATGACACTACTCACGGGGTAGGGGAGGGAGGGCACCACGAAAAAGTACAGTTCCTCATATTCAGTTGTTCGGTACCGTGTCACGCGGGTCGTTGCGTTCTGGGCGGATCTCCCACCGCCAGAGGGTCTGTGATCATCAAAGGAGAAATCATTAAGTGCGCCTAGACGCGGGTCCACTCGGCTGCCCTCGGGATTTGTCACCAAAATGGTGAGCACAAGCAATACGATTGCGTTCACGGGTGGCGGATAAATCGTGATCAGAAGAAACGAAATCCGCGCTGTATGATACGAGAGAGGACCGTTCGAACGGTGTCCCGTCCCCAGTGAAAAACGATTTTAAAAAACCGTTTAAAAATCCGTTCGGTACGACGTGTCAAAAAAAATCGTTTGTGTTTTCGAAACCATTTCCTCGGCCGTCTGCGGCAGCGAGCCATATGGCCGATGCGTTTTTTACCGGTACGCTCGTCATTAAAATCCGGAGCGATTAAACTACGTGATTTCGTAAAAACCCGTCGCCTGCCTTCGGGCCTCGTAAATCTCGTCGGCTCCGACGCCCTGTTTCTCCAAACACGCGTGGTTATTGTGTCGGAACGGGTACGGATATCGTTGCGGAAACGATCGAGACCCGGAGTCGACGGACGACGAAGAACGGCGGTTGCATGAACGACGAGCGATCGGAAAAGTCGACGAATTGCCTATAGGAGCTCAGATTTTCTCGTGTCGCCGAAACGCGGCAGTATACGTGGGTACACGCAGCGCGTCATAAAACACGACGTCTGAAAACGCGGAAATGTGAACGTATTCGAGTTTTCGCGAAAGACGTCCAGTCGCAGTGACGGCTATACGATATACTTCAGCAATATACGATTGCGAACAAACTTTATATTACTACCGACTCGGCGGTGAAAAATATAGAACCTGGAGGAAAAACAAAAGCCAGAAAGGATTTATGATACGATACGCATTCGATCGGTCGGTAATTTATATTTAAACATTCTCGCGCTTAAACGTCAACGGCGGAACACGGTTTCTAGTCTTCCTGAAAACGATGGCGGGTTGTTAAAAAACCCGTAACAACACGAGTACGTGTCGTGTTCTTTCACGCGGTCTTCGTTTTTCCCGGCGTTCGTAAGACGCGATCAAAAAAAAAAAAAAAAAAACCGCGTTACGAATATGCCGCGTGGCACTCGTATTCATTTATATATTTTAAACTCGTGTCGGTTTCTGAAACGCGTACGCGCACGCACACGATATATACCCAGCAGCCATCACGATACGATATCGCGGAGTCTCGGATTTCCCACGGCCGGTGCATCATCTGCCGCGCGACGTAACACACTTTTCGCCTCTCTCTTTCTCATCTCTTCTCTCTCTCTCTCTCGTTCTCTCTCTCTCTAGCTCTTCGTACCATGGAGATGATCTTCGCGCCTACGCACGCACGCAAGTCGTTAGTTGTACGACGTGTACGATAGCCGCTACCGGAGGGCGAGCGAGACTTTCGATTTCGACGGTCGCACGACTCGGACGGACACTCGGTCCGTACCGTGAGCTTCGATCGGAGTTTGTGTGTCGAGACACCCGTTACCAGTAATCGTCGCCGCGCGGAAAACGTCGAAATTCGTGCGCCAAGATGTTAACGTTTGTGAGAGATCCGCACATCGTTTTACCGCGTTCGAATAGAACGACGTCTAGTTTTGCGGTCGCCTTCCGCCGAACCAGTGGCGGTCAAATGATTTAGTCATCGGGGATGTTGGGGGGGGGATGATTTTTCAATTTATTTTTATTACTTCGTCTGTGCCAGGATTGAAACTAACGGCACACCGTTAAAACTAATAAATAATAACAAAAAGGTCATGGCGGGGGGGGATATATCCACTCATCGTCTCTCCCCCCCTGGACCGAACGTCCGTGTCTTTCAAATCACGTAAAAAATATCATAGAATCATAGACGAGAATATCTCGCGTTCGACCTAAACACATCACGAGTGTTGGTTTTCGATGGATGGGAGGGGGAATTTCACTCGTAGAGGCCGCGCTAACAAGCCCGTTACAGGCCCGCGATATTATAATATCGTAACAATGCGTTCACGAACTAACCCTTACGCGTCGTCTGGCCCGTACAACACAATACGAATCCAGCTTCGATACACAATACAGCAGACGTTTTATTGTCGACGACGACGTAGAAGAAGACGACGATACGCGCGTGCCCCGTCGTGTATGGGTTTGCCGACGTGAGGTTTCCTGTTGCGCGGCGCGGAGAAGAAGCTGTTATTATTATCGTTATCGTGGTCGTCGTGCCTTCCGAAACGAGAACAACGAAACAATCGTATCCGCCGCCGGAACGACGTGAACCGTTCAGATGCGAAACAACAACAATACCGTCGTAATGTTCGAGAAGACCGGCCTCGTTACGTAGCCTCCGCCTGTCCCCTCGAAGTTTTCGTCGCTTTACACTCGTTTTTATTACCTACTGGCTGCACATTGTAAAATAATACGTACATTCTGATCCAAAACAGTGTTGGGCATATGCCGGCGTACTTTTTCGCGTGTGGGACGGGGTCCGTACGCGAGAGTAAATCTAATTGATACTGTGTGGGGGGGGAGGGGGGCATTTGACACCACGAAACGATTATTTACATTTCATTCAGTTTTTCAATCCGTTCTATTGACAGGTCGCGCGGTCACGTTTCAGTCCAACGGCGGTCAGGCCTATGATTCCGTATGGAACCGTAACCGTCGCATCGAAACGTACGTAAACGCGCCCGTAAGTCCCTGTGCGAGACACCGTTCATCACGTCGTATTCCGACTGCGTAGCGCGGACGACGCCGTGTTAGGTCACGTTAGGCGGAGAGTCCGCTTTTGTTCAGTCGTCCAGACGAGGTCCGCCGTCGCTTGTCCGATATTCTACCCCGTACGTCTCTTCCGGACGGTCGTTTTTAGTTTTCGGTCCTACCGACTGCGTCGACTGGCCCGGTCCCGTTCGTCTCGATCGCAGACGTCCGGTCCGAATACCGTCTGCGCGGCGCGACGCGCTCTCTCGGCTTGTAAGCACCGGAAACGCGTGTTTCATTCGGGTCTCCGCGCGTCCGTGTCGTCCGGAGAGTCTCCGCGTCGAACCTATTTCTCCGAAAAACGACCTGACCCTGATTGTTGTAGAATAAACGTATACGTATAGTCACGATCGGTTCACATCGCGCAGTAATCGGCTAACGGGAACGGAAACCGACCGATCCCGGGACGGAATTATCGGGGCGTAATAAATACGCGCGGATATCGGAGCGTTCGCCTGCGATACGATTTGTGGTTTCGTGACGACGACAAGTCGAAGGAACCGACGGCGCGGCAGCTGTCGCGAACGATTTTCTCGGGAAATTTCACCGTTCAGAGACCGGAAACCGCGTGCGCGTTACTTCCGACCCACTCGCGTAGTTTATTTTGAAGCGAGCCTATGTTGGCCTACACAGCCAATGACGAATCTCAGCACGATTGGTCTTATTTATGACCTCTTTGTTCCCGCTTCGTGTCCGTGCTTCGCGTTCGATCCATTCTAGTGAGCTGGCTCACGACAGCCCTCCTGGCGCTTACCGTACGACGTTCCCGAGTGCCATCGACCCTTCCGGCTCTTCGTCCTCGATCCGCTCAGACCAGGCTGCTCGCCTGTCAAAACCTGCTCTCCATCCCAACAGACCGCACGCTCTCTCTCGTCCTGCTCCTTCCGTCCGAGAACGGATATCACCGTCGTGTGGAACTGTACAGGCAAACGACGCGGCCTCGCCGATTCTCATTCTCGCGACCGGATGTCTTCGTGGAACGTCGGAGCGTCCCTGGGACCGCAGTGAATGTCCTCGACGGTCTGACGTCTCCGCCTCCCAACATCCTGTTCACGGCTAGCCGATGTTCTCGTAATGTTCGAGTTCAGCGACGTTACGAGCTGTTTTCGACTTTCGACACCGGTCTGAACACGAAATAGTTCGGTCCGAATATCGAACAGAGGGAAATAAAACTCGTACCGGATTCGTCTTCAATATTTTGTTACGGTTTTTAAAAAAAATTCGATTTCAAACGCAACCATAATCAATTTGAATACCAGCGGTTCGTCCTTTTCGAGAAGCACGCCGAACTCACAAGTATTCGTAATTTATCATATCCAATCAACAACAGAACACGACACGATCACGACCCGATCGGTATACGGTGACCGTTACATATCGTATCGTTTTGTAGATGATTCCACGATTCCGTGACAACTCAGTTAAATTCAGGGGGTTTTCGGCCTCGTCTCTCCGTTTTCAAACGTTTCGCCGCACGTGTCCATTGTGTACGAACTTGTTGGCGTATTTCCGAATGATAACTGTGTTCTATTAATCGCCGCAAACCGTCAAAATAATAACCAACCCGATATAACCGATTGTCTTCGTATGAAATTCCGTTGACGTGTATTTTACTCGAAATGTTAAAATCACAACCGCGCGAGACAAACGGAGTGGGGCGTTTCACGATTATCGGTTGGCAGCTTATTGAAACGAATGTCGTTTTCACACATTATATTATTATTATTTCGACGGCGCAATAGTGAACGCGTAATAAACATTTCATAAATTCCTGTCGGCGTGCCAACGTAACAGAGGTAACGAATTTAAACAGACGTGGTAATTATGTGCATAATAATTAATGATTATTTATACCACGTCGCGAGACCGTGTGACCCATATAATAAGGAAACGCTTTTTCTTTTTTAAAAAAAAACTTGCGCGCGTGCTGCACATCTCGGAATTTCCTCACGTCGAAAGCGAACGCGGTTTGCGTCATATTGAATAATCATTATTACCTCCTACAGCTCGTCCGATACGCGATGACGAAACGCAAATATTATTCTCGATGATGATAATAACAATAACAATAATAATAAATCGATGTTTATCCAATGAGACGGGCTCGCGTCCTCGCACATCGCACGCCTAACAACACATCTCATTATTATTCTTTCACTTAAATCTGCATGGTTCCAAGGTCGATTCGAGTTTTTTTATTTTCTATTCCGCCGGCTGTTTGTGTTCTCTTGCTAAAACGAAGAATAACGGCGAATCTTTTCGATTTGCTGTCCGACGTTTTGTACCGATACTCCAACGACGTTTGGAAGTCGGACGATTTTGCGTGAAACCCGTGCATTATAAAACGTGAAAACCCGTGAAAATACGAACAACATCGGAAACGTTCTCGTCTGGCGAACGCGCAATGTTCATAGAATCGATCGGAAATCTAGAAAATCGATTTCGAAATAATGTAAAGCCCGCACGAATCGTTTACAATTAATCGAACACGACGATAAAAACAGGACGGTACGCGCCCGAACAAAAAAAAAAACCTTAAAAAAAAATAAAATAATAACGTTAAAACAATTACCCTTGTGATAATAACAGAGATTAAGGTCTGGGTCGGGCGATGGAAAAATCTCGAATGCCTCCTTTTCTCTGACAACAATTACGTGTTATCGGCGAAGGTTGCCGGTTATTATACGCGGAGTATTTTATACTTTTTTATTTTTCCGTAAAATAATCGATTCATTAATTTACTTTTCCGAATGTTATCTTAACGTTACCAGTAATTGTTTTAATAGCATTTTAAATTGCCGTTGAACGCGAAGTAAATTGCTTTTGTATTATATAATAACGGTATAGAGACGCGCGCGTTATTACGTTTTGTCTGGACGGACGATAATTCGGTGTTGGCATCAGCTGTTGTTAAAATAATGCTTTTGGGCGATATCCGCGCGGACTCTCACGTATAGAAATTCCACGTTGGAACGTAAACGAATTTAAATTATACAAAAAAAAAAAAAACGAATGCGTCCGACGCTCTGCGGTTGCATTATGGCGCGACAATCGGACGATAAAAAGCAGTCGATAATCAATAACTTAAAATAAAAAAATAAAATAAAATGTTTTCTCGCCCATTAGGTCTCCGGATATTTTCTCCCGTAGGCGAAACGAGTTCTCTGGCCTTTCGAGTACACGTGACCGCCCGCCACTAGCATGTCTTTTTCACATAAAACTCTTAATGCGTTTCAACCGCCCGTTGTCTACTATCATGTAAAAGTCACTCGACAATAATGTGGATTGTCCGGAAATACTCTCCGGGATGAAGTTCAACGTTCCTTCTCGTTTTATCGGGAGGGAACCCGTCCGGGTAGACCGCGCCATCGCCAAAACTATAGCCAAAAAACACCAACGTTTATCCTCCTGTAATTTAATAAACAACTATGATTTCCATTTCGATAGGCTGTCCTTTATTACATTATGAAATTTAAACTTTCGATTACTAATATTGTATATATCTCGTATACATATTTTTTATTTTTCTCGAACTCTATATCGTATGTATTGAATGTTTGTACTGGATAAGGCGCTCAGAAGCCAAGCCGATTAACTCCATTTTTTAACTCGTTGTTCTATTCATGTGTCCGAATTTTCAGCCCGTACTCTTGCTGCTCTGCGGAGCGTTGTTGATGAATGAATAAATAAATAAATAAACTGCAGACCGAGCCGCCTCGTCCAACACTTTCGTAGCCGACTTTGCCGATCACACACACGTCACAACGACAAAACCGGTTCAATAAATGGTAATCAGTCGAACGCAAACGAAACACGAACACTTGTCCAAATTTTTATCTACGAAACACGTCCGATTCCGTCGACCGACAGATTACATATTATCCGTAAATAGGCACCTAACCTAACCTATCGAATTCTGCACGGGCGCCGCCAGAATATCAGACAACGAGCCATTTAATCGAACCGTTCGGCTCAGTGGCGTAGCCAGGATTTTTCACTGGGAGAGAGGCTAAATACTTTTTTGCCGAGTCATTGGCGTAGATAAGAGGTGGTCTTGAGGGTTTAATCCCAACAAAATTTATAAAGTGTTAGCATTAACATGGATCTTATTTATCAATATACTTAGAACGGAAAATAAATAAAATATACAGGGGGTTTTTGAACTGAATACCGTAAATTCGTACACACACTCAGTGAGGCAGCCCGATGACGAAAGTTTTGACATTTTTTTTCTACCATTAAAACCTAAGTTTTTAAACTTCATAGAGTTTTGATATAAATGTAAACATAAGTACACGATGATATATTTGTTGCGAAATTCTCATACGAATCGATAAATCATATCATTTTTGTTAGACGCTCGTAACGAAAATAGTATTATAGATCCACCTTGGACATGATAAAAACCAACGAAATATAAATGGACGATAAATGAGTCTTATATTTAACGATAAGATGTTATTGTTATCTTTTATCGCTTGTCAATCAAATTTCTCAAACATTTCAAACATATATGGTTTACATTTAATTGGTAAAATAGTATATATATATATATACACAAACACGGTCAATGGGGGAGGGAGGCGTGGCTATAGCCCTCTTAGCTTGGCTACGCCACTGGTTCGGTTGTTTAAAACTTTACGCGGTACATCGGCGCAACCAAGGGATAGGGATAGGGTCCCCGAGTCCAGACCTCCACATAAGTATTTCTAAAGTGGAAAATTGTGCAAGGTAATTTTAATTGTTGTCTAATTATATTTTACAGTAAAAATATTGACTTGGAATCGTCGTTTGGATTTTGTTTTATAATTTTGTTTTTAAAATTTTACATTTTATTATCTATTCGATCGCACAAATACGAAATAAATTTATTATTTACATGATTATTCGTGTTCGCGTTTTTCGTAACATCATTTTGGACCAACCAAAGGATATTTCTGGTTGCGTTACTGACGCGGTATACGCTTTGCGAACGCTCGTCGATACGTTTCTGATGACGTAAGTAGTAACGATTGGATTTTTCGTTTCTTCTTCGTTAATAGTATGTTTCTCACGTCGACAGATATAACATATTCCATACGGTAACACAGTCGACGACGACGACGACGACCGACGGGGTTTCCGTACGTACGCACTTTGATTTTATACGACGCCGTTCGAAAAACCTCCAAGGTTTTTTTTTTTTTTTATTATTATCTTCTGTTCGTGAGCACGTATAATGTCGGGAAACAAATTAAAATTATGCTAATGCGTGCCCGAGCTGGTCGTAATAACATTAATAATAGTAATAACAATAATATACTCTGGAAACGATCGAGAACGATCGCGGTGATGCATCTACCCGTGTAACGAGGTGTCATCCGGCGACGTGCACTGCTCGTCCGTCCGTAAACGATGTCCCGCCGACGATGACCTTTTTCTTGACTCCCCGCGACTGGTTTTTTTTCTTCTTTCTCGGAATAACAACGATGATAATAATAATAATGGCTTTCTCTCGTGACGGTTTCGACAACGTCTTCAACGGACGGACGGACGGGACCGAATCTCTCGGATAATTTTATACGATCGTTTCGTTTCGGAATTAACAAGCGATCGAAAAAGAAAAATATTTATATATATAAAGTGATTTGACGTACGACGACGGGATCAAACACATTTCAAAGAGTCGTCAGAACAACTATAGGTTTTCGTGATTCGATGAAAAAACGAACGGGGATTCAACCCCCGGAATCTTTTCAATAGTTATAATAAATTGAATTTATTAAATTAAATTTTTAAGGTGGAGACTACACTATTTAACACGGCACACGTTAAACCCGCTTTCAGTCTAGTGTTAAAATCCAATAGTTGAAAATCTATGATTCGGTTTTAAACCCTCCCCCGCGAAAACGTGTTCCCCCTTTACGGCCTCGTAGTAAAGCATCGCGCGGACACAAAACGAAAACCAACAAACGCGGACGGCTTATTTGTTCTTTCTAAAACGGTAAAGAAACGTTATTTGTAAACGATACGGAACGTGTTGACCGTTGATACGCGTGATAAATCGTCGGGACGGCCGATGTGCGAGCTGACGGAACGCGCCCTTACATTGGGAGTCATAGACAAACGTGGATCACGCGTTTCGTCGAGATATTAAAAATACGTTTTTGTTGTTTATCGCCGTGAAAACGCATCCCGCGGGCGCGTCGTACATATATATATAAGTATATCGGGGTCCGGGAACCGGTTTCTTTTTTCCCCACCCGTCGTTCGTCCGGTTCCAAGGTTCGGATTTCAGACAAATCGATTAGCGCGCGTGTACGACCAGGTAAAACGTCCGGGGACACGCTGACGGTTCGACAGCTGGCGGGCGGTTACCGGAGAGGAATAAAACAAAAACTTATAAACGTATACGATACGCACATCCCGCGGCGACGAAACGTACGCGTACCGTCCGTAGATCCCCAGGAATTTTCCCGGCCGTCTTTTCGGCGTCCGCGTCACACACGGACGTGTCTCCGACCGACGAAGTTTGTTGTCCGTCTGCCAGTATCAGACTGTAGTACTGTACGCGGCGATCTCGCAGACGCCTAACCCCTCCCCGTAGATTTGTCGAGAAAAACCCCGATACCGGCAGAGCGCAAGCAAACGCGTACGGATCGGCCGCTCAATTAAAATTCATTGTTTACAAATACATACAAAAAACGTTATTAAAAGAGTTTCTCTCGACTTTTTACGTTCGAAAACCCTTCACAGTTATTTCCTGAAAGTCGATCGCTGACACTAATTCCGATTCAACGCACGGTAGGGCTTTTATTCTTTGGAAAGTCTCCAGAAACTGTTTGTAAAGCCGACAAAGTCTCTGGGACGGATTTCCCCGACCTACACACGAACTCGAAGTTCGGTCTTTGCTCGAACTTCGACGTTGCGCCAACTGATCATCACTACGCGTTCGGTTACATTGTCGTCACACACAACTGTCAAAATTACGACGGGAATCCGGGAATTTTCCGTCTGCCCTACGACGTACAAAAACCCATTTGTCTCCGACGAAAACCCGCATGGACGGGCAATAACAGCGTAAATAGGCTCGAAAAAATAACGAAAAAATAAAAACGGATTCCGGACGGAGTGGTCTCCCCTACAGACCGTTTCTCGTCGACTAGACGGCCGCGCCACTGTTGCAGCGTCACATCCGAGTCGTGATCTCTTATACACGTTTAATGCATTAACGACTACACACGCACACGCGGTAAATTATAATGATATATGTGTGTGTGTGTGTGTGTCGAAAACAACCAAATGTTCTCTCGAAACGAATGCACGCCGGTATTCACGAATGTCCACATCATTTGTACAAGCGCTCTCGATATTGTAAACGTGTCCCCCCACATACCGAACGATACCGAACGTGATTCCAGTGCACGCCACCGAACCCGTCGACGGTTTTCCGTGTGGACGCGGATCGACGCGCGAAGTCGTAGCGTTGTAGGTTAGGGCTTTGGCGATTATGTCCCCCTTTAAAAACGGACTCGAACGGACGAACGAATATTGCTCATGAGACGGGTCCGACGACGACCGTAACGATACGGTAAAAAAAAAAAATCTCGTCTCGCGAGAACGAAACAATCACGCGGTCGTCAGTCATCGCAGCCGTTCGAACGTCGGTATTTGGATAGGACTTTTGTGAGATTTTTTCTTTTTTCGTGTCCTCGCGACAACAGAAGTAGTATAAACGTGGCGCGGTTGTTTGTGGTATTGTAGTTCTGTCGGTCGTTTGCTTTTCCCAAGCCGATTTTTTTTGCAGACGTCGGTGTACATATGTGTGTGTGTGTGTGTGTAGAGACGAGTGAGGAGAGAGCTCGTAACGTAACGCAACACGACGAACGTTACATGGCGCGAGACGTGTACCACACGGTGTATGCCCGAAGTGAGAGGACGAATCGATTTTCGTGGATTCGGGCCGGCGATAAAATATGTTATTACGTACGTGCGTATTATTATTATTATTATTATTCACTGTACGCGGAAACCGGTCCGCACGTTAAACGCGCTGCGACGTAATCGATCCGACACCAACTCCTCCCGCGGGCTTCACCCGAAACAAGAGGACAGGGGTGGAAGGGAAAGGGAACGCTTGAACATATCATTATACGGTGATCGAACGTGTGTGCATATACATCAGTCTGTTCCCACTGTACGTATACGAATCGGCAGTGGAACGTGGTCGTTTTTCGGTCGTCCGCGATACACAAATAATCGATATCGTCCACGCGCAGGGCGATTATTTATTCGACTTGGGGATTTATGCGGCACAAAACTATGGAATAAATCGTGTTAACGTTAATAAAAACAATGTTATGTTACGGGTGTCGTTGTAGATGAAATTCAAAAGTATTCAGAAGAAACGATGGAGCCATAAGTTATGTAATGTTCGGAATGTAACGGTTGATTTCATCATTAATATCTAAAATCGAACAAACGTGTTCGAATCAATGACACCGATAATAATTAATTATGCGGATTGATCGTAATCAAATAAAATCATTTGCTCGACGAGAGCTTCTTGTACTGAATCAAAAAAAAAAACCTTTCTTTTTTTATTTCGTACAGAATTATTTACAAGAAAATATATATTAGCACCGTTTCGAATGTCGTAAAATTTCGATTTTCCAACAGGGACCTGTTTTATGGAATTGAAACAAACGCTTTTTCGCCGTTCGTTTTCATCGTCTACGAATCACTTGAACGTTCGGCAACAGCGGTCGCTTTTCGCGTAGGTCAGTGTGGGTACGGCAACAGGTATCAATCCGCTGAAGTGACAGTATGAATAATGATTAGAATTCACGCAGCCGACCGGCCCCGCGGAACGATAAGACGTCTGCAAGAGGCTAACACACAATTAACACAATGCACAGCGTTGTATAATGATTTCGCACGCTTTTGGCTGGACACGCGTTAATCGCCACACACGTATCGACGTAAGTCTACGGACACGGAGTCTTTAAGGACTCGGGCGTGTAAATGCGTATGAAAAACAGAACACCGCGGGGGGACACACACACACGAAAATCTTACGAAAATTCGTCGCGGCAACCGCCGTTCGATTCCGTCGGCGTCGGATGTCGGTTTCGGAGCGCGGCGCACTGCCCGAAAGCGTTTTTGAAAATCGTATTTTTTCCCGGCCGGTCAAAACAAAAAAACAACAAAAAAAAAAAACCCATAAAACCCCTCCGCGTTTAATGTTTTAACGCGGAGAGAGGAATTGACGTCGTATTGTGCGCGCACGCATATATTATTTACTCGAAGAACCAATTACACGGTCCCCTCGAGGCGTCGTGTCGTCGGAACGGTGCCGGGCAAATTGTTATCCCACACGATCGTCGTCACGGAACGTTCTCGTCCATTAAAGGCGACGGACGAGACTTGAACTCGTGATTTTTTGGAGAATATTTTTGTAGTTGTTTTTTTTTTGTAATCACGACAGTCGCGACGAGCTGAGCACCAGTTTTTCGTCGACGTCGTACGAAAATCAACAGTAACCGATACGACGGGATACTGATCAAAAGACGACGACGACGACCCCCGGACTGGAAATTAACGAGTTTTAATTCCATTTGGATTTAACGCGTTGACCCCGTACGGAGATACATCCGAACCGGTGGCGTATCCGTACAAACAATTTAGGGGCGACATAACGAAATGATTTTATATACGCGTAAAAAGAACGTGACGAAATCATTATCTCCGTCGTTATCGATGAATTCGTCAACAATACAATATATTGGTAGACGTGATCGCGAAGCGTTAGCGAAAACTCTCGTGAATACGCCCGCTAGAGCGATCTGAACGAAACGCTGGAAGATGTTTCTTTTTCATGGTGTATTCATTTTTTATCTCGGTAATTATTAGAAGCTTACACCGAGTCGAGAGGTCGGAGGCTGGCTGTACTACACCGACGGCGATCAACGTACCGGCATAAAAAATATTTCGGTTTATTAATATCCGACGGAATTACGTACTCGGTTTCGGGGGAAGGGTAAAAAAAAAACCACCCGACGTTTTTCGAAATTTATTACCGCACGATAATTTCACGTGATATTTTAATATTTATTCGTACGCGGTCGGAAAGGAATTAATGTTGATTTATTGACTTCACATCGGTCTGCGGCGAGCGCTGTTATATTTAACGTAATAACCCTACGTCGTCGGCCGCGCGATAATACGTTACGACGACGAGCGCCGCTCGTATTATATATATTCTTTTTGACGAAAACGTTTCCTTTTGTTCGTATATGTGTATATACATATACGTATTTATATTAATTTCGAACCGCACATTGTTTCACGTGCTTTTTTTTTACGTTGAATATTAATGGACGGCGGGCATTATAAAATATACATTATGATTATACACTCTACATACGTCGAATATCGTAAAACACGAATTCCGTCGTTATTTATGTCTCGTATCGGTTATATTTTGCTGGAGAAACGTACGACGACCGCGTTCCATGGGTGATATACATATATATATATATATACCACGTATGGTCGGCGTAAATTTTTATAGACGTACACGTAATATCCGCACAGACTCCGGCGGCGTCCGTCGTCGGTGTTTTTCGTGTTTTTATTTTATTCTTATTTTTCGTCGTCATCTCTCCCGTCATCGTACAAATTGGTTTTTTCTTTTCTACCGCTCACGCGCGCGTACGACTGTCGATCCGGCAATGTCCGGCCGTAGAGAACTCGTTTCCGCGTAACAGTGCGCGCGCAGTCGATTAACAAAAGCCTACGTTCATAAAAAACATCGTATAAAAGAGATATTTTCTTTCCGACCCGGTCGCTGTGTTGTGTTGTTTTTTTTTTTTGAAAACACGATTTTTAGTCGACCGTTCTCGCGCGCGGCACAACAAACGGACAAGCGCACGGGAACCGATAGCCGAGCGCGGCAGAGGATTGCGTTCGATCGTACGCGACCGTAAAACGACTCGGTAAATCCGGTGGGATTATGGTGATGTTTTCCGTGCGTACGCCTGCCTCGGTTAGGATTATTATTATTACTATTATTATTATTATCACGAGTTTACGGGGATTTAGCTCCGTTTTTTTTTTCAGGTCGCCGACTCGTTTAGCCTTCGTCGGTGCTTAGTGTCTAGAGAGAGGCACGAGCGCGCCGCGAAATCGTTAGAAAAAATGACAAACGCGTACGACAAATTTTCGGATATGAAATGCCAATGACATGTGTACGTTGGCGATGAAGTTATAGCTTCGACTGTCGATTGTGTCGTATACCATGGTCGCCGATTATATACCGCGTACGGCATAATTGAATTCCGGTCGAGTGTCGGACAACTCCGACTTACTAATGAAACAGGAAAAACACGCTTTCGTAATAACGTGAATTGTATTTTTATGGATTCGAGTGTTACGAAATTACGTTACGACAAAAAACACTAATTGGTACACTAATAATAACGATACTAAAATCAAACCAATTGTATTATCCTTGTTTTTAATGATCGACAGACACGTTCGGTTGGACATTTAACGAGGATTTTTTTTTTTTTATTGTTGAAGAGGGCCAACTGAAAAGGACGACGCGAGAAGGAGGAAACGTGCGAAAAACCAAAAATAAAAACCGAAAAACGATCGATGTCCGAAACATCTACGCGCGCGCGTTGGGTTCGGGAAATTCGAAAAACGGTATCTCCGACGACGACGGGACACCACCACGTCGTACGCGAGGTCACAGAAGAAATCTAAACGGCCGCGTTCGTAAGACCGTTCTCAACGATCAGGGGCGGACCGAGACGGGTGGATAAGTCTTTGGGACGCCTTAAACTTACGTAATCAACACGAACAAGCGGCTTGACGTTACGATTGTCAATTTTAAATCAAATAAATAACTCGACGATGTAAGACATAAAAACAAATGTTTGGAAAAAAGTAAAACCGACTTCGAAAAAAATGCACTGAAAAGTGTGAGATAATTTACGAAAATTTTGATTTTCCGATTTCGGCTGTCCGGCGACGATTACGGTGTGATATAACACGGAAGATGACAAACATTAAAAATCTTTTAGAACATCGTAATCACTTTTCTGTTGAGTATTATATTACTTTTTGGCCATGTTTGTAGAGCGGACGGACAAGTAATAAAAGAAGTTTTAATCAAACAAACAAACAGAGAACGTCCATTAGGAAGACCCAGCGCAGGACCCGATGGGTGGATGTTGTAGCCCAAGACATTAGAAATATAAAAATAGATGCCACGTTTTCACATGGTCCCTCAACGGGTTGTCAAGCTTAGAAAGAAGATGGTTACATTATTTTGCGCAAGCCAATACAGGCCGTAATAAAAAAATATGGCTTGAAACCCGAGTACAAAACTTCTAGAGGACCTGGGCGGGCATGGCCTCCTCTATCCGCCCCGCCAGTCAGCCCCTGTCAACAATCCACGCGATGCTTATCGACGCGTATCCCCGTGACTCGTTCGACGATCGGACGCGAAGATCCGTAGATTAGTCTCGTCCGATCGGTTATTATTAGGTACGGGAGATAATACGTTTACGGATTAATTTCAAACGTCATCGTCATCGCGCCCGTCCACGTTATAGGCGAGCGCCTTCAACACGACGTCGATATACATAGCATATATATATACATGTTGGATGGTTTATCAAACGATTTATTATCGTGTTGTCTGTCGTGTACACGGTTCGATTTTAATTTATTTTATTCGAACGCGAGCCAAGGAAATAAAAATAATTTTCGTCGTATAATATATATCGGTGTTATGTTACGAAATGTTCGAATTTCGAACCGAACCCGGTGCCCGATTTTTCGTTAAAACTCAAAACAAAAAAACAAAATCGATTTTAAATACTAGATTATTTATTTTATGAGTTCATAATTAATCATTCAGGTTGACCAGATTTTAAATCAGACGAATGCTTCGATGTTTAAGTCGAACGGTTCGGTTCGGTTCGTAAAATCACCGATAATTTTTGTGGAAAATGTGTTGCGCATTCCATCGTGTATTATCACGCTCGTCGCCTATTATATACAACCCTTAGTTTTGAAGGTTGTCAGAAACCTATACGATTTGAGTCTACCACGGCACACGATTGTTAATCTAATGATCTGCGGGATGATCAGAAATGAGTATGAAAAAATGCGTTCAAAAAGTGTTGGCCGATAATGACCGGCCGGCTGGGGCTGCGTACGCATATCGAATTCGTCGTGTTGTAAAGGTTAGTGTTAAACGCCCGTCGCGTGAGTAGATTGGTCGAGGAAAGGATTTTTGTTTTTTATAAATCCGTCGGAAACGGAAAAGATTTTACGAGTTTCTACTGAAACACTTCGCCTGTCCAGGAGTTCATCAAGATTACTTCACCGTATGAAATCGATTGTGTTTTGTACAGTAAAATATTTCCGACTCGATCGCTCGGACTCGTTCCGGGGCACGAGCAACCTGCGCCGTAATGCCAAACCTGAGTATGTTGTACGATTTATAACGCGTAACGGCATGTCGTTGGTCGTATTTAAAGTGGTGATTATCAGACGCGTATAATGGTACGAGTGCACGCTCGTGCGGAGGAAATTCGATAGGATAATTTCGGGTTTGTTTTTTTTCTCCTCAAGTATCCGTCCGTGCCGAAATCGACGAATATTAAAATAATAAACGAATAACCACAATTCGACTGGCGGATTAATGTTATCATTAATTTTTCGTCCATACTCTACGAACTCTCGAAATACATTATTATTATTATTATTATTATTATTATAATTTCGTCGACGCGTACACACACACGTATATACATAACAAACGCGGAGGAAATGTTATTAATTATACACGCGCGCGCGCGCGGTCCGTTTTGATTACGATCGTAATTGTTTATAAATTGGATTCGGCGCGTACGCCGTACTAGGTATTTAAAACGTCCGCGCGGCGCGTAATTCCGGGGGATCGGCTTCGTTGTCTAACCGTGATACTCGTTATATCGAACGGTGGCGAACGACACACACACACACACACACACACGCGTTGTATTCTAATGATACGCGTGCGTTGTTTTTCCGAAACCGTTATCGTAAACTGTTGCGGTCCGTGTGTACGCGAGGCCGCCCGCAAAAAAATATTTCGGGGAGGGGGGGGAGTTATCAAAAAACGTACATCCCAATTTTTTTTTTTTTTTTTTTTAATATGCTCTCGGTACGAAAACCAAAAATTATAGATCACAGTCAACACGGAGTCGGGTGTACAAATTATCAACAACAGCCGTTCAACAAAATCGTTTCCAAGGGATCAGTGGAAAAAACACTGAAAACTATTTGGACATTCAAGAGGAATTACATCGCCAGTTTAAACAAACATCGAATAAAAAAGCGAGGGGTGGGCACGGCCCCTCTCGCATCCCCCCCTACAGGCTATACGTTTATTGGTGATTATACGAGTATGCGATGTAGTCCCAAAATAGTTTAGATTTTACTATATAATAAAATATATATAAGGTGTGAGCTTCACCACCCCCCCACCCCACCCACCACAAATATCTTAAACATAGTCGCGTATAATACAACTACAATAAATAAATTTAAATAAATAGATCGTTCACACAGGTATCTATGAACATTAAAGAATTTTTTTTTTTAAGACTTACCAATTTAACTTTTTCAGTTTGGTTGATATTGACATGGAAACTGGATTATCGGGACTTGAAGTCTCGTCTGGATCCGGCATATCGTCAAGTGGTTTTCAATCCTGTAAAATTAAACATAAAGTTCATATAAACACTTAGAAATTACATTTTAATTTAATACACAACGCACAAAAAACCGATTAGTTTTCGATGATTTAAAACCACAGTTATAATTCAAACGTATAATTATTTACCTATATATTTGAGTATTTTTACTCGTAAATAATTACCTATCTAACAGTTAATGAAGTTGACTTCAGATTCAGATCGTATTATTCGTATAACAAATGTATACATTTTAACTATTAAACAATTTTCAATTATTATGATAATCAACACGACAAACGATAATACACGGTTCAATACAGAATCAAATGAAAAAAAAATCAAACCTTAAACCACGACCGACGTAACAATGTCATCATTATTGTCACTGGTTAACTAACCAGTTTGAAATTCCCATAAAAGCCGTTCTAAAAATAGATGGCCGTCCGTATAACAATGATTCAACAGAAATATCAAAAACCGCCAAATGACTTCACCGTGATTCTCAGTAATATTCAGGGAGTAATAATATCTCATGGAACGTAAAACTCGCATTATCATTAATTTATTGTGCCGAGTGTGAAAATTGATTTATTATCAACGTTTCATCAACACATTATTTATTAAAATACACACATTTTCTACCACATACCCGCGAGGGTCTTAAGTTTTTTTCTTTGGTATAACGCACTTCTTAAAGTTTTGGAAGTGGGCTAGCGGCGCATACTGCACTACAGTGAAACGTCCAAAATACCGGACACTCCAGGTCGCTGACATTTTGTCCGTTATTTTGGAAGTACAGTAGTCCCTCGTTTGCCGCGAATAACGGTGCCCTAAAGCAATGTAAGAAAGGAAGTTATTTTTATTATTATAATATTTATTGATTTAATTTTGATTCGATTTATTAATCATTTATTGACTCGTGTATACATAATAATCTTCAATCCAAATATTCAAGGCTTTCGTCGGTCTTTTTATCAACACGGTTTTTTTCTTTGTTGTTGTTTCCATAACACCGCGGCGTCGTAATTGCGTCTTCGTTTTTTCGTATTTCTCGAACACTAGACTCGTCCATTTCGTATCCTCGTATCCCCCAAACGTTCATCGGTTTCGAAACGTCTATCCGAATACGGTCGAAAAAAAAACCTACAAATTTCCGACAAATCTCGTAACCCCCATCACCCGGTTAGTCCAGTACGGAAAAAAATGCCGATATTAACACATCGCGTTTATCGTTATTACGGCGTTCGCCTGCGGATGAAAACGATCGTGGAAAAGAAGAAAACACGAGATTGACGTTCTCGCGTCGAGAATAAATAAATAATATGTACAAACACGAACGGGTTTTTTATATATATATAATTCTTCCGTTTCGCTCGAATTCGAAATTATACGCGCGTCGAACCCCGGAGCCCCCCGAGCGACGTAACCGTGTTCGTGGTCGCCGCCGGGGCTGCCGCGGTATATTATACGTATTTATACCGCGGTACACGAGGAGCCCGTGAGAAACGGTTCACGGAGCACGCGCGTAGCGTTGAACGCAATCGGGCGGACGCGGATCGTCAAGAAAGTTTAGAAAAATATTTAGAAGCGGAGATTTTCCGAAGTGCAAGTACTATAGATGAGTGCAAACGGATACAAAGTATGTGCCGAATAGTCGAGCGTTTGCGTTCTCGCGAGAAACCACTTGAATACCCGACGCACAGATTTTATTATCAATACGTTATTGCTATCATCCAGTACCTATTTGATAACGGAAATTTATAACGGTCCACATCACGGAAATATTATTCACGTGTTATTTGACGATTATTTGACTTTGGGACTTTGGCATCGGGAGGCGACGAGTTTTACACACGACATGACATCAGACGTTGTACGCTTTTCCCAATAATCATCATCGATGGTTTAAAAATGTTTATAGAGAAATCGAAATTGGAATGAAAAAAAACAAATAGAATACGGTTAGGAATTAGGCGATAGATATCAGCGGTTTTCAAACGTGCAACCGAGCTTGATAGTTTTCCGATCCGAGCGGACTGCGGTCGTCTAGAAACGTCCGGTTTACACCGGGGGTGGAGGGGGGGGGGGCGGGGAGCCGGAGCGAGACGAGAACGCGTTACGGTCTGTCGGGCGCGAGCGGGTACGACCTCGTCCGCCGCAGAATCCTTCGCGAGAGACCGAGCCCGCCGACGCGGACGTCCCCGCCAGCTGACGTTCCATCGGCGGACAACAACGATAACATACGCGGCACGTCCGTCGAACGCTGTCCGGTTCGCGTGCAACCCAACCCCCGTCCGAGCGTGATCGATTGCGGGCCCGAAGGCGGCAGACACCGTCGCGTCGCGTCAGCTGCACGTCCCGTCGTCCGGGGGCGCGCGTGCTGTTGCGGTGCCGTCGCGGCCGTCGGGAAAACGATAACGTCGCGTGGTAAATCCGATCGGACGACACGCGCGAATTCCGTCGCTTACCGGCTGTTCGCGGCCGCGCGATACTCGGTCTTATTATTATTATCGTCGTCGTCGTGGTCGCACGCGCCGCTAACCGCCACACGGGCACGCAAATACGTCGAGATCGATTTTGTTCTACGTGAACGACGAGGGAACACACGGTTTCAGTTTTCGTACACGTCACGATGAAAGTGTTGAGGCGTACGACAACACGGCGAACGGCGTCTCAGGTCGCGTGTGTCGATAAAAGAAAACGAAAAATAAAAAGCGTGATTCCTGAATACGCCTACGTTTCGCCGTTTTTGTTTGTCCCGGACGAGACTCGCGTTCGATTTCGATTTTGTTGGCGAAATGTCCGTTACGCAAACCCGTAGAATCGCGTACGACGACGGTTCGTACAAACGTAATGAAAAACCACCTCTGCGCGGGCAGAGACGAGAAAAACTTAAAAGACGCGACCAGTCGACGACATGATGATAACACTCGCGTAGAAATTATTGTTTCGTTCCCCTTCTGGCCGAGAATACGAGGTTATTGTATATAATCGACGCAGGAAGATACGCTTTCGGTGATAACACAAACAAATGTAATATTTTTCGTTGCCGCCGACGTCGTTGTGTTTCCGAAATCGTGATCGACCGTGTAAATACGCCTTATGTCTCGCCGTTTTCGATTTGTCCCGAACGAAACTCGGCGTCCCGTTCGTTCAAACGTAATGAAAAACAACCTCGGACGATACGACGAGAAAGAAACACAAAGACGTGCCGAACGCGGACGAGTCCTCCATGGCGGACGTCGCGGTACGAGCGAACTTTGTGTATCGCGTTTTCCGTCGACCGGTCGACGGACATTTCGTTTTGAAAACGGCACGTTCGCATCGCTTTTGTTTAAACGTCCGGCGGACGGGTTTTGTTTTTTTCGTTTTTTTCGATACTCATCAAAGCGCGCGTAACATCGTCATGTCTTCCGCGAGTGAAGAAATCGTCGTTTCCAAACACGGTCAGTAGCAGTTTACGTTTAATCGTATTGTCCGTTCGCGGGACGAAGAGATACGCGGGCCTGACTTACGGATTTTCCTACTTTCCCTGCGACAACACACGAGTGAACGACAACCGGCGATTCACAACGACTTTTTATTAAATTATTTATTATTACGGCTATGTGCGTATACGTGTTCAAACGTAAAATGCATAAACTCGATTCTCCCGGGTCTTTTATCGGAAAGGATTAACTAACTACGGCGACAGTGCCAATAAATAAATCTAAAAATAATTTTCAACGAGATAGTCGGTCGGCGATCACCACGAAACCTTATCGCGTACAAAATACGACAACTATTCGTATCTGTAAATAAATATGAAATCATAATAATCAAATTGGAAAAATTAAAAAAAAAAAATCGATGTTCCGGAATAACATTTAAAAGCGCATTAACAAAATTTAGGAGGGTCTTGTGTTGTTGTTATTATATTTGCGCCATGTTATATCGTATCAATTGAATGTAAATCCGAGTTTGGTTATCTTTACTTAATTATTGTTGAAAATTCGATAACGGCATACGCAGTACTAAAAAAAAATAGCGTTTTCGATTAAATTCGTAAATTGTAATATAACATTAAAACGACAAAACGTTCGATGGTTGTCGTGACCGTCTAGTGATTCGCGTTTTATCGTGTAATCGTGTTCGATCTATTTACATTAATCGCGACGATCATTAATCAACAATCATTCCACTCGTTCTTTAGCAATGCCTAAAATAGATAAAAAAAATCGCTTGTTCTTACTGAGGTTTTGTAAGAGAATTTGGAAATCATACGAAGTCGACAAGATCAAAAAAAAAAAAGCCGGGTACAAAATATGTAAGTGATTTTGACACGACCAATGAACGTTGGAAATTTGGAATTTTCGGAAATATTTGTTATCCGTTATCTCGAATATCATTCATGTACAATACGTTTATTCCATTACGGATATCGTATTCAATCGTAATTATCAAATGCGTAACTTTGTACTACTATATTAACGAAAACGATTTTTAAACATTTTTTTTTTGTTCAATTTTATAGCAATTATAGGTATTTTTTATACAATCAGAAAAATAAAAAATCTTAAAAATCGTTATTCGTTAATGAAACTTTCAAATTCGGATGAATATGATTTACTACTCGTACTTTCAGCGGGGTGGGTTCGGGGGGGGGGGGTGTTTAGTACTTTTTTAAACGTTTTTTTTTTTTTAGAGCGTAAACGTCACTTACCGACCCCGGTTACTACTGTTCACAGCGGATCGCGTGGAACACCGGTGCCGTGCGGTCAATGCAGTCGCGAAAGCCAACCACGACGTCTGGACTCAGACCCCCCCGGCCGGCCGGCGTTGCTGCTGTTGTTGTCGTCGCGCGCTGACGTCCGTCGGCGGTCTCGTGCTCGTGCCCGTCACGTACGCGTTCCGGAAGGCGTGCTCGTACGTCGGCTGGACGTTGCTGTTCTTTTATTATTTTTTCATTTGAAACGCTCGGGTGAAACGTACTCATCGCTTACTCGTCGCGAGAATACGAGTATAT